>CAWUFW010000546.1:1920947-3325947 GCA_963921515.1 Calotriton arnoldi | reverse complement strand
AGGGGACTTAATCCCCCAACTTAAAACGCGCCACGGGGCGCGTTTGCACAGTGGTGAAGGGAGGGGCGGGGCTTCAGGTGACATGTGTGCAAACATGCCCCGTGGCGCGTTTTAAGATGGGGAATTAAATCCTCTTCAATCCTGAGGGTCCCTGGGGCCAACTAGCCCACCAGGTACGTCCAGAAAGCGCCACAGAGCTGCGTTGCAGAGAGGTGTAAAAGGGGCGTGGCCTCTGAACACCTCTCTGCAACGCAGCTCCCTGGCGCATACTGGAGGTACAGGGTGGGCTAGTTGGACCCCAGGGATCCTCATGATTCAAGGGGACTTAATCCCCAACTTAAAACGCGCCACGGGGCGCGTTTGCACAGTGGTGAAGGGAGGGGCGGGGCTTGAGGTGACATGTGTGCAAACAGGCCCCGTGGCGTGTTTTAAGTTGGGGGATTAAGTCCCCTTCAATCCTGAGGGTCCCTGGAGTCCAACTAGCCCACCAGGTACCTTCAGTAAGCACAACAGAGTTGCGTTGCAGAGAGGTGAAAAAAGGTGCGTGGCCTCGGAACGCCTCTCTGCAACTCAGCTCTGTGGTCCTAACTGTAGGTACCTGGGGGGCTAGTTGGGCCCCAGGGACACTCAGGATTCAAGGGGACTTAATCCCGCAACTTAAAACGTGCCACGGGGTGCGTTTGCACACATGTCACCTCAGGCCCCCCTCCCTTCACCACTGTGCAAACGCGCCCTGTAGCGCGTTTTAAGAGGTAGTTTTAATCCCCCTGCCCTATTATGTACTAGGGACTTACAGAGGAGGTCATGCTAATCACAGGGGTACCCCAACGCATAGTGTTCCCTAGTGTATGTAGGTGTTTTCACTGTATTCTAAGTGTGTTTTAGCATAGCACTGGCTCTGGTTAGTCAGAGTCAGTTACCACCAGTACACGTCGGAAAAAGTTGTGGGCACAGGATGATTTTGGAACAAGGCCTCTTTCTGCTCCTCTGTTGGTTCTTTCTGCACATCTTTTGCTTCTTCCTGCACTTTTCTTCGTCTTTGTGGACTTCTGTTGCTTCTTTCTGCATTTCTTTTGCTTCTTTCTGTGCGTTTTTCTTCTTTCTTCACATGTCCTACCTCTGTAGGCATAGTTAGAAACTAGCATTTAAAAAACCTTTGAAATTCACTGAAAAAACCATAGGTTTCAGGCACGTTATAGTTAGAAATTAGCATTTAAAAAACCTTAGAAATTCACTGAAAAAACCATAGTTTTTAGGCAAAGTTATAGTTAGTTGGACATTGCACTTGTACAAAACCCGTGAAATTCCCCTGTTATAGTTAGTTCAGCTAACTATAACTCGCGCCCCCGCAATGCACTGCTGATGACGTCACATATTACATCACTCATGACATGGTCAGTGACATCACTGATGACATCACTGATGACATCTGAAATGACATCACTGATGACATCACTGATGACATCATCCCTGTGATAATTTGATGCATCTTCTCACACCCTAATATAACTTTTGATACACCCACTGTAAATTACAGACTGCCATTGTCAAAACCATAGACACTCCAACACCAATATCTATATACACACTCACTGATTCTTAGGTCTACACACACATCCACTCACTCACCTGTACAGTCACTCATACTTACGGTCACTCAGTACAGGACTACCATATGCACTCATACACCTACATAGACACTCACACACCACCACTCATTGATAGAGGTACTCACACACCTAGTCAGTCATGCAAATAATTAATCACACTGCCATTTACTCACCTATACATTTATACACACACCAGCTCACTTACTCATACAAATACTAGCACATTCTTACGCTCTTATACAATCAGTGATACAAGTACACACTCATCCATACAGCCACTCTCACAATCACACACTCTCACTTATAGCCATTTATATACTCCAACACACATATATACTGCCTTTGACATATGTAGTTACTCACACATGTACCACTGAGATATTCATTCACTCACAAACACACCCATACACACACTCACCGACCCATACAGACCATCACAGATGCACTCTTGAAACCATGCACCCAGTGAATCACCCACTCACACATCTATGCACAGAGTCACACACACCCCACCCACACAAACACTCAGGCACCCATACAGATACTCACACAACCAATCAATAACTCATATAGACACTCATGTAGCTATTCACAAACCCATGCAGCCACTTACACAGCAACAGACAGACGGATACAGACATTTACACAGTTTAGTCACTAACCCATGCATTCAGTAAGATACGTTTAATCACTCACTTATAGAGTCAGTCACGCACCAACTAAATCATCCATACAGACACTTATACACCCACTCATTCTTCAATACACCTTGGCTTATATATTAAACATATTTAAACTTTATAGAAACACACAGTCACTGGATGATGTCATCAGTGATGTCATTTGAGATGTCATCAGTGATGTCATCAGTGATGTCACTGACCATGTCATGAGTGATGTAATATGTGACGTCATCAGCAGTGCATTGCGGGGGTGCGAGTTATAGTTAGCTGAACTAACTATAACGGGGGAATTTCACAGGTTTTGTACGAGTGCAATGTCCAACTAACTATAACTTTCCCTAAAACCTATGGTTTTTTCAGTGAATATATATATATATATATATATATATATATATATATATATATATATATATATATATACCTGTCAACTCCTTCACAATATTGGTGATACGATGCTAGGCAAATCTGGCTAATCTTTTCCTAGGCTGGTGGGAGGAATGGATTGTGTGGGTGGAAGCTAATGAAAGATTCACAGAGCACATCCCTATCTGGATCAGGTACATCGATGACCTGTTCCTGATATGGGATGGGCCTGTGGATCTAGCACAGGATTTCATCAAAGAATTGGGGAAAAATGATTTAAATCTGACCTTCACCCATTCCATTAGCTCCACGTACTGTGAGTTCTTGGATGTAGCCATCCGCATAGAAGATGGCCAAATAGTGACCAGTCTTTTCCGCAAGGAGACTGCCGGGAACACCCTGCTCCATGCTAATAGCAATAATCCTGCTCCCTTGCGTAATAGCATCCCCTTCGGAGAATTCCTTCGGGCGTGAAGGAATTGTAGTACTGAAGGTGGCTTTGTCGAAGAGCAACAAATCATGGTAAAAAGATTTAGACAACGAGGCTACAAACATAAGGTAATTGCGACTGCTAGCAAGAAAGCCAGAGACATCACACGGAGTGAAGCCCTCTTTTCATCGAAAACCAAAGTTAAGAGTGACACTGAGGTGCCTAGATTAATTACAACCTATAACATCAGGTCCAATAACCTTAAACGCATCATGAGACGACACTGGGGATTGTTAGAATCCGACCCCATAATTGGGTCATGCATAGGGAAAACACCATCCATAACCTACAGGAAATCCAAGTCCTTAAAAGATCATTTAGTTCGCAGTTACCAGAATACACCCACCACTACTGTGAATATGAGAGAAGGCACGGTGTTTGAACACCAGAGTAAGCTGTTACCAGACGTTTAAGGTACGGGCTCGTTCGATTATGTTCAATTAGAGAGATATTTGGAGGTATAAAGACTGTTGGTACATGGGTAAGGGAACCGAGTTACGGATATTGAAAGGGTGGAGAGATAAACAATAGTGTGATGGAATACTGAATATGTATTTAGTGAAGCGTAGCATTTTGAATTCAGTGGGCAGAACGTTGCTAATGGGATGAACCCCAGTTATTAACATGTATATATTTTTTTATACGCTTTATAATATGTACAAAACTCAAGTAATGTGAGTTTATTTAAAGTCACAGCACAATAATTGTGTTTTAAAATTTGCAGGGTACCCCTGACGAAGGGCCAGAAAGGGCCCGAAATGCATTGGGTGATGAATACAACGACTGAGGAATACCCATGTAATTCCATGCTTTAGAACGAGGCCCGTATCGGCACATCTACAGCATTAAGGGTTTAATGAAAACATGGAGTGTCTTTTATGTGACCGGATAAACAAGATAAATATTGAGTAAAAGATTGATGAAAAAAGGAATAAACTTGTGGATTAACTGGAATAAGTTGTGGCATCTTTGCTATGCATCTATGAAGGCTGTGCGTTCGGAATGGGGTGACACTTCGCCCCATTTTCCTTTCGTGACTTATACTCAACGTGGTTTGGCAGTCCACGATACCGGGCTTGCACGCCTACAAATGAAAACAAATGAATCATTGATGAAACGTGAAAAGATTTGATGTGCACTCTGTCATCTTCTTCGTACACCCACCACTACCACATGGCTGGGAACCGCCAAGGGATTCAGGAAATGTAATTCCTGCAAAGCGTGCAGACATAGCAGCAATCGTGACAGCTACTATGTAGGACAGGACAAAAAGAGAAAAAAAGAAATCAATAAATTCATAACATGTACCTGTGACTACACGATCTATGTCCTGGAGTGCCCATGTGGATTAAACTATGTGGGCAGCACAAAGTTACAGCTAAAAACTCGCATATTACAACATATGAGAGCAGTGACCAATGCAGATTATAATTATCCAGTTGCTAGGCATTACCAAGAAAAACACCAGAGCAATGCCAACTTGATCAAATGTTTTGGTATTGACAGAATTCTGCCACATCCCAGGGGAGGGGATCGTGAAAAACTTTTACGGGTCACAGAATCCAAGTACATCATCAAGCTTAACACGAAAATCCCGAATGGGATGAATTATGGTAAGGAGCTTGCCACCCACATAGGATACAAATGATAGGTTGGGACAATCCAACTTCCATAGAGTCTCCAGAATTTTTGCTGATCAGCATAGCTATTTTCAATCATTCATTTTTTTAGATGGTGGGGTGAGGTAGCTGAATTTTCCCATATGAGATTGATTCTGTCAGTGGGATTTTTAAGCTGATATATTTAGCATTTGCTTTTGTACCCTCCATACTGCTAGGCTTAGCGTATTGGGTCAGATCATCCCAGATATGGGTTCAAGCATTATCCTCACTTACCCTCCTCTTTTCTTTCTTCATTTACATTATTCACTATATTCACTTTAATCAGAAGCAGTTGCGGACCTGTGCTCACCTAGGAATTGAGTAACAAAGAACATCGCAAATTTTGACAAATTGTGTGTATAGTTGTATATGAGTTAGCATACGAATGTGCAGAATCATTTTTTCTGTGTAATTCACTATCGATGCACTGCTGAAGCATACCGTGCATGTGATATGGCTACTGTGTGTATTAATACCATTAGCATAGAATCTATTGTGATACTGATCGATACTAGGATAACAATGGAAATGCAATAGACAATTGTGTTCTAGATTGGGCACTTGCCAATGAATTTCTGAGGTATCTGTAGGGTACATTACCCATTTATCTATGTTATCACCTTTGCCATTAATGCTTGATTGTAAAGAGAAGTATGCTGTATTTCAATTGCACTTAAGGCGAGAGATCATTCTTGGGACATGCAACTAAAGATGGACTGACAATGAGCACACAATGAAATGTCATTGACAAATGCCGTTTCACATTGGGCATTTGCCGAGAAATCTGTATGAGCATGTGCTGTTGTAATAAGGTACTTTACCCATAATTATCAGGTTTGACAATTTTGATATGAAATTGCAAAGCATGTCATGCCCGAGTCTGATTTCACAGTGAGCCGAAGATTAATTTCCGGCCGTGTAATTTATTTATTTGTAAATTACTCTGAATTAATGTGCATGCTTATGATGAGCACGATATGGTATGCATTGTACAAATATTGTTGAGCACCGGTGCTATTGTATATACATACTTCCCGTAATTTTCTCATTTAGAGTTACGATGTTTCTTTACTGTCTATTAACGCTGACCTGTATTTCTACGGGAGGTTGGGCACAGGTCATTGACTTGACAAAGTCTTCGCCGAAATGCGTTGTTCTGTTTTGTGACACAATAAAACTTATTATTGTGCCTGTCCTTGGTGTGCCGCTGGAAATTATTTGGGAGATCCCGGATCGTGTTTCCTGTTGGAAAGCATATATATATATATATATATATATATATATATATATATATATATATATATATATATATATATATATATATATCTGTCAACTCCTTCACAATATTGGTGATACAATGCTAGGCAAATCTGAATGGTCCAGCACTCCAGATTTTTCACCTGTATATCACCACAAACAATTAGAACAGTGGTTACCAATCTGTGGGCCGAGGCACACCGGTGACAGTCAAAACTAACCTCTAGCCAGCGGCACCGCGCACCAATCACACAGTTTGGGAACCACTGAACGGTGAAAGATGCGCATCTCCTCCAAGGACTGTGTTGGTGTGGTCCTTTTTCTATTTCCATGATCGCAAGCGTGTTGAACAAGCTCACAGTCATTCCAAACTGAAATTTTTCAAGTGTTGGAGGCACGCCGGCTCGCTGCAGTACAGGATGAGTATTATAAGGCACAGAGGCCTCTTACAGTTGTTGTTCTTTCCCTGCTTGGTTTCTGCAGTACTGAGTCCTAATCTGCCAACAGCGGTGCCTGTTGTGCTGTGCAACCCCTCACAGTGTTGTGGCAAGCAAAACACAAAGGGGGATATTCTCAAGAACGTGTGATAACTACCGCAAAAGTAGCTTAACGCAACTCTCCACATCGCAGTCTATCGCAGGAAAATAACACTGTGGTAACGCAGCATTCCCAAGACGGCGGCACCATGCGATAGGCTTACGATAACGCGTCAAATGTCCGCGATGAAGTCAACGCGACGCCGCAAAAATGCGAAACACGAACGCAAAAAAAGCAGCGATGAGGCCAAGCGCGATACAAAAATCAGCGAAAACCAGCCACAGGCCTGCAATTCCCACACGTCATGCGGGAAAATGCACTATAAAAGGAAAAAAAAAGAACACACCAAAACCAAATCAAACTGGGTAGCACCATGGATGCACCCGGACCGAGTGCAGAGGACAACCCGAACCCCACAAGCCCCACGGAGGACCAGCCAGGAACCCCGTGCTCGGGGAAGGAGCAAGGAGAAGAGGAAGAGGAAGACGGGGTTCAGTCCGCAGGAAGACCGGATCATCGTCACGGAGGTGATAGAACACTACCAACAACTGTTCACCTCCACTACGTCATGGGCAACACAAACGGAAATATGGCAGTCCATCGTCAACAACGTGAATGCAGTTGGAGTGTCGAGGAGGTCAATGGAGGAGGTCAAGAGGCGCTGGCATGAAGTGCACAGCCAAACCAAGGAGAAACTCGCTGCCAACAGGAAGGCAGCAAAGGCGACTGGAGGTGGGACTCCTGCGCCACAGGAGGAGCTTGATGAGTTGGAGGAAATGGTGGCCACAGTCATCAGTGCGGAGACGGTGCAAGGAGTTGGTGGACTGGACACAGCTCGACATGACCTGACCCAACAGAAACAGGGTGAGTAACGACCAGGGCCTGGGGGGACGGAGGGAGATGGGCACAATGGCACACATGCACAATCATGTGCAGCACACTGCACACCCACAATGAGTGTGGAACATGTCCCTGATACCCTTGGCACACTGCAGCACACATAGAAACACCAAGTAGGCCCCCGTCCACTATGTGCACAAAGGGGCCCCCCTCCATATCACCAATGCCACAACCTACCCATGCACATGTGCTGAATCCAGAAAAGCAGCGGCTCTGTGAGTCACACGGACTATGCAAGTGACACTGCATGACAGATAGCATGGCTGCAGTCACAATACATGACATGGTGCACGAGACGACTTTGAGGTGGCTGAGTGTGGACCACATCCGTAAAGGAGCAGGTCACACTCTGACACATCCACGTGCACCTACAACCCATGACGTCAAAAACACATCTGCAGACAAACAATGCACAAAAGTACAAAATATGTCCAAGAGCACAAATGACCCAAGTCGCAAACATCACAGCACCCGAAAAGCACACAAGTCAAAGGCACACCGACTCAAAGGGATGAGGGGCCGCCAAATCAGAGCTGCAGGGCTGACTCGCCAACAGTGCAGCACACACACATAGCAATCACAGCACATCAACATTGACGACAATGTGGTACAAAGTGCAACACTTACACAACAGGACAGAGGACACAACTGGTGCCGCTCCTGCATAGAAAATGGCCAATCACATCTGGTATTGCATGACACTGTGAGATGATAATGTACAAGTACAACCTCACATCCGTCATGTAGTCGAAATGTCCACTGTCTCCCATCAAATAGCCAGTTCCTCCAAAACAGTCACAATGTACATTGTCATGCAGTCTGTATGTAAACATGTACAATGCGTGAACATACATGGAACACACTGTTAACCTGCATCTCCCCGTTACATTGCAGAGGGACAATCAACACCTCCTGCAGAGCAGACCACACATCTCTACAGTGATGATGAAGAGGACACCCTGCACATTTGCCCAGACATCCTCCAACCGCTCGTGGACAGCCTCCGCACCCCATCCCCAGGAGCAGGGCAGCCTAGCTGCATTGCGGTGAGCCCACACCCTGCACAGACCACACAGCAGGAAGCACACACCACCACGGCTGGCCCACAGGACCCACACGACCAACACATGGAATTCCAACGCCATGTGTTAGCGTGCCAGGAGGAGTTGGCTGATCTGCTGCGGGTGGGTTTCGACCTCGTGGCAGCCAAACTCGATGCCATACTTGGGTGTCTGAGTCCCATCAGGGACCACGTACAGTCCCTAACGGACACCCCCTGTCCGCACCATGCTCACCGATAATCCCTGGCTGACCTCGCTGGGGCCATTACTCGGATACAAGAACTGTCTAGTCAGACAGGCTCCAGCTATGACAGCACAGAGTTGGCACAGATGCGGAGGACAATGGAGACCATGGAGCGGATGCAGGCTGGAAGTAGGGCTGCCACGGCTGAACACCAGCGACATGTATCTGGGATCTTCCAGGCCTTGCAGATCCTCATCTTGCCATTGCTGCCACAGAGCCTGTACCAGATGACTGCTGCAGGAACTTCGACACACACATCTCCACCCCCTGATGTGTCATTGGCACACAGTGATGCGGCCATTACACCACCACACACACCTGACACACCGGACACAGAAGACGTCTCAGAGGAGTAAGATGTGGAGGGTAATGACTGTGTGAGGAAGGAGGCAGTAGCATCCATACCCACCACATGGCCTGTCCCTGCATGGTTCAGCCTTATGCATCATGCCCTGGAACAACACCTCCCACTGTCCCCCGGAACACTCTGCGACATTCACCTGGACCCCGACATGGACTGCCATATCTGCTCTTGTACCAAAGACACAGCAATCCAGCTGAGGACTGTACTCTTCCTCTTCAGATTAACTTTGCATTCCCCCAAGGACTCTGGTTGGCCCACCAATGGGCAACCACTTAATGTGGGCTTGAACTGGCCATGTACCCCTCCAGCTCCGAGACTCCCCAGAATGTGAATAAACATTCCAAATCACACAGATGTGTCATGTCTATGTTCACTCACGTGTACAAGTACGGAGGAATATAGGGACGTTGATTGCACTAAAAGGTACACCCTGGTAAATGTCATCAATGCGCATGTTTGAGCCTGACCCACATGGCCAATTAGTTGAATGTGAAGGTGTGAACTAGCTGTGGCCTCATTGCACATGAACAACAATCTCGCATCCCCCAACGTAGCCCCATGTCCGGGTATCATATAGGGCTGTGTGTGTAAATGTCAGAATCGGTAGCCCGCCTGAAGTAGTGTCCCCCATCGCATGTGGCTACAGAACATCTCTTCGCATGACGTACTCACACACATCAGTGTGGACACAGTCTGTTTGAATGGATCATATTGATCCACATGGCAAGAAGTTGGACACCATACTCACATTGCTGAAGACACGTAAGAGCACAGGTCTACCAGCAACTATCCCAAACACAATGTCTGGCTCACAGAGGTGGAGCTGCCAATAGGGATCCACCACCTATGTACCAGAGGCAGTCTGTCCCTCCCTGGGTACGGACAATGCTCATTGAGGCACACGATTTGTCATGCTAATCAACACATCACAGTTGTACACTGGTGAAGTTGCGTAGACTTTATTAGCATGTGCGTGTCAGTACGGGCAAGTGATGGGCCACAACAGGCAGACAAATGCTTAAGACACTTACAGGCAAAATGGGAACGTGTCGAGGTGCAAGGAATGGGGTGGCAAAAATGAACACATATCCTTACGGTTGGCAACGGTCTCAGCCCACCTTGCCTTGCTGGTCGAGTCATGTGATGTTTGGCGTCTGCTCATTGCCCCGTGTCAGGGGACACGACTTACAGCCCATGGGATCTGCATGAAGCTGTACCACCGGACTGCGCCGACTGTGTGCTCTGCTGACAGTGAGCAGGTGAAAGGGACCAACAAGGTCACATGTCGTGCTACATTGCCATGTGTGTAGTCTCCCTCCAGCAGTATGTCAGATTTAGGAACTTTGCCAAACGACGCTGTGCAGCTCCGCCCATCGGGCTGCAGCACCTTGCACAGGTGTGTGACAACACGCGTAGGTGCACGCACATGCATTCTGAGTCCGAGCGAATGCAGACATGTCCACTGTTGTACTGGCTTATGGGACCATTCCTCCACGATGCAACACGGTGTTGGGACCTGTGCTCTGGGTGTCAATCAGTTGTGGCTGCAGGATGGTAGATACTAGTCATTGAATGCGAGCGCTGCTTCATAGGCAATCAGTTCCAGAAGTACGTCATTCTCGAATTCAAGGAACACGAGGGAGAGCCAATACATTAACGGGTCCGGACAGATGTGCTCCGACCATGCAGTTTCACCAATCCGCAACACAGCCCAATAGGGGAGCGCCTCGATGTGGTCACTGCACACGATGACTTGTGCAATCTCCCATCCACTGCTGCCGGCACAGACACCACATATCAAGGCATCCCATGCCCGGGTATCCCGGTTGCACTCCTGTTCGTGGGCCAACAGGGGGCGCACACACAAGTCGTAATCCAGTTCAGCTACCGTTGTGTTGGATAGGCAGACCTCCATGGGCCACTCAAATGTGCATGATCGACAGTGGAACCATGGCTGGACGCATGTGACGTACGCAAGCCGGAAACTCAGACGGTAACTGATTCGCAAAACTGCCATTGGCAGAGCTCCCAACAGATGCAGCATTCGTGCATGGTACAGTTCCACGTGACTGGGGTTGTGCATGTGCCCGGGATTGCCTGCCATTGCGTTTGTTGGTCTCGTACCACCGGCACTCCTCAGACCGGCTGCAGTTCTGTGGATGATATGCCACAGCTCGAAGTAATGAGTCGTATGTGTGTTCAACGTTTGGACATATGGGTTGTCTTTTTTACCGATGTGTTGGGGGCATGCCATGCAGGTGTAGCTCGAGCACGGACAAGTGTGTGTGGGGTGTGGACACGTTGCTCTTTCATTAGCGCAGTTCGTGGTGTGGGAGTCACCAGAGTCTGGCATGGTATCTCAGTCAGGGGGTGCCGGGCGCTTTGGAGACCAAGGTCGGAGGTTTGGATGTCCTTCCGCCTTGTGTATTGAGACAAAGGAGCTTTCATGCCTGATTTTAGTCTGACTACTGCTTGCATTTCTGAAATGTGATGTGGCCTTCGCGATGAAATTGTTGCCAGGCCTTAGATTTTGGGTGCACCAATTGTGAGACACACGCAACAGTTGGCATGTATGTGCCAAGGGCCCGATTGTCCTTGCGCTCCTTGTTCAGTCTCTCTCTCTTTCTCTCTCTCTCTGTCCTTTGATGAGTGCCTGACACACCTTCTTATCTGGGATATTGTCTTGCAGGCTGTCACTTACGGATTGTCCAGGGATGACCCGCCATGACTCTTCCAAATAATTGTTTGGTGTGAAATTTGATTGTGATATTTTGTTTGAACTCTCAATGGTGAATGATTGATTCTGCTTTTTCTGTACTCACATGACTATTAGTTGTTGTGATTCTGCGGCATCAGGCAAATGATTTTGTTCATGATCTCGTGACGTAGATGTGCAATCTCTTGGTCCGGGGGAGGTGGGCGGTGCCCGGGGTGGGGCCCCGGGGGGGGGGGTGGTACGGGGAGGGGGTGGGTGTTGTGGCCCTCTTGGGTGTCCAAGCTGCATGATCGTTGGCTCCATGGCATCTGTTGTTCTGCAGGTGTGGCTCTGGGCTGTGCTCCCTTTGATGGTGCAGGTTGTAGTCTGACTTTGCACAAGGTCAGAGCAGGTGTTAATTTCCTGCAGCTAACGCGCCTTATCGCATGTTTTGTGTTCTCATCGCCGATCTGGCTGGTCTTTGAGAATGTTGAGGTGTGGTGTTGTCGCGGCATTTTGCTCAGGAACGCCTACTCTGCATCTCATTAGCGATAGTTGCCGGGGTCATCCGTGGCGATGTTTTTTGCGGCTGCTTTCGAGGGTAAACTGGTGGTGTCTGCTGTTTGCACCATCTTGTGAATGGGGCGGTAAATTTATCACGACTGTGGCTTTGATGAAGTGCTGATTACTTGGCGATAGATCCTTGAGAATATGCCCCACAGTGTTCCTGGAGTGGTCCAGAATGTTGTTTTGCAGCCTGCTGGGCCCATGCCCTCCTAAGCCCCCGCGTCAGTCTGGATACGTTTTACTAAGAGATTGTTGTAAAAAAAAGTCAACTTCACAGCTCCTGCCCTCCGGTCATGTGTGTTTCAGGGAACTGGAGGCACAGTACTGGTCTTGTCACTTGATTCCAGGCCTTGACGGTCAGCAGAGTGCACAAGTGTTCAAGCACGACCGTGACCAGTGCTGTTAACAGCTCCAGTCCAGAGAAGTCTGACAGGCTCCCTCCCAGAAAAAGAAACCGGGCTGCACTGCAGAACCTGGGAGGCACCACAGCCCAGTGTGGCGATACAGTCAGCCTGCACCAATTTAAAAGTGAGTGGTGACGATAAGTGTGCAGCGCACTGGCTGTTGGCAGCTGAATTGGCAGTGGCTGCAGCATTTCAAAGGCACTGTGGTGGTAAGTCACGTGGACACAGTTTTTTATGGTGGTGGAGAGGACTGTGTTACTCGTGATCAACCAATTAATGAAGTGGGAGTGTCTCACTAAGTTTCACATTCAAACCAGATACCTTTTTTTAAATGAAGTTCAAGAGTACAATCCTCGAAAGGCTGAAGCTGCCTTCCGTCCTTCAGAGATTGGAAAATTGTGGGTCATTAATTTGGGTTAATATCAACAGTTATCAATTGAAGTGCTTTGGATTACTAAACTAGCATTACATTTTTTTAATCCAAAATTAATATCTGACTTAAAGATGAAAGGGTATAAGAGATGACAGCTGTTATTTAGTAAAGATTACCATCTGCATTTATTTAATGCTGCTTAAAATATTAGAGAAAGGTATGGAATGCTTGGATAGGACACAGGGCAACTTCAGAAAACACAAAGTATCCCATGTCACATATGGGTGGTTTATTTCATCCAGGTACTACATTGCATTTCATGAAACAAGATTTTCATTTTGTACCACACGTTTCTTAATCCAGTGCTTGTGATAGTGTCAGGCAAGGTGGCACACATGAGAAACATGAGTGCCCTAAAAACATGAAAATGTCACTCATGCGCACACTGAAAACTTGGCTGCTATGCCAACTACTTCCCATTCTGCTGAGGTAGGCTAGATAATCTCATTACACTACACAGCTTGCCTAATGAGTGTGCTCTCTGTTTTTCATTTCTGGTTTCTAATTGGGGCGAATCCCCCCATTGCACTTCCTGTACTAATCCCCGTATTGTCCCTGTGTATATATTTCTCTACCATATTAGTGTCATGGCGTATTCAGAAGGCTCTCGCTTGGAGGAGAATGAACTGTAGCATTTACCCTATCCATGCTCTTCAAGGATATCTAAAATGCTAGGCTGCATCGTACAAACACTGGCCATGTTGGGTGTGGGCAAACGGAACAGTATCCTCTGTACAAGGGGAATTCTTTGGTTCATGCTCTCGGTTACAGCTAAATCAAATTCTGACGGTCTAGTCATATGATTATAATGCCTTCATTGGCTTCATTGCAATTATTTTCAGGGAGAAAAATGGAAGTACTCCCGAGGCTGGGTTTACATCACCCCACCCGCAAAATAAATTAACATAATGGAGAGCCGCGGCCAATAGGTCAAGGGAGCCAAGCTCGAAAAAGTTTGTGAAACACTGAATTAGAAAATAAGTCAAGGCACTGAACATCCTTTATCTCCCACTCTCGATACTTAATGGCCAAATTAGAGTTTAGATTAGAGGATACTCTATCGCAACAGCGACAGAGTACCCTCTCCGCCTAACTCAAAGTCAACCCACCTAATTTAGAGACTACTCCGACGAAGACATAAACTTCCCATAGCCCGACGGAGTGAGGGCCATTGGAGGTTCGGCCATGTGTCTGTCCACCCAATATAGAATGGTAGAATGGGTGAACACATGGCCAGTTTTCACTGTCTGTAAACCCTGGCGGTGACAGGCAGTGAAAACTGCAAACTGTCGTCCTTGCTGTGGAAGAAAACCCTCATGGAGTGGGGGGCATATTTATCCAAACAAAATCCCACTATAGGTTTTTGTTTAGGAAAATAACAAAAAATAAGTTGGAATTTTGGCATGCAATGCAGCCGTCCATCAAACTTACAATGCATTGACAGGAACTGCAGTGACGGCGGTTCCTGCCAATGCTAGAGATATCCGCTGGGCCAGCGAACATCTCAGAATTTGGCAGATGGGGACTCCTTCAGAGGGATGGGGCTATTTACTAAGGGCTGCACGAGCGGTTGTGTGACTTTTCACAATTTTACTGTGACTACAGGCTTTCATAATGGTAACTAAATCGATGCAATGCTTTATATGGCTTTGTGTTGTTTTGCACCTCATGAGCACCCACATAAAACAGTAGTAAATAACCCCTGCATTTTGCATAAAATGTTGCATGACAAAAAATACTGATCCAAGCGCAAAGAAATATTACTTTGTCAGAGATTGCTCAAACTTGCTTTTGGTACTATTTAACTTGCAGCCGCTGGGCAGGTTGAACATTCAGCTGTATTGCGTACTCTCATTTCTGAAATTTTAATGCATAATTCAGTATTGTTTGGAATGATAATGGCTTGAATTAGGGGAATATGGGTTCAACATTCAAAGCTGTTCTGTACAAAAAGGCCAAAATATGTCTTGCCTGGGGCCCTAAAAATCCTTACAAAAAGAACAATTGATGGACAAAATGCTGAACAATGTCAAACATTCATCCCAGTACAGAGATCTGGCCCTAAATCCATCATTTTTTTGTTCCTCATGCTATTCCAGTTTAAACCCAGCCATATGCAAATCAGTCTTGACCCTGCTCCCCATGGGAACAGTCAGGAAACAAGCATCCTGGGGCTGGTTTTGGGGTTTCCACCCTCATTAGCCAGGCTAGCTTGACTCCAGTGGTATGGAGAGCACGGGACCCACGTCTGGGCATACCCGTCCCACTTGGGGTGACAAATGCAAAAAGAACAATTGATGGACAGAATGCTGAACAATGTCAAACATTTACCCCAGTTCAGAGATCTGAGCCTAAATCCATCTTTTTTTGCGACCCATGCCATTCCAGTTTAAACCCAGCCATTTGCAAATCAGTCTTGACCCTGCTCCCCACGGGAACAGTCCAGCCCGAACTGAACATTAACATTCTAACATGTCTACGTTCTCCTTTGTATCTTTTCTCTCCAGCTCTGTTCCCAGCATTAAGTAAAGGAGAAACTGTTGACAGCAACACCTTGATAATTAACATTTGTGATATCTGAGCAACCATTCATGACTTATGAACGTTTTACAGAAACATCTGTGAAGACGTACTTAAAATGTGTTTGTATTATGTTCATTTACATCCATGAAGAGAAATTATAGTAACCATATATGTAATCATGAATGTTTTCACTGTTGATCAAATATGAATGTTGTTTCCTATTTGTTTTTTGAAGCTCCTGGCACTGTATTTAATTAAAACATTTTGGGGCCCTAGCAGACCTAGGAGCCATTATGCTCCATGTTGCAAATTGCACATTTTCCAGTAAACATAACGTCGTTTTGAAACCTGTCCTGGAAGCAGAATTTTGTGAGAAGAATGGAGCTATTATTGTGTATGTAAGTACTACCCCCTCCCCCCCCCCCGCCTTTCAAGGCCGTCCTGCGTTTTCTTGAGGGGAGGATCCTGACATCTGCACATTAGGTAAGTTGTTGCTAAGAAAAATGCATTTCTCTCATATGATCTCATTCCATTGACCTGTATTACTTGAAATTGTATGTGTATGTGGGCAATTTTACATGTTGTAAAAGCTTAGGGGCATATTATCAAGAAACGGCGTTAAAATTATCGCCGCTTTAGCGGCAGAAAACTGCCGCTTTATGGGCTTGATAATATGCCCTTGAGAATTCCAATAGAAGCCCATGTTCTGGTGTCAACATGGGCTTCTATTGGAATTCTCAAGGGCATATTATCAAGCCCATTATCGCCGCTTTAGCGGCAGCGGCGATAATTTTAACGCCGTTCTTGATAATATGCCCCTAAGTTCCAACTGACCGTTTTCTAGCGAGAGCCCTGGTCAGTTGAAATGGGATTTGTCTTTTTGGATTGTTTGCTTTGCTGACTGCTATTTTGTACTAAAGCCTAGTTGAACTTTAGGTTTCCGAGGTCTGGGGTTTTATTTTTAACACCTGCAACATTTGCCTCTTCTGCTGTGGTTTTCATGTTTTCTGCTGAGCAGCTATCGTAGCTTTTATTCTCTGCAACCTTCCACGTTTGAAAAGCCTTGGGAAATTGAATGGCAGTAACACCAAGGCAGCTCTATTATGGGGTGTACCGTGATACAATCTAAAATATTGGAGGCGTTTGTCAGAGAGCCTTGACAGTGGTATATTTGATGGTCTTCTTCCTGGGATTTATCATCTCAGTCTAGACAAACACATCTGATTTGTGTGTGTGTGTGGGTGTCAGTGTGTGTTTCTGAAATGGCTTCGTACTCCTGTGAATTCGTGTTTCCCAGCCAACAGCACATTTCCATTCACGGCTCTGTCTGGACACAGTATAATTTAATGATAACAACAACTTAAATCGGAGAACAGTGTGAGTAATCTTCACTTGGATAGGCAGAAGAAGCCCACTCATTATCACACGACCCCGTCCTAGGGACTGGCGCTCGCTCGCGCCACCCTGCAGCTGCGCAGAGCGACTCATAAACCTATTTTATGTTCGTCCAGCCGCTTGGCTTCCTACCTTTGCAATTTAGGACTGCTGTTTGCTCCAGTACAGTACAGGAATACAGATGTAATCAGTAGGGCGCCCAATCTGTTGCTATGGCAGTAAACCTGGAGTCAAAGCTCTTGTAGCACTGTCAGCGAGCTTCGTTATTACTCTCGTAACGATACCCACGAAAAAAATAATGTGTTAAATAATCCATTAGGAGGCCGGGCCTGTTGGCATCTTTGAGGCGCCGGGGGAAAACGGAGCCCCCGCGTGGAATACATAAATTAATACTTCAGCTCAGTGTCTGACAGAGAGCATAAATGCCCGGCGAGGCTCCTGATATTAGTGCTAAATTAAACACCATTAATTAGTGATAAACCACTGCCGGGAAACATCCATGTCGAAAATAAATTTGGAGAAAAGCGCGCGCGCGCGCGCGACCACGAGCATGAATTTAAACGAAGGTTTATCATCCAGAGTTCAGGGCCACAGGACAACAGACGGAAGTGGGAGCAAGGAGGAATTAAGGAAACTCCAAAAGAGACCTCTGTATAGATGAGCTTGAAAACCAGGGGCTGTGACAATGTCTAATTATGAAGTGTGGGGAAGAAGTTCTAGACATCAGAGGTGGCAAGAGCAGGAAATCTAATATCTTTGTACCTGAGCTACTTCATTTTTTAAAACATCTTTGTTGGTTTTACTTTTAATGCGAAAGGCAGTATCTGTCAAGGAAATGAAGGAATGGACCACATATGAGCCGCTCTAGCTAGAAAACAGCTAGCTCCTTTGGAATAACATTTTATGAAAACATCACTGGCTTGTAGCGGGCGCCAGAAAGCTGGGGGTAGGGGATATTGCACATGTGCACTTCGTGCTAGGCCCTGACCGTTGTGTTTTAATATTAACTCAGAGTATAACTGCGGTGGTACGCTCACCGATTATTAAAATAACAGCACATGATTACGGTGTTACGCTCACCATGCAATTTCTTTCATGTTGAAGTGTATCCTCGGTGATATGCTCACCTTGCATTTCTCAACAGCTGCACACATTTTAACATTAACTCAGAGTATAACTGCAGTGATACACTCACCAATTATTGATATAACTGAACTGATTACAACACTTTGCATCAATCAGTCAAACAGCATTTGTAAAGCACAACACTGTCTGCCCTAGGGGTATCTGAGCTCTTTGTCTACGACCAAGAGCCAGGTCTTGGGTCTCTTTCTGAAGTCTGCCAGCGAGAGGGCTGTACAGAGCTGAAGGGGAAGGTCATTCCAGGTCTTGGCAGCGATGTAGGAGGAGCGGCAACCGCTGCAGCTGCGATGGAGGGTGTGTGCAAGGGTGAGTGAAGAGGAGCGCAGTTGTCTGCAGTTGGTGGAAGTTCAGTCGATGGTTTTGCCCCTAGTGTGGCAGGCCTCTATGTATATGAATTTGAGAAGACACACATCCTCCACACTAGCAACCCATTTTGAAATCACATCATTTTCTGGAGAAGATACATAGACGACATCCTGATGATATGGCAAGGCCCACAGGAGACCTTATCTGCCTTCCTAGACATTAACAACTGCGACAGAAATCTAACATTTACTCATTGTGCTGACAAAAAAGAGATTACTTTTCTGGATATGACCATCACTAATGAAAATGGAAGACTGGAGACCAAGACCTTCCACAAACCCACAGCAAAGAACACGCTCCTTAAATTCGATAGCTTCCACCCGAGGGCTCTGAGAGAAAATCTTCCCTATGGACAGGTTCTCCGACTCAGGAGGAACTGTAGTAAACTGGGGGACTATCAGATCGAAGCTAAAGACCTCTCAAACAAACTGAGAGTCCGCGGGTATCCTGACAAGATAATAAAGACCTCTCAAAAGCAGGCCCACAATTAACAAAGGAATACAGTCCTGGAACATACCTCCAGAACAGTGAATGAAATTCCCCTGACCTGTGTTACCACTTTCAGCACTATCTCTAACCAAGTATCCAAATCCATTAACAGACATTGGCGTATACTACAAACAGGAAATTTGAAATGGGAAAAACCACTGTTTTCCTATAAAAAAGCAAAAATCCTCAAAGATACCCTAGTTTCCACCCACCCAAAAAAGAACACTGAGCAAACCACCAGGACAGTACTTAATGCCTGGGGATTACCTAACATGACTGGACACTACCCATGTGGCAATTGTAGTGTCTGCCACCTCACCATCACCTCAAAAAGCCTGGAACTAGAACCAAACAAAATTTGGCATTTGCGGTCCCACACCAATTGCAACTCTGCCAATGTGGTCTACATGATAACATGTCCTTGTGACTTACGGTACATTGGAATGACCAGTAGAAAAGTCAAATTGAGAATAGGCGAACACCACAGCAACATAAGATGTAACCGGAACACAACAAAAATGACAGACCATTTTTTACAAACTGGACACACTGGTGACAACCTCAAATGGCTCGTTATCGAGCAAGTTGGCTGAGGAGACAATCAACGAAAACTTCTGGATAAGGAACAAAGATGGGGTTATAGACTCTCAACACACAAACACTGTTTAAATGTCAACATTCCCTGGAATGCACTTAACCAAAGATGACATACACACTCATGCTGATTAGTATACAGAACTGTTAATCAAACATAAGAACAACAGAATACAACGATGTTTGAAATGACTAGCTCAAACTGCAGACATGACATACACATTCATATGTAGTTTATTATACAATAGATGTAGGACATCCGCTTAGACCATAACAATGCCCTAGCTCATGGCAATCACAGTTGGGTAAGGTAGGATTAAGGGGTAATGGAGCACTAATAATGGTGTCCATTCTGATGACGTGTAGTTGTTTCTCGCGCAAGTTACGAGAATATTTAAATACTCTCCTCCGACAACATCGGCACACTCGGGGTTAAATTCCAAAGACCCCTGACGTAGGAAAACCATTTGACCCTAACGCCATGACAACAACACGCCAGCCGTACCCACGTGACAAGAAATGATTGCATTCCGGCCAGAATGTATTTAACGTTAGTCAGAAGGCCACCCGGACATCTCCGGGATCTCCTGACTGGGCCAGAATAGGTGACAGACAAGGGCGTCTGACTTTGACGAAGCAAGTAAAAATCTGCACTTGACCTGCCGCCTAAACTGCACGGTCCCTCGCCTTTCACATGGTTCATTTTAACTCCTTTTCTCGATCGGCAGGGTTTGACAATAAGGCACCGCCCCCGTTGAGATAAATGAGGAGTCGCGAAAATGCGATAACTGTAAAATACGATTTTGAGCCCTTGACTACTCTCTGCTACCCTGCACAATACCTGTGGAAAATGGATGTTAACTGTTTTTGCTCAACTTGATCACATTTAATTCTAAAGCCCGCACAAGCACGGATCACTTTCGTAGAAGCTGCGTATTTAGCCACTTCTCCGATTTTGTTTCACGAATAAGTTGTGAAAAATGTTTAAATAATGCTATTTATGCATGCACACGGCCTCCAAGTTCTTTCTGGATAAAAGCACATTGGGGTAGGCCATCTGCATTATAGCAAATGGTGTAATGGAGACACTAACTATCCCGGCATGCAAGTGATGGTAGTGTTCACACAATATGGGCATAACATAGTCCTTGTTACACATTACTGCATTGTAGGGATTTTCTTTTTTAAAAAGAACTGTACCCTGTAATAATCTCATTAATTTTGTTTTACAGATTATTAGCATTTAGTAAAACCGTAAGTTTTCGGTTCACTAATCACTACCAAATACACCTTAGCATGTGTATTTGCTTCACTGGTCCTGAAGAAAGCCTAGCTATTAAGTGTTGTAGGCTGAAACATGTAGACCAACATAGGGATGTTTTAGATCAATTTAATCAAGCACAGCATCCATTCTTATTCCTTTTAATCTTGCCCTACGACACCACTAATAAAAAATTAGGTCACCCTAAAATAGAGGGGGATCTTAGAGGCAATTTTAGCTGCAATCACCTGTTCACTCACTGACACTGCACAAAAAATACCGCTCCGCTGTAATTCAGGTGTCGAAGCACACCTGGGAGGCACTCAGCGTCCCAGGTGGGAACCGGATGATGAAGCATGCCACCAACTATGTTGGTGGGTGAGGGTTCTTTTAATAAAAAGGATTATTTTCCTGCAACCTTGTAATTTTTCTGAAGCAGTAATTCTAAGTACAGAACTGTTCGTTTTTTGTTTGATTGTTAGAAGAATTTACACCATTGAGAAAAAAGAAGATTCTACTGCACGCTTTAGGCCCAGATGGCCTACGTATTTATTGCTAAATGGAGAAGAAAGTCAGAAGTCCTTAGGAAATAGATGTGTTTAACAGTAGCGGCCCGTGGAGGGAGTGCTTCGGGGCGGGGGAGGGGTAGGGTGGGGGGTAGTAAACTCCGGGCACCGGCGACCGGAGTAATGTAAACAAATAAATAAATAAAACGAATTACATTGCGCGTGCTGAAATGCATTTGGCGTTTTAGCGCGCGCAACGAAATTCATTTTATTTATTTATTTGTTTACATTACTCTGGTTGGCCGTGACCGGAGTTTACTACCCCCACCCTACCCCTCCCCGCCCCGCCTCACCGCCCCACGGCACTCCCTCCACGGGCCGCTACTGGTGTTTAAAAATGTATAAGATGATTTAAACAGTCACTTTCAACCAGCAGTTTATGCAGCCATTATTAGGTTTATTTTTTTCAATGTAGACGTGCGACTCAAGTATTCAGGAAATTCTGTGGTAAATGGAGACTCTACCCTCAAGGAAGTAGTAGCTGTAGTCAAAAAACAGGAACTCTCTAAGAGGTGTGAGAAAGCAGCTTTGAGTAATGCTTCATTAACTGAAGAAACCTTGACCAAGGTGACTATTGGCCAATCACCGACGGTAGAGTGGGAAAACAAAAAGGCTATCAACAGGAATGTTTCTAAAAGATATTCTTACTATAACCCTGAAATTGATAAATGTTTTAGATGATACTGATGTGGAAGCAGGACAAACACTATCCAGCATTAAAGCTTAGATGTTCACATTGCAGCATTATAAGACATTTCACTAACATTTGTAGAAAGAATACAATTCTTGCAGTGAAATATGTACCTCAGAAATCAGATTCTGAATCTTCTTCTACTGATACTTTTGGTGTAGAGTGTGTGTTGAGTATTGGATGCAATGTTTTTAGCCTTAATGTGAAGTCTAGGAATAAACTGACTTCTTAAATGGAAATAGGAGGTGGAGATACTCATTGTTGCTGACCCTGGGTCTTCTTTCACCATTGTTGATAAATCAATTTGGTCAAACAAATTTGAAAATGTACTTGGGGAAAGGTTGATACCTCAAACACACAAAAGATGATGGATGAAATACTTGCAATTTGTCTAGCAACTGGCAAGTGCTAGTGGTGACATTCAAACCCATCATTCTTTTACCCACCATGCCACCTCAGTTTGGATCCAGCCATATGCAAGTCTTGAATTTGCAGACAGAAGGTACCGAAGCACACAAAGAAGTCCACTGGTCACTGTATAATGGAAATAAAGAGGTACTTCAAACTCCAAGTATGTAATGTAGCTTGGTTCCAATGGCACAGTGAGCACTGGAGCCACGTCTGTGCATACCCTTGCCAATTAGGGTTTTACATTAAGCACACAAAAGAGGATGAGAAGAATGCTTGTGTTTTGTCTAAACACCAGAAAGTTCTTGGGTATAACATTCAAGCCTGTCGTTCTTCTGCCCAGGATGCCACCTCAGTTTGAACCCAGCCATATGTAAAACACTCTTGACCCTGCTCCAATAGGAACAGTTCAGCCCAAACTGCCAAGCCAGATCCTCCCTGATCCAGCACACAAGCAACCGAAGACTGGTTTCACCCTGATTGGGGTTCATCAGTTGGGTGTAGCTTGGTTCCAGTGGTACAGTGAGCACGGGACCCACATCTCGGCATACCCTTGCCACTTAGGGCGATACAATAAATACAAAAAGGGTTAAGGGAGGAATGCTTACAATTTGTCTAACCACTGACAAATGATTGGGTGGCATTACAACCCAACGTTCTTTAGCAGAACATGCCACCTCAGTTTACACCTCGCTATATGCAAATCAGTCTGTATTTGGGTTGGAATGCTTCCATGAGCAATTGCCAATGGTTAAACATAATACAAGCATTTCTCCCATTTCCTTTTGTGTATTTCATGAAAAGTTGATATCACCAAATATTGATTTAGAAAGTTTTACAGGAGAAAGTATTCCCATGTTAGGATACAGAACCTTAGCCTTTGAATTCAAAGGTAGAAAGGCATTTGGCAAGCAATATGTTACTAACAAAGGGCCTTTTTTCCTAGGATGGATCGACCAGAGGGCTTTGGAGATCACCTTGGACCCCAACAGTAAGCAATTATTGCTGTTGGATGACATAGAAAGGGGTGTAGGAGAATTGATGCAGGAAGAAATTTTCGGGTAAAGTTGGTAGCTGAAGGGATTTTCTCGCAAAGTTGTTCTGAAGAATGACAACATCTCAGTATGTCATAAAGTGAGGGACATACCCATAAGTGTTAGAGAGGAAGTGACTACTGATCTGGATAAGCTGGAGAAAAACTAGTAGAATTGAAAGTGTGGAATCTACAGTGTGGTTGATTCACATGGTGATGATAAAGAAAGCAAATGGCTATGAGATTATGCATTGATTTGAGAGATCGCAATAAGAACATTTTTGTGGATACATTTCCCCAGCCTAAGATTAATGAGTTGCTAGCAAGACCAAGGAGATAAAGTGGCTTTCCACCATTGGTTTAACTTCAGCATACCACCAAGTACTGCTCCATCCTGACAGTAGAAGTCTCACTGCCTTCATTACTCCACTTGGATGTAATTGCTGTGCTTGCATGCCATTCAGTCTAGCATCAATGGCTGATGTCTTTCAGAGACTGATGCATGGACAGTCAAAGGAATTAAAGGGTTAATTTTTTTAAATCACATATTAATAATGGGCAAGGTCAAAGTGTAATATGACCAAAAGTTGAGGAAGGTGTTTTGAGTGACATTGAGTTAACGGCCAAATTCTGTAAGTGTAAATTTGCTGTGAAATCAGTGATTTATTTAGGTCACGAAGTTAGTAAAGCTAGTATCTCACCTAAGAAAGAAATTATTGAATCAATTAAAGATAAACCATCATCCACCTCTGAGAAGGATGAAATCAGCTCTTTTTGGGTTGTTTAGGATGTTTGTCCATGATTTTGCCAGCAAAACGTATTGGATTTCACAGCTGCTTAAGGACTGTCAAGTGTTTTTATAGCTTGAAAGTATGCAAACCCAGGTTGAGGCTATTAAAGTAGATGTATGTTAAGCTGTTCCTTTAGAAGGTTTTGACTCTGGTGCCCATACCATGATTACCACAGATGCTAGTGGTATGGGTTGAAAGGCTATATTATCACAAGCTACACATCACCGTCAAGAATGTACCCTAGCTTTTTCACCACGTTCCCTCCACTGGCGGAACAAAACATGAGGGGGCCCCCTGTAAGGTACTTGGAGGGGCCCTCTCTGGACTGAATCAGGAGCTCGCCAGTCAGAGCACTGTGCCGAGGGGGCCCCCTGGAGCTTGGGGGCCCCCCTGCACTGCGGGGGCTGCGGGTGCCTGTGTTACGCCACTGGTTCCCTCTCTCCTGCTGAAGAGAAATATTCTGTAGTAGAGAAAGAAATGCTAGCGAGTGTTTACGCCATTGTTAAATTCAGGCCATATGTGTGAGGCTCTAAATTCACACGTCGCATGTTCATAAACCAGCCACTTAGGTTTGTAACACCTAAAGGTATTCTTAAGGCTACACCCCGTATTGCCAGAATGTCTCTAACATTATCGGACTATAATTACAGTGTTGAATATTTACCAGTGTTAAGAACAAAGTTGCAGATTATCTGAGCAGATCACCTTTACCTATGAAAGGCCACGTAAAAGTGTGTGGGATGAACATGGTCTGGCATTGGTGGATGTAAACAATAGGAGAGCCATTTTGGAGGAAGATTGGGTTGCTGCATATAATGATGATACACCCCTGGGAAAAGTGAGAAAATACATTTAGGCGGGATGGCCCGGTAAGAATCTACTGACAGAGGAATGCAAGAGTTTGGTGGAAATAAGGGATGACAAGGGTTCCACCAGAAATATTGAGATGGAGAATCATGCATAGTATGAAGGTCATCTGGGAATAGTGGAGTAAAACCAAAAAGAGAAAAAGCCTGATATTGGTGGACGGGAGTAGATTCAGAAGCAGAAAAAATTGTCAGGATCTATGTACAGTGGGCCTGATTCACAGAACTAACTTACGTCAAAAGCGTAAAGTTAGTACTTTTAGTATTCACAGAATACACTTACTCATTTTGGTATTCACAGAATGAACTTACTCATTTCGGTATTCACAGAAGTTAGTAGTCCTAACTTTAGGACTCCTAAATGCCTTCTGTGAATACCGAAAGTCTTAAAGTTAGGATTTTTCTCAGTTTAGGAGTAGTAAAGTTCTAACTTTATTCAGGTATTCAGGACATACTAACTTTACTACTCCTAAACTGAGAAAAATCCTAACTTTAAGACTTTTGGTATTCACAGAAGGCATTTAGGAGTCCTAAAGTTAGGACTACTAACTTCTGTGAATACTGAAATGAGTAAGTTCATTCTGTGAATACCAAAATGAGTAAGTGTATTCTGTGAATACCAAAAAGTACTAACTTTACGTTTTTGACGTAAGTTAGTTCTGTGAATCAGGCCCTACGTGCTTGTGCCGGCAAGTCTCGAGTTGTGGTCAGACCGCCACTAGGTCTTATGGATTGTCATCAAAATCCATGGGGAATGGTGGCTATAAATGTTCTAGGTCCCATTCTAGATCTAAATAAGTCCCACATATACTTGTTAGTTTTATTTGTTCTTTTCTCCAAGTGGCCAGAAGTGGAAGTTGTTAGTAAAGCAGACTCAACAGCAGTAATCTCTTTCTCTCGTAAGAGAAGGAATTCCCATATCATTACTGAGCCTGGGATGAACAGGAATACATCACAACTCAAACTTCCTTCTGCTTGCACTTCATCCCTGACAACTTCCTCCCACAGCCATCTTTTTGGTCGGAATTCAGCATTGCCCATATTCTCCTGCTTCCACAACAGTATTTTGTTACATTTGGCCAATTTGTTGAAATGCCACACCTTGCCATCACTTAGTGTTGAAGAATTGAAATAAACTTCTCTAACTTGGAAGAGTCTAGTGAATTTACTGCACCCGTTCCATGTCCTGAATACCTTTTGGAATTTTACCCAATCACCCTCCTCAAGATTGACTTCCTTGACACTATTTCATAATCAATTGTTCTCGTTCTGGACTTCCTATGCTTTTTAAATATTGTTTCTGATTACTGAAGGAGACCGCTCTCTTTGACAATCCACAGACATCCAAACCACATTGTCTTTGGTAAAAGGTGCTCTCCCTCTAAGTATTCTAAAAGTACTATAACCAGTTATTGTGGGAGTTATCCTAAACACCCAAATCAATTAGAGTTCCTTCTCCCAACTTCTTCCTGTTCTAATGGCCACTTGATCGCTTCCCATTATAACTCTGCCAACTCTTTCTACAGCAGGGTTCCACACAGAGCAATAAAGTGACATGTATTTGGGCAAAGCCATTTTGGAAATTCTGATTTATAAACCGCCATTCAATCCAATATCCATAATTTTCACATATGTCAAAAAGCAAAGTGTACATTTTGCTACTTACGTGAGTTGGAAAGATAAGAAAATTGCAACTGAGCCCTCTCATTTAAACGTAAATGTGCGCCTAATGCAAACTGTGACTGGAAAATTGCAATAACTAATTAATCAGTGAACTTTTCCATAATAGCCTTCAAAGGTCATCTAGTTTTCTTTAGTGGATTTTTGCATCAGAAACAGGCAAACATGGCATCTGAGAGCACACCATATACATGTTTGGAAGGAATTCATGTTCATCATGAGAAAAATCACATTTTTCATGTAATGGACATATTCTAACTCTTTATTGCTGGCAGCATGGTTCCAATGGGGTGATAGGGACACCAGGACAATCGCGTTGAGTCTAGGAAAGGCTAATTTTGGTTGTTAGTCTTTAAAGATAAGTGGGCATACCAAAGACAGACATAGTCAAAATATCCCCACGTGTGGCTCTGAGAGATTCTTCTGGCATCATGGGCTAATACGTTTAGTAATGGACCTGTACTCAAAGTCACAACAACTATAAGGAAGAAAGGCCCCCCCTGTGTTACTTTTAGGTCCAAGGGGAGGGGGGAAAAACAGAAACTACTAGCACAAGATACCTCTATTCTGACCTATATTGCTTTCTGTGTGACCTGAACAGGTTCTAGTATGCCAATAAACCCACCATTGTTATGCAAAACCACCAAAGTTAAAACAAACAATGTTTTGTTATTTATTTTATTGCATCTCTGGCATATTTTCTTTATACATTAAAAAGCTTTTTTATATAAATTACATTATTTTTTATCTTTTTGTGTACATTTAAATAAAGGAAATACAAAAATACATACATATATACAATACTGTTATTATCTCTTCAAACAGTAGCGCCAAGATTCATGGCTCACCCAAGACTAATTACTTTGAATATAAGTGTACTTAAACCCACAGCAACCTATAACTTGTTCATTCTCACCAAACACTCTCACTCATTCATTCTACAGTCATACTTATAAACACAAATCACAAGAGATTCAACCCTATGAGGGGTCCCAAGTTGTATTCGAGAGATCAATATTTGTTATTGCCAACAGACACAGCTTCTGATGGAGTTGTCTCTCAAGGACCACTTCTCAGGGATGATATTGGTCTACGCGCGTTTCAGTGGCCAAGCCACCTTCCTCAGGACCAAGATGTAATAGAAGAATCTCAGACACAGAAAAACCAGGGGTTGTCTGCGGGGTAATAAGAACAAAAGTTTTATATGTATGGAAGGTATCGGCAAAGGCTAATATTTCATTAAATTATTTAGAGCTTCATAATCAACCCGTGAGGCTAAGATACATCTTACCTACCACAATTCGTGATCAGAGACAAATAACGTGAATACATAGGGGTCGATTCCGATCTCGGCCAGAAGCACACCTAATACTATTCGTCCGGAAAAAATACAAGCCGAACGCGTGTTTCCCGACCGATTCGAACAGTCGTCCGAATGAGCAAGTACGATGCGCATTACTGCTCAGATTCCGACCGAGCCGTACGTACCCATTCCAGCTCCTGGTTCCCGCCCGAGCCGGATCCGTAAACGCTGATTCGAGTCGCACGGAAGTAAATATACAGCACCTTCCGGCCGGACTAGTACGATGCGCACTCCGTACGCGCCGAACTGGTCGCTACGTCCGGCAAGTCAGAGCATCCGGGAGAGCTGCACATAAGCTCCAATTCGCGCCACAAGACGATCCACGGCTACGAGCCGAACAAGCCAGCGACGAGTACGAGTCGAAGCCACGAGAAACCCGAACGAGACGAGCCAACCATGAATCCCATCGTGCAGGTCCTACCAATACTCTACATCTATTACTGGAACCGGTACGGACGCGTACGGCGCAGACGGTAAGTCAGACACCCACTACACAAACAAACGACACGTACCCGACATATGTCACACACATAGGGATGCAGAAATGACGTACACTAGCCACAGCCGAACCATAGGGGCAGGATGGCTATCACCAATGCCATACACACCCATAGGGGCCTGATGGCTACCACTACCACCACCCCTACTCATGGGGGCCTGGATGCCTGTCACTACTACCATCCCTACTCATAGGGGGATGGATGCCTACCACTACCGCTACCCCTACTCACGGGGGCCTGGATGCCTGTCACTACTACCATCCCTACTCATGGGGGGCTGGATGCCTGTCACTACTACCATCCCCACTCATAGGGGGATGGATGCCTACCACTACCACTACCCCTACTCATGGGGGCCTGGATGCCTGTCACTACTACCATCCCTACTCATGGGGGGCTGGATGCCTGTCACTACTACCATCCCCACTCATAGGGGGATGGATGCCTACCACTACCACTACCCCTACTCATGGGGGCCTGGATGCCTGTCACTACTACCATCCCTACTCATGGGGGGCTGGATGCCTGTCACTACTACCATCCCCACTCATAGGGGGATGGATGCCTACCACTACCACTACCCCTACTCATGGGGGCCTGGATGCCTGTCACTACTACCATCCCTACACATGGGGGCTGGATGCCTGTCACTACTACCATCCCCACTCATAGGGGGATGGATGCCTACCACTACCACCACCCCTACTCATGGGGGCCTGGATGCCTACCACTACCACCACCCCTACTCATGTGGGCCTGGATGCCTGTCACTACTACCATCCCCACTCATAGGGGGATGGATGCCTACCACTACCACTATCCCTACTCATGGGGGCATGGATGCCTACCACTACCACCACCCCTACTCATGGGGGCCTGGATGCCTGTCACTACTACCATCCCCACTCATAGGGGGATGGATCCCTACCACTACCACCACCCCTACTCATGGGGGGCTGGATGCTTGTCACTACTACCATACCCACTCATAGGGGGATGTACGCCTACCACTACCACCACCCCTACTCATGGGGGGCTGGATGCCTACCACTACCACCACCCCTACTCATGGGGGCCTGGATGCCTGTCACTACTACCATCCCCACTCATAGGGGGATGGATGCCTACCACTACCACCACCCCTACTCATGGGGGGCTGGATGCCTACCACTACCACCACCCCTACTCATGAGGGCCTGGATGCCTGTAACTACTACCATCCCCACTCATAGGGGGATGGATGCCTACCACTACCACCACCCCTACTCATGGGGGCCTGGATGCCTTCCACTACTACCATCCCCACTCATAGGACGGGTAATGCATGACACAACCAGCATACTCCAACATAATGAATGTCAGCAAAAGACATCCCCCTAACATCATGACAAGAGTGTGTAGTCTGTGTCAAATGCCTACAACACTGAACATGACATTGAACATACAATGTGACCCCCTATCACACGTGTCACGCATAAATGTGTGCGGCCTCCACAATGCAAGCAGACCATGACCACTGTGGGAATGGGGTCTAAACCCCCATCATCACAGTGACCAAAAGGTAAGTGTGGGGTCCATAGCTGAAGCACAGTTTTGAACATTGTGGCAATGGGGTCTAAACCCCCATCATCACAGTGACCAAAAGGTAAGTGTGGGGTCCATAGCTGAAGCACAGTTTTGAACATTGTGGCAATGGGGTCTAAACCCCCATCATCGCAGTGACCAAAAGGTAAGTGTGGGGTCCATAGCTGAAGCACATTTTGAACATTGTGGCAATGGGGTCTAAACCCCCATCATCACAGTGACCAAAAGGTAAGTGTTTTCATGGAAAAAGCTGCAACTGCCAAACAGCATGGATGATTCCTGGTCACACAACAACAAACACATCAGTGGCAAAGTAGTGGTTGTGTCCCATAGCAACATAGATTGGGTGAGGCAAACAGTGCAGTGCAAATAAAACATACCTTTGGCCATGTGCAGACAAACATCACCCATGGGGGCTGACATTGTCTCCATTTATCAATTACACAATGCCAGAAGTGACCATCATAATGCAGACCCACATATCTGCACTAATGGACACACAAATGTAGATATCCTGTGGAGACTGTAGATGTGAGGTGAACAAATACCATACCATGGCAGCAATGGGACATACAAACCATGATTATTGTGCTGACTGATGACCTAGGAGTCCCAGGGACAGCATGGGAAATCCTCCAAACAACATACAGGCAATGGCACACTAAAGATATGCCAATGCAGTGGTGCAGATGCACAAACACAAACAGGCAGCCTCACACTGCATATCAAACACAACAGGTGATGGGGGGTGTGCCAGTGTCCCCAGGCAACCACACAACACATGAGGAGGCCTGAATTCCAATTACACAGATGTGTATACAGTGCCATACAAAAGTAACTCATGGATCGGATTCCCCTATGTGGGCAATCAGGCATTGTTAGATGAGAGGGAGCCCAAATTACACATGTCACACAAGCTTGTAGGAACAGCAACTAACACAGCAAGAGACAGCCCCACCACAGCACTACCCCCAGGGACCCCACACTGTGGTGACACTAGCCTGCATGATAATCCCACTGTGATGACAAAGGTAGATGTCGTTCACACTGTGAACCACAGCCATGTGTCCTGAGCAACAAACTACCATCACACCTACACAAGCACAAATCAATCAGCACGGCCTGTCAGCCAAGGCCAATATGGAGGTAGGGGTCTAGCCGTGCAACAACTCACATTTGCACACACTCAACACCACCCACCTTGATCTCCACCAATGTGCAGCAGTGAAGCTCACATGGACTGGTGACATTGCACATGCACCCATGACAATCCCAGGGGTGGTGGTGGGAACTAAGGTGCAGAAACCCATCACACATGGCCAGTCAACAAGACTCGTGAATGTCTGACACACTGCACAGTACGCGGTACATGGGCATGACGTGAAATCCACCCCAATCAATGGGATCCCGGCCACAGTCACACACCAATGAAGAAGCCAAGGTGACACACAAAGAACACACGTAGACAACTTCCAACATTGCAGCTCTGACCCTGAGGAGTGGCAGCAGTCACACACACAACGTGTCACAATCACTGAAAGCTACCACAAACTGTAAATTACATGACTTGTGTAACCAACAAGTGCCAAGGGGAATCCTGACTGTGTCCCATCTGCGTTTGCCCACATCCCCAGCCCTGACAACAAAGACAACTAGGGATGACAACCTGATGAACATTAGTTTGCCATGCACCCACATCCCGGAGAAACAAGGTCCAAGATGCTGGGTGAACACAGGACAACTCAGCAAGCATCACAAACAGGAACATCCGTAGGGACACAGCCTGTGTAGGAAAAGGGAAGGGAACACACACAGACATGCTTACACAACACACAACACGGGCCCAGGCAATGTCACAGGATTACACACTGCCATGAGGGCACTCCACTCCTGTGGAAGGTCCGCTGTGCCAAACCTTGTCTGTGCACGACTCAAACATGTCAGCAGAACACTCGGTCAGTGAGTCAACAATTACAACACACTGAAGGCTCTGCTCACATCAGCCTGGGTACGGGAGTGTCACTTCAGTCATCTGCATATACCCAAAACACGTGTCAAGCAAGTTGCACTGTATACACAGATGAGTCCTTCAACATTGATGTGCTAAACTGCATGTCCAGTGGAGATGGGCACAGTCAGGGAAATAGAAACATTGAACAGTGGTAAGCCCACCAGATGTGCATCAGTGTAAGCCACAGATGTTAATTTACAAATGCAAAACGCACATCCCTGTGTCAAATGCTGAACATTACACCCTCAGACTGCAGCAAAGGATGCTATGGATCCAGACTAGATTAGGACACATATCCCATGGACCACATGGAGTCCATCACAGCAACACTTCATTTTCCTGATCTGAACACTATAACAACAGCAAATGCATGATGATACTCATCTACATCATGTACATCAAAAGAAAAACCACTAGTAAACAAAAAGAGGCTTTATTCAGCAAATGTGAAACAAAAATTTGAAGTCCAAAAGAAACTAAGGCCAATGGCCAGTCCACATACACAGTCCGAACAGGGTGATATGTGACAACTTGTCACCCATTGCTTGCCTGCACTGGTACGGACAGGGGACATCCCCTCGGAGGGGCATACAAGGGGCAGGCCAGGCACCGCAGGGACAGGATCAGGGGATGCCAGAAGGAGGCAGTGAAGGGGTGGTGGGTGCAGGAGTGTCACCGGCAACTGCAGTGGAGGTGTCTGACTCAGTGGGGGCCGGCACCACTGTAGGGCACAAGTCAAATGGTGTGGGTGATGGCACCACTGCAGTGGGCCGGTCAGATGGAGTGGACTGGGTCCCCACTGCAGTGCCCAAGTCAGACGGGGTGGTTGTGGACTCCACTGCAGTGCATAACTCCAAGGGAGTGGAAGGGGGCAGATGAGGTGGGCAGGACAGAGGGGGACCCGGTCTCCACACCAGTGGCACAAACAGGCCGAGCGTCTGGCTTGGGGGTGGAAGAGCAAGTGGTAGGGGGAGTGGCCTAAGCAGTTTGGGGATGCGGTATCGGTGTGTGGGGGAACCTGGGGCAGGGTGTTTCGGGGGAACCTGTGGAGTGGTGGCCTGGGGGATGGAGGAGAGAGACTGGGTGGTGGAGCTGCGTGGTGGTGGTGGTGGGGTCTCTTCCCTTTCTGGTCCGGGGGGACTTCCGAATGGGGTCCTCAGTCTGCCTGTGCCTGGGGGAGGGTGTCCGGGTGTGAGGGGCACTCCCCTCTGTGTGTGGTGGTCGCCTCTTCCGCCTGTACGTTGGCTCAGATGGATCTGTGGGGAAGAGGCCAAGCTCACAGAGGAAGAGCGTCTGGGGGGGGTTGCAGGTGAAGCAGGCGAAGGGGTTTTGGAGGGAGAGGTATCTGAGGACTGCGCAGTGCTCGTGGATGCGTGTATGTGTGTCTGGGCCCCATCCCCTGTGAGTGAGGTATCAGTCCCCTGACTGTGCATGCGTGTGCGTCTGGATTTTGGCGTGTGTGTCTGTGTGCTGCTTGTGTCTGTGCTGGTGCGTGCCTGTGCCGGTGTGTGTGTGCTTGGGACAGGTAGGGTGCTGGGGATTGTGGATGGGGCAGAGGTAGGAGGGGTGAGGGACTGTTGCAGGAGGGACACTGCTGCCGTCAGTGAGGAGGCCATGGACTGATTGGTCCGATGTAGGGCAGACATGCCAGATGACATGCCCTCGATGAATGACACCAGTTGTGTCAACAGACCCGTGTGTGCATGGAGGACACTCAGCATTGATGTTTGCCCTACATGGATCTGTTTCAGCAAGTCCACAGACTCCACACTCAGGGCAGCAGGGGAGACAGAGGCAGGGGGTGCGGTGCCTGGCATGAAGGAGACACGCTCCCCTACACGGGAGCCTCCACGGACATGTGGGATGGGAGCAGATGGGAGGGTGGAGATGGTGGTGGTGGTGGTGGCGGGGACAGACTTGCTAGATTTTGTCCGTGGTCTGCTGACACCCGCCTCCACAAGGGAGTCCTCACTGGAAGTTCTGTGTGTTACTCAGCCGAGGTGGTCGTAGCTGGGGTCTCCTCAGAGTGGCTCCCCTCACCCTCCATGCCACTGGGTCCCTCGGTCTCCTCTGCAGTGGACCCAGTCTGGCTTTGCCGCTCCTCTTGGTCCGTGGAGCTGTCTCCTCCTGTGGCCGTGGATGTATCTGCAAACAATCAGAATAAACAGAGCAACATTAGTCACCTGTACTGACCACACACACCACAGTAAGTACAGCACATCACAGAGCAAGCCCTGCCATCATTCGCTAGACATTGCAATAAGTGCTGACACTGATTTGAAGAAGCCCATTGTCTGCCTGACAGTCATTCATGCCACTCATATCCTACCTGTCCATGCACCCATCTGTCTGGTGCCTGTTGGATGCCACTAATCATATGTGCACACATGCACCACATACACAGTTGTTGGACATCCAAGAGAACATATGGAAATGTGTCACTCCAAACACATGCCATCTCCTGCCACTGACTCAGTACATGTGTCAGGAAAAGTGATGGGCAGAGTCTCTGTCGCTATGCGGGTTTTGGTTCCATCACCAGACACAATGAGGTCCTCATGTCCTGATAGACAATGCAACAATGGTGTGCATGCAGGACATATCACACTACTGCTGGATCACCCTTTGCAAGTTGAATGTCATGGCACAGGCCTGTCTGGCAAGTCAGTCATAACTGTCTCCTGTCACAGGGACAGTGCATACACACAACACCAGTCTGCACTGTGTCACAATCATGGAAGTTTTGGGAATGCAAGCCCTGTAGCTGACAGGTGCACATGTGCACCCCTGGCCACCCACATCATGAGGACTAAGATGATCCCACGTCATTCAAATGAGACATTTGAGTGACTGCAAACACAAATCCATACACATGAGCACTTCACCGTCTGATGAGAATGAACCAAAGCTGCCTGCACCTCAATGTTACATACACCATTGTGCACAGTCAAGGGATCAGAGACCTATGCATTAACCAATGTGCAGATCCTATAGTCACAACTCAGATGGCTGGCCACCCCAAATTGTAAAACACTCCAGGAGTCCAAAAAGCAAGGCCACACCACGGTGACACAGAGGCAGACACCTGAGTGCACTCTTCACAATGCCCAATATGTATGCTGACACACGGGAGTGGGAGAACAGAGTGCCTTCGATGTCCGGAGTAGGCATCACAGTCCTGGTCCATGTGCAACATGGTATTACCCTGAACACTAGGCAGGTGGCTATGCATGTGTCACACACATGATGTACATACTCCTGATGCTCCTACCTTGGTCTCTGCTGCAGCATGGGTGTGTGGCACATACCACAGACATGTGGTGAGTCAGAGCAGCAATTGGAACACATATTAAAGCCATACCCAGAGTACATGTCAGATCACAGGCATTGTGTGAGCAATTGTACCACCCATGCAGCCCACAACAAAGTTCCTGTAACTGATGCTGTCCCCAACTTGAACCACAGGTAACTGCAAGTACACAGTACCCAAGTGACCTAAGTCACAGACTGTAAGGGCCACATCTGTGTATCAGATGAGGAGGGGGCATGACACAAGTGAGGGACATGAGTCCAGGACGACAAGACAGTCGTACTGTGGAAGTGGAACCAGGCTAAAGGAGTGCATAGAGCATGTTAGTCATAGTACCCAGAAAAGACTAGCACTTACCCCCTCCTTGCTGCTGTCTGGCCTTCAGCTGCCCATCCAGGTCAGGGAAGACCACTGCCAGAATCTGGAGCATGTGTGGGGTCAGGGTCCGGTGTCCGCCCCTCCTGCGAGGAGGTGACAGCTTCAGCTGGACCCTTGCGACCCTCCGGGTCCAGCCACGAAGGTCCTGCCACCTCTTCTGGCAGTTGCGGATCCTGCGCCTGTAGACCCCCACAGATCGTACTGCCCGGGCGATGGTCAGCCAGATCTCCTGCTTCTGGTGGGCATCAACCTGTGAGGATGACAAAGTGAAAAGGCCATTAATACCCATGCAACATATCCGTGAATCACACAGTTGGATATACATGTCTCAATCACAGGGGCATATGATGTACACAGGTAGTGCAACTATGGCTATGAACAGTTGTCCAGCAGTTACTAAATGGTATCATTGCCTGGGAAGTAAAACCTTGTTGGAATGCACTGTTACTGCACTATACCTGTTCAGTGCATGTAACTACACACTTTGGGGGGGTGACAAGTACTCAGTGAGCATGCTAGCCACTGGTGTACACACTGTAAGTCTTGCTAGTCAGACAACATGCACAATTAGTAAGGCAGTGGACAGCACACTCACCTGCTCCCCTGGTTTCCCATACAGCTTGCTGTACTGTGGAAGGAGGCTGTCCAGCAGGGCCTGGTTCTCCTCAGCACTGAAGGCTGGGGCTCTCTCCACAGTACGTGCCATTGCAGTAGCCAGAGGATGCAGAGACAGCAGCAGTGGTAGTGGCAGATGTCGTCCTGGAGCATGTAGTGCAGGCAAGTGAGCTCTCAGGGGAACAGCCAGCATTATATGTGTGCTGCAGAGGCAGATACTGTCCCATGTGTCCAAAGTGATAGGTCCAAGTCGTTTGCATCTTCTGAATCTGGCCAATCCATGGAATTGCACCACTTATACACGCCTACAGCATCCTTCAAAATGTCACCTTGATGACCCCCATGAATTTGCAACATTGTTGTGGGTGGCCAACTGAATTCACTGCATCCGACTCGTACAAGCTTCGAATACGCGTCCGTTAACATGTCAGTCCATAGCCAATGCGTGCGCACGGATCGGTCCTTTGCTGTACGACGCATATTTCGTAACACAACACGCATCCGTCAACGTCGGATGCAATGGCCAATGCGTGCACACGGATCGGTCCATTGCTGTACGACGCGTATTTCGGAGCACAACACGCATCCGTCCACATCATATGCAATGGCCAATGCGTGCACACGGATCGGTCCATTGCTGTACGACGCGTATTTCGGAGCACAACACGCATCCGTCCACTTCATATGCAATGGCCAATGCGTGCACACGGATCGGTCCATTGCTGTGCGACGCGTATTTCGAAACACAACACGCATCCGTCCACATCATGTGCAATGGCCAATGCGTGCGCACGGATCGGTCCATTGCTTTACGACGCGTATTTCAGAGCACAACACGCATCCGTCCACATCATATGCAATGGCCAATGCGTGCACATGGATCGGTCCATTGCTGTACGACGCGTACTTCGGAGCACAACACGCATCCGTCCACATCATATGCAATGGCCAATGCGTGCACACGGATCGGTCCATTGCTGTACGACGCGTCCCTGTACAAGTCACTCGCATATGTCACCATGGTTGTCACTGGTGAACGTATGCCAGCCACAATTACTTGCCAGAGACTCAGGGGCACACCTACAACACCACAGCCTGTCCACACTGTATCCTAAGGCATGTAAGGCTGCATTACCTGTGTGTGTATAGGGGTCAACATGTGGTTTGTTGGGTGGCACTTGGGGGCAGCCACTCCCAGGCTGTGCACGTGTTCATGGGGACAGAATCCTTTGTGTGTTGTGCACATGACCACTGTGATGTGCAACTGTTCAGTTCAGAGCATGGCATGGTCACATTTCCAGGTTGTGTATGTGTATGTTATGTCACATACACCCTGAGTCCCATGTGGGATGGTATGTACGTCACAGGGTGACCCATTGCCACAATTGTGATGGCCCTCCACAGTGTGTGTGCATGTTGTGTTTCAAATGTCTCTGATTCCATGTGCACAATGGGAGACAGTCTCCACATCCACGTTGTTAGTGCATCGACTTGAAGTTGTGCGTGTGTGTGTCACAGACGTCCATGTCTGTCCTGCAGAGGCAACAGGGGCCACAACCTGTGGGAGTCATGGTTGTTTTGCTGATGTGTACATGATACGCCATGTCATGCCAGTGTCCATGTGGCAATACAGGGTCCCTGGGAATCTACCTGTCAAAGAGCTGTGATGCCTGGGGCACATCTGTCCTCACTTGTCACTGTGGTGTGTGTTTGGAACGTGACAGCAGTACATGGGTACTGTGACACAGCCTAATGATTTCCCATAGCACAACCTGGAACTTGTTGTCTACACATGTTGAACTGAGATGTTAGATGTTGGCCATGTAGGTGCCATATATGTCCATACAGAACGGCACACACATCAAGTACTTGTGTCTCGTAATGATGTATCATGTGATATTGAGTATGGTCAATGCCACATATGTGGGGTGACTGACAATCTTTCTTTGTTCACCTATGCACTGCAGGGCACCAGCTGTCCATAGACCATTCCCTGACCTTGCAACCATGGTTGAACATGACTGCATCCGACGGTACCGCTTCAACAGGCTGCTGATTGAGGAATTGGCGGGGCGGTTGGCCCCACATTTGCAACCTGGCCGGCCATACCCTACAGCGCTGACCCCCAAGGTGAAGGTGATGGCAGCCCTACACTTCTTTGCCACCGGTACCTTTCAACACACTGTGGCGTCTGCTGGTGGGATGTCACAGACCATGTTCAGCCGTGTGCTACGCGATGTTTTGGAGGCGATGTTGAGATACTTGAACCAGTACATCTATTTCCCTAAACGTCAACAACTCACTGACGTCAAGAGTGACTTCTATGCCCTGGGGAGGATGCCACATGTCATCGGCTCCATTGATGGGACACATGTGGCTTTGGTACCACCACAGGCACATGAGCAGGCATACAGGAACAGGAAACATTACCATTCTATCAATACTCTGGTGGTATGTCTTGCAGATATGAGCATCTCACATGTGTGTGCACGTTTCCACGGTTCTGCACACGATGCCTACGTGATGAGGAGTAGTCGCATCCCGAGGATGATGTCACAGATGCAGAACCAGCGTGCCTGGCTTGTCGGTGTGTACTGACTTTGTACCATTGTGTGTGTTCTGCAATGTTGTATTCCACCCTCTTTTCCAACTCAGCTAATGTGCATTTGTCTGTATGTAGGTGACTCCGGATACCCCAACATGCCGTGGTTGCTGACACCCCTCAGGAACCCTGTGACACCAGACCAGATGCGCTACAATGAGGCACATGGTCGGACCAGGAGAGTGATCGAGCGGACATTTGGTCTCCTGAAGAGCCGCTTTCGCTGCCTGGACAAGGCAGGAGGGGCCCTCCCATATGCCCCTGCAAAGGTGTGCAATATTTTCATCGTCTGCTGCATGCTACTCAACCTGGCAGTGCGGAAGGAGTTGCCTCTCATCCTGGATGACGATGACCAACATCCGCCACCTGTGGAGGATCCTGGCCTGGGCCTTGATGCCAGTGATGATGATGATGATGAGGGTGATGTCCGCACACAGCTCATCACCAACTTCTTCAGCTGAATGTGAGTATACAGAGATGTTATGTCAATGATTTGAGTTTGCATGATATGTGTTGGTGATGCTCTGTTGCTGTTTGAGTGTGGCCATGTGCTACTTGACTGGATGCGTGCAGCGATGTGTCCTTACAGGTAGTCTGTACTCCCCAACAGTGTTGACATGCTAACTTGGTTTTGTGTAGGTATCTTGTGACATGTATTGGGCATGAGTATTGCAGTTCTGTCCTGTTCTTCAGTGCTTTTGACTGTGTGTCATGTCTGTCCTTCACAGGGTACTTTCAGAGTTGTTTGGTCAACTGTGATCCCCAACACCATGATTCAACTTCCAGGGTGGAAGCAGTCGTTTCCCTACAGGTGATGTGCCACACACCCCTGGACTTTATTTCTTCAACACTTGCTGACTGTGTGGCCACTGCCACGTGGGATTACCTTGCATCTGTAGTGGAAACAACATGTTGCAAATGTGTAATAAACCTGTGCTTCACTTTGGGATGTGTGTTGTCTGTGGTCACACATCTGACTGACATTTGCTTACTGCACCTGTGGGCTAGTTAACACAGACTCTGAATAGGTGTGGTGTCTGTGCATTCCACTGTATTTCCTGGCAACATCAGTGTAGGCGATGAGTCAGATGGCCCTGGTGTGTATGTGTTGTGTTGCCCTAGTGGTGTGTCTCCCTCATATGTGTCACGTCGCCATGACTCACATGATGGTGTTGAACTTGCTGTAGCAGTTAGCATGCATAGTGTCATTTAGCAGATCATCATCTCCATGACAAAAACCACGTTGGAATCACAACAGAGGCAAGTATGGTGTATTAGTGAGTTTATTTACATACATGTGTGAGGATAGTGCACAGGATGGTGGGTGCTGTACATTGGGATTGGAATCCAAAGTTCCCAGATGAGTTGGAAGTGTTGGTAGCAGAAATGTCCTGAGTAAAGTCCACAGTCATCTGATACATTAGTCCAACTTAAACTCCCCATGTCATGTGGGAGAGTTGGGTTGCATTCGACAGGGTGAACAGTTTGCACACAAAGGAGAATTTCCAGAACAGGTGTTGGGTTCCTGGGGGATGTACATGGCCATCTGCCTCTCAGTTGTCCTTCCTCGGACGACCCCTCTTCTTTCTGGGGGGACCCTCACGTGCAGGCCGCTGCGGTGCAGAGGACTCTCCACCAGAGTCATCCTCCCTCCCTGTGGCAGTTGCAGTTGTTGCGGCACCAGATGTTGTGGGCACACAGGGAGGTGTGGACATGTTGGTGCTAATCTGGCGGAGGCATGTCAATATGTCCCTCTGCACCTCTGTCAGTTCTTCCAATGTGTCCCACTTGGACTCCATGCCAGACATGTGTGTCTCCACACGGACATGTGGGAGTCCAAGCGGGCATGATGGGCAGCCTGCTGCTGTTGAATGTCCTTGAGGATCCCCACTACCTGGCTGACCTCTCCGGTGCTATTCTGGTACGCATCAGCAATGCGTGCCAGTTGTGGGTCATCATGCAGTCCAGACCCCTCTGCAAACAGCGACCTCTGCCTACCACCCCTCCCACCACCCCTGGCCACACGTGCGGGACCTGCGGTGGCACGCACAGGTGACCCTAGGCCCCCTTGGGGGTTGGTACTGGGGTTGTTGTCCGTTGCTTCACGGTGGGCCGGGGTCCCTGTGCTGTTGTCATTCAGTGTCCTTGGTCTGTCCGTGTCGGTGGGGGTGGTCTGTGTGTTGGCAGATGTTGGAGGAGTGGGTGCAGGGGTGCAGATGGTGGTCCTGCTGGTGCTGCATGATGACTCACACCGGAGGTGCCAGGTAGGTCTTCGCCATCCAAGGAGGGCAGAGGCTGTTCCACACCAGAGAGCTCAGGGGCCACCGGAGCCTGGGACAGGGACTCCTCATCATCTGCTGCTGTGTCCCCATCATCACCTGTGTTTGGAAGAGACACAAAATGTATGTTATGTTTCTACAGGCATCAATGGTTCAAACACCTGACAGTTGTGACTGTACCTCTGGTTGCGGGCCTGTCCATTGCATTGTCCTAAGTTGTCACAGTCAGAGGTTGATATTGGTGTAGCACATTGTCCTGCCAACCTGAAGCATTTCAATGTGAATGTTGAGGTGTGTGCATGACCAGCATTGGTGGTATTTGGTTGACATCCGGACCTCCTTCTCCCCCAGCCCAGTTATCCCACCATGAAGCATGCCACCCTTGCAGTGGGTGCAGGTTAACTCTCAGGATGTCAGTCAGTGGTGTCCTGCTGTTGGTTGGTGCCCAGTTCCCAGCAGGGCCTTGTGCTCCCCACAACAGAGCACCATTGTCAGACATCTTAGAAGTGGCTTTTCACTCCCTGTCAGGTGTGCATGCTTCAGTGTGAGCTTGCTGGGCCATGTGGGTGGGGGATGTTGAGCTGTGACTACCACTCCCATCATGCTATTGCATACACCCCCCTTCCCAGCATGCCCATACTTCCTTCCTTTTGGTCAACTTCACTGTGTGTGAGTGTGACAGCAATGGCAAGATGCCTGACAGTGTAGTCCTGTTGTTTGTTGGTGCACAGTTCACAGCAGGGCCTTGTGCTCCCCACAGCTGAGGCCAGTGTCAGACATCTTTGAAGTGGCTTTTCACTGCCTGTGAGGTGTGCATGCTTCAGTGTGAGCTTGCTGGGCCATGTGGGTGGGGGATGTTGAGCTGTTACTACCACTCCCATCATGCTATTGCCTACACCCCCTTCCCAGCATGCCCATACTTCCTTCCTTTTGACTCTGCTTCCCTGTGGGGTAGTGTGCCTGTGCTGACAGGATGGCTGACAGTGTTGTCCTGGCGTTTGTTTGGCTACAAGTCCCAATAGTGTCCCTGTGCTTCACACAGCATAACCCAGTGTGGTAGTTCTTTGTGGGATATTTGATTAGAGTGTGAGGCAATGCATTCTCCCAGGTGAGTTGTGTGGAGTTTGTGTTAAGGGGTGTGTGAGAAAAGCTGCTGGTAACTATGGTCAGAGCTGTCAGTCCTCCTTCCCACCCAGCCAGATATCCCACCATGGAACGTGCTTCCATTGCAGGGAGTGCAAGTTGGCTTTCAGGATGTCAGGCAGTGGTGTCCTGCTGTTGGTTGGTGCACAGTTCCCAGCAGGGCCTTGTGCTCCCCACAGCAGTACCCAGTGTCAGCCATCTTGTCAGTTCTTTTCCACTCCCTGTGATGTGAGCATGGTTCAGAGTGGTGTTGATGGGCCAATTGTGAGGGTGACCAATATCTGTGACTACAACTCCCATCATGCTATTGGCTACACTCACTTCACCAGCATATACACAATTCCTTCCTTTCAGTGAGCTTCCCTGTGAGGTGGTGTTCTAGTGGTGGCAAAATGTCTGACAGTGTTTGTTGGTTAGATTTGTGCCACTGCCTTGCTCTATTTGTTGTTAGGTTTGCACATGTCATGACACAGTTACATATCACTATGAGATGGCAGGTATTGTGTTTGTCTAACTAACATGCACATCTTGGGATGATTATCTTTTGGTTACTGTGGCTTTGCTAACGGTGCATGGTTTCACTATCTCCTTGACAGTGATGTGTGTGTATTGTCACACAATATTGGGTATATTGGTTGTGTACTCACCAGGCTCTGGGATGTTTGATAGTCCATGTACGCTCTCTGGTGGTAGGATGGCCCGCACCTTCTCCTCCCAGGGCCTGAGGTATACTGGTTTGGTAGGAGGGCCACTGCCGGTGCGCTGACACAAGGCGTAATCCTTCTTGAGTAGGTCCTTGACCCTCCTGCGCACATCATACCACCTGTTCTGGATGTCTTCCTTTGTGCGCAAACATGGTGATTGTGCGTTCACCCTGTCGACGTCCTCTCCCACATCTTGGTTTTCTGCGACATGGGGGTCTGTTGGACCAATGTACCAAACAACTGTGGCTCTACCCTGAGGATTTCATCTACCAGGACTTCCAATTCACTGTCTAGGAACTTTGGATTCTTCTTTGGGGGCATGGTGATGGGTGGTGGTGGGTATTGATGTGTGTGTGAGTGTGCAAGTGAGGGTGGGTGAGTGTCGGTTTTGCTGGGTGTATGTGAGGGTGCTATTTGGGAGGTGCTAATGGTGTGTGGCTTGTGTGATGGATGAGTTGTGAGTGTGTCTGTGGTTGCTGTCTGATGGTGTTCTGTGCTGGCAGGTCAGTTGAATTTCAAAGGATCATGGTAGGGATTTGTGGCCTTTATATGGGCGGAGTTGTGGGTGTGTCTTTGTTCCATGTTTTTTTCCCCCTGTATTTATTGACTTTGTCATTGCTTGTTTGGCCCTTTTTTTTGTATTTTTTCCTTTGTAGTTTTTAGGCATGTAGGAGACGTTCTTCTGACCGAGTAGGACGCTGCAGTTGGCTCGTGCGAGCTTCTCCGAGTCTTTCAAGCTGTCTTTCTTCTGGGTTTCATGTGCGGCGTACGCGTCGGTCGCAGAGTATTGGGTTGCTTCGGCTCCGTTTTGTATGCGTGTCGGTCGTACGGCTTGAGCTCCGTGCGACTCGGTCTGGTTTTACACGCATTGCATCGTACTGCACGGGTCGGAGTTCGCGGGTACGTTTCTGTCGGGTTCATTCCTGGTGTGTGTCGGTCGGTTCGATTCGCATAGATTTTCCGGCCGGATAGCTGGTTTCCGTGCGGTTCGGTCGTTCGGCTTGTGTTCCGTACGAGTCGGTCGTAATACACATGCATTGCATCGTACTACGCGGATCGGCCAGCGCAGGTACGTGTCGGTCGGACTACATTCCCGTACCGAGTCGGTCGGTATGTTTTCCGGCCTGAATCGGAATCGGCCCCATAGTCTTATACAGTGAATATAGGACGGTGACCGTACGAGCAGTAGAGAGTAGAAATCATTAAAACAGGGAACCTGTACCCTTGAATAGAGTATCATGCATCAATGCGGCACAGTAGTTTAAAAGCAAGTGAACAAGTGACGAAAAAGTTCCACTACCCAAGAATGGAAAGATAGAAAAGAAATTAAATCCAGGCAATTGAGACTCTAATGTACCTGCGACAGTTAAAAAAGCCTGCTTGTTATTTCTTAGAAGAGCCGTGTATTGACAAATGTGCCAGCAGGCACCTGAATGCTCACACAAAGTCCTAAGGGTAAAGAATATTTTACAATAGCTAAGTGTAAGAACCATATCAAGGAAGTCGTCTATCTAAACATCGATAAAACAAACTGGCTTACCCTGTTTAGAGCGTATAGTTTGGCTGTAGTTCAATCCTCATTGTTTAACATGTCTGAAATCTCGCCCATTATTTACAAAATTATCGAGTCCAGCATTTCAATTATTAGTTATGGTGTATTCTTTAAAAGTAATGCTTCCCAACTGGAAACAGAAAAGAAAACAAAGACCACCCGTCATATTTCATAGGAGCACTGGGGAGAATTGCACGCTTAATTAGGACAGCTGAATTCTAAATCTAAAGTTATGCCAAATAGGTTAAACTCGTCACTAACCATTCACCTATGTTCATAAAGGGCGGGTATGGTCCCACAAACAATCCGACTAGTAAGGCGGCTGTTACGGGACCAATATGTCCAGAGGGACAGCTATGTTGGTAATATTAATACGTACATATCTTTTATAATGAAACATATGCTGACTCTAGTTTTAAAATATTATGGGGGTACCAGATATCTCTACTTAGCGCCTCCCAGAGTGCACATGAGTTACTTGACTGTATATTAGGCTGCCTTAATGGAATCGGTCAGTCACGCCAAAATTAAAGCTCCTGTTACACCTGCGTTGTTTATAAAGGTGTGAGAGAGTATTTAAAACTAAAGCTAAGCCAATGTCCTCCTTACCTCCGTAGCGTTGTTTCCTGGAGCAAGTGATCCGTACCGGGCATCTATACGGGGCGGCAGTAGTGCGAAGGAAATACCAAGGCGTGTTTTTAAATCTTACGCCCGCCAAGATGTTATCGCGGAAGTCTCGCGATTGTAATCTCATCTCGGAAGTCTCGCGATTGTGATCTCATCTCATATGTATAGTATGAGCGGGGTCGCCATATTGGAGTGGAGTACTTTGCATGCGTAAAGCGGGTCTCTTGACTAAAACAATATTTAGCATACAAAATAAGAGACCTCTGCACATAAGAAAAGGGAATCAGCTAAAGAAAGTTGATACAAATACTACATTAGAACCAGTGAGGCTCAAAGAGGATGGCGCGATCCCGTGACAATTCGTGATCACGGGATATCATCCTACATCACGTGTTATAATTTTGTTCTTTGTTACCACGGAAATTGTGATAATAATGACCATACTGAAAGGCAATCTATATAAAAAAGTTGGCCAATTGTCAGACAAAAATGTTCAAATCTCACACAATCTGGTAGCAAGTAGCACCCACCAAAGAGACAAGTTTATTGGCTTGGGGCTTTAGGATATCTAGGTACTGAGCTCATATTCCTAACTCCTATAAGATCTTATTCAAAACTGGATCAGATTCCAACCAAATTACATAGTCATTGTCTGTCATTCTGTCGATTGAATTGTCTAGAAATCACGAAAACTCAGAGTTACATGAGAAAGCAGTCAGTGTATTACTCGTTACTGCCGATGTGATCTGAGTGGGAATACTCAAATACTACACTTTGGTCAAAAATGGGTCTACTATAGTGCACTATCCCACAAACTACAGGGACCCATTGTTGGAAGAGCATTCATGTAACTATCCATATGATCTCCTCGTTTAGACCTCTTCGCACTGTATCACAGTGAAAAATCCAAAAAGTTTCCCTATCCTTCCTTACTTTATCAGTGTCATGACCTGGTTTGGTGATAATTTTCTCCAGAATGAGCCATTTAAGCTCGTTCTCACTATGGTTACTGTCCATGTAGTGTCTTACCATCGGGGCTTGCGTCTTGTTGGTCCTGATGGCTGACTTGTGTTCTGACAACCTTAGACGGAATTCTCTCCCTGTCTCTCCTATGTATCCAAGCCCACAGGGGCAGAGAATAAGATACACTATATTACTACTCCTGCAGTTTGTGTGACTTTTTCATTTTCTTGACTTGGTACCATAGGACCACGTTTGAGTGGTGATTGCTGATGGACAGGCATGGCAATTTCCGCACGTGTGATTTCCTAGGATCGGGGGGAGTCCATCAATTGTTTTCTGCTCCCACATTTTTTTTGGTTTTGATCTACTATGTACTAACTTGTCTCTCAAGTTAGGGTTCCTCCTAAATGCCACAATCGGTTTCATCAGTGCCATGTTTTCTTCATTGATGTTAAGAATCTTCCAGTTTCTATGTAGAATTTGTTGGATTTTATTATTGAGGCTGGAGTGATTAACTACACAGATTAGTCTTTCTAGGGGTTGTTTTTCCCTACCAATAATCAAACTGTCTCTGTTGTAGTATTTAGCACGTTTCATTGATTGTCTAATCAGGCGTTTGGGGTACCCTCTGAGGAGTAGTCTCTTCTGAAGTTGTTCTGCATGTAACATAAAATCTTGGATGTTGGTGCAGTTACGCTTAATTCTCAAAAATTCCCCAAAGGGAATTGAATCTTTTTGGCAGGAGAGATGGAAGCTACTATGTTGTAAAATAGTATTTTTTGATGTTGGTTTTCTATATAAGCTAACCTCAATCCTACCTTCTCCGCTCATGATCCAAATATCAAGAAACTCTACTTTGTCAGATGAATATTTCGCTGTAAATTTAAGATTGCTGTCACTTAAGTTAAGCCACTCGATAAACTGTACCAAGTCTGACTCATCTCCTGACCATAAGAAAAAAATATCATCAATAAACCTGTGCCAAACATCTATATTCTCAAAAAATGGGGCTACCTCGTTGAAGATATGTTTAAGTTCGAATTCCCCCATATAGATGTTTGCTACACTTGGAGCACACGAAGCTCCCATACTGGTGCCCTTTATTTGTTGGTAAAGATTGTCCTTAAGTTAAAAAAAGTGGTAATGTAACACAATGTCCAGACACTTCTAGATGAAATTGTTTGGTCTCTCCCCAGGAACTCTAGCCAATAGGGTTGCCACTGCCTCTATGGCTAGGTCCTGGGGGATGTTGGTATATAAAGATTCTATGTCTAGTGTTACTAGAAGTTGTGTCTCTCGATTAAAGGGTTTATGTTCTATGGTCGCTATCATATGTCCAGTGTCTTTTATGTATGAAGCATAAAGTTTGGTCAGAGGACATAGGAACGCGTCCACATATTGGGAGAGCGGTTCAGTGCAAGAGTTAATAGATGAAACAATAGGCTGCATGGGTGGGTCCAATGTGTTCTTATGCGTTTTGGGGACTCCATATAGGGCAGGGATGACTTTATTGCTCTTATTAAGGAATTCTAGTTCCTTTTGGCAGATGTAACCGTCTGTGAAGGCTTTCGCTGTGCTGGTCTCTATTCTTGTTTTTAAATCTGTCAGAACTGTCTTTTGTGTACGCTGATAATGTTCAGGTACTGACAACATAGTCTCCATTTTCTCAGAATATTTATCACTATCCATCACCACTATGCCACCTGCTTTATCGCTCGGCTTAATGGTGATGTGTATGTTATTCTGGAGATTTCTGAGTGCCTGACTTTCAGAGTTTGTCAAATTAGGGGTTGCCTTCGGGACATATTTAGTGATTTTCTCAATTTCCTTTATGACCGTTTTTTCAAAAACTGCAACTTCTGGCCCTACATCTCTAGAGATGGTGTAAATCTAGATGGAGGTTTACAGCCCGAGTAGTTTATGCCTTGTTCTGAAGGAGTGTTATTGGACATAAACTTATTCAATCGGATTTTCCAGAAAAACGAAAAAGATCTTTTTTCAATTTAAAAATATCCGGCTGTATGCTGGGAACAAATGACAAATCTTTGCTCAATGTGTTGGTTTCTTCGATAGAGAGCTGATGGTTTGATAGATTAAAAATAGGAATGGTGTCTGCATTTGGAGTTTTCCTATCTAGGACTTCCAATACTGATGATTCCACGTCCGCATGTAGGGTTGCGGATGTGCTGGCTCTGTCTGAGGATAATGGTTCCTTTCCTGTCTCTGAAATTTTACACGGCCTCTGCCCCTGCCTTGCTGTAAAAAAGGCGACTGTCCTTGTTGGTATTGGTTATAAGGTTGTCCTCTATGATTTCTGGGGTTGTAGGATGGTCCCTCATTTGTTGCAGGGCCTTCATAATCTGAGTCTGACGAATTGGTGTCAGAAAATGTCAGGGTTTTCTGTCTCTTGTAGGCACGTGTATTATTTTGTCCACCTTCATAGCGATCTTCTTGATAAAAATTGCTCTGAAGGTATGGGTATACCTTTTCCTGCGTAAACCAACGTATGTCTTTTTTTAACTTGTCTGTTTTTTTCTTTATAAGGTAGTCTTCAAACTCCTCAAGTTCTTGATTTATGCTGAGTAACTTATTCTTTGCTTCATCTACACTGTTATTAGCTTTCAGTTTTTCTTCTAACTCCAGAATCTCTTGGTTTAAGATCTGTATCATTTCTTTCACTGTCTCTATGATGAGGATCATCCAGTCCCTGGAACAACGGTTCGCAATCTGCGACCATCGCTCCAGGAACTGGCGCACCTCAACAAAGAGAGCTGGGACGTTTCTAACTCTTAAACCAGAAGGTGTCGACCCTGCCTTCAGTATTCTAGCATAATGTGAGCATGAGACTCCATTCTTTTTGCTTTTTTCTTTAAATTCATAAGTTTATTCTATTCACTGTTGTCACTTATTGTATCTCTACTGTCTCCATTGGTACCAGCTATTTGTCCAATGAGTGCCGAGAAAACATCATCCGTAAAACCGAAGGTTTTGAAACCTTCCATCTCTGCCTAGGGCCTATCTACGTGTGGCTGTGAAAAAAATGTGTGTAGACCCTCCACCAAAAATGCCTCTATCAGTGAGAAGTGCAGCCTGTTACACCCCACATGCACTGTATAGCTTGAAATTGACCAATCAAGAAGAACTGCCAGTAGGCACCCTATTGCTATGACGGGAAGAGTATGAAGACTCAAATACAAAGCTCATGTCGCAGGTACATTAGAGTCTCAATTGCCTGGATTTAATTTCTTTTCTATCTTTCCATTCTTGGGTAGTGGAACTTTTTCGTCACTTGTTCACTTGCTTCAAACTACTGTGCCGCATTGATGCATGATACTCTATTCAAGGGTGCAGGTTCCCTGTTTTAATGATTTCTACTCCCTACTACTCGTACGGTCACCGTCCTATATTCACTGTATAAGACTATGTATTCACGTTATTTGTCTCTGATCACGAATTGCGGTAGGTAAGATGTATCTTAGCCTCACGGGTTGATTATGAAGCTCTAAATAATTTAATGAAATATTAGCCCTTGCCGATACCTTCCATACATATAAAACGTTTGTTCTTATTACCCCGCAGACAACCCCTGGTTTTTCTGTGTCTGAGATTCTTCTATTACATCTTGGTCCTGAGGAAGGTGGCTTGGCCACTGAAACGCGCGTAGACCAATATCACCCCTGAGAAGTGGTCCTTGAGAGACAACTCCATCAGAAGCTGTGTCCGTTGGCAATAACAAATATTGATCTCTCTAATACAACTTGGGACCCCTCATAGGGTTGAATCTCTTGTGATTTGTGTTTATAAGTATGACTGTAGACTGAATGATTGAGAGTGTTTAGTGAGAATGAACAAGTTATAGGTTGCTGTGGGATTAAGTACACTTATATTCAAAGTAATTAGTCTTGGGTGAGCCATGAATCTTGGCGCTACTGTTTGAAGAGATAATAACAGTATTGTATAAATGTATGTATTTTTGTATTTCCTTTATTTAAATGTACACAAAAAGATAAAAATAATGTAATTTATATAAAAAAGCTTTTTAATGTATAAAGAAAATATGCCAGAGATGCAATAAAATAAAGAACAAAACATTGTTTGTTTTAACTTTGGTGGTTTTGCATAACAATGGTGGGTTTATTGGCATACTAGAACCTGTTCAGGTCACACAGAAAGCAATATAGGTCAGAATAGAGGTATCTTGTGCTCAAAGTCACAACAGACAGAGGCTTGTGTCTACTGGTAATATGGCAATGTAGAGGGGCCTAGAATGGTGTATAAGACAGCTATTTTAGAGTAAGAGTGTGTGCACCAGGTAGAGATTATACACAGCTCACCTACACTTGCAGGGTAGATTCTTATCAGGGTAGAGCCTTTGTCTGGGCTCTGTCAACGAGGAGAGAGAGCAATTCTTGGCACTTTGAGGCAGAGTTTTTGTCTAGGATCTCCTTGCCTGTCAGTGTGTTTTCATTGAAGGAGGGCAGCAGCACAGCACAATAGTTAGTTCCACAGGAAGGCTAGGTGGAGCCTCAAGTTCATAGGCAGTGCTGAGTAACAATATCCAGGAAGGCACCAGAACACAATCTCCGCATCTGGTCAAGGTGAAATGTATGCAAAGGACTAAAGTGAGACTATTGATTATATCTTCTATTCTGCTTATATATCCACTCTTTGGTATTGGGGCAGAAGTACACTGCCAATCAATTCCGGTGCATCTTTAGATTTTTAAATTCAAGACACTGATTGGCGACAGGTTTTCTCCCTTCTGAGGGGGTGAAAATGGTGCCAGGAAGAGGCAGGCTTGTCCTGCCCCACCATACATCCCAGGCACTGGTGGCTATGGTGGCAATGGTACCAATTCAAAAACGAAAATCCCAGAGGAGATGCTCCAGAGGGCAGATCATGTGTATCCTACCAAGTCAATCACTGGAATAGAAATGATGGAAGGACTGGACTTGTTATTTTTGGTTGCAGTAACTCTCTTAAATTGTGCATTGAAGATTTACACAAAATGATGTGTGTGGTCAGCTAAAGGTAGCTGTGGCAATGGAAGAACACAGCTCAATGAAGGAAGCATGAGAGCTGGATGGTTCCCAAATGAAGATGCTTCATACTATAAGAAGATCCCATCCATCCATGGTCAGAGACTACCTCAAGTAACTGTGTAAATCAAACCATAATATTCTCTAACTTGAGCACTCTACTCCAGGTGACATAGGAGAGTTCCGTTCTCAGGCTGACACAGGTTGCTAGGTTACAGTTTACAACCTAGTTACCACAGTGTTAGACCTGGCACCATTGGCGTGGGTCTCCCTTCCATTTTTCGCTGTTGTCTCCTCTGTTTTACTGGTGTTAGATGCTCTGGGCGCTGTGCCACTGCCATTCAGTGTCACAGCGCGAATGCTCCCTGTATAAATATGTCTATGTGAATTGGTATATCCCTGATTGGCTTATTTGGTTTACCTGTTAGTCCCTAGTAGTGTGGCCTATGTGTGCCCAGGGCTGGTAAACCAAATGCTGCTGGTGGGCCTGCAGCACTGATGTGTGCCACCCACAGAAGCAGCTTGTAAAGTGTGTCTCAGACCTGCCACTGCAGTGTCTGTGTGCAGTCCAGAACTGCCATCTTGGCTGTGAAGTGCAACCACTTCCCAGCCCCTGAACCTTCCCTTGGCATCCTGTAAGTCGCCCCTCGGGTAGGGTGCATTGTATGTGTAAGGTAGGACATGCCTGGGTGTGTGTAGCATGTCCTGGTAGTGAATTATGCACCATTTCGTTTTTCACTACTGTAAGGCTACCTGTTCCTCATAGGCTAGAATGGGCAGTTTGACTATTACATGCTATAGTCCTAACTGACCCCAGGGACATGGTAGAAAAACGAATTTAGTATGCCTGAGCTCAGAATATTAAAATACACCTTTTAGTGAAGTTTATTTTTATATTCTGTGTTTGAAAATACCACTTTTAGAAAGTAGGTATTTTCTTGCCTAAGCCTTCCAGTGTGCTCTGCCGTTATGTGTATTGGCTGTCTGGTTTTAGAGGGGCAGGACAGGCTGAGTCAGACCTTGGTGGAATAGAGAGATCTGCATTTAGAGTGTGGGGAAGGGTGGCTCTTTGATCTGAATAGGGCTGTGCCTGGCAAGGTGAATGCTGGCTCCACCTCCCACTGTGTGTCTGCTAGCAGACCCCCTCTTTCTGAAAGGAAGGATGCAGCCTGGTAAACAAAGTGCTCCAGGCCTGAGCAGAACTGGTTCTGGCTAGGTTCAGGGACTGGTAGCTTCAAGGATCAAAGGCTTTTGGGGTATAAATATCTGTGCTCAAACCCCCTACTTTTGTATTGCTTTTGGATCTGGAGAGGAAACTCTGTCCGTGCCACTGGAGGAATCTGCAGGAAGTGACTGTCCTTGTGCTTGTGTGTTTTTCTTGCACTGGCCTGCAGCAGTGACCACTGGACCTTGAAGAAGAGGAAAAGGAACTATTGAGAGAACTTTTATTTTTGTACAGCAATCACCCAAGGGCTAGGAAAAGAGCTAGCCTCCTGCTGGAGTCTCAGGCACAACAGACTCCACCACCAACCTCCTGCTTCCTCCCTGCGAGGACTGCTATCTGCTGAGGAGGCTCCTGTGAGTTCCAGGGCCTCTAGTTTGCATCAGAGAGAAGAGGGTAAGAAATCGACGCTAACGCATCTTTGCGGGCCGCTGCAGTCGAGAGCGCTGGGAAAATCATCGCGCTGCTGCCGCCGAGGGCCCGCAACCCGAAACCATCGCTGACGCCCCTTTGCGAGCCGCTGCAGCCGAGACGCGCTGGAAAGATCATCGCGCTGCTGTCGCCGCGCACTCGCAACCCTGACAGAAATCATCGCTTCGAGACATCGCAGTGCGGACGCCGTGCGTTCGCCACTTTGATCGCATCACACCGAATTTCGTCGCTCCCTCGCGGAGCGTCTTGTCTTCGCATCGCAACACGATCGCACAGCGCAACAGGATCACCGCATCGACTTCTCCCACGCGGCAAGAAAGTCATCGCATCGGTGGTCCAGCGTGCAGAAGTTTGTCGCATCGTCTCCGCACGCATCCCGCAGATCGGCGCATCATCCTCCCTTGCGGCAAGGATTTCAACGCATCGCCGGCCTCGCGTGCCGAGAATCATCGCTACAGCTTCTTTGCGACACTTTGTTGGTTTTGCAACTAAACCCAGGTACTTTGTGAAAGAAAGGGTCGCAGAGACCACTGCTTTGAACTTGAACCTTATTTTTGCAACCTTTGAACTATTTTTGACAGCCCTTCAACAGCTATCCTATTTTTGACAGTATTGTGGCTTTTACAGTTATTGGTCTTGTGATAAATCTGCCTTTATATAAAGATACTTATTTTTTTATAATAACTACTTGTGTGGTGTCCCTTTGTAGTGTTCCTCATTGTGTTACTGTGTATGATCATAAATGCTTCACACCCTGCCTCTGAGATAAGCCTACCTGCTCGTGCTACGTTACCACAGGGTTGAGCAGGGGTATTAAAGAGGGTAGCCCTCTCACTCTGACTTAGGAAGAAGGGTCCCTACTTGGACAGTGGCCAGCCATTGCCAACTAGAGACCCCCATTTCTAACATTGGTGGTCAGCGGTGAGGATCTGGACTTGCATTTATGATCGCATACAGTAATTATAGTGTACACTACTAGTGAGTGCAGACCATAACGTACCGCATACATTTTTTTTGAGAATTGTTTTTTTGCTTCTATATTGTGATTGATATTGCCGGTGATTTTTCACCCGCGCGCATTTTCTGAGAGTTTTGGGATCTTATATTGTGATTGATATTGCCGGTGATTTTTCACCCGCGCCCATTTATTGAAAGTTTTTGATCCCCTATTGTGATTGATATTGCTGGTGATTTTTCACCCACGCACATTTCTGAGAGTTTTGGGATCCTGTATTGTGATTGATATTGCCGGTGATTTTTCACCCGCGCACATTTATTGAAAGTTTTGATCCCCTATTGTGATTGATATTGCTGGTGATTTTTCACCCACGCACATTTCTGAGAATTTTTAGGATCCTATATTGTGATTGATATTGCCGGTGATTTTTCACCCGCTTACATTTTTGAGAAGTTTTCTTCTGTCCTTTATTGATATTGCCAGTTATTTCTACAATGGGCAAGCCCAGATCCAATGCCTCAGAAGATCTCTCCTGGGAAGAAGAGAAAATAGAAACCTACAATGCCAAGCAGCTCAAATATTTTTGCAAGCAATTCACAGTCCCTATCACAGGTCTCACTAGGAGGGAGGAGTATTACAAGGCGCTGAAGGCCTGGCTAGAAGCCAGGGATGCCCCTAAGGATCTAGGAGAGCTTGTGGAGGGAGGAGAGCAGCAGGGCGATGTAGTAGACTTAGTAGGAGACCCAGCCCTTTCCAACCCGGGCTCTAGTGTGTCCGCTAAGGGTCTGTCCCCAGAAGAGCTGGAGGACAGGGAGAGAGATAGGCGGCATAATATGGAGATGGCTAAGCTTAAAATGGATGGTCACCGGGACCTAGAGAACAAGAAGTTAGAAATTGAGATTATGAGGATGAAGCTTGAGCATGAGAGAGTATTGAGGGAGTTGGAGATTAAAGCTAAGAGCATGGAAATCTCCCCCTCTGGTGGCAGCGTACCTGTAGTGCACCCTGAGAGTAGGGTGTATATACCCAAGGAGGTTATTAAAGATTTCCACAAAAGTGAAGATATTGGGCAATGGTTTGCCGCTTATGAAATAGCCATGGTGTCCCACCGGGTCCCTGAGAAGGATTGGGGAGCAGGGTTGTGGGGACGCTTTGTGAGTGAGGGGAGGGATACCTTGCTGGACCTGCCCCCAGAAAGTAGGATGGTTTACGCCCACATGAAGGAAGCGTTGGTGACCCGCTATGGTTTGACCCCTGAGATGTATAGACAGAGGTTTAGGGTCTGTAAGAAGCTAGAGGGTACCACGTGGGTTGAATATGTGTCCTTTTTTGCAGAGCCATGGAACGCTGGGTAAGAGGTAGCAAAGTAGAAACTTTTGCACAGTTTTATGATTTGATTGCATGGGAGCATTTATCTAGCAATTGTTTTCCTGAGCTACGCCAGCACCTAATTGATTGCAAGCTGACTAACCCTAGAAAGCTTGCTGAGGAGGCGGACCGCTGGGTGAGCACCCGGGTCCGCAAGGGTCCAGTGGGAGACGTCGCCAAAGGTGGGCAGGGTCCCCAGCAGAGGAGTGGGGGGACAAGGGTCAACAGAGGGAGTTCCCCGAGGGCCCCAAAGTAATCCCCCAGGGAACCCAGCAGTGGTGTCCCAGCCCCCCAAGAAAGGAGGACCGGGCCCCCACCAGGTAGGCCTGTTCCCAGGGGGCCCCCACGTGTTACAACTGTGGTCAAGTGGGCCACAGATATTTTGATCCCCAGTGCCCCCAAAGGGGGCCAGTGCACCCCCGTGCACCACCCCGCCAGATTGCTAGTGTAGCCCTGGGAGAGGAGGAGATGGGTGCCCAAGAGGGTGGGATCCCGTAGAATTGACCCTTGTCTCATTAGGGGACTTTGAGATGGTCCCCAAGCCTGCACTGCCTGCTAACACTAAAAAATACAGGCAGTGGGTGACCATCAATGGCCATAGGGTGGAGGCTCTAAGAGACACAGGGGCCAGTGTAACTGCTGTCAGCTCCCGGTTGGTGTCCAAAGAGCAGGTTGTCCCCCATGCATTCTACCCAGTAGTGTCCGCCGACAACTCAGAGAGCCAATGTGAGGTGGCTCAGGTTCCCTTTGAGTGGGGGGGGTCTCAGGAACTCTTCAGGTAGCTGTGAGGCCCGCCATGCCTGTAGACTGTCTGCTGGGCAATGATTTAGAGGACTCCCCATGGGCTACGGTGGAGAGGAAGGCTCACTTAGAGATGTTGGGTCTGCCTGAGTGGGCGTGTGCTACCACGCGGTCCATGGCAGCCAAGGAGGGTGTTGAAAAGGATCTGGAGCCTGAGAGTAGGGCCCAGATCCCAGCCTTAGAGAGAAGGGGCAAGGGGCGCGGGAAGCCGGCCCCCTTGGTTCCCACGGCCCAGGAAGAAGCAGACCCTGAGGGGATGCCCTGGAGCCTACCGGGGAGCAGATCACCGAACTGGGGGACCTGCCTGAGCTGACCCATTGGCAGCAGGAAGGGGGACCCACCAGGGAGGAATTTTGTGAGCAGCAGAGAGTTTGCCCCTCTCTTGAGGGTATGCGGCGACAGGCTGCAGCCCAGGCAGAAGGTGACATGTCTGGTTCACATCTGATTTATTGGGAGAACAGTCTCCTGTATAGTGAGCCTAAGGTTGCTGAGCCAGGGTCAGCCCGTGTGCTGGTGGTACCCGAGTGCTTCAGAACCTTCCTACTGGGGTTGGCTCATGACATTCCATTGGCAGGACATCTGGGGCAGACCAAGACCTTTGAGAGGCTGGCTGCCCACTTTTATTGGCCCCAGATGCACAAGAGTTCAGACTCTCATTGCAGGACCTGTGAGACTTGCCAGGCAAGTGGGAAGAGTGGGGGGAAGATCAAGGCCCCACTCCAGCCCTTTCCAGTTGTGAGTACCCCATTCGAGCGAGTGGGCATTGACATTGTGGGGCCTCTGGACCCCAAGACAGCCATGGGCAACAGGTTCATCCTGGTCTTGGTGGACCATGCCACCCGGTACCCTGAAGCCATCCCGCTCAGGACAGTGACGGCCCCGTGGTGGGACGTGCACTGATGGGGATTTTCTCCCGTGTGGGATTCCCCAGAGAGGTGGTGTCTGACAGGGGGACCAACTTCATCTCCCAGTACATGAAGTCTCTGTGGAAGGAGTGTGGGGTAACGTATAAGTTCACCACTCCTTACCACCCCCAAGGTAATGGTCTGGTTGAAAGGTTCAACCGGACCTTGAAGGAGCATGATCATGGGCCTAGAAGAGCCCCTGAGGCGTAAGTGGGACGTCCTCTTGCCATGCCTGTTGTTTGCCTACCGGGAGGTGCCACAGAAGTCCTTAGGGTTCAGTCCCTTTGAACTCCTCTATGGCCACCCGGTTAGAGGACCTCTGAGTCTGGTCAAGGAAGGCTGGGAGCAATCTCCCAGGAAACCTCCCCAAGATGTATTTAGCTACATGTTGGCCTTCAGGAACCAGACTCGGCGTTTCAGAAAAATTGCTGAGGCAAATCTGGAAGCCAGCCAAGAAGAAATGAAACGTTGGCACGACCAGAATGGCACTCTGGTCGAATTTCAACCTGGTCAGAAGGTTTGGGTACTGGCCCCAGTGGAGCCTTGTGCGCTCCAAGATAAGTGGACCGGTCCCTTTGAGGTGGTGGAGCGCAAAAGTCCAGTTACCTACTTGGTGGACTTTCAGTCTCCCAGGAACCCCTTGCGGGTCCTGCATGTGAACCGCCTAAAGCCCCACTTTGAGAGGTCTGAAGTGGGCATGCTTCTTGCCACAGATGATGGGGTTGAGGAGGAGAGTGAGCCTCTCCCTGACCTCCTGTGTGCAGAAGAGAAGGATGGGTCAGTGGAGGGTGTGATCCTCTCCACCACACTGACCCCTGAGCAGCAGAGAGATTGTCACCACCTGTTGGGGCAATTTTCTGATTTGTTCTCCCTGGTACCTGGTGTCACTGATTGGTGCGTCCATGAGGTGGATACCGGGGACAGTTCTCCTGTCAAGCACAAGGCTTACAGGGTAACTGACAGGGTCAGGGCTTGCATTAAGGAGGAGGTCTCCAAAATGTTCGCCCTAGGGGTGGTTGAGTCCTCTAGCAGCCCATGGTCCAGCCCCGTGGTCTTGGTACCAAAAGCTGCGACGCCTGGTGCCACTCCTGAACTTAGGTTCTGTGTGGACTACCGAGGTCTCAATTCGGTCACCAAGACCGACGCGCACCCCATCCCCAGAGCTGATGAGCTCATAGACCGGTTAGGGGCTGCCCGGTACCTCAGCACGTTTGATCTGACGTCTGGGTACTGGCAGATCGCCTTAACGGATGGGGCAAAGGAGAGGTCCGCATTCTCCACACCAGATGGGCACTACCAGTTCCGTGTGATGCCCTTTGGGATGAAGAATGCCCCTGCCACCTTCCAGAGATTGGTCAACCAGGTGTTGGTTGGGCTGGAGGCTTTCAGTGCCGCCTACCTGGATGACATTGCAGTGTTTAGTTCCTCCTGGGAGGACCACTTGCGCCACCTCTGGGAAGTGTTGATGGCGCTGCGCAGAGCAGGCCTCACAATCAAGGCCAGTAAGTGCCAGATTGGGCAGGGTTCTGTGGTGTACTTGGGACACCAGGTGGGGAGCGGCCAGGTGGCGCCCCTGCAGCCCAAGATTGAAACCATCCTGACTTGGGAGCCCCCAAGGACCCAGACCCAGGTGAGGGCCTTCTTAGGACTCACGGGTTATTACAGGAGGTTTGTCAAGGGGTATGGCAACATTGTTGCACCCTTGACTGAGCTGACTTCCAAGAAGCGGCCAAAGATTGTGAACTGGACTGACACCTGTCAGAAAGCCTTTGATGCCCTCAAAACTGCTATGTGTACAGCACCCGTACTCCAGGCGCCCAATTTTGCTAAGGAATTTGTTGTCCAGACAGACGCTTCAGAGCATGGGGTGGGGGCCGTTCTGTCACAGATAAATGAGGAGGGACTAGACCAACCTGTGGCCTTCATCAGTAGGAGGTTACTTCCACGGGAACAGAGGTGGAGTGCAATTGAGCGTGAGGCATTTGCTGTGGTCTGGGCACTGAAGAAGCTGAGACCATACCTGTTTGGGACTCACTTCCGGGTTCAGACAGACCACAGGCCCCTCAGATGGCTGATGCAGATGAGGGGTGAGAATCCCAAGTTGTTGAGGTGGTCCATTTCCCTACAGGGTATGGACTTCACGGTGGAACACCGCCCTGGTACAGAACACGCCAATGCTGATGGTCTGTCCAGATTTTTCCGCCTTAGCGATGAGAACTTCCAAGGGGATGGGTAGTTCTCCCCACATTTCAGCTGGAGGGGACGTGTGTTAGACCTGGCACCATTGGCGTGGGTCTCCCTTCCATTTTTCGCTGTTGTCTCCTCTGTTTTACTGGTGTTAGATGCTCTGGGCGCTGTGCCACTGCCATTCAGTGTCACAGCGCGAATGCTCCCTGTATAAATATGTCTATGTGAATTGGTATATCCCTGATTGGCTTATTTGGTTTACCTGTTAGTCCCTAGTAGTGTGGCCTATGTGTGCCCAGGGCTGGTAAACCAAATGCTGCTGGTGGGCCTGCAGCACTGATGTGTGCCACCCACAGAAGCAGCTTGTAAAGTGTGTCTCAGACCTGCCACTGCAGTGTCTGTGTGCAGTCCAGAACTGCCATCTTGGCTGTGAAGTGCAACCACTTCCCAGCCCCTGAACCTTCCCTTGGCATCCTGTAAGTCGCCCCTCGGGTAGGGTGCATTGTATGTGTAAGGTAGGACATGCCTGGGTGTGTGTAGCATGTCCTGGTAGTGAATTATGCACCATTTCGTTTTTCACTACTGTAAGGCTACCTGTTCCTCATAGGCTAGAATGGGCAGTTTGACTATTACATGCTATAGTCCTAACTGACCCCAGGGACATGGTAGAAAAACGAATTTAGTATGCCTGAGCTCAGAATATTAAAATACACCTTTTAGTGAAGTTTATTTTTATATTCTGTGTTTGAAAATACCACTTTTAGAAAGTAGGTATTTTCTTGCCTAAGCCTTCCAGTGTGCTCTGCCGTTATGTGTATTGGCTGTCTGGTTTTAGAGGGGCAGGACAGGCTGAGTCAGACCTTGGTGGAATAGAGAGATCTGCATTTAGAGTGTGGGGAAGGGTGGCTCTTTGATCTGAATAGGGCTGTGCCTGGCAAGGTGAATGCTGGCTCCACCTCCCACTGTGTGTCTGCTAGCAGACCCCCTCTTTCTGAAAGGAAGGATGCAGCCTGGTAAACAAAGTGCTCCAGGCCTGAGCAGAACTGGTTCTGGCTAGGTTCAGGGACTGGTAGCTTCAAGGATCAAAGGCTTTTGGGGTATAAATATCTGTGCTCAAACCCCCTACTTTTGTATTGCTTTTGGATCTGGAGAGGAAACTCTGTCCGTGCCACTGGAGGAATCTGCAGGAAGTGACTGTCCTTGTGCTTGTGTGTTTTTCTTGCACTGGCCTGCAGCAGTGACCACTGGACCTTGAAGAAGAGGAAAAGGAACTATTGAGAGAACTTTTATTTTTGTACAGCAATCACCCAAGGGCTAGGAAAAGAGCTAGCCTCCTGCTGGAGTCTCAGGCACAACAGACTCCACCACCAACCTCCTGCTTCCTCCCTGCGAGGACTGCTATCTGCTGAGGAGGCTCCTGTGAGTTCCAGGGCCTCTAGTTTGCATCAGAGAGAAGAGGGTAAGAAATCGACGCTAACGCATCTTTGCGGGCCGCTGCAGTCGAGAGCGCTGGGAAAATCATCGCGCTGCTGCCGCCGAGGGCCCGCAACCCGAAACCATCGCTGACGCCCCTTTGCGAGCCGCTGCAGCCGAGACGCGCTGGAAAGATCATCGCGCTGCTGTCGCCGCGCACTCGCAACCCTGACAGAAATCATCGCTTCGAGACATCGCAGTGCGGACGCCGTGCGTTCGCCACTTTGATCGCATCACACCGAATTTCGTCGCTCCCTCGCGGAGCGTCTTGTCTTCGCATCGCAACACGATCGCACAGCGCAACAGGATCACCGCATCGACTTCTCCCACGCGGCAAGAAAGTCATCGCATCGGTGGTCCAGCGTGCAGAAGTTTGTCGCATCGTCTCCGCACGCATCCCGCAGATCGGCGCATCATCCTCCCTTGCGGCAAGGATTTCAACGCATCGCCGGCCTCGCGTGCCGAGAATCATCGCTACAGCTTCTTTGCGACACTTTGTTGGTTTTGCAACTAAACCCAGGTACTTTGTGAAAGAAAGGGTCGCAGAGACCACTGCTTTGAACTTGAACCTTATTTTTGCAACCTTTGAACTATTTTTGACAGCCCTTCAACAGCTATCCTATTTTTGACAGTATTGTGGCTTTTACAGTTATTGGTCTTGTGATAAATCTGCCTTTATATAAAGATACTTATTTTTTATAATAACTACTTGTGTGGTGTCCCTTTGTAGTGTTCCTCATTGTGTTACTGTGTATGATCATAAATGCTTCACACCCTGCCTCTGAGATAAGCCTACCTGCTCGTGCTACGTTACCACAGGGTTGAGCAGGGGTATTAAAGAGGGTAGCCCTCTCACTCTGACTTAGGAAGAAGGGTCCCTACTTGGACAGTGGCCAGCCATTGCCAACTAGAGACCCCCATTTCTAACACACAGTAACCCTAGTGATTGGAACCAAATTTCGATTCACACTCTTTCTATTCACGGTCAGTATTACAAACACAATAACAATATAGCAAATATCATCATTCAATAAAATAAAAAACAATACTCTAGTTCTTATCTGTGACGTCACTGGGCTTAATATACATGACTGGCCACTAGGCATCACCACTTAATGTAGCCAAACTATTTATTTACTGTCAATGGGCAGGAACTAGTCTAAAAAGTCATAGGAGTCCATATGGGTTGAGGAGACCATTTAGTTTTATCAGTGCCCAAGAGGGCACAATAATTTCTATGGGAAGCACTAGATGCGTGATTTTGAGGTCCCTTAGATCATGAGCCTCTTAAACATAGCCACAAAGCAAAAATATAGGAGTAATGATGGAATGGGGCAATTGATCCAAATACTTTTAGACTTTCACCCTAAGAGGGAGTCTGTATCACAGTAAATTTCAGAAACCCTTTAAATGCTGGCCAAATGTTAGGTCATACTGAAAAGAAATGACAATGCCAGATACTGTCAAAACCTTACCGCTGCCATTTTAGTTGTTGACTACAGACAACCTTAGCTTTATGTTGGCCAGACCTATTGATTCCTACATAAAGTGGGATTCGGTTCAGCCCCTTGTCTCCTCTTTTATCAATGGCTTTCCTTTCTGTCCTTGTGTTTGTCCCCCAGGAACATTTCAGTCTCACAGGGTTCTGATTGGTTGACTTTCTTCCACTGCTAATGTTGCTTGCATGCAGGTGGCTACTTTTTTTTTCTTTTTCTATGCACTCCATAGCAATCCATATGTTTTCTTACTCTCCCCCAGTGTCCTGCTTACCCCTTCAATTTACCACCATGCCTCTCGCTCTCTATGTTAATGAGCTCATCCCAAGCTTCCCTACACTCCCAAGACAGCATTTTTTAAATATGTCTCCCCTCCTCCAAATTACGCACGCATTCTCTGCACCATTCCTACTTTTTTATTTGTTTTGCGCCAACCATCAGCCATTACCAAATACCCTCCAATAAAGTGGAAGGCGGGCACACAGAAATGGATTTGTATTATTTGAACAAACTCATTCAAAGTTGCTTGTCACTGATGGGCACACAGCCGCTGTGCCCATCTTCACGTAGCCACAGCGTTCAACGTCCAAATAATACAAACACTTTGCAAGCTGATAGTCATGGATGTCACACATCCAGTGCAGCCATCAGTGAGTCTGTTCATTCAAATAATATAAATGAATGAAAAAGTAGCGCAACATCCATGGTGGCCATCTTTCAATGCATTTGTAATGTTTTTACAAACCCATTCATACATGGCCACCATGTTAGTGGGGGCATTCTTGTTCAAAAAGCACTGGCAAAGCCAAGAGGTTTCACTGCTGAGACCTATTGGCTTAGCGAATGTGTGTGTATTATCACAGTGTGAAATCTAAAGTCAGAAGACTGAATTTTAAAACTAGCATATATCTCACATATATGTTGTTCTTACTCCATAGCATAGTTCTCTTCTTGCTGTGAGCCCAGGCTATGGTTCAAAATTAGAGGTTATCTCCATTGTAAAAGTGGCACCCTGCGAAAATAGATCCACTGCCCTGGAACCTGAGGGAATAATTGATCTAGCGGGGATAATTCAAGCACTTTTAAAGCAGCCAGCACCCTTACTAAGATCGCGATGCTTGAGAAATACACAGAATATTGATAAAGTGGAATTACAAATTGAAGCCTAAGTCACTGATTTAGAATAAAGAGGATGGGCTTTAGTCAGTCAGGTTGATCGAAGTATAGTACTCCTTCGCCCTGAAGGAGTACCAATCCTCCACATTTACACGTGCCCACTGGCCCTGTGGCAATCTCTTATTACTGGCAGGAACCGCCGTCATGGCCATTTCTGTTGATTTGATAAATGTTTGACGGATGGCTCAGTCAAACATGACAGTCGTCCCTCAAATTTTTAACCTATTTTTGTTTTTCAAAACCAAAATTCAGGAAGCTGGATTTTGTTTGTGAAAAAAACTAAGGGAGTCGACTATGATGGCGTTCGGAAGAATTCTGAATCGGATTCGGGTTTGCCGAATCCGATTTGGAACCTTTGTTTCCGACCGAATTGTACACAGTTCCCAGCGAACGATTATGATGATCGGAAACGGTTAGGGCTGTCCAAATCGGTTCCGAAAGGCATTCGGACAGGTCACGTCTTTTGGAGCCGAATCGTACAGCTCTATGGACTCTGAGCGAGCGATTATGATGACCGATTCGGACAGCCTTTCTGAATTGGTTTCTAAACTAATCGACTGTCGGAATCTGGCTTTGGGGGCCCATAGCAGGCCCCCCTTCACCCGTGGCCCTCCGAATCGGGACTGTGGGGGAACCCATGGGTCCCCCTACACCTGCATGCACAGTGTGGCGGGAACCAAGGGGTGTCCGCCACAGGGTGCACGATTTTCCCCAGCCACCCCTTCCTTCAATGGGAGTCTGTGTTCTCGTTCAGAACACAGGCTCCCATTGAAGTAAATGGGAGTCCGACCGAATCGAATCCGGAAGCATCCGGATGCATCCAAATCACTCTGTCGGACTCCCCAGATTAAGAGTCGTTCGGAAAGCATTCAGGAACCGATTCGGTCGGAATGCTTTCTGGACGAGATCATAATAGGCCCCTAAATGTAATGACACCCACACAATGGCAGTTGCCTCCCATGGTGTGGGGTCATTTAAATATTTTCACTGTCCCTTACTGTCAGGTTTTTCACACCGGTTAGGGAGAGTGAAAGCTGGCCATTCGACCTCCCACTTACCGGGAGGTGCCACAGAAGTCCTTAGGGTTCAGTCCCTTTGAACTCCTCTATGGCCACCCGGTTAGAGGACCTCTGAGTCTGGTCAAGGAAGGCTGGGAGCAATCTCCCAGGAAACCTCCCCAAGATGTATTTAGCTACATGTTGGCCTTCAGGAACCAGACTCGGCGTTTCAGAAAAATTGCTGAGGCAAATCTGGAAGCCAGCCAAGAAGAAATGAAACGTTGGCACGACCAGAATGGCACTCTGGTCGAATTTCAACCTGGTCAGAAGGTTTGGGTACTGGCCCCAGTGGAGCCTTGTGCGCTCCAAGATAAGTGGACCGGTCCCTTTGAGGTGGTGGAGCGCAAAAGTCCAGTTACCTACTTGGTGGACTTTCAGTCTCCCAGGAACCCCTTGCGGGTCCTGCATGTGAACCGCCTAAAGCCCCACTTTGAGAGGTCTGAAGTGGGCATGCTTCTTGCCACAGATGATGGGGTTGAGGAAGAGAGTGAGCCTCTCCCTGACCTCCTGTGTGCAGAAGAGAAGGATGGGTCAGTGGAGGGTGTGATCCTCTCCACCACACTGACCCCTGAGCAGCAGAGAGATTGTCACCACCTGTTGGGGCAATTTTCTGATTTGTTCTCCCTGGTACCTGGTGTCACTGATTGGTGCGTCCATGAGGTGGATACCGGGGACAGTTCTCCTGTCAAGCACAAGGCTTACAGGGTAACTGACAGGGTCAGGGCTTGCATTAAGGAGGAGGTCTCCAAAATGTTCGCCCTAGGGGTGGTTGAGTCCTCTAGCAGCCCATGGTCCAGCCCCGTGGTCTTGGTACCAAAAGCTGCGACGCCTGGTGCCACTCCTGAACTTAGGTTCTGTGTGGACTACCGAGGTCTCAATTCGGTCACCAAGACCGACGCGCACCCCATCCCCAGAGCTGATGAGCTCATAGACCGGTTAGGGGCTGCCCGGTACCTCAGCACGTTTGATCTGACGTCTGGGTACTGGCAGATCGCCTTAACGGATGGGGCAAAGGAGAGGTCCGCATTCTCCACACCAGATGGGCACTACCAGTTCCGTGTGATGCCCTTTGGGATGAAGAATGCCCCTGCCACCTTCCAGAGATTGGTCAACCAGGTGTTGGTTGGGCTGGAGGCTTTCAGTGCCGCCTACCTGGATGACATTGCAGTGTTTAGTTCCTCCTGGGAGGACCACTTGCGCCACCTCTGGGAAGTGTTGATGGCGCTGCGCAGAGCAGGCCTCACAATCAAGGCCAGTAAGTGCCAGATTGGGCAGGGTTCTGTGGTGTACTTGGGACACCAGGTGGGGAGCGGCCAGGTGGCGCCCCTGCAGCCCAAGATTGAAACCATCCTGACTTGGGAGCCCCCAAGGACCCAGACCCAGGTGAGGGCCTTCTTAGGACTCACGGGTTATTACAGGAGGTTTGTCAAGGGGTATGGCAACATTGTTGCACCCTTGACTGAGCTGACTTCCAAGAAGCGGCCAAAGATTGTGAACTGGACTGACACCTGTCAGAAAGCCTTTGATGCCCTCAAAACTGCTATGTGTACAGCACCCGTACTCCAGGCGCCCAATTTTGCTAAGGAATTTGTTGTCCAGACAGACGCTTCAGAGCATGGGGTGGGGGCCGTTCTGTCACAGATAAATGAGGAGGGACTAGACCAACCTGTGGCCTTCATCAGTAGGAGGTTACTTCCACGGGAACAGAGGTGGAGTGCAATTGAGCGTGAGGCATTTGCTGTGGTCTGGGCACTGAAGAAGCTGAGACCATACCTGTTTGGGACTCACTTCCGGGTTCAGACAGACCACAGGCCCCTCAGATGGCTGATGCAGATGAGGGGTGAGAATCCCAAGTTGTTGAGGTGGTCCATTTCCCTACAGGGTATGGACTTCACGGTGGAACACCGCCCTGGTACAGAACACGCCAATGCTGATGGTCTGTCCAGATTTTTCCGCCTTAGCGATGAGAACTTCCAAGGGATGGGTAGTTCTCCCCACATTTCAGCTGGAGGGGACGTGTGTTAGACCTGGCACCATTGGCGTGGGTCTCCCTTCCATTTTTCGCTGTTGTCTCCTCTGTTTTACTGGTGTTAGATGCTCTGGGCGCTGTGCCACTGCCATTCAGTGTCACAGCGCGAATGCTCCCTGTATAAATATGTCTATGTGAATTGGTATATCCCTGATTGGCTTATTTGGTTTACCTGTTAGTCCCTAGTAGTGTGGCCTATGTGTGCCCAGGGCTGGTAAACCAAATGCTGCTGGTGGGCCTGCAGCACTGATGTGTGCCACCCACAGAAGCAGCTTGTAAAGTGTGTCTCAGACCTGCCACTGCAGTGTCTGTGTGCAGTCCAGAACTGCCATCTTGGCTGTGAAGTGCAACCACTTCCCAGCCCCTGAACCTTCCCTTGGCATCCTGTAAGTCGCCCCTCGGGTAGGGTGCATTGTATGTGTAAGGTAGGACATGCCTGGGTGTGTGTAGCATGTCCTGGTAGTGAATTATGCACCATTTCGTTTTTCACTACTGTAAGGCTACCTGTTCCTCATAGGCTAGAATGGGCAGTTTGACTATTACATGCTATAGTCCTAACTGACCCCAGGGACATGGTAGAAAAACGAATTTAGTATGCCTGAGCTCAGAATATTAAAATACACCTTTTAGTGAAGTTTATTTTTATATTCTGTGTTTGAAAATACCACTTTTAGAAAGTAGGTATTTTCTTGCCTAAGCCTTCCAGTGTGCTCTGCCGTTATGTGTATTGGCTGTCTGGTTTTAGAGGGGCAGGACAGGCTGAGTCAGACCTTGGTGGAATAGAGAGATCTGCATTTAGAGTGTGGGGAAGGGTGGCTCTTTGATCTGAATAGGGCTGTGCCTGGCAAGGTGAATGCTGGCTCCACCTCCCACTGTGTGTCTGCTAGCAGACCCCTCTTTCTGAAAGGAAGGATGCAGCCTGGTAAACAAAGTGCTCCAGGCCTGAGCAGAACTGGTTCTGGCTAGGTTCAGGGACTGGTAGCTTCAAGGATCAAAGGCTTTTGGGGTATAAATATCTGTGCTCAAACCCCCTACTTTTGTATTGCTTTTGGATCTGGAGAGGAAACTCTGTCCGTGCCACTGGAGGAATCTGCAGGAAGTGACTGTCCTTGTGCTTGTGTGTTTTTCTTGCACTGGCCTGCAGCAGTGACCACTGGACCTTGAAGAAGAGGAAAAGGAACTATTGAGAGAACTTTTATTTTTGTACAGCAATCACCCAAGGGCTAGGAAAAGAGCTAGCCTCCTGCTGGAGTCTCAGGCACAACAGACTCCACCACCAACCTCCTGCTTCCTCCCTGCGAGGACTGCTATCTGCTGAGGAGGCTCCTGTGAGTTCCAGGGCCTCTAGTTTGCATCAGAGAGAAGAGGGTAAGAAATCGACGCTAACGCATCTTTGCGGGCCGCTGCAGTCGAGAGCGCTGGGAAAATCATCGCGCTGCTGCCGCCGAGGGCCCGCAACCCGAAACCATCGCTGACGCCCCTTTGCGAGCCGCTGCAGCCGAGACGCGCTGGAAAGATCATCGCGCTGCTGTCGCCGCGCACTCGCAACCCTGACAGAAATCATCGCTTCGAGACATCGCAGTGCGGACGCCGTGCGTTCGCCACTTTGATCGCATCACACCGAATTTCGTCGCTCCCTCGCGGAGCGTCTTGTCTTCGCATCGCAACACGATCGCACAGCGCAACAGGATCACCGCATCGACTTCTCCCACGCGGCAAGAAAGTCATCGCATCGGTGGTCCAGCGTGCAGAAGTTTGTCGCATCGTCTCCGCACGCATCCCGCAGATCGGCGCATCATCCTCCCTTGCGGCAAGGATTTCAACGCATCGCCGGCCTCGCGTGCCGAGAATCATCGCTACAGCTTCTTTGCGACACTTTGTTGGTTTTGCAACTAAACCCAGGTACTTTGTGAAAGAAAGGGTCGCAGAGACCACTGCTTTGAACTTGAACCTTATTTTTGCAACCTTTGAACTATTTTTGACAGCCCTTCAACAGCTATCCTATTTTTGACAGTATTGTGGCTTTTACAGTTATTGGTCTTGTGATAAATCTGCCTTTATATAAAGATACTTATTTTTTTATAATAACTACTTGTGTGGTGTCCCTTTGTAGTGTTCCTCATTGTGTTACTGTGTATGATCATAAATGCTTCACACCCTGCCTCTGAGATAAGCCTACCTGCTCGTGCTACGTTACCACAGGGTTGAGCAGGGGTATTAAAGAGGGTAGCCCTCTCACTCTGACTTAGGAAGAAGGGTCCCTACTTGGACAGTGGCCAGCCATTGCCAACTAGAGACCCCCATTTCTAACACACAGTAACCCTAGTGATTGGAACCAAATTTCGATTCACACTCTTTCTATTCACGGTCAGTATTACAAACACAATAACAATATAGCAAATATCATCATTCAATAAAATAAAAAACAATACTCTAGTTCTTATCTGTGACGTCACTGGGCTTAATATACATGACTGGCCACTAGGCATCACCACTTAATGTAGCCAAACTATTTATTTACTGTCAATGGGCAGGAACTAGTCTAAAAAGTCATAGGAGTCCATATGGGTTGAGGAGACCATTTAGTTTTATCAGTGCCCAAGAGGGCACAATAATTTCTATGGGAAGCACTAGATGCGTGATTTTGAGGTCCCTTAGATCATGAGCCTCTTAAACATAGCCACAAAGCAAAAATATAGGAGTAATGATGGAATGGGGCAATTGATCCAAATACTTTTAGACTTTCACCCTAAGAGGGAGTCTGTATCACAGTAAATTTCAGAAACCCTTTAAATGCTGGCCAAATGTTAGGTCATACTGAAAAGAAATGACAATGCCAGATACTGTCAAAACCTTACCGCTGCCATTTTAGTTGTTGACTACAGACAACCTTAGCTTTATGTTGGCCAGACCTATTGATTCCTACATAAAGTGGGATTCGGTTCAGCCCCTTGTCTCCTCTTTTATCAATGGCTTTCCTTTCTGTCCTTGTGTTTGTCCCCCCAGGAACATTTCAGTCTCACAGGGTTCTGATTGGTTGACTTTCTTCCACTGCTAATGTTGCTTGCATGCAGGTGGCTACTTTTTTTTCTTTTTTTCTATGCACTCCATAGCAATCCATATGTTTTCTTACTCTCCCCCAGTGTCCTGCTTACCCCTTCAATTTACCACCATGCCTCTCGCTCTCTATGTTAATGAGCTCATCCCAAGCTTCCCTACACTCCCAAGACAGCATTTTTTAAATATGTCTCCCCCTCCTCCAAATTACGCACGCATTCTCTGCACCATTCCTACTTTTTTATTTGTTTTGCGCCAACCATCAGCCATTACCAAATACCCTCCAATAAAGTGGAAGGCGGGCACACAGAAATGGATTTGTATTATTTGAACAAACTCATTCAAAGTTGCTTGTCACTGATGGGCACACAGCCGCTGTGCCCATCTTCACGTGGCCACAGCGTTCAACGTCCAAATAATACAAACACTTTGCAAGCTGATAGTCATGGATGTCACACATCCAGTGCAGCCATCAGTGAGTCTGTTCATTCAAATAATATAAATGAATGAAAAAGTAGCGCAACATCCATGGTGGCCATCTTTCAATGCATTTGTAATGTTTTTACAAACCCATTCATACATGGCCACCATGTTAGTGGGGGCATTCTTGTTCAAAAAGCACTGGCAAAGCCAAGAGGTTTCACTGCTGAGACCTATTGGCTTAGCGAATGTGTGTGTATTATCACAGTGTGAAATCTAAAGTCAGAAGACTGAATTTTAAAACTAGCATATATCTCACATATATGTTGTTCTTACTCCATAGCATAGTTCTCTTCTTGCTGTGAGCCCAGGCTATGGTTCAAAATTAGAGGTTATCTCCATTGTAAAAGTGGCACCCTGCGAAAATAGATCCACTGCCCTGGAACCTGAGGGAATAATTGATCTAGCGGGGATAATTCAAGCACTTTTAAAGCAGCCAGCACCCTTACTAAGATCGCGATGCTTGAGAAATACACAGAATATTGATAAAGTGGAATTACAAATTGAAGCCTAAGTCACTGATTTAGAATAAAGAGGATGGGCTTTAGTCAGTCAGGTTGACGAAGTATAGTACTCCTTCGCCCTGAAGGAGTACCAATCCTCCACATTTACACGTGCCCACTGGCCCTGTGGCAATCTCTTATTACTGGCAGGAACCGCCGTCATGGCCATTTCTGTTGATTTGATAAATGTTTGACGGATGGCTCAGTCAAACATGACAGTCGTCCCTCAAATTTTTAACCTATTTTTGTTTTTTCAAAACCAAAATTCAGGAAGCTGGATTTTGTTTGTGAAAAAAACTAAGGGGTCGACTATGATGGCGTTCGGAAGAATTCTGAATCGGATTCGGGTTTGCCGAATCCGATTTGGAACCTTTGTTTCCGACCGAATTGTACACAGTTCCCAGCGAACGATTATGATGATCGGAAACGGTTAGGGCTGTCCAAATCGGTTCCGAAAGGCATTCGGACAGGTCACGTCTTTGGAGCCGAATCGTACAGCTCTATGGACTCTGAGCGAGCGATTATGATGACCGATTCGGACAGCCTTTCTGAATTGGTTTCTAAACTAATCGACTGTCGGAATCTGGCTTTGGGGGCCCATAGCAGGCCCCCTTCACCCGTGGCCCTCCGAATCGGGACTGTGGGGGAACCCATGGGTCCCCCTACACCTGCATGCACAGTGTGGCGGGAACCAAGGGGTGTCCGCCACAGGGTGCACGATTTTCCCCAGCCACCCCTTCCTTCAATGGGAGTCTGTGTTCTCGTTCAGAACACAGGCTCCCATTGAAGTAAATGGGAGTCCGACCGAATCGAATCCGGAAGCATCCGGATGCATCCAAATCACTCTGTCGGACTCCCCAGATTAAGAGTCGTTCGGAAAGCATTCAGGAACCGATTCGGTCGGAATGCTTTCTGGACGAGATCATAATAGGCCCCTAAATGTAATGACACCCACACAATGGCAGTTGCCTCCCATGGTGTGGGGTCATTTAAATATTTTCACTGTCCCTTACTGTCAGGTTTTTCACACCGGTTAGGGAGAGTGAAAGCTGGCCATTCGACCTCCCACTTTAAATTGTGCAGGCAGTCAAATGGCCAAAACTCTGATGGCCCATACTCCATCAAGCTGTCAGAGGAGTATGTCAGTAACGGAGTCAGAATGGGCTCTGTTGCTGACATTCTTAAAGTCTGCATGACTGTTAATCAGATGGGCGGACTAAGAGTTTGATGGAGAGGGTACACCGTCGCTGTTGCTAATCCAAACTCTAAATCAGGCTCATAGCCTTGATTAATTTAGTAAAATCCCAGGATATTGTTTACATTCTATTTCTGTGCTGGTTTTTAAACTGCTGTGAAGTCAGTCCAAGGTTTCAATAGGGTGGGATTTATGTTTGGTCCTCAAGCGAGGTATGTTTTTCTATCAAGTCCATTATTGTATTGATTTACAGATTTTTGCTTTCTGTGTCAAGGAGGCCCATAGTCATGTGGCAAGTATTCAAAAGTATACAAAAACTCTTTGAGAATGTACTCGTGGGTTGCTTTTTGTAAACAACTCTTCACACTTAATCAATTTTGACCCAAAATTCATATGCACTTGGAAGACCCAATCATTATGATATGGGTGGATTATAATTAAAGGACGGTGAATAATTTATCAGTGGAAAATATCAATTGACAAAGGGACTTAATCTGGAGCAACTCTGAAAAAAGCGCTGCAGATACCCTTATTAATAAACACAACTTTCTTATATTGGACCTAACAGCAGAATTTAACTTAAGCATCATAAACAGTCATATGAAGTCCAATTCCTCAGCTCAAGCTACATAAATAAACCAAGACATGTGTCAATTATTTACTATTGTTTAATTAAGAACATTGAACTGTGATGTTCTGCGAACATGTCACTCACTAAAAGAATGAAAATTGACCATGAGCATTTAATAGTGATGTTTCCACAAGTTCTCTGCACTTAGCAGATTAACCCACTGAGCTACTTAATAGTCCCAGGAGCGGGTGCCTAACACATACCTTGTAGTTCTAAAGCTGTGATCATGTGGGGAGGAGGTTTTTGACGCTAGATAGTAGATATTTATTGTAACATAAGTTAACAGTACTCATGTATTTGACCTCAGGAGGTTGAAAGTCTGAGCAGACCTACTAAATTTTAACCTGTGACCATGGGATCGAACTCGGATCCCTGCAGGGTATTCAATGAGCCATCAGAACCAACATCATTTCATATACCTATTTTTTCTGGCAGGTTATTGTGATGATTCTCATGGATCACATTTCTCACAAACTTTTTTCAATTTCTACCTAAAAACATTGAGTGTTTGCCTGGCTGAGTCAGGAATCAATATCAATCAAAAAGCAGATGACATTCATTTTTACCTTTAACACGTCATCCTTATCAGTCACCCTCATTCTTCCATCATGCCTCATCAAAATCCAGCAATGTACGCCTAGCGACCTCCTTATGTACATCAATAATGTATTTTCTTCTTAACGTTTCGAAAAGTAACATGCGTTCCTATATCAGGGACCAATTCCGTGAGATATAGACCCAAATGACACAGTTAGAAACATTTATCTTAATACTAGAGAGCAGAAGCTGGGGCAACCTGACAGAACTGCTAGGCCGGCACCTGGCTGTAGAGTGGGCAAACTTGTGACAATTATGCCTGGATGACGTACATGTCTGAAAAATGGACCCAGAAGCAAGTTTCATACAAATGGCTGATTATTAGAGCAAGGGATCTAGGATCACAGGATCAACCTTTTCTGAGATCATGCCACATTTCAGATAGATATTCCTACACCCAAAACATAATTCAAATTAAAGGAAACAACAAGAAACTTCACAATGCAGTTCAAATATTGTAATTAAACATGCCTGATTTTTTTATTTATAACATTTTATTAGATTTTAGATGTAGGCATAAATAGTGCACACCTTGCGGGCCCTCGCAGGGAACCCTTGGGAAATAGCCTTTATATTTCCTTGTTTATGTGTTCCCTTCCACCCCAAGTCAATAACTCCCAATGTACAACCCATAATATGCCCACTATTTCCCTCATATCTTATAGTGTTTTTGGGGCCTCTGCATGCTATGTAAATAGGTTCATCCAGTTTTGCACAGTGGTCCATGCCTGCCCTCCATCCGCTAATCGGGGAAGAGGCCTCCGGCTTTCCAGTATTTTGCTATGTCCCTTTTCGCCAATAGCGTTCACTGTCCCACCATGGTTTGCTTGCTCCTGGGACCCCCAAATCGTCCAGCATGCCTAGTAAAGCAACTTTAGGGGAGACTTTAATCTTCTGATCCAGTACCTCCGAGAGTATTTCAAATTTGGTAAGCCAATATCAGTGGATAATGGAGCATCCCTACACCGTGTGATAGAAGACTCCCATTCCTTCCCAGCATCTAGTGCAGGTGGGGGTCTGAGAGTCTTTGAGCTTTCCACAATCATCTGGGTGTGAAATATGTGCAGAGTAAGTAGTCCAGTTGGATCAGTCATAGCCAAGCTGATTTGGCTAGGGTGCATGGTGCCATGCAGCCCTTCCTCCATTCTACATCCTCTAGAGGGGCCAGCCACACTTCCCAACATGCCTTCAGGTTCAATAGCATGCATGATGAGTGATTAACAAGGGTACTGTATACCTGAGAAATGCCACCTGGCCAGTGGGTCCATGAGTAGTGGGTTATAGTCTGGGGGCGTGGTGAGTGCCTCATGGGGCAGCCTGATAAGGTGTGTCTGAGCTGGAAAAGCAGTAAAATTGGGATTTATGTAGGGAGAATTTGGTTTGAAAGGTAAGAAATAATTTCAAATGAATGCCCTCCCAATCGTTGTCCAGCCTCAACACTCCTATCCTACCCAAACCCTGAATCCCTCAAGCTGCAGCACCCAGTGCAACCATCTACTAGTCCAGAGGTGGGTCTCCAGCATCATTCGTTGGTCCCAACCTATCCAGCACAATGCCAACCTCCAGGCCTGGAATGCCACTCTGATATTCTCTGGAAGGGTGTGGGAGACCAGTATAGCATGCCTATGATATTGTCCAGGCCAATCAGTGAGTCCTCCACCCTGAAGATGGGATCCACCCATTCCGTGCCACCCATGTGTGTGTGGCCCTATATTACCAGCTAACCCATCCCCACATCTGGCAATCTTCAAAGAAAACACATCTATCAAATCTAAATGGTTACCAACACCGCACTTATTACAGATAAAATGGCAAAAGATCTCAAAAGTTTAATAATCAAACTGCTTTAAAAGAATCCTGGTCTAGATGCAAATAACTGTGTGAGTTGCAGAACAATAGCAAATGGATGGTGTTTGTTTATGGTGAAGTGAAAAGGAAGACTGCATATAAATGCCGCATTCATTGAAAATAAAACATCCTTTTAGATGGTGTTTGTCCTAAATATCGAAGGAGGAATATCAAGTAGTCATAATATTGTTACCAGATCATTAAAACCAGATCATTAAAACCAAAAACATTGACGGCTAAGTATGTATAGATTTTCTATACCTAATTCCACATATATGTACCGTGATGGTCTCTCTCACTTCCTCTCCCTGCGTCTCTGTATATATTTATATATTCACTGAAAAAAACAAGGTTAAAATAATGTTATAGTTAGGTGTAATAAAAAGATCTGTTTTTGTTTTTAAAAAACCTTAGAAATTCACTGAAAAAACAAAGGTTACAGTAACATTATAGTTAGGTGAATATGTCAGTGACAACATTAATGTTGTGAACTAAAACAACCACAGAAATTCACCAGTTATAGTTAGCAGAGCTAACTATAACTTGCGCTCCCGCCATGCACTGCTTATAACATTACAAATTACACCCCTCATGACATGTTCAGTGACATAATTTATTACATTACTGAGGATATCTCAAATGACATCATTGATTGCATAACAGATGACATCACTGATGACATCATCCAAGTTTTTTGTACACATTGCTCTATAAATGGGTATACCATTAGAGCTAGGAAAGTAAGTGCAAAATAGCTCAGAATAATATGAAGCTTCATTACTGCTATCATACATACAACCCCCATAGGTAAAGCAAAGTTGTGTTATGTGCAACATTGATCCTATACCATACAGTTCATGGGTAGCTAAGTTCATGTTGACTATGAGCCACAGATGAAAGGGTAACTTTTCTTGCACGCGTTGGTCAATCTGTATACAACTCTTCAGGGAAAACCAAGTCCCTCCAGATACAGAAGCCCTGTTTCATAACTAATGCCTTACTATGGACAGTCTGTACCTGTATCAAACCCTGACAGTCACTGAACCAACATTGAGAAATGAAGTGGATATAAATAGAAAAGTGGGAACTGTTAACACTGTTTACTCAATGGAGAGAGGTTATTCTGTACCAAACAGTTTGCAGACAGTGAAACTCTCATGAGAAATACACCACAGAATATTAAAAAGTATCTACTAAGAACAATGTACACTCTTAGCAAAACTTGTCCAAAGAGTGACTATTCACTTAAAATAACCAAGGTCTGAAGATCATACTACCGGCAGCCTTCCTACTTTGGTGAAAACTTTACAGATAGCCAATCTTCTGAAACAAAATAAGCACAGGTGCATAGGTTAGTACCTGGTGCACACAGTCTTCTATGTTAAGTAGAAATTGTTATGCTGAGACAATTCTGTCTAATTTTTTGTTTAAATTAGTTTATTGGTTTTCCATTTTGTGGCATGCATCAGGTCATACAGTTACATCACAATGCAATTTTTAAATTCAATAGTTATCCTGAGCAGCGTTACATCTCAGTGTGTTTCCATTAAACTTTAAACTGTTTACAACAAACATTGATTTAACAGGGAGAATAACACATTTATCCCCAATCTCAGAGCTGAAACAATAAAGATAGCGCCTTGTTCTGAACATCATATAGCACACTTCCATGCTGCCTATCTATTCACTTGTGTGCCACACACAGCTATGTGTTTCACTAGATGTATGCCTCTTCCGAGGTCCCCATTACTCAACTGGTGTCTGCCATATATTGTACTGTTTGGCCTGGGTAAATGTCAGCGGTGGGGCACAGCTCCCACCACTTAGCGTATAACGCTGAGCTTGTGATGTATGCACTAACTCGCCTCGCGCACTTCGTCCAGTCCGTCAGATACTAGGTAGCCGCTCACTCAGGTGCGCTATCTGATTCCTCAGGGTGATTCTGCCAGATTGCGCGAAGGTCCGCTAGGATCGTGTCCCACTCCGTCGGCAGCGGTTGGTTACGAGCACCTATATCGTCTTCCCGACGCAGCGCTATGCTCTCTGCTTGCGCCCAGCAAAGTAGCGACTGGAACCAGGATTTCGTCGGTGGGGGTTCAGGGGATTTCCAACGCCGTGTGAGTAAGTGCATGGCTACTATAAGCCCTAAGTTTATGTAGCGGGATGTCACTTTATATTTACTAGATCTCTGGTATAATCCTAATATGCACACCTCCCACGACCAGTTAAGCGTGTGCTCTGTGCACTGTGCTAGACTTCTGGTGACCGCTCCCCAATATGATTGTATGGGTGTGCAGGACCATATCATATGTAATAAGTCCCCTCCTGCCTCACCGCATCTTGGCAGCTGGCGTCAGTGCGATCAAAGTATTTGTTTATTTTGACTGGGGTCAGGTAAGCCCTATGTACTATATAGTACTGGATGAGCCGAAACCTGGTGTTGCGGGGTATATGGGTTGGGCTCTTAAGGATATCCTCCCATTCACGTTCAGTGCTGGGACGCCGCAGATCCGCATCCCAATGGGCGTGAAAGGATTCCAGCCGCGGTGCTGTGTGCACCCTCAATGATTCTGCAAACCATCTGACTAGATGGCGACCCGCGCCCAGTTCATGCAGATATTGCACAGTCAGATGCGTAGCCGGCTCCTGCGCGATATTACCCCATGTTGCTTGCAGCGTGCGAGCCACTGCTACATGTAATAAGAACTGACTCTGGTGTAGGCCAGAGTCTTCAGCAAGCGTATCAAACGGCAAGAGCTGCCCATCACTATATAAGTCCCCTAACGACAGAATACCCACCTACTCCCATTGGGGTAGCTCCTCGCTTGTGACAGCTCGGTGTCTTCTGGGTGTGCCCAGAATAGGGAGAGACGGCGCATACGAGGTCACACAGCGCGCGACTCGCAGGCTGCGGCGGAAGAAGTAGTGGGCCACTTCCACCAGTAACTGGACAGGCGGTCTGCCCTTTCTGTTGGGATGGAACAACGCCACCATCTGAGGGTGGGTGAGTCCCGGGGCACGAGTCGCTGAGTCTTCTAGGTGGCGCGCACCGAGCCATCTCGCCACCCACTGAAGCTGCGCTGCAAGATAGTATTGTTCCATATTGGGTAGCGAGAGACCTCCGCCGGTCGCCGATGGGTACATCTTGATTGGTGCCACCCTGCTGCGCGACCCGCTCCAAATGAACCTCCTCATATCTAGTTGTAGGCTTTTGAACAGTGCTGGTTTAAGGCACAGGGGCACATTTACAAAGTGGTACAGAAGTCGCTGGAGAACTACCATCTTAAGTAGTGCAATCCGCCCCATGACCGTCAGGGGCAGGGTGCCCCAGAATGCCATCTGCGCCCTTATCGCAGTGATGGCTCGCACCAGGTTACCCTCAAGTAGGTCTGCAGGATCTCTGTAGATAAGTATCCCGAGGTATCGGAATGCCGATAATTGCCAGTGCACTGGCTTGCCGCTGAGGGACAGGTGTGGGTCTAAAGTGGACTCCGAGAAGGGGTACAGGCACGATTTGTCCCAGTTTACACAAAGCCCTGAAACGTTAGAAAATTCTAGCAGTATTCTTTCTATCGTTGCATAAGATGACCTAACGTCTCTGAGGTATATAAGCAGATCATCTGCGTAGAGCGAGACACCATGCATGCCATCACCCAAGGGGATTCCCCATTCATCTTGTGTTTTGCGCAAAGACTCGGCCAGTGGCGCAATGGCCAGCGCAAACAGAAGCGGCGAGAGCGGGCAACGTTGTCGTGTACCTTGCTCAATTGGAATCCGATCTGATAGGTACGGGCCAGTCTTAGCTCTGGCCACCGGCTGGGTATAGAGAAGCTGGACAAGGCTTAGGAACTCTTCAACCCAGGTCATAATTATGTTGCGCAGCAAATAAGAAACTCCACTCCAGGGTGTTAAATGCCTTTTCCAGATCTAATACTAGGCATCCAGAATGATCCCAAACTTCCATGGAGTAGTGAGCCACTCTAAAGAACCGACGCAGATTTAGAGACGTGCTGCGATCCGGCACAAAACCATTTTGGTCCGTGTGAACCAACTTCGGAACCAGAGGGGCCAGTCTGCTCGCCAGCAGTTTAGCTAGTACCTTATAATCTGTATTTAGGAGTGCTAGCGGGCGGTATGAGCCTAGTAACTCCATGTTCCTATTTGGCTTTGGTAACGACACCAATAAAGGTTTATGCAATGTGTCTGGCAGAATCCCTGGGCCCGATTCACAAAATTAATCTGAGACAATATCCTAACTTTACGACTTTCGGTATTAACAAAAGGCATTTAGTAGTAGTAAAGTTAGGATTTTGTCTTTAGTTTGTCTTAAGTTTTGGTCTTAAGTTAAACTTAAGTTAGGATTTTGCCTTAAGACCAAAACTTAAGACAAACTTAAGACAAAATCCTAAGTTAAACTTGAGTTAAACTTAAGTTAGGATTTTGTCTTAAGACCTAAACTTAAGACAAACTTAAGACAAGATCCTAACTTTACTACTACTAAATGCCCTTTGTGACTACCGAAAGTCGTAAAGTTAGGATTTTGTCTCAGATTGCTTTTGTGAATCGGGCCCCTTGTCTCTAGCGCATTACAATACATGGAGAGATGCTGAAGCCAGTGTTTGCTGACAGGCTTTGTAGTATTCAGCCGGGACGCCATCTGACCCCGGAGCTTTACCAGTGGCCAGCAAGCATATCGCTTCCTGTATTTCCGGCAATGTGATTGGCTCATTCAGCTCCTCTCGCTGTTCGGCAGTGATTTGCGGCAGGGTTAGTGGGGAGAGGAAGGAAACCAACTCCTCTGTAGCAGCGCGGTGCGCAGACCTGTATACTGTGGTATAGTGTGACGTGAATTCCTTATGTATATCGTGTTGTTTGGTGAGTATTTGTCTCTAGCACCTCCGCGTGTTTCTGCCTTTGTGTGTCTATTGTTTGTTGTGTGGCCCCACCGTGTACCAAGTCGGCTTCCAGTCTGGTTAGGGTATGTTCATGTGACTTACTTCATCGTCAAGTTGTTTTCTAATGGACCAGATCTAGGCCAGGCAATGCCCCCTGATTACTGCCTTTCCTGCATCCCACAGTACCCCTGCATCGGTCACGGAGCCAGTGTTTTCTTCTAAATATGTGCCTATCGCCGCATCTACTGTCTGCCTAAATGGGGGGGTCTTCTAATGCCAGGGGTTGCAGCCTCCAGAGGTGGGTAGTGGGTCCCTCATCGTCTCCCTGCAACTGTAGTACATGGGGGTTGTGGTCTGAATGCGTTTTATCCAAGTAGTCTGCTCTGGCACATTGAGTTAGCACCTGCTGGCTTACAACAAAATGGTCAATGCAAACATGTAGTCCATGTGAATGGGAGTAATAAGAGTACAGGCACGACTGCGGATTTAGGGCTCTCCACACATCTGATAGACCCCAGCGGCATAACCACTCACCCAGCCCTCGTGCATTAGATGCTGCAGTTGTTTGTGACAGTGGAGGGAAGGACCTATCTATGGTAGTGTCGAGGACCCAATTGAAGTCCTCGCCTAGTAGCCAGGGAACATCGCACCAGCGTGAGAGTAGGTTGGACACCACATGCCAGAACTTGTGTTGATTCGTGTTTTGAGCATATATGGAGCCTATCCCCATATGCTTCCCATTTAGTCACCACTTAGATAGGACATATCTGCCATAGGTATCTATTTAAGTCTCTTCTGGTGTGAATAATGTCCCCGGTCTGATCCAAATTAGGGCCCCCTATCAAAAGATGAGTCGCCTGTGGCTAGTATCTGACCTTTACACCTTTGCTGGAGCTTGCGGATCTCTGGCTGTGCTATGTGAGTCTCTTGAAAGAGCGCTACGTGGGCTTTGTGACGTTTAAGATATGTGTAGATGCTATATCTATATCTGCGGGCTGGCGTGTGCATTCCAGGTGACTACGTTAGTGGGTGGCATGAGTCAAGGGAAAAGTGCAGCACCGCGTGTACCCCGCCCAATATGTCTAGGGTTGGGGAGCTTTATGTTTTACTGTCAATGAGCGCAAGGCACAACCATGGTTGTTTGAGATTCGTGTGAACGTCGGTGCATAGACTTGATGAGAGAGGGAGCTGTGTGGGATTGAACTAGGGTAGAGCAGAAGGACAACAGGTATCTGCCCAAACAATTAACAATGCCATGTGGCAACTGACGGTATACGCCGACTCGATCATGTCGGGGGGGGGAAATCAGGTGAAGTATAGTTAGCGATGAGCGCCTTAACATTGTGGGCCAGCGTGACCTACGTGTTCGCGCAAAATTTGTGCGGTGCACCAGGTGCCCGGAAGCCAGTGCGCACACAGGGGATCCGGCCCAGCGCCCCCTGTGCCATGTGTGATGTATGTCTAACCTTGGAGGACGAGTGTTGAGATTTGGTGCAAATACATACTTGCAGGACCACCAATTGTTGCATAACACTACATTAGATCATCTGCAGTCTGTGGCGTCACCACAGGAAGTACCTGCGAGTCCTTGCCATTTGGCCACATTGCCGATGAGCTGCCTCCGCTCAGCGAATGTTCCGATGAGGCATCAGTGTCTCTGCTAGGCCGTCGGCTTCTCATACTCTCCACTGCTCTCAGGATGCTCTGTCTCTCTTGCAGCGCTTGTTCTGGGTTAGGAGCAGTCCTCAATTGCCTTGGCGAACCTTCCACATGTAGCTTGTACCTTCTACGATGGCTTTTACGACCTCTCGTGCTTGGTTCTCCAACGTTACCCCTCTGCAGGGCCGGACTGGCTACCGGGCGTTTTGTTGTGCTGCCGAGCTGGGGGCTGATTTCGTTGATGGGGACCTGCATGTGCTTAAAAACATTTGTTTTGCTTTGTTTACTTCGAAGCTCACGCAGGTCCCCATCAACGAAATCAGCCCCCACCGCAGTGAAATCAGCCCCCAGCTCGGCAGCACAACAAAACGCCCGGTAGCCAGTCCGGCCCTTCCCCTCTGGCTTGGCGAGGTATGGTGGTATGCGGATTCAAGCCAGGCCCATGCATCTGTTGCCTCGCTGAAGAAATGAGTGGACCCATCTGCGACCACTCGTAATCGGGCCGGGAATATGAGGGAGTATTTTATGCCCAGGTCTCGCATTTGCCTCTTGACTGGGAGGAACGTGCTGCGCTGCTTCTGCACCCCTGCTGTGTAGTCTGGGAACAAAAGGACCTGAGAGTTGTCTCCTTTGATTGACTCAATTTTTCTGGTTTTGCGAAGTATTGTGTCTCTGTCTTTGAAGTTTAGTAGACGAAATAGGAAAGGGCGAGGTCTTACACCTGGCAGTGTTCGGCCCGACGGCACCCTGTGTGCCCGTTCTACTGCAAAGTAGGAAGAGAGTGAATCTGCAGGCAGCAGGTACTTCATCCAGGATTCAATGTATGAGGGCGCGTCCCTTCCCTCCATACCTTCTGGTAGCCCCACCACTCGGACGTTGTTCCTACGGGAACGGCCATCAGCATCGTCCACTCTGTGCTCCAATGATCGCAGACGCGCAGTGAGTTCTCTGACATCAGCGGTCAGTGCCTTGGTGATCAGGGCAACCTCGGCAGTTTCTGCCGCCAGCTCCCCATTCCTCGTGGCCAGTTTCTTGTGATCCGCATGGAGGAGAGTAAAGTCTGACGTGACCTTAGCTAAGTGGCTTTCAAGTGACGCTCTGGTCTGTGCTAGGGTTTTGCCGATGCCCGCCACCGCCTGGACTATCAAGTCTATTTTGGATTCTAGCCTGGATGGATTGGGGGCAGATTCCATGGCAGGCCGTTCTGGCTGCGCCGGGTCCGGGTCCGGCTGTGTATGCGTGGTGCCTGCGCCCATCCGGTTCCTACCCATTGCGTGTTGTGGGTTGTGTGCTTTTGTTTAGTGACTGCGCAGCTGGCTGCACCTTATTGTCTTTCCTGGGGTCTGCGGGAGGCTCCCTGCACACAGCACGCTGATCAGATCTGTGGGTTCTAGTTGGTGCCTGTCACCCAAGGCCGAGTTTTTCTTGGTTTCGTTCGCTTCTTTTCCTGTTTTGGTTGTTTTTGTGCCTCCTTACCACTGCTCAGTGGTGACGCTGTGTGGTGCTGACACGTTTCACCTCCTTAGTCCCATGGGCCCGCTCTCGATGCGACGAGACAGTTCAGGTTGTGTCCTGTGGACGGCTGGGTCCGCCCAATTAGCTGCTTACCCTGTTGTGGCGGCCAATGCTGTGAGTGTTACAAGGGTTCCAGCTTGGTCTAATCCGGCAGAGCCTGTTGCAGTCCCTAGTTTCAGGCCTTGCTCCAGTTAAGGTTGTTTCTCAAAACAGGCGCCGCCGTATGCCGCGTCTCCTGTATTTCACTGTGTAGTTTTGTTTATGGCAGCAGGCCCCCAGTTATGACCATCATGAGCGGGCAGGCCCCTATGAGTCTCTATGCGGGCTGAATCCAGTACCATCATGAGTGGGCAGGCCCCTATGAGTCTCTATGCGGGCTGAATCCAGTAATGGCCCCTGTGTGGGCCGGGTCAGCACACTCCCCGGGTTGTGCACGAGTTCCCCCTCAGCACGGGAACATCGGCCAGGCCCCAGGCCTACAAATCGGCCCAGCTCACACTCGCCGCCAGATGGAGCCGCGATGCAGTCACACAGCCCGCGTTGAGATATCGCAGGCGGGCGCAGCTCCTGGTAGGTCGACTCTGCCTCCGGCCCCCAGCAGGTCACGCTTCGCATTGTGCCGAGCACCCCTCACAGTGCTGCGCAGCCGGGCCAGGGCCACCTCACAGTCTAGTCGTGCTCCCTCACGGGTCTCAGTGCTGCTCCACAACTCACCCGGGTCAACAGCGCTGTTCCATCCCGGTCCCAGTGAGTCACCACACCTCCGTAGTGCGTAGGGGAGCACAGTCCCAGTCGCAGGGGATCACTCCAATCGGCCACACCAGGGCAGCCGCTCGATCCCTGCCCACCTCCTCTCCGACGCCGAGACACGGGCGGCCGGCCCTCAGCCGACCGTGCGTCCTGCTGCTCCAAGCCCACACTGCACGTCTTCACCGGCATCAGGTGCTCAGAGGCCCAGGCGGATCGGGTTGATGCGGCCTCCGCAGCGATCGAGGCAGCGCGGTCCCAGCTAGAAGGGACAGCCTCAGTCGGTCGCCTCCGGGTCACAGTTCGGCCTCGGCCCTCCTCCATTCCGGCGTCCCAGTTCAGGTGGCTGTTTCTCAATGGATGAGGCACCCCGCGGCTCTAAACCTTCACCGCCGGTCCCCACCGGCACCGGGCACCCAGTAGTGTTGTCGAGGCGGTTCGATGGCATCTACGAACACAGGAGAACTGCAGGATTATCGGGCCACAGTGCAGAGCTACTGAGGATGCGTCCGCCATCATGGCTGATTGGCCACACGGAGACAATTCTGTCTAATAAGGTTGCTTCAATACTTAGTATGTAGTACGTAGAATCTTTGCATTTTGCCACACGGCCACTTCCCCTTTGTTAATAAAATTGGCCCCAGGGGATGGGATGCCCGGGGCCTCTGGAGGCTCGGCTCAGGGGCTGCCTCACCCTTTTTAATGATTTTGGCATCGAGGATGGGCTCCTCTGAGCCTTTAAAGGCTGGGGAGGGGGGCCACATGGCCCCTCTCTGCTTCTTGATTCCAGCCCCATGGATAGGCTCTCCACGGCCTATAATTGAGCAAAGTGGCCCTGGACACATTTTTTTTCCATCCCTCAGGATCACGGCAATTTTTGCATTCTTTTTTTTGTTTTCGTCCTGTGGGGTGTCCTTCTGGGTCCACCCCATGGGGCCTACGGGGTCAGGGTATCCCTACACTGCCCCCTTATATTATTTGTCTTTTTTAACTTTAGGACAGGGGACTAAGTCCCTGAGTCTTGTAATGGCTGCCACCAGCATTGCTGGCAGACAATCAGAGCACTCTCTCCCGAGTCTGACTCCCATAGGAAAAAAGCTCCCTGTGCCAATCAGAATGCTCCATTTTTTAATTGGCGCTCTCGCAAGTGTCTCTCGAGCCTCTCGCAGACCCAACCGTCTAGATATAAAATTATTTTTTAACCTTAATTTCTCAAAAACTACTGAATGGATTTACACAAAATCACAAAAAGTATAATATGTGGACCAAGAACGAGATTCCTGCCAAATTTGGCGTAATTCCGTTCAGCAGTTTTTGCTGTAGCCCTGCCCAATGAAGTCAATGGTAAATGCATGGGGATTTTGTGTTTTGGGACCCACATTTCTCTGCCCCACTTGGCGGATTGCCCCAAAACGTTCCATGTACAAACTAGTCAAATAGTAGCATTTTTTCAAAAGTTTCATGGCTGTTAGTCATATGGGGCAAAAGTTATTAGCAACACAAAAAATGCTTTTCCTAAGGAACAGCTGACCTTACTATAACAACCCAGAGGCCACCGCTGGTTATATATATATATATATATATATATATATATATATATATATATATATATATATATATATATATATATATATATATAACAGAACACACGTACCTCTCCGCAACGTGAGACAGGCCACACCAACAGTGCTTGTTTCATTCATTTATTCGAGGCAGGACAAGCCTAACGCGTTTCAACTCCAATGAGTCTTAATCATATGCAGACATTCAAACGGTGGGATCATCAGCTTTTTAACGACGTAACTTTAAACATTGAAAAAGGACTCATGCCCTCAAGTTAAATTTAAAGCGGCAGTAGGTGTTCAAATTAGACAGATTTCCTTTGCTCAGAGATGAAAAGTCCACATTTTCCATTATTAAGTTAAGGTTAAATGCCTCGAAAATGAAGTATTTTCACAATCATTGTCTCTCATCTCTGCATAATTAATTTTCCATTTTCTTGTGTAGTCACTCTTCCTACAATGTCCATAATGCACCTTTCCTGACGCTTTTCACCCACTCGTTAATTCGATGCTGGTTTTGGCAGAACTTAAACTTGCTTCCTATGTGCACCCAATGTATACATAACGCCTTTGAAGGAATAGTTCCATATTATGGTCATATCAGAAGGTCACAATGTCAAACAAGTCAATTCCGCTACCACCGATTTTCATCCAGTTTGTTACTTGCCTTCAAAGCTGATGCTTTATAGCACAAAGTGCGCAGGGAGCTCCCTATCGCAAACCCTGGCTGTTACAGTGTTCATCTCCCAAGTTGGGGCGGGCCTTTCACGGGGCCCTTCCATCCATCCTTTGTCGACGCTCAGTATTTCCAGCCGGCGGGCCCTCCAATATGGATCCGATCCAACAAACAAAATCCTGACAAAAGGAGAGCCTCATCGTCTCGGGTCGGGGCCTGTTACAGGTGTGTCAGACACCTCTTTATGCCACAGAACACACGTACCTCTCCGCAACGTGAGACAGGCCACACCAATAGTGCTTGTTTCATTCATTTATTCGAGGCAGGACAAGCATAACGCGTTTCAACTCCAATGAGTCTTAATCATATGCAGACATTCAAACGGTGGGATCGTCAGCTTTTTAACGACGTAACTTTAAACATTGAAAAAGGACTCATGCCCTCAAGTTAAATTTAAAGCGGCAGTAGGTGTTCAAATTAGACAGATTTCCTTTGCTCAGAGATGAAAAGTCCACATTTTCCATTATTAAGTTAAGGTTAAATGCCTCGAAAATGAAGTATTTTCACAATCATTGTCTCTCATCTCTGCATAATTAATTTTCCATTTTCTTGTGTAGTCACTCTTCCTACAATGTCCATAATGCACCTTTCCTGACGCTTTTCACCCACTCGTTAATTCGATGCTGGTTTTGGCAGAACTTAAACTTGCTTCCTATGTGCACCCAATGTATACATAACGCCTTTGAAGGAATAGTTCCATATTATGGTCATATCAGAAGGTCACAATGTCAAACAAGTCAATTCCGCTACCACCGATTTTCATCCAGTTTGTTACTTGCCTTCAAAGCTGATGCTTTATAGCACAAAGTGCGCAGGGAGCTCCCTATCGCAAACCCTGGCTGTTACAGTGTTCATCTCCCAAGTTGGGGCGGGCCTTTCACGGGGCCCTTCCATCCATCCTTTGTCGACGCTCAGTATTTCCAGCCGGCGGGCCCTCCAATATGGATCCGATCCAACAAACAAAATCCTGACAAAAGGAGAGCCTCATCGTCTCGGGTCGGGGCCTGTTACAGGTGTGTCAGACACCTCTTTATGCCACAGAACACACGTACCTCTCCGCAACGTGAGACAGGCCACACCAATAGTGCTTGTTTCATTCATTTATTCGAGGCAGGACAAGCATAACGCGTTTCAACTCCAATGAGTCTTAATCATATGCAGACATTCAAACGGTGGGATCGTCAGCTTTTTAACGACGTAACTTTAAACATTGAAAAAGGACTCATGCCCTCAAGTTAAATTTAAAGCGGCAGTAGGTGTTCAAATTAGACAGATTTCCTTTGCTCAGAGATGAAAAGTACACATTTTCCATTATTAAGTTCAGGTTAAATGCCTCGAAAATGAAGTATTTTCACATTCACTGTCTCTCATCTCTGCATAATTCGTTTTCCATTTTTTTGTGTAGTCACTCTTCCTACAATGTCCATAATGCACCTTTCCTGCCGCTTTTCACACACTCGGTAATTCGATGCTGGTTTTGGCAGAACTTAAACTTGCTTCCTATGTGCACCCAATCTATACATAACGCCTTTGAAGGTATAGTTCCATATTATGGTCATATCAGAAGGTCACAATGTCAAACTAGTCAATTCCGCTACCACCGATTTTCATCCAGTTTGTTACTTGCCTTCAAAGCAGATGCTTTATAGCACGAAGTGCGCAGGGAACTCCCTATCGCAAACCCTGGCTGTTACAGTGTTCATCTCCCAAGTTGGGGCGGGCCTTTCACGGGGCCCTTCCATCCATCCTTTGTCGACGCTCAGTATTTCCAGCCGGCGGGCTCTCCAATATGGATCCGATCCAGCAAACAAAATCCTGACAAAGGGAGAGCCTCATCCTCTCGGGTCGGGCCTGTTACAGGTGTGTCACACACCTCTTTATGCCATGGAACACACGTACCTCTCCACAATGTGAGACAGGCCACACCAACAGTGCTTGTTTCATTCATTTATTCGAGGCAGGACAAGCATAACGCGTTTCAACTCCAATGAGTCTTAATCATATGCAGACATTCAAACGGTGGGATCGTCAGCTTTTTAACGACATAACTTTAAAAAAAATATATATATATTTTTCTTTTTGCAAAGTTTCCAAAACGACATACCCCAAAATGAGGAAAGTAAGGAAGCGGCACACCAGGAGACTGCACAATACCTTTATTGTGCACAAATGACGCGTTTCGGCGTATAGCCTTTTTCGAGTGATTTGTGCCAGCAAATTCCTTTCAAAATAAGGGGAATAGTTCATAGACATAAAAGAAATACATCACGTGATAAATCTCTGTTTGTATTTAAATTCTAAAAACCGTTTCGGTAAATGAATCAAATCAGATATAATTGATCAATATAATCATATGAAATTACATTCATTTCATGATTCAAAAAGCAAAAATTCAGACCTTACAAGATATCATAACTCTTGTCCATCGACCACGTTTCAATAAAGTTAATTCAAAACCAATTATTGACACTTTTTGGTATACAATCTCTATACCCACTGAGAATTGGAATAATACTACATGATTTTTTGGAATATCCTTCCAAACAAATAATCACGCATTTAATTTTGCAGGAGATGGCGATATTATATATTAATATGAAATTATTTCCAGGTCAATTCATTCCGCTGTATATGCAAATTACCTAAGCGATTTCAAAATTAGCAGTTATGCTGTGATCGTATATACACATGATTGTAATCGTAACTTATTACTGTAACCCTCATTTCATTAACCAGTGGAAATTAGTTCAATCATGACTTATGTACTCTAATGTTGCACATATATATATCTCAGATACTGTATCCGCCATCAGCCGGTAAAGTTTAGCTCAATCCTAAGTCATGTACTTATCTCAGAATATATTACACTAGTATATCCGATGCTATATTAAGGCAAAAAATCTTTACCTTTGTGGTAAAATACCCCTCAATCCTGAGTTACGTACTCATGTGGTGGCAGCCTATACTAATTATGTCCTCCCCTCCAAAATAAAGGAAAAAGTTGTTCAGTGATGTTCTTATTGCGTAAAAGTGAATGGAAAAACAACAAAGTGAAATTTAATGTGACAAATTATTCAGAGCAGACTGGATCTACCCATTCATCCTCTATAGGTGACAAGAATATTGCACCTATTAGATCTACCTAGGCTTGTAGTATTAAAATAATAACTGTATCATCAGCCCTGACTGTGGTAGGACGATACGGGGTTTGCCTTCTGTTCTACTTAAAAACGTGTTATAATAAGAAAAGAATATGGTTAAAAACATAATAATAGTGACGGAACAACTGCTACTAAGTGATATTGGATCTGGATTCAGTGTCCTATGTGGGTTGCCAATTCCTCTCCACTATTGAGTCCATTGGGAGTTTTCGTATGGAGATCGATTATATATCTGGACTCTAGTGTGCGGAGATGCTTCTCCCTGTCGCCTCCTCGGATTTGGGGCAGGACCCTGTCTATTCCATAAAATTGTAGTAGATTACAATTGCTTTGGTGTTTATCAGCGCAATGTCTCGCTGCTGGGTAGCTAAAATCATGGTTGGTCACTGCTCGAAAATGTTGCAGTATTCTTACTTTTAGTTGTAATTTTGTACTGCCAACGTACTGGAGGCCACAAGGGCACTCCAGCACTTAGACCACAAAATCGCTGGTGCAATTGATGGGTTTGTTGATCATTTTTACTAATCCTGAACCTGTAGTGTATGTTCGACGGCTCTTACTTTTCTTGCAAGCATTACAGGAATTGCAAACCGTGAAACCCTTTGTCGGTATAAGCCATTGTTTTTTGCTTTTTTCTGGTGGGTAACTGTGGACCAGCCGGTCCTTAAGTGATCTAGGGCGCCTGTAGGGTAATTTCGGTGACTTTCCTACATGTTTCCCTATTATTGGATCTGCTAATAACAGACTCCAGTGGGCCTTCATGATTTTTCTTAAGTTACTGGCACCTCTACTGTAAGTTGCAATCATTTTGGGTGCTTCATTCGCATTGTTACTAGACCTAGGGTCTGACCTTAGTGGCTGATTGAACAGTAAGTCTCTCTGTGTTTTATCTTTTACTTTAGTTTTAGCTCTCTGTAGGACTTTCTCGCTATACCCTCTCTGTTTAAATCTTTGTTCCATTTTCCTTTGTTCTAGGGCAATGGCTTCATTGGTGCTGCAGTTGCGGCGTGCCCGTAGCATTTCCTCATAGGGGATACTATTTACTAGGGGAGTAGGGTGGTTGCTGGTCACATGCAAAACAGTATTGCCTGCCGTATCTTTTCTGAATAAGCTAGCTGTCATTTTACCCTCCACTATTCGTATGTTCACATCCAAAAATTCACAGTAATTGCAGCTTATTTTGTGAGTAAAGCTAAGATTTAAATCATTATTACCCAATTCCTGGATAAATTCCAATGTTAATGACTGTGGACCATCCCAGATCAGAAAAAGATCATCATTATACCTTATCCAGATGGGTATATGATCGGTATATTTTTCATTGGCTTCAGTCCAAACTATTTGTTCCTCCCACCAGCCTAGGAACAAGTTCGCTAGGCTGGGGGCGAAACATGTACCCATCACGGTACCTGACTTCTGGCAATATACCGTTTTTCAAAGAGAAAGATATTTTGCTCCAGACAGTATAGCATCATATCACCCAGCATTTTGTTGTGCTGCCAAAAAGAAATATGTCTACTTTTTAGGAAATACATGCATGCTGCAACACCTTTCTTCTGATCTATGCATGTATACAGAGAACATACATCAAGTGCTATCATCAGAAAACTATTTTCCCATTATATGTCGTAGATTCGTCTAAAAAAATCTGAACTATCTTTACAGTAGGACCTCAAATTAGTGACATATTGTGCAAGATACAGATCAAGAAAGATCGATGTGTTCTCAAGCTGTCCCCCATTGGATGAAACAATGGGGCGCCCTGGTGGATTTATAGGGTCTTTATGAATTATCGGTAAGAGATATAGACATGGAATGCGTGGATTATCAGTCCTCAAAAATTGGTATTCGTCCTCATCAAGAAGTCCCACTTGATACCAATTTCTTAAATGATCATGATAAATTCTTATGGTCAACTTATATTGTTCCCAAGTAATCTCCTCATAGCATGATTGATGGGCTAGTTGTCGTGAAGCCTCAGATCTGTATAAATTAATGACCATGATCACTATATTGCCCTCTTGTCGGAGGGCTTACTGATGATATTTGTGTCCATTTCCAAGTTTTTTAAAGCCAGACGTTGATGTTTGGATAAGTTATCCCATTTGTTGTTGTCTCTCCTATGTCTCATTTTGATCAGTTCCAGTATCATGGCTGAGCTAAATGCCTCTATGTTGTCATGCGGTACATTAGGTTTAAACTTGGATTTCAGTTTGAGGCCACTGTTGCTGGCTCGATTGGTGGATATTCCTAGATGATCCAAAATGGGATTGATATTGCTTTGTGAATGATCGCTACTGTCTGTTTCCAAATTGTGTAAGTCGCAGATCAGGTAGACATCCCCTACTTGGAGATCTACGGGGTCTGACAATTCCCTGTGTATCCTGGGTGTCTGTCTAGAACCAATGGCTATTTTGTACATCTTCATGAGTTTTAGTTTCCGGACATAGAGAAATAAGTCAATCCTTGTGTCAATGTAATTCATATCATTCATCTGGACAAAATGAGAGACCCAAATGTAATACAGATATTTCCATAGGTGTCAGTGATCTTGACGATAAATTAATAATGGATTTGATATTGGCAGGGTCTACGTTATCTATTAACTTGCATCGTGTTCGACCACCTCTCCTCTTTCTTAATCGGAGTCTTTCTTTGTTTCTTTTGCTTGTCCTCTTTTTTGACCTCTTCCTCTTCCTCTGCCCCTTGTTTGTGGTTTGTCTGTTTGACCCTGTTCCTTTTTCTCTTAGAGCATTTGAAATTCGTGAAGAAATGTCAGGGGGCGTATGCCTAAAGGGACACCTGAGTTTCATCCTTCAGAGTCAGAGCTAAGGTCTGAACTTGATCCAGTTGAGAGGACTGCCTCTTGTCTTTGGTTTAGGGAAGATCTGAGATCCCTCTGTGCCCAATCAAACCGCTTCACGTATGTCAATATACGGCCTTCTGCAGAATCTCTTTTGTCCCTCAGGAACTTCCGTTGTTTTTTTATTTTTATAGCTTCCTCATATTCTTTGAGTTTGTTCGGTAAGGACTTTGAGAACTCCACCACTGCTTTCTCAGATTTAATTTTGTCCAATTCTGCTCTTAGTGCAGACAGCTCCTTTCTTGTTGTCTCCAAATCAATTTGTGCGTATTTGATTAATATTTCAAGCATCCCATTGCATGTCTTGGCCATATACGTTGCCCGTTCTGTCAAGAGCTCAGGGTTGGGGTTCTCATATGTGGGTATGATTGAGATTCTAAGGCCCCTCGGCACTTGGCCTACTTCCACATAATTGGTCAAAGATGTCACTTCCCACCACTTGTTTATTTCTCTCTTAGACAGTTTTTCCAATAGAATTAACTTCTGTTTGATTGAGGGCTCAGTACTAGTTGTTCCCGAGGTACTGGATGTTGCAATGGGCTCTATATCCAGATCTTCATTGAATAATGATAACACTGCAGCTTTCCTCTCATTTTCCCATTCAGTCATTATTTAACAAAATGATTTTGAAGAACTTGTCTCTTGACACATGCGGTTCGATTAGAGAACCGTGACGGTTACACCTGTTCTATAGGCATGATTGATATGCGATGACGATAATCGCCGGCAATAGTGAAAAGAACGTGGAGTGGGCGCGGTACGGTATCGCGGTCCTCCGACTCTGAGCCCGACCCACGACCCCACCCCTGTTCAACACTGCGCCAGCTTACCGTGTAATCCTTTCACTTCGCGTGTAGATTAGAGCCTGGAACGGCGGGAACTGCTGCAATTTTGACAAACTCCAGAGAAACGCTGTACTTAGCAGCTCCCCTTCCCATGGTGTTGGTGCCTGCTAACGGCAACAGCGGCCGTTAAATTTCTTGGCAAAGTTTCCAAAACGACATACCCCAAAATGAGGAAAGTAAGGAAGAGGCACACCAGGAGACTGCACAATACCTTTATTGTGCACAAATAGGACGCGTTTCGGCGTATAGCCTTTTTCGAGTGATTTGTACCAGCAATTTCCTTTCAAAATAAGGGGAATAGTTCATAGACATAAAAGAAATACATCACGTGATAAATCTCCGTTTGCATTTAAAATCTAAAAACCGTTTCGGTAAATAAATCAAATCAGATATAATTGATCAATATAATCATATGAAATTACATTCATTTCATGATTCAAAAGCAGAAATTCAGACCTTACCAGATATCATAACTCTTGTCCATCGACCACGTTTCAGTAAAGTTAATTCAAAACCAATTATTGACACTTTTTGGTATACAATCGATATAACCACTGAGAATTGGAATAACACTACATGATTTTTTGGAATATCCTTCCAAAGAAATAATCACGCATTTAATTTTGCAGGAGATGGCGATATTATATATTAATATGAAATTATTTCCAGGTCAATTCATTCTGCTGTACATGCAAATTACCTAAGCGATTTCAAAATTAGCAGTTATGCTGTGATCGTATATACACATGATTGTAATCGTAACTTATTACTGTAACCCTCATTTCATTAACCGGTGGAAATTAGTTCAATCATGAGTTATGTACTCTAATGTTGCACATATATATATATATCTCAGATACTGTATCCACCATCAGCCGGTAAAGTTTAGCTCAATCCTAAGTCATGTACTTATCTCAGAATATATTACACTAGTATATCCAATGCTATATTAATGCAAAAAATCTTGACCTTTTTGGTAAAATACCCCATATATATATGTATATACACACACACACACCCACACACACACACATATATATGTACATTATTTGCATTTTCCTCCAACAGCATTGATACAGGTTGTTTGTGATTGATAATTTATCTCTTTTAAGTTATCTTTGGCATTTGTCTGATTTTGTTTAGGTAAGTCAAGACTAGAGGAACAGATGGTCCATTGTGATCTTTGTACCCTCTCTGCTTCTGGGTGGTCGATATACTCTCTAGACCTTTCTGGTGTGGAGATTGTCCACTGCGGTTGTTGCTTTCTCTCCTTGGCTTAAAAGTGAAAAATCCTGCTAGGACTTGAATTGCCTCCATCAGCTCAGGGGATATATATATATACATGCAAAATCATATTTAAACATTTTAAGCCAATGTAGGCAAGGGCCCGTCTTCCCATCCCCCCAATAGACATGACAGTATAAGTAAAAGTTTATTGTTGAAATTTTCAAATTGAAATTTTTCCATATCATTGTTCTGTAGTTACAACTGATTAACTCAATTGTAATTTAACTAATATTGAGTTAAGCTAGGGGTATGCTTTATGTTGTTTCTTTGTTACAGGGTCCAACCTCCCTTCACTTTGCAAGGACCCACCTCCATTTTGACATACAGATGTGAAGCGGTGTTTACCCACGAGAGTGGTAATGGGCCAACTAGTCTCTTACACAGAAGGAAGTCCTCTAGAAATTCAGTTCATTACAAGGGCACAAATGCCAAGTCCATAAAGGTATGTCAGAAAAAGACACCCTTTCATAATCTGAAGAACATATTCAGAAATTATTGACTACCCCTTTTTTTATACATTTCAAAATATTGGTTACCTCAAAGAAACAATCAGAGGCAGAAAAGCTATTGAGACTCAAACAGAAACACATCTGAACTGAATTACATGTTACATGCAATTGGAATATTGAGACTCAAACAGAAACACATCCGGACTGAATTACATGTTACATGCTATTGGAATATGTAAGAGAAGGCGCTGTTCTATTTGGTTTCCAGGTGAAAAATGTACCTTTACAGAATATCCAATATATAGAAAAGATTTTAGCTACAAAGTGTTGTCATGACTAAATGGTCCTCTCTATCGAAACAGTTCAGATTATCAGAAAGAATTATTGGTGATCCAGAAATTAAAACAACTAAACTGTAGCTGTGAGCTAAGAAGTACTTCTCAAATGCGAGAAACAAATTGATGAAGTCAAACAGTTCATTCAGAATCAGAAACTAATAACATTGGTAAAAGACAAACAAAATGTAAAGATAGAATTGGTGTACCCCTATCTGAAAGACAATTCCACTCCAACCCTGTTGAAAAAAGATCCTTAACAGACCACCTAAAATGCTCCAAGAAATGACTCATCAACTTCTCAGAGACATACTCAGAATCAAGTGATGAACAGGACCCAGAAGAAGGTTCCTCAAACTCAGACTGCAACAGATACAACAATTCCCAGCCTGGGCAAAGGCCAAGGGAGAGACCAAGGTTGATACAAACTAAATGAAGAACAACCATGGGAGATCAGGAAGAAGAAGCACATTTGCAATGGAATTCTAGTTTGTTCCTTCAGGACCTACTGACTTTGTTCAACTTAAAAGAGAAGGCATTGAATTCTTCTACAAAATAGGAGTGCAGATCTTTTTCTATCAAAAAGAGATACCAACATATGAAGAAACATCACGAATAAAGGAAAAAATTAACATTTGTCTCTCCCACATCGGAAATACCAAACAAAATGTAAACCTTTCAGAAAACTGTAATATCAGTCATCAATCAACTTTAGAGGAGATCCAAATACTTCAAACCTAATCTTTCTTAACCAGAGGCATAGTGCCTGATTACAAGTCGGTTGGTGTATTCTGACTTGTGCATAAACCCCTGTTTATGCACGAGTTGGAATTAGGAGGTTGAATGTATTTAACGCATCCTATGATTATTAGATGCGTTAAATAATTCAACCTCCATTAAATCAGATCAATACTGCCGAAATTTAACAGAGGGAAAGCATACGCTATTTACCCCTTCATACGGATTTTGGTGCGTTAAACACCCACATCTGCATTTTATTCCCCACAAACTCATGATAGGTGCAATTTATCGCACCCGATATATAACGTACACGCGTAATCAGGGCCTAAGACAATTTCCGAAGAAAGGAACAACAAATCCATAGGTGGTGCCATAGTGATAACAGACAAGGAAGACTACATGAAGGAAGGACTTTATCAAGTCTCTGGTCAAGAACATTAAAAGAAATTGACATCAGATCCGACAAGCCAATTGCAGGGAGAGATTTGGGACCTTCTTGATGAGGGCCTCCTGTATTATGCCTTTTACTGAAAATTCATATAGATGCGGAAAGAACTACAGAGAGACAGGTTGTGATTCAGTATTTGACCCTATTTCCAAATATGTGGATATCTTGATCATACTTTATGTAGTCTCGTTATATACCAATATACAACAAAACAAGGTACTTTAAGTAATCAAACTGTACCTGGAGGAGAGAGATAAACTACAGAGTGCCAACAAATTTCATTGTGTCTCTTTCCAAAGTTGTCCTGAAAAGTAACTATTTTCTGTTCAATGGAACCTGTTTCTTACAGTCAAAAGGGTCTTTCAAGGGTTGTTCCTTTGCCACAGAAGTAGCCATGCTGCATATAAACATGAAGGAAATTTAATTTACCAAAACAACCCATTTGTAAACCTTATTAGAACATTGGAATGTTGGGAGCTCCATTGAAGACAATTGAGTTGCTCTGGGCTTATAATGGCTGGTATAAGCCCAGCGCTCCAACATTCCAATGTTTGTCTTTTTGTTTCTCCATTTTTAATTTAGAACATTCTACCCTTAGTGGGTGGAATGTTCTAATAGCCTTATAGCCCTTCTGCCTCAGGCTATACCGGTTGTTAAAGGCCCTCTCCCTCGTTATAGGCTCGGGATCAGGGCCTTTAACAGCCGGTATAGCCCTCAGCAGCGGGCTATAAGGCTATATTCTTGACATGGTACAGAAATCCTGAGGATGTTTTCTGCATTTAGACTGGGACTATGGAACATCTCAATGACTCCTTACTGTGGTTGAATAAAAGAGCAGAGGATATCAAGTTTAATGTGTCAAAAAAAATACATTTTCTCACTATCTGGGTCAATATTGAAAAAGTATACATATAATGTATGCAGTTCCTTCAAGCTACCAGTAAAAGAAACAGGTAAAGCAGTAAGTCGGGTAAGACCTGATCTAGCAGATCAGGGGGATCTGCCGGAGGTCTTTTACAACTAAGACGCTGTGAGTGTGGGTGGAGGTGGTGTGTGTGTTGATTGGTGCGGGTGTGGTATAAAAATAACTAAGAGGGGCCCCAAGGAGTTTTAATGCGTGGGACCTCTTCTTGTAAGTAAAAACTACGGGGTTGATTTACAATAAACTAACGCAGCGCGGTGCAGCAAGTCATTTTGCTGTGCAGCACTGCGTTAGTTTTGAAGCACAGGGATGCGACATATTTACAACAATATGTCTCATCTCTGTGCTTCCCCCTGTGCTGGTGCACAAACTGCTGCCATGCGCAGACGCAGGCACCCTTGCACCATGGTGCAAGGATGCCTGCGTCAGGGGGATGATTGTTCATGTGCAGGAAGGGACACCTTCCTGTACATAAACAATCATTAGAGGTCATTTCCTCGTTCTATGTGTGCTGCAGAATGCAGCACGCATAGAAAGAGGAAACAACTGAGGAGAAATGAATACATTTCTCCTCGTTGCGCCTCCCCTGGGGAAGCGTAGCATTCAGACGCATTTCCAGATTTACGATTTCTTGTAAATCTGGAAATGTGTCTGGTTCCATGGGTGTTGTGTGGGAACACACACAGCAACACCCATTGAACGCCCCTTTCACGCAAAGTGCTGCGTGTAAAGGGGCCGTATTTACAAGGACAGGAAAAGCCACGCAGGGTGGCTTTTCCTGTCCTTGTAAATATGGGGCAGAAAAATGCGCTGCTGGTGCGTCACAAAAAGAGACGCACCAGCAGCGCAAGGGGTTTGTAAATCTGCCCCTATGGGTGGCTGTGTTGGGAGCAATGATCCGGTACAGCTCACAGAAAAGTAAAAAAGTGGGTCAACATGTTTCTTGCCATAGATAGTCCGTGTGGATCTGGGCAATTCATCAGCACCATGTAACCTAATCTACAAATGATTGTGGCTAGGGTAGTGATAATTAACAAAATACCTAATCACAAAAAGTCACCATTAAAGTGTAGGGCATACCTTAACATATCTAAAATCCGAACTGCAGGGAGAAAGGAAAATAAAGAGAATGAGAGGAAATCACAGAGGGATATTCGGGCTGTCATACCCCATTGTGATATGGCAATGCGTTAGGCTACTGTAGAGAAATTCATGCCGTTGATAAAATCACGCCTGCCAGTGAGCGTGCATGACATGTAAAAACAAGCAAACAGGCAGGTGATACACATGTGACGTTAACAAACACAGACCCCCATCATCCACACATATGAATGTGGGCGAACACTATTTTAGCTAGTGAAAGTAGAAATGCAGTAGAAGCCCACAATAGTGATATATCTTATCCAATTGAGTAAGGACGCTGGGAAAGCGGCGATCTACCCCTCTCTGCCACCCTGGAGGTAATGAGGGAGCATAGGAGGCAGTTTAAATATTGGTTTTAATACTGGAACAAGTGATAATAATCACGAACAGGTGTGGCTGTAATGCACAGGTGTGTATAATCAGCCGTGAAGCGCTGGTTAGTAAACCCAGTGTTAAAAGCAAAATGACAATTATGAACATTACCTTCGCCATCTTGTCTGGTGGAATTCTATGTGCACATAAGTTGCAGTCATTTTGATCTATCACAGCCATTTTGTACTCTGTTGGTCACCTTTGTTTCACCCTGCCCTTACTAGCATCCCTCTGACCCTCTGACCGACCTGGTATGTGTGCTCTATTGCCACAACAAACCTCAGCGCCACTTGCTGCCACAAACTCGTTTTTCCTCTCATCCCTGTTTTCAGACAAGCCTTTGGACGCTCTACCCTTCACTACACCTAGTTACACAAACAGGTTCCAAACACCAAAAAGACTCTTGCAAAATGATTTATTGCACTGCAAACAGCAAGACTTGTTGTTACCAACAATGGGACCTGTTTTTATCAACAGAACGGACTCTTAGATCTGACCGGTCTCACATGTTTTAGACCCTGAAGCAAGGTCCAGCTGCAAGATAAGATTGTCTGTTTGACCTGGGTGGGAAGAGAATTACTGTTGGGCTTGTGTGACAACCTGCCAGGCGGGGACCCCAAGCTTTTGTAACCATGTTGATCAAACAAATGCATTGTGTCAAACCTGTATAAAAGGAAGAGCCAAGGGAGTTGTCAGCAGAACACTTCCCTCAGACATCCCGGTGTCTCAGTTGACGTGATCTCCTCATGAGAAATAAACCATTTTCTTCTCTTCCAGTTTCCAGCGCTTGCCTCATTATTTTGATAGCGAACCCAAAGTGAATTAGAGGTGGAACCCTGCACCGGGCAGCATTGAGGGTCTTAGAAGACTCGCTGCCTTTCACAAATTGGCGCCCAAGCGTAGGGGCCCATCAGCGACACGTGGGTCCGGTAGAGAGGTCCTAACAACGGAGTGAACAACTAAACGATTGGGGTATACCTGCCTGAGAAGACCCTTGTCTGGCTGCCGATCGACTGAACTTCACCGGTTCCGAACGGACCTCTCTCGAGTGACCTGCGGTCCTGACTGGGACCTTAGAGGAACGCCGCATTGATTGTTGGAGTGAGAGGACAACCAGGCGCTGGAAGGGGAAGACGAAGAACTGTCCATACGGTCCGGGTAAGGTCGTGGAAAAAAAAACGACTTAAATTGATTGATTGATTGAATAGTTTGATTGAAATACTAGTATTCCTTTTTTGATATTGAGTTATTTGCGACATTTCCCTGCTTGCAAACAACAAAGAATAGGAATATTCTCTCTCTTTGCAGGCAGCGAAGGACAGGTAGTGCAGACTTTTTGTCTAAATTGATTGATTGAGATATTCATTTTGACCGATAAATACGTCATGCCTGTTTTCTCTAGATTGTTTGATTGTAATTGTTTTGGACCAGACCGTTCGTTAGAGGTCAGTCAGCCGGCACCGCCGGAAGGCACCTAACAAGGACATGTACGTAAAGTATGGATTAGCCAGCGTAGCTTATAGCAAACTATGGCATAAATACACTAGGAAGGACCGGGTAAATCAGTGGCCACTGACGGGATGCTTTCGATCCCGCTAAAATAGAAACGTTAGAATTAGCTCTCCACAAAAAGAAAACTAGACCAGCCATGTTTGACAGTTTTTGGCTTATGGCGAAAAGAGGCAGCTCAAAGAAAGAAAAGAGACGAAGCTAGACAAGATAAAGAAACGCGAAAATCAGCTTTCCAAGCCTGTAAAAGATTAGAAGAAAAACTAAAAGAAAAGGAAATCGATAAAAAGGAACAGGAATCAAAAATATCAGATCAATGCCCTGTTAGAACGCCCTCGACTCTTTACCCCAAGTTACCAGCAAAACAAAGGGTAGATGATGATTTATTGTTAGGTCCCCCAATCATATACATGCCACCCCCTTACGCCCCTACTCACCCCGTAGTACAACGACAGGACCACCAAAGTATAGCCGGAGATGGCACGATCGCCTCAGTCTCCACCGCCTCTGCTCCCACCGATTCACCCACACCAAATGCCTCATCAAAGGATACAGTAGTAGAGGTAGGATCAAAAGAAACAGGAGCGCCCAGGGTCCCGCGATTAAGTAAAAACAAGCATTGGCATAGCCAATAGGTCTCGCTTTTGGGACCTTATAAGTGTTTAGCCATGCAACAGTTGATGTTGTTGCACCAAGGATATTGTGCTGGATAACTAAACACTTATAAGGTCCCAAAGGCGAGACCTATTGACTATGCCAATGCTTGGAAGAAATATAAACACTATATGTACTATGGAGTAGCCTGGAAGCAAATGTCAGCTGCAGGGCCCTCCAAAAATGAAACTGAAGGAATATTCTTAAGGACTGCAAGGGGTAGTGGAGCAATGGAGGAGGAAGTGGTGGCAAGTGAAGGGGAAGCAACAGGGGAACGGATATTAGAGGCCATGGGAACCAACAAAAACACATGCACTCTTATTGAGCACTTAATGAATAAGAAAAAAGTAGCTCCTTAAATGGGGCCAGTGAAAGAATACAATTCAGCCGATCAAAAGGTTGATAAAGAGGCTATGCTCCTGGGTAGGGGCAAACACAAGAGGATTGCAGGCAATCTAATATGAAGCAGGCAAATGTTAGAGCCTATAAATCAAAACAATGGTAAGCAATGGAAAGGCCCTAGGCCCACTGCAAGTTGACTTGCATGTTTACAATGCTTTTGGTCACAGGCTAGGACCTCGTAGTACTATAAATACACATCACTATTCCCCCACTGCACCAACCAGGATTTCGTTCTGCAGCTGTTTGGTTACACAGGCTGGCAGGACCTTAAAACCATTTATTTTGAATGTATTTTTATTTGCGCCCATGCCAATCATTTTGTGTGAATGGTTTTCAGAAGCGTGCATAAGACCATCTCACTTTAACCCATAACACATGCGTCTGGCGAAGCTTGGCAGGCATGTTTAACTCTAGTAGGCACTGGCATAGAAGCGATGAACAATGTTGTGGGCTACTTCAAGGCACATGTGCGCACGCTCGTGACAACAGGGGTCTGTCTGTTTTGGGCCAGTTGGGTGCACGCGCCCCTGTCCCCAGAGCGCTTCCATGTCCTCGCGGTTGTGCTCACCCGCTAGAGCCCTGCCATCCTGCGAGCGCGGTCTCGTGACACTTGTAACAAGTAGTACTGCCAGCATTCGCAACGATGCTCGTTATATCGACCTCGAAGGATGAAGGGCCGTAGCAGCAACTATGTGCATTTGTCCTCTGAGCAATCCCTATCATAAGTGTTCGGGCGCTTACTGGATCGAGTCTGTGGGTTCAATGGAAGCTTCTGGAATCATTGGCGAATAAATCCTTTGAAACGTATTCTTTGTAAAAGCATCCAGCCTGGTATGTGTGCCCACGAGGTTGTATTAATCACACCCATCAAATGACGCCTTCGCCCTAATACAGCGTCTTTAACACTGCACGTCGATTATCCTCTGCTGTTTACTCCCAGCCGATACAATTGTAGAAAAGGACTAGTGTGTATATGGCTGCACAAGATGTCTGTGTGATTCGGTTGACACCTGTAATTCTGTATAGTATACGTCTTTGTGCATGGACATGCTTCATGTTCACGTGTCTGTTTGCAATTATTGGTGTCGCTATTGGCTTACAAGTGGTTTCGTGTGCGTGTTCTTGCGTTGGCGACGCATGTGCATCTTTTTCAAGAGTGTTTACATGCACGCCGGTACCTGTTAGTAATGCTGTCGACGCCTCGGTGAATAAGAGCGTCTTGATATTCATGTTTCACGTGTCTGTGGTTTGTGTACATCTGCGCCGGGCAGGCAGTATGTGTGTGCGCGCCTCTGTTTCTGTGGACACAATATGGATGAACGAGTGCGTGCATCTGTGGAAGAGGGCGTGTCGACCACATGTATCAATGGCTTCTTTTGGATATGTGCTCTTGAAGTCTGCGTGTGATGTGTGACACGGACAACATCTCTTGGGGGGCAGTGTATAGCACACTGGAAGTGCAGAAGTGATGACGCGTGCTCCACAATCAGCCCTTTCTTCGCGATTCATAAAAAGCGATCGCTACTGTAAAAAAAAAAACACGCCCGCGAGTGGTGCGCGCGCACCACAGAGGAGCGGCAGCCTGCTCAGCTGACGAGACGCTCAGCTGACCAGGACGCTCGTGCGTCGTGCCTGGCCTTTGGATGTGTACGCGCGGCAGACATGTGTTTCCACTTATCGCGCCCGCGTCTGGGCACGATAATTGGAAACACATGTTTGCCGCGCGGTACCCATCCCAAAAGGCCAGCCACGACGCACGAGCGTTTTGGGACTGCTTTTAAACCCGCTTACATTAAGTCTTCGCCTCTAAGCAGCGCTTGCGCGCTACTCGAGGCTCGACCTAATGAGCGAGCAGGCATTGATAAAGTAGTTAAATCCCTCATAGATAGGAAGGAGACAGAAGAGCATGTAACTGACATATGCAACTCCTATGTTGAAAACCACAAACGATACTTTATTGTACGTCTCTGTTACCACACTCTTACTGCATATGAAGAGAAGTACCAAGATGTAGGGCACGAGCGACTAGTGGCTCTCTATAGGAAGGTAGACACCGGAGATGAAGGCGACAACGATGTTACAGAACTCTTTTCATCCACACTGGAGGTATTCCGTCACCTCGTGGAACAAGGACGGATAGATAAGGACAGGACATCTAAGATAGCAGGACCCCGGTGGAAAAACCAGATAGCATGATGCCGATAAAAGAAGCTGCCCCTTATTGGGTACCTCCTAGAGGACAAGGGACTCATGACGATATGAACCATCAAGATGCTAGAGGAAGGGTGGTCTACAATTGGGTGTATCAACCATGGGACAGACAGGACATTTTGACGTTCCGTAAATCTTTACCGGATTTGTGAAAGAACCCCACCGCCTTTTACACCGAGCTAGGTACCGCTCTGGGATCAACAATAATGACACTTGCCGACTATAGACTTGTTCTTCGGGTTATGTTTGCCAGCAGATGTGTGAAACAGATTAGGAAAATAGACCATACCGAACTGCTTGGTCATACCTGGGAACAACTTAACACACTAGATAAACAGCGGAACCCTGGTCAAAAACCGGTTAAAGCAATATTGGACCTCCCTGACAAAATAGTGCAGAAAGTGAAAACGCTGATCCCAGAGAAAAAGATAGACTGGTCCATAGTAACCGCGTGCCGCCAGAAACCACAAGAGGATGTCTCAGAGTATTTCTCCAGATTTGAAACGGTGTTCTCCGATTACAGTGGACAAGACATGTCCACCGCAACCGGACACCACTTATTTGTGCAGAACTATGTCAAAGGACTACTACCAGATGTATCCCAGAAATTACAAGCCAGCGAAAGTAGTTGGGCAGCATCTAAACCGGCGGCCATTCTCCAAATGGCCCAGTACTATGAGCATCAGAAAAACGAAAATGACAGGGCTACAGAAAGGAAAAAGAAGGACTTGAAGGAGAGGGTAATGGTAGCACAACTCCAGGGGCGAATACAGGAAGGGAGCAATATAGGGAGGATACCAGCAGAATACCCCTAGAGTACAGCCACCTAGAAACAATTCATCGACATCATATGTAGGACGCCAAGACCTAGTACAGGATCAATGTGCATTTTGCAAAGAATATGGACACTGGAAAACCCAATGCTCGGCTTTGTTAGGAGCTGGTAGGGGCAGAGGGGCGAGGGAAATAGCAAGTGGACAGAGAGGAAGAGGACGTGGGAGAGGGTACGCGAGTGAAGCAAGCGAGGAAAGGCCAGGAAGAGTGAACACATTTGACCATCCCAAACAGAATCAGTACCAACAGACAGATTATGACAATGCGTACGACTTTGCATAGGACAGCCAGAGGCAAGGGAGGGATCCAGTCGAGCTCTATGTTGATCAGCAAGGCCCTTATGTTACCGCTGAGGTCCTGGGCACAAAGTCGCCATTTCTGGTAGACACGGGAGCAACACGTAGTGCACTATCCAAACGACTGATTCCAAGGGCACCCTTGTCAGGCTCACATGTGACCTCAATAGGATTTGACGGTGCGCCCTCCACCAACCCTTTGTCCCGACCGATCCCTTTCAACCTTGACAACAATAGCGTCGAAGCGACATTCCTCCTCTCTTCCAACACCCCAGACGCCATTATGGGTCTCGACCTTTTGAAACACTTCCATGCGACTATCAGATGCTCACCAGACGGAGTGCGTGTCGTCCTGTATGACAACCCCAGCGCCATAGAGAGAACCCTAATCAACACATGTTTCCCATCTCCGAGGCTGACGCATCCCTACTGGACACTTTGCCATCACACTTATGGGCTAGGGCTGATTCAGACGTAGGACGAATGATGATTGACCCAGTGCACGTAACAATACGACAGGACGCAACCCTACCAAAAGTACCGCAGTACAAAATATCGCCAGAGGGTGAGAAGGCACTGACAGAGATCATACACTCTTTGGTAGAGGCAGGGGTGGTAGAGGAAGTAGTGAGTAACGTTTGTAATAGTCCCATACTACCGATTGTAAAGAGACAGGGAGAGGGAGACGGAAAAGCCTACCGCTTCATCATTGACCTGCGGGAGATAAACAAAATCGTAGTGCCACAATACCCAGTAGTTTCCGACATCACGACAATTTTGACCTTAATCCCCTCCACTGCCACCACCTTCACTGTAATTGACCTCAAAAACGCATTCTTTTCCATACCTATACACAAGGACAGCCGCTATCTATTTGGATTCACCCTAAACTCCCGTTCGTACAGATTTTGCAGAGCACCTCAGGGGTACACTGAGAGCCCAAGCATCTATAGCCAGGCGCTTAAAAGACAGCTGGACGCCATACAATTGCCAGATGGAGTGGCACTAATACAATATGTAGACGACATCCTTCTAGCAGCGGACACCATACCAATAGCCGTCACAGCCACCATCAAACTACTCCATTTTCTTGCTGAGAATGGTCACAAGGTCTCCCGAAAGAAATTGCAGTTCTGTAAATCACAAGTGACCTATTTGGGTCACCTTTTATCCAAAGAAGGGGAGGAAACTCACGCCTGACAGGATCCAGACAATTCTAGACACCCCTGTCCCCAAAGATCAGAAACAAGTCCGCTCTTTGATAGGTCTCACCTCATTTTGCCGACAGTGGTTACCGAACTTTAGCCTCATTGTCAAACCCCTTCTCTCCCTCCTAGCTAAAGACATCCCCTCACCTCTCCCCTGGACCCCGAATGCCAGTCAGCCTTTACAGAACTACGCAATGCCCTTTGTTCAGCACCTGTCCTAGGAACCCCGGATTACTCCAAACCATTCTTCCTCTACACGCACGAGAGGGAAGGATGTGCATTGTCTGTCCTAACACAATCAATTGGTCAAAAACAACGCCCTTGTGCATATTTCTCTGCCACCCTCGATCCAGTAGCCAGAGCACTGCCAGCGTGCCTGCGCGCTGTGGCAGCTGCAGCAGTATCGATACGCCAGAGCGAAGGAATAGTACTCTCCAATCCAGTCACTGTTTTAGTACCCCATGCAGTCGACACACTACTAAACCAGACCAAAACCCAACACTTGACTAGCGCCCGACTGACAGGATATGAGTTGACCCTGCTAGCACCGCACATTACCCTAAAGCGATGCACCACCCTCAATCCAGCCACACTGTTACCCCTACCCGAAAATGATCCTAGCGTGACTCCACTACACGACTGTGTGACACTAACCGACAAACAAACAAAGAGTAGAATAGATCTCAGAGACACCGCCTTTCTAGAACCAGATGGAGAACTATGGGTGGATGGTTCGTGCATCAAACTCCCCGACGGCACCACCTCAGCTGCATACGCTGTCACCACAGCCCGAACCGTTCTGGAAACAGCCCGTATTCCCCAACGTTCAGCCCAGGCTGCAGAACTCATTGCCCTCACACGAGCATGTATCTTAGCGACTGACACGACAGTTAACATATACACCGACAGCCAATATGCCTTCGGGGTGGTTCACCATTTTGGGATCTTATGGAAAGAAAGAGGGTTCCTGACTTCACATGGTACACCCATCCTGCATGGAGATTTAGTCTCCGCCTTGACGCAAGCAGTCCTCCTCCCCAAGAAGTTAGCAGTGATAAAATGCCAAGCACATAGGAAAGTGACTGATCTCATTGGACAGGGAAATGCACTAGCAGACGTTACTGCCCGAGCCACGGCAGGAGACAGAACTACGACACGAATGTATGTGACCAGGTCACAAGCTGAACGATGGACTGACGCTAGGACCACTGTAAGGGACATACAGACTACAGGCACACAAGACGAATTGACCGAGTGGGAAAAGGTGGGACTAAAAGACGAGGAAGATTGCTGGAGAACTAAAGACGGAAATAAATGGCTGTTACCCAATGTCTACCTCATCCCCATATTGACCATAGCACATTTACCAGCACACATAGGCTCCACCCCCATGATTGAACTAATCACCAGAGTATGGCATAACGTCAAGATAGCAGAATCTGCAAAACGCCTAGTACAACAATGTATAGTCTGCCTACAACACAACCCAGGGAAGGGGACAGTAGTACCACGGAGAGGGTTTGGAGTCCTGACCACCCCTTTGAAATCCTTCAAATGGATTACATTCAACTAGAGAGATGCCTTGGTCTAAAATATGTCCTCGTGGTTGTGTGCGCTTTTAGCAAATGGGTGGAGGCCTATCCCACCCGCGACAATACCGCCTTAGCCACTGCAAAAGTATTGCTGAAAGAATTCTTCCCCGATACGGCCTTTGCAGAATTTTATGGAGCGACAACGGCCCCCACTTCGTAGCCGAGGTGATACAGAACATACTGAGAGGGTTGGGGGTAAAACAAAAGTTCCATGCCGTCTTCCACCCCCAATCAGCGGGCCTGGTAGAGAGACACAATGCAACGTTGAAACTAAAACTAGCCAAAATAGTTGCCACGACCGGGTTGAAATGGCCCGACGCCCTCCCATTGGCATTGTTATCGATGCGCTCCACCCCAACCAAACACCGACTGACCCCGTATGAGGTGGTCTTCGGCAGGCCTATGAGCATTTGGGCGGCACCAAGACCCACCTCCATTAACGATGTCCCGAACATATTAATGTCGGATTACTTGCATAAATTGACAAACGAGCTAACAATTATCCACCAACAGGTGCAGCAAGCCTTGCCGGACGTATCCAGGCGCCCGGGACATGAAATAAAGCAAGGCGACCATATATTAATTCGCAACTTCCAAAGAACGAAGAATCTGGAGCCTAGGTGGACGGGCCCCTGGCAAGTCCTGATCACCACCCGAACTGCCCTCCGAGTGCAAGGAAAACGAAACTGGCTGCACGCCCATCACTGCAAACGAGTCCCTCCAACCCTGGCAACCTGTGAAGGGGTGGAGGTGCAAGAGGAAGTACTCGCGAGAGACCGACCAGCTCTGAGTTGCTACCCACAAGAAGACACCCTCGAACTATCAGAATTTCCCAACCCCACAGTGCCATCCAGGAAAGGGTACAACCTAAGATCGACGAAAGGAGGGAGCTCCAACGACCAGGCCACTAACTGAGTCAAGGTCTCAGATCGGTAGCACAGTCAAACAACGCTACCAGGAAAGCGCCAGACAAAAGTCTGTGGTCCTAACAATTGTTGAGCTCCTCAAAGATGATGGAAGAAACTGAACACCTGCAAAACCACCGCAAAGACACCAAGACTGCTAACCTGCACAGCACAAAGACAATTGCACTTGTAGCCGCATTTCTCACCTGTCTCCTGCTAATGGTCGCACTCTGGATCATTGAAGAGAATGCACCTGCATACAGAACATTGTCACCCACCATGCAACCAACCACCAAGAAAGAACACTACCTGGTATCACTACCGCCACATCTCCGAGAACGACGCAAAGAATTCTGGAATAATTATTTCGTGCAGATGTTGCACCAACACAATCTTGCCACCAATGCTACTAACTGTTGGGTCTGTGGGCTGTTACCACATGCCACTGAACATTCCATCCCTTTCATCCCTTCGCCCTTTTCTATTCACGGATCTTGCCTTGCCTGGATGATGCTCCTACAAGAAAGTTACAAAGACAATGCCACTTCCGACGGAACAATCGCCCAGTTCTACAACGAGTTCTGGCGAAACAAAACAGGAACGACAGCCGCCCCCTTCTGCCCTCACACCTTCAATGCGACATTCCAGATTGATGTCCCCGCCAAAGAACGAGTGGAAATGCAAGTGTTCAATAATCCTAACAGAGCCACATTTTCCTACCTGAAGAAAAGAACTGCTGCAACACTGACTGTGGCCCTATCTGTGGTGAACGTCTCTGGCCTTGTACGCATTGAAGGCCGTGGGACTAAGAATGTGGGTCACAGCACCTGTAGCATTGTAAGGACTTTGAACACTGCCAACCCCCAGCGCTTGTTGCATCACCCAATATGTACTTTGTTTGTGGAACCAAAGCCTACACCTGGCTCCCAAGAAACTGGGGGCACATGCTACATCGCCTTTGTTTTGCCACCAACCTACACAGCCCCTGCAGAGCATCATCGAGAAAAGCGTTCTAAAGACATTGATCAAGCAGACTCTGCCTCATCACAGTTCCTCGACGCAGCAAAGGGCTCGTCCCGCTATGGGGTCCGATGGCAAACAGCCGAGCCATCAGACATCTGTCCCAAGCGGTAGAGACCGCCCTGAACGTCACTGCTGGCATCCTCACCAACAACACTGCTGAGCTCCAAGCGGTCCGTCTGGTTACCCTGCAAAATCGCATGGTCCTGGACGTAGTACTAGCGGACCGTGGAGGAGCATGCTGCATCATCGGTGCCAGCTGCTGTGTATACATTCCTGATAATTCACCTTCTGTCTATGAAGCAATCGAACATCTCCATAGACTATCTTCAGAAATTCATCAAGGATCAGAGACTTGGACAGTTGGAAGTTGGCTTTGGGGCATCTTGAAGGAGTGGGGTTGGAAAATATCAATGATTCTCTTGGTCCCAGTATTGACAATATGTGGTTGTTGTTTGGGTATACACTGTATACCACCTTTGTGTTCTCTTTGCATAACTACCTTACACCCTAAGACCATGGACACTCAGCTAACAAAAATGAGAGTGATGTATGATCAAGAGATACAGGACATTATGGAGATCGAAATAGACTGACAAGCTGGCTAGTTATGTTCAAAGGGGCCACTGTTAAAAGCAAAATGACAATTATGAACATTACCTGCGCCATCTTGTCTGGTGGAATTCTATGTGCACATAAGTTGCAGTCATTTTGATCTATCACAGCCATTTTGTACTCTGTTGGTCACCTTTGTTTCACCCTGCCCTTACTAGCATCCCTCTGACCCTCTGACCGACCTGGTATGTGTGCTGGGGGCTATAAACTCTATTGCCACAACAAACCTCAGCGCCACTTGCTGCCACAAACTCGTTTTTCCTCTCATCCCTGTTTTCAGACAAGCCTTTGGACGCTCTACCCTTCACTACACCTAGTTACACAAACAGGTTCCAAACACCAAAAAGACTCTTGCAAAATGATTTATTGCACTGCAAACAGCAAGACTTGTTGTTACCAACAATGGGACCTGTTTTTATCAACAGAACGGACTCTTAGATCTGACCGGTCTCACATGTTTTAGACCCTGAAGCAAGGTCCAGCTACAAGATAAGATTGTCTGTTTGACCTGGGTGGGAAGAGAATTACTGTTGGGCTTGTGTGACAACCTGCCCGGGGCGGGGACCCCAAGCTTTTGTAACCATGTTGATCAAACAAATGCATTGTGTCAAACCTATATAAAAGGAAGAGCCAAGGGAGTTGTCAGCAGAACACTTCCCTCAGATATCCCGGTGTCTCAGTTGACGTGATCTCCTCATGAGAAATAAACCATTTTCTTCTCTTCCAGTTTCCAGCGCTTGCCTCATTATTTTGATAGCGAACCCAAAGTGAATTAGAGGTGGAACCCTGCACCGGGCAGCATTGAGGGTCTTAGAAGACTCGCTGCCTTTCACACCAGTGCCAAAGCTAACTTTGGCGCTAGGTTTATGAACCAGCACCTTTACTCCCTCATTACCTCCAGCCTAGCAGACAGGGGTAGGTCTCCGCTTTTCTAGCGTGCTGGATGCCGTGAGCGTCTTGGAGAAGTCCTTACTTTTCTTAACTGTTTTTACCATTCTAGTGCTGATTGTTGCATTTTTTTATTAGTTTTACTTCGCAGTTAGGGGCATATTTTCAAGGACTCATCGCCGAGTTAACGGCACTTTAGCGCAGCAAAATTGGCGAAATAATTATCGCCCCATTCACAAGCTGGTGCAAACTCCCCACATCGCCCGCCAGTATACCAGCGATAGCTGCCGCAAAAAACATCGCCACGGATGAGAGAGACAACTAACGCTAATGACATGCAGAGTAGGCGTTCCCGTGCAAAAACACACGGTAACACCACTTCGCGATATTCTCAACGACCAGCCAGAACTGCGATGCGACCCAAAAACAGGTGATAAGGCGCGTTAGCAGCAGAGATTTAACACCTGCCTTTTACTGGTGGTAAGCAGGACGACAACCTGCAGTGCAAAGGGAGCCCAGCCCAGAGCCACATCGGCAGACCAACACATGTCATGGAGCTACTGATCATGCAGCTCGGAGCCCCAAGAGGCCCACAAAACCCACCGCCACCCCCCCCCCAGGCCCCCCACCTCCCCGGACTACCACTGAGGCAGCGCAGAATGAGACAGCGGTCCTTCCGAAAACGCACCAGCCTCGGAGACTTAACGCCAGAGGAAGTCATTGCCCACTACAGGCTCAAAAGGACGACCATCCTCCGCATCCTGACCCACATTGCCCACAGGCTGACGGTACCAATACAGCGGAGAACCAACATCCCTCCGCAGACAAAGCTGCTGGCTGTGCTGCACCTGTTGGCCTCTGGTACCTTCCAACCAACAACTGCCAGAGTCGGAGGAGTCTCACAGCCAGCCCTATCAAAGTTCCTCACACCTGTCTTGGATGCCATCATCAGCTTGATACCCCAGTACCTTCACTTCCCCCACACTGCGCAGGAACAGCTGGAGACCAAGCAAGGCTTCTACGCCATAGCTGGCTTCCCGCACATGTTGGGGGCAATTGACTGCACACATGTCCTACTTGCCCTGCTGACACTGCACACAATTACCGCAGCAGGAAGCACACGCATTCCATCAATGTGCAGGCAATAGTGGAGCACCGGGGACTCTTCATCAACGTCGTCGCCAACTACCCAGGCAGTGTGCATGATTCCTACATCTTCCGACAGTCCATCATCAACCAGCGCTTCCAGGATGGCACCTACGGAAATGCACTGCTCATCGGTAAGTACCAACGGAACACACCACACACCTCAACTCCACAATCAGACAACTCACAACTGTGGGAATGCACATGTTACCTCATCACATACGACATGCCAAACAACATGCCCACCTACCAGACACGACAACACATGGAAATGTGGTAACAGGGGCTAGACATCCAGACAAGCCATCCACGTATTGGCACCTCTGCCACACAATAGCAGGATGTGGTGAGAGGCGGGAACCAAGTATGTGCGAGGGAGGCAAGTGACCCATGAATCAGAATGTACACAATGCCAAGTGTGGAGGGGATGTGCTGGACAGACTTAAGTATGCAGAGCACAGACATGTCCATGTGGACATATACTGCTGGTGTTTGTAGTGTCATAGACAGTGGGCGCTACCATGTTACCTCAGGCAGTGGGGTAGACCCTGGACATGTAGCCATGTTGTCGTCCCCTTTAAGCGTAAGCGTAGTGGGCTGGGCCAGCGTAGGAGTGGCAATCAATAGCCTGGGGCTCAGAGGGTGGTTCACTTCCGGGATGGCCACCAAGGCAACTACTGCGTGTGTCTCTGTTCCCGCCATATCCTGAACATAGGCCTACACATTCGTGGCCGACCACCTTCAACGGCCAATATCACAGTGTCGTTGTCAGGCTCGTAGACATGCGCAGACAGTCATGACAATGGTGTGTCCTAGGAGTGCAAGTGTTGCAACCGCGCAGCGCACACAAGTAAATAGGCTCGGGGGGAGTGAGGAGCAGCTGTGAGGCAACGTACTACACATGGATGCCGCTCATTTGCCACATGCAAGACATGTCAGACATGTATCCCAAAGTCCCACACATCACACACCAGTATACTAATAAGCCTGCCAACACAGAATGCCGAACCACCGATTGACACATCTCTCTCCCCTGTCACAGGTGATCAAGGATATGCACTCTGCCCGTGGATGATGACACCCCTCCGAGCCCCGAACACCCAGGCCCAGAGGCAGTACAATGCTGCCCACATACGCACCAGGGGCATTGTGGAGCGCTCATTTGGCGTGTTGAAGTCACGTTTCAGGTGCCTGGACTTCACAGGTGGAAGACTCCTGTACAGCCCGCAAATAGTGTGCAAGATGATCATTGCATGTTGTGTGTTGCACAACATATGTGTACGCACCAATGCCCCATGGATCCAAGTGCCTGATGCACCGGACGATGATGATGAAGATGAGGCAGGTGGACCACACCCCAGTGCAGCAGCAGCTGGAATAGCCCGAAGGGACACTATCATTCACAATTTCTTCACATAGGCACGTCACATGGAGACTGTCCTTAGCAATCATGGGACAGGTCAAAATGACCACAGGCACAGCATGTGCAAATACATTCATTCCTAGACACATTCCCTGTGTGCATGTCACTCCTCTGCATTGGCACATCGCTCAGACATGTGTATGTGCAACATTTAGTGCTGTCAATTACACCAATGGCAATTGGATGGTGGGAGTGTCACCTCCGTTATAAGGATCCTGTTTTCCTGTAGACTGAACCGCGTCTTCCTCTTCTTCTTCTCCCTGCCCTTGCCTGGCCCCGAGGTCCCTGGCTGGTCCTCCGTGGGGCTTGTGGGGTTCGGGTTGTCCTCTGTACTTGCTCCAGCTCCCTCCATTGTGCTTCGCAGCTGTTATGTATTTTTTATTTATTTCTGTTTTTTTTGCTGCTTTTATGGTGATTTTACCCGCCTGACGTGGGAATTGCAAGCCTGCCGCTGCTTGTCACAGATTTTTTTATCGCGGTTGGGCCCATCGCAACTTTTTTCGCATTCGGGTTTGGATTTTCATCCCCGTCCCGGTGATGTTATCGCGGACATTTGAGGCGTTATTGGGAGACTATCGCATGTTACCGCTGTGTTGTGAATACGACATTAACACAGTTATTTTCCCGCGATATGAAAACTTGCTTTAACCTATTTTGGCGATGTTTATCGCACGTTCTTGAGAATATCCCCCCTAGTGCGGTATCTGCCATCACCTAAGGGGCCATTTGCTCACTCAAATTGGGTAAGATTTAACCCCTTTGAGGGCTTCTACTGCATTTTTATGTGTATGTTTCCTGCTTACTCTGTGATACTCTGCATCCAGAGTATTCCTCTGCATGCCACCTGTGACTGCACCCTAGTACTAATTTAGTAATAAGAGTATCATCAGCTCTTTTGCCATTTCTATTTGACCACAACTTACTTATGAAGAGTGCCAGGAATCGATGCTGCAAACTTCAAAACCACATCACCATCTTGAAACGGTATTCTGTACACTCAATCATTTTTTACTGTTCCAAAATGGCAGAGCTGTGCAAAGCTTTACTTTTTAACTGTTTTTATTGAATCGCATGCCTTTCATATTTAGTTGGCATATTTTTTCTTTGATGTTTCCTTATTTACTTATTTTAGCATATACTTGCACTACAAAGAATACTTCCACCTTGTGTTTTAGAATGCAAGTGAGGCTGTTTTTTGATGCTTAGACTCTTCCCTGCTAATGTCCACAAAGATCACACTCACATAGTCTGTAATGCTGGTTCAAATGTGGCTGATGGAAGATTAGATAACCTAAGTGGACATTCAGGCTTCATTGTGGCTTACTTTGAAAGCTTTGAATTGCACTAGTGGACCGATGCACTAGATAGTCAACCAATGCCTCCTATGCCATCATCTGTCCTAAATCTGCTCCTTCCTAGTGAGCAGTGTACCTGTGTGTGAGTATTGTGCTCCTGTGAGTGTAGGATAGTCATAAAACTTTCTGAATGCATTGTGAAGGGTGTGCCTGTGGGAACACAGGATTAACATTGTGTTTTGCAAGTGCTGGGTACGTGGTCACAATTTGAAAGCTGTGCCTGTGCAAAGTGAGGCATATGCCTGTGTGAGTGCAGCATGAGGGGTGTGACTGTGTGAGGGCAGCAGTGTGAGTGTTTGGTCCTTGCATGTTAGGTCTTTGTGTGCATGCACTTTACAAGGGCCAAACCTATTGGCTTTGGTAATGCTTTTTTGGGGTTATTGCTTTGACTTTCAAAAATTCAGGGTAGGGAGTGGAAAAACAACAGTGTGTATGAGAATGCTAGTGAATTTTCATATGGCAGATGCAGACTATGTTAAAGGAGTTTGAGGAGTGTTAGGGCAGCTGACAGACTGAGGTGGCATCCTAGTAAGGGGGCCTAGTAATTTTGCTTGCACTAGTGCACATAGACACCTAGCTATGCCACTGCACAAAGGACAAGACACAAGAGTTCCATATTCTCTGCAAGGGGCTCCTTCAACTACAAAATTCTATCCCACCACGTGTCTACCTAGGACATAAAGTCAACTTAGACATCCAGAGCAGGATACCCTCTGAATTACTGATGGTATCCGGAATTACCTTTATTCAATTTAGCTCACAGTGTACTTCTCACCAAATAAAATCTCTTCACGCAAACATCGTGGCTTCTGCCATCCAGGCAACAATCTTTAAGTTACATAAGAGACATGATCTTCACCTAAGGCACTCAGTTCCCTACATCACACCACACCACTGTATTTCAATGACAGGAATCAAGACACATCTGGAGAATTCAGACACTAATAAATATTGAATCAAGTGGATTTCTTCTGTAGTCACTTTTGCATCCCAAATTCTTCACGTCATCTAGGTTTCTTTGGAATACAATTGTTTAGGGGCATCTCCTCGATAATGGCAGAGGAGCGTCGCACCACAGACCAGCGCCAGCAGAGAATAAATGAAATGATAAGAGCACAATGTTATTATCATTTTATTTATGCTATCTGAACCGCGCAGAAAGAATTGGGTGGGACTGGGCCAGGCATGGCAGGGAGGAGTAGTGTGCATGTATAAGTGCACATGTCGGTTTGGCAGGCCGTCTTAGGCCAGCCAAACAGACATGCGCACTTATGTTTCTCCAACCCAGCTGTGTTGCTCAGCTGGGTTGGAGAAAGCCACAGCCTCCAATGCACTGTCTGAGCAGCTAACAAGGCCACTCAGACCAATCCTGGGGCTGCTTTCATAGCATGGGAGCAGTGTCTGGTTTGGGTGGGGAGCCTGTGCCCTGAGGGCCCATCCCCTTCCTGCCCGACGAGAGAAGCAGCGAGGCAACCGGCAACGTCAGCAGGATCAGAGCGACAGGTAAGTCTTTTTTATTTTTATATTGTTTCTCCTCCTCCCTTCCCTCCCTGCGGCTGCCCTACCACTTTAGATAGGCGGCAGCCGCCACTGCAATTCTTCCCATTTAAATGATTTTCTGACAGCGAAGGCTACTGTTGACACAATGAGAACCCTTTCAGACAAATACAGTTTCACCACTTTTTCATGTAATAACCCTGACACAACTAGCTTAGCTGCACTTTATCCCATCTTTAACCGAAGCAAGGGAAGCTGCGCACCTGCTGTGAGACTCAAGAATGCAACTAGGCTCCCACTCCATACCAAAGTTGGAACTTCTGTTTGGCTTGCCTGACAGGACACAAAACATGTATAAATTTAAGACTCAAGAAGGCAAGCCTTTGATTTTTCAACACTATATGAGGCTTACACATTTGGACTATGCTCTTAATCTTTCTATCTCTTTAACTAAGCTTCACCAGAACTCAATATCATGGGACACAAAATGTGCATATTCATAGAAGGGATGCCTTTCATTAGTTTTGCACAAAAGCACTCTCATATTAGTATTGCCCATCCATTCCATTCCCAAATCTTTCGTTTGTTCTCCATTTAGATAGGAAACCCCAGTTTCTTGTCCTGGAGAGACCCTTAAGCTACATAGGGTTGAAGTGCGTGGACAGTCCTTTGCAGGGGTGAAGAATCCTTTCAGTCTAACCAAGGTGTCACTGTTAAATAAAAGAAGACTGACTTTCTTTAGATCAACACAACAAAGTGCCCTGAAGGACTTTTTTCATCTTCCCCCCGAACATATCTAAAACCTTGGTACCATTCTGATTGTAATACAAATATTAGTTCATACTTTATATAAATGTTGATTGACTAGTATTACTTTTAATCTGTGATCCTTCAACATTTGTGTTGTCCGAATTGACTCATGTTACACATGAATGCCTATCAGTCACACTCACTCACTGATGGCAGTCTTTCTGTCTTCTATGTATGTATGTGGTATTTCTATAGCACAAATGTAGCCAAGAGGGTCAACAACAAGCATAAAGTCTGTGAGTTGTAGGAAAGAAGGCTAATGTGTGGACTAATAATGCATAGTGATGTAGTTTTTTTAAAGGTGTTCATCCTCAAGGGCCTGGTAGAAGAGATATTCTATGCCAACACGAGGGTAAGGGAGTCCTACAGCCTGTCCTCCACCAGTCACAGAAATACTACCTTTGTGTGCGAAGGCCTGGCCTTTTATCCAATATATGGAAGGCAGAAGAAAAAAGAACACCAAAACTTTTCTTTATATAATCCTGGCAAAAATATACCTGTTGCTGTGAGTTTGTTGGAAGGGGTGGGGAGGAACACAGAGAGCACAGGAGGGCAGGTATGTGAATAGGGAAGCAGTACATGAGCAGAGAGCGGAGGCAGCAGGGCAACTAAAGAGATATACTCTCATAGAGTGTTCAAAAAGCTAGAGGGAAGGTACAAACAGAAGAAGAGGAAGAAGGGAAGCCATCAAATTAGAGAAAATGAACAATAAAGCCAACAAATGATCAGCAGTGGGCTGACCAAGGCCCCGCTAAGTAGTAGTATTGTACACTGAGAGCATGCAGGTGCGAGAATTTACAATCTCTTATCTGATGGATCTTCTTAAGTTGACTGAGACGCAAAAGGAGTTAGCAATAATAAAACAATGCAACTTTCATGAAGCCGCTTTGGCCCCACAATAAGGACCATGAATCAGTAATTGAAGTTAAGTAGTACAGCTGGCAAACTGAAATATCACAATAGGTAGAATAAGATATGAAATAATCACAGCCACAGCAATACAAAAACAGAGAAATAGGAATAGGCGTTCCTTAAAGAAACTCTGATTCTCTCTCCTAAACATGAATACGTTCTAAAGTAATTTAATCAAGGCTCTAAGTTCAGAATAAGGATGGTTCGTAGAATAGGGTCTCAAGGAAATTCGGAAGTGGAAGAAGGTGTAAGCGTAGTAAACACTCCAGTAGAAGTCTTTCCGAATTGGAATAAGTATTTAGCATGAAGCTTCACACTTGCAAGAATAAAGGAAGCAAAGAGGTCTGTACCCCTCAAAGTCTAAAGGAATCTTCTGCCTTCTAACGGTGTGAACTCTAATTAAAATCAGTACGACTTCAACAACAATCATATCTCTTCCCACACCACCAGGAACTAATCATTTCACTTCTTGTGGTATGCATTTGCAACATTGTCAGACTTTCCGATCCCACAAAATTTGGCCGGTTACTGCAAACTTGTACAATTTCCATTCCTGATATGTGATGAATAGGAGGCCTCATCTGCTCATTAGGTCTTCATGTTTCTTGCCATTGTTTCTCTTCTCAGATGTTACTATCAAGAAACTAGTACAGACAAAAATACTCCTTTCTCTAGCTAATTAAACCTTAAGAACGCACCTGCCAAAGAAAGAGCACTCTCACCAAGCAAAATACATATCAAAATCAAGGCCTTTTGGCAGGTTAACTTTAACTAAACTTTTAAATGTGCACTTCAAATACATGGTTATACTTGTGCACATGTAACTCAAGTAAATGCAAAATGTGAGTAAAAGCATACATGATTACACTTCCAAATATGACTTTCAGAATATATGCAGATGTGACTTAAAGTGTAAATGCAAAAGTGAATACAGAATATTTTGTGTTGATTTTAAATTGAACATTAGTGCACACATTTATAAAACTCTAGTTTCTATAGTAAATACATTTCATTAATGCTTTTAAATGCTCACACCTGTTAATAAAGTTATGGCACACAGTAAATATAGTGTCACATATAGGTAGATAAGGGCATTTCTGAGATGTGTAAGGGTGGAGTCTAATTTGCGCTACTCCAGCACAATAGGTCTTTATCAACATATAAAGGTTTACCTAAAAAAGATGTAAAGAAGGAAGTGCTGTAAAATAGAAAATCCACTTTACTAAGGCATACATTACAGTGACACAATCATCATTACAATTGTCTGCTCATATCACAATAGTTTTTGTATAAGACCACGCAGGAGCAGTTTCACTCATCCTTTGAAAATTGAAGACTTGGTTGGAACACAATTCAGGGCAGATCTTTAATTTTAGCTTGCATGGTGTGTGTAGTCAGAGGTGAGGAAGTGCCATCATGAGCTCACCTTGTGATCTGAAAGCAATCACTTGACCGTCGAGCCCTGCCTGCTGCCATTTGCATCTAGGTGTCCCAAGCATTCAGAGGGGGGTACAGGCCTCTCTAAAACTACCCCCAGACAAAAACCTTTGTGACATTTTTTATACCTTGTTAGTTGTTGAAAAGGGGAAGTCATAATATAGCCTTAGAGCCCGACCTAGCGGGCTGTACTGGCTATTAAAGGCCCGCTCCATCGTTTAACAAGGGAGCGGGCCTTTAATGGCTGGTAGAGTCCGCTAGGAGGGCTCTAAGGCTATTTGAACGGTCCGCCCCTAGAGGACAGAATGTTCTAATTACTAAAAACAAAGGCCTCTTGGAGCCCGAGGGGTTTTAAATCCCCTCTGGCTCCGAGAGGCCTTTGTTCACCGCAGCAGCTGTGAACAAAAACAACATTGGAATGTTGCTCTGCAGGCTTCTACCGGCCGTAGAAGCCTGGAGCACTCCATTGTATTCAATGGAGGGCTACACATTCCAATGTTCTAATAAGGTGCGCATGCCTGGGGGGACACCCCCTTTTACTGCACACACCTGAAGACTAGTCATTGCACCCTTCCCCAAAACCCATTCTAAGTTTATCCCTGAAGTGTGGGGATGCTGTCGCATTTTATTTCAGGTGGCCATATTAGCATACACAAACCACTTCTGCTTCTGAAATAGCTTTGCTAGGCTGAATATGAGCAAACAGCTGTGGACTGCGGTGGGTTTCCATTATTCATTATAAAATGTTATTACTGCTCTTAGGAAGCCGGCATGACCTTGAGGTAACGCCTGAAAGCTAACATGGATTTATTTCTGGCAGAGTCTTTCTACTGTGTCGCCTGTGTGTAAACACTAAGACACCCTCGGCTTTCCATCTCTGAATGTGCGGCTGGACCCAATGCATGTAAATCCCATCATTTCTTAATGGGATTTCTGCCCTTGCCACTGAAATCTCTTTTAATATTTACTCTAAAATATATGGAGCACTTTGAAGCAGTGAAGGACTGTTTTTGATGCATCAGGCCGATGTTGTTAAGCCGAGAGGAATTATTAGTGAATTTTTTCATCCTGGCTGCGGATTTCAAAACCTGTGTTGTATTGATTCGCCACTTCCTGCCTCTTGAAAGGGATTACCGGATTGGCAATGGAAGCGCGGGCTTTCTTCTGCTTTGGCCATTTGTTAAATTGTTTCTTCAGCTACTTCATTGGTATGAATGAGCCTTCCCAACCCCCCATGCTGGATATTAGTTGGTCATTACACTTGACCTCCATTTTGCCGCTTCACATACTATCCGCAGAAAGAGAAGGCAGTGACACCAGAACTCACAGTCCACTGCAGAAGTCATTCAAGCAGAATTCTTCAGGGGATACAGAAGCTGCAACGCACACATTCTGCTGCCGGGATCAATAAGTGCTTAATTTGTGCCGGTGGTTGCAGGTGATGGACAATGGCACTATTTTTGGTGCACAGAACTTAAGGCTAAATGCATCCTTATACTGGTCACAAAAAGTGGTCTTAGGACCAGTATTTTTCTGTCCAATGTTGAATTTTGTGATCCTACCTATTTACTAATAGGTCAGTCCATAAAATTCTAAATTGGAGAGGGTCGCTATGCGACCTCTCAGATTAATATTCATGAGGTAGGTCACAAACTGCGACTCAATCCAATTGTACACAATCAGAGATGGTGACCTGCAAGTGTCAACAGACCACAATGTCTGTGATTGCATTTAAATAAATTAACTTTTTTTTAAAAAGCAGGCCTGTTCCCTTCGGAGGTGCTTACATTTTTTTTAGCTTTTTTAAAAACGTTTCTGTGGGAGTTTGCAGTAGTCCAGTGTACTACCTCAAAAAAGTTTTCACACAATTTACAAAGGGGGAAGGGTCCAAAGAGGCCACTTCCCTATTGTAAATGAGTTACCAACCCCAACTTTGATTACCAGAATTATTGTCGCTAGCCATATGTTTTATGGTACAGATTCGGTATTTGGAAGGGGTGCACAAAACATCCCCCTTCCAAATTCTGAATGGGTAACAAGGTGCAATCCCATTTTAGGAGGCCGTAAAAATTCTGACTCCTAAAATGGGATTCAAACAAAAGAAAAGCCTTTTTTTAATGTCTTAAACTTGTATTCAGAGTGTTTGTAATCATAAAAAAGGTTAGTACATCTGGGCCATATTTTTCATCAACAGATTTTGATACATAGGAAGAGAGAGAAAGGCAAAACAAAGGAAAAACGAGTGAGAAGGGTAAAGGCAGGAGAACAGTGACCAAGGGAGAAAAGAGAGATGCAAAAGTACATACAACAGTGAGATAAAGAGGCAAGAAGTGTGGTGTGATGGAAGAAAGAGGCATGAGGTGAAATCTAGACTAGGAAGCCCTGGTATTGGAAATCCCAGCATTCCACTAGGGGCTCATCAGAAAACCTTTAGGCCCCTGCACCTATTTCTTTTCTCAAAGTAAGGAACTATACAGTTCAGGATCCATGGAACTCAATCCACCAAAATGCCAGTGCTAAAAGTGGCATCACTTACTCTTTGACCCCCAATGATATTCTGCTGCTGAGCTCTTGTCCCATCAGTAAACTGACAAGGGCTCCTATTTGCTGCTGTTTGGCCAGAAGAAAATAGTGGGTGCAAACTACAGCAAGTAAACAGGTCCCTTGTGCAGGAAATTGGGTTACTGGTTGAGGGGGGTGAAACCCTACTCAAGCAGCAGCCACAATTCTTGTCAGGGTGAAACACAAGCAAACCCCAAATTAGCCTTTGTTCAACCCTCTGGTAGTTTGGCACAAAAGGAGTCAGGCTTAACTTAGAGGCAATGTGTAAAGTATTTATGCAGCTCTTCAAACAGCAATAAAGTGAAAACAAACACAAATCCCACAGCAATTTAGAATCATAGAGTAGAAGTTAATCAATTATTTGACACCAAAATGACAAAAATCCAATCAGTAGAACCGGAGATATGCAAGTTTAAAGATTTAGGGAAAAATAGTTCTTAGAAGCACAAAGAGCCAACTGTGGTTATCTGGTCGGGCCAGACAGGGACAAAGTCGCAAGTTTAGACCAACCACGATGGAGCATGGGCTGGCTACAGGGACCCACTTAGGCACCCTGTACACAGTACCTTAATCCTGGTTGTGAAGAGATGCGGAGTCCAGCGTTGAGGATGTGTCACACAGCAGAGGCGGAGCGAGGTCCGGGCGAGGAGATGCATCACTTAGCAATGGTTCCAGGGAGCTGCAAAGTGTGATGTCCTTGCATGGGGATATGTTGCGTATTTATGTACCACTTCAAACAGTGATAAAGTGAAAATACAACACAAGAAAAATCTCACAACAATTTAGAAAACAAGAGTAATTTTAGTAAATAAATTAAGACCAAAATGATAAAAATCCAATTAGTCGAACTGGAGATATATAGGTTTACAGATTTCAGTGAAAATAGCGCCAAAAAGCACAAATCGCCAACAGTAGATATCTGGGCACACTAGACTAGGACAACGTCACAAGTTCATGCCAACCGAGATGGAGCATGGGCAGGATACAGGGGCCTGCTGAACAAAGTACTTTTTAAATCCTAGTTTGCGGAGCGTTGCTGGTCCTGCGTTGAGGATGCGACGTGCTGTGGTGGTTCTGGGAAGATGCTGGGCTGCGATGTGAGGTCCTACGTTGAGGATGTGTCATGCAGTGGCAGTTCCTAGGAGCTGCAAGGCTGTGATGCTAGGTTCTGTGCCGAAATGCATCATGAAGCGGCAGTTCCGAGGAGCTGTGGGGCTGTGATGCTAGGTTCTGTGTTGAAATGCGTCGTGCAGCGGCGGTTCTGAGGAGCTGTGGGGTTGTGATGCGAGGTCCTGCAGGATCCAATGGAAGCAATGAGCTTTGCAGTCTTTCACAGTCCCCACCACATACACTAATATATAAGGGGTAGCGATAGGAGGAGGAAAGGGGACTTGGATAAGCATGAAATACAAGACTCCACACTTAGCCTTGTCACTTCTGGTGTAAAGGAGGTCTATCGGTTATAGGAGAACTCTACAAGGCAAAGATATCTTAAGTAATACAATTTGAATACTAAATTTACTGTAATTATAAATAGAAATATCTCTATTTTTCAATAGGAAACTGAGAATTTCTGAGAACTAAACACAAGAGAACATGAATACCTCAAAATTACATGTGCATGAACACTTCCCCCTATGTTTAGAGTAACTACCTCAAGGTTATTCAGTATATATTCTTTTGGAAGATGAATACAGTTTCTATTTAACTTCTGTAGAACTGAATAAATAAAGAATACCATTAACTTCCTGTTTTCCCTCCTCTTAGTAATGTATACATAAACTGAAAATCTTATACCAGCTGCAGAGCGTTCATAAAAATATATACATATGCAAATGTCCTCTTAAGAATACGTCCTGTTGCTTCACAGGGACTTTCAGCAATACAGACAGCCCCAGTCTAAAGAGTGCAGACAATTCTAATCATTGATAAAATTGCAAATAAACATGTATGGAGTAGTTCAACAATAACACATGACTTCAGAATACTTCTGTGTTATCCAAAATGTCCATGAAATAATCTTTTAGCATGCACCAGGCTTTGGTGTTTGAAATCTGATATCCATGTAGCGAGGTCCTGGCAGCTGCAACACTGTAGCATGATTGCCTAGCAAAGTACATGACGAACGACAAGGAAAGTTATACTTAAGAAAGCTGTTGTCTCTCTAGACTCTTGGGAGTTCATGGCCTGTGAATTGTAGCTCTCTGTCAATACACTACTGTGCAGTGAGTCCTCTGCACACACACATTGCCTGAATCCAGTCAGCCCTGGCACCCTGTGATGACAGCCATTCTTTCCTTCTCTGAAAGGCACTCAGCATGAGCAGCTTTAAAGTACTACTTCCCCGCACACAGACCAGACTAAGGGGGAGATTTACTAAGATTTTGCGCTGTGTTTGTGTCACAAAAGTGATGCAAAACGACGCAAAATCTTTTTTTCCTAATTCACTTTCCAGCGCTAAACTTGAGCTCTGGAAATAACGTAATGCGCTGCTTCGCATTACTTTGCGCCATGGGGGCATGCCAAGGGTGAAGCATGGGTGTTCCCATGCAGCCACCCAAGGTTTCTCACGCTAAACCCAATTTACTAAGAACAGTAGTTTGGGTTTAGCGTGAGAAAACTGTGCCCTTTTAAACTAGGCGCAAGGAAGGAGAAATGCTTTCATTTCCACAAGGAAGGAGAAATGCTTTTATTTCCACAAGGAAGGAGAAATGCTTTCATTTCCACAAGGAAGGAGAAATGCTTTCATTTCTCCTTCCTTTTCTGACTTTGCATGCGTGCTGCACTGTGCAGCAGGCATACAAAGTGGGAAAAGCTTTCCCTCGTGTCAAGGCATAGTATTTTGTACAGGAAGGGTACCCTTCCTGTACAAAACCTATGGGAGACTCACACACACACACACACCCTAGCGCTATGGCGCTAAGTGGTGCGTGGCGCACGGCCGCTGTAATCAGCGCCGGCGCAAGGGAAAGGGGAGGAGAGAGCCATATCTTTGAAAATATGGCACTCCCCTGCTCCTTCCCTGTCGCACAGCACAGCCTTGTGGGAGGCTGCACTGCGTTGTGTGGAGATTCGGTAAATCTCCCCCTTCGTGGTAAGTTGAACTCACATCCCCTCTCCCTAACAAGGACTCTATGTTAGCAATGGATGGCCTACCTCTCACTTACTGTGGCACCAGGACCTCTTGGGTAGACGTGCATGAGCAGCATGAAGCACTGAGGTGCCATACCAAGCAGCCACTGGAGCACCTGAGTGGCAGGGCATCGCTGCCAAGTGGGCCTGTCATGGGGGAAACATTCAGCCATGCTAGGTTTTGCATCGAACAACACTGATGGAATTGCAATTGCATTTTCTTAATATAAAGCATGGGCCTAAAACCATCAGCATGGATGGCCGAAGCTCTAGAAGCTGCAATGTAACCACCCCTACAGTACTAATGTATGGATGGGGCTAATGGGGTCTGCCTTTAGGAGATCTCGGGGCACAATACAACCCGAAGCGTTACAGATGAATACATTAAGCTTTAAAATATGAAATTTCGATTATGGGAAATTCACTATGCAAAGCCCTCTGCCTGGCCACGCCTCTCACCCTGGGAAGGCAGAAGCTATTCCTGTAGACTCAATGCAGCAGTGGTAACCGTGGCAACAGATGCAGGTTGCTTCCTCAGGGTCTGTAGTCTGTGCCATGTAGAGTTCTCTAGCTTGGCCTTGCTAGCCCGCACTTTCCTCAGGGGTAAAGAACCTGTCTTGTAAACACTCTGCAGCAGTGGTTACCCTGGCAACAATAAAAGTTGGCTACCCTCGTTTTCTGGCCGCTGGACAGACATGTCCTGAAACTTTGATGCCACCTGGCTCCTCCTGGAAACAGAACTGAGGCATCATCTGGTACCCAGCAGCCTTGGCACTCTGTTTACACTGGGCCTGACTACCCATTCGGTGGGCTTCAGGCTTGGGGGCTGCTTTCAGAGCCGAATGGGCTTCCATGCCCAAACCATGAAAGCCCCCATGGTCCCATCCTGCAGCACTCCTGCAGTGTGTGGCTGGGTTGAATATTTTTCCAGGGGTGATTTTAGTTTCCAGTCCAGCCCGCCCCTTTCATTTTCTCGTTCCTAGTTCTGTAAGCAGCAGAATGAACAAAACTGAATTTCTTTATGTTTTTTGAAGGCTGAAAAGCCATTAGGGGCTCATTTGCAACAGCAATTTTTCCCTTCTGCAATAAATGGAGGGCGAATATTGAATTGTATTTTTGGCCTTCACTCAGAGAACTGGACAGGGCCAGGTTTGGTGGCAGTGGACAGTTGAAGTCACTTCAAAGGATGTGCAAGAAGGCTGCTGCCGCGTCACCCCATCCAAGTGACGTCAACAGGGGTCTGCAGCCGGGCGCTTTAGACCCTTTTGGCTGGGATCGGAGAGCGCCCATCCCATCATTTACAGATTTACAGTTTATTCATTTCCAAACGGGAAAAAACGCCATAGAAACCTCTTGTTTATTAATGTGGAAGAGTTGAAAGGAGTTCATTAGGGCTCGAGCAAAGGACCTAAAATACTGAGAGATAAAGCTGGCATGACCTTTTATTGATTAGGTCTTAGTATTTCATCCTCTTTATCTTCGGGACATCATATGGACACAGTAAATAAATCCACGTATCAATTAATTCAATTCAATGTGTGCCAGCAAAATAAAATACATTACTCGGAAACTCTCTTCAAATATTTGCCAATAGTTCATACAGATACATTCTATCGAACTGCGCTGATTTAATTTCTAATTTCTACTCTTTCCTAATTCCACTCTTTTCCCTTGTAATGGTAATTCACAGATACTCTGCTAATACATTTAGATCTGTGTTCCATTCATACTTCAATTGCATTTCAGAAACATCCTCAAGGGTACCTGCTGACACCTGCAGGCATAATGGTTTAATTTGCTTTCTCTTGGTAGAAAGGTTTTTTTAAAAATAAAAAATAAGAAAAGCTGCTTCCTCCGCTACCCCGTGGGTCACATTCTCTTTCTTCAGTTTTATTTTTTCATAGCCTGTTAACTTACAAACCTGGTAACAAATATAATCTGAGTCCTAAAATCGACCTTCTTGTAAGAAGAACTGTCTTTGTCTGAAAGGCATCAACACCTGATGCATAATAGGAATTAGGCCTTCTTGTTACTAATTCTGTGCTGACTAGAGCCTCATTGAGGATCTGCTCTTCATTGTGAACGTGCACATGGATGGAGGCTGCCATGTTACAATGGTAAAGAGAAGGGTATACCCAAAATCACTGGGACCTGGGTGTACAGCGATATAGAATGTAGTGGTCCCAGTAATATTACATCCATACAGTGTAAAAAGAACAATACAATTATATTCAAAACAATAAATCAATACAATAAATCAAAAAGGGAGAATTAGAAAATGCTCAGATGTTATTTAATCACACCGAACATAAGATGCAAATTGTTATAAGAAAACATTAAAAACCATCATTGATGTGCCCGAATGGGTGGGAGAGGGGAAGGGCAGTGACTTAGGTGAGGTAGTGAGGTGAGTGAAAGACACTGCTGGTGAGTACCACAATCTAATTGTTTGGCATACTATTCCATGCCACACATTCAAAACATAGTCCAGAAAGAAAGAAATTACAATAAATTACACAGCCATGTAACACAGAAAGTCACAGTGCTGCAAGCACTGTTGGCGATACTGGCATCAATAGTGTGTCGACGTTTCGACCCCTGAATGTGTGTAGGTGTTCTTTCAAAACCTTACTGGCGGGGTCTTCCGCAGGACAGGTGTAAGAGTGAAGGGGGGAAGGACACCTAAAAAGATAAATGAAAGGGCGAATTGTCAGGTCCAATACCTAATAAGGACCGGTAAATGGACAAGTATGAATTCTATAGTTCCCGTGTCTAAATTGGAAGAAAATCCTCATAGGCGCAGAAAGTCGTCGAGGACAATAGGGCTCAGTGGCTCCGAAGTTCGGGAGGGAGAGAGTCATAAACACCTGTAAGAATAAGGTGTCTGTCAGTGGAGCCCCCAAAGAATTGAGGGTCATACCTGTGCTAGGTGGTGGGGACAACTTACTCGAAAAATAGGGAATGATCCATAATTAATGATCCTTAGCAGTGTGAAAACCGTGGTAAAACCATCGATCAGGAAGTGGAAGCCATCCACAATACTGCAAACGATTGACTCAAAAATCTAAGGCGGAAGCAAAGGAGGAGAAATCAGTGGATGCTAGGACCGGAATTACATAGGCATCTAGAGTCAAAAGCTAACAAAATCAAAATGCCGAACGCATCGTGAGACTCTAAAAAGGGGAAAGTTGTGACCCGGTTAATACTGACAGATTTAAAAAAAGAACATCATGAGAAGTTCGCGTGAGTAACGCGGTTTCCCCAGAGGTTGCACCGCACGTGCGTGATGTTCGCCAGCGCAATTCTAAATTTAAAAGGAAAAACATCGTGCCTTTCAAACTACAAAATGCACGGTATAAACATCATGTTAAGATGGATACCTTCAATAATCTATATGGTTGTAAAGTTAGATACCTAATAAAATCAAAGAAAGCGCTACAAAAATTTCTTACAATACAGGACAAAGAAATGTTGACTGATCAAAACGCTGGGAAAGAGACCCGCAAAGCCGCAAAATTAAAACTCAGTTTAGCGATAGGGGGCGGGAGGATAGAACACTCACCCTCGTTGCTCGACCTCGCTTCCCAGCAATGGGTAGAACGCGCCGCCGGGGCAAAAGGCATCATTAAATGTGCACGTAGTCAGCGTGCCGTGAGGGCCTACGTGACGCCCGGTATAGTGCAGCCGCTGGATGCCGGTATGTATGCAAGTAGCAGGCAGGGAAAAAAGACTCTCTGATAACTAGGTATAACGTGTGTGTATGCCATCAAGAAATATTAAATTGTAAACAGTATGCCAGACTGAATTTCAGCAGAAAGTACATATAAATGAAACATCACAATGCATAATAAAGCACATTAAGGGCATAATAAAACATGTCACCTTTGATACCTTGCCCAATCTTGTCACGTGATAGATGCAATGGCATGGTGAAAGATGGGCATTGATAAAATGCGCTTATCCAGACAATTTTGTGTATATATTGGCCCATGTGTACAAAACATCGATTATTTTTACAGAGTGACCGGTTGGTGTGCCTGAAGGTTGATTTATGACTCCACAATCTGTTAAATAGTCATATATAGTCATATTACACAATCGTATTGGGAGAAACATTTGAACAATACACATGAACGGAAACATAGAACCATATTTTTGTCTTAGGTGGCAACAAATGAGGTCAAAATCTAGATCTTATCATTATGTGCAGCACAAGAGGTTGGTCACAGAGGGTTTGCTATGGCATCATGAAGTGTTTAGACACGCTAGTTGGGCATTACTGGGGTCCTGTTCATTCAACCCATTGACAATGGTGTCCAGACGTACCATCCATTTGGATTCTCGGATGTTTAAAATCGAGGAAATGTTACCCCCTCTCGGTCCCAATTCAGCTTTCTCTATCAACAGCCACTGCAGTTGGTTCGGATTGTGTCCCATTGAGGTAAAATGTTCAACTTGTGGTGCTCCTACGACAGAGCACCGGATCCTGCTCTGATGTTGCAGTATTCTTGCCTTGATCTTTTGTTGTGTCTGCCCTACATAGAGTGAACCACATGGGCAGATAATGCCATAGATAACGTTCATGGAGTTACAGTTAGTGAAGGAATGCAGAGCAATTGTGTGTTGTTTGTAAACAAAGTTCTTAGTTGTAATTGTAGTAAGGCAAGCTTTGCATTGTCCACATTTATAGTGCCCTTTGACCGGTGGTAGATTCCAAAGTGATTGGAATGTGGGTTCAGTAGTGTTTTCCAAAAAAGAATGGACCACATGATCTTTGACACTCATAGCTTTTTTGAAAGAGTGCAAGGGTAATTTTGGTTGATCAATGTCGTCTGACACTAGGTTCCAATGCTTATTGATAACCTTTTTTATGGCATCGCTTCTTGTGGAAAACGTTGTGACGCAGATCATTCTTTGCGATGATATGTCATTCTTTTGCCTAGGGGTTAACAAGGTTTCCCGTGGGTTAAACCAAGCCCTTTTCTGAGCTTTCTTCACTAATCTTCTTGGGTATCCTCTCGTCATCAGACGGATGCTGAGATCCTCCGACTCAGCCATGTAGTCTGTCCTCCTCGTGCAGTTCCTGCGGATCCGTAAAAACTGACCCACCGGGAGATTGTCCCTCAAGCCCCGTGGGTGGTGGCTAGTGTATCTCAAAAGGGAGTTGCGTTCAGCTGGTTTCCGATACAAAGTGGTATACAGCTTATTGTTTTCACAACAGATTTTTATATCTAGGAAGGCTATCTCTTTGCAATCTGATTGTATAGTGAACTTTATATCCTGGTCGCACTGATTGAGCCAATCGTAGAAATGGCCCAGCTCAGTTGTATCTCCATTCCAGATAATCAGTATATCATCGATATACCGTTTCCACAACTTCACCCGGTGGTGGAAGGGATTGTTGTTGAACACAAATGATCTCTCAAAATTGTCCATATAAATAATAGCTAGAACAGGGGCGAAGGCTGCTCCCATTGCTACACCCTTTGTCTGTACATAATGGCAACCTTGGAAAAAGAAGTAGTTTTTCTTCATCGCTATGGTCAGCAAGGAAATTATGAATTCCGTGGGAACTGCCATAGGTGCTGGTCGTTTATCCAAGGCATCTCTCATTGCTTCCAGTGCTGGTTCTTGTGGGATGCTTTTATATAAGGATACAATGTCACATGTCACAAGTAGTTGGTCGTTAGGGTTGAAAGGTTGTTGGTCTATCAAAGTTATTGTCTGCATAGTGTCTCTTAGGTATGCTTCAGTGTTCTCAGCAATCGGTTTCAAAAAGAAATCTATGTATTTTCATAGAGGTTCAAGTAATGAACCACACCCAGAAACGATTGGGCGACCCGGTGGGTTCAACATGTCCTTATGGATTTTGGGTAAGGTGTAGATGGTGGGCAGTCGTGGATGTTTCTGATTGAGGTAATCGAACTCGAGTTTACTCAAAAAACCTTGCTCTTGGGCTTCAGACGTAATCCTAAGGATTTCTTCAGCCAGCTCCCTTGTGGGGTCCGATCTCAGTGGGGAGTAGCTAGTGCCATCTTGGAGTTGCCTCATAATCTCCGTTTTGTATGCTGTCATGTCCTGTACCACGATCGCGCCGCCCTTGTCCGCGGATTTGATGACAATATCCTTGTTGTTCTTCAGATTCATAAGGGCAGCTTTCTCCAACTTGCTGGTATTAGGAATGGTATGCTTGTGTGTGGAGAGTAATTTAGTCACATCCTGTAACACCATATTTTCATACGCCAAGATCCTACTGGTCATGGCATTGGCGGGTGGAACGAAGGTTGATGGAACCCTTAATCCTGTCAGTGATTTCGATGGGGCTGTTGCAGAATCCTTGAAGAAATATCTGAGGCGAATCTTTCGAAAGAAACCATGCAGTTCAGTCTTGATATTGAAGGTATTGGGGTAGGCAGTAGGTACAAAGGACAAGCCTTTGGAGAGTATTTTCTGTTCCGCGTCCTTCAGGGTGTAAGATGAGATGTTTACCACTGGATTATTGTTTGTTTCTACCATCTGAACCCCTTGCGTCGTGTTGATATTGCTGCGTAGTTCACCAGTTGGGATGTTTGCCACTGGGTTATTATTTACTTCTACCATCTGTATACCTTGCGTCGTGTTGATATTTCTCCGTGGCTCTCCGGTTGAAATCGAACCTGCTTGGGAACAGCACCCCGGCCTCTCTCCCAGTTCACATTGGTAGGCAGATGGCCTCTCGGAGGACCTCTTTGCCAATTGCCCCGTCCTCTTGGGGGTCTCCATTGGCCCTCGCCTAAAAAAGGAAAGTAACCTTGTGGTGGATACCAGTTCTCCCGGTAAGCCTGGTCAGAGCTGGGGCCCGGTTGTTCGTGGTCACTGTCAGAACTCACTGATGAATCGGAAAATGTGGTGTAGTTCCTTCTCCCCCTATAGCCACCTCTGCCTCTGCCTACAAACCGTCCTTGAGTATCCTGTTTATAATAATCTTCGTTAAGGTAAGGGTAGGTACTTCTCTTGTCATAGAAACGGATGTCTTTAGATAGTTTCTCAAGCTTCTTGTTCTGGGTTGTTGTTTCAAAGTCCTTTAAGGATTTGCCCAAGTTTTCTAGGGCTTCTTTGGCATTGGTCAATGTTAAGTTCCCTGCGATTTCCTGTTTAAGGGTTGCAATCTCTCCGGTGAGTATTTGAACCTGCTCTGCTGCTGTCTCCACTCCCAGTACCATCCAATGTCGAGAGGCGTTATTGGCAACAAAACTAAAACCTTCCTTGAATTTAGGTACGTCGATGAATATTGCTGGTTCGTTTTTGATCTGTAATCCAATCGGTATTATATTGGCCTGAAGATACTTGGTAAGCAGATGTCCGTGAAGGCGAGTGCAGATGAGTTTCTTCTCAAGGCGTTCTAGTCGTGCGATTTTGTCATTGAGTGTGAAGTCAATGTTAGGCGTGTCCGAAGTTAAGAATTGATTAGCACGATCCTGTATCAACTGATTAATGTACTCCTCCGTGTATGACAGAGTCTCTCTCTCTACCATATTGAGAACGTGGAAAGTATCACTAAGAATACCTCGCAGGCGTACGCCTGCTCACAAATCGTTAAAGAGAAAGGTATACCCAAAATCACTGGGACCTGGGTGTACAGCGATATAGAACGTAGTGGTCCCAGTAATATTACATCCATACAGTGTAAAAAGAACAATACAATTATATTCAAAACAAAAAATCAATACAATAAATCAAAAAGGGAGAATTAGAAAATGCTCAGATGTTATTTAATCACACCGAACATAAGATGCAAATTGTTATAAGAAAACATTAAAAACCATCATTGATGTGCCCGAATGGGTGGGAGAGGGGAAGGGCAGTGACTTAGGTGAGGTAGTGAGGTGAGTGAAAGACACTGCTGGTGAGTATCACAATCTAATTGTTTGGCATACTATTCCATGCCACACATTCAAAACATAGTCCAGAAAGAAAGAAATTACAATAAATTACACAGCCATGTAACACAGAAAGTCACAGTGCGGCATGCACTGTTGGCGATACTGGCATCAATAGTGTGTCGACGTTTCGACCCCTGAATGTGTGTAGGTGTTCTTCAAAACCTTACTGGCGAGGTCTTCCTCAGGACAGGTGTAAGAGTGAAGGGGGGAAGGGCACCTAAAAAGATAAATGAAAGGGCGAATTGTCAGGTCCAATACCTAATAAGGACCGGTAAATGGACAAGTATGAATACTATAGTTACCGTGTCTAAAGTGGAAGAAAATCCTCATAGTCGCAGAAAGTCGTTGAGGACAATAGGGCTCAGTGGCTCCGAGTTCGGGAGGAGAGAGTCATAAACACCTGTAAGAATAAGGTGTCTGTCAGTGGAGCCCCCAAAGAATTGAGGGTCATACCTGTGCTAGGTGGTGGGGACAACTTACTCGAAAAATAGGGAATGATCCATAATTAATGATCCTTAGCAGTGTGAAAACCGTGGAAAAACCATCGATCAGGAAGTGGAAGCCATACACAATACTGCAAACGATTGACTCAAAAATCTAAGGCGGAAGCAAAGGAGGAGAAATCAGTGGATGCTAGGACCGGAATTACATAGGCATCTAGAGTCAAAAGCTAACAAAATCAAAATGCCGAACGCATCGTGAGACTCTAAAAAGGGGAAAGTTGTGACCCGGTTAATACTGACAGATTTAAAAAAAGAACATCATGAGAAGTTCGCGTGAGTAACGCGGTTTCTCCAGAGGTTGCACTGCACGTGCGTGATGTTCACCAGCGCAATTCTAAATTTAAAAGGAAAAACATCGTGCCTTTCAAACTACAAAATGCACGGTATAAACATCATGTTAAGATGGATACCTTCAATAATCTATATGGTTGTAAAGTTAGATACCTAATAAAATCAAAGAAAGCGCTACAAAAATTTCTTACAATACCGGACAAAGAAATGTTGACTGATCAAAACGCTGGGAAAGAGACCCGCAAAGCCGCAAAATTAAAACTCAGTTTAGCGATAGGGGGCGGGAGGATAGAACACTCACCCTCGTTGCTCGACCTCGCTTCCCAGCAATGGGTAGAACGCGCCGCCGGGGCGAAAGGCATCATTAAATGTGCACGTAGTCAGCGTGCCGTGAGGGCCTACGTGACGCCCGGTATAGTGCAGCCGCTGGATGCCGGTATTTACGCAAGTAGCAGGCAGGGAAAAAAGACTCTCTGATAACTAGGTATAACGTGTGTGTATGCCATCAAGAAATATTAAATTGTAGACAGTATGCCAGACTGAATTTCAGCAGAAAGTACATATAAATGAAACATCACAATGCGTAGTAAAGCACATTAAGGGCATAATAAAACATGTCACCTTTGATACCTTGCCCAATCTTGTCACGTGATAGATGCAATGGCATGGTGAAAGATGGGCATTGATAAAATGCGCTTATCCAGACACTTTTGTGTATATATTGGCCCATGTGTACAAAACATCGATTATTTTTACAGAGTGACCGGTTGGTGTGCCTGAATGTTGATTTATGACTCCACAATCTGTTAAATAGTCATATATAGTCATATTACACAATCGTATTGGGAGAAACATTTGAACAATACACATGAACGGAAACATAGAACCATATTTTGTCTTAGGTGGCAACAAATGAGGTCAAAATCTAGATCTTATCATTATGTGCAGCACAAGAGGTTGGTCACAGAGGGTTTGCTATGGCATCATGAAGTGTTTAGACACGCTAGTTGGGCATTACTGGGGTCCTGTTCATTCAACCCTTTGACAATGGTGTCCAGACGTACCATCCATTTGGATTCTCGGATGTTTAAAATCGAGGAAATGTTACCCCCTCTCGGTCCCAATTCAGCTTTCTCTATCACCAGCCACTGCAGTTGGTTCGGATTGTGTCCCATTGAGGTAAAATGTTCAACTAGTGGTGCCCCTACGACAGAGCACCGGATCCTGCTCTGATGTTGCAGTATTCTTGCCTTGATCTTTTGTTGTGTCTGCCCTACATAGAGTGAACCACATGGGCAGATAATGCCATAGATAACGTTCATGGAGTTACAGTTAGTGAAGGAATGCAGAGCAATTGTGTGTTGTTTGTAAACAAAGTTCTTAGTTGTAATTGTAGTAAGGCAAGCTTTGCATTGTCCACATTTATAGTGCCCTTTGACCGGTGGTAGATTCCAAAGTGATTGGATTGTGGGTTCAGTAGTGTTTTCCAAAAAAGAATGGACCACATGATCTTTGACACTCATAGCTTTTTTGAAAGAGTGCAAGGGTAATTTTGGTTGATCAATGTCATCTGACACTAGGTTCCAATGCTTATTGATAACCTTTTTTATGGCATTGCTTCTTGTGGAAAACGTTGTGACGCAGATCATTCTTTGCGATGATATGTCATTCTTTTGCCTAGGGGTTAACACCTTCGCCGCGATCGGACTTCCGCTCGTGTGCTGGACATTCCGATCGCGGTCGTGGTCGTGACGAGCTCAGCTCGTCATGCGCACACGCCCACCGCGCAGCATGACGAGCTGAGCTCGTCCACGCGCATCGAAGGGGTTAACAAGGTTTCCCGGGTGTTAAACCAAGCCCTTTTCTGAGCTTTCTTCACTAATCTTCTTGGGTATCCTCTCGTCATCAGACGGATGCTGAGATCCTCCGACTCAGCCATGTAGTCTGTCCTCCTCGTGCAGTTCCTGCGGATCCGTAAAAACTGACCCACCGGGAGATTGTCCCTCAAGCCCCGTGGGTGGTGGCTAGTGTATCTCAAAAGGGAGTTGCGTTCAGCTGGTTTCCGATACAAAGTGGTATACAGCTTATTGTCTTCACAACAGATTTTTATATCTAGGAAGGCTATCTCTTTGCAATCTGATTGTATAGTGAACTTTATATCCTGGTCGCACTGATTGAGCCAATCGTAGAAATGGCCCAGCTCAGTTGTATCTCCATTCCAGATAATCAGTATATCATCGATATACCGTTTCCATAACTTCACCCGGTGGTGGAAGGGATTGTTGTTGAACACAAATGATCTCTCAAAATTGTCCATATAAATAATAGCTAGATCAGGGGCGAAGGCTGCTCCCATTGCTACACCCTTTGTCTGTACATAATGGCAACCTTGGAAAAAGAAGTAGTTTTTCTTCATCGCTATGGTCAGCAAGGAAATTATGAATTCCGTGGGAACTGCCATAGGTGCTGGTCGTTTATCCAAGGCATCTCTCATTGCTTCCAGTGCTGGTTCTTGTGAGATGCTTGTATATAAGGATACAATGTCACATGTCACAAGTAGTTGGTCGTTCGGGTTGAAAGGTTGTTGGTCTATCAAAGTGATTGTGTGCATAGTGTCTCTTAGGTATGCTTCAGTGTTCTCAGCAATCGGTTTCAAAAAGAAATCTATGTATTTACATAGAGGTTCAAGTAATGAACCACACCCAGAAACGATTGGGCGACCCGGTGGGTTCAACATGTCCTTATGGATTTTGGGTAAGGTGTAGATGGTGGGCAGTCGTGGATGTTTCTGATTGAGGTAATCGAACTCGAGTTTACTCAAAAAACCTTGCTCTTGGGCTTCAGACGTAATCCTAAGGATTTCTTCAGCCAGCTCCCTTGTGGGGTCCGATCTCAGTGGGGAGTAGCTAATGCCATCTTGGAGTTGCTTCATAATCTCCGTTTTGTATGCTGTCGTGTCCTGTACCACGATGGCGCCGCCCTTGTCCGCGGATTTGATGACAAAATCTACCACCGTTCAAAGGGCACTATAAATGTGGACAATGCAAAGCTTGCCTTACTTCAATTACAACTAAGAACTTTGTTTACAAACAACACACAATTGCTCTACATTTCTTCACTAACTGTAACTCCATGAACGTTATCTATGGCATTATCTGCCCATGTGGTTCACTCTATGTAGGGCAGACACAACAAAAGATCAAGGCAAGAATACTGCAACATCAGAGCAGGATCCGGTGCTCTGTCGTAGGGGCACCACTAGTTGAACATTTTACCTCAATGGGACACAATCCGAACCAACTGCAGTGGCTGGTGATAGAGAAAGCTGAATTGGGACCGAGAGGGGGTAACATTTCCTCGATTTTAAACATCCGAGAATCCAAATGGATGGTACGTCTGGACACCATTGTCAATGGGTTGAATGAACAGGACCCCAGTAATGCCCAACTAGCGTGTCTAAACACTTCATGATGCCATTGCAAACCCTCTGTGGCCAACCTCTTGTGCTGCACATAATGATAAGATCTAGATTTTGACCTCATTTGTTGCCACCTAAGACAAAATATGGTTCTATGTTTCCGTTCATGTGTATTGTTCAAATGTTTCTCCCAATACGATTGTGTAATATGACTATATATGACTATTTAACAGATTGTGGAGTCATAAATCAACATTCAGGCACACCAACCGGTCACTCTGTAAAAATAATCGATGTTTTGTACACATGGGCCAATATATACACAAAATTGTCTGGATAAGCGCATTTTATCAATGCCCATCTTTCACCATGCCATTGCATCTATCACGTGACAAGATTGGGCAAGGTATCAAAGGTGACATGTTTTATTATGCCCTTAATGTGCTTTACTATGCATTGTGATGTTTCATTTATACGTACTTTCTGCTGAAATTCAGTCTGGCATACTGTTTACAATTTAATATTTCTTGATGGCATACACACACGTTATACCTAGTTATCAGAGAGTCTTTTTTCCCTGCCTGCTACTTGCGTACATACCGGCATCCAGCGGCTGCACTATACCGGGCGTCACGTAGGCCCTCACGGCACGCTGACTACGTGCACATTTAATGATGCCTTTCGCCCCGGCGGCGCGTTCTACCCATTGCTGGGAAGCGAGGTCGAGCAACGAGGGTGAGTGTTCTATCCTCCCGCCCCCTATCGCTAAACTGAGTTTTAATTTTGCAGCTTTGCGGGTCTCTTTCCCAGCGTTTTGATCAGTCAACATTTCTTTGTCCGTTATTGTAAGAAATTTTTGTAGCGCTTTCTTTGATTTTATTAGGTATCTAACTTTACAACCATATAGATTATTGAAGGTATCCATCTTAACATGATGTTTATACCGTGCATTTTGTAGTTTGAAAGGCACGATGTTTTTCCTTTTAAATTTAGAATTGCGCTGGTGAACATCACGCACGTGCGGTGCAACCTCTGGGGAAACCCTGTTACTCATGCGAACTTCTCATGATGTTCTTTTTTTAAATCTGTCAGTATTAACCGGGTCACAACTTTCCCCTTTTTAGAGTCTCACGATGCGTTCGGCATTTTGATTTTGTTAGCTTTTGACTCTAGATGCCTATGTAATTCCGGTCCTAGCATCCACTGATTTCTCCTCCTTTGCTTCCGCCTTAGATTTTTGAGTCAATCGTTTGCAGTATTGTGAATGGCTTCCACTTCCTGATCGATGGTTTTACCACGTTTTCACACTGCTAAGGATCATTAATTATGGATCATTCCCTATTTTTCGAGTAAGTTGTCCCCACCACCTAGCACAGGTATGACCCTCAATTCTTTGGGGGCTCCACTGACAGACACCTTATTCTTACAGGTGTTTATGACTCTCTCCCTCCCGAACTTCGGAGCCACTGAGCCCTATTGTCCTCGACGACTTTCTGCGCCTATGAGGATTTTCTTCCAATTTAGACACGGTAACTATAGTATTCATACTTGTCCATTTACCGGTCCTTATTAGGTATTGGACCTGACAATTCGCCCTTTCATTTATCTTTTTAGGTGCCCTTCCCCCCTTCACTCTTACACCTGTTCTGAGGAAGACCCCGCCAGTAAGGTTTTGAAGAACACCTACACACATTCAGGGGTCGAAACGTCGACACACTATTGATGCCAGTATCGCCAACAGTGCATGCCGCACTGTGACTTTCTGTGTTACATGGCTGTGTAATTTATTGTAATTTATTTCTTTCTGGACTATGTTTTGAATGTGTGGCTTGGAATAGTATGCCAAACAATTTGATTGTGATACTCACCAGCAGTGTCTTTTACTCACCTCACTATCTCACCTAAGTCACTGCCCTTCCCCTCTCCCACCCATTCGGGCACATCAATGATGGTTTTTAATGTTTTCTTATAACAATTTGCATCTTATGTTCGGTGTGATTAAATAACATCTGAGTATTTTCTAATTCACCCTTTTTGATTTATTGTATTGATTTATTGTTTTGAATATAATTGTATTGTTCTTTTTACACTGTATGGATGTAATATTACTGGGACCACTACGTTCTATATCATGTTACAATGGTAGTTCCATCCTATTCTTTCATGCATGGGAGCCATTTTGAATACAAAACCCAGCCATGTTGTTGCTTGTCAACATTTGCCACACGTGCTTTTGGTATGTGTATTTGTAAAGTGCACTATCATTCATGAGGGTATCCTGGCACTGAGCAGGTGTGTGTGACTATCCTTGCCTAGGGTAGTTTGGTTAATTAAAAAGCTAGGTCTTCAGCTTCTCGCGAAATTCAAGAAGAAAGGGGGAGGCTCTGATGTAGAGCGGAACGTCATTTTAGGAGTGATGTATGGGAGCGTCAGTCCTCCTGATCTGGTTCTGTGCATGTGTGGAATGTGTGTGAGTAGGAGTCTTGCCAAGCGGCGGTGTCTGGGTGGTTGATGGAAGGAGATGCGACTGTTCAGGTAGGTGGGACCTAAGTTGTGTAGTTACTGAACGTGATATCTTCTTTTACCTATGCTGCCTTATCTCTTCTGTTCCAAACTAAACATTTCTGCCTGAATCTGTCAAGGTCTTACCTGGCAGTTCTTCCGTCAGCCTGTAATCTGCTGACCGCCTTATTCCACCTGGCGCGCCTGCAGTTATCCTTTCTGACAAGCTAAAAACCCTCTAGCAGCAACAGAATCTTCATTTTGGGCCACCACTGATTTTTAGACATTGGCCCTACACACATTTCCTCACTCAAAGATTCAGCAGGCTCCTCAAGATCAAAAGCCTCCAGATCCCCAATGTTTAGGTCTGGCATTAGCCAAGACTTTGATTTTACTAAAATTATATGTATAACATACTTAGTTATAGGAGCTTTTGGACAGATATCTTTGTCCGTTGGCCTGTTGTGTCATTTACATTTTCTCCCGCACAACTGTAAGGGACAACATTGTGCACTTTCAGAAGGAGCACATGTTCACCCAAACTAGTTCCCTTCATTGACAGAGACTACTATTCAAATGTGTGCTTTATGAGAACAAAAAATATATTTGCTTTTAGCCAATGTTTTTTTAGATTTACCAATACTCAGCAGCTTTCTCAACAAAAATGTTTAGCAAAAACCATTTAAAAACAAAACAACCACTGACAAAGCCAAAAGGCTGACAGCCATCGCCAGACCAATTCAATTCCCCAATGCTTGTTTGTTATTTCAGTTCTGAATAGTCCAGGTGCCCGTGGGGCTGGAGGGTTTTACTTTCCAGGCAAGACACTCCACTGGTTTTTGACAGTCACAAGGTTGCAGTACGTTGAATTTTTTTATATATGTTTGGATAATAATTTTGATTATTTTCTTCATTTTTTTATTTTATTACAAATTTTGATGAAATGTACTCATGCATAACGTGTTATGTAAAATGTGCTTTTTGGACTAAACATCAACTTGAATGACTGTGAGATTGCAAACTGTGCATGCAACACTCCTGTCCCCTGTCCGACTTGCTGTTGGACTATATAGATGTGCACAACTTTGATAAAGATAGAAAGAGAATGTTGGCATGCATAGAATTTCTGAGAATATGTCCTTCAAGACCCGTTCTCTGCTGCCCCCACATAACCATTGAGTCTGTGAATATACAGGCGAAAGCCACGCTTCCGGTCTGCACATATAAATTAGGTGTGTTATAATTTGTAGACATTCCCTCCCACAGCGCAAGAACCATTAAGACAATGTATTTAGGTCATGGGGTAGATCAGTGGTTGCTGGATTGTCTCTGTGGTGGGTAGAGTCATTTGCCTTGGGTTTGCCAGGAAACTGTGTAATGTTGCACTTCAGTTGAATATCCTTGTTACACCACCCTTTGTGCACTTGTCCCTTCAAGGAAAGCAGGGTGGAGAAGACAAGGTTTACTCTAAAAGGTGGTGGTAGTGTTGGAATTCAGATAAAGTATGAAACAGCAGTAACACACAAGAGAACGATGTTTAATCAGAGGTATTATTTTTTAATTAAAATGTCTTTGAGTGCCTCTTGGAAATGTTTTGCGGGTACATTGACGAAAAACACAAAGGATACTACAGAGTACTATAGATGGCGTGTGACCACAAGAATTTTATCTCATCAGGAAATAATGATGCAAATAAACTGGAGGGGGGGGGGTGTCTGCGGACAATATTATTTTATGGTATTGAGAAAACAAGTTATGGGCAAACTCGGTGCTCTTTTCTGACTAGTGATTGCAGTGTTTCGTAATGAGCCAATGTGCCAGGCAGAAAATTACAAATATACCATGTATAATGTGATGTCTCAGTTTCTCAGTAACTTTGGGTTCAAAGAGGGACATTTCAGTGAGTCTGAGCACAGGTGAATGAGATATGCAAAAAATCCCCAAAACACTAGAAGTCCAACATCCAAGAGTGAAATTGTATTCCACAACCCGCTGTTTTTAGAATGGCAGAAAACTGTTCTCAGAGTCTAAGTTCATTATTTAGTTAATGTTCTGGCGGTTGCTAATGAGGGGCTCTGGGCACAATTTAGTGGGAACCAGTTACAGCTCAAATTGGTCACTAAAGGTAATCTTTAAACAGAGGGACTACTTGTGCTGCAAATGAACAGACAGCTCAGACTAGCCCCCACTGGCATAAAACTTTATATAGATTTTAGTCTAAGGGCCTGATTTAGATCTTGGATGATGGGCTACTCCGTCACAATGGTGACCAATATCCCTTCCGCTGAAATGTAAATCCCATTACATCCTATGGGATTTATATTTTGGTGGACGGGATATCCGTCACCGTTGTGATGGGGCAACCCATCTGCCAAGAACCAAATCAGACCCATAGTCAAAATCTTAAGGTAGCAAGGGAAACCACAGAACTGGGCAGCCGTTGGACCCAGAGAACTCGAATTTAGGGAGTGAGTAATACATAACCCTTAGATTATGATCTCTGGAACTGTCAGGCAAGGAAAGGTGGTGCAAACAGGTCTGAAATGAAGGTGGCCATTTCCAGCCCATGGGATACTTTTTAAAGCCCTAAGGTGAGCATACAAATATGCTGGATCTCTCTTAGTAGGAACTCAGAGATACATGGTCCCTCAGATGCAAGTCGGCCAAGGGGTATTACTGACTCACCACCTAGTCTAGCCCTGTGATGGTCTAAGAACATCTTTTATCGTTGAGATGTCTTGGGTCAGTCATAGCTTGATGGCTCCAGACTGCGGGTTCACCCTGGCAGTCTTGGTATCTTTAGTTATCCTCCATTGAGATCCAGGCAGCTTGGCCTTGTACTTTTTCTTTCAGTGTTGCGCAATTCTAATGTTACTGGCATTATTAAGCTCTAGGGCTCTCACAATGGTGTAGGCTTGGGCCAAGCCTTTGGTAGGAATAACTAAAAGGGTGTCCTTGTTCAGGCCAGGTGTTTCTCAAAGCTGGTACTAAACAGCTTCTGTAAAAGTGCAGACGAGTACAAAGATTTGGGCTAATAAAAAGGCGTGTCATGATCAGAATCAATTACTGTTGCCACATGAGGTGGGTACTCATTACGGCTTCCTTCAAAGTGAAGAGATGGGTGTAGGTGCTAAGTGGTGAAATGAATGCAGGGAATGTGAACGTCTTGAGTGGTTCTCTGCAGTTTCTGGTCAGGTGCCAAAATATGGCAAATGGGGAAGCCACAAATAGCCACAGGGAGGTTCCCACCATCCTAAGAAGAGGCAAGCCTTCTTCCAGACAGAGGTGTGAAAGCAGCAAACTTGGGTATGGTCGGTCCTTTGTTTAACAGCAGGGCTCAGGCTGGGACGTGGCTGGATGATGATTTCCTAGATGGGCTACAGGGCTCAGGAAGGGAGGACTACATGAAGAATGTGACATCCACATATCTTGTGTCATTTGCAAGGACACCATATACACTGAACATGCACACATAGCCATAAACCCCATGAACACACCTGCATCACACATTCCATATGTCACAACTCACTATATGCAAGCCATTATGAAGAGATTTATTATAGTTTTGTGGGAATGGATTATTTTTATGTAGAGGAGTCCATGTAAAACATCCATACTCCACCCACTGTAAGTCTTCTTATTAGCCTGGTGATGGCATAGGAACCTCTCTCTTTGGTGTACCCCTGTGCAGATCAACACAAAAACATGTGGGGCACGTCCCACCTGCTCACAGATGATGCCAAGAAACAGGCAGAGGTGGAAAAAGTTGCACTCTATTTCGTTTTGCATGCAAACTAGGCCATAAGCCAGTGAGGGGACTAATTACTCTTTATAAAGCCAAATGCCTCTCTATTGCAACATATGGGGCTGGGGTATGGGGTCATCATAAAAGCCGTCAGTTACAAATATTGGAAAATAAATTTACCAAAAGGCTTTTGATGACGCCGAATAGTGCCCCCGACCCGCCTATGTCACAAGGAACTGGGACTTGAGTTTATAGAGGATCGCATATCTTGCGCCCCACTATTTCTATGGGCTAAAAGTTGGCTATCTGAAGAACTAACGTTCTCACAAGAAATAATTATAGACTGTCAAAACCTGGCCAATTCCCTAAAAATACCATGGCTCCGCTTCCTGAGGGACAAATATCATGAAATAGGATTGGGGCCCTTTTATGATAACCCTGAAAGCATGCCATCGAATGCAAAAGCAATTATCAAAGAGACGTTTTATTCCAGGGGCATTAGGCGTTATCCTGAACAAGCGGCGATGGGCCCACTGCAGATGTTCCCTGCCCCATTGCAATATTATCTAACATTTACTACTAAACTGCAGACTAGATTTTATTTAACTAGATTCTGTTTATGCACTGTGCACTGTTTTTGGCATTTCCATGTCAGAGAGGGTGGGTTGATGAACTCATACCTTGCCCGTGTGACAACTTTACAAGCCAATGCACTATGCACTTTCCTCTATTCTGCACTTTATATAAAACAGCGAGGAGCAAATTTTTAGTCCCACTGTTAAAGAAAATTCGTCCCTGTACATATATTGACAGTTTTAAATTCTTGGATACACTGGCTACCCCTGATATTTGCATCGTGGTAGCCAACTATATAAAAGTCTCTATGGCTATTAGAAAATGCTATGAGTAAGAACTCCTGTGCTGCTTTAATTTAATCACTGTATGTAAAGAATTTTATGTCCCTGGAATTTTATGAATTGCTTTTAACTTACTGATTATAATTGTTATATATCAAGTGATAATTTTATTGTAAAAGTTAATGGTTCTTTGAACCGAAATAAAGTTATTTTCAGTTCAGACACTCTAGGTTTGCAAAGTGAAAGTGGGGAACTTTGCACTTCTTGGATACATTTTACTTTTCCTGGCACACTCGATGTTCTGCCCAACATGGAGGGAACATCAGGGAACAGTGAAATATGCTCCCTGCTGTCACCTAAGTAACCAAGTGAAAAAAATAATAGTCATGTCTGGGCAGCTGCTTCACCCGGCAGATTCTTCCAGCAATTGGGAAATGAGGGGAGCAAAGCTCTGCTAGAATAGCAGTAAGAGGCTGGCAAATGATTTATTCAGGACTCTGTGCAGTATCTGGAAAGTTGCAGCTATATTGCAGGCCCCGCCAGCTTTGCGATTTGAAAAATTGGCAAACTTAAAAAAATGGCAAACTTAGAAAAATGGCAGGGTAGCCACAGGTTTAGCTCAAAAGTGATATGAAACAAAAGGATGGCAGAGATGTAGGTGCAGTACAAGGATCACCATCACTACACATTCCAGCTGTGATTTGGGGACCACTGGTGGCTGTAGATGGCATCCAGATGTGGCCCATGCCTCAACTCTATCTATCCTGGCCCCCTGTAGGCTCCACCAGCACAGCTGCTAAATGTACCAGACACTGCACCTTGCCACACACATTAATTTTCCCAACTACCTTTCACTGCAGAGCACAGGCTTTTGCTTAAATTGTTTAAATCTGACTTTGTATGAATGTGGGTGTATATCTGTCAGAAATTGGATTATAATTTGGGCTGGGCGACTGCCCTATTAAAAAAATAATCACAACTCTAATCAGAGTGAACTCTTAACGCCACCAAATGAACCTGAGCTCGAACCCCTGGCAGCACAGAGCAGACATGCTTAATTTAGGGGATTGTGTTAAGTATTTATGCAGCACACACACAATAATAAAGTCAAAATGCAAAATAATAAATATCCCAAACCAAATTAGAAAACCCAATTAAAATGTAATAAACAAAATGACACCAAAATGACAAAAATCCAATAAGGATAACTGCAGATGTGATTTTCTAAAGATTTAAGTAGAAATAGCTCCAAAAAAAAACAAAGAGCCATGGGCAGGCAATGCCAATTGTAGACCGGGATCTATGTGCAATATGACGCTGACCACAATAGAGTGTAATCAAATACACCAACCAGGTTTGTCATGGTTGAAAATTGTGCCTTCTGACTTAGGGCCCGATTTAATATTTAGTGGTCGGGCCGTACTTCGCCAGGGCGACGGAGTAAATTACTCCGTCGCCCTGGTGGAGGTCCCTACTGCCAAATTTTAAAATGTCTATCGGGCTGGCGAACATTTCAACTATTGACAGGAACGCGGTATTTCATTTTTAAAAACAAAAAAAACAGTGCCCCCCTCGCCATGGGAGATACGTCCCATGATGAGGGGGGAATGTTGTGGTTTATACTGCCCCTTACCGCTAGGGTTTTCCGGCAGTGACTAGAAGTGAAAACTGACCTGTATGTCAGCCCATCTAAATTCGGTGGGCAGACATACAGGTCAACCTCCAATGGCCCTTACTCTGTTGGGCCATCGAAGGGGTGCAGCTACAGCAGAGAAGGAATAGTCGCTGCTGGGGTTACACCAAAGGTTCATCGCATTTAACTTGGGCAGGAGGACCATTATGTTGGCGACCGAGCACCTTTTCCACCAACATAAAAGTTGGACCCTTAGTCTTTGAAGTCAGAATCCACCACAGGACTACACTTCTAAAGCCCCCCAGGACATGAGGGGATGGCACATAGATACTCAAAGCGTATCAGTCAGAGACCCACAGAAGGTTCTGGTCTAGGTCCAGTTGCCACTGATCAGCTGGATACTTCGAGGATAAAACGTCTTGCAATTTTTTGTCTCCCTATAGCCACACAGGAAGTCAGCCAACCCTAGTCCTTCAGGGCTCCTCACATGTCACAGACAGCAGATCCAGTCGTCTTCTGATATTTTGTGGGTCCAGAAAGTGTTCTAATGTAGTTGCCTGTAAATGCCACATTTATATCTAGCACGAGCTAGTAGGTGGGTTGACTCCTGGCCCCCTCCCTAACCAATGGGGTAAAACCTCCTGTAGCCTACCCACTTTTTTGCGTAGTTTGTGTTTGCCTTATTGAAAAACAGGCCCAAAATGTAATGCATCAGGGCATTTTCGAAATGGTGAAAGCCTTTGGCCATACTAAACTTGGAATCAGAGGGTTGGCGGTGTATGGGGCGAGTACTATAGTAATCCTAGTGTCCTCCCACTTCTAACACTAAAATCCAGTTTGAGCAGATAGTGCACCCACCACAAACCCAGAGACAGATCGTGTTGGACAAAAGCAGGGTTATTCAACAACCAGTGGGTGTACAAGAAGCATTGTCTTGGCATCATGTACTCTCCCTTTCATGTGCGCCTCAAGTGTTATATGCGACCCCAGCAGATTTGACACTCAAGCAGGATTTGACACTGTAGTGTCAACTAATTAAATTAATCAATCTTTTTTCGGTTTATATACAAGCCATAAGAGACAATGCAATATATTTCAGTTATTAAAATAAAATATAAAAAAAACAATTTTAGTCAACCATGCTTTAAAATGTGTGACTATCAATTGATTAAAATCCTTCCATAAATGACAGTGCTTTCCTTATTCTCATTGCCGCATAAATATAGTTCAATACTGCAACACAACATGACACTGAATCCATGGATTGAAGTAAAAAGGTGCTAGTTTACATTGATTAAAATTCAGTTATAGGTTTTAAAAATTGTAACCTAGGAATTTTCTACAAACTTGCAGAAAAACATAAAGCGCATAGTGCTTTGTAGTGCATGTCGATCGCAGGGACAAAGTGTACGTTGTCTGTGTCATTTTCTCATATTTGGGAAGGCTACCAAAAATGGATGCTTTTGGAACAAAAGGTGACAGAATAAATCAATTTTGATGATCTAAAATCGTCACAAGCTATGGTTGTACACCTTCCCCCAATAAAACAAAAATATGAACACTGACTGTCTGTTATAGGGTCTAAAAGAGGCTCATCACACCGACCCTGCATACTCTGTGGTGTTTGGAGGATTCATTTCTGACAATTCAGGGCAGCCTATTGTTTGCTCCTGCAAGGCATTACAGACCTTTTTCACACCTTTTCAAGGCTAATTACTAGCTGGGAGAACTAATGTGAATTACCCTCCAGAACTATCAGGCAGGGAAAAGGTAACTTTCTAAAAGTATTAGGGGCATATTCTCAAGGACTTATCGCCGAGTTATCGGCACTTTAGCGCAGCAAAAGTGGCGAAAGAATTATCGCCCCATTCCCAAGCTGGTGAAAACTGACCACATCGCCAGTTTTCCAGCGATAGCTGCCGCAAAAACATCGCCACGGATGAGAGAGACAACTAACGCTAATGATATGCAGAGTAGGCGTTCCCGTGCAAAAACACACGAAAACACCACTTCGCGACATTCACAACGACCAGCCAGATCTGCGATGCGAGCCAAAAACAGGCGATAAGGCGCGTTAGCAGCAGGGATTTAACACCTGCCTTTTACTGGTGTTAAGCAGGACGACAAACTGCAGTAGAAAGGGAGCCCAGCCCAGAGCCACATCAGAAAACCAACAGATGCCATGGAGACAATGATCGTGCAGCCTGGAGACCCAAGAGGGCCACAACACCCACCGCAACCACCCCCAGGCCCACACCCGGTCCCCCCCCTGACTACCACAGAGGCAGCGCAGAACAGGACAGCGGACATTCCCAAAACCCACCAGCCTCAGAGACTCAACACCAGAGGAAGTCATTGCCCACTACAGGCACAAAAGGACAACCATCCTCCGCATCCTGACCCACATTGCCCACATGCTGACGGTACCAACACGGCGGACAACCACCATCCCTCCGCAGACAAAGCTGCTGGCTGTGCTGCACCTGTTGGCCCCTGGTACCTCCCAAACAACAACTGCCAGAGTCGGAGGAGTCTCACGGCCAGCCCTCTCATACGTCCTCACCCATGTCATGGATGCATGTCCACAATAGCAACGGCGGGCCCCTGTCACCGCACCACACGACAGTACCAATTCGTAGTGTTCCTGCGCAACCAACCCCAACGCCAGCCGTTGCCAGACGCCACTGTGCCCCAGATCCAAAACTGTAGTAACTGAAATGGGGGTGCGCACGGTCATGAAGTCCAGTAGTCAACAGTAGTGTAAAAACAGTCCTTTATTACAAATACAACCATAAACAATACGAAAAGCACAGCCAACGCCCAACGGGGAACTTCATCAGGGCAACGTGTGTATTCAAGTAACTGCATATGCTGCGGGAACTCCCCAATACCATTCCATACTCCGGAAGTCAGTATCCAGAAACCTGTTGGACAAATGGTGACAATGGTCAAGCGTCTGTATAGTCACAAACCTAATCTGGTACAGTGTATAGCACTTGGACAAACCGGAATGCTCACAGGAAAGACAAATCCTGCACAAAAGACCGTAACAGAAGTACGTGTGGTCGTAACCTTCGTAGGAAAGAAAAGGAAGGTTACGGTCACACTAACTTCTGTTACGGTCTCATGATGCAGGATTACTCATACCTGTAAGCATCACGGTTAGTATCAGCTTGATACCCCTGCACCTTCACTCCCCCACCCAGCCACGAGGGCGCCGCCGTGACCGGTGGTGCCTATGCGATCCTGTGCGCCTGCTGCACCCCAGCCCTGGTCCCCAGACCAGTCCGCCAACCAGCGATGAGTGCCCGCCCCTGCGCACCCAGGCCTCAATGCTCACCTGCCGCCACCGGCGTGTCTCCAAGAGGGCCCACCACGTGCCGGTGCAACCTCCCCAGCCGATCGCTGGATTCCGCGCCACAGGCCCCCAGCGCACCCTGCAGCACCGCGCCGCGGAGTCATGTCTGTGCAGCCTGCAGCCCTCGGCGTACACTGCGGTCCAGCTGGGCTCACAATTCAAATCGAATCTTGATTGGCAGGACGGCGTATCGAGGCCTACGCATCATCGCAGGCTGCACACCCGCTCAGCTCTGGTGCCACTAACTCAGTGCACCGCAAGTCATCGCCACGTGGCGGTAGGCCCGTGCTGGCCGAAGTGCCTCGGATGCCACCAACTCTGTGCACCTCAAGTCACCGTCCCGTGGCGGTAGGCCCGTGCCGGCCTAAGTGCCTCGGATGCCACCATCTCTGTGCACCCCAAGTCACCGTCCCGTGGCGGTAGGCCCGTGCCGGCCTAAGTGCCTCGGATGCCACCAACTCTGTGCACCTCAAGTCATGGGCCCTTTATGTTTGAGTCTCGTCGTGCGGACGCCATCATGTCACCTCCGGCAGTGGGGAATGTGATGTGGTAGGGCCCTAGGCCCTCATGCATAAATAATGACCACACGGACACACTCAGCTAGATAGTGGAAATGGCCTTGGCACGTGCGCCCGGCCCCTTTTATTGGCAGGGTCACATGTCCTGTGACGCATGTGTGGATTGGTGTGGTGTGGGTGTGAACCAGCCCTCAGGGAGTGGCTGTGGCATGCTGACAACTAGACCTGTGATCAGCAGATCACTACAGGGAAGACCTGGGACATGTAGCGTTGTCGTCCCCCCCCTGTAAGCGTAAGCGGAGTGGGCTGGCCTGGCGTATGCCAGTCCAGCGTAGGGGTGTGAACGATGACCCCGGCGCTCTGGGCGTGGTTCCGTTCTGGGCTGGACAAGAAGGTGACTAATGCGTGTGTCTCTGATGTGGTGTCGGCACCACCCGGTCCGCAATCGGTAATGTTGCACCCTGTGACTCAAGTCCCACAACATGTGCAACATGGACGTAAGGGGGAATCACTGACCCGACATCCATCCATACTTCCGTACTTGAATGATCATAGACATGACACATCTGTGTGAATTTGATTGTTTAATGCACATTCAGTGGAGTGTTGTAGCTGGAGCAGTACAGGGCCATGCAAACCCCACTTTACAATGTTGGCCCGTGGAGGGCCAGCCAGAGTCCTTCAGGGAATGACAAGTACATCGGAAGAGGAAGAGTTCAGTCCGCAGTCTGATAGCTGTGTCATTGGTGACCAAACAGAATATGGCAGTCCATGTCGAGGTCCAAGGTGAGTGTCACAGAGTGCATCGGTGGACAGTGGAAGGTGATGATGCAGAGGGCAGAACCAAGCAAAAACAGGCCATATGGCGGAGAAGAATGCTACCGCTTCCTTACTACCAGTAAGGCAGATTCATCCGCATCTTCGTCCTCTGATGTCTCATGTGATTCACATGTGGGTGGTGGTGTTTTCTCTGCAGCACTGTGTGGCACTGACACATCAGGTGCCGGAGGTGGATTGGCTGCCGCACTGTGTGGCACTGACACATCAGGGGCCGGAGGTGGATTGGCTGCCGCACTGTGTGGCACTGACACATCAGGGGCCAGAGGTGGATTGGCTGCCGCACTGTGAGGCACTGACACATCAGGGGCGGAGATGTGGATGTCGAAGCAGCAGCAGCAGCATTCATCTGCGCCAGGCCTTGTGGCAGCAATGCCATGATGAGGGTCTGCAAGGCATGGAAGATCCTAGCTACATCTCGCTGGTGTGCAGCCGTGGCAGCCATTCTTTCCGCCTGCATCCGCTCCCTGTTCTCCATGATCCTCCGCATGTGTTCCAACTCCCGGCTGACATCACTGGAGCCACTCTGACTAGACAGTTGTTCTTGTCTCAGAGTCAGGACTCCAGCGATGTTAGCCATGGACCGTTGGAGAGCATGGAGCGGACTGTGGGTGTCCGTTAGGGACTGTAAGTGGTCCCTGATGGGACTTAGACACCCACGTATGGCATCTAGTTTGGCTGCCATGAGGTCGACCCCCATCCGCACCTGATCAGCCATCTTCTCCTGGCACCCTAACACACGGCGTTGGAAGGCCATGTGTTGTTCGTGGGGGTCCTGGGAGACAGCTGTGGTGGTGGGTGCTTCCTGCTGTGTGGTCTGTGCAGGGGTTGGGGTTTCCTCGATGCAGCTGGGCTGCCCTGCTCCTGGAGGTGGGGTGCCGAAGCTGTCCATGAGCCGTTGGAGGGCGTCGGTGTCGATGGAGGGGAGGTCCTCTTCATCATCAGTGAAGAGGTGTACCGTCTGCTTTGCAGGAGGTGTTGATTCACCCTCTGCAATGTAAAGGGGAGATGCAGTTTAACATTGTTTTCACATGTATGTTGACGCATCGTACAGGTTTACATACAAACTGCATGACAATGTACATTGTGACTGTTTGGGAGGAGCTGCCTATTTGATGTGGGACAGTGGACATTCCGACAACATCACGGATGTGTGTTTGTACTTGTGCATGGGTTTGTTGTGAGATTAGTGATGTGTGGGGAGGGCCCCCTCTGGGCACATAGTCGACGGGGGCCTACTTGCAGTTTCTAGGTGTGCTGCAGTGTGCTAAGGGGATCAGGGACATGCTCCAGAGTCATTGTGGGTGTGCACTGTGCTATGCTTAATTGTGCATGTGTGCCATTGTGCCCATCTTCCCCCGTCCCCCCAGTCCCTGGTCGTTACTCACCCTCTTGCTGTTGTGTCGGCTCCTATCGAGCAGTGTCCGGTCCCCCAACTCCTGCCACCGTCTCCACACTGATGACTGTGGAGACCATTTCCTCCATCTCATCCAGCTCCTCGTGTGGCGCTGGTCTCCCACCTCCAGTCTGCATTGCTTCCTTCTGGTTGTTGGCGAGTTTCTGCTTGGTTTTGCGCGTCACATCATTCCAGCGCCTCTTGAGCTCTTCCATTGTCCTCCTCAGCACTCCGATTGCATTCACCTTGTCCACAATGGACTGCCATATTCAATTTTTTGTCGCCAATGAATCATTGGAGGTGACAAACAGTTGTTGATGGTATTTCATCACCTCCGTTATCAGGATCCTGTTTTCCTGCGGACTGAACCGCGTCTTCCTCTTCTTCCTGTCCTTGCCCTTCCCTGACCCCGAGGTCCCGGCCTGGTCCTCCGGGGGGCTTGTGGGGTTCTGCTCGTCCTCTGTTCCTGCTCCGGCTACCTCCATTGTGCTTCGCAGTTGTTTTGTTTTTGTTTGTGTTTTTTTTCTGCTTTTGTAGTGATTTTTCCCGCCTGACGTGGGAATTGCAAGCCTGGCGCTGCTTGTCGCCGATTTTTCTATCGCGGTTGGGCCCATCGCAACTTTTTTCACGTTTGGATTTCCTTTTTTATTGCCGTCGCGGTAGTTGTATCGCGGACATTTGACGCGTTATCGGGAGACTATCGCATGTTACCGCCGTGTTGAGAATACGACGTTGACACAGAGTTATTTTCCCGCGATAGACGGCGATATGAAAACGTGCATTAGCCTTTTTTGGCGATGATTATCGCACGTTCTTGAGAATATGCCCCTTAATATTTAAATGCAAGGTTTTCTCCCGTCAAAAAGGGTTATTTAGACAGGTTGGGCTGCAGGTTTAAAGATTCTGCAGTCAGACTACAATGGTAGGCCTAAAGCCATGTTTGCACTGCCTCTGTAGTGGATGGCACAATAGGTGCTGCAGTCCACTAGGGGCATTTAACTTCCAGGGCCTGGGTACACCTTGTACCGTATACTAGCCACATATAGGTAAGTTAAATATACCAATTAAATTATACCAATTAAGAATATGCCAATTCAACTATTTTTTAAGGGAAGCACAGGCACTTATACATATGTACAGGTATATACACACATATTATATGAACAAAGTCAGATATAAATATTTTAAGCAAACATGCATGCATACAAAACATACATACACGCACACACACACACATACACGCACACACACACACATACACACACATACACACACACACACAAACAGAAACATACTTTTTACAATTGACCTAGCTCTAGTATTTTACAAGTGGCTCAATGAGCTCCCTCATAAATTCATTTCTTGAAACGCCACTGTAGGGGACACAGTCACTTGTCCACATTTTGCACTGCTCACATATACACTCATTTACTGTCAGACAGTCCCTTGATCGTCAAAACACATCAATGCCAGAGTGCCAAAGCAGAGGTTGAGAGATGCTTATCTCAAGCTTAACCACCAGAAATGCAAGTCCCACCCATCTAACACACTGTGGGCAAGCATCTGCCAAGAATTATATTTTGGGCAGAAACTACCCCAAATTTCATTTGTTTTCCGCTTCTCTTTCAAAGGCCATGTCCATGAAGTACTATCTTTTCAAAGTGACCGCAACCAACCTCATTTTAGGTGCTAGATTTTCTATTGTATTCTTTCACATGCTTTATTTTAAAAGAAACTTGAACTGGAGACAGAACATAAACTGCAATTCTATGGACTGTGTATAACTCTCTACGCATCCTAGATTATCGAAACTCATGCCTCCTTGCTCCCCTCGACCACACTGCTGCATTTAACACAGGCATCCACCATGCTCTGTTAAACACTTTGTAGCAGCGAACGTGATGTGAAAGTGTAGTCTTGAGCTGGTTCTCCTCCTACCGAATCAACCTCACCCAAATAGTTAAAATTGGAAACTCTGTATCAAAGCAAGTCAGCCAGTGCTAACGGGTTCCCCAAGGCTCGATCTTCTCTCCAACCCTTTTCAACCTCTACCTCGAACCTCTATGTGTGATCCCATGAAACTCCTGAATCCTATTCCACCTGTACACCGACGATACTCAAATCTACCTGAAGGCCAAGTCCCTGGATGACATCACCCTTCTATCTAGCACCCTGACAAAAATCCAATCCTGGATGTCTAACCACCATCTCAAACTAAATCCGTCAAAAACTAAATTTCTTCTGATATCCCAAAGTAAAGCTAATCTGTCAGTCCAAGACTGGCTGGCTGACTTTCCTACCCTGGAGGGCAGGTCCCTCCATTGTCCAAAATGCCAAGTCACTTGGTTTCATCCTCAACATCCATCTCAACCTCCAGAGTCATATCACAGCCAATGGCAAGAGCGCCCGGTTCCAGCTAACGCTGCTATGGGGAATCAGGCAATTTATCCCAGAACAGGATCTAAAAACAGTTATTCAGGCGCGGGCTTTCTCAAACCTGGACTACGGGATTGCACCCATCTCAGGCATCCCCAAAGTGCACCTAGGCCCGCTCAGTGCAGTCTTACATGCGACAGCACGCTTTGTGACCTGTCATAAGAAATTCAACCACATAACTTATATCCTGCTTACCCTCCTTTGGCTTCCAATAGAAGAAGAGCCCGATTCAAAACTGTAGGCACGACCCACAAATCACCTACTCCTTCGTACCTAACTGAGAAATTGAAAGGGGGTCTAGAAATGCTTAATCTTGTCTACTTGAGCCTCCCACCATTGGTCCAGAGTGTTACATTAGGCCAATCATTTTCCAGAAGTGCCACAAGAGTCAGTCCGTCCCTCCGCATGCCAACTTGCCATGACACCTTCAAAACAGATCTCAAAGGTCTTCTCTAACTAAGATGGACACTTGGGCTAACTCCTCCGGTCCTCGCCCGCTCTTCGAATTACGCTCTGATATGACTGAGGTCGTCTATGGTACACACACAATGTGATGTTTTCTTTTGGTCCTACTGCAATTGGATTTCACAATGTGATTGTTTTTTATGCCCACGGGCCATGTACGTGCTACATAAAATAAAAAAAATGGACTTCATACAAAAACTTTGTATTAAGGAAATCGCAGATATCGCCTTAATAAAAAGCAGCAATTACTGTGCGGATACCGGCCTTGATGAAACGCTGAATTGCTCGCTCTCTGTACCTCTGCAGTGATGAAACTGACTACATCCTGCCTCTTTTCCTGTTAAATATGCAGGACTCGGTTGCACAAGAGCAGAGCCAGTATTAGCAGCCTCTGCATGTAATTGGCTCTCGGCAGTAAGAGGCTTCCCAGGGGGGCTTCCGGCGAGCAGTACACGTGGCAGGCAGTGCCTGCTGCCAGCCGAAGGCAGCCACTCGGCAGCTACCAGCTTTCTGCCTGGCACGCTGCATCTTTGTGCTTTGTGCTTGTTTGGGGGCAAAGATGGCGAGATGAATTAGTGACGGTCCTTTCCTTAAGTCATTTTTGACCTTTTAAAGGCCAGTAATCAGCCAAATTTAGCAGCAGGAAAGTGAAAGGTTGACACAGATAGCAGTGTGTTTAAAACATCGCTTCAAACAGCAGAGGGATGTTTGAACAGTCTGATGGCTGGTTCGTTTAGTCGGAATGTTGGGGAAAATTGGGGAGAGGATGTGATCAGTCGGCTAGATTGCCGACTTTGGTGCTGGAAACCAAGCTTCGAGCCTCGGGGTCGCGTCCACATCCTGTGATTCTGGGCAAATCACTTAGGGGCAGATTTACATTCCCTGGCGCATCCCTGCAAATCAGCAGGGATGCGCCAGGGAAGATGCGTGACGCAAGTTTACCCTTGCGCCACCACAGATGCGCCGCATTTACAATGCGGCGCATCATGGCGCAAGGATAAACAGATGCGTGACGCATCTGTCGGCGGAAGGGTGGCGCAGTACTGGAGTCGTGTCGCAAGTGCGACGTAACTCCAGTACAGCTCAGGGGTGCCCTATACCTAACATGCTGCGTCACTCCTTACGCCTGCTTGAAGCAGGCGTAAGGATTTGACGCAGCAGGGACGTAAAAGTGACTCCGTGAAATCTTGTAGATTTCACTGCGTCACTTTTACGGGGCTTCCTTGCGCAGGAACGCCCCCTGCGCCGGCACGCCCACATGAAACCTGACGCAGGTTTCATGTGGCGCAGGGCTTTACAACGTGACGCATCTCCCTAGATGCGTCACGTTGTAAATCCCCCGCAGCATGGCGCATGATTTGCGCCTCCGCTGCGTCACAAAAGTGACGCAACGGCGGCGCAAAAGTGGCGTAAGGGGCTTGTAAATCTGCCCCTTAATCTCCCTGTGCCTGAATGTGTGCTTGTGTAACGTAACCGGTGCTCATGTAAAGCGCTCCAATACTTTCGGGTCGAGTTCGCGCTATATAAATCTGCATTAAAAAAAAAAAAAATGTCTTTTCAGGTCATACTCGTCACTGCCTGTACCCATGTAGGCACGGTGACAAATCCGATGGGCACTTGTGCCCTATTCAAAGGAGATCTGCCTGGCACTGCACAAATGTATTGATTTCTATTGTTATTTTAATTGAATACTTTACTTTAGGCATTTTAATCATAATTGGGCTTCCAAAAAATAACCTTTTCTTAATTTTAGCCATGGAACTTCAACTTTCTTTTCCAAAAATTAGCTTAAGCTCTCAACAGCACCCACAACACGGTAAGTGTCACTGAATCTCATTTTGTTAAAGACTTCCTATTTGTAGGGTTTTGGGCCCTAGGCCTGCATGGGTGATAAAGACGGCACGGACACCAGTATATGGTATATACAACTGGCCCAGGGCACACGTGCCCGGCCCCATTTATTGGCAGGCCCATGTCACTCATGACGCCTGTGTTGGATGGGTGTGGGAGTAAAAAGACAGCCCTTTGGGAGTGGCTGGTAAAAACACTAGAATGAGTCCAGCAGGACACTACATCCCTCCCAAACTTTATTGAAAAAGAAACAAATGAGTCCAACCTGTGGGAGAGGATAAAACAAAATAAACAAACACCACTGAGTCTCTTCAGGCAGTGCCAGATAGGCGGGCAGGTACAGCGGGGAGCACCCAGGCATCATGGCACGCATCGGTAGTTTAACCATATGACTCTGTGCATGAATGCGGTTTGGAAGGAATCCTGATCCCTAGACAACATGTCCCTGGGGTTACAGTCCACCTATGCAATGTTGCTCGGTCCCGCCTGCTCTCAAGGTGTTAGAGTTGACGTTAATAGTTCAAATTAGGGGAGTATCAGGAACGTTGCTGGAGTCTTCCGCAGAGGTTTCTTTTAAGGTACACTGGCTCTGTGAAAGGCAAACCCGGATTTACTAGTGTGTCTTAGTTATGCCACATTTCTATGTGAAGGGCCATCTTAGACAAGATGGATTCCATCTCTGTCAATCACTCCTGTTTATATACCGCCCCCCCCCACTCTGCATGCATCTTCTATCCAAAGGCTTCACAGAGGATAGACAAACTGAGGTGTAATAATATGCAAAATTGGGATGGTGCTTGTGTGTTAAAGCAATGAGGTGTAGTTTAATGATGTTCTGATTTGCTAAAGAAAGGATACTTTTGCTCACACAATGCTGATTTTGCTGTTTTACTAATTTGTTATGCGAGAATTGTGTTTGCGTACCCTTGATTTTGGGGGTGAGCCATAGATATTTTGAAGACTTTCCTGTTCTTATAGGGATGCTGCCCGATTCTTTCCAGATTTTGCTGCTCATTTGGGACTAAGAATGGTTTCTGATTTTGACTATTCTGTAATATTTTGCATCTGAAAGGCCATATGGAATTTATTCTGTACTGCTTATTTTAGAATTTTATAATAAAAACCTTTCACTTGTCACTGATCTAGAACTCGAATATCGAGTTGGCCCCATTAATTTAGAACTGAATACTCTGTTAATTGATGTTGGGGAGGTGCCTTGACGTGCAAGATCAACCAGTGGGAGAACCGCACAAGGAAAATAAATTTTGGGGTGTCTAAATTTTGGGGTATAGTTTTGTTCCCACACAACAAAATCCCAAGCAGAAGTTTGTTGCTGGAAAACAAAACATGATGTCCCTGAGGTGGACGGAGTTTTCTCTATGTGCAGGGACACTTCAACATTGTCCTTACGGGGTACATCATACCTTGATTAACGGCCCTAGGAAGGAAAAACCAAAAAGAGTGGCCAGTTCTAAATGGAGGGGGCAGCTGTTAATGTGACCTGCCAGTCCAGAGGCACCCAGGCCTTCAAGTCAAGAGTTTTCACTGCAGAACCGGCTGAAGGTCTTCCGGTAGAAAAACGCAATGGCTCCCCAACTTCTAAATGGGGTGGCGGAACTGTGTATTAAGCAGGCTAGGAGCATCACCAATTATGGTGGTGGTTCCACTCCACCAAACTCCACATGACCTTTTATGACACCAAATAAGAAAGCCTAGAGCGATAATAGATGTGGACCTAGGACTAAAGTTTGTGGGATACCAACAAGTAGAGAGGTCAATGGGGATGATTTGGAGCTCAATTCCACTGAGAAAGAGTGGTCACATGGACAACAAGCATTGGTAAATTCATTAGGTTTCACCTATGTGATTAAAAATAAGCCTTTGTTGTTGTAAGACGTAGCTTGGTGAGCAGTTGTGCAATATAAGTTACTAAAACTCAGTTAAAGTGTTATAACTTGTTTATTGAGAAAGGCAGTATATTGCGCTGGACACAATGTGTGTGCAATTGCCAACATTTTGACAGGGAAAAACATGCCCTCTCCCATGAGGAATAGGATACTACTTATTAACGCCCTTACCTTTGTAAGAAAAATAAAAAAAAACACAGGCAGTAAAAGACCACCCATCTACATCTTAAAAGGAAAACGTGGAAGAATGATGAAAACAAAGAGGCATAGTGGTGAGATGGAATGTAAACTAGGCAACAATGACGTTATGAAGATAGAAAGATAGACAGACAGACAGACAGACAGACAGACAGACAGACAGACAGACAGATAGATAGATAGATAGATAGATAGATAGATAGATAGATAGATAGATAGATAGATAGATAGATAGATAGCAAATTTAAGCACTGTCATGCCTGTGGTACCTTTGCCTGTTTTATTGACTCTTGAGAAAATGTTTTTACTAAAGCAAACATCATTAAGTCTGGAGGGCGGAATGTGTGGATGCGGCACCAAGATGAAAAGGTGGGAAAGGGGGGGGGGGGCAGGAGAGAAGAGGCATTTGACCAAGGGAGATACGAGGCTCATCAGGTGAATGGACAGCACACTAAGGCACAAGGTGGTAGGCATCAGAAATCTATGCAAAGGGGGTGACTGGAGGGCAACTGGGCATAACCACAAAGCAGGTAACGGGACTCAAGGGCACAAGAAGGTGTGAAGACCCAGGAAAAACAGGGACTGGGAGCACTATTGGACATAAAAGTGCACCAGCCACCTACGCAGGAGGTTACCGGTAACAAAGGTAGTATGGCAAAATAGGGATGAATGTAGAGAACTGGGCACAAAAACATGAGGGAAGCAGCATTTGGGCACCTAGGGCCCAAATACTGAAGGGCAGCCAGGCACAGAAATCGTGGGGCTTGGAGAGGGTGAAGAGCTTAGAATACAACACCACAGAGAGCCTCCTACACATCACTGCACACGCAGTGTTATCTTTCGGTAGTCTCAGTCGGAAAAGGAGGCCACAGTTTCCAGTTGCCAGAGACTGCATGTAGGACCCGCCGAGGATGCCTGGTCCTCCCTCCATGACAGAGGTGCCTCTGGCACAGAATGTACCTGATGCGCCCCCGTCTTCTGTCTTCTGACAAGCTCCACCTGACTTCACCGGGTGACTTCTGCCTATCCATCACAGAGAACGGTGTCCGGACCCGAGGTAGCTGCAAGACCCCTGAGATCAGGACCAGCGGTGGCGAGTAGACTTTTGTCGACGAGTGCCACCCGGTCTGTACGCTGTGTCACCAGCACATCGCTTCTTGTGCCCCCCACCCGCACTGGGACGAAAAAGGTGGGAGACTTTAAGGGGGTTGGTCATGGAACATAACTAAGATTGCTATGGAAAGGGGTGGGCCATGTAACTAAGGGTGTGGACCACGCTCTATGCCGGTGGAACTCTTAAACTGACCCTTTCTTAATAAAATCAATAATTAAAATCAACAAGCAACAAGCTATTTGTCAAACAGTTTATGAAGGACTATATTTCAGAGTCAATATCAATAATAGTTTTTGCAGGCTTTTTTTTGGACAAACGCTGGTGTTTTAAAACATTGATCCAGTTCTGCTCTTAAGAGGTGGGAGCGCTAACAAATTTACAGGAACAGCTGAGATGGAGCAAATCTACTGGTCTGGCTTGGCTTTCAACAGATGTGTAGGAGCCAAACACTGGTCTGAGATACGAAAATATGCATACTTTTGGTAGATTCGACATGTTAATTAAGCATTTAGAGTCCGGGTGGCTCCCGTAGGCTGAGAGCATCACAAAAGTAGCTAGTGAATAACAGGCACATGCAGCAGCTCTGTATGAGAGGGGGGCCACGTTGAGAGCTGTCGGCTATGCGCGCAAGCGCTGTGCAGGCAAAACATTAAAAAGTTCTGTTTAAAAAAAATAGGAAACATCATGCTACAGCCAATAGAAATGGAGGAAAGTTAAGTGGGAAGCACAGGAGCCAATGAAGAGCAAGGAAAGCAAGGGGGCGGGATGTAAGCCTCTTTTAAGATATATATATTTTTTTTTTAACTCTTTTTATTAAAGAATAACAGTGTGATTACAGAAGTACAGGCTGTTGGATATGCAATACTTACATAACTGTACATAATACCAGGTTAGAAAGCAATGTAATCGTACATTTCCATTAGATGCAAGTTATCTTACTCCGTTAGCTCTTGATCATCAGGAGCGTGGGGGTCAGGGAGAGAAGGGGGGTGCAGATGTCTCCACGATACGTGTTCCATTTAGACCACACCCCGGACCATTTCCGGGAACACCCTCTAGCAACATACTTTGTCTTTTCTCTAAACATACACCAATCCATGTCTCGTTTCCACAATGGTAAGTCAGGGACCTCACGCGCCCCCCACATTCTAGCGATGTTGCGCTTCGCTACCATGCACCCCAGGGTCACCCATAATCTTTCTTTGCTGTTTAAATCGGTCGGCCCCCATATATTAAGCAAACACGTCTTGGCATCCAAGCCCAGTTCTAGACCCATGACCTCCATCATACATCTCAACACACTCGTCCAGTATTTACGAATGCTGTCACATTCCCACAGAATATGTAGGAACGTGCCCTCTCTCCCACAGGCTCTCCTACAGTTCGAGTCTTTACGTATCCCATTCGGGCCAAGGCCGCTCTAGAATAATATACTCGATGCAGAATTTTCAATTGTACAAGTTTGAGTCTGGATGAAATTGCTACTTCCCTTGGAGAGGCAAGCGCCTCAGTCCAGTCCTCATCCTCCAGCTCTAGCAAGTCAGCCGCCCACTTCTCACGGAGTTGTATAAGGGGATCCGCTACATGGTTGATTAGTTTACGATAGGTGAGTGATATTGATTTATTGGGCAGATAGCCATCCAGGAGCCTGTCCTCAAGTGGAGTGGCCTTCAGGAGGGTTTCCCCTGGCGGGATATATGCGTTGAGGGCATGCCTCACCTGATAATACCTAAATATTTCCGATCCTGCCAGCTCATATTCACGTTGTAACGTGGGAAAGTCTACCACTTTTCCCCCCTTCCATAGATCGCCCACTCTGGATACACCAATGAGGTCCCACTTGTCAAAGCCCTTAGACTTTCCAAGGGTGCCCAACAGATGCGAGTCCCACAGAGGGGTGGCCCTTGTTAGTTTGTTATCCCATCCTAGACTTTTGTGTACCGAGTGCCAGACCCTGACCGAATGTGCCGTGGGTCCTGTAAGATTCAATCCAGTAGGTCTGGAGTACAACGCTCTGGTGTATGAGCCCCCCGGCAAAAGCCATCTATCCATGCGATACCCAGGGTCTGCCGGTGAACGATACATACCCTGGTTAATAGCTGCCAACTGCGCCACCCAGTAATATCTCTTGATGTCTGGAAGTCCAATTCCACCATCTTACCAACCCCTCACCAATTTGGTAAGGGCTATTCGCGGCGTTCCCCCTGACCACAGGAGAGCTCTCTGCTCTCTCTCTATATCCGCAAAATAGGTGACGGGAACAGGGGCAGGCACGTATGGCAAGATGTACAAAAAGCGGGGCAAGGACATCATCTTAAAAAGGGCTGCCCTGCCAAGCAGGGACAGCAGGAGGGACCTCCAGTGCCCCACATCACTTCGGAGTCTACGCAGAGGCGGCAAGAGATTGCGTTCGTTATACAACCGGGGATCTGCAGTGATATAAATACCAAGATACTTAAATCCATCTACAGCCTCTGTTATTCTACATCCCCTGGGCAGATGTGGGAACCCCCCATAGCACATATATCACCGATTTTGTCCAGTTAATAGCGTAGCCCGAGTATCTACCAAAGGTAGTAAAGATATCCATCACCCTACTAATCGAGGCCCGCAGGGATGCCAGATATAAGAGAACATCGTCGGCATAGAGGGAGATACGATCTTCCCACTCCATCGACCATCGCAACCCCCTTACGACCGGGTCCCTACGGATCCAGCTTGCCAGGGGCTCCAGTGCCAGGGCGAAGAGCAAGGGGGACAGGGGGCAGCCCTGTCTCGTTCCCTGTCCAATAGCAAAGGTTGCCGACCTCCTGTTGTTCACTACCACTTGCGCTAGTGGTTCCGAATACAGCAGCCTCACCCATCTAATAAATCCCAAGCCGAAGCCCATTTGTTCCAACACTGCGTAGAGGTAGGGCCACTCGATTGTGTCAAACACCATTACGGCGTCCAATGACATCACCACCGCATCCTCCCTAAGAGTTGCCACTCTCCCTAACACCCCATGGAGTCTACGTAGATTGAGGGCGGTGTTTCTTTGAGGCATGAATCCAAACTGGTCCGGATGGACCAGATCGGCGATCACTCCACCCAACCTTGTGGCCAACAATTTGGCCAGGATCTTAGCCTCGGCATTCAATAATGAGATGGGTCTGTACCATGAACACTGCTCCCCAGGCCTACCTTCCTTGTGTATGACGACCACTGTGGCAATCCTCTGGTCCAGAGGGAGCCGCCCGGCTTCTCCACTTTCATTATACATAGCCCTGAGGTACGGAGCTATTCTATCGGGTTTCAGCTTGTACAGCTCTATTGGGAGACCGTTCGGACCCATGGCCTTACCAGACTGTAGGTCCCTAATGGCCTGCACTATTTCATCAGACGTGAGTTCACTATCAAGAAACGTTCTGTCAGCCTCTTGTAGCGTCGGTAGCTGGATATCAGTTAACAGAGCTTGCTGCTCCTCTATCGAGTAGGCAGATTGGGATTCATATATCCTAGAATAATATCTGGCAAATTCGTCTACAATCATTTGCGGGTCAGTAAGCATTGTTCCCTCAACAGTCTTTATTTCCGTTACCAAGCGACTAGCATGCTCACGGCGGTCCAGCCACACCAGTAGCTTGCCCGCTTTGTCCCCCAACTCATACACCCGACCTAGCTTGTTGCTCAACATTACTCTAGCTCTGTCTGTTGCCACACTTTTGTATTCTTCCTTCTTGAGATTAAGTTCGTGTACCACGCTCGGTCCCCCGTCTCCCAGAAGCTGCCCCTCAAGCGCTAAGATTTCCTCCTCTAGTTGTGTTAACTCTGCATCTTTTTCCTTTTTTGCCCCCGCTATCTGTGAGATTGCCTGACCTCGAACCACTGTTTTGAATGCCTCCCAGAGCATGCACGCCGACCTCACAGACCCCTCATTTTCACGGAAATAGCACTCGATCGATAGGGTGATTTCCTTACGTATTTTGGGGTTACGCAGGTGCCACGGACTAATGGGCGCTATTCTACCTGTCTGGTTCTGGTTTCTACCTATCTGTACCCATATTGGCGAGTGGTCAGATATGCCCCGCGCCATGTGTCTAATCTCCGTGACCTCATCCACCCGATCTGCTGGCATAAGGATATAGTCGATCCGGGACAAACTGTTGTGCGCCCCTGAGTAAAATGTGAATTGGGTATCTACCGGGTGATGGACTCTCCATGTGTCTGCCAATCCAATAGCATCCAGAAAGGTGGACAGTGTCTGCTGTGCAGGGCCCAGATCCCTTGGGGGGCAGCGATCCCGCCTCCCACACACCACCGAGTTAAAGTCTCCCCCCAGTACCAGCCCACCTACCGGGAACTCCAACAATTTACTACCCAAGTCTCGAAATGCAATCGCCTGCAGCCCCGGCGGGACATAGACAGATACGAGGGTCAATGTTGTTCCCTCCCACCGCCCTGACACTGCTACATATCTACCCATGTCATCCGTCCATGTTCGTTCTATGGCCATCGGAAAGGACCCACGCACCATAACACCTACCCCTCGTAAACCTGAGGTAAACCCCGAATGAGCGACCAAGCGGTAGCCCCATCTGTCCAATGCTTTGCACTTATTTCCCACTAAGTGAGTCTCCTGAAGCAGGACCACGTCTGGGGCATGTCTTTTAAGATACTGCAGAACAATTCCTCTCTTTACCTTATCCCCCAGACCATTTACATTCCAGGATAACAGTTTAAACTTTCGCTCACCCATGTGGTCCAGCCCCGCCTCTCCCCACCCCATCCCCGCCCCCACCCCCACATACATACAATTGACACTATCACCGATCAAGAGATTACAACGGAACTCGTTTTCTGTCATTCGAACCACACTACTCTCAAAACCTGCCTTGAGCTGTACTTGCTTGTATTTTAAGTGAACTAACTTAACACCAAGTTCCCAACATCCCCCTACCCCGCCTCCCCGCACTCTGGGCCTAAAAACTGCCCATACCCCAACAGTGCAGAGTGCCTGTCGCCCTATACTACTAAACTAACTTTTAAAGCGGGGTGGCTACACTGCCCCCGCGGCCGTCCGCCAGTTACTATATCCACCCCAGGTTACGTACAATAAAAACTTTTTCTTTTTTTGAAATTAACTCTGAGTCACTCAGCATGCGGTTGCATTCTCGTTCCAGTGAGCAGGGCCCCAGAGCGCCATCCAACTCAGCCAGGTGTCCTTTAAGGTAGTCCCAGCCTTTTCGTGGAGGATCACGCCTACTTGAAGGTAGAGTCTTATGTGAGGGCGGAATCGTCCTCATTTCGCATTATGTTCTGCGGCCGGCCTCCAACCCTCCAACCACTCCTGTGCTGACTCTGGGGCATCAAAGAACCAGGTTTTCTCCGCCGCCTCTATTCGCAATTTAGCAGGGAAGAGCATGGAGTAGTGAATTCCCTTGTCCCTCAGTTGCTTTTTGACACTCAGGAAGGTCCTCCTTTGTTTCTGAACCGCAATTGTAAAGTCCGGGAAGAAGGACAGTTCACTGTTATCGATTTTCAAAGGTGGGTTTGATCTGGCCGTTTGTAATATGATATCACGATCTCTGAAATTCAGGAGCTTCGCCAGAATTGGACGTGGGGGAGCCCCTGGTTTTGGCCGACCTCCTGGCACCCTATGTGCCCTTTTAACTGTGAAATAGTTCGACAGGGATTTGTGTTTGAGGTGCTTGAGTATTAAATCCTCCACAAATAAATCCACCGCCGGCCCCTCCGCCCACTCAGGAACTCCAATTATCCTCACATTATTGCGGTGCGATCTACCCTCATAATCGTCCAGTTGCTGTTCTGTTCGTTTCTGAGCTGCCTGTAGTTCCTTGATCTCGATCCGCATCTGGTGGGCTCCACCAATGAGCTCGGCGGTCACCAGCTCCATGGACTTTACTTTTTCACTTGTCTTCTGCAGGTCGGCCCTCATCAATGTCATTTCCACTGTCATTGTGTCCATTCATTGCTCCAGTGAGGTACGGATTCCCGCGATTGCTGCCATAACATCTTTAAGCGTGGGCTCACCTGTGGCTGGGTCCGCTGGCGGGTCCGATTCCCCCTTATCTGCGACCGCGACTTCTCCCTGCTTATGAGTCGCGTACTTGTCCAGCTTGGTTTGGTGCGTATGTTTCTGCCCCTTGGTCCCCGACATTATGAGATGAGCGTGTAATCAAGGGGATGCCCCCACCGATGCTGCCCGTTGGCCACACTCCGTCACCTTTCCCCCGGGGAACCCTGGGAGGGGCCACCCAGGGACCAGGAACCGGGCACTACCAATGCCACTATTGAGTGGCACCTCCTGTACGGCGACGCACTACCGCTGTAGTGTGTCTTTTGTTGTTAGGGGGGGAGGAAGTTCCACTCTCCTACCTCGCCTGTTGGTTCCTGCTGGGCACTGTTCGATATTCACCCCTCTCTTAGGGGACCGCCTTCCAGAAACACAGGGGTAGGCACCTAGTCCACTGAGTCCATGGCAATAGTATCCGCCCCTCACAATAGGTGATCACTCCAACTTTGGCAGTCAATCCCTGGCCGCACCCTGCCCACCACTCTGCTACTGTTCAGACACTGGGGCAGCCCGTCGGGACACACGACTGCCAGGATTGCGAGGGCAGCAATAGCCTCCACTTCATGTCCTCCCAGTGAGGCGATCAGGGCCACCCCGGATTACCAGGATAATACAGTTAGGCAGTTCCCTCATGCGCACCCCGATCCCACAGCCAGGGAGGGGCGCCGACTCTCCACTGGGCGCTCCCAGCGGCTCATTCACCCTGCCGCACCAAGGCATCGACGGGGGCGCTGCGGCTCCCAGGTCACGCCCGCCTCTCTCAGATGCCCCTCGCTGCCGTCACCAAAATCGAGCCCGCGGCTTCACGGGCCTATCGGGCGCCCAGGGCGGTCCCTCTGATCCCGCAGTCAAGGAGGGGCGCCGGATCTTCGTCGGGCGCTCCCAGCGGCTCACTCACCCTGCCACACCAATTCAGCGATGGAAGCGCCGCGGCCCGCAGGTCATCCCTCTTTGCCTTCACCAAAATTGAGCCTGCGGCTTCTTGGGCCTATCGGGCACCCAGGGCGTTGGAGTCGTTAGCAACCGTGCTGGTGCTCCAAATTGCAGTCGCTGGGTCGCGGAAGGTGTACTGTCCCTCCGTCACGTTTCTCGGGGGTTTTCACGGATAATTTGCGGATTTCTGGCCGGCTTGTGGCCGCGGTGGATCGGAGCCTCGCTAGCTAGCGGCCATCGCGGTCGGCGCTCAAGCCACGCCCCTTAAGATATATATTAACAATAGATTTCACAAGTCTTTAAAGCTAATGAAGTAGAGGAAAGTGATGTGGGGTAATCTACTATGTCAAATGCGACAGGTAAATCAAGAAATGTGAGGATAGAAGGTAGGTGATTGTGGTGAGCAAAGGAAAAAAACGGTGATATTGAGGAACGAGGTTTCAGGTAAATGAAGGGCATTGAACTCAGACTGGAATGGGTTAACCAGGTTGCTAGAAGAGAGAAATGCAGAGAGAGGGCTGAATACCAGGGGACTGATTTTGAGCTTCGCAGGCGGGAGGAAAGACCGTTGGTATGGTGAGGTACTTTACTCCTGCCAACCTGAGGGTCCGCCATCCGCCAAATTTAGAGCTACCCACCAGCCCCGCAGACAACTCTAAACATTGGCAGAAACTGCCATGACTGTGGTTCCTATCAATGTTGTAAAAGATTGACGGACAGCTCCGTCAAACATGATTGCCATGCAGTAAACTTTAATTTTTTTTACTTCTTTCAAAAACAAACTCCCAACACTGGAAGTTTTTGGGAGAAAAACCCAAATTAATGACTCCCACACCATAGAAGTTGTCTCCAATGGAGTGGGGAATAATTGAGAACAACAAGGACCACCTGCTAATGATCAACGCTCCCAAGGCAGGGAAAATATATTGTATGTAAAGACCTTTTTTTTTCTTCGGAGTTTTATATAGCGTGAACTTGACCCGAAGGTATCAGAGCGCTTTACATGAGCACCAGTAGCTTACAGAAGGACACATTCATTTTTTTTTAGGCATGGGGAGATTAAGTGATTTGCCCAGAATCACAGAATGTTGAGCGTCCCGGTTCCCCAGTGTCGAGATCGACCGCTCTAGCCGTGAGGCCACATCCTCTCCCCCTTAGGCAGCCTATTATTTTAATTTAAAAAATGTTAACATGAGAAGACCCAAGCAATACAGATAAAATCAACCAAAGCATTTTAGTATCAAAAATATAGAGTTGAAAATCAGAGCAAATTGATAATGATTCCATTAAATATGTCCTATTCTATAAGTAAACCAGATCATCATGTCCCATCATTATTTGTTAATAGAATACAGAAATTGATATTAATAAGTCACAGTGATTGTTTTCTCACAATAACAGACAATAAATACACACAACAAAATGTTGGCTTAGATCGTGGTTGGTTCTTGGTAGGATCGTGACACGAGGATAGGATAGGACATATTTAATGGAGTCATTATCAATTTGCTCTGATTTTCAACTTTATATTTTTGATAATAAAATGCTTTGGTTGATTTTCTCTGTATTGCTTGGCTCTTCTCGTGTTAAAATATTTTATATTAAAATAATAGGCTGCCGAAGGTCTTTAAATACAATCCAATGGTGTGGGGGCCATTATTTTGTTTATACTGTCTTCAGTGCCAGGTTTAACCTAGCGTTGGCAGACAGCAAAAAACACATATATAACTATCCCCACTAAATTGGGCGGGTGGTGAGATAGGTGAACCTCCGACAGCTCATACATACTCCATCACGCTGTCATAGGAATAAGTCAGCGATGGAACCGTAGTATGCTCCGTCGCTGACATACTTAAGGTTTGCCCACCTGTAAAAGGTCAGACCTTCAGTTTGGCGGAGAGAGAGAGTGTCACTGTTGAGACCCTCTCCGCTGAACTCTAAATCAGCTCCTATGTCTTCAAGTTTCTTACAGATGAAAGGAAGTAGTGATACTGGATTATAAGGCGTAGGAAAGGGAAAGCAGTGTTTTTAGTAAGGTAGTTTTTAAACATAGCGGGTAAGATTTAGATAAGAGAGAGTTATTGAATAGTGAGGCTAGGCACATAAGTACTTTGGAAGAAAAGTTTTAGTATGTGAAGAGGGCAGTTGGTGCACATGAAAGGTTGCGATGATTTGAGGATGGGGATAAGCTCCTTGGGTGAAGTTATTAAGAAGGTAGAAATAAGAAGGGCTATTGATTTCATTGTATGCAGAAGATAATCAGTGGGTGGGGTTGAGAAAGATAGCTTGTCGGCAATCAGTACGTGGTCCATGGGTCTTTCCTGCATGTGTGTAGATGTGTACCGTAAGGTAAGTTTTGATTAGTCAGAAAGTAATTGGGCAAAACGTAGTAGTCCTATGATGTGGTTAAGGCTGAAATTACAAATGTGCACCAAGGTTTATCACCAAATGAATGATGTTGTGCCGAAATAGTAACACTTAAAAACAATGAATGAGAATGTGCACCATGAGTGGGACTCACACTCAATGGGTGATATTGTGCTCAAAGAAGCAACACTCATACTCTACAATTGAGCAGTCGCGGCCAATGCAGGTAAGAGCGGTGGGGCCGGGTGGGGGATTTAGACGGACAATGATGAGGGAAAATTATTTATTTAATTTTTCCTCGTCATTGCCTGTCAAAATCCCCCCCCCACCTGGCCCCACCGCTCTTACCTGCACGAGCCGCGGCTGCAATTGAGACTATGCTCCAAGGCATAAAACATACATCTAATGAGAGGAAATGTGCAGAAGACTTGATCAATGTACAGAGCACATACCCAGTGAGTGAGACTGTGCATAAAGATGTGAAACTCACATTCACTTAGTGAGCCTCTCATGTTCCTTTCAGTTGTCTTCTGTGCCTGCTCTTATGTGTTGCCCTCTGGTGAGTGCTATTTTGGTCTATGTACACTTGCCATCCAGCTGTTCTTCTGAGCTTTCCCTGCAGCATCAGCATTTTTCAGAATTCTGCATCAGGGTGCATAATTTTAGAGCACCAGAAATGGATGCGTTAATACAAAAAATGTAATATAATCGATAGACATAGGAATATGCACACACATACACACACTCTCTCTCTCTCTCACACACACACACTCTCCTTCTCTGAAAAAAAACTTTGTTAAAGGGGAGTTATAGGTGAAAGAAGACAAATAAAACCATGCAAAATAAATGGAGCACTTTCCCTAAAAAAGATACATTGAAGAGAAGATATGGTTGCAATATAAAAACGAAACTTCACCATTTCTGGTGGGCAGTGCAATCATAAATCAATACACTGCAATAGCACTACATATCTGCTTATGCTTATGGCATACCCTTTAACCATACTGTGTAAAACTTGGAAAAATCAAAGTTTTTAAAAAAAAGCTTCATGTATATTAGCAGGGGTTGCGGGGGCAAAGTAACTGGTGGTCAACAAAATGCGTTTTTCTGTGTAAATCACGTTTTAAACATAAGTATTAAGGTGTGAATAACACCTCTGTAATATATATTTAATATATTTAGCCTTTCCCCAGTCTAGTATGTATGGTACCACAATATTGTAGCCCAAATATGGACTGACAAACATGTTGTGTCCTGAGCAGTGCTTAATTTGAGCTGCTGGTTTCCAGTGTTCAGCACTGGCACTTAATCATCAACACTGGCGCTTTTCATGAGCATCAGTTAAGGACACAGGGATGGGGAGATTAAGTGATTTGCTCAGAATCACAGGATGTTGAGTTGACGCTGAGGCTCGAACCTGGTTCCCCAGCTCAGAAGTCAACAGCTCTGGCCATTACGCCACATCCTCTCCCGACTTTCATGGTTAGTAGTTGATTCTGCTTTAGGCGGCGCAAACAGGAGATGCAGATGGCCTGGTGCGTGCTGCCTCCCGACGAGTGCCCCGACACTTATTCTTTTACAAATTAACCACTGGTCCTAAGCATCGTTTACAAAACTATCACATAGTTGTAGCTAATAACAGAAAAGTTGCACCCAATGGAGCAATACTTAGATCATGATATTTATGCCAGATGATATTTTTGTTATCGATATTCAGGCACACCTGCCTAGTTTATACAGTCTCTTTTATCCCACACTGATGGTCAGGATTTCAAATCCAGTTTAATTGTCCAAGTGAACCCAAACTTATACTTAGGCTGGTTTGTGTACAACATTTGTAATTACACAGACACATTATGAAGTTGTCAGACCACATGTAGGTCCCCATCACCTGGTAAGAGAAGCTACCGGCCCTTAGAATTGCATGATTGATGGAAACACCATTGACTTGGTTCCCCTGGAGCATTTGGCATTCAAAACAGCTGAAAACTCCAGGGTAACTGGGGGAGGATTGAGGTTTCACTGAGAACTGGAACATTTCTGTGGGAATTGGTAATTCCCACGGTAATTTACTATTTCTGAGTGGAATTTCAGGGTTCTGTTCAGAATATCTTCTAATCACCCCCTAGATCTAACAAGAACTGTGATATTGTTAACTCTCGGAGGGCAGATTCCCCATGTGTATGACACTCAGGCCCTAGTTACCCACAATATCTTTGTTTGTATTACTTATTTTATTTGCCTGTCCTATCATAGTCCATTCCTGCTCATTGCTTTTGGGTTTAAGATTGCAGACAACCATGAGTTGTTAGGCTAAATTGCTTAACAAAGCAGGCTTAGCAATCATCCCTCTGCAACCAATTACACTGCCTGTGACATCTCTTTTACATTTTAGTTCTGTCCTCCCTGTTATTCCCTATCCCATCACATTCACAACACAAACCTATCCACTGCTCAGGGTATGGACCAGAATATTGTTGTCAGAATATCGTCTGACATAAATATGGGGGTCCACATATCATCTGCAAAAATATAGCCACAATAGATTTATTCATAGAGAATGTACACGCACTGGGATGATAGTAATGTAAATGATCTTTAGGACCCAATATTTATGTCAGGTGATATTTCTGTATTAGATAGTCTGACACACAACCCTCCTCAGTGTGCATAGCACCACTTCACTGTGTTTATTCCACATCCTGACAACCTAATTATTGCATTTTCTGTGAAATTGTATTATAGTTAAAAAGGATTCTGTGGAAATAACATTATTTCTATAGAGGTTTTGCTACCTATGAGAATCCATAATTAGATTAGATATTTTGCATACTTACATAGCCTGCTCTCTCCTTTAAGGGCACTCAACCGCCCCCTCCCCCCCCACCCCTTGTCCATTCAGAAGAATATTTGAGCAGACTCTTTCCTCTTAGATTGATAGGATTAAGCCTCCCATTCCCTGCACTTGAATTACTCTTGGATCATTTAATTTCTGCACTAATATACTTTGACATTAGGGCTATCCAAATATTAGTCAGTCTGCTGAATTCTCCTTTCCTTCTGTTTGTGTTTCTACTTAATTTTTACATTAAATACTGCAGTAATGTCATTAATTTGTAACAATCAAGCAGTCACTGGCTTATTATGAGACAACATTATCTTCAAATCTCAATGCCATGGTATATTACAAAAATAATTTAAACAACAGAATCACCTTTGTTTTGCTGCTGCTGTGAGAGTGCAAGAAAGGAAGTGATGCATAATGTTAGCCTTGGTGTGCTGCCCTAAAATTCTGAAAAACTGCACTGTTTCCTTAGGTTGCAGATCATAATATTGTTTACAGAAATATTGTCTCACATAAATATTGTTATCATGTCCTTTATAAAAATATCAGCTGGTTGGATGTAGATGTTTATTATTAACTCCAGTGGGCGATATTTTTGTAAACAATATTCAGGACACAGAATATTTATGTGGTACACTAAGCTGACGCTGATATTCTTGTAACACACAATTTCGTAGGCCATATCCCCTTCAAAAGTATTATATGGTAGCAAATAAATTAAAACGTAAAGCATTCCTCTCAAGCAATGGCAATGTATGGTTTGCACTGTAACCTAAAATCATTATAGGAATGCTCTACTTCTCTAAAACCTCACCTCTGGGGATTATGGTTCTCTGAATGCAATATTTACTTTATGGAACATCAAATAAAAGACTTAACATAACATACAAAAACAAATCTACAGACGCTCTCAAATCGGCAGCCACTCCACAGCTGGCATTTCTGTAGCTACGTGTCAAGTTTCAGAAATGTGAACATTTGAAAGCATCCTCAATTTTGCACCTCTTGTAGATGCAGCTATAAGAAGCATTGGCAAAGGCAAAAGACCTTCGCTGGTGCAGTGATTATTTGTTTCCAAATAACCATTGCATGTTATTTTAATTGTATCTAATAACACAAAGAGGAAACAGGCTGTACTATTAGGGTATATCTTCCTCCATCATTAGAGTAAAAAAAACAGTGGTACCCTAGGGTGTAGAACCTCAGGTGCAGAAGAATCAAAAAATCCCTATTGGGCGGCCGTTCTTTTAACTTTTTGTCCGCCAATCACTGGAACAAGGTCCCTCAGGATTTACGCACTGTGTCAGATTTGCCGACATTTTGGGAAAAACTGAACACATGGCTATACCCACTCTAGGTCCACGATCAGAACCAGTAACGATAACAGTCTAGGGCCGGGATATCCCTCTGGGGATGAGCTGTGCACTTTACAAATACCCAATACAAATACAGGAGGCTGTTGGTACGGCCATAGCTCTTCTTCTCCTTTATATCACAACAAACACATTTTAACACCTTGCTGCAGATTTACTACCTTTTCACGCACTGCAGCTCGCCATCCAAGGTGCTTTAGCTGCATCGAATGAAAGGGAGAGAGCAGAACAGCGCCAGATCTACTAAAATATGGCCCTGTTCTTTGTTCTCTCTCTGCTGCGTACTTTATGCTGCTGTGCACCATCGCACACTCTCTTGCAATATAGGGCGAGGGTATGTGCATTCTGTCAGGCATAGGTTTTGTACTGGAAGGGGAGCTTTCCAATACAAAGACTATGCTTTTATACTTTTCCCACTTTGTCTGCATGCTGTACAATGCAGCACACTTGCAAAGTTTGAAAGGTTTGGCGAAATTAAACCATTTCTTCTCCGTTACGGCTGCCTCGAGGAGGCGTGTGGTTCTGGCACAAATCCCTGCTTACAATTGTTACTAGACGGGGATTTGCATGAAAATCCATGGGTGGGTACATGAGAATGCCCGTTGATGCAAAGTAGCATAGTGCTAATTTGCGTTACTTTGGCCAACCTTCCAATGCAAACCGTGATTTATTTTGGAAAGTAAATACCATCACAACGCTGTTCAGTGCTTAATTTGTAAAAAAGTAAGTGTCAGGGCCCTCATCCGGAGCCACTGCAACTTGCACTTCCCATTGCCACTGCCAGCACTGCCAATGACAGTACCAACACAACCACAAAGCATCACACTCCTACAAGTGTGACAATTCAGACTATTCCAGGCCCACAAAGCTATAAGACAGGCTTGGGCAGCAGGTATTTGAAAGTTTTAATATATATTGAATTTATATACAACTATTGTTGTTCTCATCTGTAAATTAGGTAGCCAGCCCCACCATGTGGCAGACTGACATAAGCTCTGGTGTTGACAATTAAGTGCCGATACCGAGCACTGGAAACCACTGGCTCAAATTAAGCACTGGGTTTGCTTTAGAAAGGTAACACCAACTTTATGTTTGCAGACCTCCAAGAGCCTGATACAAAATAAAAAAGGGAAAACTTCCCTGAGACCAGAAAGGGCAGGAAGCACAGTTTTAAAAAGTAAACGTTTGTGTTACTTCAGCACCTTCATTACTCTTTTAGTTTTCCTCTATTTAAGAGGGGGAGGATGCAGTGGTCTAAACAAACACTTCAAAGGTTCAGTGGGAATGATAATGCAGTGAATGCTACTGATAGGAGTTGGCTGGAGTTTTCTGCTTAAAGGGCAAACCCACATGGGTCAGATTTCCAAGTTGTGTTGAATTTACCATTACCCTGTGCGATAAAGTCTGTACTGTTCATTAACTTATCGGCAGGTTAAACCTGTCACCATTCGGTAGGGGAAAGGAGTACAATATTTACTGTGCCATGCTGATTTTAGTATGCTAAGCACCAACATTTGCATGAAATTCCCCACAAATGTGTACTATGCACTATGTATCACACCAGATAAATTTCGAACCCGATGAGTTGGATTTCATTGAGCACGATTACTAGCACCCATCCCTCCAAGGTACTCATCAACAGGGCCTTAGAGGAGAATTGACGCCCCATGTATACCTCCTGAAGACTCTCCTATGCCAATTCGCATTCAGGCACCACCGCTTCATTAATGGACATTTCACATGGGGAGAGGTGTGGCACAGCAGCCAGAGAGGCTGACACCGGAGCGCGGGGCTCATGGTTCAATCAGTGGCGGCAGCTCAGCTCAGCTCAGCATCATGTGACTCTGGGCAATAGCTCACTTAATCTCCCCAATGGCCCCCAGCGCCTTGAAACCTTAAGGGGTGATATGTTCGCGCTTTACAAATAGGAATTATTATTATTTTTACATGTGCTCATTGCTTCAGCACCACTACTGCTGACGCTCTCTGCGAGCAACTATTCCAATGAAGCACCTCTGGCGCAGTCTGTTCTTGCGGGTCCTTGCGTGAGGCGATGATGCTGTGCTTTGAATCCTGTAGTAAGAAATGCAACCAACTGTGAGGAAGAAAGGACACAGCATGAAGGCCGCTGTTTGACACAAGCGTATAAGGGTCTCATCATTCTTATTCTGTTACCATGGAAATGGAATTGCGTCCCATCACAAGCCTCTCCATTTTTGCCCTAGAATGGGAAGCACCACTTCACCTTTCAGTCTCTTGCTGCCTCCATCTTTTATGCTCTGTCTCACTTTCTCTCTGATAATATTGGTCTCCCTCATTCTTCCATTCTTTTGATTTGTCTCGCTTACTCTTCAGATGCTTTCGCCTCCCCAAGTTTCTTCTATCGTAGTCTCTCTTTGCATTCTACCCTGTGGGCCTCTCTCACTATTCTTCTAGCTCACTGTCTACCTCACTCACTCTGTTTTTATCTCTCTCTCGCTCTCTTTCTATATCTATCTCTTTCTCTCTCTCTCTCTCTCTCTCTCTCTCTCTCTAGCACGCTTTCTCTCCCTCTGCATCCCCAACTATGCATTTTGTTATCAATGTTTCTCCCTTCCTCTCTCCTTTTTGGAAACCTTCTGTTGCTCAATGTTAACCTTTTGTATATAATTCAATAGTTTCTGACTTTCACTGTCTTTTTTCTCATTTCTCCTTGTGTCCCTCTATCTCATGCTCTATTGGTGGTGTTGCAACTTTTATATTTCTGTCTCTGTCTCTGTACGGCTCATGTCATGCTTGCTCTGTCTTTCCCACATTGACCTCTACCTGGTCACTTTTTCCTCGTTTGTCATTACCTCGTCTGTAATTACATTCCACTCTAATACCATTACCTCATTTCTACTTTTTATTCCCTGGCTCTCATAACCCTTTCCCTAAACCTATCCTTAAACACTATCTCTAACAGATGTGCTTACTCTAAACCTTTTACAACATTTGCTTATCCCTAAACCTACTAAAATTAAATTAACTTCTAACACCAACCATAAACATTTCCGTTACCTTAAACTTACCTCTAAATCTATCCATTACTGTTACCTTGGACTTAACCCCAAAGCTTCCCCATCTCTTAACAAGACCCCAAATCTAACCCTAAATCTAACCACTTGTCTTCCATTACTCTGAACCTTTCCCTTACCAATGTCCTTTCCATAGATACATCTATCTCTCATCATGGCTCTTACCCTTACACTTAGCCTTACCCCTACCTTTACCCTAACACTAATTTCATCCTTACCTACACCCCAACCCAAACACGTTCCTTTACTCATACTTTCCTTTGCTTATGACAAAATAATGGTAAGTCACCCTCTATATATATCTAAAATATCTTAAGTTGGCATAAGCCATAATGAGCATCCATGGCACTGTACATTAGAAGCACAGAGTACCTGAATATGTGCTCAAACATAAACTCCTTTGGCTTCCATTCTAAAGAATTCTGCATATTTTTAAATTTACAATTTGCATATACCAATCCCTAAAAAAAAAGCATCACTTGAAAACTTTGAGAAGTTTTTAAAGCATGTATCAAACGCTGGCCCATGCAGTGACTTACCCGGCCGGATGCAAACTGCTCTTCACATCAATAATGCAGCAATTCTGTACAAAGTTGTCCTATTAAACACTAAAAACATTTGGTGTCAGGCGTCAAGCTGGTGGCCTAACTAATCAACCTTGCAAGCCTGAGGCATACACACACTTCAACAATGGTGGTGCATATCGGACCCTGAGATAGCAGGGTACTTGACTGAGCCCATATAAAAGTATGGTGTCTAATGGGTCAAGAAAATCTACTGCTGTGATCAGATTGTCAAAGTAACCAACTTTATCCCAGATATATTCAGAGGGTTCTGAGAAGATCCTGCAGAGAATCCGGCCCTTTACCATTCACCCAAGAAACACTGGAATAATCTCTACTTCTTCAGTATTAAATGCCATTAAAGTACAACTCAGAGGAGTCCATGTTCCCCCCATTACTATCACCACTGATACTCACTTCTCTATCTGCCTTTGTACCAATGTCCCAACACAGGTGTTGGAATAAGCTGCCAGAATCAAGCCACCCAGTGACCAGATCAAGCGTGCATGGCAACATGGATGAAAACCCCCATAAGCAAGCTACTCTCAAACATTGACATGGTACTTAATGCCTTCTTCTTCAAGTAAAAGGTTTTTGACTTCTAAAACATACCATTGTGGTCCTAATGTTGAAGTAAGCAGGTAAAATTCCCAAAGCATGACAAACTACTGGCTTCTTTGAATCTCACAATCCAAAGTAAGAAACTTTGGAGAGCGGTCAGCTGGGAAGTTCTTAAGTTCACAACACCAAATATTCTACTATACTGTTAAAATTCCAGGCTTAGTTCAGCATGAGGTACCCAATCAGTCCTAGTAAACCACCTTTCTGCACTAGATAAGAAAAAGTCAATGGCTTTAATTTTCCTGGACATCTTGGCTGCTTTTCGTACAGTTTACCACTAAACTCTGATCATTCGCCTTTGGTACTGGATGGGAATCTCCAGATCTTCACTGGAATGGGTCGAGGCATTCCTTTCAGATCTGAAACATGATGCCAGCATAGGAATTTACAATCCAAAAACAGATTATATGTGTAGCTAGCACATATTGCAAATGTTATGTTATGTTATTTATATTTAATAATGCGCACGGCTACTCCGAAGAGTGTCCCGGGGCGAGCCTAGGAGAGAGAGGGGACCAGATTAAGTGAAAAGAAGTGTTTTCAGTTTGTTTTTTAAACAGAATGGGATCCTGAATACATCGAAGAGTGAATGGCAGCAAGTTCCAGGCTAAAGCGGCTTTCAAAGCAAGGGAGCTGCCACTCATCCTTTGCAGACGAAAGCGCGGAACATGCGCCAGAATTTGAGAGGAAGAGCGCAGGTGTCTTGCAGGCGTATAGAAAGAAAAGCGCTTTTGTAGATAGATAGGACCAGAGGCGTGAAGAGCAGGGTGTGCTATAACTAGGGACTTAAATTTAATCCTTTCGTCTACGGGCAGCCAGTGTAAGGCGCGCAGATGTTGACGCACGCTACTTGTCGCAGGAACATTGAGAAGAAGCCTAGCTGCCGCATTCTGAACAACCTGGAGTTTGTTGAGCAGGTATCCCGGGATGCTAGCATACAAAGCATTGGCGTAGTCCAACCGGGATAAAATCAGGGCTCGCGTGACCGTTTCCTTACAGGCCCTAGGGAGCAATGGGAGGAATTTTCGAAGGCTTTTAAGTATCCCGAAGCAGCTCCCAGCTAACTTCCTGATCTGGGTAGCAAATGTGAGATTCTCCTCAAACCAGATCCCCAGATTCTTGGCGGGCTGCCTCGTTGAGCCTGGCATAGCAAAATCGGACGGCCAGAGTGATTCTCTGAACTGAGGAGGAAATTTACCATACAAGAGGATTTCAGACTTCTCCTCATTACATTTTAGTTGGGCGGAGGCCAGCCACTGAAAGACCTTGGATAGACAATTTTTAGCGGAGGAAGTGGAGCACTCATTTTTCTCCCATGTAAACAGAAGTTGGATATCGTCCGCATAGGCAATTATTTTGGCCCCCCAATCTTCCGCCAGTTGGATCAAGGGAGTGACATAAATGTTAAAAAGAAGGGGGCTCAGAGAGGACCCCTGTGGAACCCCCGTGAGCACCTTCTGGGGTGAGGATGATGAAGGGGGGAGCCAAACCTGTTGCATCCTGTCCTCCAAGAAAGAATTAAGCCAGCCCAAAGCAGTGTCAGATATACCAATCTCGGCAAGTCGGGTGAGCAGCAACGGTGGGGGACAGTGCCCAATGTTGGATGAAATGTAGCCTTTTACCACTCACATATGTTTAAAAACAGCAGAAATACTGGCATGCGGCCCTGTGGTGCTGCAGCTGATGCTGCAGTGTTAAAATGTCAAGTAAAACAGTTTGAATGTGTTTAAGCATGTATCAGATATTAAAGTAATTGTACCAAAGGGCTGTTACTTTATAGGCTTATGGCACCTTTCCACTTATTAAGCTTAGACCATGTTTCAAAAATATATTTGTGTATCTTGGGCTAGGGGAAGCATAGAAATGTCGGGTGTGGTGGCTCAGTGGACTAATGCATCCACTGCAGGAGTCTGTGTTTGACCTCATGATCACAGGTTTGAATCCCAGCGGGTCCACTCAGCCTTTCATCCATTTGAGGTCGATAAAATGAGTACCATTGAGTTGGGTAACAATAAACATCTGTTATTCAGCACCAAGATGCCCCGTTGCTGGGGTGAACATGCGCTTTACAAATACACATGTTATGTTATATTTGTGGCATTTTACTAAAAGTGGAAATCTACTCCAAAGTGGAATTTAGACGTTTAGCACACAGGGCTCAAAAATAATTTCTAGAAATGTTGTTATAGTCTGCCTTCAGTGGACTGGACTAAAATTTAGTTCAGTGAGTCCAAAAACCTCCTGCAGTGACTTTAATAGGATTCAGCAATAGCCCAGAGCTCTGCTGTGAAATGCATTAAGTGTTCTGCCTGAAGGACACTTGTCCTTTTGGCCCAGAAGTCCCTGCTGTGGGCTCACTAGCTGTATTATAGGGAAATTAATTATTGCACCTGATACGGCTAGGAGTGGGCACCCTATACTTGGAAAGTAGTTATGAGCTATGTTCCCTCTGCGGTGCCCACATGCGCAATCTCGCACCCTTCTTTCTCGAAGCTCCCAGAGTCTTTCATAGTGCGTGCATGCCAATCTAAAAACATTAACGAGCAATTGGTATCTAAAACTTTGAATGCACTTCTTTTGAAAAGGCGCACTTGTGAAAGGCAGCATGCCAGTTGCTGAATGGCATACCAAGGAGGATAAAGGAACCCAGCTGGGAAGGGGGCCAGACATGTCCTGCACTGTGATGGGAGCAAGCTGTGCAATTGACGAACATGCAGGGGGCGGAGGAGGGAGGAGGTCTTCTGAAAGAATTGAAAGGCTGCGCTGCCGTTTGTTTCACAATCAGAGGTGCAAGAGTGAGAAGTAGAGTCAAGACAAGATTATAGTCTCACTTGGTTGTCTAGAAAATGTTAGAGGTGAATGTATATCATGCAATAAACACCACACAGAAATATGATGAAGCCTTTTCAAACTTCAAGAAAGTGTATTTTTTAACGTTTCACCTTAATGCATCAGGATACATCACTGAGAGACATTTAGTAAAAAGTGATGGCTTTTAAAAAGAGCTTGGACACATTCAGGCCTTTTCACTCTGAGAACAAATCAAGTGGCAAGTCAGTTGTTTTGTGCACCCAGTATTTAGCCTAGATTCTTATTATACTTGGAGCAACATCATAGTCTATTACATAAACACACAAGAGGACTTTGTGCAGCTCACATACTGAACTCATGCATTTGAAGGTGCTTTTATATGATGATGCAGAAAAAGGAGGCGCTTTGAAATGAAATATTTGCAAAGAATCAGGTGCTGCAATCGAAAAAATATTACTATGGGAACCCATAAGTTAGGGGTCAAGAGGTGACAGAGGAAAGGGGGTAGGGTCAGGAGGGACAGAACTTGAAAAACAAAGTCTGACAGTCGATTTACACACATATATATATATATATATATATATATATATATATATATATATATATATATATATATATATATATATATATGCATATATATATATATATCTCTCAACCAAAGTTTGCCCTGCAAACAAGTCCGCACTCCCAACACAGGTAAGTTGAACACCAACTATTTATTTCGATGAAGCAAGCATTTTAGTCCGGATATTTTCCTTGTTTGCTGCCTGACGCGTTTCAAAGATACTTATCTTCTTTTTTAAAGGCGCATGAACTCACATCATTTCTCTCACCACAGTCCCACTTTATGCTCTGATAATTAATTACACCTGCCGGTGAGCTCTTGCAAGGCTTCCTGCTTTACTACATGATTGTGACTCCGATATGCTCTTGCAATGCATTGTGGTACTTGTGATTTTTGACTCTTTACCCTCAAATGGGTTTCTGTGATTATCATATTTTTTCAAGGAAATAGCCCCCCAATGGGCTGGCAGACTGAAAGTCCTGCTTCCATCACTTTAGGTACCTGCTTGGCCTTTAACGATTTGGCATAATTCCAACGTATTACTATGGGACCCCCTAAGTTAGGGGTCAAGAGGTGACAGAGGAAAGGGGGTAGGGTCAGGAGGGACAGAACTTGAAAAACAAAGTCTGACAGTCGATTTACACATACATACATATATATATATATATAAATAAAAATACATCCTGCAAAGAAATTGGCAACAAGGACACATGTGACAGTAAACCCGTTCCAGCTTACTTAATTGATCACAAAGAAGCTGCATTTTAAATATCCTGCAGGCTTAAGACACCTGTTGCCGAGATCATTGTGTGCCCAGCAAATTGTAATAGCAGTGATATATATCTAGTAGTTAACACAGTTTTGGGAGGGTTCTGTGTTCTGTCCAGTCACAGTTTTGACTCATAAAGTAGCACAGAGGGTTAATAAGCCTGCACATCATGTAACATGCAGATCACAGTTTGGTATTTTATTTAGAGAGGTAAGTGGGCTACTGCTTTTGATGCTGAAGACATTTTGTTACATCAAGTTCATAAGTTGCTAGCCTTCTAATGTAACACAGTGATCTATTTACAGGCATCAAAGAGCTGCATGCAAACTGTAAATCATGTAATTAGATCCTTATTGTTGTTTTCTCAATCTGCTATTCTAAGATTGCAAAGAAAGGTTCCTTTGGGGAGCAATAAAGTCTTGTTAGTACATTCAACCACAATCACTGTGTTACATTTTATAACATGACTTTTTGTTTCTCCTGACTATTCACTCCTAACATGTAATGGTTTCAAGTATGGATAATATATGATTTCTTAGGACATTCAGCAGTTCCTGCACCTTGTCAGGCGGTGAGGGGGCTTTCTGATTTAGATTCCAGCTGGCCCAAAAACAAAGGCCTGATTTAACCCCTTTGCTGCAAGGCCTTTCCCCCCTGTGCTAAGCCTTTTTTTGGCTATTTGGGGTAGTTCGCGCTTAGGCCCCTGCAACTTTTTGTCCACATAAGGTATTCACGCCAAATTTGCGTCCTTTTCTTCCAACATCATGGGGATTTTAAAGGTACCCAGGGTTTGTGGAATCCCCTGGAGGGGACCCAAAAATTAGCCAAAATACAGCAAATTCTTTTTTTTTTTTTTAAATGGGGTAAAAGTGCTGCAGAAGAAAGCGTCTGTTTTTTCCCCCTGCAAATGGTATCAACAAAGGGTTTGTTTTCCCAGCTTTCAGGGACAGGCAGACCTGAGAACCTCAAATTTAGCTGAAAAAAATCACATTTTCCACCTATGTTTGCGTGGGATCACTGTGACGGCACAAATGTCCTGCCACACAGCGTTCCCCTCAGTCTCCCGAGTAAAATGATACCTCACTTGTGTGGGTGGGGCAAGGGCCTGTGACTGGGAAGTGCCAAAAACATAGGCATTAAGGGTATAGCACAGTGAATTCTAAGCGGTACATTTCAAAATAAAATTCGTTTTTAGCCAATTCTGCATTGGACACCTGCACAAGTGAGGTATCATTTTACGCGGGAGACTGAGGGGAACGCTGTGTGGTAGGACATTTGTGCCGGCATGGTGATCCCACGCATAAATGTGTGGAAAATGTGATTTTTTAAGCTAAATTTGAGGTTTGCAGGGGATTCTGGGTAGGAAAATGTTGGGGGATCCACGCAAACCACACCTCCCTGGACTCCCCCTTGTGTCTAGCTTTCAGAAATGTGTGGGTTTGTTAGGTTGCCCTAGATGGCCGCCGAGCCCGGGGCCAAAAACCCAGGTGCCCCCCTTGCAAAACCAGGTAATTTTGTGATAGGTAATTTTGATGTCTCCTCAATACGTTTTGGGCGCTTGCCTGTCGCGGGTTCGTGGCCCATCCACGCGAGTGAGGTACCATTTTTGTCGGCAGACCTGGGGGAATGCTGGGTGGTAGGAAATTTGTGTCAGCCCGGTGATCCCACAACTTTCCCACACAGAAATTTGAGAAAAATGTGATTCTTTCAGCTAATTTTAAGGTTTGCAGGGGATTCAGGTAGGAAAACGTTGGGGGGTCCATGCAAGCCATACCTCCCTGGACTCCCCTGGGTGTCTAGTTTTCAGAAATGTGTGGGTTTGGTAGGTTTACCTACATGGCCGCCGAGCCCGGGGCCAGAAACCTGGGTGACCCCCATTGCAGAACCTGGTAGTTTTGTGATAGGTAATTTTGATGTCTCCACAATACGTTTTGGGCCCTTGCCTGTCGCGGCTACTTGGCCCACCCACGCGAGTGAGGTACCATTTTTATCGGGAGACCTGGGGGAACGCTGGGTGTCACGAAATTTGTGTCAGCCCCGTGATCCCACAATGTTTTCATGTAGAAATATGTGGAAAATGAGATTTTTTTCAGCAAAATGTGAGGTTTGCAGGGGATTCTGGGTAGGAAAACTTTGGGGGATCCACGCAAGCCATACCTCCCTGGACTCCACTGGGTGTGTATTTTTCAGAAATTTGTGGGTTTGGTAGGTTTCCCTAGATGGCTGCCGAGCCCGGGCCAAAAACCCAGGTGACCCCCTTTGCATAATCATGTCGTTTTGTGATAGGTAATTTTGATGTCTCCACAATACGTTTTAGGCCCTTGCCTCTCGCGGGCACTTGGCACACCCACACAAGTGAGGTACCAATTTTATTGGGAGACCTGGGGGAACGCTGGGTCATGTGAAATTTGTGTCAGCCCAGTGATCCCACAGCTTTACCACACAGAAATTTGAGAAAAATGTGATTTTTTTTCAGCTACATTTGAGGTTTGCAGTGGATTCTGGGTAGGAAAACTTTGGGGGATCCCTGCAACACATACCTCCCTGGACTCCCCAGGGTGTCTAGTTTTCAGAAATGTGTGGGTTTGGTAGGTTTCCCTAGATGGCCGCTGAGCCTGGGACCAAAAAAGCAGGTGACCTCCTTGACAAACCAGTTTGTTTTGTGATTGATAGGTGGGCACCTATGTTTTTGGTCCCGGGTTTGGAGGCATCTAGGGGAACCTAAAAAACCCAGACATTTCTGGAAACTAGACACCCGTGGGAATCCAAGGAGGTGTGGCTTGCGTTGATCCCCCAACATTTTCCTTCCAAGAATCGGCTGCAGACCTCAAATTTAGCTAAAAAGTCAAATTTTCCTCTAATATCTGTGTGGGAAAGTTGTGGGATCACCGCACAGCAAAAATGTCCTTTCACTCAGCCTTCACCTCAGTCTCCCGATAAAAATGATACCTTACTTGTGTGGATGGGCCGAGTGCCTATGATATGGAAGGGCCAAAAACGTGTAGAGATTGAGGGGAGCCCAAAGCGGGACCAAAAGGGCAGTTTGTTTATACGTTTTTAGGCTGACGCTACTTTGGGCACCCACACAAGTGAGGTATCATTTTTCTCGGGAGACCAAGGGGAATGCTGGGTAGTAGGAAATTTGTGCCTGCGTGGTGATCTTACAACTTACTCACACAGACATGTGAGGAAAATGTGACTTTGAAAGTAAATTTGAGGTTTGCGTGGGATTCTGGGTAAGAAAACGCTGGGGGATCCATGCAAGCCACACCGCCAGACAAGAGTCAGTACACGTACACCACCATCCACGCACACCACCAGCCAAGCGCCATCCACGTACACCATCAGCCAAGCGCCATCCACACACCGCCAGCCAAGCGCCATCCATGCACACCGCCAGTCAAGCACCATACAAGTACACCGCCAGCCAAATGCTATCAATGCACACAGTCAGCCAAGCAATATCCACGCACACCGCCAGCCACGCGCCACCCACGCAATCCGCCATCGAAGAGCCATCCCCGCACACCGCCAACCAAGCAGGGCCGGACTGGGAACAGCAACAAACCTGGCAGATTGCTGCTCGACCGGCCCTGGGGGGGAGGGTGGGGCACCACTCCTGCTTTTGTTACTGGGGCCTGATATTGCAGCACTGCTGCAAAACCGGGCTCCAGTGACAAAACTTCACCCCACGGCCAGAAAACCGGCCCACCGGGGAAACGCCCGGTGCCCGCTACAGCCAGTCCGGCCCTGCAGCCAAGCACCATTCATTTTTTTTAAATCTCTTTTTATTGATTTTATCCCAACGTGTGACAAAAGAAAGCATCGCATCAATTAAGAGATACATATAACGCATAATTGAAAAATGTTTCTTTCTATGTCCCCTCCCTCCCTCCCACCCCCCTTCGTCACCGGTGTGCCTTCTACCACTTATTACTAACAATACAGTTCTCCACAGTTTATCATAGCAACAATTATGTACAATCATTAAAGCAATACAGTGTAGAAATTGGCATTAGGGGTCACTATACAGTCCGCTGGTCTCTTCTTGGCCCATGTTTCATATACTTAGTTGGTAATTGGAGTTCCCTGGTCCCCTCCGACCGACCCTTGCTCTGATCCCGTCTCCGGGGTCCGCAGTATTGTAACCAAGGCCTCCCAAGCCCTCGCCGCCTCTAGTGCTGTTTCATTATTACTACGCCAAGCCTGCTGCAGCCTAAGAGTGCCTTCGCTCGCGCCCACTTCAATAATTCCGCTCGCCATCTCCCCGCGCTTGGTCCCCCCGCTGACTTCCAATGCATCGTTATCTCTCTTTTGGCTAAGATCAGGCCGAGGTCTAGAAATTTACTCGTGGTTTTCGTTTTATTAGTGTGCGGGAACCAATGCAGAATACAAACACCCATGTCTAGATCAAGTACGCGCTCAGTCACACTACTCAACAGTTCCAGCACTTCTTCCCAATAATTCCCCAAATTCATACACCCCCAGAACATATGACGGAAGTCGGCCCCCTCCAAGCCACATCTCGGGCATAGAGCAGTCGCCGTATGGAAGTATTGTTTAAGCTTAGCTGGCGTCAAATACGCTCTGTGCAGAACATAGAATTGCACCAATTGGAATCTGGCATTTCTCGTGCTCTTCCAGGCTCGTCTAACCAATTGGGCCCATGTGTTTTCAGGGGTTTCCTTGCCAAGGTCCCCCTCCCATTTCTCCTGCAGCGTGTTCAGCGGGCCTAGACCTTCAGTCAGCATACGCCGATACAGACACGTAACAGCCTTAAAAGTCCCCGATGCCATCACCACATATTGACACGCCATGGAGGTCCGTGGCTCCGACAACCCCAGCCCCCAATGGCGCTGCAGTGCCGAGACGAGTGCCGCATGCAGCAGATAATCCCCGCGCGGAAGATCATATTTAGCCTGCAAGGCCCGAAAGGACAACAAGGTTTCATTTTCATATAGGTCTCCTAATACTTGTATCCCTAGGTCTTCCCAGTGGGCCAACGCCGACCAGTCCCCGCCATGCGGGAAGGCAGTACACATGCCCAACGGTATCTCCGGGGCATTAGGGCGGGCGAAGCCAGCCCGTTTCTGACTCCGGTTCCAGCACAATCTTAGCGTCCTCTCTTCCACAGTAAGCGGTTCAAGGCACAACTTCTGGTTCAAAACTATGAAAGACAATATATATCTTGGGACCCATCGTCCTCCAGGGCCATCAGGACCTCTAAACTCCCGAGCTATGGCCTGGGTCAGCCACTGCAGCTGTGCTGCCAGATAGTACCCTCGAAATCCGGCACTGCCATGCCCCCATCAGCCCTAGGACGTATCATCGTGGCCATTGCAACTCGCCGCCTGCCCGTCCCCAAAGAAAACCCCCAGCCATAGAACGGAGCTGTCGAAAGATGGAGCCCGCCACCCAAATCGGCAACGTCCGAAAATAATACAATAAACGTGGGAGCACCACCATCTTCAGGAGTGCTACTCGGCCGGCGACCGATAACGGTAGTGTACTCCAAAATGCGAAATTGCCTTTAAGCCCGCGGATAACCCGGCCTAAATTGCCCTCCAACAAATCTCCAACTGAATGGTAGATATACGTGCCTAAGTAAGGCAGACAATATGGTTCCCAGCGTACACCCGCCACTTGCGGAGGGGTCGCCTCAGTCGGGGCAACCGGAAATAAGCAGGTCTTTGCCCAGTTCACCCGCAGTCCCGAATATTGCCCAAACGCCGAAAGCAAGTTTCGTGCTCCCTCCAATGCCGCTTCCGCGTTCGCGAGAAAGAGCAATAAATCATCCGCGTAGAGGGAGACATAGTGCATATCCCCACGATGGAGTAAGCCAGAATAATGCTCCCCCAACCGGGCATGGGCCGCTAAAGGTTCAATGGCCAGGGCAAATAATAGCGGCGAGTGGACAACCCTGTCTCGTACCGCGGCCCATCCAGCAGGCCGGGGAGACCGTCACCCCCATCCGCACACGCGCCGACGCCGATCTGTAAAGAAGTTCCGTCCACCCCACAAAGTCGTCACCTAATCCAAACTCACGAAGGACCCGGTACAAATACGACCACTCCAGGCTATCAAATGCCTTTTCTATATCTACCGATAGAACCACTGCTGTAGGTGTATCGCTATGATCCTCTCCCAAAATCCGCAAAGGCGTTGCACATTAGTTGCAGTATCACGCTTCGGGATAAAGCCCGCCTGGTCAGTATGGACCAGTTGCGTCATATAGGGGAGGAGCCGGGTCGCCAAAATTCTACTCAATATCTTATAATCGGCAGTTAACATTGATAAGGGACGATAGGCCGACCTAGCCAGTGAATCCCCGCCCGGTTTCAGCAGCGGAATAATGATAGCCTCGCGAGTGGAGATTGGCAACCGTCCCAATTCCCAGGCCTCTCGATAAACCGCCAGCAGTTTAGGGGCCAGGAGATCAATATATGCAGAATAAAATTCGATCGGTAGACCGTCGGCACCTGGGGACTTCTTGCGCGCCATGTGTTTTACCGCGCTGCGTATCTCTCCTTCAGTAACCATCTGTCCCAACGTGGTCCTTTGGTCAGCCTCAAGCTGCGGCAGTTGTATCTCAGCTAAGAATTCAGTCAACTCATCGCCCGTACTTTGCAGTTTGCTCTCATAAAGATCCGTGTAGTAGGCCAAGAACATCTTATTAATCCCCTGCTGCGTGTACTCCGGCGTGCCCGCTGGGGAGGTCAAGGCCAATATGGGCGTGCCCCTCGGTATCGGGTTAGCCAACCACGCCAGGAGGGCGCCCGCTGTATCCCGCTCCGCATGTGCCCTCACCAAATATTCCCTATGATCAAAACAGCGCAACCGCTGCACCTGTTTAGCCACTTCCTCCCTTGCAGCCAACACGTCAGCCTGCGCTTCCGGGTTCTCAGGGAGCGCTCTCTCCGCCTGTCGTAGCAGCAGTTCCACCCTCTCTACGTCTTGCAACAGTGTCTTTCGCACTCCCGTCGCCTTGGCAATACATAATCCCCGCACTACCACCTTAAATGCGTCCCACTCCAGCGCCAGGTCCGAGGCCGTTCCCGTATTTTCTAAAAAATAATGTTCAATACCCTCTCGCACCTCCGCACGAAACACCGGGTCATCCAAAGTCTCTGGACGCAATCGCCAGGTGGGAATTACCGGCCTTACTCGGGACCACCTCAGGGCCAATAGCAATGGGTTATGGTCCGATAATGTCCTTGTCAGATATTCACTATGGCGAACCATCGCATGTACATCCGGTGAGCACAATACTGCGTCCAACCGCACGTGCAAGTTATGTAAAGCAGAATAATAAGAATAGTCCCGTTCTCCCAAATGGTGCGCGCGCCAAGTGTCTACGAGCCCCCACTCAGCCTGCCAATCCCTCCGAAGCTTCACTGAAATGACATCAGCTTGATGTGCGCGCTGATCGTCATTTCAGGGAAACCACACATACAGCCATGAGAGCTGGGGAAGCTCTTCCCCAGCTCCCAAGGATGTTGGGGGTTAAAGGAAATCCCTCTGGTGCCCGCACCAGAGGGATTTCAAATGCCATGTGCGATGACGGCCGGGAGCCGTCCTGCGCACACGAGCACCGTGGTGCAGGACGGCTCCCAGACATCCTGCGCCTGGAAAGGGTTAAAGGGCCACTAGCCATTGTTTTGTTCACGTATCAAAATGATACAATCTTCTTGCTGTAGGTGGACACAGGAACCATGAGCTAGAGTTGGCTTCATGGCTCAACATACTCCTAGAAGCAGCTTATTTGTGTAAGGACGGTGCACCCAGAGAATATGCCAAAGTAGGATTTACTGAACTTAGGGTAGTAATGTGGTTAGAACCTTTTCTACCACGGTATTTACACTGCTTGACCCTAAATATTCCACTGTTTGAATGTAGAGACCGCTAGAGGTGACAGAGCTGTGTCAAGTGACTGTAAAGATTATTGTCTTTTTATGGAAACTGAGATGGCAATGTGAATCAAAAAAATCTTAGTTTAGCATTTGATAGCTTATGCATTGCACTTGCTTGCAAAGTGATTTGATGCGTGTCTTTGGTGCACAAAGCTTTGGCTCACAGAGACCATTCATTTTCGCACATGGAGGAACAAAATTAGAGGGAACATTGGTTATGAGGGGTGACGTTTTGGGCAGCTACCCACCCAAGGCAGATATTGTCTCTTGTTTTTCAATGACATGGTGCACTAGGAAAGAACCCTTGCAATAAACATCCTGACGCCTCACTCCTGGGGCGGGCTAGAAACAATAGAAATTGATCACTTTGAGCTGGTTTACCTTGTATTGGGAGAAGGTAGTTAGTATCACATTCGAATGTGTAAACCCAAAGGCAGTCATGGGGCCCTCACTGCTGAACTGGCTGAGACTTTCTGGTACATTAAAACTCAGAAATAGTGAACCCTTGAGTAGATTCTGTCTGAAAACAGCTGTTGTCTTGCAAAATTGGGACGGGAAGAGGGTGAGGACATTTTAGTGATAGGTTTAGGGTCACCAGCAATAACTGAAGGGTTACAGCTATAGAGAGGCTCCTGGAAATAATAAAGATAAAAAATAGAAAGAAAGTAGTTGTGTACATGAAGGAATTCTTGATCGTCCTGATAGAGGACTGTGAAGGGATTGACTTCAGCTCTGCATCTAAGAGTTATTGTCAGGGCCAGTAGGACTGGCCTCTTGCGCCCCACAGGAAGGATACAGGACTCTGAACTTATTCAGGAAGAGTCACTGCTGTTTGTCTGCATCCACGAAGGAGGTAGAAGAGCACTCCATGGGCAGACTAAACTGGCCTCTGAAGACCATTCCTGAGTGGTGGGACATTTAAAACATCAGCAAAAGAATAAAATTTACTTTCAGCATTATCTTTAAAAAAAAATGGACATTTGGGGTTAATTTAAATAAAACCGTGTGCAAAAGAGACCCCATCAGTCCTAAAAACTAAACTGCTTTATAACTTTTCTCAGAGAGGTAATGCTTTGTCTCAAAGTTTAAAATTAACACAACCCGGGATCGTTTGTGCACAGATCCTAAACTCTAAATTCTAGAAAATTATATATATTCGTTTTAGAAACAACAGAAGATTGAAATTTGTGTTTAGTATGTACTGATTGCTAAATGAGATTGGTTTCATTTTCGTGTCATTTTAACCATGAAAATGTTTACTGTTTAACTAATTGTTTTGGGAATTTTGTCATATTTAATTCTTAACTTTAATGTCTTGTTTGTTAATGCAGTTCATACCCACATGAACTTTCTTTGAGGGAAGCCTATGAGTTTCTACCGAGCTACCAAGAGTAAGCTCATGGTTCCACAAAGAACCCTTTTTTTGGGTCCAGCCTGCTAGAGCATGCACTAGCGCACACGTCTCACTTGCGAGACACAGTTGTTAACAAAAAAGGCCTGAAGCCTGCCCGTTGCTTACCATTGGTTGGCTTGCATGGCACTCTTCTTTACAGCCTCGTAATTCGTCAAGGCAGGCCAAACATCATTTCCATTCCTCTCTGCGGAGCAGGGATCAAGCACCGATTGACTCAATGTAATCAGTGCCCATCTGCTGCTGCCGACGTGATTGAGGTACTATTTTGATCTGTTTAACTTTTAGTGCCCTGCAAACAGAGGGTGAGTGACTGGTAAAAACGTGCCCAGCAAGACAAACAAAATTGCAAGGATTTATTTTTCACTTTGCACTCATGTTTTGTTTAGTTTTTCTCGTGGGCGCTGTTCTCAAAAGTTGAGGATTATTTTATTGCAAAGCTACATCTTTTCTTTTCTTATGTGTCATTTCTGAAATGATGCTTTAACACATAATCGGGCAGTACACACCAATCCACCCCACTCCAATCCGTTCCACACCAATCCATGAGCCTCACCCCGCCTCACCTCACCCCACACCAATCTGCCACGAATATATGACGATACTTAGCATGCCATTACTACGCATGCTTTTAGTGCGATGTTTTTACATCGCAAATGCCATTAGTACGCATATTTTTACTGCGCATACCAGTACATCGCAAATGCATTAATAATATAAGAATTGTCTTTTACAGCGCAGATCATTACTTCGCATACCACTACTTCGCGTACATGGACCATTTTTAATAATTTAAAAATTAAATAACCTAACCCTAAACCCTAACACACTACCCCCAGCACGACACCCTACACTACACAAACACCACTACACTACCCTAAACCCTAAATCAATACCCCCAGCACGACCCCCCCGACCTCTACTCCTGTCCCTACACTCATTCACTACCCAGCACAACCCCCTTCACTTCCCTAAACCCTAAATCACTACCCTACACTACACATGCACCACAACACTACCCTAAACCCTAAAACACTACCCCCAGCACGACCCCTACACTACACAAACACCACAATACTGCCCTAAACCCTAAAACACTACCCCCAGCACGACCCCTACACTACACAAACACCACAACACTACCCTGAACCCTAAAACACTACCCCCATCACGACCCCCTACAATACACATACACCACAACACTACCCTAAACCCTAATACACTACCCCAGCACGACCCCCCCGACCCCACTCCTGTCCCTACACTCAAACACTACCCAGCACGACCCCCCTACACTACCCTAAACCCTAAAACACTACCCTACACTACACATACACCACAACACTACACTCAGCCCTTAAACAGTACCCCCAGCACGACCCCTACACTACACAAACACACTACATCCCCCTTACCTCACTCTCCTCATGGTTCCTCTCTCCTCCTGGGACCTTCTTCACGTCGTCTCCGAGGGGCGGTGCACGTCGTTGTGAGGAAACAGCCTCAGTTTCCTCACAACGACATGGATCGTTTTTTTTTTTAGTTCGCATGTGAATACCTTGCCTTTACAATGAATTTCTTTAGCGCATACCATTACTTCGCATGCGTTGTAACAACGCTTGCGATGTAACAACTTGCGTACTAATGGTACGCGTTGTAACATCGCAAGCGTGCGAAGTAATGGTATGCGCAGTAGCAGCCGCACACTAAAGGCTGTTTACTATCTGCCACACTCAATCAAATCCACCCCAGACCAATCCAATCCACCCACTCCAATTCAAACTACTCACCCAAATCCAATCCACTCCAATTCACCACACTTCAATCCTTCCAACCCACCCCACTTCAATCTGCCTCGCTCCAATCCAAAACAATCTGCTGCACTCCAATCTTCCCCAGTCCAATCCAAAACAATCTGCCTCACACCAATCCAAAATAATACTCCCCACTCCAAAACAATCTGCCCCACTCCAATACAAAGCAATCTTCCCCACTCCACTCCAAAACAATCTGCCCCACACCAATCCAAAAAATCTGCCCCACTCCAATTCAAAACAATCTGCCCCACACCAATCAAAAACATTTTGCCCCACTCCATTCTGCCCACTCCAATCCAAGATAATCTACTCGCTGTAGAGAGATAAAACAGAGAGAGTGGCTGCAAGTAATAAAAAAAGAAAACAACAAGCATCCCCTGGCAGACCGCAGCAATGCTGGGATCAATTTAGCGCTGCGCCACTATCTTCCTCGGTGCCGTGTGTATCAAGATGTTGGAGGCCGGGCAGCAAATCCCCGATGCTGGGTGCGATTTAGCGTGTCGCCGCTATCTTCCCTGATTTGATACTATTTTTGGTGCTGTTTGACAAATGAGCACCAAATATGCCAGATCAAATTTTTTATTCTTGAATTATATTTTTGTGTAGATCGGTTAAGTGGGAACAAAGTTATTTATGGTGATCTAAAGTACCTGTCAGGGGTTGACGCAGGATAAAGCGGAAGGTGGCTCATGGTACGAGTCTAGGGCAGTATTTCTTCTGTATACTTGGTTCTCCAAGGGGTGTCCAGGCATCTTTCAGTGTCAGGAAATGGCTGCCATGAATACTATGGAAGATGGAAATCTGCCAGACATTCCAGTAAAAAGATATGATGATATAGCGGAAATCACTTATGGGTTCAGGGGTGAAGGAGTTGGGTTTCATGTTCTGGACTTACTCTGAAACCCCTGGGCGATGGCTCTTTGTTGCCTGCTTAAAAGTGTGGAGGGGAGTAAAACGTTAGCAAATTATACATTACCATTCCATTTGCCTATGTTACTAAAGGAACACAGACTATGAATCCAAAGTTTAGTGAGTTCATTACAAAGCCAAGAAAAGTTGAACATACAAACACCTCCAGATGAGGGTGTAAAAATACATGGGTACTGATACAAAGCCAAATCTACGAGTGAAATTTAGACGATGCAACATTCACAGGACGACCAATTCCAATATCATTACGCAAAAGATTACTGGTCCAGTATCAATAGTTCTCTTCATGAGAGGTTCGTGAGCAAAAAGCATTAGTCTGTCCCTACACAACCACTATCGTGACATCCCTACTTAGCATTCCCCAGGCAAGTTCAGGAAAAGGTGTCAGCATGTGATGGCTTCCTAAGAAGTGCACTCACGTTGGATGGGTCAAGTAGCATAAAGCTACAGAGCTCGTTCTAAGATGCTCTTTCTTCCCCTAGCATGACAGAAGTCCCCATACTCTGTCCCTAACCCCAACACAAAAATCGTAGGTCACACCCATCATCACATCACGCAATCATCCCATCCAGCTGGACACCTCCTCGTAGGAAACTTTCCATGCAGCAACGGTGCTCCCAGGCTCTTGCTCGATGACCTTGATTCCCAGGCCTTCTCCAGTGAGAAAGAACACCGCCCCACATTATCAGTACCGCTAGTTCAAATGTATCCTCTCCTCCCTGAACCTAGCTCCTAAAACAAAAGCGTTATTCTAACTAACAAAGATGAATTTCTCCACCTGCAACAGAAATGTGAGAAAGAACAGATTCTGCATACGCATGTAATCTACTAGCAAACTCATCTAGAGAGCCAGGGAGAAATACACATGAGGCCTACGATATTCGGCTAACATAAGAAACAACATATAATTTCATTAAGTACACGTATACATAAACATTATTACGGGGCATCTTTACATCAATACGTTACATAGCAAATGAATTGGTTCTCATTAGTCAAACATAAAACTCAGAACATTAAAGCTTCATCGAATAGAGTGATTACAATGTTGATTTCTCCACGTTGTACAAAACCATGACTATCACTTCACTTTACACGTTATTACATTACACATTCTAATAACCAAATGTTAACACGAGAAAGGATTATGTGTGGGGGCGAACTACTCGTGATTATAATGCACCCCTACAAATGAAAAAGCACAATCGCGCTCTATCAGAGGGCAGGACTTTGGAGTAACAGAAGGCAGCGCAGTACAAAGCCCCTTTTCACACCACAATCGGGCATCTGGCAACTCCCCTAGTTGGTTCATCTTCCCCCAGCGTGAATTTGGCACCCTGCCTTTCCGTTCCTCCCATGTTTGCTTTGTTCTTCCTTTTCGGTTCCTGGTCCCCAACATTGCCTCTTATATTTGAAGGCACATTCCATGTAGTTTTATTTGCTACTGTTGGAAGCTTATCATCTCTCCCTGCTTGCTTTAGAGACACTCACACTCTACTCAAGCGTTCTGTGGCCCAGGAACTGGTTCCTGCCTGGACATGGAGCTTGTCACTACCATCCTGCGAGAGGAGACGGAGAAGGTACTACCAAGTACGATTCTTGAATTAAGTGATTTATTTTTTATGCTAAACCAGCGCCTATTACTGTTGTTTGTTCTTTCTTAAGTGTACTGAGTGATGGATCTGCGACATTTCTGAGCCTTTATCCACTACCACTCTATAACCAGAGTATTGAGTGTCTCTCTACCTTCGCCTATTTCTCCTCTGGACCCTGACCGTGATTTCACGAATTATCTTGGTTGAAAATGGTGAACAAGTCACATCATCAACAGACTTGAGCCCTGTGAATCCAGACACTAGCATTTTCAATTTCAAGTCCCTCAGCATCTTTTGCTCTCTGGTGCAGAAAAAAACTGGAGAATGGTTTTACACCAACGGGTAGAAGAACAAACTTTACTCAGAATATGCTTTTTATTATTCAAAGGGTTATTCTTTTATATACTTTTGCAAATGGTTTAAAGAACGGTTTGTGAACCTTTTCGTTAGAACTGGAAAATAAATCGGATTGACAGAGGAAGCTGCCAAAGCCTAATGAAGGCAATGGGCCAGCTCACTTTAACCCCTGGCTCTCTTCACTGAGAGTGACACTATTTTGTTGCTGCACATGTGCAAATCTGCACTGCACTTCACTGCTTTTTACAGTGCAAGGCTGGTTTCATATCATATCATTTTTAGGTTGAGCCTGGGGTGCGCATGCACTGCTCTGGGAGGCATGCTGTATTCAGGTATGGACTTGAAGCTCTGCCCACTCCCCGCCCATATTTTTCATTGGCTTGTGTCATTGTCCTTTGTAAACTGTGGCTTTTCATTGGTCAATAGGCTTAGTAGTCCCTTCTTAGTACCGCCTTGTCTTACCGCCTTGTCTCATTTTCTAACCTCCCAAGAGGACACCCCCTATTACGTGTGTTGTTAATCAGTAAGCTTTAATTGCAGCCTCCGAGCACCATTTGGTTAAATGGTTTTCTCCTGCCTGCAAGCAGGACACGCTCTCCCCCAACGCTTTATTTATTTTTTCTAGCACAGCAGGCCACGCTGATACAGTGGTGGCCGTGCCTTTAGTTTGTTGTTTGCGGCCCGAACGTGGCCGCATGTTTTTTTTTTTACTATTTGTTTAGTTTTTGATTTACAAGTGCCCCATACGGCGCTTTCACTTTAATGTCGGCCACGCCCCTTTCTTTAGACACGGCTCGTCTAAAGAAAAGTGCACGCCCGCTATTAAAGTGAAACCACGGCATGGGGCACTTTTACAAAAAAAGCATTTTGTTGTCAACTTAACAAACAGATGCTTTTTTTTGTAAAAGCGCCCCATGCCGCGCTTTCACTTTAATGGCGGCTGCGCACCTTTCTTTAGACACGGCTCATCTACAGAAAGGGGCGTGGCCGCCATTAACATGAAAGCGCGACATGGGGCACTTTTCCAAAAATAGCATTTGCAATGCAATAGGTCTTGCATTTGCAAGAGTTTGAGCAATTGGCATTTACAATGCCAATAGCTCAAACTCTCGTAAATGCGAGACCTATTGCATTGCAAATGCTTGTTAATTTAGTCTTTAAATGGTTCACATTTGTTGATTTTTTCTTTTTGAAACATGCACATTGCCCTTAGATGGAGGTATTTTTACTTTTTATTACTTTTATACTTTGAATGTCTTTTGACTATGTTTGCAACAAAAATACATGAGCTGCGAAATATCACAACTGCAACATGACTTTTTAGTCCCACTCACCTTGTCATTGTGAATTGAATGATTCTCCAATTACTCTTATCTGATTAGTTCTTACAGTTTCAAAGTTTTGTTCTGATGCTAGCAGCTCTCCAACCATGCGTGGTTCTGAACCATGACTACCTTCTATGGGTCCAGAGGGCACACGCATAGCCACAGAGATGAAGGTATAAAATGGGCTTTATTTCCAACAACAAATCTTACATCGGCAGGCTATTTTCTGAACCAAAAAGGCAATAATGGGACCATTTGGACAACCATTGTCCAACAAAGAAAAGAACATGAGGAAAACATACAAAAACACCCTCCACCCACATTCAGTTCAAAGGTTGTATGGTTACAATGTACTGTGTGCAGCTGTGGGAGGTGTGCACTAGGCTCTGGGGCTCATGGTTAGAGGTGCTCAGAAACCAAGAGCTGTTAAGATGTTAATGGTGTAGATCCTTCAAATGTACAGGTATTGGTGACGAAGACCTTCAACCAATCCACCCAAAACTCTGATAATGGCAACACCATAGCTGTCAATGGGAAAGTGCAGGCACCATTATGGTCAAGAACATAGAGCCTGCAGTGAACCACTCATACCTACAAAATACGGATTTCAATGAACGCTGCAGCAGGTGTCGAAATTGTAAAAATAAGATCAAAAGGCAAGCCTTTTTAGATCTCGCCTAAGCAGCGCATGTGCTGTCTCTTGAGACGTGCTGTATCTACTGTATTGGCTTTAAGCACTTCCATCTTTTCTCTTTCGTTCCTTCATGTGTCTTTCGAAATCCCTTTGTTTTCGTTGGTGAATAGTGTACATTTGTCCCTCCTTTTGCTGTTTTGGTCATGCCCTGGAGACTAGCCCTGTTGCATGGATGACTTCACTATTGGCCATATGTGGTAGTTTCAGCGCACTATTTTTTTTTGCCTTGGCTTGTTTGGCTTTTCGACTGTGCTCAGCCGAGGGCTGCACATCATGTCCTTATCTTGTTTTCCACTGTCTTTGGTTTCAAGAGTGCTTTTTCAGCGCGAGGCTTTGTTGTTTTTCATCCTATAACATTTTTGGTTTCATTAACTCAAATGTACAAACCTTAAATAATATACTTACTTAATGGAAGTGTAGTTTAAGAAGATTATGGACAGCAGGATCAACCTATTTACATTGTGCTTTTGACAGTGTAATTATTTGTATACATTTAAAGAGATAAACATGCTGTTACTGCTCCATTTTATGAAATTGGATGCAGCTTTTAGTTGCACAGTCTTAACTTTTTAGGCTTTCTTTTAGGGTTCAATCGTTGGTGAAATAAAACCAATATCAAGGGATGCCTCCTCGTACTCTCCAAACACGGTGTGTAATGTGAGGTTATTTAGCAACATGTCCTGCGTGTAGACAATGCAACACCACCTCAGCATCAGCACGGCACCACTTCAGCACCAGTCAGTGTCACTCAGCATCACTTCAGCAGCACCACCGCAGCAATACTTGAGCATCACTCAGCAGTACCTGTGCACCACCACAATACCAGCACAGCACCACCTCTGCATCACTCAGCCCCAGTGCAGCACCAAATCAGCCCCAGTGCAGCACCACCTCAGCACCAGTGCAGCACCACCTCAGCACTGCACCACCTCTGCAACTGTGCTGCATCACCTCACTTCCAGGGCAGCACTACCTCAGCATCAGTGCAGAACCACCAGCTCAGCATCAGCACAGCACCAGCACAGCATCACTCAGTGCCACCACAGCATAACTCAGCACCAGCGCAGCATCTCCTCAGCATCACTCAACACCACCACAGCACCCCCTCAGCATCAGCAAGTCACTAACTCTGCATCAGTGCACCACCATCAGCACAGCACCAGCGCAGCCCCACCACATCATCAGTGCAGCCCCACCTCAGTACCAGTGCAGCACCCCCTTACCAGCAACTCAGCACCAACACAATGCCAATTCAGCATTAGTGCAGCACCATCTCAGCACCAGAGCAGCATCTCCTCAGCACCAGTGCAGCACCACCTCAGCACCACTCAGCACCACCTCAGTATCACTCAGCATCACCTGAGCATCACCTCCGCACCAGCACACCACCACCTCAACATCACTCAGGGCCACCTGAGTATCATTCAGCATCACCTGAGCATCACCTCTGCACAAGCACACCACCACCACAGCACCATCTCAGCATCACTCAGCACCATCTCAGTCTGCCCTCCGAATCTGGCATCTGTTGATTCTCCCCTAGTGTCCGTCCACTGCTCGTGTTGTAATTCAGGTACTATTTCCCAACCTCCACTCTCCTGTTGTTTATGCCCCCCCATAACAAAAATAAAGCTATGACAGACAAACATTAGAACAGGCAGGAAGAAGTTGCCAGCATTGCAAGGACAAAAAAACTAGAAGACACTTTTTATGTCAAATCTTTTTTTAATAGGGTCGATCAGTTGTGCATAATTCTTGGTTATATATAAGGTATCAAAAATGCGTATAACACCTTTCTATTATAACTTTTCAACAAGCTGCACAGCAGCCACAATGCTCTACAACATAGCTAAGAAACATTGGCAAAGCCAATAGCTCTGGCTAAACACTTATAATTTCCCAAAGGCGAGACCTATTGGCTATGCCAATGCTTGTTTCTCTATGCTGGAACAACATCCCCACCCAAAGCAGGCTTGCATCATCTCTCCTTCAATTAAGAAAGAACTTAAGACCCACCTTTACAAGGAGCAATTATTGATCAGCCGCACACAAAGGCTACAATTCCATCTCCACGTTCCAGTGCTTGAGTCCGCATCATTCCTTAGCCGAAGACCAGTTCACTACAGGGGTTGTACAATGCCCAAATGTTTCCTCGCTAGGCATGCAATTTGTCAAAATCAACATATCCATACACAGATGTTGGGCAAAGTATTTTTCAGTTATGGCCTGGGGACAGCATTAGATGTCTCATTAGTCTGTGTTTTTCCCCAAAAATTATAATAAATATGAAGGACCTATGGAATAAGACAGCATCTTACATGTCGCTCAACATGCATTATTTATGTGATTCAGTGCCAACGGCAAAGCTGTAAAAAACAATATGTAGGCCAAACAGTGAATGACCTCCGTACACGATTCAGGAACCACAAATCGCCAATAATTAATAAGAAAATTGACCAGCCTGTAGCCAATCATTTTAACCTTGTGGATCATTTACTATCAGATTTGAAGATTTTCCCCGTGGAACATGTCTCAAAGGAAGAACTACTGGACTCCAGAGAAAACTTCTGGATGTACCGTTTAAAATCACTGCATCCAGATGGACTGAACATTACTGATAATACAACCTGATTACTGCATATCTCAAGAGCTCTCAGGACTGCATTGATTCCACATTCCAAATGGAATCTTCACTCATGATGCTTTTTGAAAATTCAGCCGTGTCATCTGTGCAGCCACTGAGCAAACCATCTTGTACTACCTGAGGAAGGCGGAAGCTGAAACGTTGTAGTGGAAATATATTTTTGTTCTTTGGTAAATCTATCTGTTTGAGTCACTTCTTTCTTGGATATTTTATTTCTTTGTGACTCATTGTATCCTTTGGGATCCAGATTTTTGCCCTGGCTGGCTGTTGTTTTCTTGTGATCCTCCATCTTCAAGTATATATATATATATATATATATACATAGAGGGGCTTTGGTGGAAAACACAAGTCAAGGCTTCTCCCTCTATGGCAGAGCAGCATCCTCAACTCCTCTCCGTCCGCCACAAGCGTTAATATTAGTCACCATGACCACCAGCTCAACCTCAATCCCCTCTCCACATTACAGTGCTTGAACCAGTATTATTACTTAGCCTAGGGCCAGCCCATTACACTGCTTCTACAGTGCTCCACTGCTTCCTAACTAGCCTTGCAATTTGTAAATATCATACAAAGACGTTGGGAAAAGTCTTTTTAGGTATGGCTGTCTCACCAGCCTCATACATGTATATACATGGAGTGGGCTTTCGGTCAGTCCTCGTTATCCATTGGTCTGTTCAAGTGCCATTCACATTTTGCATCCGCCCACCAAAGCCTAATGTAGGCAATGGGTCAGCTCACTTTAGCCACTGGCTCTCTTGACTGGCGCTGACAATATTTTGTTGTTGCACTTGTGTACATCTGCTTAAAAAGCAGTGCTCTCCAGTGCAAGGACTTGTTTAAATTTCATATCATTTTTTATTAAGTCTTGCAATGGTTCACATTTTCTGACTTTATCTTTTCGCAAACATGCACACTGCCCTTTAAACGGAGGTATTTTTAATTTGTATTACTTTTATACCTTGAATGTCTATTGACTAAGTTTGCAACATTAATAAATACAAATGTTTGCAGCTTGCTAAAACCTCACCGAAAGGCTTCGCAAATTCTTCTTATGGACTTGTGCTGCGAAACATCCCAACGACAAAATGAGCCAGGCACCTCGGCGTCCTCTCTGCTTGAGATGCGCCCTGTGGAGGGTCGATGCATTCACGGGCCATTGATTTGCACTTGTCAAAATTTGGAATATTAAGTTATCTCTTAGACATCCTGTAAATGATTTTCCTGCCGGCGCCGAGCGAGCGGATTTTAATAGTGAGATTTTGGCAGTGCCGTCCTCAAGAGACCTCTTGTAATCATTGTTCTAGGGCACTCGACCCACAGTCCCTCAATCTGCCTTTCTTATAAAGTGAGGGCTTTCCTGCTTTTGGCGGGAGCGCGGGTTGGTGCTTTGAAAAATAATGGCCATTAGTTGGTGGGGTCCTCGCTTGAATCGGCGTTGAGATTATCAATAATTTGATTTAGCTCATATATTTCAAGAGGCATTTTATGTAAAGCATGGAATAATAGAAGCAGAACAGATGGCGGACTATCCCAGAGCTGCATATGGCGCGGCTAAACAAGCAGCTGATGAGAGAGCGAACCGTCCTTTTTTTTGCCAATGCTTGGTTCACCACCCATGAAACACAGCAACTGTTCAGAAAAAAATCGAGATGAATATTTTCTTTTTCGTTTTTTCTGCTGCCGAAGATGACACGGAACCAAGAAGCAAAAGCAGAGATCTTTAATTCTTTCTTTGCAACTCATGCCTGCTGGATTCGTTATGCCTGCATCAGAGGAAGGCCTCTATGCGACAAAACTACCCGCCTTCCACCTCAGGAATGCTTCCTTCTGGATGCTGATAACTAGTGCAGGCTTTAGGGAGGTGCGACTGGTGGGCCACCCTGGGCGTGGACCTGTGGAGGGGGGCCCTGACCTCGGGGGGTGGGGGCTACATTTAGCAACATCTTAGGATTGGAGAGCTGGGGGACACTTTTGCCCAGTGGTGGTGAGCAGCGGCGGCCGGCACAGGTATGCGCGGTGCGGCAGGGCGTATTCATTTAATTATACCTATTCCGTCATCTGTCGACTTCCCCCAGCTCCCACCACACCCCGCCCCACCACCCCACTGCGCTTACCTGTGCTAGACACGGCTGTTGGTGAGAGAATCCGAGGAGGTGGTCATGGGGCGGGCGCCAAGAGTGGTTGTCGCACAGGGTGCCCCCAACGGCCCTTCTGATAACCCATCCTTCACCTCTTCTTTATTTCACCTTTTACTGCCCCGATTCCATCCCCACCTTCCTTACTCCTTCTGGCAGTCTGCAGTGTCCAGTACTCGCATGTACATAACATATCATCAATAAAAAACAAAATAAACACTGGGTGCAGCTATTAGTAAAATCCAACAGAGGGCCCAGTGACGCAGGTAGAGGTGCCAGGTAAATGTGTGCACGTGCAGACGCATGGCTGTATACATGCGTACATTATTAACTAATGGCCCGATTCACAAAGGTACCGATTCAGAGGTAAACTTACACGTTTGTTTAAGTTTATGCTTTTTCAATATTCACAAAACTGCATTTTAATAGTAAGTTTACAAGTGTGGAGACTCCGCAGGTGCGGCGGAGAACTCAGCGCATATATGTTTATGTGCGGAGTTCTCCGTCCCGACTGCGGAGTCTCCGCACTCGTAAACTTACTATTAAAATGCAGTTCTGTGAATATTGAAAAAGTGTAAACACACACAAACGTGTAAGTTTAACTTTGTGAATCAGACCCTGAAACTTTACTAAGTGTAATGTGATTATATCTATATGAATACACGCATATCACTACATATTTACATGTGTGGGTATTTCTCTACACATGAAAATGCTAATTCCATTTATTTGTTAAAATAAAATAAAAATCTACTCCCTTAAACCTTTGTCTTATCCATCCTCTCTCTGACTCATCCCAAATCTTTTTGACTACTATGAACTCTGAAAAATCCTTTTCAAACTTTCCCCTCCTTTTATATCCAACTCACTCAACTAACAAGCACACATGTCCACTACTCTCAATAGCAACTCACAACTTTCCTTTTCTAATCCACTTCCATTATTCTATCTCGACTCAAAGCACTACTAAATGCATGTGAACTCGAGAGCATAAACTTTGATAAACTTACCACAACTAATCCACAAGGAGAAAAGGAAGTACATATTACTAAACAACTAATTATGACTCTAATCTTGGGTTCGGAGTAGTGTGCTACTCACCGCTAAGTGCTTTAATGCTTCATCATGGGTAGCAATCGATATATAAATACAATTTACAATTTACAATTACCAACTGTTATTAAGAATGAGCAGATTAAATTGCATGTATGTATGTGCACATCAGTCTGCTCTCATTTGAGTATGCAAATCTAGGTTTGACTAGTTCATGCCAGAAAGTTTGGCCATAAATCTTCAAGACGTAAATTTGCATGAGTAGATTCTGAAAATGGACATAAGGGTCGGCGTACAGGGTGTAGCGGAATATTGCAGTAAGTAAATACATGCTACTCAATATTATAATGGGGGTAGGAAAATACCCACACCTGACCACAATCCATCACCCCAGGCAGCAACTACAATCTAAAGCACATAAATAGAAGGACCTCCCAGAGCCCTACCCTCTTTTCCTTGTGTGGCATGTCAGTCTGGAGCCAGAGAGGCCCTGCTGGCACAGACCATCTGGAGGAAGAGGAACTTTACTGAGGAAGAAACAATCACTGTGGTAAACTTTAAAGATGGCCACTGTAGAACTCCATGGTCTCTCTTCACACCACCAGTATGTATCAGTATTTATATAGTGCAATTCTAGCTAGAAAGCAATGGAGTGCTGCACATTACTTGGTGAGAGGGGGTTGGGAGACAACATCGTACACATCAAGTGGTGACTACACAAATACATTTAACGTCACATTTTTAAGCACACGAAGATTAAGTCATTTAACCAGAATCACACCAAGCGCCAAGGCCAGATTTGAATCTGGGTCCTTAGGTTCCAAGTCAGCAGCTCAAGGCCACACCCCTCCCCTTCTCTTCTCAGTGAAGCAGAGAAGCCGGCCATGTTGCAGGAAGTCACCAACAGTCAGGGCTGTAGCTTCGGGGGGGGAAGGAGGGGTAGTGTTTGGAGTGTTACACCCCACTAATAAATGCATTTTAGTCGGGTATTGTAAGATGCCAGTCAGATTTCACCAGTAATTATTCCATACACACAGACAAAACACACACACTCTCTCACTCTCTTGAAAGTCCTAAAAAATATTGGTTATTTTACAAAATTTTGTGTTTTCTCTCGTAGGGGCAGATTTACAAGCCCCTTGAGCCACTTTTGCGTCACTTTTAACATGGAAAAAGTGACGCAAAAGTGGCGCAAGGGGCTTGTAAATCTGCCCCTACGTACTCCTACCAATTCACATTCGTCTCCATTTCCACTGCCCTTTAGTCTCCTCTGATGTACTCTGCTTGTCGTATAATGGATTTAAACACAGGGGCGGCTCCTCCGCTATGGCGGAGGTGCGTCGCCCCACTGTCCACAGAGGCAAACAAAAAATTAAATGATCTTAATGCAGATCATTTTATTTTTCTTCCTGCTGCTGAGTCTTGGGGGGCGGGGCCACACCACTGCAGCAGGGGAAGAGGAATGGTGGGCCCTGCTGTCAGTGCGCATGAGGGTATGGCCAGCCATCACAGGCCGGCCAAACCATCATGCGCACTGACATCTCTCCAACCCAGCTGTATTGCTGAGTAGAGAGATCAGCAGGCACGGGCTCTAACCTCCTGATGAAGTGCAAAACCATTGCGCTCCGCCCAATCCCTACGCTGAGAGCTTCAGCCTGTGCCAAGAGGAGAAGCCCGGGGAGCACCGCAGCGAGGGAAGACCGGCAGGTAAGTTTTCTTTTTATTAAAATTATTTTAGCCCCCGTGCTCCCCGTGCGCTCCTCCCTCTGCGCTGCCCACCCCGCCTCACCACATTTATCTCACATCAGCCGCTACTGTTTAAACATTAGCTGCCAGCCTGATTATCAGAAAATCTGAAGCTCACACCCCCCAGTCTTACTGACCATGCTACACCCATGCCAGCAGGATGAATCCTATGCTGGCTGGGGGGGGGGGGGTGTGCACACTTTGAGGGAAATCAAAAAGCCGCAAGATGAGAGGAAGCATTTCAAGGATCGGTATGAAAAGATACAGGTGCCAGATGTACTCACCAGTGGCAGACGTGACCATGCCTCACACTCTTTCCCTTAGGTTAACATATCTTTGACACCATGTATCCCCACCGGCTGCATAAGCTGCCAGTTCCAGAGTCCAGACCCCACAATCATCAGGCCAGATAACGTTACCAAATGAGTCTAGGTAGGAGAACATGTCAAGCCCTGCAAATGTTTAAATTCCCACAAACAGTGCATGCATGCAAACCAGACAAATAGTGTGATGTACCACACACAACTCAACAAACTTATCATTTAGTAAAACACCGTATCGTACAAAGGACAAAGACTAGCAGACATCCTTGGTGTAGTGAGGGCTCATGCAGGACTAGCCACTCAGCACATTCCCCTCACACAGCTAGGTATGAATGCTAGCAATTTTAGTCTTACCCACACTCAATGAATAAATGACACAAGAATGCAATAAAGACAACATCACTTTCACATATGTCCTTTGTAAATACCCAGACGTCCCACCACCCATGCCTCTCTGTGTACGTCATATGCTGTTCCAGCAGTGGGAAAGACTACACAAAAGCATGCCCTCATTGAATTACATGTTGTCTATTTCTATCTCCATTACAGGGCCACTGTTGCCAGCCCATCTGCCACTGTCTACACTAGTGCTTCCTTTCCTGCAGTGCCACCTGAACTGCCCAAAATGACCAAGGCAGAATCTGTTATGTGCTAATAGTCATGTCTGAAGATGTGGAACGGAATGTCTGTATGGTAAATTGTCACCTAGTTGTCCTCGTCAATGCTCCCCCATAACACACCAGCATGTGCATTGCATGTCTCATCTTGCCATGTGGTAGGAGTCCTTCTCATATCAACGTTGACCTCACACAACTCCCACCCTTTCACTGTTCACCTCTGGAGCCAGCGACCCCTAGGTACACACACAACAAATGTGTCTGTGTCAAGATATATCAAGTGTGCTTGGTGCAAGCCTGTAGCCCTGGGGTTTGCCTGTAAATTACACTGAGGCCGACCCAGTGCACATCTCACGTCACAGATATAATCAACATCTGTATACCTGCTGTGGTTTGTGCTTTACTTGTACTTCCAGTTGAACCAGTTAGTGTCGTTTCACCAATTGTGACACTTGCTATAACAAATTGAGAAGAACAGCTAAAGGAAAATATATTTTTTGTGAACACCAGGTAGAACAGCACATCATAACACTACATGGCCGTGCTCCTTGTGTGCCAGATGGACATGTTTTCTCAAGAAAGGGCATTGGGCTTTGGGCAGGAACCGTCCACTGGTGCCTCCCAAGGTTCCCATTAGACACATTCTCAGGTTGAGCGATGGCTCGCTTGCTTCAGGGGGGTTAAAGCTCTGGCTGGGTCCCAGTCATAGTTACAGCAGAACTGTGGTGTAGGCGCCTAGGCCTGGGCTCCATTTGTTAGATTGAGGTCTTCCAAAGTGTTCTGCAGGCACACAGAGGGCTCCCCAGTGTTTGTAAGGGTGAAAAGCTTTGACTGGTCCTAGTCTGAGCTGAGACAGGCCCAGGGTGCTGGCACCTGGGCGTGGGCTCCAATTTCTGGCCAGTGGTGTCCCAAAGTACCCAAACAGGGTTCTGCAGCCATGGAGAAGGTTGCCCTGCTCTGTCTGAGAGGAAAACACTCACCAGGTCCTAGACAGAGCTTTAGCAGGAGCATCCTGCTGTCACTGGCCGTGGATTTGGGGTCCATGTGCTGGCCAGAGGTGGCACTTGCACCCATTATAGACTTTGAAGTTGGTCATCTGTTTGTGCGCTATAGTACCAGATGGCCATGCCGCTCTGGAATTCCTGCTGAGGGCTAATTTAAAGCATCTGTTCAGAGGCTGGCAGAACAAATGGCTGGAGGGCTGGCCAGCATGGATAACTCCAACTTGTCACTCCTGCCAAATCCCATAAACTGACCCCTTGTGGGGGCTTTATAGCTAACATACAAAAGGTGATAGGCGGATGCGTGCATTAAGTCTTTCCACTGGAAATCGCTCAGGGTAGCATTTCATACCCATCATTCTTTTGTACACCATGCCACCTCAGATTAGACCCAGCTATATGCATGTCAGTCTTGACCCTGCTCCAATAGGGACTGTCCAACCCGAAATGCCAAGCCACATTGTCTCCGAACTGGAACACAAGCAATCCAAGACTGGTTTTGCCCTGATTGGGGCTCTTCAGTCGGGTGCAGCTTGGTTACAGTGGTACAGTGAGCAAGGGACTCATGTCTGGGCATACCCATGGCCACTAAGGGTGGTACATTAAACACACAAAAGGTGATAAAAGGATGCTTGCAATAATTCTAACCACTGGCAATCGCTCGAGTAGCATTCCAACCCATTGTTCTTTTGCCCACCATGCCACCTTAGGCTTCAAGGGTCACAGTGAGAAGTCTGTGAAATCCACGTGACTGCCTGGGGCCTGACCTCATGCCTCCAAGTCAGGGCACCAGGCACTGGCAGCTCTGGGATAACCAGCTCAAAGACGCCCCAGTGAGAGCTCCGTGAAACCTGCATGAATGCCTGGCCCTACCCCTCCACATGCCAGTGCACCAGGCACCGGCTAGTGCACCTTCCCTTTTCTGGACAGAGTGGCACCAGGAAGGTCTATTGTGCTTCTCCGAGGTGTTAAGCTGATGCAAGCACACTGTGGGAGGTCAGTGAAGCCTGCCTGAATGTCTGGGACCTGGAGAATGGGGCCAGCTGTAGGCATTGGCAACTCCAGGTCGCCCAGCAAAACCAAGCCCCAGCAGAGTTCAATGAAGCCTAGATGATTGACTGGGGCCTGCATCTCATCTTCCCGAGCAAGGGCTCCATGCACCAGCCAAAGCAGCCTTTCATGCCCAGGACAGGGTGTTGCCAGACAGGGGAGAACTCTCATGCCCCCCTGGCACACTGAGCTCAGACCCCACAGTGGGAGCTCCATGAAGTCTGCATGAATGTCTGGGGACTGGACCCCTGGGATAGGGCTCCAGGCACTGACTGCTCCTGGCCAACCAATGTAAAGAAGCTCCAGTGTGTTCCTGGTGAGTTCACATGAATGCCTGGCTCCTGGCTCCAAGGGCCAAGGCTCTATCACCAGCCAAGCTTCTTTCCTTATTGAAGGGAAAAGTCTCACCAGTCCCCGGGTTTACAAAATGTAGAAACATCTGCTTGTTAAAGAACGTCCATTTTAAAATCAATTTTGCCCCCAAAAATCCCCAGTGATATTTTCCCTACGAATCATTTATTCCCAAGGTAGATCGGGCCAATGGCCAAGTAGGGGCATGCCAGCTTTGAGTCTGGCCATGATACACATGTTCCTTGTGTATAAAAAATATCATCAACCAAGCAGGCATAATAAACTTCGCACACCATCTAGCTTAGGACTAGGTTTAGTCTATACAGACACACACATGCATGCACATACAAATTATGTATTTAGTAAGTGTGAGAAACTGCCTCTTCTTGACATGGTTAGCCCCCACTTTTTGCCTGGTATTGATGTGGTTTTGATTTTAGTGCACAGGGTCTCTACCAATCAGGTTCCCTATGTGCCAGTGCTTCTTCCCCTAAAAACTATTCCCCAATTGGCCCTTCAGCCCCCTGTAAGTCCCTACTAAAAGGTACCTGGGTACAAAGGGCATGGGGACTGAAGAGGGTCCCCTAGGGACCCCTCACCTAGGCCATGCAGACTGCCACTGCAGCATGCATAGCCTAGTGCAGACAAAATGACCAAGTCGACATGGCACACAGACTGTGTGCCATGCCAGCTAGCACTGCCTAAGATATAGGTAAGTCACCTCCCGGTTCACCTTAGAAACGCAACAGACTTGTTAGCTTTTAGGAAGGGGCTGAAAACATGGTTGTTTGATAAGTAATTCTGCCTGTGCCACTCTAGCATGACGGATAGGTAACTAGCGCCAGGACACCCTTGGGTAATCGTGCGCTTAATAAATATCTGTAACATAACATATCCGTAACATAACCCCTCTAGCAGGCCTTACCAGCCCTATGGCAGGGTGCGCTAGATCCCCGGTGAGGACATATCTGCATGAGCAGATATGCCCCTACAATATTGGGGTCTATTCCCTAATATTGGAAGTGCCAGGGAAGCTAAGGATAGTACATGGGCTGGAAACTCGACAACTTGAGTTCCACAGCACCATGATGGCTTCACTGAACACAGGAGTGTTTGGTACCAAACTACTCCTCACAATGAACCCACACTGATGCCAGTGTGTGATTCACTGTAATATGTACTCAGGGGACACCTCAAAGGTGCCCGCTGAAAACCTACCAACCCTAGTGTGGGCAATGAATGGCTTTAGGAAGCCTGCCACACACAGACATGTTTCTGGACCCCTGGGTGGAGAGCATCTGCTCTCTGTGACTAGAAACAATGCACATCCTGGGCAGAAGTGTCACACCTCCTCCCCCCAGGATGGGCCAGTGCTCGAAGTGAAAGCTTCAAAGGCCTGCTGCCTTGTAATGCGACCCCCAGCCTCTGCTGCTAGGGGAAAACTTAGAAAAGCTAAGAGGTTTGCCCACCTTTGCCAAGTCCACCCCACTGGTGGAGGAGGCAAAGTTAAGCACACTTTTCAGTCCCCTCCATCTTGAAGATGAGGGGACTCCTCTAATCATGGCTTGGACTATGCCCCCCTCCCACAGGAGTGTGGCATAATAGTGGGTGTAGTCACCCCAGGTAAGGTGCCCATTAGCCCTACCTAATACTTCCCTAAAATGCCCCCTATATTTTGTATTTAGAGGGCTCCCCTAGACCTTTAGACCTAGAAACTAGATCTGGAATGACATAAGAAGAAAGAAGACATCCATGCAGAGAAGCCTGAAGACGACAACCGCCTTGGCCCCAGCCCTACTGGCCCGTCTTCAGCTTCGAAGAACCTGCAACCAAAAGGGACCTGTCTTGCATCCAGCGACCTCTAAAAACCCTGGGAGGACTGCTGCCTTTGAAAAATACTCCAATCTCCTGTGGACAGCGGACCTGTCCAGAAGAAATTCACTCCAAGGACTCTGTATCCAGCTGGAACCGCGACTCCTGGCCACTCTGCACCCGATGCCCATGGCCCGAGTCCGATTGGCTCACCTGGTCAGTGAAATCTCCTCAGCGATCCTGAGCAAGCATCCAGCGTTGGCTGACCTCTCCCGACCTCGACGACGGGCCTGCAGTATGAATCCTGAGGCTCCCCCTAACCGCGACCGGCAAGAAGACTTCGATGTCAAAAGGCACCTCTGCACCCGAAGCCCCTGGGCCTTGGTGAGCTGAACTGACGGTGCCCCTACAATCCCCTATACCTCTACTTACCTTTGCTGTTGTTGGACTTCCTTCTGCAACCTCCGGTGCCATGCCTGCAGCCTGTTTGTTGAAAGAAGAACCTCCATTGAAAAGCATTATGCGCCCGACGCTGAAATTGCACCCTGCACCTGGCCGCCCCTGTGCCGCTGGTGGTGTATGTTTGGTGCTGCTTTGTGGCCCCCTGGGCTTAACCTAACCCCCAAAGCTTGGCCCCTGCAACAGATTTACTTCCCTTTTGCAGTGTGGCTTCGAGCACCCCCAGTCTCCATTGAAACGCATTGGGCCGAACTCCGGTTTTGACCTCTCCACCTGGCCAACCCCTGTGCTGCTGGTGGTGCAGTTTTGGTGCTCACCTGACCCTTGCCCATTGCTGACCTTTGGTCCCAAAGACCGGAACTGTAAGTGTGATACTTACCTGTTTAAGCACGAAATTGTTTTCCCCATAGGATAACATTAAACTGTTCAGAAATTGTTTTGTGTCGACTTTTGAAAGTGAAAAGTATTTATCTCTAAAAATGTACTTACCTTATTGCAAAGATCTTGGTCTTAAAATAAAGTACAAACAAAGTATATTTTTCTAAAATTGGTCTGGATCTCCTTCTTGAGTCATGTGTCCATTATTGGTCAATATTGTGCAATAAATGTCTTACACTCCTCTGTGTTAGGCCTAAGGCTGCTTGCCCATACTATCACTAATAGAGCAGTTTGGGTTTTACATTGAGCCCTGTACACTTTCGAGGAACCCCTGAACTCTGTGCACCGTATGTCCTTGTAGATTGTCTGCTTGGAAATAATTTGGAGACTTCCCCTTGGGCTGAAGTTGAACTGAGGACCCATGCCAGCATGGTAGGTCTCTCAGGATGGGGTTGTGTTACTACCAGAGCACAGAGCAGAGCTCAAAGTGAAAAAGAGGTGCTGGATCCTGAAAGAGTGGACCACCCCTCCAAGAGAAAGAGCTAGAAGGCTGGGAGACCAGCTTCTAAACAGATCCCAAGTCAGAACCCCTCTTCTCAGGAAAAGGACTTGTTATCTTCAGAGGGAACTGAGCCTGAAGAGGTTGGGCATTACCAGGCAGATCTCTTGGGCCCAGAGGGACCCTCTAGGATGGGTCTGTGCCAGGGACAAGAAACCTGTACCACTCTTGAGAGCCTGAGGCAGCAAGCTGCTGCACAGGAAAAGGGTGCTGTCAATGGCATCCACAGGGGCTATTGGGAGGATGGACTCCTATACACTGAGGGTAGAGACCCCAAACCTGATGCAACCAGGAGAGCAGTAGTACCTCAGATGTTTAGAGAGTTCCTCCTTACTTTGGCCCATGATAGCCCGTTAGCTGGTCACGTTTGTCATTGTGAATCCAGAGGTGCCCCCTGACTGTGACCGGCCATAAGACTCCGACGTCGAAAGGCACCCCTGCACCGGAAGCCCCTGGGCCGTGATGAGCGGAACCGATGAAGGCCATACGGCCCCCTACACCTCTACTTACCTCTGGTGTCATTGTTCTCCCTTCTGCAACCTCCGGTGCCACGCCTGCATCCTGTTTGTCGAAAGAAGAATCTCCATTGAAAAGCATTGGACGCCCGACTCTGAAATTGCACCCTGCACCCGGCTGTCCCTGTGCCACTGGTGGTGTATATTGGGTGCTGCTTTGTGGCCCACCCTGTGCTTAACCTAACCCCCAAAGCTTGGCCACTGCAACCGATTTACTTACCTGCAAGCAGTGTGGCTTCGAGCACCCCCAGTCTCCATTGAAACGCATTGGGCCGAACTCCGATGTTGACCTCTCCACCCGGCCGCCCCTGACCCGCTGGTGGTGCAGTTTTGGTGCTCACCTGCAACTTGCCCCTTGCTGATCTTTGGTCCCAAAGACTGGAACTGTAAGTGTGACACTTACCTGTTTAACTGCGATATTGTATTCTCCATAGGATAACACTGAACTGTTCAGAAATTGTTCTGTGTCGACTTTTGAAAGTGAAAAGTATTTATCTTTAATAACGTACTTACCTTATTGCGAAGATCTTGGTCTTAAAATAAAGTACAAACAAAGTATATTTTTCTAAAATTGGTCTGGATCTCACTGTTGTGCAATAAATGTTTTACAGTCCTCTGTGTTAGGCCTGGGCTGCTCGCCCACACTACCACTAATAGAGCAGTTTGGGTTTTACATTGAACCCTGTACACTTTCAGGGAACCCCTGAACTCTGTGCATGGTATGTCCCTGTAGATTGTCTGCTTGGAAATGATTTGGAGACTTCCCCTTGGGCTGAAGTTGAACTGATGACCCATGCCAGCATGGTAGGTCTCTCAAGATTGGGCACAGAGCACAGAGCAGAGCTCAAAGTGAACAAGCATTTGCAATGCAATCAGTCTCGCTTTTGGGACCTTATAAGTATTTAGCCATGCAGCACAGGCTGCCAGAGCTGTGGAAAAGTCAATCATATGTCAGGCTTAGGCATGAAAGAGTGACTGAGCTAGGGGAGGTGTCAGTCACATATTAGGCCACACACTGACACTGTGCAGTAAGACATCGTTACTTACACATGGTACTTACCCCAGACTGACGTCTGCGGTTACAATGTGCTTTGCGATGAATCTGACAATGGAATCTTAGAGAAGGGGCCACGGGGTGTGTAGTGGCTGCTGGGGTGTGGCTGGTGGTGTTTTTGCCCGCAGGACTGCTGGGTATGTGCAGTATTTCTCGGCTGCCAGATGTAAGTTGTGTCTACTGGTGCATCTGTGCCAACAGCTGCTGGATGTAGGCAATTTTTTGGGGCTTTGGTACCTAGGCATTCTAGTGAAAGTGGTTTCTGTCAGTTTATGCGTGTCATACCGGTGGAAGGAAAGTTCAAAGTGCAACGTGTCCATACAAAATATACTATGGGGCAGATTTACGTTTCCTGGCGCATCCCTGCAAATCAGCAGGGATGCGCCAGGAAAGATGCGTGACGCAAGTTTACCCTTGCGCCACCACAGATGCGCCGCATTTACAATGCGGCGCATCATGGCGCATCATGGCGCACAGATAAACAGATGCATGTCGCATCTGCCGGCGTAAGGTTGGCGCAGTGCTGGAGTTGTGACGCAGCGGGGTCGGAAAAGTGACTGAGTGAAATCTTGTAGATTTCACTCAGCCACTTTTCCGATGCGTTCCTGCACCGGAACGCCCACCCTGCGCCGGAACGCCCACATGAAACCTGACGCAGGTTTCATGTGGCGCAGGGCTTTACAACGTGACGCATCTCCCTAGATGCGTCACGTTGTAAATCCCCCGCAGCATGGCGCTAGCTTTACGCCGCCGCTGCGTCACAGAAGTGACGCAACGGCGGCGCAAAAGTGGCGCACGGTGCTTGTAAATCTGCCCCTAAAAGTACAGATAGTATTTATAAAACAAGCATGTGTCCTGGGGGCTGCTCTGGAAGGGATTTTATGTAAACGTGGAAGATGGGCGCATGTTAGCAACAAAACTAGTACAACTTTACTATATGTGAGGGGGCTGCGTTGTCACTGCTACAGTAACTCCGGACTGCTCTTTCTGGGCAAGGTGTACTGGAAAGAATTGCATTATATGGGCAACTTGGCACGTGTTAAAAAATAACATAAAAACAAATCCAGTAAGTTTGGAATGTAAAGCTAACTCACCTCAGATCGGACGACAGCAGCCATGCTGAGAGCGCCTGGCTGCAGCACACCTGCACCAGAGACACCGGGGCCATGGTGTGCATCTTCTGTGTTAATGCCTGGTTTACCTCAATAGTTTTCACAGTTATTATTCACCCGATCGGTGTTTGTTTGTGTAGAGTTAAGGATATTATTACCACGCCCGATAGGGACACGTTGTAATTACTGTTTTTAATTGCTGCCAAGTTTTGAGACTGAGTTGGACCTGACTCACTTAAAGCCTTGCATTTAAGTAGTAGGGTTACTGGGTTTTGAATACTTTTAGTGTAAGCACAGTCAAGAGTTTGAAAACCTTTTCCCGGGAGAATGTGGCAGAGAAAATGAGTGCCTACTTTAAGTAACAGTCCATCATGGAATGTACTGCCCATTCTCATAATGGATTTTGGGACATTTTTTATAGTTTTATTTACTTCACGGATTGCTTCTGTACAATTTACTTACTTATTTGTTTTATAGAGCTTTCTTGTGATTAGGAGCTACTTCGTAGCACTAGTGGGTTGACAGAAGTTCGCCTGTGTTGTCTCTTTCCTGACAAATGGAGATTGTAAGATTCTGTACATTCCAAAGCTAGTTCTCGGTAAGCCTGTCAGTCGACTGTTGCCCTAAATCTATCATTATCCAAGGAAACGTCATGGAGTGAGTTAGACTACCTGTGATAAAGACCCGTGCAATTTTGGCATCAACAGTGCATCAGAGGCGAAACGCCTTTAGTAGAAAGGGATCAGACCAGGGCTTTAAGTGGGCCGGGTCGTGCCGGTGTTCAGCACAGGCAGTTTTTGCAGGTGCTGAGACGGGTCCCTATCGGGCTTTCGATTTTTACCCTCAGGGTGAAAAAAACCCTTAACTTTGCAATAGTACAACCCGTCACTGCCTTTGATGTAAGTTCAAAGAGACTCTTTTTCAGTTTTATATAGTGCAAACCTGGAGCGCTTTACATGAGCACCAGTTACATTACACAAAAGGCATTTTCATTTTTTGAATGACAGGATGTTGACTGAGCCTACACGAGGATCGAACCTGCTTTCTCAGCTCGCAGGTCGGCTGCTCTAGTCTTATGCCACAACCTCGCCCACAAGAGCCATTTCCATTTGGCCTCTAAACTGTGGAATGCTCTGCCCATTACACTGAGAAGTCAAGCCAACAGACAATTGTTTAGGAAATTACTAAAAACATGGCTTTTTGCATCCAAGCCATAGTCCCTCCCATTTCCCTCTGGTCTAGTTTCAATGACAGCTAGCGCTAAGACGTCTAGGCATACACACGCTTTATAAAACTTTCATTTCATTTCAAGAGCGAGTAGCCTTTTTAATATTCTATACAACAAAGTGATAGTTGTTGGTTATTTATCTTATGCAGCTTACAACCATTGACAAAGCCAGTAGCCCTGGCTTGTTGTAGGTGTTATGTTACTTGTTGTGTTAGATATCTGGATGCAATGACAGAAACAGTAAAATACAAGTCAGGCGGCACACTATGCTAAGCACAGATTTTTAGAAGCCACGCCCTTAATTACAGCGCCCACGCCCCTCTGAGACACCCCCCAGTTTTTTTATCCCACTTAAAGCCCTGGATCAGACCAAGGTATCAGATCCAAATGAAGCCAAATAAATAGTAATGAAAGGCAGCGGCAGCCCGTTTTTTTTTTCTTTTTATTTACTTTTGTAGCAATCGTGGCTCGCTGCGCTTTAGCTTTAAATGTATGAAGCTAAAGCGCAGCGTGCCGCGAATGGTAATAAAGTATTTCAATGAAAAAAAAGTAAAGCCCATATTTATGTGCCGTTAATTTTACAAAAGTAAATTAAAGGAAAGGCGGGCGGCCGCCATTTTAAAGGGAAAGCCAAAAATTATGTAAATGCGACCGGGCGGCTTTTTAAAAAAATTATTTACTTTATTACCATTTGCGGCATGTCATGCTTTAGAAGTACCACAACTGCACTTTTTTCTATAATTGAGGGTTTTCCTGACAAAAATGATTTTGGCTTTCAAATAATATTTTTAGGCTCAAACATGTTGAGTGCTGGCACAACCGACTACTTATGGCTCTATTATAAATAAGCAGTGTGTAGTACCAATAACTGAATAGCTCTTTCGGTGGAAGAAATGTCAAGGTGAGAAATTGTGTGAGGCTAAAATGACCTGTCGAGAAACCACAAAACCCAGTCAATACCTGTCTGGTTCATGGCGGCCTCCTTCGATGCAGAGCGGTGCACTCCAGCTATCAAGCTCCTATGTCAGCCATCAGATTACTGTACGTATCCGCTACTAAGTTGCCTGAGGCCAAGCCCTGCAACCAACCCACCATGCAGCAAACCCCCACGGCGCAATCGCTGTCGGGGATATTCCTTGGGTGTGGACTACAGGGCCAGGCCAACAGCCAATCCCAGCGTTCAAACCACTCTTCTGCCAACAGCGATTGCCTATTGGAATGCCATGCAAAGGTTGGGCGGAGGGACTCTGCTTTGTCCAAGCTCTGCAGTCAGCCTCCAGCTTCACAAAGAGTTATCAAGCCGACCACTGGTACCTCAACTTTAATGCAGATCCATCAAGCACTGTCTAAGTTTTTAGCAAATCTCTAGCCTCCGCCGGCCTTTACTTTGCCCTTTCTTCTCTTTTACGGATCGAGATGCCAAGAGAATGCCAAACATGCTAAATGTCTGCCAGATTTTGTTTTGTGTAGAATCGCCGAACTGCAGCAGCATTACAAGGTAATCAAAATATGCATTTTCAGTGGAAAATGCGACATAGACCCATCATTTGCATATTTAAAATGGGGGCCAAAATGTCGACAATGCGGCTGCCCGAGGCCCACGCAGGGGGACACCCTAAAAGGGCGGCCCTTTAGTGCCATTTGGGCACTAACCCACCCCCTCTAATGCCGGGACTCAGGGAGGAGTCCCCCTTGCCTTAGGCGCTCTAGGCGCGTCACTTCCGGCGCGCCGAGGAGGTGGGGAGGGTATTTATGCCTCCCCCGGCCATCTGGGCGTCCTCTTTGCGCCGGACTTGCCGTCTTGCTGGTCGTGCTGTGGGACTGCCGCCGAGTCCCTACTCATGTCGTGTGGTCGGTCGGAGCTGGAAGTGAGGTTAGTTGTCCAAATGCCCCACCTCCCCACCCCCCCCTTCCCGGGTCCCACCTCGCGGGCCATGGCGCCTGTGGGACCCCCGTCCCAATTGGTAATTCCTTGCCCATGGGTTCCAGGAGATCCGCTGCGGCGGTGCCTGTCCGTAATCAGGGCGAAGGATCGGGACAGGGGGCAGGTAAAAGGGGTGGTTTCAACTTCCGCTGCGCAGACTGGTTTGTCAGCTGCGAGCGAGGAGTGTTGTTAGCTCTCCTCTTCACCTCCCAGCTCGACCACGGCACCCGGCCCTCCCGTCCTCTCACGCATGCGGTCATCAAAGCGGCATAATGTCGGCCCGAGAGCGAGGCAGGGGCCTTTAAATCATTATGTAGTGAGTGCCTCAGGGCACTTGCCCGCCCCTCCCAAGCTCATAATGGGGTCCAGAGCTTGCCGTGTCTGGTCTGGGTATACGGGCCACAATTGCCGGTGTGTTGGCCCCTCCTCCCCGGCTACTATGTGTACTGTGTCTCCTGCGTCGGATCGCAGAGTCGGTCTCTACAGCGGTGAGTCCGAGTTTGGGGGCAGTTGTTGCGGTCTATTGAGATGCCATCTCTTGAAGCCCCCCCCCCTCTCCTAGGGGTGTGGAGGAAACTGTCTCGGAGTGGTGCCCGCTAACGGATATGGCCCTATGATTGTTGTCGGCCGTCCCCAGGTTGGCACTGTGGGGCACAGTGATTCGTGTCTGGCTCGGAGCGAGCCGCGGGCTTGGCCGGGCGCGTTCTGCACCTACCCGGGGGGTGGCCCGTCCGGGTGGTCGCCGAATTAGCCCCCCCCCGAAATGTTTATTAGCCTTCCCTCCCCTTGACATTTGGCTCTAGTTGCGCCTCTGCTACCTACTGACTACATTTCCTTCCTGCATCCGGCGTCAGCCTTGTGTTTTTCACCAGGCAGAGAGCCCTTTCTCACACTTTGTGCAGTAATGATGCCTTCCCAGCTCAAAAAGCATTTCTCGCCAGGCCCTGGTGTGCCGCGTGAGGTGAGAAGTTTACATTAGAAACCAGCGGCCTTACATTGCACATTAACCTTAGATGTCAACATGGCCGCGCCCAGTACGCAGTCTTATTATTGTCATGGGGGGCAGTTGATTTTAGTATGGGCCGCCTGCCCTGCTCCTGGTTCCGCGTCACTTTCTCCGGTCCGAGGCGGAGTCAGGTTTGCGTTGAGTCTACGGGCGCATTTGGGGCAGTTGTCTCGGTCATGTCCAAGGTGGGGACATCGTATTGACTGGCGTGACTGGGTGGGACTGAGTGCCTGCCCATATCATCGGCGGTAGTGGGCTGATTGTAGTATGGGCACCTCATGTCTGCCCAGGTTTCCGCATCGCGTTCTCTGGTTGGAGGCAGAGTCGGGTTGGCCTGACCGGAAGTGACTGAGTACTTGCCCATATCCTTGGCAGTGGTGTGGGGCGCCCACCCTCATGCTGCAATTTGCAGGTCCGTGGGCCTCCTGGTTTGCGCCCACAGGGCCGCCTGTGGGCCTCTGCTCCCTGGCAGTGCGGTATGGCTCCAGGGCCCAAGGGGTTTATTAGCGTGCCTGGAAGGGGCAGATTGTCTGCCCGTGCCCCTGGCAGGGCAGGCCTCCTATGGGAGGGGGAGCGATTCGAAGCGAACGGTATGGGTGGGGGCCAAGAAGGTGTGTCACGGGACACGACTCCCGTAGCGCGTTGCATCCCGTTGCTTGGTGGAGAAGAAATGAGCAGCACAGTGAGTGCCCGCTGGGGGCAAGGGCCTCACTACTGTGTCAGGAGTCCGTGTTTGTGACGTTCAGGGTGCGGTTGGCCTGTTGCCCTTAGGGCTAGTTAGTGTGGGCTTGGGGCTGAACTCAAACTTATTGCGCCCAGCTAGGGTAAATTAGCCTGCAACCGATAAGCAGGAGCCTGGGTTCCAGGGCAGATGGTTAATAGGAGGAAATGTGGCCCATAGGCGAGCGAACGCAGCCGAATATCGCACTGAGGAGCTAGTGGAGTCTCAGCGTCGGTGTAACATCCTGCGATTCCGGGTGTCGGAAGGCCACGTCACTCTCGGGTGTATACTAAAGGAACGTCTGTGTCCTTTTGAACGTAATAAGAAGTAAAGCACCACGATGCCGGATCTCGCAGAAGTCAGAGGGCCCGTGGGCTAAACTAAGTTAGCTCCACACTGGAAGAGGGGGAGTTGCCAGCACAAGGTTTCAGCAGGGGATGAGGAAAGAGGTTGTTCGTTTCTACCATCGGTTAGGCTAAAATTGCGAACGCTCTTCCTGCTGGGTACAATATCCAGGAAGTCTTTTGTCCGGCTGAGGACATAGTACATCACTTTGGCGTGGCACACACGCCCCCCTCCCTTGGTTCTGTGCGCGTTTACTTAGGATATCCTTTATGCCACGCTGTCTTTGACTTTCTCATTTGTGGTGATCCCACGCCCGCCTATGCATCCCTTTTAGCTGCTAGGTTAACCCGCGGGCCACACGCGGTGGTGCTGTTCCTCTGGCGGCTGGATGCCCGGTTCGAACCTCAACCTGTCCCGTTTGGCACCGGGGATGGCGCTGCTGGTGTCATGCGCCTCCAGCAGATTGCTTCTGGGGGCACATGGTCTGCTTTGCTAGGCGTTTTTAGGGTGGCGCCAACTGCACTCTTGCTGCGACTTTGCCAGCATTTCAGGACATGCCAGTTTCTCCGGATACAGTAATTAAATGCTCCTTGTAGGGCGCTGCTCCTTTGATTAGAAAATGCGCTGCAAGTGGGTCTCCCACCCATGTCATTCTTTGGCCCCTCTCTATACCTGAACAGTTTCCACTAAATTGCCTGTCCAGCTAAACAACTTCACTGCCGGGACGCGAGTTGCATAGGGGCAGCATCAGCGATGCTGCCTAATCCGGTCAGCAAACTGTGTGTCTGGCAAACCGCAGCCTACGTTTTACAGGGGGCACTCAAGTTTCATGGAGGTGGCAGTGTGATCAAGGTTGGGTCATTACGTTGGGGCCTTAGCGAGCGACCGCGCTGTTCGCGGTGGTTTGTCGTGCTGTTCTTTGGAGTCTGGATGCCCGGTTTGAACCTCGGCCTGTCCTGGTTGGCGCCGGGGGTGCCGCTGCTGGTAACATGCGCCCCCAGCAGATTGTTTCTGGGGGCTCATGGTTGCTTTGTTAGGCGTGTGCGGTCCATTGCACAATACTGCTAATACTACAAAGCATTCTTACTCGAACTCGACGTCATGTCTCGGCGGCCAATGTTGTTAGGCAAGAACTTTCTCGCCGTGCAAGTGTTATCTGCTCTTACTTCACCGAGGCAATATTTGGGGGCCTGAGGTCAACGAGGATGACGGATGCTGGTAACAGTTTTATATCCGTTCGGTCTAGGCAACTACCTTCATTGTGCGCCGCACAAGGTTTATACAATTGGGTAGCGTTCCGCTTTCTGCATCATGCGGCGGGTGCTAATAAGCACAGTGTGTGGTTTCCCTAGTTCTGTTTTATTTGGGCCGGCGGCGGACAGTGCATCCCACTGCTATTCTGAAGGGGTGTATGGCGATGCTATGCTATGTTCTATATGTTTTGGGTATCTCTGGGTTACAGCACATGGGCTGTAATTCACTGGTCATGGGGCAGGCCCCCAATTAAAGAAAGGGTAGGGGAGGTACTTTTGTTCTCACCATCCCAGGAGCTTCATGAAAGGTGTGCTGTCTTTCAACAGTCTGGGAAGATGGGGTTGGAGCACAAATGCCGACAATTACCAGTACAGTTGGCATTTTTATTTCAGAAGGGGCAGGGATAGTTGCTCATGTTTTACTCCCTGTCCTCATATCCAAATACATTGGCTTACCTTTTGGCACGCTGGGATACCTTAGCAAAAGTTGTTATGGGATACATATGCTGGGTGAGGGACGCCTGCAAACCCATCCGTCGGTGCAGATGACGGATGGGTTTGCAGGCTATAAGGACATGGTGATCCACCCTTGTCTTGGTTTAGGCGAGGTGACACACCGAGCGGCTTTGTAGGGCATGAGATAGCGTAAATTCACTCCATGTCTACATGTTTATTGGCTGGCGCAGCACTTGGTCATCAGTCTGTACCCTCGTACTGGAGATCATCCAGGTAAGGGGGCACATTAGGGCTTAGTCAACCCCAAAATGATATACACAAACTGGCACACGGTGCGTTAGGGTTTGTATCACACAGAACTGGGGGTGTCTCATTGGGCACACTCACTGCCTGTGCATTGTGCGTTGGCCGGTTTGTTTAATCTTTTCATAGGGAAGAGATATGTAGGGTACCTAATTGCTCACAGCATGGCACATTAAGGTGGGCGCATACCGGGTTGTTACCCATTAAATGTTTTATAATAAATGCTTTGGGGCACCTGCAGCAGTGAGGGATGCTTCCTGAGTGCCTAGGACTTGAGGGTTAGTAGCACTCCCCTCCCCCAGACCCACAGGGCTTTCAGAAGAATGGCCACAGGCTCGAGCAGGTCAAAGGGGGATTTCTGCGCAGTGCTTGTAGAATGTCACGTACCATTAAGGGCATGTTACTACTAAAGTTGTCCCAAAGTTTTGGGGTCAAACTGGGTTGGAGCAGTAAGTTAAAGTTAAAGCACAAATAGGCTACAATGTATTAAAGAACATTTGGCATTCCGAGTATCCAAGAAAGGGCAGGTATTGATACATATTGTTCCCCTCATGTTCCCACCGTCTTGTCTGTTCCCTGGTATATTAGCAGAAGTTTGGGAGGGCAAGACTTCACCTAGGGTGGTGACTGGCTTAATTCGATGGACAAATCCAAAATGTTTCACATTTACTAACGTGTACAATTTTCAGCTGCCTGTGCATAGTTTTATTCAAATGCACAGTATTATTAATTTAAATAATCGCTGTATTGACTAGTGCGACCAGCGGACGTTCACGCACCAAGGCATTATGCAGCGGTGAGTGTAGCTATGCTGTATGGATATAAAGGTTAAATACGACTGCCAGGTCCCGCTGGTGTGTCAGCCAATTGGCCACTTACGGGTTTAAAGGTGAGTTCAAAGGGCACAGGAGGGGTCATGGCAAAGAAGAACCTGGACCGATTCAGCTTTTGGGTCTGGTGGTGGTTTGACCTCATGGTCGTAGGATCTAACCCCCGTTGTGTTCAATCAACCTTTCTTCCTACGGTGGTTGTTAAAATTAATATCAGTAAGCGGGGTAAGAAATATCTCTGATCCAGCGGCAACATGCCTACGGGAACACTTACACTTCAAAAATACACAAGCGTCATGCTCTAACAAGCGCTATACACAGATAACTGGGAAAGGAAGTAAGGCGGGCCTGATAACTCTTACTTCTACCTGCATTGGCACATGTTGTCAGGAGTGATTGTTAAAGGTATTGCACTTCAGCCAGGCAATGTTAACACCCATCCACACCAAGCCAATTGTTTAAGGTCATCCTGGGCCGCATATACACAGCCCAGTATTAGGCCCCTGTGGTTGTCAGTGTCGTGAATTACTAAATTCAACTGAACAGGAGGTGTGACCGTGGTTTACACTAGCAGAAGTTTGGGAGTGCAACACTCCACCTAGGGGGGTGGCTGGCTGAATTTGATGGACTAGTCCAAAATGTTTCACAGCAACTGCACGTGGGAGAGTGTCAATTACCTGTGCATAGTTCAATCAGATACACAGTATCATATTAATTTAAATAATCGCTGTAGTTGCAAGCTGCAAGCATGAGATTCCCTCAATGTCAGCAACTGCTCACATTGTCAGCAATAAAGCTGCCTGGGAAGTCTGGGTGCAGTCACCACAGATTAAACTGAACAGGCAACAGTCTGGCAGGAAAGGAGGGATGTGGAATTGATTGCCCACTTGGAGTTTGACTATTGCACAGGAGGATGGAGGGTGATTCAAGGGACACAGGTGGTGTGACGGCAACGCAAGATTGTCAGCTTATGCTGGGTAGGAGGTTCTGTATCACCAACCAGAAGGGTGCCAAGTGGCAAAACCAGTAAATATGTTTAAGATATGTGTGTCTCTGGCCTTACGGCGGTGTAAGGCCATTCTCATTTGGGGTTACGCCCAGGTGAAAATTGTGTGCTTCTTAAGATTCTCTTGAACAATGCGGTTTGTGGTATCTTTTCAAGGGGAAGAGATATAAGTTAGGCACTTAATCGCTTACAACGTAGCACATTCAGGCGGGCGTTGTTTTATTGCAAGTTGCAACCGGGAGATTCCCTCATTACGTCAGCAGCTGCGCACATGGCCAGCAGTACGCAGCCTGGGAAGTCTGGGGGCGAATACCACAGATTAAACTGTAAAGGCAAAATTACTGTACGAAAGGAGGGATAAATGGCAAGTACACGAAGACTCCCTTGCTTAATGTCACATATTCCATGGCGGGATGTCACCAATTGACACTGGGAACCTTAGATTCTAATAGTATCATTGGTAATATAAGCACGACTCCCTGGTCATGTGGGGTATGTATGTCCCACCCTGAATTTTAAGGTGACTAGAAGGCAAGCTGAATGTGGATTTGAATTTGTGGAGGGCAATCATTCCAGGGATAACAGAGTGAACTAGGTCTCTAGCTGGATTGAGCTCCAAGGGTCACGTGATTGAGCTTTAGTTAAGCAAGCCTGGCAGACGGAGGAAGTTGTCACTCCGAACAGGGTGCTGTGACTGCATTGGGGTGCGCAATACGAGCATTCCTGGTCACCATGGTTTAACAATCAAAAAGGTCCGGTGCAAATGTCTGGTCAACTGCAACGGAGCATGTGCCTGCTCTATGGGCAGGTTTCGGGTTGCTTCAGTTTAGCACAATATTCCTTGCCCTGATAGCTTCAGTAGATAGGCTGGTTGTGGAAGCGGTCATCTAACAAGGATGCTGCTGTCCCATAATATAGCTATGATAAGAGTAGAGCTCCCTCCTGGGAGGCCATCAAATTCCTACAGATAATGTGAGGCAGTTGTACCTCCCGGAGAAGGATAAATAGCTCCATGCGGTGTCCCAGACGCAGTTTGTCTGGAGGGGGTTCCCCGGAATGAGATGGAGCAGCTCCGAACAGATCGGAGCAGGGACTGGCTGGGGGGGGAGGTTTCCCTAACATCTTGGTGATCCACTTAGGAGGCACCGACCTCACTGCCATGGGTAGGGGGGCATTGTTGCAAGCAATGAAGGCTGACTTAGGTGAGATCAGCAAATACATGGGTCAATGTGAGCTCTGGTGGTCTGAGATTATCCCCCGCAGAGTGTGGCACGGGGCTAAGTCAGAGGAGGCCGTTGAACATTCCCGAAGGAGAGTGAACAGTTCAAGGCGTAAGTTCGCAGATCAGAATGGTCCGGGATTCATCAGACACGACCTGATTCAGGCCAATGTTAAAGGCTACTTGGATAAAGATGGGGTCCACTTGTCACCTGTGGGAATGGTCCTGTTCCCCTTGGATTTGCAGGAGGCCTTGAAATGGCAGGTTGCAGGTGAGAAAGGAGCTGTATTGGTGGGGGGGCTCTGGCGGCGACGGGGGCCGCCTCCAGAGCTGTGGTGCAGGTACAGGGCGATCTGGAAGCATATGGGTACAGAAGGGTACCTCTGCAAGAGCACAATAGGCGTGCCAGAGCCAAATACCAGGAGCCTCATGGGAGGTTCCTGGAAGAATTACGTCGGAGCCCCGTTAGTCCTTTGGGCGGTTGTGGGCCTGAACAACCGGGGGCTTGCCTTGCTACGCTCCCCCCTGAAAGGGGCGTGAGTAATAAGGGACCAATGTGTCACGTGATCAGGTAAGAGGATCACCCCATAAGGTGTAGCACTGATTGGGTTCTCCACAGTGCTTGGCTCATCAGGCGGGCAGGGCAGCATAGGTTGGTTACAGCTGCCTGCCCTTGGATCGCCCGTAAGATAACCCACCATATTGCATACTTTTGTATGGAATAAACCTGCAGCAATATTTTCCCAAACAAAAGTTGTGTTGCGTATTTATTTATTCATGCATGCTCTGTTGTTGTGTGGGTGGGGTGTGTTGCCAATAATGGCACTAAGTCCTGAATCAGGCACGTCAAAAGGCTTTTTTTCTTGAAACAGAAGGCATCTTCCTTGCCTCTCAGTACCACCCCCTAACTCGCCTTGCACTAATAATGCACATCATTACATCGCTGCTCCCTAAAAAACAAAAACGTTTTTTCCCAGCACAACAAATACTAAAGTTTTGTAAAACTAATAAAGTCCACTGCGTCACGTACTTCTAAACATTCAAACGTAGTTGACAGAATTTTCGGATTTTCAAGCTAAGTCAACCAAAAATATAGTCATAAAAATTAACCCTTGGAATGCATTTTGTAGAGCTTATTTGTCAAAACTACTCAATGGTTCTATACCAAACCCCAAAAAACATGCACTTTGAGTACAATTCTACTTTCATACTATATTTTATCTAATGCTCTTCAGTGTTTTTTGCTGTGGCAGAAAGCAACATTTCCTGGAAAATGATTCTTTTATGTCACCCCTCCTCTAAAAATTTTTTACCTGTTGTGGTTAACGACAAAATGTGGCGTGGTGAAATCTAGGTGAATGAACCAAGTCATTGCTTTGTCAGAGGTAGTAAGCCCTTTGTTAATGCAAATTAAATTTCAATTCATATTCATCCAACGGTTCCAAAGTTATGAGTAAATAAATAAACGGCGTTTAAATATGTAGTGTCATTCTTGCTGGTTATGTAATACATAATTTGACTTTAACATCAGGCAACTGAATTATTACCCGGTGGCCGTTTTGCTAGAACTTGCGTTAAAAGTAAACGCGAATACATGTTTTGCAGTTGTACCTTCCTTGACATCAGGAGATTGTGGCTCACCCCTGTCGAGGTGATATGGGGAGGTTGCCTCCCGGGATCTCCTTGTAGAGCAGATGAGATTCCTAGAGCAAGTGTAATTGTAATAAATAGTAAGTGCAGCGTAATAGCGTAGTACATCCACTGTTAGTGGCAGTATAAATATAGTGATTTAGCAGGCGAGAGAATTGTCCTGAGACAGAACTGCATGGGATGTCACCTCCCAGCAAAGTGTGGAGTGAATGCTAAGAGGGAAAGAGGCAGAAGGCTAAAGCCCAGCTGTGTCCATGGCAGAGGAGCACGAGGCCACACGAGAGGAGGAGAGTCCGACTCAGTTTGTGGGAAGGAAGACTGAGGACATGTAGGCATCTACAAGAGAACATGCGAAGGATTGAAGTCGGAGATAGGAGAAGCTCCAGGAAATTGTTCTTAGTAGCAGCCCTGTGCTTCACTCAGTTCTACAAGTGAGTTAGATCCTCTCTAGTGTCCCCACGAGTTTTTCTTTTTCCAAAATGGGTCAAGGAATGAATTTTTCGGACAGTGTTCCTATCTAAAAAGGTGAGGGTCTCGCAGGTGTTTTTGAAGAGAAACGCAAAGCATTTTCCAAGACTCCAGAGCAGTATATCTCTGTGACACCAAATCACCCATGTGAGTGAATTGTGCTTTTCACTCAATGAGGATGCTTCAGCTCTATCTGCCCTAAAAACAACCAGTCTTCATCTAGCTTTCCTCAGACTTACTCAGCTGTGTCACACTGACTTCCAGGACGATGCTTGGTCTGTTGTGTGCACGCATGATGGAAGCTTGCACTGCTGGTGTGTGACACTGCAGGAATCTGCGCTGTGGGGGATGTGTTTTTCCGTTTCTTGTACTGCTGTTGCCAGTGCTGTAAATGCTGCCGCCCAAGCCGTGATATTTGGAGTGGGAAAAGAGCCAAACCCCTTCTCCCAAAAAAGGATGAAACTGTGAAAAGACAAGCTAATTTGAAATTGCAGCGACAGCGCCCAGAAGCCAGGGCTTTGAGGAATCGTTCATTTGCCACTACCACACTAGCAAAGTCCTCGCCCACCTTCTGCTAACTTGCTCCGAGGCATCACCTGTAATATCGTTAGCCGAGGTTTAAGTCGCGGTTCCTTTTCGGATTGTGTTTTCATTACTTTAGGAAGTCTTAAGCGGTGCTCGCTGCTCACCCTGCGGCCATTGCACAATGGCTTGCTGCGCACCCCTGCCAAGAAAGCTTTCTGGCAAACAAGCAGGTCCCAGTGAGAGCCAGTTACAGCTCTTCATGACACTTATCAGGGCCCAGCGGGCCTGGCTCCGCCGCACGGGGGAGAGAGGGTCACTGCCGCTGTCCCAACACAACTTCTGCACACCTATAGCTGGACAAACGAAGGGGCCGGGGCCACTAGGAACAGAGAACTTGTGAGGGGGGGGGGAGAGACACAACAAACACCAATGGCATCAGAAGCTGAGGCAACTCAAACCGAATATCTGTTACACTAATATATGTTATGAACATGGTCCGGACGGTCATTGTTTATAGAACACCCTTAGCAACTGCGCATGCGCCAAGCATGCACATGTAAATACAGATATAGTTTGGAAAGCGCAGCCCGGACAGGCGTAAATGAAGAATCAACTCCTGAAACCGACATAGGATGTGAACCAAGGACCAGAGCAATGCAAAGGTAAACAACGCCCACACACAGACCTCCTTACTCGCCAATCTTACTCATTTCAGGCCCCTTTTCACCCTCGAGGTAAGCCCGACTCGTAAGAAAATAATCCTGCCACCCCGCCCCCCCAAAAAAACACAAGTACTGGCACATTCTGTCTTTAACAATGCAAACATATTGCCTTCGCTAATGCTGTTTAGCATCGGCAAAAAGAGGAAAAAAGATTTGCAGTGCAATAGGTCTCGCATTTAAATGCAAGACCTATTGCATTTCAAAGAAACGGCCGCCACTGTTCCAGCTGCTTCTAAAGAGAAGACGGGCATGGCGGTCTGAATGCAAGTAAAGCACGTCATGCCTGCAGAAAGAGAAACTCAAAAATAAAATAGTGCTTAGACACTTAGCAGCATGTACCATGCAACAACCGAAGTAAAGGGGCCAGTCGCCATGGGAGGTTACAGACGAAGACAATGCAGGAAGGAAGGACTAACAAGCCTCTTTACGAATCAGACGCCAGCATTTAGGAAGGACACTGACACAAGCCAATGACAAACATGGGCGGAGCTTTGCTTTCATACTCGACTACAGCAGTCTCGCTGAGCAGCGCATGCGCGCTGACTCAGGCTCGACCTAAAAAGAGTTGCTGGATCCTGAAAGAGTGGACCAGCCCTCCAAGAGAAAGGGCAAGAAGGCTGGGAGACCAGCTTCTAAACAGATCCCAAGTCAGAACCCTCTTCTCAGAAAAATGACTTGTTAGCTTCAGATGTGTAGGAAGGTAGGATCCTTCTGCATGGGTACCCCCACTTTTTGCCCAGTGCTAAGCTGTTTTTGACTAGTCTGACTGGGTTACTGCTAATCAGGCCCCAAGTCTCTCTGCTTTCTCCCTTAAATTGTTGTGGTTAGTACTTAGGTACATCCCAGATTGGATACTGGGGTACCCTTATCAGTCCCTAGTATATGGTACTAAGGTACCCAGGGCATAGATCCCACAGAGGTCCCCCATGGGCTGACGCATGCATTATGCCACCCATAGGAGACCCTTCAAAATACAACTACAGTTCTGCCATTGCAGCCTGTGTAAGCTGGTGCTAACACCACTTACTAAAGATATAGGTTTCCTATATCTAGGGTCACTGCACTTAAAACCTATAAGTCACCCCGATAGCAGGTCTTATCAATCCTGAAGGCAGGGTGCTTGGTTCTAAGTGTGAGGGTGCCCATGTATGAACAGGACACAGCTACAGCCTACGGAGTCCATTCTTCTGGGTTGTAAGTGAAGCAGTCATATACTGTATAGAAGGGCACTGTGTAATTATGCGATGACCATCTCAAAACTGGCTACAACGAATCCTATCGTGTTTGGAATCAAACATGTTGGAATCATACCCATGATTCCAAGCACTGGAAGAGCCCTCTGTTAGGCTCTCAGTGTTCCCGTTGCCAACCTTCTAGACCCAGACGGCACAAAATGGTTGCTGCCAACCAGAGACACGATTCTGCCCTCCTGCTGCTGAGCCAAGCTCGAGCAGGGGAAGGCAGAACAATAGGCATCCTGTCACAGGGAGGTGTGACCACCTCCCAGACAGGATTTAGTGTATTGGGACTGGGTGGGTGCGCTTGCCAGCACCACGAAGTCTGCATGAGGGGCACATTTGCTGTCCCCATGCATAGTCCAGTTCAAACCAGTCCTGGGAGTCATTGGCTCCCTCTCTGGCGCAAAACTGGACAAAGGACATGGAAGTAACCTTCCCCCTGTCCAGACCCTCCCCTGGGCGGGTCCCCTGAATTGTCCCAACCCTTTCTTAGGGTACTTAAGGGCTTACCTGTGGGTGGGTCTCTAGATTCGTCGTGGGACAAGATTCAGATCAGACACCACTTTTTCTTCTACCGCCTGGGCACTCTGGACTTCGCTGGACTTCGTTTGGGACTCGACTTCGTCTCCCTTCCAGTCTGCTGCATTGTCTATGCACCATACAGGAACCTTTCAAGGCCTGTGGGCATCAAAGACACCTGAAGGAATCTCCCTTGAAGTGAAGGAGTCACTTCCCTGCATTTGCAGGCACCGCAACTAAGTTGTCGGTCTGCTGATCCTGAGCTCCTCTGGACTCCGTAAGGTTCTGCAACACAGGTGGTGGTTCTCCACAGCTCTCGAGGCCTGCCCTGCCCTATTACCAAGTTTGAGGCCCGAATCCCTCATGGGGGCTGCAATAACTGAACCCCTATTGACTTCGTCAACTTGCAGTTGCAAAGGTTTGTTAGCTTCCTTCCAAGAAGATCTTCGGGCTCCAAGTATCCCCAACCTCGAGCATCTCCAGTGACCAGAATCTTCGGCCACAGTGCATCGTTTTGCATCGTGGGTTGCATCTTTTGGTGAGCTGCTTGAGGTCCTCCCGTGACTCCAGTGCCTCCGGCCTGTGGGTCCATTTGAGAGTCACCTTCATTTCTTTTGGGCTTCTCTGATTGCTCGGGCCTACCCTGACTCCCCTGCTTGTGGTGAGTCCCCTGGACCTTGCTGGTCCCGACATTGCACCTTCTTTGACTTCTGCGTTGGTTGCATTTGCCAAGGCTTGTTGGTGCTCTCGCTAGACACCGACCCCTCAGCACTCGACATCCGACGTGGGACAGCTCGTGCACAGCTCCTGGTCTTCCTCAGCATCGCCTGGTCCTCACAGTTGCAGAGTCAAGGTCATCGTCATCTCTACTGCAACACCCGACATCGGAGGGCATTCGTCTTCCAAGTCTCCTGGTCACTCCTGAGTGACATAGACTCTGTCCCCTCTGCTTGCAGGTACCTCTCATATAGAATCGACCTTCGGGTTCCACTGGACACTTTCTTCTTCTTCAGCAGCGGCACTTTCCTGAAGTCTCCATAGGGTTTGAAGGCGGTTTCCGACACCACTTCACACCTATGCACCTGGCTTCCCTGGTGTAGGTAACGTGGGCATGAGGGTATCCACGGGTGGGGTGGCTCTCCAACCTTCTGTCTTCCACTGGGTTTCTTCAGGGTCCATTGGGAAGGGTCCTTAATCTTTAAAAATCCAACAGCGACTTACACGTAGACTTGTAAGGAGCACGCGGCAGTGTTCCCACACTGCACACGCTCTCCGTGGGGTTCCTAGTCACTCACCTTGGGTGGTTCCTTGGGTCCCCAGCACGTCTACGTCCTCTCGACAGTGTCTTGACTCGAGCCGTGGTTCTTATACCACTTTCTTAGTATATGGTTTGGTCCCCCTCTGGGGCCCACTGTGTATTCTGTGCTATTTACTGTATTTCTATGCAAAGTATTGTGTGCATTGTGTTTATCTCCACGTAGGAGATATCTAAACGTATTAGAGAGTATTATATAATAAATACATATTTTTATAAATACCTTGTATGGTTCTTTTTCACTTAATCTATACTATAAGATTGCATGCTTGTAAAACAAGCTGCACTACACTCCTTCTGGACTAAGCCTGAAGGCTGCTCTCCACAGCTACCACTTAGAGAGCTTTCTAAGGTTGTCTAAAATCTCTTAAATCACCATAAGGGGTGTTTGGACTGGTGCAGGGTGCCCACTTACATAAGTGGACATCATATACCAGGCCAGCTTCTCACAAGAGGGAACTGAGCCTGAATAGGTTGAGCCTTACCAGGCAGATCTCTTGGCCCAGAGGGACCCTTAAGGAGGGATCTGTGCCAGGGTCAAGAAACATGCCCCACTCTTGGGAGCCCAAGGCAGCAAGCTGCTGCACAGGAAAAGGTTGATATCAGGGGCACCCACAGGGTCGGTTGGGAGGATGGACTCCTATACACTGAGGACAGAGACCCCAAACCTGGTGCAACCAGGAGAGTGGTAGTACCTCAGAGGATTAGAGAGTTCCTCCTTACTTTGGCCCATGATAGCCCCTTAGCTGGGCACGTTGGTCATTGTGAATCCAGAGGCTTCCCCTGACCGTGACCGGCAAGAAGACTCCAACGTCAAAAGGCACCCTTGCACCCGAAGCCCCTGGGCCTTGATGAGCTGAACCGACAGTGCCCTTACACCCCCCTACACCCCTACTTACCTCTGCTCTCATTGGTCTCCCTTCTGCAACCTCTGGTGCCATGCCTGCAGCCTGTTTGTCAAAAGAAGAATCTCCATTGAAAAGCCTTGGGCGCCCAACACTGAAATTGTACCCTGCACCTAGCCACCCGTTTGTCACTGGTGGTGTATGTTTGGTGCTGCTTTGTGGGCCCCTGTGCTTAACCTAACCTCCAAATCTTGGCCCCTGCAACCGATGCACTTACCTGCAAGCAGTGTGGCTTCGAGCACCCCCAGTTTCCATTGAAACGCATTGGGCCGAACTCCAAATTTGACCTCTGCACCCGGCTGGCCCTGTGCCGCTGGTGGTGAAGTTTTGGTACTTACCTGACTCCTGCCCCTTGCTGACCTTTGGTCCCGAAGATTGGAACTGTAAGTGCGATACTTACCTGTTTAACTGCGATATTGTTTTCCCCATAAGATAACATTGAACTGTTCAGAAATTGTTTTGTCGACTTTTGAAAGTGAAAAGTATTTATCTCTAAAAACGTACTTATCTTATTGCCAAGATCTTGGTCTTTAAATAAAGTACAAACAAAGTATAATTTTCTAAAATTGGTGTGGATCTCCTTTTTGAGTCGTCTGTCCATTATGCGTCAATGTTGTGCAATTAATGTCTTACACTCCTCTGTGTTAGGCCTAAGGCTGCTTGCCCACACTACCACTAATAGAGCACTTTGGGTTTTGCATTGAGCCCTCTACACTTTTGGGAAACCCCTGAACTCTGTGGACGGTATAACAACCTAGTGGCATACCATATACAGGGCCAACTTCCTACTGTAAGTCCTTAGGGGCAGATTTACTAACATATTACATCATGGATGTGCCACTTTTTTGGTGCAGCCACGACGCAAAATGTTATTCGTGATTTACAAAGCCAAGCAAATCACATTTGCATGGTTTTGTGTGGGATTTGTTTAAAAAAGTAATGCAAGGCTAGGTCACTCCATTCTACTCCGCTCCACTCTACACCACTCTACTCCACGGCATTCCACTCTATGTCACTACACTCTACGACACTCTACTCTACTTTACGCCACTCCACTCTATGACAATCTACACCACTATAAGCTACTCCACTCCACAACACTCTACTCCACTCTACGCCACTCCGCTCCACAACACTCTACTCCATTTTGCGCCACTCTGTGCCACTCCACTCTACAACACTTTACTCCACTCTACTTCACTCCACTCTATGATGTTGTACTCCACTCAACGACACCTATGCCACTCTGCTCCACGCCACTCCACTCTACAAAACTTCACTCTATGACACTCTACCCCACACTACGTGGCTCCCCTCAACGCCACTTTACTCCACTCCATACTCAGCTCTACAACACTCTTCTCCACTCTAAGCCACTCCTCTCTACAGCACACTGCTCCACGTTACGCCACTACACTCATTGTCACTCCACTCTACACCACTCCACGCTACTGTACTCCTCTCTATGCCACTCAAATCTACGACACTCCACTCTACAATACTCAGCTCCACTTACGCCACTACACTCTACAACACTCTACTCCATTCTACCCCACTCCACTCTACGACACTCTACAACACTCCAAAACACCCCACTAGACTCTATTCTATGCCTCTCTATACTATAACACTCCACTCTACAACACTCTATTCCACTCTACGCCACTCCACTCTACATCACTCCACTCCACCCTAGAGCACTCCACTCTAGAACACTCCACTCCACGCCACTTTTAGCCATGCTGAACAGCAGCCACGCTGGTGTACAACATAGCTAAAACAAATTGGTAAAGCCAAAAGCTCTCACGTAGGCGAGACCGACTGGATTTGCCAAAGCTTTTTTTTTCTCTGTCTTTCTCTTTTTGCCTCTGGCATATACTCCCAGGAGCTGAAGACAGAGGAAGCTGCTCCTGGCCGCCAAAAACCGGCCTCCAATGGCTCCAGCACCAGGACGCACACCCACCAGGCAAACCCCTGATGGAATAAATGGCAAAACCAGCCATTGGTGGATGGAGCAGCCTGAAGGCAATCCTTGCTTGCATTGGAAGCACTGCAAGCGAATGTAACTGATGCTGAGTGAGACTGATGGGAGCTGTGGACACGCCCTCACAGCAGGGCTGCAGCATTTTTAATCTTCTGTACTATTGGAACAAGTGCCTTGGGAAGTGCTGGGTACAAGCTGTTAAAGTAAGACAGCTTTCAGGAGATAAAGGTCTTTGCTACAGTGGTTTGTTCTTCAATTTGTTCTAAAGGCAGCAGCGTTTGAAAGAACAGCTCTGATACAGACACCCCACACACACCTCCACCACCACAAACGCCTTTTATTTTGGATTCTGTGCAGTTCAGCCCTTCAATACAAAGTGAATAGTTTGCTATCAATGGATATTATGTAATCACATCAGGATCGTTACCATGCAGGGGGCTTTAGCCTCTAATTATCCTACCTACCATGACCTATGACCTTTAAAAGGGATGCCATCTTGGAAGGAAGAAACGCAGCACTGCCTCCTGGCTTGATGACAGCATGCTTCAGTTGAGAACTCTTCAAAACATTTCCTGCTACTCAAGCAATCAGGCCATCTCTGCTTGACACTCTATCTAACATGTGAACGCTGGTGGAATGTTGCAGCCACACGTTCTTTTCGGAATGTGCTGTATACTGCATGTATCTGGGTTATTGATGTCTACTGTTAAGACTGACCTGTTGCTTGAGGTTTGCTTTGTCACTGTGATGGGTTTGAGGCATTTGGGTCAGTGCTTAATTTGTAAAATATTAAGTGCCAGGGCTCTGACCAGGAGGCCACTGCAGCTTGCACCACCCATCGCCCTTGTCATCGCTGCCAAAACAACTACTAACTATCTCTCTCGGATGTAAATGAAACAGTATAGATTATTCCAGGTTCCCAAAGCTAAAGGAGTGGCTGGGGAGGCAGGTATTAGCACTATTTTAATGTATATTGTATTCCAAAACAACTGTTGTTCTGCTCAACTCTGAATTAGATGAGCAGCGCCACCGTGTGGTAGACTGTATGGTGTTGGTGTTGACAATTAGGTGCCGGTGCCGAGCACCGGAAACCAAATAAGTGCTGGTGCTGAGCACCGGAAAGCACCGGCTCAAATTAAGCACTGATTTGGGTGGTACTAGAGATATTGTGGTGTATCCGTGGTTGCAGGTGAGAAGGAAGTACATGCGGTGTGCAAGTTTAAAGTGTTGATGCTCAAATGAGGGTGACCCAGGTACTAAACGGCGGAGCTTTTCTAACCCGTTTTTTAATCGTTTTATCATCACTACACGTGTTCTGAGGTACCTGGAGGGATTTACAACATGTATCTTGGCTATCTTAATGTCAAGTAGATTCCACAATGTGGTTGAATCTTCCATATGCAAACATGCTAGATATTCTGCATGAGCTGACCCTCCCGCACATGCCGGGGGTTGTGTTTAACAAGTTATTGTATTGAGGTTACAGATGCAGAAGTAGTAAAAACCTACAGCACCGAGGTGTGTAACCAAAGTGTTAAAAGCAATACTTTTCAAAATGGACAGAGATAGTTGTGAACTTGAGATGAGTGGCTTTAAGCAGCATGGTCTATAACGAGTATTGACAGGGGAGGTAATAGTGTGAGTGTACTGTTGAGAAGCACACATTGCCACTGATTGGTCTTCGGTGCTGTGGTGTGGGTGAGGAAAAGGAGATGACATGCAGTATATATGCCAGTGTATTGTATTGTATTATAATTACATTTATATAGTGCTTACTACCCATGATGAGGCACTGAAGCACCTTACACCGAGCAGCACACTGCTCCGCACATGTCATTGTAGGAATGGAGGCAGTAGATCCGTTATGCACAGATTATGTTGCCATGAACTGTGAAGAAATGACCACTAGGTGGAAATATGTGGAAAGGAAGAGGCGTGGCTTAGTAACACGGAAGTAACACGGAAGCCATCCAAAGCATCACACCCAACCCTCATAGAGCGCCCAGACTCAACGCCAATGCCTTAAACATTGATAACCTCATGCAGATCCCCACTACTCAGCCCGCGCCCACTGTCAGCCTGCACAAATCACACCTGAAATGCATGTTACTTAACTGTAGATCAGCGGTGAAACATGCCACAGACCTTGCTGATCTCATCCTTACCCAAAAACTTGACCTACTTATCCTCACCCAAACTTGGCTCACCGACTCCTCTGGCCCTATCCTTGACATACTAGTCCCTCCCTGCCACAACATTATCAGATTAGACCGACCGAAGAAAACAGAAGGTGGCATAGCCTGTATCTATCGCAACTCTCTCTCAGCAAAACAGTCCCCTTCAGCTAATCTCTCATCTTGTGAATACTTATCCATAGACATCACCAGCACACACAGACCCTTATGCAGCCTGCACATCTTCTACCATCCCTCAAGTGATAACCTCCCGCTAATTGAACAAACCATGGAAACCATCTCCTCCAACCTGGGCCGACACTGCCCTCAGATCTTCCTTGGTGACTTCAATCTCCATTGGAATGACCCGCATGATCAGGCGGTTGCTCATATCGAGCTGCAATCTCTCCCTACCGCCACCAGCAGACATGCACGACGTCCACGACCTCACTGAGCACTATAACAACGCCATGCTGTCTGCCCTGAATGCAACGGCCCCCCTTCAATTAAAAAGAATACCCATCAAAGACTCCAAACCATGGTTCAATGACAGCCTAAATGCTGACAGACGCAGCCTAAGACTAGCTGAACGCACCTGGAGATCCACTCCCTCCACTGATCTGCTAAAAACTCTAAGACTCAAAAGAAGCAGATACAACAAACTCAGAACGACGAAAGTTACCTTCTTCAAAACCCAACTTGACAAAGCCAAAAATCGCCCAAAACGGCTCTTTGAGCTAATTAAATTACATTCCAACAATACCTCTATCCAATCTCAGCACATCTCTCTCCCTCAGCCAAACTGCGATGCTGTTGCTGACTTCTTCCTCAAAAAGGCGAATAAGATCGAAGCAGATCTAAAGTCTGCTTCACTCGAACTCTCCCCCTCCCCTGTCTTCTCTTTCTCCACGCTCCATCCCAAGCCTCACGGTCTCTCCCCCAAAAACAATGCCTCTTGGAGTCAATTCACATCCCTCAATGACATTGCCATCCTCATATCCCCCGATTTCGGCTCTCAAGAATGGGGGGCTGCTCCCTTGCTGTTAGAGCATCATCTGCCTGGAACTCACTTCCTTTTGCCCTTCGCAGCATCCAAGACCTTCGCCTTTTCAAGAAAAATCTGAAAACTCATTTGTTTGTGTAACCTCTCCATGCTCTTCCCTCTCTGGCTCGTGCCGGGACACTCTTTGGAGTAGCTGAGCGCGTTATAAGTTTATATAACATAACATAACATAACAACATACTCTCGACCCTCAAATCACTTCAATGACCCCCTTCCCCCCTTCTTCTTTAAAGAAATGATAGGATCACTAGTACCGCTCTGGTCCAAGATCATCAACGCCTCTCTTCTTCAAGGTGAGATCCCGGAATGCCTGAAGGCTGGCCTAGTGCTCCCTATTCTCAAAAAACCCTCGGCTGACCTTGAAGACTTGAATAACTACCGACCAATCACAAACATCCCTACCCTGGCAAAACTACTGGAGAAATGTGTACATGAACAACTGCGCAAACACATTGAGCAGTGGCGGCTGGTGAGGTTTGTGAATGGTGGGGCTGTGTTTGTTCAGGTGTGGGGTAGGAGGCACGTTATGTCAGTCCCACATCCTAACATTTCCTTATGGCAAGGTAAGACCTCATGATTCCACTTAGTGGTGGTACCAAACTACTACAAAAGTCCCAGTAGGTGTATATTTTCCAGCATATGAGGGCTTCTCCAGAAAGCAAAATGCTTTTTAACAAGTCACGCTGAAAGTTCTCGTGTCATTCATGGGCAGTCCTGACTGCTTTCTAGCCTTAGTGACTGATGTCAGCAGCGAGCGTTTAACTTGCTGTCACTGAGGTATAGCATGATCGAAACAGTCAGACACTAGCTGTAAGCCGTAGGAACATTCAGAGTGCAGCCCTGATATCACAGTATCTTAATGTTTCATTTCCACACAATGGGAGCCCTCTGAAGGCAGTTGGCTCCAATGCGCCTTAATCCCACTTGATGAGGCGGGCTCACCTCGAACACTTGATGAAGCGGTCACACCCCGACCTCAGATTTGGTAGACCACAGCGCACTCTGTGACCTGGTTCTTCAAGATGTACACCCTCGAGGGAATTATTAAACCGCTTTCTGAAAGTCAGGAAAACGCAATAGTTAGAAACAACTCTCTGTCTTGTGCTGCTGTGCCTGTTTCCACGCATGAATCAATTTTATGACAGACAATCTAATATTGAACGCCACATTTGTAACTGCACTGCTTCTGTCAGTTAAGGAGGATATATTTGATTTGGTAGCTTTGTATGAAAATTAGTTATTTTTCCAATGACAAACTCTGAGGCTTTGTAGCTTGAATGGAAACCATGAACTGCAAAAACAGATCTAAAAAATGTTTGATTTGAGCTATCAAAAACATTCCTATTTTGGCACGAAGGCCTCAGTTTTGTGTGGAATTTGTAACACAGGCGAGGAACAATACAGCACGCTGTCTGGTAAACTGCATCCCTCTGCTGTGGCCTTTTCAGACACAGTCAGATGTATTCACTCTGTCCATACCCCTTGAGTTTGCAGGCAGAAATGCAATGACAGAGATCAGGATTCTTGTCCTGTCAGGAGATCGAACGTTCACGCTTTAGAAAACATTTATTGGAATGAAACCATAGTATGGAATGCAACCCCTTTCCACACATGCCTGCGACCCCCAATAAAAATTCCCTTTTCCAATTCAAGCAAACAACGAAACACAATTAATGGTTTGGATTACTAACGGCCCTAAGTGCAATGACCTAACTAAATGGGCACAGCACAGCGGGCATTTTTTATTTACCTCATCTGGCTGCTGAACTGGAGGGAAGTTGCCTTCAAGCCAGGCCAGGCGACTCCGACTCCTCTGTTTTTATAAGTAAACAAACCATCATTCACAGATCCCGGTTGCAGTCTATGCATTGTGATGTATTTTCTTTATCTAAACTTCGACCCTTCATACTACTATACTGTTTGTGGCATGGACCTCTCTCTTTGAACAACCCTATCTGTAAATTGAAATAGGTTTCTGTTCATAAGCATCCATTAAATCACTAAATGAAGGGTGGCGTTGTCAATTTTTTTTTTTTGTATTCAGCTCTGAGATCCTGTGTGGCGTTGTGTTGCGAAAAGACCAGTTCGGTGTCAACAACAATCAATAAAACATCAAAGGAACCAGGGTCATTGTACACCTCACCCAAGCCCTCTGCCCCCTTTGTCCCTCCGCCGATGACAAACACCCAGGGGGTCTACTAAAAACACATGCTCTACAACAGCAATAAAACTCTGACACCTTCTTCCAATGGAAAGTGCTCGCACATTACCCCATACTACGCACAGCACATCTGCAAGGTTTCCTTCAGACACACGGCACAAACCTGATATGCAGTGCGCAAGCAACACCTCGTCCTTTGATCCCCCACCAACCGTCATCACCAGCACGAGTCTAGCTGGCCTCAGTGGCCTGGCACTGGCAGTAATTCAGGTGCGTCTCTGAACAGACGCATGCTGCTGGGCCCGGAATGAAAATGGCTTCTAGGATTAAATCATTGTTGTAAATGATTTCGGAGTCTTCGTGCATTGAAGAATAAGGAGTTTATTCAGATAGTTGCAGCACCCACAACCAGACGCTCCCGCCGCACACCAGGATTCCCGACAACTGATTAACGTTGTCAGAACCCTGGAGTCCGCCGAGCAGCATCCGATTGTGGAACCCTGTTTAATAATACACAATGAGAGAGCGAGGCATCCTCGCGCTGGAACTCCAGCACGAGGATGCAGAGTACACGCAATAGCTTCACATTACAACTTCTCCCTTTCCACAAAGAACAAAGTGAAGAGGCAAAACATAAACAAATAGCGTTAAGAGATAGTGAAACATAAACTAAGAATAAGATTTGACAGATAAAGTTACCATGAAATATCAAATCATGACAACACATAATCATCAAACTTGGAAGGTAATTTTCTGAAGCGAACTCCCAATTCCGGTGGCAAGGAACAGGTGTCAGCAGTGGTCATGGCAGTGTCAGGGGCAGAAGCACATATATGGCTGGAATGTAGAACGGGACTCAAAACTGTGGAGGAGCTTTCAACTTCAGATTCTGAATCACGCAACCAATAAGACCAGTCACAATGCTCAAACTCCTGTTTGGTTAAGTTGAGCAAGGAACAAGCTTGTGAATCAGAGAGGTGAACCAGCGATCTTTTGTTCCACCATCCCTTAAAACCAAGTAAAGCTGAACCTCTGCTAACACCTGTGACCTGTACGGGAGGGAGAATTTTGACAAACCTTTTGCTACTTTTTTAGGATTTTTGATTAGAACCCAATCACCAATTTTCAATTCTAGTGTACAGAAATTTTTTGCAGAGTCATGCACAGACTTCATGAGATTTTGTTTTAGTAAAACCTTAGATGCCAAGTCTCGATTGCTATCAATGCTCTTGTTGTTCTTGTTAAGTAACCAATTGGGACACAAACTGGTGTGAGCAGTCCTACCCCTTAACAGAGAAAATGGAGATACCCCTGTGGTACAATGAGGGGAAATATTATAAGACCACAGCTTGGATTCAAGGAGATCTTGTACATCTTGATGGGACGAAATGGCTGTTTGAATGGCATCCTTAACTAACCTGTTTGCTCTTTCCACCAATCCGTTTGAAGTTGGCGAATATAGAGCGACCTTATAATGTTTGACATCACGCTCAGTTAGAAAAGTACTAAACTTCTCGGAAATGAAATGGGAGCCATTGTCCGTAACGACAACCGAAGGTGAGCCTTCTACAGAAAATATTTTTCTTAAGAACTTAATGGCATTGGTGGAATTAGCTGAGTCACAGAACATATGATAAACCCATTTAGAGTGATAGTCAATTAACAATATGAGGTATTTAAGATCATGTGACAGCAGATCATAAGGTCCAGAGAAGTCTAGACCAACCTTATCCCAAGGTTTAATAGGAAAAGGAACGGGATGTAAAGGTGTGTTCATAACTTTCCATTTTTTATCAGATAATAGACATTCAGGGCAAGAATCGATATGAAACTTGACCTGAGCTTCAAGGGATGGCCACCAATAGTGTGACTTAATGAGTTGTGAAGTCTTTGAGATTCCAAGATGACCTTGGTGCGCAAATTTAATGATGTCGTTTCTGAGACTGGACGGGGAATGAAAGAATCATGTCTCATTACCATGCCGTTAACCAAGGACAATTCAGATGCAACCATGGCGAAGGCTTTCAACTCATTGGAAAGTTTTCTATTTTCTGGCCAACCCTTAACAACATAATCAGTTACAAGTTTAAGGTTTTCATCCTTGTTGTGTGCTACCAGCCAGGATTGTTCAGTAATGCTGGGACATAATTTGACAGCATCTAGAGCTGCGACCACGCATTCTGTGTCTTCTAAAACATCAATTTCTGAAGGATCGTGAAAAGCCATACGTGAAAGGCAATCAGCCCTGAAATTTCTCCCTCCAGAAATATGTTTTATGGAGAAGTGAAATTCCTGTAACTTGGACAGTAATCTAACAAGCCTGGCAGAGGCTTTACCAAGCCCATTACCATTGAGTAGTTGTGTAAGGGGTTTGTGATCCGTAAACAGTTCAAATTCACGCCCCCAAATATAATTTTTAAATTTTTCGATAGCCCAAACACATGCAAGAGATTCGCGTTCAATAGTGCTGTAGTGGGTCTCAGATGGTTTAAGCATCCTTGATGAAAAAGCTATAGTGTGTTCTTTTTCCTGAGACCCATTGGCCAAGAACAGCCCCCAATCCTGTAAGACTAGCATCCACCATTATGAAACACTTCGAAGAGTCGTGAAAGGGATGCAGGGCAGGTGCTTCGACAATGAGCTTTTTGACTTGAACAAATGAAGAAGAAACTTCTTCAGACCAATCGAACTTGGAGCCTTTCCGCAAAAGAGCACGCAATGGCTCAACTGTTTGAGCATATCCTTTGACAAAACGGGCGTAGTATTCCGCTAGGCCCAAGAACGATCGAAGTGAGTCTTTGTCCCTAGGGGGAGTAGCGTGACTGATAGCCTTAATGAGAGATACTTTGGGTTTGATCCCTTCAGGGGATAAGGTATGACCCAAATAATCTAAATGCTGTGTAGCAAATTTGCATTTATCAGCTCTAATTGTCATGCCTGCCTCATTTAACCTAGTCAAAACAGCAGACAAATTATCCAAGTGTGATTCCCAGTTATCAGAAAAAACCAGAATGTCATCTTGGTAGGCCTGGACCCCCGGCATGTTTTGAAGAAGATTGTCCATAATCTTCTGGAAAACGCTGGCCGCGGAGGCCAGGCCAAAGGGAAGTCTAAGGTACTTGTAAACTCCAAAGGGTGTAATGAAGGTGGTAAACTCTTGGGAATCAGTAGTTAAAGGTATCTGGTGATAGGCCGAGCGCAGGTCAATGAGCGAAAAAAATTTAGCTCCCCCCAAGTTGGCAAGTAATTCATGAATTTTCGGAAGGGGGTGACAATCAATTAAGATGTTTTTATTCAAGGTGCGCAAGTCCGCACATAATCTGACCTCTCCAGATTTCTTACGGACAATGACGATGGGAGAAACCCACTCTGAGGAGTCAGAAGGAGCTATAACACCATCATCGCATAAAGATTTGAGGACAGATTTGAGTTCATCCTTCGCGCTGAGAGGCAAAGGACGCACCTTATGAACAAAAGGTTGAGCGTGTGGCTTAAGTCTAATGTGGTGTTGGAAACCTTTGACAGTCCCCAATTTATTGGAAAAAGTTTGGGAAATTTGCCCAGAATTTTTTTAAGTTCAGAGGTGTGATCCGTGAGACACAAGCAATCAGTTCTAGGCTGTGGATCGTTCCTGGAACCAGCGGGACTGTATCCTTGGGGAGGATCACCAAGAGTGATTGGATTTTCAGAGCCAGGAACAAGACGTAAACCCATTTTAGCAAGGTCCTGCCAGCCAATGATGTTGCGTCCCCTAACTGCAACATATACCTTTGTAAAAATTGACCTTCCTAAACATTCTAATCTTGAATTAAAGTAGCCTAGCATGTCTATCTCAAACTCACCAAAAGCTTTTGGGTTGATGTCTGTTTGAAATAAGGAAGTGGATCCTTCCCATTTTTCAAGAAACAAAACATCTGATAAAATCGTTATAGGTGATCCAGAATCAGCCATGATGGGAATTTCTATATTCCCAAAAATGCGGTCCCTATAGGGCCTTTGAACAAATGCGGAGTGAAAACAGAGTTGCACTCAATAGACACAATCATATCTTGAAAATGATCAGTGCAATCATCAACCGTTTCAGAATATTCAATACTGCTAATTCTAGTAGGTCTCTTAGAAGATCTACATGAGCCTTGAAAATGACCTATCTTCTTACATAGAACACATTTTTTCCCAAGAGCGGGACACATGGGGTAGTTACCCAGGTGTGATCTTGATCCACATCTATAACAAAAAGTGTTCCCTTTTTTACAACTTGTCTAAATGGTTTGTTAGTGGTAACAGCGTTAACAGAATTAATAATGTCCTGCGGAGGAGTTTTAAAAGAGTTAATTGATTGATCGTTTTGAAGAACTTTGGAAGTAATGATGGATCTCTCAATACTCTTGGCAATATCTATTGTTTCTTGAAGTGTGGGTTTTCTGCAGCTGAGGAGGCGTTCTTGAATTTTCCTAGAATAGCATGAGAAGACAAATTGGTCACGAATATAAATGTCAGGATTCGCTTCAAATTCACAAGTAGAGGCTAAAACTCGCAATTGCGCGATGTATTCTTCAACTGTTTCTTCTTCACGTTGCTTTCTCCTAAAGAAATTGTGTCTTTCAAGCATTATATTTGGTTCTTCATCATAATGTCTTGCAAGACGAGATAATGCTTCATTGTAAGGATTCCAATGTTCAGCATCACCAGCTTCTCCACTAGGTGTAGGAAACTTCGGTAAATTCTCGAAAACATGCTGTGCCGCCAGACCAAGACAACCATACAAAATTGCGACTTTACGTTCAGGAGAGAATTTAACAGCATCAATGGCGACGATATGGTTCTCGAAAGCTTTCACCCATTGACGCCATGGAATGCAGGGTTTGCCAGGCTGTTGTAAAAAGGAAGGAGGTTGCGCAAATTGTTGAGAGGTAGCCATTAAAAATATTGAATGAAGAATCACTATAAAAACATATGGTTAAAAGGATGTTTTCAAACAAGCAGTAAATAAATGGTTAAAATTGAGGAAAGTCAGTGAATTTCCAGATTTACCATGTTTCAGCTTGCATTGGTTAACAGGTGAGGCTGTCACCGAAAGAGGATGTACAGCAGGCGAGAAGAGCTACACAGAAAAGACTGATGCCAAAAGGTGTGCCTGTCACCGCTAAATCGTGCAGGCTACAAGATGCTGACAATTAATAATAAGCAATGAATAAGGTGTGCCTGTCACCGCGTAAACGTGCAGGCTGGATCCTACCTGAAACTTGCAGCGCTGTGTCAAGGATAAAAGCGGTGATAAGTAACCAGGCAACCAAAGGAAGCCAAGATGGCCGCCTGCGTGATGACGCTTGAGGGGTGCTTGCAACGTCAGGACGAGACGTCAGGGCTCGAGCGTGAAGAGCGTTGTTCCTGTTGATGGAGGAATTCAAATGTCGATGGGGTTGACGTCATTTAGCGGCCTCAGCGGCTCCGCAAACCGGTGAAGTGGTGTTGTCGAAAGGATCGTGCCAAGGAAATATGAGCCGGCGAAGGTCTTCCGATAGAAGAAGTGGTGTGGAGAAGCGTGGAAAACGGAAAGAAGGTGCCGAGGAGGTTGGTGGGTGCTGGTCGCGTGGCTTCGTCTACTCGTTGCCAAATGTTGTAAATGATTTCGGAGTCTTCGTGCATTGAAGAATAAGGAGTTTATTCAGATAGTTGTAGCACCCACAACCAGACGCTCCCGCCGCACACCAGGATTCCCGACAACTGATTAACGTTGTCAGAACCCTGGAGTCCGCCGAGCAGCATCCGATTGTGGAACCCTGTTTAATAATACACAATGAGAGAGCGAGGCATCCTCGCGCTGGAACTCCAGCACGAGGATGCAGAGTACACGCAATAGCTTCACATTACAACTATGCAGCGGGAAGCAGACTCCTCAAGTCGAGTCTGCGCAGTATCTTACAGTACCGCCTGCAGCTTTTACCACACCCTCTTCCAACTCGTCACAGGGTGGGTCGTGTGACGAGCTGGGAAAGGTGGGGTGAAAATGCTCTCTCCACTTTCTGATTGACGTGGAGGCTTAGCGCTTCAGGGCTTGTGTCTCCAACGCCCGGGGCTAACTTCACCTCCGCGTCATCAGGGGGTGGAGACTAGCCTTTGATGCAAGGTCTTTGCCGAGCTGATGACCTCACACGCCTCAGGGCTGAGAGATTGTCAGCCCGGCAAATACTCTCTACATGTAGGGCCGCCCAGGTGAACAACGTAATTTTGGAGAAAGCACTGTGACGGAAGTGGCAGTCTGGTAGACAGTGCAGAAGATAAGGCCCCCATTCAAGTAAGTTTGTATGTGTGCATATATGTATTTTTATAAAACAAAAACCGCAGATTTAGCCTTGCACATTGCTTTCCTTTTTTTGGTGAAAGTAAAGGGGGCGGAGCCCCGACGCCCTAGCACAGAAACCGCCACTGACATTGAGTAATTCCAGCTTCTCGACCAATTTCAATCGGGCTTCCGCACTGGCCACAGCACCGAAACGGCCATCACTCATATAGTGGACAACGCTCTCACTTTGCTTGACCAGAATGAAGCCTGCCTATTAATTCTTCTCGATCTCTCATCTGCATTTGACACTGTCAAACATGACAATCTACTCAACCTCTTGGAATGCAGGATGGGGCTCTCAGGCACGGTCCTTAAATGGTTTGCCTCTTTCCTCAACAACAGAACATAAAGAGTCAAATCCAATCAGAATCTATCCAACCCCAGTCCCTGCACGCTGGGTGTCCCCCAAGGGTCCTCACTCTCCCCTACGCGCTTTAGCCTCTTCATGGAACCACTGACTGTAATTCTTAAAGCCTTCAACATCCAATATCACATGTATGCAGATGACACCCAACTTTACATGAAAATATCCTCCCCCGAAGACATCAAATCTCTCAACGGAACCCTGCTCAAAACCCTAAACTGGCTAACCTCCAACCATCTCAAACTAAACGCCCTCAAAACGGAATTCCTCCTCATCTCACCCGCTAGGCAAACCTCCACTGTTGTGAAATATCTTTGTAACCTCACCGCTCTCAATTGCACACCACACATCATTGACTCCACGAAATCACTGGGAGTTGTGCTAGACAAGAACCTAAACATGCAAGATCACATCAGAGCATCTACCAAAGGAGCGAACTTCCAGCTGAGCATCCTAAGAAAACTCAAACCTTACCTTCCCCATGAAGACTTCAAATCGGCGGTGCAAGCCCCAGTCATCTCTAGACTAGAATACGGCAGCGCTACTCTATGCGGATTACCGAAACTCAGTTTAGCCCCCATCAGAGCATCTCTAAATGCTGCCACTAGACTCATCACAGGCTCCAAGAAGACCTTCACATCTCACCGGACCTGAAATCACTCAACTGCCTTCCTTTTGAGGCAAGGATCCAACTAAAGATTGCTTGTATGACCCATAGAGCACTACACTTCAATACCCCACTCTACCTGACAAATAAGCTGGAACTCTCTGGTGGCTCCAGGCCTTCAAGGAGCACCAGCACACTGCTGCTTAAGCCAAAGAAATTTAAAAAACTTAAAACCTACAATCGTACATTCTCTGGCATTGCCCCGAGAATCTGGAACTCCCTTCCAGTGGAAACAAGACTGATTCCCTCAACATTTGCCTTCAAAAGGGAAGTTAAAGCTCTACTAATGAACAATGCGCTGATCTAGAAGCTTCTCTCCACTTGCCTCGAGCCGGTTTAGCTGTTTGACTTATTACTTGTCATTTGTTGCGACCCATTGCCGCCTGCCATGATGTTAATTTTTGTTCTTGATGTATAGTGCCCCTCTTTTCTTTTCTTCCTCAGCCTTCTTCCTTTGTCCGCCATAATGTCATTTCTGCTCTTTTTATATTGCCCTACTTTTACTGTTACTTTCCCTCTCAGCTGTCTTCCTATGTCTTCCTCAACCGTATGTAAAGCGCACTGATACCCTCTTGGGTCATGTTCGCGCTATACAAAACTTTAAATAAACATGGTGGGCACATTTCTGTAATGCTCATGCCATGGCCCATAAAACCTACACCATCCTGTTCTGGACAGTCACTAGAGGATTAATACTCAAAGACAGGGAGCTGCCCAGTCGTATGTGACCCTATCAGACACCTATGAGGGCTGCAGAGGTGAGACTGTGGCGGTGACGTTCTGAGTGCAAGATGGCAGTCAATAGGTGGTTGCAACCCTACGTTCCCTCCATAGGGCCCCCATAGCTGAGATCTGACCTGATAGCTGAAGGGAGGAGATACGGGTGGTGCCATGCTGCCCATCGGGCAACTGAGAGTTCATAGTCAAAGGTTCCAAAGGTGTGGGATCACGCCCCGCTGTGGTTCCCACTGGACCTGGAAGATGTGTGTGGTCTGGAACATACCGGATGCTGGTGCTGCCAATGTGATGGTTCTACCATATGTAGTAAGCTGACCGGGGGCCTCACTGCACCCGCAAATGCTGACGTGATCATGGAGGGGTCTTCCCTGTGGTGGGATACGGGATTCGATGAGACCAGGACTGTGACCTGCAGGAGCAGCGGCCCGGCCAGCCCTCTAAGAGAGCCACACTTCTAAAGATTAATTTGCCAATCCAGAGGAGGAGGCAAGAGTGATACCCAGTGGCCCATCAGACAGATGGGGATCATGAGCTACCACCAAGAGACACTGAGGAACTTACCTCTGGGACCCAGCGGTGCCTTGGAGAGATTTGGGGCTGCCCCAAGCCACTGTGCCACTGAGGGGGAGCCCTTATGGGATTCTGTGCTGTAAATGTGGGGAGACCTGCCCTGGATCCAACACGCAAGGGACTACCAGAGCCCCAAGGGTCATCAACTCTGATGGGGAAGGTCAGCCAGCATGCTGCCATCAGGCTGTAGGGCAGTGAGATACCCGTCTCCCATGTTAGTGCGGCAAACTGTTGACTTTTGTGCTGACTGGGATGGAACTTTTACTGATGCTTGGTGGCCAATCTCATTGAAACCATCACAAATAAGTGTGGTTGAGCCTTCCCTCTGGTCTGGGGATAAGCTGCAACACTACTTCAGTAACACTATGATAGTATCAAAAATGAATCCGTGTGATAGGGACTCTATGACTGTGGAGGCCCACTCTGCATAGAACTGGCCTGCCACAACTGACCATACCTCAAAACTGAAAATATAAGTGATCTCTAGAAGCTGTCATCAAACTCGTATGTGCATTAGAAGGATGCAACTGAGGAAGCGACCGGCACAACATTGTCCCCCTCAAAGCCAATGCTGCTCCTTGAACTGCGCTCAAAGCTGGACTTGCTGTACCGGGCATAGGGCGTTTCCCCAAAGGGCTGGAAGAGTGGGGGGCCGGTTTTGTTACTGGGGGCCGTTATTTGTAGCAGCTTCGCAATTTTGAAAGCACCCGCTGTCGAGTTCCTTGTTTATCCAGTAGTTTTCAGGCAACAGTAAAAGTGTCAAGATAACTCTGGTGATTAATGTACCTGCTGGAGAGAGATCAGAGGTTTGTCTAATGGCAGTCGGGTAGCGCAGTGAGTTAATACGCCTGCTGCAAAGGACGTGCACCATGCAGATCACAGAAGACAATTTTATGTGCATACCTTAATGGGTTATTGCTTTTGTCACAGAGACCCTTTTGTTACTGTGCATTTCATAAGTTACAATCATAATCTAGCACAGTGAGCTATGAAGTGTCATAAAAGAGCTGCATGGAAACTACATGGTACAGGTTAGAGAGTTATGTTTTTTTTCCGAGTCTTTCATTATCCTAATGTTGCTAAAAAGAGTTTGTTTGGGTAGGAATAAATTCTTATTAGTAAAGCCAACACTAACCACTGTGTTATATTCTGAATCCTGAGTTTCTGCTTCTTCAGACCAAGTACTCTTAAACAATGCCTACCAGTATGGATGACATGAATCCTACACCTTGTAGTCCCCTTTGTCTTCTGTAACATTTTCTATACACTGATTTGCACACATATGATTCGTTGTTTCTGTATTTTTGTGTGATGTAAAGTGCTCTGACACCATACACTGGTATGAGAGGCACAATAAACCAAATGAAATACATGTGAGTGAGGGGCTATGGCAAGATGCAGGACACTGTTGGAAGGTGATCTTGAGGGAATCATTGAAGGGCCCCAAAAAAGATTGTCACATCCTGGTGCAAGTAAGGTCATCTTTTACTATGCTTTAAAAAGTAATACAATTGAATATATCATTAAATATGTGTTGTAGAATGCGCCACTTTTGCCCACATTTCCCCCCCCCTCACCCCCCCCCCGCCCCCAAACGCTCCCTGTAGTGATCAGGCTCGCACATTGCACTTATTATGCACCGTACGGGGCTGGTCTGACAAAATTTGCCAGGGCTGCTTTCGGTTCCCAGTTCGGGCCTGACTGCGCTCCACCACTGATGGCTTCTAATAAAGATAAAGTGCACCCTGCACACAAACAAAGGAAGATGGATAAGTGCACTTAACTATTGAAAACCAAATGCCTTTGAACCAGAAATGGCAACACAACAAGTGAAAGATTCGAGCCACAGAAAGTAGACGCCAACTTCTCTTATTCTCCAGGCTACACAAGACTCAAAGGTAGCCCTCAAAACAAAAATACGGGAAATTGGTGCTGCTGTGGTCCTCCTGTGGCTGGACATGCGATGTGCAATGGAGAGGGCTACAGAAGCTGAGGGACAGATATCAGAACTAGAAGGCTTTATAAAGGAGCTAAAATCCACACTGGCATGGAACTAGAAGGTATTATAAAGGAGCTGAAATCCACAGTGGCATGGCTCGCTGCTTTCTCTAAACAAAAGACCCTCAGGGCAGAAGATGCAGAAGGATGATCCTGTAGGAACAATTTGAGTTTGTGAGCTTCCCCAAAAGAGTAGAGGGCACAGATACTGAACGTCTCCTTACCACTTGGTGAGAGACAATTGTCCCTAAACAGGAGCTGTCGCAGTGCTTTGTGCTTGAGCATGTACGACCGAAACCCCCACCCCGGGTGACTCAGACTGACAAATAATTGCCCGCTTTCTCAACTTTCTAGATTTGATCATTCGTATGATGAAAACACAAGTCGAACTTAAATATACCTCACATACAGGAGCAGCTGCTGTGCACACGTAGTGGCGGGGTCGGGGTGGGCTGGGGGAACGACAGACGACGGATGAGGTGGGGGGACGGAGGGGAAATGGATATTAAATAAACACTTAGAAATACAAATAAAAATAACTTACCTTCTTCCTGCCGCCCAACGCTCTTCTCCGTGTCCTCTTCTCGCTGCAGCAGAGGCTCCCAGCCTCCTCTGCGGCCAATCCTGATGCTGCTTTCATGTTAGAATGCAGTGTCAGGATTGGCCTGAGCGCTGGGACTTTGCGCTCCCAGGGAGAATGGAAGCCTCTGCCTGCTCTCTCTCCAACCCAGCATGCAGCTGGGTTGGAGACACCTCAGTGCGCATGTGGGTTTGGCCGGCCTGAGACTGCCAGCCAAACCCACATGCGCACTGATAGCAGTGCTGCCGACAACTCTCTCTCCTGACTGCCCCGCGATTGCCCCGCCCCAGGACGCAGTAGGGAGAAGTTGAAAAATACATCGATAATAAACTTGTTTTATTATCATTATATTTTTCAACTTTTGAGGGTGGCGGGGGGGCGGTGCTCCTCCACCATAGAGGGGAGCCACCACTGCTCACATGACATAATTATATTGCACACAACTACACTTAAAAAACAGTGCAAGACATTCAGCTCAGTCAAACAAAAACTGAGAGCTGTGGAGATATCATACATGCTCCCCTTACCTGCTATATTCAGAGTAATTTTTCAAACAAATTCATTCTTTTTACAGTCTCCTGAGCAGGTGTTTCAGGGGGTCAAGGAAAGTCCCCTTTCCAGTTAAGAAGTATCAACAAATGGAGCAGGAGATTAGTAAGGGCTTACAGCATCATCAAATAAATTGAGGGCAAAGACTCCAACCTTGTAGACAACACAAGTAGGAAAACCTTGAGTCTAGACATTCACCTGGCAATTATACTAATGTTAGGACCCCATGAAATCCGAACACTCATGTGAAAGGCCGCCCATACATTCGGGAGAAGGTGCATCACTTTCCTCTCACTCGGAATCTGAACTAAGGGACATCGGGAAACAACATGAATGGCAATACATACTAAACTCCATGGATTACAGGGGACATTGGCCCAGCCAAACCTTCAACAGGTACTTCACGGTTCGAAGTATGGGACAGGGGGAAACAGGTATTTCTCATTGTTTCTTGTTCAACAGTCCACCAGACAGTAGCCACCCAGCCTCAATCCACTTCAGAATAATTCTATACACACATGCACAGCACCACAGCAATTACTCTGCAGGAGGTTACACTTTCTTTTCAGGGATGCATAAATCTGTCCCAGCATTTAACCCTTCCCGCCCTTTACTATGTCTATCAATACTCGTTCCTTCCAGTATCATAACTCCGGCCTTTATCTATCCTGTCCCTCTGGCACTCTCCATTACCCTATTTCGATTCTCATCACCTACCACCTACAGTCTATGTCAAAACACAAGTATTCTCTGTTTCATCCCTTAGCTCACACACCCATAGCATCTTTCAATCCGATCCACGCTTACCACACAAATGTCCATGCAATGCTCTACGGATCCTGCGGGCCGTTTCTGGTAGTACAGTCAACCCAGTCCAATCCACGCAACACAGCGAATACATTCAACACCTATGCATCAACCACACCAGTCCACCAAAACTGGTAAGCTACTTTACTTGTTAAGCCAAAGGGAGGAAAGGAGAAGGCCTCTGTTCTATAAGCTCTGCAGTTCATGCAGAGAGTGGGTGGCCGGAGTAGTGTGGCTTCGGGGAGCAACTGAGGGGGTTGGGGTGTAGGTGAGAAAGTGATGAGAAGAGATAAATGTAGTGGTGTAGGACTGTGGTGGTGTGAAAGGTTTAGAGATGTGATGGAGAGAAAAGTGGTGGTGATGTTGACAAGTAACATCTCTGATCATGAGGTGGGTTAGTGTAGTTTAGGTGAGCAAGTGCGTTGAGGTAGAATCTGTGAGTCTGAGATGTGATGTTGCATAATAGAGTGGTAAGAGATGTGGTAGGACTCCTATGAAGCACAAGGCACATTCCTGTTGTTGTTAGAACCATGCCTTTGTGGAATGGGGGATCAAAGACATGTCTATACGCACAATCATCATCTGTCAAAGTACTGCTCTATGAAAGGTAAATTTGTCTTTTATCACCCTGTCAATCATATACTCTTAAGAGGTACGACATTTCTTCTAGTTCACTACATGCACTTCTATCGGGCACTTCCTAAAAATCCTCCTCATTAGAATACCAAACTTTGTAGAATATATCAAGGATCCCCCACTGATAACTTACTTCAGTTTTTGTGGGTGAGCTAAGTCACAGATATCTAAATCCCTCGAGGAACTTAACTTCAAGGACTTCGCTACCTAATTCTCCCAGTAGCACATCACTGAAACTCACCGCTTAAATGGCTAGAAGGCGACAGCTACATTCAAGGTTGATGTCACACTTAAAGAAAGTGCTACATACGCACTGAGAACTTGTCTAAGGCAATAAGTGTGAAGCAGCATGCCTCTGAATGCTGTGCTTAGGGCATGGATTGGCATGCTTGTGGCTAAGCCCCGAAGGGGTGCTCTGCAACTTGCATGGAGTGTGGGAGGGGAAAGATGGTGGTTGGGCTGCAGACTGCTGTATCAGAAGAAAATGTTGAATAGGGGTTTCTTTTTCGAATGTCATGTTGATGCTATGTTTTGCAAGAAAGGGGCTCGGTTAAGCCTGAAGAAGTGCCCTGTCCAACATGCTGGCCTATCCAGGGAATTCTGCCTGAGGTTCCCAATTCAAAATGAAGTTGAGTCTTTCCTGTGAGCTCAGTACCGGCTTGAATTATATATAAAGGAGGCATTAAGGAATGCTGGATGCATTGCAAAGTATTTGTTCTTTTATTGTTCATACTGTTCATCAACCATTTTCTTCTATTAATGTCACTGATTTTTTTTTATGTTTACTTTCAGATGTCCCTTTGTACTATCTTATGGAAATCCCTCCTTTAACTCTTTTCCCTTCCTTGATGTCAGGGAGAGCTTGGTGCCTTGCTTATCTTCTTCTGCACAAATCTTCATTTTCAATCAAGAGCTACAGGATTGCAAGGAGGTTCGTGTCCCTTTGGGTCTTTTCCTCCGAAATGGGTCTTTCTTAAGGAGACACTTGACACCTTTCATCTGGACTATTATACACCGTGACTGCTAGAAGGAGCTGCGCTGTCTTCGGCAATCAGGAAGGCAACCTGAGAGACTTTCATGGCCTCAAGTACTTGACATTCTAAATAAATGGAAAATCCCATATGCCACTGCTGAGCCGCTTAGCACTGCTGTCTATCCCTAACAGAGGCGGCTGCACCAACTGGGAATTATTATTCAGTGGTGTATCATCAGGATGGCATCAAGAGAACCCTTGGGTTCACGCCAACACACTTACTTGCTATTGGTTGCTGTGTGGTCTGTGCTACATTAAGGCAGTGCTTGGATGCCACTAACAAGCACCATATTGCTTCTAGAAGCCAAACAGTTTCGTCCTTGGGAGTGGTGGCAAATGTGAGGAGCAGACATCCTTGTGCCTGCGCTGGATAGAAGTCCTAGCAAAAGAGCTTCTCTCCAGACAAGGTAAGCAGGCACAATAAAATAAACAGTAGCACTCGACATGGCTGCAGATATATCAATTAAGAAACAGAATGCAATGAATGAAACGTATAAAAATATAAAGGAAATACATTACTTTGGTTGCAAAAAGCTAATTGCTCCTAAAACAATATTTTGGCCCCAATAAAAAGTAAGATGTGGTTATATGATGAATTTGCGGAGATGGGGTATGTCACCATTTTATTATTTATTTTCTTTTATTTATGGCATCATTTGTATAAGAAACGGACCTCTACATTTAGACAGCAGAGTGCTGTGCAAAAAAGCAAATTTGGAGTAGCAATGGCAACAATGCAACAATTGATAACAGTGATACAGTATGGCAAGCGTGAAGCAGCAGAACCATGAAAGGTAACGAGAAGGTGGACTCGCAAATCATCTAAAATACAGGAGACGGACCAGGCCAGCATTGAGTCATATTGGACTGTACATAGATGGATTGGTGGGTAGAATTTATAAATTATACCTCGGTGCTTAATTTGTGCTGATGGTTGCAGGTGGTGGGCATTGGCATTCAGTTTTGGGGACTGTTTGTGAGTGGGCAACTGTGTGCAAGTGTTTGCGTGTATCTGTGCCTTTGTGTTTTTTCATTTTGTTCGTTCAATATTTTATATGTGTTTGATGTTTGTGGGGGCAGGGAGAGGAGACGAATTTGTATAGGGTTGAGAGAGAAAGAGACTGTTGTTTGTATGTGTTCTGTGCCTGAGGAATTGGGAGCTGGATGTTTGTGGAAGAGGGAGTTCTCACTTGATAGGTGGATATGTTTGTAGGTGGAAGGGGAGTGGTTGGAAACAGAGGTTTGAACACACAAAAGATTATCACACACACGCACACGCACACGCACACGCACACAAATAGATCAGTGATAAATGTAACTCTCAAGTGCCCGTAGGCCTTGTGGACTCAGGCGCTCTTAAAGCGAGCCCGTGTGAACCAGTCGGCCCACTCGCCACGGGACTCTTGCCGGGCTCTTCCTCCAGAAGTCCTTGGGCAATTCCAATTCTCAGCTTTTCAATGTGTGTGATATTCCTCTTGAGCCTTCGTCATTAGGCAGTGTGATTGCACAGCTGGGTAGTTAAAGGCAGCAGTGTGCTCTCTTACCTCTAATATGCCCGTTACGGCTGGGATTGTAGAGCCTGCTGTCTGTGGCTTCTCCACCAAGACTACACCAGGATTTGTAACCGGATTCGTCTCCAGCACATGATTAACTATGGCTCCCTCTTTGGGCACAAGTGGGGTGTTTTCGACCTGCTGAAGAGCAGGTAAGGAAAGCTCGAATTTCCTAGAGAAACATGGTTGCGTCACACCTGTCGCCTGTCCTTAGCCAATGCCATTCCAGAGAGCCTTACGATCACCTTCCACGTAAGAGAACATGTACCCTGGCCATGTATATAGATGATTTGACTACACACTCATTCCTAGTTGGGATGACTTGTGCCCTGACTAGAAGGGTTTTCTGTTCAAGTGAATACTGAACTTTCTAACACCTTTGTGCTTTACTTCTACCCCCGGGCAGAGGTAAGGGTACTATTAATGCTCGGTCTGTGGAGTTTAAGTAGAGTCATTGTCGTCAGAGACTTTGATGTGTATGTTAATACTCGCTCCGACACCAGGGCTTACGAACCTCAAAAGATCTTTGCAGCCCTTGTCACGTGGTCACTTGTACCACCAGCACAGAGGGCTGCACTTTAGATCTTGTTTCGGTGTCAGGGGATTTAGTTTTCACTTCTCCTCTGACTTGATGAAGCCATTTTCAGCTCATGTTGAATTTGGACCTTAGTAAGTTGACGGGATCTAAAATTCTCTCTCCCACCGTTCGACTCTGGGGAAGAAAGAATCTCAAAGACACCCTTGTCCTTTGATAGAACATGCGTGCTGGAGGAACCTAATGCGTTGCTTCCTTACTTTTTACCAAGCAGCGTGAGGTTCTCAAGGCCAGAGTGTCACCCCTATTTTGGGAAGGTGCTTGAGTTTTTAATCAACAGACAACTTGTAATCCATCTTGAAAGTAATGGCCTATTGGATCCATCACAGTCGAGTTTTAGGGCTGCGCACAGTACTGAAACAGCGCTGGTGGAACTCGTGGACAACATCAGACTGGCATTGGATAAGGGACAATCATCTATCCTTGTACTGCTAGATCTGTCAGCTGCCTTCGACACCATCTCCCACAGCATTCTGGAACAACGGCTCTGGGAGGTCGGTGTCAGAGGGAGGGCTTTGAAGTGGCTCAAGAGTTATTTAACCGCTCAAGCCACCGCAATCCAGATCGGTAACGTGGTTTCATGCAGTCGACCAGTAAGGATGGGAGTACCTCAGGGCTCTATTTTGAGCCCAACGCTCTTCAATCTCTATGTAACTCCACTGGCCAGGGTGATCAGATCATATGGTTTTGATGTAGTGTCATACGCCGATGACACTCAGATTCTGATCACCCTTGGTCCTGATCCCATTGACACAAAAACACGCTTTATTAACTGCATGTTGCACGTTGACAGTTGGATTAGCACTAACCATCTGCAACTCAACGGTAACAAGACCGAGGTGATACTCTTTGGGAAGGCACATGAGCACTGGTCAAAAGACTGGTGGCCTCCCAAACTGGGCCCCTGTCCAATTCCTAGGCAGGCAGTGCGTAATCTTGGTATCCTAATTGATGACCAACTATCAATGAAGAACCAGGTTAACCAAACAATAGGCACCTGCTCTGGCATCATGCGCAGCTTGCGCAAATTCTTTAAATGGCTCCCGATAGAAGCAAGGAAACCTCTAGTACAGGGACTGATCATCAGCTGGATGGATTATGGGAATGCCTTGCTGACACCAATAAATGAAGATCTGCTGTCCAGACTACAGGTCCTGCAAAATACCGCGGCCAGGCTGGTGTTGAATCTCCCGTCTAGATCACCCTCAGCACCAAGCTTAAAACTCCTACACTGGCTTCCTGTAAGGAAGAGAGCCAGGTTTAAAACTCTCTGCCTGGCACACAAGCTTATGTACGGTAGGTGCCCCAGCTACTTGGCAAAGAGATTCAGCTGGTACCAGCCGCGTAGGCCATTAAGGTCCAGTAATAAATTTCCCCTCACCCCTTTTAGAGTCCGTACTGCCAAAAATGGCGGAAAATCATTTTCCTTCTTGGCGCCCACCCTCTGGAACGAATTGCCCCCCCTCCTACGCATTGTCACTGATCACAACTGCTTCCGTAGGGAGTTACAAACATGGCTGTTCGATCATTAAACCAGCTAGATCTTCTCTCTAGTCGGAAAGTCAGAGTTGTCCATCAGCGCCATGAGACCTTTGGGTGATATGTGCGCTCAATAAATATCCCTGATTTAATTTGATTTGATTTGAAACACGCCTGGAGCAGATCTTATGCTCCTGCAGATAAGACAGCGTACATGTGGAAGTTTAGAGTCGACAAAAGGCCTGATACAGGCTAGCTACATCTATCTTATCAGTAAAGTACTAGAGGGCAATAAAATCTTGTGTCAGCTTATCTCCACTCTGAAATCATTGGTCTGATTTCCCTGACCAACGCAGATCGAGCATCACCGGCCTTCTGTGACAAGCCTGATACTCATTTTCACTCAAAGTTGAAAGGAATTGACGATAATATTAAATAAAGCCATGACTCATATCATTATTAAATCTAGTCAACAGCCTCAAGCGAGGACCCTATATCTTCCTCCTGGGACGTCTACAGGTCTACTGTAGTGCTCTTGTGCGCCCATTTCTGAGAAAGAGATCATGGCTGCCAGCCCACATTTCAAGTCTGGCTCCTCAAATAATCCCTGCCCTGTGGCTGCCCTACATCCTTTGACCCCTGAGATTGACCAGCTGCTGCACTGCATCTGGTTTGATGCATGGACAGTGAAAAATGAGATTAATCTCCCCCTCCCAAAGGACAAACTTGACCCCGTAATTCCAACAAAGTCCATCCCATCACACTTCTTTCTGCCTTGTGGAAGCTTCAAGCTACCAGAGAATCTGGCTGATAGGCAGCTATGTGATTACATAGTAAAATAATAATTTTCTTGATCCCAGCCAGTTACATTTCTGGCTGGGACATGGAACTGAAAGAGAGTTAGTCATCACCTTGAGTGATAACAGACCCATCCATGGCAATAAAGATTCAACAGGAGTAATTCTGAAGGGCATCCACCATTTTTAAAACCATAGATATTGGAGATGATTATCCAATGACTAGCTGAAATACTAATCGGTGGCATGGTACTGAAGTGGTTGCAGCCATTCTTAGAGGTCAGGTTTCAGTGCCTTCTGCTCCCTCTCTTCAGGTGAGCCTCTTTGGCTGAGCTCCTCATTATCATCACTACTGTTTAACATCTAAGTCTGACCTCTCTTTGACCTAATTTAATCATTTAGATGCCAGGACAGGATGTGTCCTATGTCTAGGATGCCCAGGCCATCGTCAGGCTGGATAAGCATGCTCCGCGGTTAGAGATTATGTTGAAGGACTATTTGCACCACGTCATCAAGGGAAGGGCTACAACTCCTTGAAGGACAATGCTGAAAACCCCAAGCTGCCTAATCTTAAGAACAACATGAAACTGTGGTACAGTGCCTGGTGGCCTTCATGCATGGCAGACCCTTCCGCACCTGCCTCTAGAGTCAAGCCCTTTAACATCCTACTTCTTCAGCAAATATCCTTGAATGCACAGGTGAATGTTGTAATCAATGCATGCTTCTTCCTGCTTCACACTCGAAGGAAGATTTTTACCTATCTGCCTGAGGAACACCACAACATTATAATCGCCTCTTGCTTTATCTCCAGAAAGGAGTGGACTACTGAAACACTGCGCACCCTGGTCTGCTAGACTTTCTTCTGACCATCGTACAGTAAGTACAAATGTTTTCTGTAAGGGTCGGTGTACAATCTTCAGAAGATCGCTGGTGGCTCTACGAGAAACGCATTGGCTTGTTGTAGAACAGAGAACAGTTCAGATGCCTGCTTGGTTCACAAATCCTTTTGTGGTCAGAGAGGTCAAGTATTTTCCAGTCTTCTTTCTCCTTGAATGCCAGCTTGACCTCTGCTTTTAGAAGACAAGCCCATGCTCCGGCACTCTTTTAGATTTATAGCTACCACGTTGTGGAACAAGCCACCCCTGTAACTTAGGAAAACTGGCAATCACCTGGTTTTCAGGACTGCTTACTGACTTTTATTCTGTTAAGCCTAGTTTTTTTGTGTGACATGTCAGTTGTTGAATAGGTTTTTAGGGTGCGCTTAGTTCTTTGGACCTCATCACCATGAAGCCTTTGGCATTGTTGTTATTGTTCATTCGTACTTGTATAGCTCACAGTCTGCCATTCGTATGACATCCAAGCATCCACGTTAACATTAATAATATAAAATAGAACACATAAATAGTGCTTGTTTACAAGTGGTGTATGTGACTGGCTGCACTACTTATACGTTAGAAGCACAGCAGTGATGCAAATTAACTATAGTCTGTCTTTCCTTTCTGGCTGCACAGCTCACAGTGTGTAATTTGCAGGCCTTTAAGTGTGACGGGTCCTGCCGGTGCTCAGCACTGGCAGTTCTAAAAAGCAGGTGCTGAGACAGATCTCTTTCGGGTTTTCTAATATTGCCCTCACCCTCTAAGTGAAAAAAAAGTCTTAACAGCTGTAAGTTATTGCTTATTTATCTTATGCACCTAACAACCATTGACAATGCCAATAGTCCTGGCTTGCTGTAGATGTAATGTTACTTGTTGTATTATATATCTAGATGCAATGGCAGGAGCAGCAAAATGCCAGTCGGGCAGCACATTATGCTAGGCAGAGATTTCTAATTTACGTGTTTTAAGCCACGCCCTAAATTATATCGGCCATGCCGCTTTGAGAGACCCCCCCAGTTTTTTCATCCCACTTAAAGCCTTGGTAATTCGTACTCACGAAAGATCTGTGAAGACGGAATTGGAATCACCGCCCTTGACAACACTCGCGCCTTCATCCATTAATGTGACAATAAAACCTAGTGAAGCGGTCAGAGATTCAACAATATGAACCAAAAGAAAAAAAAATGTGTCAATCGAAGAAGGAACGCAATAGTCGCCATGTCACGCCGGTGTGGGTGTCCGCTTGACAATGAGCGCGAGACACAGTGCAGCAGAGGGGTATCTAACATGGCCGCTCACCTGCACGTGACACTGATCCACCAGAAGGCAATTCCTAGCACTTGTTATTGCATCAATTAATCAATCAGTGATAATAACTGTTCCTCAGGCATTTCCAGCAATCAATACTCATCACTTAATTACCCGGCCTTTTGCAGTGATGGATGTTTTTCAGCTGCTAATTAGATCTTCTCTAGCCTTTCCCCACTGAATATTATGCAGAGTTCTGCATTGTATGCATGTGCGGCAGTGTCAACCTCCGGGGCACCGGCGCCAGTACGGGCTGTTTCTTATCATGGCTTCCATTTTGTGAGATGGGCGGTCAGGGGCCCCGCCCCCGGCCTACTTTTCTTCTAATATGTCATAGCACAGCTCTAGGGAATCGGGGCAACGCGCACCCCATGCATTAGCACTTCTGCCAAACGCAGCGACATGCGCCGCAGTGGCAACCCACATGGATTTAGTGTCACAAATTAAAACAGCAGCAAGATGCAATGCAATCGACCGGTGTGTTGGAAGAGCGAAAGCATCCTTCTGTGTGATTATCGATAGGGTGACTGACTTTAAAATAAAGCCACTGAGCAAAATAAAACAGAAAAACAGCTGAGAAAAACACAAGGAACTACCAAGCATGCAAAAGATTACTAAGCGAGAGAGGAAAATTGAGATATTAAGAGCAATTAATGGGCGTTCTTCCAGCAGGCTAGATTTACTTTTCCTTACACACATAGAAGATGACATCCGGTAGAAGCCACCAGAGCCATTTGTGAAGAATCACGTGAATTTTCAAATCTATAACCAAAAATCCACATTACCACACACAAATAACCACGAAAATGGTCAGCATGAATTTGTGATAGATGTGTGTGGATGATGCAGGCCCTCCAGAGAGAGGTGAGGATGCCAGGGCGACCAACGGGTGCCAGGAAAAAGGAGCATTCATTATAAAAAAATATTTCTTTATTCTTATATAGAGCTGATCGATTCAGAAGTTTCACCTGCCTGCTATGGTGCAGAACGCTCCACAAATTCTCTTGATTAATATTAGTTTTCACCCTACTCATTACCCTTTTTATTCCAGTCTTGTTGAAACTCATTTTTTCTTTTACATTGTTCTACATATTTTCTTGAAAATTCATCCACGTGTGTAGTGGGTTCTGGGGAAATCTCCCGTATGCGAGTTTAATCTTGTGAAAATCCCAATTATTCGCTTTCCTAAATTTGGCATGATTGCTCGTTTTCTTTCCAACACTTAACGATTTTCACATTATTTTGACTTGCAGAGTACTTGATTTGGGCAGATGTACTGCAGGGATTGTGAAAACTGATGTGTGCCGCAACCGCATGTGCTGCGCTAGCAACGCCCATACACTGATTTTAATAAATGCTTAATCAGTGCACTGCATTCCATGCACTGCTGTCATATCAGATGGGCTTGTCACATTAATTGCATTGACAATTTGGGGGTTCTCTTTGAACCCATATTCAGGCCTGAACCGAGGATTCAAAGATGGGTCTAATTTGTTTTCAGGATAGGGTATTGACAGCACAGATCTGGATTTTGACAGCATGGCTGTTAAACAGACTCCTTGTCTCTAATATGATTATGGTGGGGTTTGGGCCATGATCCCTCCCAGCCATTGTTTTTCTTTGACCAGCCTATTTGAGTCACTGGAAAGTAAATCGCATCTTGGCTCAGCCCATTGGAGTACTTCTTTCCCAGCTGAAGCTATTGGCTGCAAGGGTGTATGTTTCCACTTTTAATGGAGTGCTTGTTGAACTGTGTGAGGGTCTATTTTACAACAACAGCTCATCAGTTCTTGTTCCTGGCCCACCACTTTTCTCTGCTTGTGTACAGTCCTGCTGGCTCCCACCCGCCTTTCCCTCTTTCCCATATGTCTTACTCTCTGATTCTTCCAGATACCATTCCTCTCATTAACTCCTGACCATAACTCCATCTTGTATCTCCCTTCCACTTGTCCCTCCCTATTTTGCGCGTCTCACTTTTTCTCCTTCTTGACACCTTTTGGTTCTTTCTTTCTGCCCTTCACTCTTTCCCAAGTGCCCTCCTCAGTTTTTCTCGCCCAGAGCTTCACATTAGGCTGTCAGGAGGTATTTTTACTTGCCTGGACACAAAGACTTGCTGTCAATAGTCCTCTTTTTAGGTCGAGCCTCGAGTAGCGCGCAAGCGCTGCTCTGCGAGACTTTAAGTGAGGGGCTTTTGAAAGCTCACCACACGCTCGTGCACAATGGCCTTTTCCGTGCGGTTACCCGCATGTTTCAGGCACGATGCACGAGCGTGTGGTCAGCTCAGCAGGCTGCCGCGCTTGCCCCCGCTCCTCTCTTCAAAGCTTTGTTGTAGTTTGTAGGAAGGTGGAATCTGACTATATGGTTGCCCCCACTTTTTTCCTGGTGTTTTGCTGGTTTATGACTTAGTTGGACTGGGACCCTGCTATTCAGGGCCCCAGCCTCTCTGTTCTCTCTAAACGACATGGAGTGCACTCTAGGTGCACTAGTGATTGGATACTGTGGTGCCTTATGAGTCCCTAGTATATGGTACCTTAGGTACCAAGGGCATAGGTACTTCACAGGCCTCCCAGGGGCTGCAGCATGTGTTATGCCACCCCTGGGAAGCAGTCTAAATCTGACACCACAGGCCTGCTACTGCAGCCTGGGTGAGGTGGTGCTAGCACCCCTCACTGAGATATAGGTTTCCTATATCTCTCCTGCACACACATATAAACCTATCAGTCACCCCTATGGCAGGCCCTATCAATCCTGAGGGCAGGGTGCTTGGCTTCTATGTGAGGGGGTGCCTCTGCATGAGCAGGGCCCCTCTGCAGTTCTCAGAGTCCATTCTCTGGTGCTGTTTGTGGATGCGGTTAAACCATATACTATTTAAGTGCATTATATCCTCGCGGTAAATGCTAACTTTGGAATGGCTGCATCAAAACATGTCGTGTTTGGTGTCAAACATCTTGGAATACTACCCCCCCGCCAATCTTGGCGGCGGGGGTAGCATTCCACCCTTCTAGAGGGATAAGACATGTACCTGCTGTGGAAACGCGGTAGAATCCTAAAGAGCCCTGGCATCACAAAATGGATGCCACCAGTCACAGACACTGGGCTGCCCTCCTGCTGATGACGGAAACTCGCAGTGGAGGAAGCCCAACAATAGGCATCCTGTCACAGGGAGGTGTAACCACCTTCCAGACAGGGTTTAGTGTATTGGGGCTGGGTGGGTGCACTCTTAGAGTGCTTTGAAGTCCTGCACTGGGGGAGCAGAAGGCTCCTCTGTGCATATGCCAGTTCAAACCAGCTCAGGGGCTACCTGCCCCTGCTCTGGCGCGAAACTGGACAAAGGGAAGTGGGTGTAGCCACCCCCTCCCTTGACCCTCCCATAGGTGGGGTCATAGAGCTAGTCCATCCCCTCTTTTTAGTATAAGAGGGGAACCTTGCCATTGCAAAGCAGATAACCCCTGGACGACGCTCTACAGAAGAATCCTGGCCCTTCGACGTTCCACTACCTTTGGAAGACAGAAGAATCTCCCTTGGAGTCAAGGAGTGACTCCCCTGCTTGGCAGGCACCAAAAACAACAACGACGGTCGCAAACTACGCCGCTCCCGCCGGAGTCCGAAGTCCCTGCAGCCCAAGAAGTGGATTTCCTGACCTCTCCCAGGCCATCGTGAGTCCCCAGCGAAGCTGAGGCAAGTGGACCCCCCGAGTAACGAGGAACCGCGACCCCTGGGTACCGTGCACTATTGTCGAGTGCAACCCCTTCACAACGTTCTACGAACTTGTGCTTTGGACCACGTGTGGTCCCGACCTCCAGCAGGAATCCCTCCGAAGATCAGAGGCCTACACCGTCCCGAGTGACCGTGGGCCCCTGTTGAGTGATTCCGCCCGAGGTGTCTTCGCGATCCCTTGCCCGCTGGCTTGTGGGTCCCCAGAAGACTTCCTAAAGAAACCAAAGGGCTCCCCTGGTTGCTCCAGGCCTGCCCTGACTTACCCTCGCTGGGTGAGTCCCTCAGACCTTGCTGGTCTGCGCCATCGACTTTTCTTCATCTCCCCGAGACTTGCGGCTGCCAAGGCTTGTTGGCTCCGATCGAGTTGCCGACACCGCAGTCAGCTGCAGACGTCAAGGGACACACCGAATCCAGCTCCTGGTCGTCGCCGACGCCTCCTGGACCACGTGGCTGAAGAGTCAAGGCACCTGCAACCGACCTGAAGCGACCGACGACGGTGGGCATCCATCTTCCTTGCCCCGGGTCACTGCCAAGTGACTTTGAACACTGTCCCCTCTGCTTTCAGGTCATCCTTCTTCAGAATCCAGGCTTGGATTCCACCGGACACTTCGTCAGCTCCCGCAAGCAGCAAGTCTTCTTTGTTCGCCATTGAAAACGACGCCGCGACCCGACACCAAAGGGCACCTGTGCACCCGGCTTCCCTGGGTGAGGTAACTCCAGCACTACGGTGCTCCTGTGGGTGTGGGCCCTAGAACTACTTACCCTGTAAGTGACTTGCTTGTAGGTTCTCCCGAAGTATCCTAAAACTCTTTATTTCCAACCGCGACTTGCCCCATTGAAGTTAACGGCGATTCGCGCCTGTGTATCCACACTGCACGCGTCCCCCGTGGGTCCTTTACTTACCTGCCTTGGGTGGTTTCGTGAGGCCCCAGCACTTCTGAAGGCCCTAGGCCTTGTCTCCCTGCAAGTCGTTGTTTCTAAGTCTCTTACTTAGTATATGGTCTGGTACGCCCCTAGGGCCCCAGCCATATTTTTGTGCTTAACTTATTGAGAAACGTTGATTTGTGCATATGTTTGTCTTCTAATCTCATAAAGAGATTAGTAGAGAGTTATTTAGAAATAAATACATATATATTTGATATATATACCTGTGTGGTGTCTTTTCATTTGGTGATTCAAGAGATTATATGGTAAAACAAGCTGCTTTACATTCCTCCGAGACTTAGCCTGAAGGCTGCTCTCCACAGCTACCACTAGGATAGCTTTCTTTAAAAGGTTGTCTTAAACCTATCTACCATAAGAGTCGATTTGCCCTGGTGCAAGGTGTCCACTTTAATTAGTGAACAGCATATACCAGGCCAACTTCTCACATTGGTGGGCAGCGTGTGGGATTCCAGCTTGCCATTGTTTTACCAGAAAATCTCTATTTGAATTACTAACTGAAAACCATTATAGGTACTCAAGGTACATATAAAGTCAAGCTTAGTATCAATAAGTTCTACTGAACTTAGAGCTGTGTGCCAAGGGATAGCACACCCTTTCCACAGCTCAAGCTAGGATCAGTAGGCCACAAACTAGTGTAGGTAGTACAACACTGCACAACACTAGAATGTCCTTAAAGGGTGGACCCAGTGGATCCACTCAGCCTCAGTATAAGGACATGGCTTTCTCTGACTTGAGAGCCATGTGTGTTGACAGACACCTGAGACTAGGACAGAGTCCCTCAACACTACACCTGATAGATCTGCTGACAGCAGATGACCTTAGATTGGCTCTAGGAGCTAAGGGGTCTGAATCAGTGGATGGGTCAATCATAGTATCTGGGTCAGATGAGGACAATCCGAATGACCAAGACTCTGTGGTTGAAGGGCCAGGCTTCAAGGAGCCTGAACAGGACAGAGGAGTTCTCCCTAAGAGAACTGGCAGAGTGGATGAGAGGCACAGATCCCCTTCCAGGGAATCTGAGCACTCTTATCACTCTGGCAGAGAATTTGTCCAAGAGAGGAGCTCATACTTTAACTTAAGAGAGACCTCCTCTGAGAGAAGGTGCAAACTGCTCCAGTATGAGGAAGCCAAAGTGGCCCTCAGAACCAAGCAGTTGGCACTGGATAGAGAAGCCCTGGAGATCCAGAGAGCTTCCAGAAGGGAGGGTTTAGAACCCCTGGTGGCAGCAACAGTGTCCCTAGAGGCAGAGAATATGTCCCTGACCATAGGAACCTGAGCAAGGTTGTTCCTCCCTACCAGAGTGGGGATGATATCCACAAGTGGATAACTGCTATGGAGAGGGCCTGTAGAGTACAGCAGGTCCCCCAAAAGCAGTGGGCAGCAATCTTGTGGCTCTCCTTTTCAGATAAAGGTAGAGACAAGCTCCTCACTGTTAGAGAAGAGGATGCTGATAATTATGAGGTCCTGAAGAGTGCACTGATAGATGGGTTTGGCTTAACCACTGAAGAGTACAGGTTGAAGTTCAGAGATACCCAGAAGGCACAGACTCAGGACTGGACAGACTTTGTAGATTGTGCATCCAAGGCTCTGGAGGGTTGGCTGGTTGGCAGTAGGGTTACTGATTTCAAAGGATTTTATAATCTAATGATGAGAGAACAGATCCTTAATAATTGTCAAAACCAGCTTTTACACCAGTACCTGGTGGACTCTGATCTGACCTCTCCCCAAGAATTGGGAAAGAAGGCAGACAAATGGGTCAGAACCAGAGTAAGGCCTAAGAATCAGGGTGGTGACCACAAGAAAGATTCTACCAAGTCCCAAGAGAAAGGTGGGGATAAATCCAAGGATAAGTCCACTACAGGGCCCCAAAATTCCTCTTCGGGGGTGGGTCCCAAACTCCTTCCTCTCCTGAAAAGAAACCCTATTGCCATGTCTGTAAAAAGCCTGGGCACTGGAAATCTGATCCCAGTTGTCCCAGGAATGGCAATAAAGAAAATGTTCCTCCAACAACTACTACCACCCCTCCTGGTACTACCAGTAGTAATCCTCCAGTTGGGAGTAGTGCACCCAAAAAGTTAGGTGCTTTTGCAAGAGGAACAGAGGTGGGCCCTAGTTTAGACAGGACCCCTCAACAGACTCCTCAGATTCTGATGGTGGTGTAGGATATGCCACCTTTACCATGGGTCCCATAGCATTGGGCAGGTACAGACTGGAGCCAATGATTAATGGTCAGAAAGCTGTGGCATTTAGGGACACAGGGGCTAGTGTCACCATGGTGGCAGGGAAACTAGTCCCCCCTCACCAGCTTTTACCTGAGTTTAAATACCAGGTGACCAACATTGATGGTGTCAGAACAGATCACCCCATGGCCATAGTCAATCTCAGCTGGGAGGGGGTCACAGGCCCAAAAGAGTGGCAGTGTCCCCAACCCTACCTGTAGATTGCCTGATGGGCAATGATTTGGAAATTTCAGCCTGGGCTGAAGTTGAACACCAAACCCATCTTAGGATGTTGGGCGTCCCTGCAAAGGTTAGTGGGGCTGTGATGGCCACAGCCCCAGCCCAAGAATTTGGAGAGATGGAGCCTGAAAGAATGGCCCACTCTCCCCGAAAGAGAGCACAAGGGTTGAAGAAAAGTCTTCTTCCCCCAGACAGTAGGTAAGGGTCAGCCTCCTCAGGGAACTGACCCTACCCCTAGTGAAGGAACTGCCACAGAGGTAGTCAGGCCTGGCCTGGCCACACCCCTGATGGCAGAGGACCCTTCCAAGGTGGTACCCAGTCTGGAGCAGGTAACCTGCCCCTCTCTACCCTGCCTCAGTCAGCCCAGGGCTGCAGAGGTCAGGGAGGTCAGTGGACCCCCCGGGCCCCCTGTCCAGAGGAAGCCCCCCATCAGCAGATTAGGGGCACCCAGTCTAGTAGCCCTAGCCAGGTGAAAATTCCTCTACACACTGAGGGATCCCCCATACCTTTATGTAGGGACCTCCCCCAGAAGGACTCTGGTAGGCAAGGGCAAACCTGGGACCAGAAGGTTCCAAACCTGCCATGTCCCTCCAGTGTTCCATCCAAAGGGACCCAACCCCCAGCTGTAGGCAGCCAAAGGTTGACCCTTAGAGCAAAGTGCAACTCAGTCATGGAAAGACAGGCATACATGGTGACCAGTGATCTGAGGAAGCTGAGGCCAACATTCCTAGGGCCTCACTTCCCTACTCAGACACCTCACCGGCCTTGTACTTTACCTAAGCACACCAGAGGTAGTGATTCCCCATGGTGGAGACCCTCTCATACCCTTAGGGCGAGGGATTGCTTAGTGGACCATAACATAGGGGGCAACCATGCTAGTGCAGGTGCTTCCTTATATGGCCACTTAGTCAATATAGGCTCAACTGGTCAAGGTTAGCCTTATCTCCTTTCGTTTGGGGGGGTTATGTAGGAAGGTGGAATCTGACTATATGGTTGCCCCCACTTTTTCCTGGTGTTTTGCTGGTTTATGACTTAGTTGGACTGGGACCCTGCTATTCAGGGCCCCAGCCTCTCTGTTCTCTCTAAACGACATGGAGTGCACTCTAGGTGCACTAGTGATTGGATACTGTGGTGCCTTATGAGTCCCTAGTATATGGTACCTTAGGTACCAAGGGCATAGGTACTTCACAGGCCTCCCAGGGGCTGCAGCATGTGTTATGCCACCCCTGGGAAGCAGTCTAAATCTGACACCACAGGCCTGCTACTGCAGCCTGGGTGAGGTGGTGCTAGCACCCCTCACTGAGATATAGGTTTCCTATATCTCTCCTGCACACACATATAAACCTATCAGTCACCCCTATGGCAGGCCCTATCAATCCTGAGGGCAGGGTGCTTGGCTTCTATGTGAGGGGGTGCCTCTGCATGAGCAGGGCCCCTCTGCAGTTCTCAGAGTCCATTCTCTGGTGCTGTTTGTGGATGCGGTTAAACCATATACTATTTAAGTGCATTATATCCTCGCGGTAAATGCTAACTTTGGAATGGCTGCATCAAAACATGTCGTGTTTGGTGTCAAACATCTTGGAATACTACCCCCCGCCAATCTTGGCGGCGGGGGTAGCATTCCACCCTTCTAGAGGGATAAGACATGTACCTGCTGTGGAAACGCGGTAGAATCCTAAAGAGCCCTGGCATCACAAAATGGATGCCACCAGTCACAGACACTGGGCTGCCCTCCTGCTGATGACGGAAACTCGCAGTGGAGGAAGCCCAACAATAGGCATCCTGTCACAGGGAGGTGTAACCACCTTCCAGACAGGGTTTAGTGTATTGGGGCTGGGTGGGTGCACTCTTAGAGTGCTTTGAAGTCCTGCACTGGGGGAGCAGAAGGCTCCTCTGTGCATATGCCAGTTCAAACCAGCTCAGGGGCTACCTGCCCCTGCTCTGGCGCGAAACTGGACAAAGGGAAGTGGGTGTAGCCACCCCTCCCTTGACCCTCCCATAGGTGGGGTCATAGAGCTAGTCCATCCCCTCTTTTTAGTATAAGAGGGGGAACCTTGCCATTGCAAAGCAGATAACCCCTGGACGACGCTCTACAGAAGAATCCTGGCCCTTCGACGTTCCACTACCTTTGGAAGACAGAAGAATCTCCCTTGGAGTCAAGGAGTGACTCCCCTGCTTGGCAGGCACCAAAAACGACAACGACGGTCGCAAACTACGCCGCTCCCGCCGGAGTCCGAAGTCCCTGCAGCCCAAGAAGTGGATTTCCTGACCTCTCCCAGGCCATCGTGAGTCCCCAGCGAAGCTGAGGCAAGTGGACCCCCGAGTAACGAGGAACCGCGACCCCTGGGTACCGTGCACTATTGTCGAGTGCAACCCCTTCACAACGTTCTACGAACTTGTGCTTTGGACCACGTGTGGTCCCGACCTCCAGCAGGAATCCCTCCGAAGATCAGAGGCCTACACCGTCCCGAGTGACCGTGGGCCCCTGTTGAGTGATTCCGCCCGAGGTGTCTTTGCGATCCCTTGCCCGCTGGCTTGTGGGTCCCCAGAAGACTTCCTAAAGAAACCAAAGGGCTCCCCTGGTTGCTCCAGGCCTGCCCTGACTTACCCTCGCTGGGTGAGTCCCTCAGACCTTGCTGGTCTGCGCCATCGACTTTTCTTCATCTCCCCGAGACTTGCTGCTGCCAAGGCTTGTTGGCTCCAATTGAGTTGCCGACACCGCAGTCAGCTGCAGACGTCAAGGGACACACCGAATCCAGCCCCTGGTCGTCGCCGACGCCTCCTGGACCACGTGGCTGAAGAGTCAAGGCACCTGCAACCGACCTGAAGCGACCGACGACGGTGGGCATCCATCTTCCTTGCCCCGGGTCACTGCCAAGTGACTTTGAACACTGTCCCCTCTGCTTTCAGGTCATCCTTCTTCAGAATCCAGGCTTGGATTCCACCGGACACTTCGTCAGCTCCCGCAAGCAGCAAGTCTTCTTTGTTCGCCATTGAAAACGACGCCGCGACCCGACACCAAAGGGCACCTGTGCACCCGGCTTCCCTGGGTGAGGTAACTCCAGCACTACGGTGCTCCTGTGGGTGTGGGCCCTAGAACTACTTACCCTGTAAGTGACTTGCTTGTAGGTTCTCCCGAAGTATCCTAAAACTCTTTATTTCCAACCGCGACTTGCCCCATTGAAGTTAACGGCGATTCGCGCCTGTGTATCCACACTGCACGCGTCCCCCGTGGGTCCTTTACTTACCTGCCTTGGGTGGTTTCGTGAGGCCCCAGCACTTCTGAAGGCCCTAGGCCTTGTCTCCCTGCAAGTCGTTGTTTCTAAGTCTCTTACTTAGTATATGGTCTGGTACGCCCCTAGGGCCCCAGCCATATTTTTGTGCTTAACTTATTGAGAAACGTTGATTTGTGCATATGTTTGTCTTCTAATCTCATAAAGAGATTAGTAGAGAGTTATTTAGAAATAAATACATATATATTTGATATATATACCTGTGTGGTGTCTTTTCATTTGGTGATTCAAGAGATTATATGGTAAAACAAGCTGCTTTACATTCCTCCGAGACTTAGCCTGAAGGCTGCTCTCCACAGCTACCACTAGGATAGCTTTCTTTAAAAGGTTGTCTTAAACCTATCTACCATAAGAGTCGATTTGCCCTGGTGCAAGGTGTCCACTTTAATTAGTGAACAGCATATACCAGGCCAACTTCTCACATAGTTGCTTTCACTTTCGCGGCCGCCGCATTCTTACAGCACGCGCACCACTCGCGTGCTTGTTTAAACACTGAAGTGGTGGCCATGTAGAACTTCCGTCATGCTCTGCTTTGGGGACTGACTAGCAGAGGACTTGGTCCGCTTGGAAAGCAGCACGGCACCGCCTCATGGCCGCAGCCCTTCATGTTTGAGAGCGGGATAGGCGGTCCTTCGTGGACGGGATCCTCTTTTGCAAAATTTGCCTGTTGGACATGGCAGCTTCAAAGTGGAGTCCTCCAGGTAGGTACTCAGCAGCGGTGCCCCTGTACCTAACCGAACAGGAGTCCCCTCCAGGTGTCCCTTGCCCGAAACCCTGACTAAGGTTTTAGGTGATTACCGTCTTCTCCTGCAAGTGCTCCTGGCCGATTAAACTGCCTGCATGAAACTCTGACTCCTGCCTACCTTAGCAGCACACCAAATTTGCCTGAGCCCCAAGCTCATGCTTTCTCATCTCCTGGCTTTTGTGCTGTGCCTCCTGCAATGCCTGTGCCCCGTGCCTTAGTTCCATGCCTGTGACTGTAATTTTTTGTGACGCTGCCTGCCTATACCCAAGCCCGAACCACCAATGTTTATTTTAACTCTGTCCCATGCCTGTTAAATCCCACTACCGGTTGCCCCCTCTGAGGAGGTCATTTGTCTCTAGCAACACTTGCCCATCCCTCTGCGTGTGCCAGTTTCTGCGATTTCTAATCATTGGCTGTGACCTCTCTCTGCCAGCCTTCCCCCATTTACTTTCTTGTGCCTGGTCCAGCAGCATGTGCCCTCTTTGTGCTAATAACCTAAAAGTGCCTCCCCTATTCAGAGGGGATGCTCTCTATCTTCTCATTATTCAGCTTGCATACGTACTACCCACGCATGTGCCCACTGTTTGTGTTCACTCCTGCCCACACACTCGCTGTTCCGAACACCTGCCCCCACCCAATGACCAGAGGAAGGTGTCCTGCTGTTGTCCATTTGTTGTACTTGATGGTGAGATGGGACCATTGTTGTGCAGCTTTGAGGGCTCCCCAGCTGTCACACTTAACGTGTTCATTTTCCATTTTCTAACTACCGAATCATTTTCTTTAACATATAGTTTTTGTAATATAATATGCTCACTGTTTAGTTTGCCAGTGTATTTAACAATTTGCCACTTCAGGGACTTGTATTTCGTGGATGTTATCAGATTTTTCAGCTGCCAATATATGGCATTAAATGCATTGATAGACTGCAAGAACTCTTTTCTGAGATGATTTTACGCGATGTTACACGTTTTACTTTCTCACAGTGAGTGCTTTGGGATGATACAAGTCTCACTTTCCGTGATCAGATGCCATGAGTGAGACTTTCTGTAATTTGTTTATTGTATATTAATGAAACAAAGTACAGCCTTTTCATGTGCGATGCCTTGGGATGCTTATATGCCATTTTCCAAAATTAGATGTTGATGATGTTACCAATGCCCATTTCTAACATTGCATAGCTCAGGTTGTTAGTTGTTCCTCTGTGTTAGGGTGTTGTTACGTGGCACTTTCTAAAAATTAATTTCTTGTGATGTTATATTTTGCACTGAATGGCGTTGTTTCTTGGAATGTTACAAGCGCCATCCTCTGGCTTGTAGTATCACAATATCACAAATGCCATTTTCTGATAGTTTGGCAACCTAGATATTACAAGTACCTGGTTCAGACAGCGAATGTCGTGTGATATTACAAGTACCTGTTTCTGGCTGTGGAGGATGTGGGGTGTTATGCGTTCAACTTACTGACAATGAGTATCTGGGTATATTACAAGTGGTACTATTTGACTGTGAATGCTTTGGGGTGTTCAAATTTCAATTTGCTGACAATGAGTGTCTGGGGATTCTACCTGCGCTACTTACTGATACTGGATGTTATGTTTGCCAATTCCTGACAGTGGTGGTCTTGGGATGATATCATTGCCACTTTCTGACACTGGGTGTCTGAGGATGCTACAAGTACTACTTACTGTCTGTCAGCATGTCTTGGGATGCTACAAATGTCACTTTCTGTAAATGGTGGCATAAGGTGTTAAAAATGTCCCTTTTTTGTGCAACACTCTTAATTGGTATTTAATAACCCTATACAATATACTAATAGTAATATCTGATCAAGTAATGTTTTAAGGAAACAATTAACAACAAGATCACATAAATTAACGTTTTGCATAGATCACTCTATTATATGACATATTTGAGAGTAAATATAGCCTAAACTACTATCGTTCGTCACACCAGCTCTCCAGATCATAATGGCATCATTTTTGATTTACAAATGGTTTTCTGCTTTGGATGTGGAAAAAAGTATGTAATGACTCTTTCTCTACTTCTATTTATTTCCTCAGTTCTGAGGATGGACTTGTCGATTATCTTTTCTGGAGAGTACTTATTGAGCGCTCCAAGCATTGTTGTTCCTGCAAAGGTCTTTTTGCATTTAATGGCTGAGTCCCGCATCAGTGTTCCCTTCGATATGGCCTTACCAGCAGCCCAGAGTTTAGGCAGATATGTTCGGGCGACATTTTTACATTTGCATATGGTTATGTAAGATGGGAGTTTCTTCTTGTCCTTGGGGGTCTTCTATATCTATTTTGAACACGCAGGAAGAAGTTACCAGCATTTAAAGGGCAAAAAAACTAGAAGACATTTTTTATGTAAAGGGTCGTTCATTAGTGCATAATGTCTTCTCGGTTATATATAGGGCAGTAAAAATTCTACTAACACTTTTTTATTATAACTTTTGAACATGCTGCACAGCAGCCACAATGCTCTACGACATAGCTTAAAAACATTGCCAAAGCCAATAGCTCTGGCTAAACACTTATAAGGTCCCAAAGGCGAGACCTATTGGCTATGCCAATGCTTGTTGTTCTATGGGAAAGGAGCCTTCATTTTAGTCCTTCCTTTCTTACTATGTCACAGAAAATAATGAAGGACTACAAAGAAAGTCCTATTGGCATTCCACCGTTATTTGACATAGAAACAAAAATAGGAGTGCATTGAAGGCAAGGGAGTTCGCAATATAGACTGGCTTTAGTTTGGTTCAGTGCTTAATTTGAACTGGTGTTTTCCGATGCTCAGCACTTAATTGTCTGCACCGGTGCTTGTGACAGTCTGCCACAAGGTGGCGCTGTCTGGCTAATTTAGAGATGACCACAACAACAATTCATTGTTAATTCAATACACATAAAAAATGACTATTACCTGCAGCCCAAGCCATTCTTATAACTTTGGGGGCCTGAAATAGTCTGAATTGTCACACTTGTGGGAGTACGATGGTTAGTAGATGTGCTGTTACTATCATTGGCAGCATTGCAATCAATCAATCAATCAATCAGGCGTTTGTTAAGCGCGACTACTCATCCGTAAGGGTCTCAAGGCGCTGGGGGGTGGAGGGGGTTGGCAGGTTCCAGTCCATCAAGGGGGGGGGGTCTGTCGAAGAGCCAGCTTTTGAGGTTTCTTGCGAAGATGGGGAGCAATGTTGTCTGTCTGAGGTGGAGCGGAAGGGCGTTCCAGGCTCTGGCCGCGAGGAAGGAGAAGGAGCGGCCTCCCGATCTGATCTTTCTGGTGCGGGGGACCACAGCGTAGGAGAGCTGGGCTGATCGTAGGGTCCTCTGGGGCGCGTGGAATTTGAGTCGGCTGTTCAGGTATGCTGGTCCGATGTCGTGGAGGGCCTTGTGAGCGTGGGTGAGCATCTTGAAGGTGACTCTAGCTTCGATGGGGAGCCAGTGGAGTGTGCGCAGGTGCACTATGTAGCGCACTCTGCAGTAGCCTCCTGACGAGAGCCCTGGCACTTTTTTTTTCTCTCACAATAAGGAGCTATAGAGGGAAGAATTGATCAGGTCGACTTCCACTCAAAACATCAACAAACACCATAAAGACCTGATCAGCACGGGCTAAATCTTTTGTCATATATAGGATAGGGAATGGGTATTCAACTTATATGCCCCATCAACAATCTTTTTTCTTTTTGTATTGTCCCAAATCCTTAAAGCCCAAAAGGTTATTACTTTTCTAAAAAATCTTTAAGGTTATCAGTCACTGTGTTCCAGATATACCCCCCACTTAAACAGGTGTATATACAACAACAAAAAATTGTGAAAAGGCGAGATAGCACCTCACGTGCGCTACACCATAGGAGCTTACTGGTTAGTTCTCACCAGTTGTGCCCACGTTTCTCATCATAGGTAGCTATCTCACCTGTGAAAAAAATATATAACAGTGTCCAGAACAAAAAGGTGAAAAAAAGTGTTTTGTGTGTATCACAAAAAGGAAAAGACCCCGTAAAGTTAAAATTGAGGTAAGCCACACGTCCACCAAATGCCAATTTTATTCAAAACTCGTGAGCCTACTCAAAGTTAAAAACAACTGCATGTTGCAGACCAATTGAAGATGGGTTGACATTTTCATTGCCTGTTTTTCTTAGTGGCAATTTCGTCAGGGCTCGAGGTCATTAATCACCTTACTGGACTTTCGTTTTGTACACACTGTGACGGGTATTAGCCAAGGCCCCTCGTGCCAGCTATCCACCTCGTCATAGGGTACTTGCTTGACAGGAATGAGACAACGCTCCTCCTATGGTACACGCGATTGATTACAACATATGTGTTATAAAAGGGTCTCATAACAGGAGCAAGTACCCTATGACGAGGTGGATAGCTGGTACGAGGGGCCTTGGCTAATACCCGTCACTGTGTGTACAAAACGAAAGTCCAGTAAGGTGATTAATGACCTCGAGCCCTGACGAAATTGCCACTAAGAAAAAACAGGCAATGAAACATGTCGGCCCATCTTCAATTGGTCTGCAACATGCAGTTGTTTTTAACTTTGAGTAGGCTCACGAGTTTTGAATAAAATTGGCATTTGGTGGACGTGTGGCTTACCTCAATTTTAACTTTACTGGGTCTTTTCCTTTTTGTGATACACACAAAACACTTTTTTTCACCTTTTTGTTCTGGACACTGTTATATATTTTTTTCACAGGTGAGATAGCTACTTATGATGAGAAACGTGGGCACAACTGGTGAGAACCAACCAGTAAGCTCCTATGGTGTAGCGCTACGTGAGGTGCTATCTCGCCTTTTCACAGTTGTTGTATATACACTTGTTTAAGTGGGGGGTATATCTGGAACACAGTGACTGATAACCTTAAAGATTTTTTAGAAAAGTAATAACCTTTTGGGCTTTAAGGATTTGGGACAATACAAAAAGAAAAAAGATTGTTGATGGGGCATATAAGTTGAATACCCATTCCCTATCCTATATATGACAAAAGATTTAGCCCGTGCTGATCAGGTCTTTATGGTGTTTGTTGACTTATTTTTTTGGGACAAATTAAGCACTGGTTTGGTTCAATATGTCTGTCTTTAATGTCACATATTTCATATTAAAATATGTATATACATACAAGCAGTGCTTAATTTTGAAAAAGTAAGTGCACCAAAGTGTTTCTTAGGTAGCTACTACGGCGCTACAGAATGCTTGGAATTCTATGACTGCCTAGATCTTGATTTCGCCTCTTGCCACTTTCTTCCACTTCTTGTCTTTTTATCTCACTCTGCTTCCTCACTTTGTAACTTTTTAAAACTTTTTCTTCCTCCTTCTTCCTCTCTTTCTCCCACTTGCTCTGGCTTAAAGTCCGATGATGAAAAATCAGTACTGGTCTGCAGAAACGAGTACCAGTGCTGAGACCCAGCACCAGCACAAAATAAGCACTGTGTATAAGCGAGCAAGGACCTGTATCTATGTAATGCAAATTCAGAGCATTTATTATTCTTTGAACGTGCAAGATCCAGGACACGTTAAGCTAAAGTACAGTCCTACCAAGTGCTGTGGCGTCTCTATAATTGCAATATCAGGATGAAACTACATAGAACAGCGGAAAATGCAGTGACAAACCTGTGGTGATGCTTGTTGCATTTGGCATTCTATGCTGGTGCTTGTGATGACACATGATCTCATAAATGTGATGTATCGCACCTTTTTAACTAATAAAGAGACCTTGAAAAATATATAAATTCAGTTCCCAACCATGCTTCTGAAGTTCGGCCCCTTGTCCTCGTCAATGTCTGCCAGTTACCTCTGTTATTAGAGCAGGGATATCAGTTCACCGAATAGTAAAATTAAAGTCAGATTTTCATGAGATTCACAGTGCATCTCGATGAGATGAATTTACATATATTGAATTTCCGTGGACATTATTTGCATGTTTTTGGTCATTCAGCAAACTTAACAGGATGTTACTAATCAGTGACTCAAGGAGCCCAGCCCTCCCTGCAAATCACTATTGACTTTATCAATGGCAAAAGCAAATCATTCTGAAGGGATAGTCTGGAATTCCAGTCTTTGTGAGTGACTGAGCAAGAGGGGGATACAAGCCTCATGCTTCAGGAATGGAGTTTATTCTGTGCTCATTGTATTGTATGGCACTGATATTTAGATAGTGCTTTCCATCCCCACTGTGAGGTCTAAAGCGATGTCTGTGTTGCCCAATGATATTATTCGTATAGTACTTTGGATGCCTCACAAAGCCGTGAAGCACTCTGATTATTATTGCGCTCCTGGGCACCCTTTGTAGTGCATGGTTGAAAGAGTGTTGTTTATAGTTTGGCCTATGGAGGATCTGTTCAGTGTGGTGTCTGAAGTTTGGGACGATGTGGTGGAAGTCCAGTGCACCTCATCGCAAAGCGCAAAAGCATGAGTTATCAGCATAAAGGCCACCACACTTGCTGGTACTTACCAACTTTCGGGTAGACAGAAGCAAATGTGGGACCTGGCACTGATGTTCATCAGTTGGGTCTACTATGGTACACAGGGTTCACCCAGTAGCATCAAAATCCAACCCACTGTTAAGCCACCGAGGGAATTTTATGAGACCACCCATTAGTAGCAGAGAACCAGTTCATTGGAGTCCCTGTTAAGCCATCAATGGAGTATTATTATGTGTAGTGAACCCAGGAGTAGCGGGGCGCTCGCCTATTTAAGGCACTGTAAAACTACCAAAGGAGTACTCTATGGAGTCCACCCAGGACCAACAGAGGGCCAATCCTTTTGAGGCACTGTTAACCTACCAATGAAGTACTAAATGCAACCCACCCAGGAGCGACAGAGGACTGGCTGAGTAAAGGCACTATTAAGCCACACATGGAGAGTTATGTTGGGTCCACAGAGGATGGACAGAGAACTCACCATTGGAAGACCTGTTAATCCACCAAAGGAAGGCTAAATAGAGTTCCTTCAGAAGCAACAGAGGTACTGCTAAACGAACAAAAAGAGTACTGTGTAGCATACACCCGGAAGCGGCTCAGGGTTCACCCACTGAAGGAACCCATGAGCAAGGGAAGAAAGGCAGGGGTTCTTCTCGTGTGCCCTTTCCAGGTCTAGATAGGAAAGATGTAGACACCCTTATCCTGCTTTACCTGGATGCTTTTGATGGATGATCTGAGGGGAATGGTTATGTCGGTATGACGCGATTCAGCCTACCCACTAAAGCGTGGTTGGTACCCAACATCTGTTGTGAGACAGGAAGTACTGTGCAGGCGCAGCCAGAAGGATGATACACACAGTGTGGAGAGAGGATGAAAAATACCACCAAACACACGCAAAGCTGCTCTTGCTAACTTCAATAAGTAGGTGGGAGCAAACAAATGCCCTAGTACGTACTTTCCTTCCAGTTGAAGACTCAAAACAAAATACAAATAATGCAGCACTGTTTAAAATGTCACTTCCCCCCAAAAAATGTTGGTCCACATTTTAGCACAGGTTATCATTTTAGCTCTTTAGATCATCTTCTGACAGGTCGTGAAAGGGCCGGTTGGGTTTTTCTCAGGAGAGGAGCTGGGCGGGTACCACACCGCCCCTCGCCGTGCTAGGATGGTGGGTGCATGGATCAGGGAGCCTCAGCTTGTCCTGATGGGAGAATCTATGATGCAGGCTGCCCTCCAACTGGAGCATTTCTGGTACATAACATTCTAGTTTTCTGTTCGTGGGACCAAATTTATCAACACTTTGCACTGGGTTTGGGCATACCGATTTTGGAATTTTCTTTCCTGCACCAAGCATGTTTTCTGCTATAAAGTAGCCCCAAGTAAGGCAAACTAGAGCTCTGAGCGACTTTGCAGTGCTTTGAGTGAACGTGGCTTAGCATGGGTGGCACATGGGTGTTCCAATGCAACAGCCCATGGGTTTTGATGCAAATCCATATATGCTAACAATGTATACAGGGTTTGCACAAAAACAAGGCAAACATAACAGTAGAGAAAAGTTATATTATCTCAAAACTTTGCAAACTTTGCATGTGTGCTGTATTACACAGCACACATGCAAAGATATAAATGTGTTAAACTATGTCAAAGAATAGTATTTTGTATTCGAAGGGTCCACTCCCAGTACCACTCCGATGCTTGACATCAAGCACACCCCCTTGCATGTTCGTTGGACCAAGGCAGCTTAAAGCGCGCCAGCACAGGTAGAGAGAAAAACAGCACTGTATATGAATAGATAAGGTGCTGTTCTGCTCGCTCCCATTCACACAAAGCAACTGAGCTACTTTGGTTGATGAACCAGGTTGTGAGAAAACTTAGTACATTTGGCCCATCGTTTTCATTGGTGCACCGGTGGCACCAAATGCCATTCAATAAGTAAGCATTGAAGTAGGCATGATGCAATATAGCCCATTATTTCTGTATTATTGCAAGACTGGCTTAAAAATCATCCTTATCAATGTTCAGAAGCTTTTAATTGCCGAGTCGATTTATCGCAAGAAACCCCTCAGTTCTTCTACCGAAATGTAAATGTAAAGTTTTATAGGCACGAAGGCTGAAATAAAAATAAAACATTTGTAACATAAGACTCAAGCTACGAAATTCCAAGCCAATAGGGAAACACTTTTCAAAGAAGGTAAAGAAAATGAATTGCAATCGTAAATACTGTTATGTACTATCAGGTGAGTGGGCTAAGTACCGAGGCTGTGCCTCAGTGGCTGGTGTAAGAGGACAGAACACTGGCGACGAGGATCTCCGCCTCACCAAACACCGTCACCCTCATATCTGCAACGCTGCAGGCTGCCGCGCGCCCTGAATCCCCATGAAGGGAGACGAGGCCAAGGTGAGAGCGATCAGCCCCAAAGTGGGCGCTTCCGGTGCTCCTGCAGATCCACTCCCGACATTCAGCGAGCTCGCGCCTGCTCAGCTTGAATACTAATGCACTACGTGGGTGAGAAGATTTACATGTTGTACCTTCGCCTTTCCGACACAGGGGATGACTACGGCAGAGAGGGGCGGTGCTAAATGTGCAGTTCATGATGCAGAGCAGTCCCAGCTAGTGCAAGTCTCTTAACAGCTTCCATGACAGGCCGTGTGATGTAGCACCCTCTTGCGTGATGATGACCGAAATAAAGAGTTGAGCGCGCAGATAATCCATGGTTGCAAGTCCGCACTCCTACCTGGACTGATCCTGCAAGAGCAGAGAATGAGCCTCAAGCAATCCTAAAGCGGAGCCTTCTCCGGCAACTCTCAAATGCATATGCCTCCAAAACGGAGTCAACTGTGGCTCACAGGGCAACATAGAAGAAGCCACTCAATGCCCTTTTCACATAAGTTGATAGCATTGGCAAAATCAAGTTGCACACGCTACCCAACAGGGACTCCTGCTGGCAACAACCAACCCAACACCCCAATAAGAGCAATCTGGTAGTGTGGTAATAATGCACATAGATGAAATATGTGCCATGTGCCAGGAGAAATGTGTTCACAAGTTGCAAAATGAGCCATTGTGTGTTGCAACACCTCGTCCAGGCCATTGGCCAGCCAGCTACCTCTGAGGGGTCTGTCCAGTCACGTCTGAGAACACAGATGAGCCGCACCCCTGCAGCCCATGCATGGTGATAGCAGAGGAAATCAAGCAGTCTGGCTCATCTCATTAGCAGGCCAGAAAATCCAACCCAAGTGCAAGATCACCACCCACAAGCTTGAAGCTAGTAACACATTATTTTGAAACCTGCAAATCATGCAGCATATATGTGGATTATGTGGCAAGTGTAGTAAATTCATAATTATGTATAGAACCACTCATCTACAGAATCACGTTATTTATATTTCTGAAGCGTAATAAACGCAGAATTTCTTGCCCCTAAAAAAGTAATATAATGGTAAACCAAAGAATGAAGTGGGTATTAGACCTGCAGAGATTTTAACGGATGTGTCTGATGGATTTTGTGGCAATATAAGTGGGAAAGGAAAGGGAATTCCACAGTTTGGTTACCAAGATTGAGAAGGCTCTGTCTCCAAAAAGGTAACCTATTCGGCTGATAGACTTGGAACTTTCAAGTCAAAAATTGAGGGGTGCGTTGATGTACAATTTTGTGTACTATAGTGAGTGCTTTAAAGCCCAAATGAGAAGCCAATGTAGAGAATCCAGGATCGGAGAGATCCTGCTATGTTTTTAAATGCCTGTGGGTAGTTGGGCTTCGGTATTTTGCAACAGATGAAGCCAACAGAGCAGTTTATTTGGGGCAGCCAAAGAGATTAAATTAGCATAATCCAGTATTGACTGTAGTAGATTACAATGGCCTAGATTATGATATAAGAAACTTGTGGACCTCAGACACCGCAGCGCACCTTTACACATTCTCCCTCAAGTGCAGGCCGAACTCGAGAAATGAGAAAAAGAATGAGTGATTGCAAAGGTAGCGGACTGTACACCATGGACTCTGCATTGACCTGTGGCGCCCGAACAGGACCATGAAAAAAGAATTTCACATAACCCAACCATTGGCAATCTACTGGCAGATCTGTACTGAAATCAGTGGCTTACAAAGTTGGACCTGTTGGCTAGATGTCATCAACTACAATTAAATGGAGCCAGCAGGTATATAACCGTGGTCCTCACGCATATTATGCTGCTAAAGACTGAATTTAGGGACATCCTCGGCTTCTGAGATGGTCTAAAATGGACCTAATGAACATCAATGATGACATTGTTATGTATGCGAATACATTCCTGAACACCACAGCCAACTGAAGGTGGTACTCCAAAGAGTTTCAGATTGCAGACTAAAACTACTCAAGAGCAAGACTAAATACCTGGAAGACATCCCGGAGATCTATGGTTATGTATATATATGTAAAACAACCTGCATGTGGCTGCACAGAAAACAATACTGGCATTGACCAATAGCCTTCAGCTGTGGGTTTCAAGTAAAATTGGACTCAGCAGTCCCCCACCAGGACGTTCTGGTCAATGTGGTAAATCTTTGCAAAGTTGCAGTTCTTCCAGAGAAGCAAACCTTGATAACTATTCATTTATTCCAATATTTCATTTTCCTAGTTATCGACACGAGTTTCACTCTTCATGTTCTGTTCTCAGGGCCGGACTGGCCGTAGCGGGCACCGGGCATTTCCCCGGTGGGCCGCCAGGGTGGGGGCCGTTTTTGTTACAGGGCCATTTTTGCAGCATAGCTGCAATATCGCCCCCTGTAACAAAATCGGCCGAAACCGGCCCTGGCATACACCTCGGTCGCACCCCCAAACCCCCCAGGGGCCGGCCGAGCACTTTGCCAGGGCCGGTTTTGGTTCCCAGTCAGGCCCTGTCTGTTCTCCAGTGAAACTTAGCGCCAAACTTGGGTGCAGCATAACATTTATAGATGAGTGCCTAAAGAGTGTCTGAATCCCTACAAAGTCTGAACCTTACACAACCTATCCATGTACCCACACATATTAAAGGACACACACTTGATCAAGTCTGGCCCATCAACCTCACTCTCCAGAACCTAGTCATCTACCCCTGTATATGGTCAGACCATCATATTATCAGCCTCACTTTGAGTGATATTACTTTGCCCAAACTCACAACCCACCATAAAGGTCCGATCAGAAATTGGAATCGTATAAACTCGAACTCCCTTTGCAATACCCTGGCCCTCAAGTTACCCATTGGGTTGGATAACATAGACAATCTTGCGAAAGAAATCTTCAACTGGCAAGTGAAGGCTATTAATATACATGCCCCTCTACAGACTCAAACCTCCTATACCAGGCGACATGAAGCATCAAAATGATTTTCTGCCGATTTAAAAATTGCGAAACTCAGATCACGGCAGGCCAAAAGGAAATGGCGTAAAATTTACTCGCAAGAATCCAAAGAGCTATATAATCTTAGCCTGATAGTCTACAAAAACCATCCTAGAGGCTAAAAAACTTTTTTCACTAACAAAATATTAAACTCAGATAACAAAACCAAAGACATCTTCAATATAGTAAGGGAGCTATCTAACCCTGATCGAGTGACCCCCCATATTACTACCTCACAGAAATTATGCAATGACCTAAATTTCATCTTCCTAAACAAAATCAAGAAAATACAAGAATCCATAGATTCTAGTCACAAGGATATGCATAATTCACCAGAAAACAACAACCCTGATTCTATGGCCACTTTTCCCTGTCTAAACAAAGAACAACTTACAGAACTACTTAACAAAGTAAAATTGGGCTCCTCCAAAGATGTCTGTCCCCCTCATATACAAAAACTAATTTTCACAGCTTTCCTGGAGACTCTCCTCTCCTTATTGAACTCATCCTTAACTCAAGGGATTGTGCCGTCAGCCTTTAAAGAAGCAGTGATCATTCCGCTACAAAAAAAAAAGGCGTAGACCCCCAGACGTTGGATAACTACAGGCCTATATCTCTTCTCCTCTTCCCGGCCAAACTCTTAGAGACACATGTAGCCAAACATCTTAGCGCCTTCATAGAAGAAACGAATCTTCCAGACCCCCACCAGTCAGGTTTTCGACCCTCCCATTCCACTGAATCCATCATCCAATCCGTTATGGATGACCTAAAAGGAAAGGCTGATGAGAGCTGCACTCAGGCCTTGATCCTATTGGATCTATCTGCAGCATTTGATACCGTCGACCATGACATTCTGGTGGATCATACTGCTGCAGCGGGTCTTAGAGGTGCTGCCTTAAACTGGTTGAAATCCTTTCTAAAGGATCGAAAGCAATCAGTCTGGTTATTGCCCCACAGCTCTGCCATTGTTAGCATGAACTGTGGAGTACCGCAGGGCTCCTCTCTGTCTCCCTATCTTTTTAATATCTTCATTCGACCCTAAGCACGGTTCAACAAATGAAGGTAAAAATGTATAACTATGCGGATGACATGCAGCTGATCTTTACTATTAATGACTCAGCAGACTCCAAGGAGGCTCTGAGGAACACCATGTTGTTCATTAGGAACTGGATGAACCAAAATCAATTAAAACTAAACTCTGAAAACACTGAGATTATTATCCCCAACAATAAACTCATCCACTGGACTCCTGCTCATTGGCCTCTGGAGCCAGGCTCTGCACCCATTCCAAAGAGCACGATAAAGAGCCTTGGTGTACAAATTGACGCGGACCTATCTATGAGATCTCAGATAGGTTCAGTCACTTCCTCCTGTTTTTTCCAGTTACGGAAATTCAGGAATATTTGAAGATTCTTTAGCAGAGAGACCAGTATTCAAATTATTATCGCCCTGATCCTGTCAAAAATTGATTGTGCTAACGCAGTCTATCTAGGCCTTCCATGCAACCAAAACTATCGACTACAGCTGTTACAAAACCAAGCGGCCAGAGAATCATCTACCTACAACCTAGGCGCTGCCATGTTAGGCCTCTGATGAAAGAGCTGCGCTGGCTCCCAGTGGAACAGCGATCTATGTTTAAGACGGGCTGTATCCTATTTAAAGATATTCACAACATAGGCCCCGATTACATATCCTCTAGGATTCACAGATACTCCGCAAAGCGCACTCTTAGATCTGCGCATATGAATCTATTGGTGGTTCCTAGATTTAGACAGGAGGGTCACATTTCTCCATACAAGAACCCACATTTTGGAACTCTTTGCCCATTACAACGAGACAAGAAACAGACTGCATGTGCTTCAGAAGAAAGCTGAAAGCATGGCTTTTTACCCAAGCATATAGTTAGACACGGACTTTCACAAATGGTGACTTCATAACTCAGCGCAAAGAGACCTGTTGGTGTACGAGCGCTTTAGAAATTTTCTATAACATAACATGACATAACATAAATTTTCCTCAAACAGCATTTTATTGCAAGGGTTTTCTTCCTTTATACATTTCTTCCAGTATCTGCTGTGCTCCACTGTAGGGCTCATGAAGAGCGAAACACGTGCCTGGGACTAGTAAAGTGAAATATTGAAAACATTAATAGTTATGAAGCTTTGCTTCCCAGTAAGTAGTAGCAGGAGCTGTAGTATAGCGGTACCTGTTTCTGCAGTTCAGACCAAGGACTGGTGCACCTGGAATTCTTTGCATGGACAGTAAGAGAGCAGTGTTTGCAGTTCTGATTGAGGAATGAAAAAGAGTGGAGTCTGTAGTTTACATCAAGAACTGATGAGGCATGAAATTATTTGCAGGGACTGTAAGAGGACAGGCCTGCAGTTCACAGCAGTGACTTTGAAAGGGCAGTGCCTGCAGTTCTCAGCGAAGAATGATGGTGATTGCAGCAGTGGCGTAGCTAGGCCTTTTGCCGCCCGTGGCGGTCCCAGCCTATGCCGCCCCACAGCGGATGTAAGAGCGGGGGGGTGCTGGTGATCCATTCCAGCATTCGCTGTCATGCATGGCTCCAGGTAAGAGCGGGAGGGGGACCGCCCCCAAAACTCATGCCGCCCAGGGTGGACCTCCTCCTTGCTACGCCACTGGACTGCAGTTTTCACTGTGAACTCTAAGAGAGTGGTATCGCAAGATTCTGATATCTGCAGTTTTCAGCATGGCATGACGTGACCAACAGTTCTCTGTAGGAAGGCTGGTGGCTGCACTTCTCTGCAAGTACTGTCATAACCTATGCTTCTATTCTTTTTTTATTTTTTTTTAGAGTTTTATATAGCGCAAACTCGACCCAAAGCTATCAGGTATCAGAGCGCTTTACATGAGCACCAGTTTCGTTACAGATGAACACATTCATTTTTGTTAGGCACGGGGAGATTAAGTGATTTGCCCAGAATCACAGGATGTTGAGCGTCCTTGCCGAGACACGAACCCGGTTCCCCAGCTTCGAGTTCGACCGCTCTAGCAGTAAGGCCACATCCTCTCCCCTGGAACTGTAAGAGGCTGGGGGTCTGCAGTTCTCAGTAAGGACTGGTGGGGCCTGCAGTTCGCTGAAGAAACCGAAAGAGGCGGGTGCCTTCTCAGTAAGGACTGGTGGGGCCTCCAGTGTGCTGCAGGAACTGTAAGAGGCTGGTGTCTGTGGTTCTTAGTATGGACTGGTGGGGCCTGCAGTCCACTGCAGGAACTGTAAGAGGCTGATGTCTGCGGTTCTCAGTAAGGACTGGTGGGGCCTGCAGTCCACTGCAGGAACTGTAAGAGGCTGATGTCTGCAGTTCTCAGTAAGGACTGGTGGGGCCTGCAGTCCGTTGCAGGAACTGTAACAGGCTGGGGTCTGCAGTTTTCAGTAAGGACTGGTGGGGCCTGCAGTGTGCTGCAGGAATCTGTAAGAGTCTGGTATCTTTTCAGTAAGGACTGGTGGGGCCTGCAGTCCACTGCAGGAAATATAAGAGGCTAGTGTCTTCTCAGTAAGGACTGGTGGGAGCTGCAGTCTGCTGCAGGTACTGTAAGAGGCTGGTGTCTGCAGTTCTCAGTAAGGACTGGTGGCGCCTGCAGTGTGCCACAGGAAATATAAGAGGTTGGTGTATTCTCAGTAAGGACCTGTGGGGCCTGTAATCCACTTTAGGAAGTGTAAAAGGCTGGTGTCTGTAGTTCTCAGCAAGGACTGGTGGGGCCTGCAGTCCGCTGCAGGAACTGTAAGAGGCTGGTGTCTGCAGTTCTCAGTAAGGGCTAGTGGAGCCAGCAGTGTGCTGCAGGAACTGTAAGAGGCTGTGGTCTGTAGTTCTCAGGAAGGACTGATAGCGCCTGCAGTGTGCTGCAGGAACGGTGCAGAGACAGACTATCGAGTAAAAAATATCGAATTTCACAAATATCGTGGCAAAAATATCGTGGGTCAAGAATATCAACAGACAAATTCTCGTCGTCAAGAATATTGATTTTAGGTAAGTTTTATCTATTTAAAAAATATAGAAGTGTTTAATATCGTTTGCAAAAATATAGTTGTTAAAAATATCAATTTTTTTATTAATGTTATGTATTTTAGTATATATTTTATATGTGTGTGATGTTTGGTTTTTTGTATAAGAATTGTTTGTATTTTTATAATATGTGTTTAAATTTTAGTAGTTATTAATTTTTTTTATTTGAATTTTGCGTTTTTAGTTCCATAGCGGGCTGTGGGTTTATAGGGGAATAGGGTGGGAAGTAATTTAATTATATAAAATTTATTGATTATCTTTAGTAGTTATTTTTTTATTTTTATTTGGAATTTGCGTTTTTAGTTCCGTAGCCGGTTGTGGGTTTATAGGAGAATAGGGTGGGAAGCAATTTAATTATATAAAATGCATTGATTAATATTAATAGTTATTATTATTTTTTATTTGAATTTGCATTTTTACTTCCGTAGCGGGTTGTGGGTTTATAGGGGAATAGGGTGGGAAGTAATTTAATTATATTACATTTATTGAATAATTTTTATTTATTAATATTTGTTTAATCGAGATGTTATAGTGTTAAATGTGTTAATTAATTTATTATTAATTATTTAATAATTCATGTTAATTAATTTTAATTGTGTAATTAATTTTAGATGTGTGTTGTGGTGTTTATAGGTGTAAATGGTGGGAAGGATGGGAAGTAATTTAATTTTTATTGATGAATTATTAATTAGTTATTAATTAATTCAAATTAAGTAATTAATTATGGTAATTGTGTAATTAATTTAAGGTGTGTGTTATGGTGTTTATAGGTGCAAATGGTGGGAAGGAATTTATTTTTTATTGATGAATTATTAATTAGTTGTTAATTAATTTAAATTAATTAATTAGTAATTAATTATAGTAATTGTGTAATTAATTTTAGGTGTGTGTTGTGGTGTTTATAGTGTTAAAGAATGTGTACTCAATGAATGTTTATTATGTTTTTTTATTAATAATATTTTTTAATTCATTATTAATTATGTTAATTATGGAAATAAATTTAAATAAAAATGTCGAAGTCTTTTTTATTGGTGTGGTGTTATAGGGTAGGAAATAAAATAAATACATTTATGTTTTAAATAATATATTTGTTTGTTAATATTTGCTCCTTTTTAATTAAATATTGTTTATAAATGTATTTATTAGTTTATTTTATATAATATTTGTAACTTTTTGGTATATGTAATAAATATTATAATATGTGATCTTTTTATATGTTTAATATATTTAATCGTATATTTTTTAAATATTGTTTATTTATTTTTAAGATTATTTAATTGTTTTCAATTGTTTAAATGTTATTAGTAATTTTTGTTTCTGTGCTATCCAACAATTCCCCTACTGTTGCACTCACTGGGTTGGGAATAGTAATTTTTACCCCTCCCCTATCCAGAACTTTCCCTACTTTTGCACTCACTGGAGTGAGAATAATAATTTTTACCTCTCCGCTATCCGGCACTTTCCCTCCTGTTGCACTCATTGGAGTGGGAATAGTAATTGTTACCCCTCTGCTATCCAGCACTTTCCGTACTGTTGCACTCACTGGAGTGGGAATAGTAATTTTTACCCCTCTGCTATCCAGCACTTTCCCTACTGTTGCACTCATTAGGGTAGGAATAGTAATTTTTACCCCTGCGCTATCCAGCACTTTCCCTACTGTTGCACTCACTGGAGTGGGAATAGTAATTTTTACCCCTTTGCTATCCAATACTTTCCCTACTGTTGCACTCACTGGGGTGGGAATAGTAATTTTTACCCCTCCGCTAACCAATACTTTCCCTACTGTTGCACTTACTGGAGTGGGAATAGTAAATTTTTACCCCTCCGCTATCCAAAACTTTCCCTACTGTTGCACTCACTGGAGTGGGAATAGTGATTTTTACCCCTCCGCTATCCATCACTTTCCCTACTGTTGCACTCACTGGAGTGGGAATAGTAATTTTATCCCTCTGCTATCCAGCACTTTCCCTACTGTTGCACTCACTGGAGTGGGAATAGTCATTTTTACCCCTCCGCTATCCAACACTTTCCCTACTGTTGCACTCTTTGTAGTGGGAATAGTAATTTTTACCCCTTCGCTATCCAGCACTTGCCCTACTGTTTCCATCACTGGAGTGGGAATAGTTGTTTTTACCCCTCCACTATCTAACACTTTCCCTACTGTTGCACTCTTTGGAGTGGGAATAGTAATTTTTACCCCTTCACTATCCAACACTTTCCCTACTGTAGCACTCACTGGAGTGGGAATAGTAATTTTTACCCCTCCGCTATCCAACATTTTCCCTACTGTTGCACTCACTGGAGTTGGAATAGTAAATGTAATTCTTCCGCTAGCCAACATTTACCCTACTTTGGCACTCAATGGAGTGGGAATAGTAAATTTTACCCCTCTGCTATCCAGCACTTTCCCTACTGTTGCACTCTTTGGAGTGGGAATAGTAATTTTTACCCCTCTGCTATCCAACACTTTCCCTACTGTTGCACTCACTGGAGTTGGAATAGTAAATTTAAGTATTTTGCTATCCAACATTTTCCCTACTGTTGAATTTATTGTTTTGCGAAAGGTACGTTTTAATTTTTTTTAATAGTTTAATGTTTTAATTAATTATAGAATGTTTTTTTAATTTTAAATTATTGATATATATAGATATATATATATATTTTAATTTTATATAATTTAAGTTTAAAAATTAAATAAAGATAATAATTAATAAATTATTTTTAAGTAAATATATGTATATGTATAAATTATTATGTTTTTGTGTTTATATTTTTTTAAATTAAGTTTATTTTTTATATTGAGTTAAAATGTATATTAATTCTAATTTATTTTGTAAAAGATAATATTAATATTTTATATATTTAATATATATTATATTATTTTATTTATATTTTTAAATCGATATTTTATACATCTATATTTTTAACTTCTATATTTTTGATTCAATATTTTTGTACTTACCTGGTTAAGTATAGGAGTCAATATTTTTGCATTCTATTTTTTTTTTCGATATTTTTTACATCGATGATTTTAGCATCGATATTCTGTCAGTGAACCGCAGGAACAGTACAAAGCTGGTGTCTGCAGTTCTCAGTAAGGACTTGTGAGGCCTGCAGTCCACTGCAGTAACTGTAAGAGGCTGGGGTCTGCAGTTTTCAGTAAGGACAGGAGGCCCCTGTATTGTGCTGCAGGAACTGTAAGAGGCTGGTGTCTTCTAAGTAAGGACAGGTGGGGCCTGCAGTGTGCTGTAGGAACTGTACAAGGCTGATGTGTGTTGTTCTAAGTAAGGAGTGGTGGGTCCTGCAGTCCACTGCAGGAACTGTAAGAGGCTGGTGTCCGCAGGTCTCAGTAAGGACTGGTGGCACCTGCAGAGTGCTGCAGGAACTCTTAGAGGCGGGTGTCTTCTCAGTAAGGACTGGTGGAGCCTGCAGTGTGCTGCAGGAACTGTAAGAGGCTAGTGCCTGCAGTTATCAGTAAGGACTGGTGGGGCCGGCAGTGTGCTGCAGGAACTGTAAGAGGCTAGTGCCTGCAGTTATCAGTAAGGACTGGTGGGGCCTGCAGTAAGCTGCAGGAACTGTAAGAGGTTGGGGCTTGTTGTTCCCAGTAAGGGCTGGTGGGGCCTGCAGTGTGCTGCAGAAACTGATAGAGGCTGGTGTCTTCTCAGTAAGGACTGGTGGGGCCTGCAGTGCACTGCAGGAACTGTACGAGGCTGGTGTCTGTGGTTCTTAATATGGACTGGTGGGGTCTGTAGTGTGCTGTAAGAGGCTGGTGTCTTCTCAATAAGGACTGGTGGGGTCTGCAGTGCGCTGCAGGAACTGTACGAGGCTGGTGTCTGTGGTTCTTAGTATGGACTGGTGGGGTCTGTAGTGTGCTGTAAGAGGCTGGTGTCCTCTCAATAAGGACTGGTGGGGTCTGCAGTGCGCTGCCCAGAATCACAGGATGTTGAGCGTCCTTGCCGAGACACGAACCCGGTTCCCCAGCTTCGAGTTCGACCGCTCTAGCAGTAAGGCCACATCCTCTACCCTGGAACTGTAAGAGGCTGGGGGTCTGCAGTTCTCAGTATGAACTGGTGGGGCCTGTAGTCCACTGCAGGAACTGTAAGAGGATAGTGCCTGCAGTTCTCAGGAAGGACTGATGGGTCCTGCTGTCCGCTGCAGGAACTGTAAGAGGCTGGTGCCTGCAGTTCTCATTAAGGACTGGTGAGGCCTGTAGTCCGCTGCAGGAACTGTAAGAGGCTGTGGTCTGCAGTTCTCTGTAAGGCCATGTGGTGCCTGCAGGTCGTTGCAGTGCTCTGCGAATAACTCGTGTTTGAGGTTACGCGAACAGTCACTGAAAACACAATACCCTGCAGTTATCCACAGGAGCTAAGAGACAAGAAGTGCTGGATTACAGTCAAAGTGTAGTCAGACCTTGCACCATTCAGTACGAGCACTGAGCACATGCACTGCTTGTACTTCTGTCCAGTTTCAACATCACACCCATTTCTCTCTCCTGATGTCAGGGGGCAGAAGTTTCTACACTTAGGGGTCGATTCCGATTCGGGCCGGAAATTTCTCCGACCGAGCCGGACCCGGAGAGATTTCCGACCGAATCGGACCCGTGCAGTCCGACCGAACGAGTACGATGCGTCCGTATGTTATCGGACTCGAGTCGGTCGGACTCCCATTGAAGTCAATGGGAGCCGGTCGTACAACGCGTACGCGGGCTCCCATTGACTCAATGGGTGCGAGTCGGACAAGGGCGCCCCCTACAGCGGGTGCGCGGCGAGCGGTTCGCGCCGTACACGCACAGGTAGGGGGACCCATGGGTCCCCCTGTGTGCGACTCGCGCGGCTACGCGTACAGGGGGTCCGACACGGACCCCCAAAGTACGGCTCCGACAGCTCTTACGAGCCGGAGTGCGCGGCTCGGTCGGACTGCTCGCGGCGCGCATCGTACTTACCCGGCCGGGAAACGTCTCCATTGCGCGGTGCGAGTCGAGTCCGAGCGAGTCGGTCGGAGCGGTTCGAGCCGGGAGCGAGTCGGTCGGAGCGGTCGGGACGCCCGGACGAGTCGGTCGGCGATTTCGCATCGTACTCGCTCGGCCGGACCCGCGTACGGTTCGGTCGGGAAACAGGGCTCCGAATCGGATCCGGTAAAGCCGAATCCGATTCGGAACCCTACCGGCCGAGATCGGAATCGGCCCCTAAGTATAATGTCTGAAATCTGTTCTGCACTCTTCTTTGTTCTGCCGCTGAAGGCCACTGGCCTGTCTCACGCTAATTATTCTAAGGGCTCTTTCTTCAGTCACTCATTCCCTGGGTGAGGGATGGATCAGTGGATAGATGCACTGTCCCTTTGCCAGGCTCTGTCTCCAAAACCTTTTGGGTGTAAAGAAGCCACAGTTACCACGTCTTTGAAGATCAATGTGAAATCAGATATATTTCTTTAAACATTAATTTGTGTTTAGTTCTCAGATTAATGCACCAGTTCAAATGATGATCTCTCCTGACAACCAGAAACGTCCAGCTCATGTAACTCACAAGTTCTAACACTAAGCCATTTCACCATAATAGAGCAATAAAATAAAAAAAGGACTACTGCCTACTAAATGTAGGTTAAAGTGTTGACCTATGAGCAGGCTATGAGGACCCTCAATGAATCTTGCATCAGCATTCCTCACAAATCCCTAAGCTTTGCCCTTCCATGGATCAATGAACCAGGGTTACTTTCGGTGCCACTTTAAATGGAGCCAGAAATGGAATGGTGCACCTTGGTTGTACCTTGGGTGGGCAACCAGCTTCATGCAATAAAAGTATCTACAAATCAAGACTTGACAATGGCCACCGCGCCTTAAATGTATGAATGACGAGTAACCACCTGAAGCTCAACATCGCAAAGGTAGAGATCATTTCTTGAGGACACTGGCACAAGCACCAGCCTCCCTCTTTGTTACTGGACAAACTTGATGCCCCTCCAACTGCATCAATAGATGTAAGAAAGAAAGGGGTAACCAGAGTTTCAGACCTATCCTTGATACCACATGTCAACAAGGACACAATAGCAATTCTACAAAATGAAAATACTGCTATGCATCTTCCCATATGTTGGACAAAAGCTACAATCTAACCATTTACTTGTTATCTACAAGTTTGACTAAGCCAACAGCCTATACCTCAGTGCCCACAGGTTCATTATGCACAAAATACAACAAATCCAAAAGGCTGATGCAAGACTCCTTCTCCTTCTCCCCAATGTATGACACCAGTCCTGCAAGCATTCCACTGGCTACCTGTAGCTTGACAAGAATTGTTCAAGACACTTTGCATGGTCCAGAGAGTCTCCTGCGGATACGTACCACTATACTTACAAATTAAATTCAAGCAATACAATGAAAGCAGGACAATGTGCTCCAGGCTTACACCACGAGTCATCATGTCATCTTGTTATAAGAAATCCATAGGTGTTGGTATCTCATTACAGGCCACCGAGCTCTCGAACTCACTACCAGTCAAGGTTTGAAGCATTTATAGTTCTCAAGAAAGGTGAAACATGGCTGTGTCCAAGACAACTACACCAACCTGTACGCTCGAGATAGCACCTGGAATATTAATTTCTCCTTCAAGAACACTCTACAGATATAGAACAGCCCTACCAGCACGCTCTCCTCAAGTTGGCAAACACTCTAACAACTTTCTATGTCCAGGAAAATTATGGAGGGCAACCTGTGTCTAGCCTGTATATTTTATTGTTTTCTAAATTAATAAATAACTGTCCTGGCCCTCGTTAATAGTATAACACTACATAGTTGTCAAGCTAATTTTGAACAGGCTGCATAATAATTTCCCATATGTTTCTTGGCCCTTTTGCACTCACATAAGACAGGAACGATACAGGTCAAGTCTATCACCCAGTATTGTACCACTCCACATCAACAAACCACTCATCATCAACTGAAAAGATATGGAATAACTTAACTGATCAGCCAGATACCGCTGGGGATTCGCGGACTCTGATGTAGACCACCACTGCATGTCCCATCTAACTACAAGTGTGACCGCTTCTAGACATCTCACGGACACAATCATATAAGGAATAATTGTAATGAAGTCTAACCCAGCAGATTTCCTGACCACCTCATAAACAAAAATCTCAGAATGGACAACCCTGCGTAGTAAGCAGTTTAGCAGACTGTGGTCATAAGGAAACTAGAAAGGGAGATATGGAACTGTTCAAAGCTCATAGTTTAGTGAAAAATATAGACTTTGCCCCTATCTCTCACCCTTCTTCATACATCACATTGCTAAATGCTGCTTCCCTTATCAATAACCGCTCCTCAGTTGATATTACACAAGACATGGAAACACTTCCCTCATAGGACCATAAGAAAGACACAACACCCTTTCAACCACACACCCTACACGGTGTAGCATGCTACCCATGTAAGCATATGCTTCAGTGCCTTGCATAGGGATAGTAATCACTACTGAAATGGTACAATGAAATGCAATACAATACACATATGTCGAAATGTTAACCTTTTTTTAAATTAAAAAATACAATAGGACTGAGTCATCTATTGAGAAAACTAGACAAACCTCTAGGGACAAATGATTCATACTGTTCTATATTTGACACCGTATTATTCAGTTATTCATTTGTGCTGGTGGTTTCCGGTGCTCAGCACTGGTATTAATTGTCAACACCGGCTCTTGTGACAGTCTGCCACAAGGTGGCACTGTCTGGCTATTTTAGAGCTGACCACAACAACAGGTAATTATTAATTCAATATACATTAAAGATGACTATTACCTGCCGCCCAAGCCATTATTATAGCTTTGGAGGCCTGAAATAGTCTGAATTGTCACACTTGTAGAAGTGTGATGGTTAGTAGTTGTGTTGGTACTGTCATTGGCAGCATGGCAGAGTCAATGTGTGGTGCAAGCTGCAGTGGCCTAATGACGAGAGCCCTGGCACTTTTCTTTACAAATTAAGCACTGCTATATCCTGAAACTACTATTTCCATTGGCTTTTCTCACGTTTGTTAGCACTGTGTCAACAGAACATGTTTTCATTCAATGTATTGGTCAACATTGAAGGAATTATGTAAAAAGTACATGCAGCTAAGATTGAGACCAACAGATGTAAAAATATGGTGATTTTGGAAGTTCCTTGGTAATATTATGCAAATGTAATTGTCTCTCTCCTAAGCATTGTTATACATTGGATGCATGACTATTTCAAACTGTTAACCTACAATAAGAGATAATGTATTTCTCTATAATGTTTGGTGTATGTCAGACATTTTTGCTACACACCATTTACTAGCTTAGAATTACATTTAGATAAAGCCTTGGGAACAACTGTTCTCTTGATTACACATTCAGTACAAGGCACAGCACCTCCTGGGTACCAAACAAAATGAATTTTCAATGGGAAAATGTAGATTTTCTCCAACCTTGATGGTCAGAAAATCTGGATTTTATTAAAGACACGGAGGCTAATATTATTGCAATCTTCTTTATTTAGCTAACCACAGCCACTTTAAAGAACTTAGGCGTCTATTACGATGGCGGGCGGATGACCGCCGGCGGTGGCAACCGCCGGGCCGGCGGCGGTCATCCGCCCGCGATCGCAACACTAAAAACCGCCGGTCCCATTAGCATGGCGGTGACGACCGCGGCGGTGCGATTTTCCGCCTGCCACTTTCCTGCCGGTAGCAGTCCGCACGCTTGCCTGGCGGGCGGAGCTGGACCGCTAAAATGGGGCCGGTGCAGGGCCAGGCTCCGCCGGCATGATTATGATGCCGGCAGTAGCCAGCCTTTCCGCGGCGGTGGAACCGCCATGAAAAGGCATACGGAGAATGTCTCCGGGGGCCCATTGTGGGCCCCCATTGTGTTGTGGGGGTGTGTGGGTACACTGGGGGGGTACCCATGGTACCCCCCTACATGTCCCTGTACCAGGTGGCAGGCACTGTGCAGTGCCTGCCACGCAGTGCAGGGATATGCAGGACATGCTTTTTTGGACATCGCTGCGGTGCTGCTGGCAGCAGCAACTGCCGCAATGTTAGATGCCGCGATCCGACCGCCGCGGTCGGATTTCGACTGTGGAGCATCCTAATGGGACCGGCGGTTATGCCGCGGTCCTAGCGGGTGGTGTTTTCCCGCTACCATGGCGGTCGGAGTGATTTTCCGACCGCCATCCTAATGACCCCCCAAGAATGTTGCAAAACAAAAAATTCCAATCCAATAAAAGGCCAGAACATACATAACTCATCCTTCTTTTTTTTAAAAAAATTCTTCAACTAAGATAAACATAAACCAGAAAGAGTCCCAAACGATTTAGATCCACTTCAGCATCAAAATCCAACAGGAGGAAATCCAACTTAGAGCAACCTTTCTCTTATTGTTGAGCACGACCTACAAAATGAGTAAAAGAAAATTAACAAAGGGTTGGGTTAAGGGTGGGAATAATATTAGCCTCCGTGTCTTTAATAAAATCCAGATTTTCTGACCATCAAGGTTGGGGACAATCTACATTTTATGTCAAGACCGGAGGCTACTCTTATTGCAAGTTTAAAGCATTTTTAATAGACATGAAGCAGCATTTTCAACAGGTCTAAAATAAAACTTGCCAAAAACCATATCATATGACCAATCAGCACATTTTAGAATATCATTCAAAGAACCTCCTTGCAAAAAGGCTTGAGAGGCAGAAGCACCACAAACAGAGTGTGCACCAAACATACTAACATCTACATCAGACATTTTCATCACTTCTTTAACCCATCTTGCCAAAGTTGTAGATGATACACCTTTGTGAGGTTTCCTGAAAGAAATCAGTAACTGTTTGACATTAGATCTTAATGGAAAAGTTTTCTTTTCATACTTTTTGACACATCTGACAACACATAAATTCACATAATCATCAAAATAAGGGTAGAAAATTGTTTGTGAATTAGTTTTGGTTCTGCTGTTTAAATAAAAACATAAACCCTCAGGAGAAAAAACTCTGTTAGAGATTTCTAAAGCTTTGACATCAGAAACTCTTCTAAAAGAGACTAAACAGAGAAGGGTTGACAATTTGAAAGAAAGTAATTTAAGAGATAACGAATCGTTTGTACCCAGACTATCTAAAAGCTTCAGGACTTTAGAAACGTCCCACAGAGAGTTGTACCTAGAAATCGGTGGTTTTGAAATCCTAATACTTCTTAACAATCTCTTAATGAGTACATTTTGACCTAGAGAGTAACCATTAACCAAAACATGACCAGCAGCAATAGCAGAACGATGAACATTAATAGTTCTATAGGCTAGACCTCTTGCGAACAATTCTGATAAATAGTTGGCTATTTCAACTATATCCACCGAAATGGGATCAAAATTCCTTTCGACACACCAGCAAACCCATTTTTGCCAAGCCAATCTATATATTTTACGTGTTCCTGGTGCCCAAGATTCCTCTTCAGAAAGTCCTGGCACTTCCCATAGTTTCCTGAAATTTTCCAAGCCATCATTCTCAATTCCCCTTGCAGAACTAGATCGTGCAGCTCTCCTGAAGGGCCTAGTAGAATTTCCGGGAATACCGGTAGTAAAATTGGATAATCTACCAGCATTTCCAACAACATAGGATACCACACTTGAGACTTCCAAAGGGGGGTCACAAGAACCAGAGAAACCTTCCATTTGCGAACCATTGAAGCTACTCGAGTAATCATTGAAAAGGGAGGAAAGGCATATCCTTTCAGAATCCTGCCTGAATGCATCCACTCCTGCAGCTTCCGGATCCGGATGCCAACTGTAGAAAATCTCTAGTTGGGTATTGAGTCTGTCCGCAAACAGGTCTACCTGACATGGACCCCAAATCTCCATCAGACTCAGGAAAATTTCCCTGTTCAGACGCCAATTGCTTGAGTCCATGTGATTTCTTGAAAAACAATCTGCCTCCACATTGTTCAAGCCAGGAATGTGTTCCGTTTGAACTACAATATTCTGTTTCAGACAATATTCCCAAAATACTTTCGCCAAATCTGTCAAATCTTTCGATTTCGGACCTCCTAGCTTGTTGACGTATTTTACTGCTGAGACATTGTCCATTCTCAAGAGAATCGAACATCTCGCAGAGTCTTTCGTAAAGCTTTTTATTGCGAAAAACCCTGCCAGGAGCTCCAAACAGTTTATGTGTAAACTCTTTTCTTCTTCCGTCCAAAGACCACCTGTAGAAACTGAGCCACAGTTCGCTCCCCATCCTGACAAGCTTGCATCCAATTCTATTACCAGATCTGGGAGAGACCCAAAAATTGCTCTCCCATTCCATGCTTCCATATTTTTTAACCACCACTCTATTTCTTCCCTCGCTTCTTGAGAAAGGGTTACTTCCTCTGAATAACTCAAGCCATCTCTTAGGTGTTTGCTCTTCAAACGCTGGAGCGCTCGATAATTCAAAGGACCAGGAAAAATGGCTTGAATCGTAGAGGATAGCAAGCCTATTACCCTTGCTAGCATTCGAAGAGATATTTTCCCCAGAATTAGGATGTTTCTTAGTTCCTTTTTTATGCATTTCAATTTTTCTCTTGGGAGCGTCAGTTGACCTTGTACAGTGTCTATCATAAAACCTAGGAATTGAGTAATCTGGTTTGGGATTAGGCAAGACTTCTGTCTGTTTACTACAAAACCTAGATCCTCCAAAAGGTTTATTGCCAAAGTAGTGTGATCTAACACCCTCGATTTCACTTGATCCATTATGAGAATGTCGTCTAGATAAATAATCAGACGTACCCCTCGTTCTCTCAGGTAAACTGCCACTGGCTGGAGGACCTTGGTGAAACACCAAGGGGCTGAAGAGAGACCGAAGGGTAGGCATACGAATTCCCACATCTTTCCTCCCCATCTGAAGCGGAGATATTTCTGCTGATCTTTGCAAATAGGGATTGTTAAATACGCATCTTTTAGGTCTAATCTTGTTAGCCAATCCCCCGGTTGCAATATATCCCTTATTAAGTGTAGACCTTCCATTTTGAAGTGATGGTATACTACCCAATTGTTGAGACTCTTTAGATTTATAACTGGTCTCATACCTTTCTCTTTTTTCTGGACTAGAAAAATGTTGCTTACAAAGCCTTTTGTCCACTCTAGTGATTCTCTGATCGCACCTTTCTCTAGTAGGTCTTGAACCTATTTGTTGACTAGTTCTGATAACTCTTCGTCGAATCTTATGATTTCTGGGATATGGTCTTGTATAGGTTCCCCCACAAAGTCTATCTGGTATCCCATAACGGTCTCCAACACCCAAGTGTCTTGTGTTATCGATAACCAATTTTTTGCAAATTGAGCCAGCCTCCCACCTATCTTTATAGGGGTAACAGAAGGGCCTTGACTTACCTGAGCCTCTTGAACGACGATCACCTCGAGTTCCTCTTCCTCTAAACCCTTGCCTCTGAGAGTAGAAACCTGCATATGAGTTCTGGGATTGATAGAGGTTAGGTCTAAATCCTCTCTGAAAGGAGGACCTTGAATTTCCTTGGCCTCGGCCGGGGAATCGACCTCTTGATCGCCCGGGCCCGCCAAAAACACTTCTGTCGAAGACCTTCTTGATCTCTCTTTGAGATTTTTGTAAGGAGCTAAAAGCTCCCACATATTTGGACATCTCTTTGATAAAATCATCCCCGAAAAGTAGTCCATTGGCTTCTTTCTATGGGAAAATCCCAGAGCCAGATTGGATAGCAACCCCATGGCAGGCATTACTCTCCAGTCCCAGCCTAATTGTGGACCAGGGACTTTGCCATAACACATGGGGGTTTGTTTCGGTTTGAACGAGCAATCCCTACTTCCAGGGTCCTGCCTTCAGTCCATCGAAAATAGGAATCCATCAAAACTAGTTCACTCCCTTGTCCACACATCTGTAATCAAAAGTGTGTATTTACTGTGGTCTGACAATCCAGGAAAACACTACAACATCTCCTTGACCCCAGTAAGAACCTTGACTTCTGTACTGTGCCTGGGGCAAACCAGCCTTACAAAGCAGGAAGTGCAACACCCAGCCAGTAGCAATATTTACTCTGCTCATTCGATTCTATCCACTGTACACACTATAACGCATCTGCCATTCCACATAGCCTCACCTGCACAGGGAGGACTGAGCAGATAATTCCATGCAGGCATACTCATTAGCACATGCAGTGTCTACACCACCTCAAAATAAGCTCATTCATTCCCCCGTCCTATACAGATGTAGTTGATATGTAGTTTTGGCAGAACCATATTGATGTCACCTTTTCCGATAACCACTACCTAAATGGCTTCTGTTTGGATCCATGGTATGTAAATGAACCTTATGTGCATATTGTGAAAGTCTGGCTTGATGCCTCCCCTCCTAGATCTATGATGGACGCTACTGCTCCGATACATCAGTCCAAGAGCCACCTCTACCAAAAACAATGGTTTCGTGTTCTGATCATTGTATAAACTACTGTGGAATAGCAGCACCTTAAGTACATCTTCCCCATGGTTCCTTCTTCGCAGTTGGGAATACTTTGAAAATATCTCTGATGCTCACTTATATATTCTACTTGTATTTAATTTTTTGTTTATTGCTCTTTGACCCTTCTTGCCTACTCACTCCACACCCTAAGCTCCTCTTCTAACACCTCCTTGTTGCATAAAGGCTTAGTTTAAAAATGTGAGTGTTCCATAGTGCCAGTGTAGCAGCGTTCAATTTATGAAAAAGTAGTCCAGTGCCCCAAGGTGTTTTTTTTCTTTTAGGTTTTTTTTGCAGATTTATATAGCGCAAACTCGACCCGAAGGTATTGGAGTGCTTTACATGAGCACCAGTTACGTTACACAAGGACACATTATAATTTTTATTTTTTTGGGTAGGCACAGGGAGATTAAGTGATTTGCCCAGAATCACAGGATGTGGAGTCGACCCCGAGGCTCGAACGTTGGTTTCCCAGCTCCAAAGTCGGCAGTCTAGCGTGAGACCACATCCAGTAGGCTGTATCCAGCACTGCCAAATGTCAGAATTGTCGTATAGCAAGGCTGCCTAGTTTTGATTCCACCTCATGCTTCTTTTATACCGCAATCTACACTTCCCATTTCACACTTGCAGAGCCTTCACACTTCATTGTGCCCATGTTTTGGATACTTCCGCTGGAGTAAGGATCATCACTACTTCTTATGAGAGTGATCACCTTGCACAAAGGGTGTGTTTGCACTACAGCCAGAAAAATGGCATTTGAAAGTGAATTGCCTCAAACCGGTTGCCTATGTGCAACATTCCGTCCATCATCTTGTGTGTTTTGCATTTCGCCCTAAGTGGGAAGGGTATGCCCAGACGTGGGTCCCGTGCTCACTACGCCACTGGAGTCAAGCTATCCTGGCTGATGAAGGCTGTTAGCCTGAAACCGGTCCTAGGATGCTTGATTCCGGTCCAGGGAAGACGTGGCTTGGCAGTTCGGTCTGGACTGTTCCCATGAGGCACAGGGTCAAGACTGATTTGCATACGGCTATGTCTGAACTGGGGTGGCGTGGTGAAGCAAAATAACGATGGATTAAACCCAGATCGGTGACTGGGGGTGAATGTTTGCCAATGTGCAACATTCCGTCCATCATCTTGTGTGTTTTGCATTTCGCCCTAAGTGGGAAGGGTATGCCCAGACGTGGGTCCCGTGCTCACTACGCCACTGGAGTCAAGCTATCCTGGCTGATGAAGGCTGATAGCCTGAAACCGGTCCTAGGATGCTTGATTCCGGTCCAGGGAAGACGTGGCTTGGCAGTTCGGTCTGGACTGTTCCCATGAGGCACAGGGTCAAGACTGATTTGCATATGGCTATGTCTGAACTGGGGTGGCGTGGTGAAGCAAAATAGCGATGGATTAAACCCAGATCTGTGACTGGGGGTGAATGTTTGCCAATGTGCAACATTCCGTCCATCATCTTGTGTGTTTTGCATTTCGCCCTAAGTGGGAAGGGTATGCCCAGACGTGGGTCCCGTGCTCACTACGCCACTGGAGTCAAGCTATCCTGGCTGATGAAGGCTGATAGCCTGAAACCGGTCCTAGGATGCTTGATTCCGGTCCAGGGAAGACGTGGCTTGGCAGTTCGGTCTGGACTGTTCCCATGAGGCACAGGGTCAAGACTGATTTGCATATGGCTATGTCTGAACTGGGGTGGCGTGGTGAAGCAAAATAACGATGGATTAAACCCAGATCTGTGACTGGGGGTGAATGTTTGCCAATGTGCAACATTCCGTCCATCATCTTGTGTGTTTTGCATTTCGCCCTAAGTGGAAAGGGTATGCCCAGACGTGGGTCCCGTGCTCACTACGCCACTGGAGTCAAGCTATCCTGGCTGATGAAGGCTGATAGCCTGAAACCGGTCCTAGGATGCTTGATTCCGGTCCAGGAAAGACGTGGCTTGGCAGTTCGGTCTGGACTGTTCCCATGAGGCACAGGGTCAAGACTGATTTGCATATGGCTATGTCTGAACTGGGGTGGCGTGGTGAAGCAAAATAACGATGGATTAAACCCAGATCTGTGACTGGGGGTGAATGTGCAACATTCCGTCCATCATCTTGTGTGTTTGCACTACAGCCAGAAAATGGCATTTGAAAGTGAATTGCCTCAAACCGGTTCCAAGACCTTATACACTGGATTTACATGTGTACAAAATTTTTTATAAAAGTGGGACTCAAACCACCGGACTTTGTTCCAGTTCTAGGTAGTTCATCACCTAGGAAGGTAGTGTTCTGCAGAGCACTGAAAGAGTTCCTTTGTGAACTGGCAGGATGTATGTCGTCAACACAAATATTGTCATTTTAAAAAAATATATATATTTTCATCGCCATTTTATAAATAATAAATATTGTCAAGAAAAATATTGCACAAAAAATATTGAGGACAAATATATGGACTTTACATACCTTGTACGTAAAGTCAGAAATATAAACAACCAAAATATTGAATACCACAATATTGTCAGAAAAGAGGTACATCAAATGTTAATTATTATAAACTATATTAACTTTAAAACATATATTAATTTCAAAGTTAATATTAGACATTTTAAAAAATCAACTTAAAATATATAATAATGTATGACTTATTAACATAGAAAAATATTTAATGTATTATATTCACAAAAAATAGTTAAAATAACATTCAAAAATATAATATAAAATAAATAATAAAAAATACTACTAATAATAAATCATACTTAAAAACACTAGATATTAAAATATTTGATAAGAAGGTTTACCAACATTAAAATAAAATATAATACTGAATATTATAACAAAAAATAATATGAGACATTACTTTAAACTAAGGGCTTGATTTAGCTCTCTGAGGACGGGTTACTCCGTCACAACGGTGATGGATATCCCGTCTGCCGAAATATACATCCCATTATATCCTTTGGGATTTATACTTCGACAGGCGATTTATCCATCACCGTTGTGTTGGAGTAACCCATTCACCGAGATTTAAATCAGGCCCTTAGTTTCAAAATCAAAACCAAAATAGGTATTAGAACATTTTGTTTAGATACTAAAATATCATTTGGAGGGTTCAAGCTCACGCCTTCTACTCTAATCTGACCAACAGTAGGGTAAGAGTTGGACTTTGGCAGGGTCAGATTTACAATTCATTCCCACTCCAACATACGCAACAGTAGTTAAAGTGTGGGGGGCCGATTCACAGAACTAATCTGGGATAAAATCCTAAACTTACTACTTTTGGTATTCACAGAAGGCATTTAGGAGTAGTAAAGTTAGGACTCCTAACTTTACTACTACTAAACTGAGACAAAATCCTAACTTTACGACTTTCGGTATTTACAAAAGGCATTTAGTAGTAGTAAAGTTAGGAGTCCTAACTTTACTACTACTAAATGCCTTCTGTGAATACCAAAAGTAGTACGTTTAGGATTTTATCTCAGTTTAGTAGTAGTAAAGTCAGGAGTCCTAACTTTACTACTACTAAATGCCTTCTGTGAATACCAAAAGTAGTACGTTTAGGATTTTATCTCAATTTAATACTAGTAAAGTTAGGAGTCCTAACTTTACTACTACTAAATGCCTTCTGTGAATACCAAAAGTAGTAAGTTTAGGATTTTATCTCAGATTAGTTCTGTGAATCGGCCCCATGGACTTTAGATGGATCAAAGCGTTAGACTTTAGAGGGATCAGATTTACTATTCCCACTCCAACATAAGCAACAGTAGAGAAAGCTTTGGACTTTGGAGGAGTCAGATTTACTATTCCCACTCCAACATTAGCAACAGTAGGAAAACAGTAGGAAAAGTGTAGGACTTTAGATGAGTCAAAGAGTTAGACTTTAGAGGGGTCAGATTTACTATTCCCACTCCAACATAAGCAACAGTAGGAAAAGTGTACGGCTTTAGATGGGTTAAAGTGTTAGACTGTAGAGGGGTCAGATTTACTATACCCACATCAACATAAACAACAGTAGAGAAAGTTCTAGACTTTGGAGGAGTCAGATTTACTATTACCACTCCAACATAAGCAACAGTAGGAAAAGTGTTGAACTTTGGAGGGGTTAGATTTGCCATTCCCGCTCAAACATGTGCAAAAACAGGGAAAGTGCTGGACTTTGAGGGGGGGGCAGATTTACTATTTTAACTCCAATTTAAGCAACAGAAGGGAAAGTGTTGGACTTTGTAGAGGTTACATTTCCTATTCCCTCTCCGACATAAGCAACAGTAGGGAAGATGTTGGACTTTGGAAGGTTCAGATTTACTATTCCCAATCCAACTTAAATAGCAGTAGGGAAAATGTTAACATTTAGAGAACTGTTCAATTTTTCCTAATCTAAATTATTAAAAAATAAACTACATTTATATAAAATAAATAAACCCTAAATATATTTCCATTAACATATAAACAAAGCATCAGCAGTATATGACCTATAGAAATAATTAAAAACAAAAAATGAACATATAAAATTCTACTAAACAATTATTACAACTACATTTAAAAAATAGATTTAAAACACGTCCCACCCTATTAACCTGAAATCCCAATAACTACAAAACAAATTAAATTAATAACAACTGACCAATATACATTATCAAACAAAATTTACATTATAAAATTACTATACAAAAAGGAAACATAATACAATTAACAAATAATTACATATGTATGAATAATTAAAAACTAACATACAAATGCAACAACCTGCCAAACATATTGACATAAAATAATAAAACTTAAAATATATTATCAAATTAAAATATAGTCCACACCAAACAATAATTAAACATGCCGAACATTAAAATAATAAACTAATAACATTAAAACTAATGAAACTCAACTAAATAATAAAAAATATATATATTAGGTACAACTATATTTAAAAAAATGAAAGACTTAAAAAACAATATTCTTAGCTTCTAAATTCTGTCCCAGAACATTGCTGACATCACAATATTTTTGACACAATAGTTGTGTCTACTGGTATTTGAGCAATGCTTTTCTGTCAGAATACCAGACTGGTGTCTGCATGGTGAGAGTACATCACCTAAAGTCTGCCTATTTTGCTGTAGCAGCTGTGGGACTGCCTCACTCCTAGAAGCATGCATCCTGATCAGAGAGGCAAGGAGAGTAACTTGACCTCAGGATGAGAGAGACTGACCAGGAGGAGAAGCCCAGCCATGCCTCCTGTCGGCGGTCCCAATCCAGCAATTAGGATGCGACTGAACACTGTTCGGTCGCACTCCTATTCTTTACAATGGAAGCAGGCATTCCGACCGGAATGCATGCTCTCATTGTAAAGAGACGAGGTGCAGTTCATCCCTGCACCCCATGGCAGGCACCTTAAGGCAGGCCCCATGGCACCTTAAGGCAGGCCCCATGGCAGGCACCTTAAGGTGCCTGCCATGGGGTGCAGGGATCAACAGGGGGGCACCATAGGTGTGCCTTCGGACTCCAACCGGAGGCCATGCACCCATGGGGGGCCTGCTGGGGGCCCCCAAAGTTGACTTCCGAAAGCCTTTCTGTGTCAGAAAGACCAGCACAGAAAGGCTGTTGGAATCTGACATTGTAATCCCTCGGGCAGTAAGAGCCGCCCTTGGGATTACTGGAGACTTTCCGAATGGCAGACGGGCTCTCCGAGCCCTTCGGAACCCATTTGAGAATCCAGTTGGATTCCTTTCCGACCGACTCCATCCAAATGGGTCGGTCAAAAATGAATCCGAACAGCTGATTACGATGCCGTAGGAACGGCTCCGACCAAGAAGGGTCGGAGCCGTTTACTATAACATCGTAATCGGCCCCTAAGTGTGTTAGAACATATGGCCCAAGGTTAATTTCTCTCTGAAATCTAGTACCAGAAGCCTGTCCAGGACAGTAGGGAAAACACTTTTTACCTGCAAACCTCCTGTCTGTTGTCTTTAAGAGCATAATACCTTTAGGCTGCACTGCTCGTTACTTAACCATGTCACATGTTTAGGCATATCTTACAGCAACAATGGGGAAGGGATGAACAGGTATGCAGGGTGCAGCTTTACATGCCAGAGGCTAGGAACCGAGAGAGACTAAAGGTTATTGCATCAATAACTGCAATTCTCGACCTGCCTTCACTGGGACAAAAAAAATCTTATCATTCATCAATCGCCTTGTCGTTTATGGCCCAAGAGATATATTTCAGGTTTAATACAAGAAGCTTTTGATCGTGTGCCAGCTAGAGAGATAGTGCGAGCGCTTGATTGGAGTCACTATATTCTTGGCAGACAGCCATAGGAGGCCACCTTTATTTATATTACTTATTGACAACTTTTATAGAGCACCAACGTCACCGCAGGTAGTAAAGAGACACTATAAAGTGAGATCAAATATAAACAAACATATTAAAAATGATAAAACCTATGACAGAATTCAACAGAGTGGGATAAAAATCCAATATTCATATAGAAATAAAAAGTGAGGAAGAAAAGGAATGTGAAAGTGAGACAAATAAAAAAGTCAGCTCAAAATGAAGGAGAGGGAAATGGCAAATAGACAAAAAAACGTTCACAAGCTTTTGAAAAATAAAGAAAGGTAGAAAGCACGCAGATTTCTGTTGGCCGAGCTGCAGAGCTGAGGAGTGGCAGCTGAAGATGCGAAAGGATTTGCTTAGCTTGGAGTGATTTTGCACCCACCCAATGCTCACTGGGCATTAACCTTCACAGTCTAGATGGCTGGATTCATCCAGTGGTGCTGGAACAATTTTCAGAGTGGGGGTGCTGCCATCAATGTTACATCACTGAAGTCATAGGGATTGGGAACAATTCAGCACCACAAAAACAAGAATAGTAAATGAGCCACACCCATTCATCAGGAGAGTGGTAACAGTGTGGTACACAGCTGGTGGTGAAGTTTGGAGCACACAGTCACACATATATTACTAAAGCAATGGTGTAATAGTGCACAGTCATTTGCAGACCACACATTTTCCATTGAAATGGTCACTAAACAGACATCAGTTTTACTGATAAAACTATATAGCATGCAAACAATAATGTGTGGAAATTGGGTTTCACAAATATTTATCATTTGCATTTCACCAAGTAAAGTGCTGGGATTTTTTTATGGCATCAAAATCTATGTTTTCTTCAAACTTCATAACTACAACAAAAACACTAAGGCCTGATTACGAGTTTGGCGGACTTACCGTTGTGGAGGCGGTCTCCCACTCACCGTATTACGATGTTCCCGATGGGCTGGGGGCGGTCTTTCTCACTGCGGTGAGTGTTGTTTCATATTTGGCGATGCTGTGTGTATATTTTGACTGCACAAGTGTCGAATGCACACATATGCATGATGCTTGTGAAAAAATACCTACTACCCATTGCTGGAGTCTGGACCATATGTGCCCAGTCCAGTCAATGGGTAAATAGCACAAAACAGACTTACCTGGATTTAAAATCCAACAGGGTCTTTTTCTTTGGGGTCAAGATGCTGCTGTGAAGGGGGGGCTTGGAGAAAGGGTTCCACATGGGAGACTGAAGGGAAGAAAAGGAAATGGTTGAGTGTGCAGCCCAATTCCTCCAATTCTGATGACTCAAAGTAGGCGGTCTTCCCAGCACGGTCAGCTCGTTGGAAAGCCAACTCATAATTCAGACGGCATTGAAACTCCTCTGCACCGCCCTATGACAGCTGCTTTTCCCCGACCACCATTGAGGCGGTCTGCGAATGGCTGTTGGTGTCGGCAGTGCTCCGGCGGTTTTTCATACAGCAAACCGACAACATCTTAATACAGCAGCCGAACCGCCTAGTCGGCGGCAGTGAATCTGATGCCGATGCAACGACGGAGCTGTGACTTCATGATCAGGCCCTTAATTTGTGCCTTCCTAACTTCTGATATATTTTGAATGATTTCTCTTTTTTTTTTGCAGCTTTATACAGAGTAAACTCGACCCGAAGGTATAGGAATGCTTAACATGAGAACCAGTTATTTTACACAAGGTAACATTAATTTTGTATGCACAGGGAGATTAAATGCTTTTTCCACCAGAATCACAGAATGTTGACCCATGGCAGGACACAAACCTGTTTTCCCATTTCCAAAGTCAGCAGCTCTGGCCATAACGTCCCATCCTCTCTTTTATAATTTTGTTGTATGTTCGAAAACAATATTGACATCTGCAGCCTTTCCTTTCATACTCCCTGTACCACAGTGGGATAGTCATGTAATTCACTTTACAAAATGCTCTCACTTTGCAGTAAGAGAAAGAAAAATGAACACCAATCTCCATGTCAAAAGAGTAAGCAGTTGGCCTCTTGCCTTTGAACCCACCGCAAATGTGACAGGATGAAAACAAAATTTAAAGCCATTTTTATTGCTCACTCAACCTCTGAACTCCAGTTTGGCTATGGTTATTTTGGGGATACTGCAGCAAGCCCTGCACCCCTTCTTTCAGTGTCTATGGCTTCATCTCTATGTTCTATTGTGTTATTCAAATTTGTATAGCAATGTTATTGCTTCACAGCCCTTTTGGTGGTCTGGTGGTGACTTTAGAATTCATTTCTGAGGTTTCCTTTACAATCCATGCTCTGACTAGGCTGTGAAGATGTGCTGTCAGTCGTGTGAATGGATAAGTTCCTGTGCTTGGTGGGAGTGTGGCCACCTCAATGCGGCATGAGTGTTCTTGTTTTTAGGTTGGTGAGACCCTGGGACTATACCAAATTGCTTGCACGTCTTTTAGAGTGGTAAGCATGCCCATTGCCCCGCAGAAGTTTATGGGTGTGTCTGGTAGCTGGTGGGAGCAAGTGCAGTTGCATGTCATAAAAGCCAATTGAAGGCATAATTGGGCTTTGCAAATGGGACATACATACTGCTTCTTTTTATAAGAAACTTGGGGGTATATTCACAAGAACGTGCGCTAAACATCTCCAAAAAATGTTAACGCAACTCTACACATCGCAGTCTATCGCGGGAAAATAACCCTGTGTTAACGTGGAATTCACAACACGGCGGAACCATGCGATAGTCTGCCAAAAACGCGGCCAATGTCCGCGATACAACCACATCGACGGAGCTAAAACCACAAACCCCAACACCCAAAAACGTGCGATGAGCCCATTCGCGATGAGGAAAGCAGCGATAAGCAGCGCCAGGCCCGCGACACACACACGGCATGCGGGAATAAGCACAACAAAAGCAGGAAAAAGGAAGACAAACCAAACAGAAAACAACAGCGAAGCACAATGGAGGCAGCCGGAGCTAGTACACAACCCCACAAGCCCCATTGGCAACAAAACATTGTACAGGGCAGTCCATCGTGGACAAGGTGAATGCAGCCGGAGAGCGGAGGAGGACAATGGAAGAAAACCAGAACAGCTGGAATGATGCGAAACGCACAAACAAGCAGAAACACGCCAACAACCAGAAGGCAGCAATGCACACCGGAGGTGGGAGTCCAGCGCCACACCAGGAGCTGGATGACATGGAGGAAATGGTGTCCACCACATCAGTCTGGAGATGGTGGCAGGAGTCGGGGACCAGAAACTGCTCAAAATCAACAGACACAACAGCAACAGGGAGAGGAACGACCAGGGACTGGGGGGACGGGGGGAGATGGGCACAATGGCACACATGCACAATTAAGCACAGCACAACTGCAGACAAACCATGCCCAAGAGTAAAAACACCAACCAAGAGCACAAATCACACAACTCGGCAATATCACACCACTGAACAAGCACAGAAGTGAAAACCACACGGCCTGAAACGGAGAAGGGTGAGCCAAATCAGAGCTGAAGGGACATCTCACACACAATGCAGCACACACACATAGGAAGCAGAGCACCCCAACATTGAACACAATGTGGCACAAACAGCAACATCTGCACAACCGAACACAGGACACAAGTGCACCCGCTTGTGGCCGGTAAATGGCCATACGCATCTGGCAAAGCACGAAACAGGGACATGATAATGCACAAGTACAAACCCACAGCCCTGATGGGGTAGCAATGCATGTATGGCATGGACCCAGATAGGCCGTGACACACCCATTGGCATACAAATCAACACTCATCACAGTTGGAAACAAGTGAAGGTGCGGAAACTTTATCAACAATTGCGTGTCAGTACGGCCAAGAGAAGTGCCACGACATGCAGACCAATGCAGCAGCATGTCTGAATGAGGAACGTTGGAAAGCGCCCAAGTCCATCACCCACACAAGTCAGTGCCAACCCGCGTTGGTTGTCCGCGCATGGATCCGGAGTCCAGGCCAATGCAGCCATGTCCACTGTCGTCTTGGGACATGTGACCAGATCCCCAACATGCAACCAGGCGTCGGGACACGTGCAATGGGTCACATTCAGTTGTGGCTGCAGGTACATTGTCACTCGTTCATGAACGCGAGTGCAGCAGCGTAGGCCAACATTTCCAATGAGAGCTCGTTGTCCACCACATCTAACATGTCGGCGACGTAACCCATCAGCTGTCCCGGACAGATGTGCTGACTCCAACCCCTGGCCCCAATTGGCTCTAAAGCCCAATAGGGGAGCGGCTCAATGTGGTCACTGTACACAACGACTCGTGCAATCTCCCAGGTCCAGTTGCCAGCATGCATGCCAATCATCCAGGCATGCCACAAACGGGCATCACGGTGACACTCCTGGTCGTGGGCCAACAGGGGGTGCACACACACGTCGAAATCCAGCTCAGCTACCGTTACGTTTGAGAGGCAGACATCCAGGTCCAGTCGAATATGCATGAGCGACAATGTAACACAGGCTGAATGCAGGTGACGTTGGCAAGGCGGAAGCTTAGCCGGTAACTGATCCACAGCACCGCCAATGGCAGTGCCCCCAGTACATGCAGCAGATGGGCACGGTACAGGTCCACGTGACTGTAGTTGTGCATGTGTCCGGGATGGTCTGCCATTGCGTCAGTGGCTCTGCTTGAAGCGGCACTGTGCTGACCCGCGCCAGTCCTGTGGATGAAATGCCACAGCTCGGAGCAATGAGCAGTGTCTGTGTGCAACGGGTGCAGGCCTGGGGTGGGGTGGGAGTACGTGTGAAGGCCATTTCACGCACGCTAACTACGACCAAGTACTTCAGAGTGTGGGATGTGTACAAGTTGGTCTCACGTCGGGCAGTGCGTAGTGTGGGAGTCGCCAGCAAATGATATCGTATCTGCCAGGGGGTGCTGGGCACATGCAAGTCCCAGCTCGGAGCTGCAGATGTGCTACCGCCTGATAGTTCAGACAAAGGACCTTTCATCCCTACAATAACTTCACCATCTGCTTGCATACAGGAGATGTACAGAGGCCTGTCGTGGGTGGGGTGGGATGTCTGCGACCCAGGGAATCATGGATGATATGCCGAGCACGTGGCACATGAGCAGCCACACTGGGTGTCACGTTGACTCACAGCTGCTCCTCCCTCCCACGAGCCCCCACACTTGTGTGCACTGCGCGGTTGTATCACGTGCACTCCTACGGCACCCCATTGTCATGCCTGTCTGCGCATGTCCAGCGGCATGCCAACAACACCGTGAAGCTGGCCGTTGAGGCTGTGCGGCCACGTGAGTGTAGGCCAATGGTCTGGACAGGGCGGACACAGGTGTACAGTCCATGGCTGGCTGTGATCGCGCTGCGAATGAGGCTAGGCATCTGACTTATGCAGCCGCAGGACTGATACACATTACACTTGGCATTTATGAGCCAAGACCCCGAGCAGTCTTGTGCTCCTACATTTCCCCGTACGTGCGGGCCCGCACTCCGGGTGCATGCTACATTGCAACATCGACTACTGTGGCCCCGGTGGCGACAACACTCCAACACAGAGACACGCTTACCGCTCTTCCTGCTCAAGGCCAGACCAGAGCCACGACTTGATCCCCCTGCCGAATCAGCACACCCCTGCGCTGACCTGACGTACGCCGGACCAGCACACGCCGCTTGTGCATGCAGTGGGGGCGGGCGAAGCTACATGTCCAAGGTCTCAGCCACTGCTGAGGTGACATGGTATCGTCCGCTGAAGACAGCACACTGTGATGTTGCAGGGCTCGGGCCCATCATGCTGACATAATGACCACACAGAGACACTTGCTTAGATGGTGTGAATGGCTACGGGCACGTGCGCCCGGCCACTTTTATTAGCAGGCTCACATGTCGAGTGACACCTGTGTGGGGTGTGTGTACACCAGCCGTCATGGAGTGCCTGGTGCAGTCAAAAAACGACAACAGTGTACATCGTTAAGGACACAACCATTCAACCATAAAGGCCCCATGACTTGAGCTGCACAGAGTTAGTTGCCCCGGATGCACAGCGTCCTGCACGGGCCTACCGCCACGGGCCGCTGACTTGCGGTGCACTGGGGCAGGGTCACGAGAGCAGAGCAGGTTCTCGTAGATGACAAAGGGGGTTGTCGCGGAGTGTCTCGGTGGACAGTGGAAGGTGTACCCCCAGGGCATGATGCAGAGCGCAGAACCACGCAGAAACAGTCACTATGGTGGAGATGAATGGAACAGACACATGTCAAACACCAAGTCCGTCCCAGCCAGATGATGATGCAGACAACCCCCAGGCCATGGACTCAGACGCCACCAAAGTCCAACCAGAAAGTGCCCATGACTCATTGCGCCCAGAGTTAGTGGCACCAGTGCTGATAGGGGAGGCCGCCTGCGATGAGGCGTGTCCAATGGTGTGGACTCCTCCATATCTTACCCAAGACACAGTTCCACATGTGGGACCTACTGGGCCGCAGTGTAGGCCTGAGCCCTCATCCAAGTGTCGCCGGCTTGCGTTGGACAGGGATAGTGGCACCACGTGTCGCCGGCTTGCGTTGAACAGGGTTAGTGGCACCACGTATCGCCGGCTTGCGTTGAACAGGGTTAGTGGCACCACGTGTCACAGGCTTGCGTTGAACAGGGTTAGTGGCACCACGTGTCGCCGGCTTGCGTTGAACAGGGTTAGTGGCACCACGTGTCGCAGGCTTGCGATGCAGACTTTGGCTTCACTGATCGGAGGGAGTATAGTGATGTGGACGCTGCCACAGACCTGGGGTCACTGCCATTCTTGACTCACGACTCAGTACAACATGTGCCAACAACTGGGCCGAAGAGTACGCCGGTGGAGTATGTCAATGAAAAAGGAGTGCTGTGGGCCAGCGTCGTGGAGGCCAGCGATGGTCTGCGGAGGCTGCACAGGTCACGGGACTGGGGCTTGGAGCTTGCACCGGCACGTGGTGGGCCCTCATTGACACACGCCGGTGTCGGCAGGTGAGCGGAGCCTCCTTGGTGCGCTGGGGCAGGCATGACGGGTCTGGGGACCAGCGGCCCGGGGTGCAGCAGGCGCACAGGGACGCAGGCCCCGACGCGCACGGCGCCGGCCTCGTGGCGGGCTGAGAGGCGCCGCACTGGCAGACACGTTGGCCATTCCGAATGAGAACCACGCCCAGTGCGACGGGCTTTTCATTCACACCCCTACGCAGGCCGGGCGTACGCAGGGCCAACCCACTCCGCCCACGCATACAGGGGGGGACGTAACGTGCGACATTTCCGCGTTCTGCCCCACAGCCTGTGGGGACCTGGTGGCGTCCACTGGCCACTACACTCCATGCACCAGCAGTTAATGTCCACATGGCCATTTCCGTGGTTTGCACACTGAAGTCTGTCCGGCACATCCACGCCACACCTGGCATTGGGTAGGTTCTCATTCATTAGTCACTTGCCGCTCTTGCACATGCCTGCTCCAAGCCTCTCCTCACATTCTGCTATTGTGTGGCTGTGGTGCCATGCCGTGGCTGGGTTGTGTGCATGGCAAGCCCAGGTTCCAAATGGAGTCGTGTTGTCGTGTCTGGTCGGTTGGCATGTTGTGTGGCATGTTGCATGTAGTTCTGCTGCGTGCCCATTGCCAGTGTCGTGAGTTGCATGACTGTGGGGTGGAGGTGTGTGGTGTGTTCATTTGGTACTCTACCAACGAGCACTGCATTTCCAGAGGTGCCATCCTGGGAGCGCTGGTTGATGATGGACTGTCGGGCGATGTAGGAATCATGCACTCTGCCTGGGGAGTTGGCCACGACATTGTTGAGGAGTCCTGGGTGGTCCACTATTGCCTGCACATTCATGGGATGTGTGTGCTTTCTGTTGGGGTAGTTGTGTGCAGTGTCGGCAGGGGGCACGAGGGGTACATGTGTGCAGTCGATTGCCCCCGACACGTGAGGGAATCCAGCTATGGCGTAGGAGCCTTGCTTGGTCTCCAGCTGCTCCTGCGCAGTGTGGGTGAAGTGGAGGTGCTGGGGTACCAGGCAGATGATGGCATCCAGGACAGGTGTGATGGACTTTGATGGGGCTGGCTGTGTGACTCCTCCGACTCTGGCAGTTGTGGGTTGGAAGGTACCAGAGGCCAACATGTGCAGCAAAGCCGGCAGCTTTGTCTGCGGAGGGATGTTGGTTGTCCGCTGTGTTGGTACCGTCAGCAGGTGGGCGATGTGGGTCAGGATGCGGGGGATGGTTGTCCTTTTGGGCCTGTAGTGGGCAATGTCCTCCTCTGGCGTTCAGACTGTGCGGCTGGTGCGTTTACGGTGGGTCCGCTGTCTTTGTGTACGCTGCCTCTGTGGTGGTCCGGGCGGGGGGGATGGGGTGGGTCCTGGGGGTGGTGGCGGCCCTGGGGGTGGTGGTGGTGGGTGTTGTGGCCCTCATGGGTCTCCGAGCTGCATGATCATTGGCTCCATGGCATCTGTGGGTCTTCAGATGTGGCTCTTGGCTGGGCTCCCTTTCATGCGGCAGGTAGTCGTCCTGCTTAACACCGGCAAAAGGCAGGTGTTAATTCCCTGCTGCTACCGCGGCTTATCGCCTGTTTTTGGTTCGCATCGCAGATCTGGCAGTTTGTTGTGAAAGTGGTGTTGTGGTTTTTTCGTGTGTTTTTGCACGGGAACGCCTACTCTGCATCTCAATAGGGTTAGTTGGTGATGAGACCCGTGGGGGTAAAATTTGCGGCAGTTATCGCGGGAATACTGGCGATGTCTGCAGTTTGCACACGCTTGTGAATGGGGCGTTAAATCTATCTCCACTTTTGATGCGTTAAGGTGGGGATAACTCGGCGATAAGTCCTTGTGAATATGCCCCTTCGTATGATGCACTCACTTGATGGCAACTTCAGTGTCTCTGACATCTGTCTGGAAGAAGCTTCTGTGGACAGAGGGTGTCTCAAAAGTATTCAAACTGGGTCTATTGCAGGAGCTCTGTCATCTGATTGCTCAAATAGCGGCAGTCAAAAGTGCTCTTATTCTGAACTTATCTATGGGGCATTTTCAGAGTTTGGGAAAGGAAGTGAAACCAATGGCACAGCGTTTTAGAGGCCATCTGCCAGGTGGTTCCCTATGAAAGCTCCAATTCATGGTCATAGAAGACTTACTTGGCATTGCAGCTTGGCACACAGTGTTGGGTTTGCCTACTTGTTCCTGTGTGAGGGATGGCTGATGCTGTGGATTGTGGGCGCAGGGGATGAGTGTTACATTACCTTGGCTCCTCAGAACCGGTGCAGGGAACTATGTGATGTCACTTCCTAATAAGGTGGAAAGAGGTGGGTAACATCTCTGCTTCTATCTTCAAAGGAAAGCCAAGTCAATCTGATTGCAGTATCGTTGACCTTTGCGGGTTTCTGTCTTTCCAACGTTGGGAATCTTTTATTTTCTTGAGTCTGAACACTAAAACCCTTGCACTTTGAGCCTGATTTCTGGAACCAGGACTTGATTGCCTTCTAAATCCAGAGAGAAGACTTCATTAGATTCTTCTGTGCTTCCTCGGGCTGAATCATCTGTAAAAAAAAAAAGAGGAGATTTACAATTTCCCAAAACCTTCTGCTGTCTCTAGTACTCACAGGGGGATATTCTCAAGGACTTATCGCCGAGTTAGCGGCACTTTATCGCAGCCAAAGTGGTGATAAATCCATTGCACTATTCACAAGCTGGTGCTAACAGCCCACAACACCAGTTTACCCGCGATAGCAGCCGCCAAAAACATCGCCACAGATGACCCCGGCAACTATCACTAATGAGATGCAAAGTAGGCGTACCCATGCAAAAAGCCGCGAAAACACCACTCCGAAACATTCTCAACAACCAGCCAGATCGGCGAAAAGACTACGAAACATGCGATAATGCGCGCTAGCAGCAGGAAATTAACACCTGCTCTGACTGGTGTAAAGTCGGACGGCAGCCTGCACCACAAAAGGGAGCCCAGCCCACAGCCACACCTGAAGACCAACAGATGCCATGGAGCCACTGAACATGCGGACCGGACACCCAAGAGGGCCCCAACACCCACCGCCACCACCCCCAGGACCACACCCCCACCCCCCCGGACACCCACTGCCCCACCCCTCCCCGGACCAACACTGAGGCAGCGCAGACAAAGACAGCGACCCTCCGAAAATGCACCAACCTCACAGACCCAACACCAGAGAATGTCATTGCCCACTAAATGCCCAAAGGGACAACCCTCCTCCGCATCCTGACCACCATTGCCCACAGGCTGACGGTACCAACACAGCGGACAACCAACATCCCACCGCAGACAAAGCTGCTGGCCGTGCTGCACGTGTTGGCCTCTGGTACCCTCCAACCAACATCCGCCTGAGACGGAGGAGTCACACAGCCAGGCCAATCCAAGTCCCCCACAACGGTCATGGATGACACCATCAGCTTGTTACCCCACTATCTATACTTCACACACACTGCGCAGGAACAGCCGGAGACCAAGCAAGGCGTGTACGCCACAGCTGGCTTCCCACACTTGTCAGGGGGCAATTGACTGCACACATGTCCTACTAGTGGCCCCTGGCGACACTGCACACAATAAGCGCAACAGAAAGCGCACGTATCCCACCAATGTGCAGGCAATAGTGGACCACCGTGGAATCCCCGCCAATGCCGCCGCCAACCACCCAGGCAGTGTGCATGATACCTGCACCTCCCTACAGTCCATCATCAATCTGCGCCACCAGGATGGCACCCACGGAAATGCACTGCTCGTTGGCCAATACCAAATGCACACACCACACACCTCAACTCCACAATCATGCAACACACAACACAGGAAATGCACACGTCACAAGCTCACATACAACATGCACACCCACCAGACACGCCAGCACAACTCACTGTGGGGACCTGGGCCAGCCATGTACATGAGCCATCAACGGAATGGGTACCTCGGACACAGAATAGCAGAATGTCGGAAGAGGTGGGGACCAGGCATGTGCGAAGGAGGCAAGGGACCGATGAATGAGAATGTACACAATGCCAAGTGTGGCGTGGATGTGCTGGCCAGACTGCAGTATGCAGACCACACACATATCCATGTCGACACACACCGCTGGTGTTTGGAGTGTAGTGGACAGTGGACGCAACCATGTCACCCCAGCCAGTGGGGAAGATCACGGAAATGTAGCTTGTGACGTCCCCCCCATAAGCGTGAGCGGAGTGGGCAGGCGCAGGGGTGTGAATAAAAGGCACGTAACTCTGGGCGTGGTCCTCTTCCGGAATGCCCAACGTCTCTGCCAGGGCGGCGCCTCTCACCCCGCCATGAGGCCGACGCCGTGAGCGGTGTTGCCAGCGATCCTGTGCGCCTGCTGCACCCCGGGACGCTGGTCCCTGAACCAGTCCTGCCCGCCCATGCGCTCCCAGGCCTCAACGCCCACCTTCCGACACCGGCGTGTGTCGAAGAGGGCCCACCACGTGCCGGTGCAATCTCCAAGCCCGAGGCCTGCGACCTTGGCAGCCTCCTCAGACCATCACGGCCTCCGCAACACAGGCCTGCAGTACTCCTTTCACGTTGACGTACTCCACCGGCATGCACAGCGGACAAGTAGGTCACACATTTGGAACTGAGTCTTGATTACACCATGGCAGAGCACATAAATCATGGCTGAGTGTATGTCACTATACACCCTTCGATGTGGTGCCAACAGGTCTTAGTGTTACATCACAGCCGCAAGATTCTGTGGGCCCACGCGGACTACTGCTCTCAGCCTACACTGCGCTCGAGTAGGTCACAGAATTGGAACTGAACATCGATTATTCAAAGGCAGAGTACGAATCATTGCACGCAAGGGGAGGCATAAGAGGATGACGTGTTGCATTTGGGAGGAAAAAAGGATCATCGTTACGGAGGTGATCGAACACTACCGACAACTGCCCTGATGTCACTAACTCTGTGCATCGCGAGCCTACGACACGTGGCTGTGGCCCACTGCTGACCGCTGCCTCCGGCCTACACTGCGGTCCAGTAGGTCACAGAGTCTTGATTCGTCAATGCCGGAGTTCATATCAGTGTACCGGCATCATCGCAGACTGCATCCCCTCTGAGCCCCGGTGCCACTAAGTCTGTTCCCCGACATTCATGGACACTCTCTGGTCGTACATTGGTGGCGTCTGAGTCTATGGACTAGGGGGCAGTTTTCATCCTCATGCAGCTGATACCGAATTGGTGGTGGCAACGAGGTAGTCGCTTTCCACTCCTCCATTTGCTGCTTCCAGATAGCTGCTCCCCTCTGCATCATGCCCTGGAGGACACCTTCCACTGTCCCCCGCAACCCTCCGCCACATTCACCTTCGACATCGACGAGGACCCGCTCAGTCTGCGTGGCCCTACCTCAGTGGACCGCAAGTCACCGTCCCGTGGCGGTGTGCCTGTGCCTGCCGCTGTGCATCCGGGGCCACTAACTCTGTGCAGCTCAAGTCAGGGACCCTGTCTGAATGAATAATGGATGACCTCTGTGACGGTGGTCTTGGGGTCATCGACGCCATGTGCATGTGGCCCTGCGATGTCCGCTGCCTCCGGCCTCAACTGCGGACCACCAGGGCTCACACATCAAATCGAGTCCTGACCGGCCCGGACGTCGCATCACCGCAGGAGGCACACGCCACCATCGCCAGGGCCAACTCCAACCACCATCTGCCAGAGTCGAAACAGTGGTACTGGCAGACTAACGGAGTTGCTCAGACCTGTTGTGGATGCCATCATCTGCCTGATCCCCTGCTCAGCACTCCAGGTGCCACTGACTCAGTGCACCGCAACCCATGGACCGTTACTGATTGAGTTTTGTGCTGTGGAGAGGTTGCGCAGCAATATCACCTCAGGCAGTGTGGGAGACCTGGGACGTTGATGAGGAAGTTGATGCAGGTCTAACACACCCCACTGCATCTGCATCAGGAATATCCCGAATGGACATAATCCTAGTCATTTTCATCACATGAGCGCGCTCAGCTCTAGTGCCCCAACCTCAGTGCACTGCAACTCACGGACACTTCTGTTTGTATGTTGGGTGACCTCTGTACTTGCTCCGGCTCCCTCCATGTTGCTCAGCAAGTTGTTCAAGTTGTTGCCAGCACCAAGCACTCCGTGCGGGCTGGCTTATGCTCACCCCACACACATCCAGCACAGGTGTCACTGTACATGTGGCCCTGCCAATAAAGGGGCTGGGCGTACGTGCCCGTAGCCAGTTCAACATAATATCTGCGTGTGTCCCTGTGGTCTTGTTGTGTGCATGAGGGCCCTGCGCCCTACGACATTACATTGTGCTGTGTACAGCGGACGCAGACATGTCACCGCAGGCAGCGGGTTAGAGCTTGGACATGTAGCTTTGTCGTCACCCACTCAATTTGTAAGGGGAGTGGACTGGGACGTCGTACGCAGAGCCAGCGTGGGTGTGTGACTGATATGTGCGTGCCCCTGGGCGTGGTTCTGTACTGGGAATGTGCATCTGCATGTGTCTCTATGGCAGTGTGGGTCTCCTTTGTGGGGTGTAGGTGGTCCCTGAAGGGTAATTGACACCCATGTATGTGATCTAGTTCGCCTTCCATGGGTTCGGACCACACCCGCACCTGTTCGGCCACCTCCTTTTGGCGTTCTGACACGTGGCATTGGGGTGCCATGTGTGGGTCGGTGAAGTGTTGTGAGCCAGCCGTGCTTGCGGATGCTTCATGCTGTGTGGTCTGTTGTAGGGGCTGGGTTCTCCTCTAAGTAGCTTGTCTGCCCTGGTCCTGGTGGTGGGTTGCGTGGGATGTCCATGGGCTGTTGTAGGGCATCGGTGTCGAAGGTGTGGTGGTCGTCTCCGGCATCACTGATGGGTTGTCTGGTCTGACCTGCTGGAGGTGTTGTTTGTCCCTCTGCAATGTGAAGGGGAGATGCATCTTGACATTGTGTTGACATTTATGTTGGCGCATTGTTCTTGTAGACATGCAGACTGTGTGACAATGTACATTGTGACTGTTTGGGCGGTGCTGGCAATTTGAGGGGGGACAGTGGACATTTGGACTACATGACTGATGTGAGGTTGTACCCGTACATATGCATCTCACAGTTCCCTGCTCTGTCAAATGTGATTGGCCTGTTTCTGCGCATGGGCGGACCCAGTTGTGTCCTCTGTTCTGCAGTGTCGGTGTTGAACTTTGTGCCACATTGTCATGGGATGTGCTGTGATTGCCATGTGTGTGCTGCAGTGTGCCACGGGGATGGGGGACATGACCCTGGGTAATTGTGGGTGTGCAGTGTGCTACACATCGTTGTGCATGTGTGCCATTGTGCCCATCTCCCCCCGTCCCCCAGTACCTGTTCGTTACTCACCCTGTTGTTGTTGTGTCAGGTCCTCTCGAGCTGTGTCCGTACTCCCACCTCCTTGCACAGTCTCCACACTGATGACTGGCCTCCATTTCCTCCAGCTCCTCCTGTGGCGCAGGACTCCCACCTCCTGTCGCCATTGCTGCCTTCCTGTTGGCAGCGGCTTTGGGCCTGGTTTGGGTTTTCACGTCATGTCAGCACCTCTTGGCCTCCTCCATTGGCATCCTCGACACTCCGGCTGCATTCAAGGTAGTCTGATTGTGGGTCAGTTGCTGGTAGTGTTCTGTCACATCCGTGAGGCTGGTCTTGTTTTCCTACGGACTGCACCCCGTCTTCCTCTCCCTCTTCTCCTTGGCCTTCCCCGACCCCGTTGGTCCTTGCTGGTGGTCTGTGGGGTTCGCGTTGGCCTCTGCGCTCGGTCAGGGTGCATCCATGTTGCTACGCACTTTGGATTGTTGCTGGTGTGTTGTTTTTGTTGCTTTTATAGTGCATTTTCCCGCCAGACGCGTGGGATTTGCAGGCCTGCCGCTGGTTTTCGCTGCTTTTTGTATCGCGATTGGCCTCATCGCAGCTTTTTTGGCGTTCGTGTTTCGCATTTTTGCGGCGTGGCGTTGATTTTGACGCGGCCATTCGACGCGTTATCTGGTGAATATCGCATGGTACCGCCGTGTTGTGAATACTTGGTTAACACGGCGTAAATTTCCAGTGATAGACTGCGATGTTGGAGGTTGCGTTAAGTAACTTTTGCGATGGTTATCACACGTTCTTGAGAATATGCCTCACAGTGGCTTCAAAGTTTCCCATGCTGTCCTCTTAATCTCCTCTTTCTGGATTGCTGTCACTGTTTTATATACCGAAAGGGCTTGCCTAGTAGCCTCAATATTTCGTGGAAGAGAATTGAGGGCTATTTTAAGTTGCCTATGAGCAGCAGTGCAGGCTGAATTAAACCATCTGTGTAAGGGCACTGTGTTTGCAGGTTTCATATCGGTAAACATTCGTGACCTAGACTGGCATATCAAACCCACACCATTAGTTACGGTGCTCAGGTCTGCCTCAGGTGTCAAACATCGATTAAAGCTTCTTAATTATTTATTACTAGCTCGCTGATGAAATGGGATGTATCCATTTTGTCCCATTTGATTCTCAGTCCCTTATTAACTGTGTAGGTCAAATCCCCCATCTCATATATTCTACAATCATCCCTCAAATCTAAATTAAAAACCAAATGAAGGCGGTTATGGTTACTTGCACAATTAGCTATAACAATACATTTAAATTGATAATTAAAGGACATTGATCCATGGACAATAAAATTACATGGATGGTACTACCATGGCCTGTTTCAGTAACGGTCGGGACATTTAAGCCAGCTTCTTACCCTAAATCACAGGTGAACACTAGATTATTTTTAGTTACTAGCTGGGCTAATGCTTCTCCATAGGAGGTGAGTTTAAATTGGGTATGATCCTCCCACTCCAATCTACAAATCCACAGACAGGCGGCCTACTAAACCTACAAGTAGAAATGTTAAAATACCCAGCCCATACCATTATTGTGTGGCAATTTCTTTTCAGAATATAATTTAATGTAGTACTGCCTAATTTATCAATTGCCTCATTAGATCATTGGTCAGAAACATTATATTAAAAAATTATCAGCATCAAGACAAAAGCACCTGGAAAAGATAGGTGTACTAATTGGCACCAAGCTGTACGGCATAATACATCCACATTATTACATAATACCTTGACAAAGACAAGAACTGCCAGGTGCCTGCCCTTTTTGCCTGCCTGCAGGAGAAGGAATTGGCACGTTACATTAAGGGGCATATTCTCAAGGAGCTATCGCCGAGTTATCGGCACTTTATCGCAGCCAAAGTCGCGCTAAATTTATCGCCCCATTCACAAGCTGGTGCTAACAGCCCATAACACCAATTTTCCTGCGAAAGCAGTTGCAAAAAACATCGCCACAGATGACCCCGGCAACTAACGCTAATGAGATGCAGAGTAGGCGTTCCCGAGCAAAAACCCACGACAACACCACACCTCAACATTCTCAACGACCAGCCACATCGGCGATAAGACCACAAAACAGGCGATAAGGTGCGTTAGCAGCAGGAGACTAACACCTGCTCTGACCTGGTGTAAAGTCGGTCGGACGACAAGCTGCACACCCCCCCCCCCCCGGACCACCACAGAGCCAGCGCAGACAAAGACAGCGGACATTCAGGAAATGCACCAGCCCTACAGACCTAACACCAGACAATGCCAATGCCCACTACAGGCCCAAAAGGACAACCATCCTCCGCATCCTGAACATCATTGCCCACAGGCTGACGGTACCAACACAGCGGACAACCAACATCCCTCCGCAGACAAAGCTGCTGGCTGTGCTGCACCTGTTGGCCTCTGGTATCCTCCCAAACAACAACCGCCCGAGTCGGAGTAGTCTCACAGCCAGCCCCATCCAAGTCCCTCACACCTGTCCTGGATGCCCTCACCAGCTAGGGACCCCAGCACCCATACGTCACCCACAATGCGCAGGAACAGCTGGAGACCAAGCAAGGACTATACGCCATAGCTGGATCCCCGCACGTGTCGGGGGCAATCGACTGCACACTTGTCCCACTTGTGCCCCCTGCCAACACCGCACACAATTACCGCAACAGAAAGCACACGCATCCCATCAACGTGCAGGCAATAGTGGACCACAGGGGACTCCTCACTAATGTCATAGGCAACTACCCAGGCATTGTGCATGATCCCATCATCTTCCGACAGTCCAACATCAACCAGCGCTTCCAGGATGGCACCCATGAGAATGCACTGCTCGTTGGCAAGTACCAAATGAACACACCACACACCTCAACCCCACAATCATGCAACTCACAACTCTGGCACTGCACACGTCACACAATCACATACAACATGCCAAACAACATGCCCCCCCCACCAGACACGACAGCACAACTTACTGTGGCAACCTTGGTTAGCCATGTACATGAGCCATCAACGGCATGGCACCTCAGCCACACAATACCGGAATGTGGGGAGAGGTGGGATCCATGCATGTGCGAAGGAGGCAAGTGACCCATGAATGAGAATGTACACAATGCCAAGTGTGGCGGAGATGTGCTGGACAGACTGCAGTATGCAGACAACAGACATAGCCATGTCTACATGCACTGCTGGTGTTTGGAGTGTAGTGGACAGTGGACGCAACCATGTCACCCCAGCCAGTGGGGAAGTTCGCGGAAATGTAGCTTGTGACGTCCCCCCCTGTAAGCGTGTGCGGAGTGGGCTGGCCCGGAGGACGCCAGGCCAGCGTAGGGGTGTGAATAAAAAGCATGTAGCCCTGGGCGTGGTTCCCTTCCGGAATGCCCAACGTGTCTGCCAGGGCGGCGCCTCCCACCCCGCCACAAGGCAGATGCCGTCGCCGTGAGCGGTGTGGCCTGCGATCCTGGGCGCCTGCTGTACCCCGGGCCGCTGGTCCCCGAACCCGTCATACCCGCCCCTGCGCAGCCAGGCCTCATCGCTCACCTGCTGACACCGGCGTGTGTCGAAGAGAGCCCACCACGTGCCGGCGCAAGCTCCAAGCCCGAGGCCCGCCACCTTCGCTGCCTCCTCAGACCATCACGGCCCCAGCGACACAGGCCCGCTTTATTCCTTTTTCGTTGACGTACTCCACCGCTGCCTATGGCCTACACTATGCCCAAGTAGGTCACACATTTGGAACTGAGTCTTGATTATGCAATGGCAGAGTACACACCTTATGGCTGAGTTTATATCACTGTACTCCCTTCGATGTGGTGCCACCAACTCTGTGCATAGCATCCGAACTACACCTGTCTGTAGTCCATTGCTGACTACTGCCTTCGCCCTACACTGCGGTCGAGTGGGTCACACATCTGGAACTGAGTCTTGTTTTCTGCATGGCGGAGTTCATATCAATGTACGCAAGGAGACGAGTAAGAGGAAGACGCGGTTCAGTCCGGAGGAGAAAAGGATCATCGTTACGGAGGTGATCGAACACTGCCGACAACTGCTCTGGTGTCACTAACTCTGTGCATCGCGGGCCAACGACACGTGGCTGTGGGCCCCTGCTGACCGCTGCCTCGGGCCTACACTGCGGTCAAGTAGGTCACACATTTGGAACTGAGTCTTGATTACACAATGGCCGAGTACACACTTCATGGCTGAGTTTAACTCACTATACTCCCTTCGATGTGGTGACACAAAGTATGTGCATGGCATCCCAACCACACGTGTCTGTGGGCCCTTGATGTCTATGCCTTCGGACTACACTGCGGTCCTGCAGGCCCCACACAAATCCATGCCAGTCCGTACCAGGCAGGACACGGCATCATCGCTGGCTAAACACCCGCTCAGCTCTGTCGCTACTGCCTCGGTCAACCACGAGTCATCCCCACATGCCATTTCAACGCCGTGTGTCAGTGTTCCAGGAGGAGCTCGCTGAACAGCGGTTGGCCCGCGCTGGCCGCTGCCTTCGGACTACACATCGGTCGAGTAGGGCACACATTGGGAACTCAGTCATGATTCATTTTTGGCAGACCTGATATCATTGTACTGGCCTCGTCGCAGACTGCATCCCCTTCCAGCTCCGGGGCCACTAAGTCTGTTCCCCGACAACCATGGACACTTTCTTCTTGAGATTTGTTGGCGACTGAGTCCATGGACTGGAGGTTGTCTTCATCATCATGTCGGTGATACTGACTATGTGGCCAAAATGAGGCAGTAGCATTCCACTCCTCCATTTGCCGCTTCAGGCCAGCTCCTGCCCTCTGCATCATGCCCTGGAGGACACCTTCCACTGTCCCCCGCAAACCTCCGCTACATTCACCTTCGACATCGACGAGGACCCGCTCACCTCGAGTGGCCCTATCTCACTGCACTGCAAGTCACTGTCCCGTGGCGGTGTGCCTGTGCCGGCCGCAGTGCATCCGGGGCTACTAACTCTGTGCAGCTCAAACCATGGCCCCAGTCTGATGTCATGTTGGATGGCCTCTGGGTCGATGGCCTGGGGGTCATCAATGCCATGTGTCTGTGGCCCTGCGCTGTCCACTGCCTCCGGCCTCAACTGCGGTCCACCTTGGCTCACACATCAAATCGAGTCTGACCTGCCTGGACGTCGCATCACCACAGGATGCACACGCCACCACCGCCAGGACCAACTCCAAATGACAGGTGCCAGAGTCGTAAGTGTCTTACTGCCAGACTGTCAGAGTTGCTCACACCTGTCGTGGGGGCCATCATCAGCTTGATACCCTGCTCAGCTCTTCAGGTGCCACTAACTCAGTGCACCACAAATCAAGGAACATTCTGCTTGCATGTTGGGTGAACACTGTACTCCCTCCGGCTACCACCATGATGCTTCACAGTTGTTTCTGTTGTGCTGGTGTTTTATGTTTCTGCTTCAATTGTGATCACTGTTCAAGTTGTTGCCAGCACCAACGAATCCATGAGGGCTGGCTTACACTCACCCCACACACATCCAGAACATGCGTCACTGTACATGTGACCATGCCAATAAAGGTGTCGGGCGCACGTGCCCGTGGCCAGTTCAACGAACTATCTGTGTGTGTCCGTGTGCTCATGATGTATGTATTTGTGCCCCGGGCACTACAACATTACATTGTGCCGTGTACAGAGGACGCAGCCATGTCACCGCAGGCAGCGGGTGGGACATTGCACATGTAGCTTTGTCGTCCCCCACTCAATATGTAAAAGGAGTGAACTGGGCCGGCGTACGCCAGTCCGGCGTGGGGGTGTGGATGATCATCCCGTGGCCCTGGGTGTGGTTCAGTACTGGAAATGTGCAAAGGCATGTGTCTCTGTCGCAGTGTGGGTCTCCATTGGGGAGTGTTGGTGGGCCCTGATGGGACTTAGACACCCACGTATGTGATCTGGTTCGGCTTCCATGAGGTAGAACCCCACCCGCACATGTTGGGCCACCCCCTTCTGGCAGCCTGACACCTGGCCTTGGAATGCGATGTGTGCTTTGGTGGGCTGCTGGGAGCCAGCCGGGGTGGTGGGTGCATCCAGCTGTGTTGTCTGTGCAGGGGGTGGGGTATCCTCGATGCAGCGGTGCTGCCCTGCTCCTGGACGGCGATTGCCTAAGATGTCCATGAACTGTTGTGGGGCGTAGGTGTCAGAAGTGTGGTGGTCCTCTTCAGCATCACTGTGGAGTTGTCTGTCTGCTCTGCTGGAGGTGTTGTTTGTCCCTCTGCAATGTGAATGGGAGATGCTTGTTGACATTGTGTTGGCATGTATGTTGCCGCATTGTTCAAGTTTTCATTCAGACCTCATGACAATGTACATTGTGACTGTTTGGGAGGGGCGGACTATTTGATGCGGGACAGTGGACATTTGGACTACATGATGTAGGTGAGGTTGTACACGTACATTTGCATCTCACAGTTCCCTGCTATGTCAGATGTGATTGGCCCTTTTTTACGCACAGGCGGACCCAGTTGTGTCCTCTGTTCTGCAGTGTAGGTGTTGGGCTGTGTACCACATTGTCGTCCATGTGGGTGTGCTGTAATTGCTATGTGTGTGTGCTTCTTTGTGTGGGAGTCGCACCTGCAGCTGTGATTTTGCTGCCCCTGATCCCTTGGAGGCGGTGTGCTTTTGGCTTTTGTGCTTTTGAGGTGCTGTGATGTTGGCGACTTGGGTCATTTGTGCTCTTGGACGGTTTTTGTACTCTTGTACATTGTTTGTCTGCAGATGTGTTGTTGACGTCAGTGGTTGTTTGTGCAGGTGGATGTGTCAGAGTGTGACCTGCTCCTTTCCGGATGTGGTCCACACTCAGCCACCTCAGTCTCATGGCGTGCACAGTGTCATGGTGATTGTACTCCAGCCATGCTGCTGGTCATGTGGTGTCACTTGCATTGTCAGTGTGGCTCTCACATACGCATCTTTGCTGTGTTTCGCACGGGTGCATGTGTGTGTTGTGTAATTGGTGTTGTGTGGGGTGGGAGCCCTTTGGGCACATGGTGAACGGGGGCCTACTTGATGTTTGTATGTGTGCTGCAGTGTGCCACGGGGATCAGGGACATGCCCCAGCGTTATTGTGGGTGTGCGGTGTGCGGTGTGCTACACGTCGTTGTGCATGTGTGCCATTGTGCCCGTCCCCCCCCTGTCCCCACAGCCCCTGTTCATTACTCACCCTGTTGCTGTTGTGTCAGGTCATGTGGAGCAGTGTCTGGACTCCCGACTCCTTGCACCGTCTCCACACTGATGACTCTGGGCGCCATTTGCTCCAGCTCCTCCTGTGGCGCAGGACTCCCACCTCCACTCGCCGTTGCTGCCTTCCTATTGGCAGGGGGTTTCTGCTTGGTTTGGCTTTTCACATCGTGGCGGCGCATGTTGGCCTCCTCGGCACTCCGACTGCATTCACGATGGGATGCCATTTTTCCGTCTGTATTGCCAATGACACGGTGTTGGTGACGGACAGTTGTTGTTGGTGCTCTGTCACCTCCGTGACGACGATGGGGTTTTCCAGTGGACTGTACCCCGTCTTCCTCTTCCTCTTCTCCTTGGCCTTCCCCGAACCCGAGGTTCATTGCTGGTGGTCTGTGGGGCTTGTGGTGTTCGCGTTGACCTGGGCACTGGTTCCGGGTGCATCCATGTTGCTGCGCAGTTTGATTTGTTTATGGTGTGTTTTTCTTGCTCAGCTTTTATGGTGCATTTTCCCGCCTGACGCGTGGGGATTGCAGGCCTGTCGCTGGTTGTCGCAGGTTTTTTTTTCGTGGTTGGCCTCATCGCAACTTTATTCGCGTTGGTGTTTCTCATTTTTTCGGCGTCGCGTTGTTTTTAACGCGGTCATTTGACGCGTTATCGTGGGACTATCGCATGGTGACGCCAGGTTGAGAATGCTACGTTAACACAGCGTTGTTTTCCCGCGATGGACTGCGATGTGAGAAGTTGCATTAAGCTACACTTGTGGTGGTTATCACACGTTCTTGAGAATATGCCCCTAAGTGTTGAAACTGTCACTGCAAAAGTCCTTTGTCAACAAGGCCTCTTGAAATTGACAACATATTAATTTGTAGTCCCTCAACAGGGCCAGCCAATCTGCATTTGTCAATTTTGAGCAGGAAAAGATATCTTTATTGTTCGGTTAATTAAAACCATTACAATTTTTAAAACCTTTTGCGTGTTAGTAGGCTTTTCAAAGCGCATTACAGGTGGAAGGACGGTGCACAAGATACAAGGTTAAAATTTGACCATATTAAAATTGAAAATTGGCAGTGCAGGTGTGGGATGTCTGCTCAGTTCACTTTGAGCGTCGAGACACTTCGCTCAATGATAAGTCTATTAAAACATGGAACAGGTCCTAGATAAAAGATAGATGCCAATTAAAAATACCGGTCGAGTGCTTGTGCTTGACTGTTAGATAAATCTGACAGAACTTTGAATTATAAACTATTGTCAATATTAGCATATTCAACATTTGGCCCTGTAGCAGGGCACAAATAAGTATGCTGAGTGCCGACCGTTCTTGGCATGAATGAAGCTGTCTCGCAAAATTTGAGAGAATTCACCTCCATTGGCATCCATTGATGACTATGCTTGCCATGGAGCACTTGCTGGTGGGCCAAGCTCGGGCAGAATGCTTCCCTGAAACTGGGTAGGGCTACCTGGCAGCTCTTCATTAGATGAAACTTCAGGTCAGATTGTACCGTGTGCAGACTATATGATGGTGACTTGAGTTTTTGTTCCGTGTGCCAAGCTGCCTCTCTCGGTCCTCACACTCTACCCCCACTGCGTTTGTAACTGTTTGTTTACTTGTTGAAGAAACTCTGTTGTCCTACAAGAGAGCTGGAGTGACTGACTATTCAGAAATGTCATCACAGCGGGTCGGCAAGATCTTATCTGGAGTGACTGGAGGGCTGGTAATAGTAGTTGTTGTCTCAGTGGACTGATGGCGGGACAAATGCACAGGAAATGTTGAACAGTCTCTTCGGAGCTGCCACAGAGTCGACAAAAGGGGTTCGGCCAGGTCTGTTTCATCGGTGGAACCTGGTCTTTTGAGGAAAAAACTCCCAGTCGTACGAGGAGGAGGGAATGCTGTGTTGATGGAGATATATGGCTTACGAGGTACGGTTGTGGGTCCCAGTTCCGATACGATTGTTGAACCATCCATCCATGTTTTTTGCTTGCCATCTCGGCTTTATCAAGTGACCAAGCTTGCAGTTTGGCTGCTTTATTTGCGAATTTTTTGAATGCGGGGAAGCTGATGTTTAGGCCCCATGCTTCAGTCAGCTTGAGGGCGGTTTGCGCTTGTTGGAGCACTGTTGGCCAGTCATTCTTGGTTTTGGGCTGATTCTTTATTTCTGTCCAGCAAAGTGCGGCCAGTGATGCTGGATGTGCCGCTCTCAATCTCCAGCACAGTTTGATAATTGCTGCCGTCCTGACCGGTAGTTGGTGCAATAGCCCGAATTCCAATCGGACCTGCACCTGAGAAATGAATTGCGGGAGTCGAAAGATGCGTTTGAACAGAGTGAACTGCTGTAGGTTCAAGAAGGTTGCATCTTTTCCCTTTAAAAGTTCAGAGCCATAGGTGGGTGTTGGAAGGAACTTGGCAGCAATTACTTGTAAAAGATGGGAGTTGAACGGGCACTTCAGCTTTGTTCGCAGTGTGTTAAGAGCGAAACACAATTTGTTCGCCTGGGCCCGTCTTTTAAGTAGATGGTCTTTGAATGTTAATTTGGAGTCTAGAACCACCCCTAGATATTTATAAGATCCAACCAACTCTAGTTTGTTCCCTGCTGCCGTCCATTTGAATTTTGCATTATGGAGATTTGTGTTTGCGGAAAAGCAGATGACCTTTGTTTTATTGTAATTTAATTTCAGTCCAAGCGTCTCTGTGTATTCCAGTAGTTTGGTTATCAGGTGCTGAAGGCCAATTGGGGTCTGGCGGCCTATGTCGTCCGCATATTGTAAGCTCCTCACTGGGCATTTTGCTAGCTTGGGCGGATCGCTTTGGACTTCCGGCAACCATGCGTCTAAATCTGCCGTAAAGATGTTAAATAAACTGGGAGCAAGCATACATCCTTGCTTTAGGCATATATACATGGGTATCTTCCCTGTTGTTCTCTCACCTTTGCCTAATTTCACGCAAAACCATGTTTCTGAGTATAAATTGACTATGGCTTCGAGTAACTTTGGTGGAATACCCCATTTAGCCATCTTTGACCATAAGCACTCTCTTGGGACCATATTGAAAGCTACTTTTAGGTCGACAAAGCAGGTGTACAAGTTCGTGGTCTTTTGTAAGGCTTTTTTCTATGAGGAGGCTCAGGCCAAAAGGGTGCTCATAGTACTTGTGCCTGGTCTAAAGCCTGTTTGTGTTATTGGAATGATCTTGCTGCAGGTGACCCAGGCCTCAAGATCTAAGAGAAGGTTAGAGACATACAGTTTGGCTTCGACATCAATAAGCGCGATCAGTCTGTAGTTCGCAGGATCTGATCTACTGCCTGCTTTAAAAATTGGATGGAGGATACTGCTTCTCCATGATGCGGGTATGCAGTTTGTCGAAAGTGGTGGGGTATGGTACGAGGTCCAAAAGGGTTGATTAAGCTTGAATAATGAATTTGGAAGGCCATTTGGGCCGGGGGCCCCGTCTGCTCTCAGTCTTTTTAGGACTTTCCAAACTTAAATTTCATTCAGCCATTGTCCCTTAAGCTGGTTTTCGAGGGGCGTGTTTGTTGGAAAGATTGGGGCTTGATTATGTTTGGCAATTGAGGCTTGTGCATCAATCATATTGAAGTGTGCTATCCAGTCTGCCTCGGAGATATTTGCGTTATGATGACGGAAGCTGCCATTGGCTATGTTGTTGATTTCTGCCCAAAGCTGCTTGTTGTTGTTTGTTTTGCTTGTGTGCAGGAGTTTTATCCAGATATTTGATTGGTATGATTTTTTTGCTGATCAGATTGCCTTTTTGTACAGACGCCTTAAGGTGTTGACTTGTTGGTTCGTACTTGGGCTGTTCTTTGACTCTTTTTTCCCAGAGTTTTCTGATCTCCTTGTTTAATTTTCTTTTTTTCCATAAGAGTGATTTTGGGAACTAAGATGCTTCTTTTCTTGTTCTGTTTCGGTGGTGGAAGCGATTTGGTGAGAATTCGGAAATAAGTGTTGTTATCATGGACTCCCATTTTTGCCATGAGATCCATGATTGATTATCAGGCTTGTTTGTAGTGAACGTTATTATAAAGTTCATTATTTTGAATGCCGCTGTTCCCTTCCAGGTGTGCCTTTTTAGATTATATGCGCTTGGGAAGGCCTTAAGGTCATTACTTGGTGGGGCTCTGGGGGGGGTGGATGGTGAACTCAATAAACTGGGAGAAATGGTTGCTCTGCAATCTTGGTGTGATTTGATAGCTGGCAATCATTTGAAACAGCTCAATATCTACAAGAGTGTAATCTAAAATGGTATTAGTGTGTGTTTGAAGCTCTGGTAAATGCCGCTAGTTGGTCTTCGGGAAAACGACCATTTACAGTGACCATACCTATGTTCGTTAGAGCTGTGATGCAAGTTTTGCCTTGGTCTGTTCTGGAATGCGATAGTGATTGCTGGGGGAATGTTGTTTTCAACTAAGTTGGAAGGTTGAGTGGCAGGGGTTATGCCAGTTTGCAATAAAGACATGTTAAAGTCTCCTGACAACATGATGCCAGCTTGAGGATAGGTAAATTGTAGTGATTTCAATAGTGACGTTAGCGACTCTATTTTTCCTGCTTTATGCTTCTGGGAAGGATGAATGTACACATTGCAGATTAAAAATGTGTCTTTATGAATTTTGCTTAATATTCCTTTATTTTTATCTTGCGGCAGTGAAAGTTTGACGCATTGGACCCATGATTGACCTAAATCGATCGGTTCTTGTTGCCATCGTAAGTGGGATGCGATAAATATAGATAGTCCACCGGAAGCTCTACCAGATTTTTTAGTTTTGGTCGCTTGTTGGTGGTACTCCTTTAAGCCCGTGATTGGCGTTGCAGACAAGGCCCAGGTTTCCAGTAGTAATAGTATATCGAAATCTTGAAGAAAGGTGATGAGGTCAATCTCCCCCACCTTACTGCTGAGGCCCTTTATGTTCCAAGAGCAAAGTTTTAAATTTCTGTTTCCTGGGACCCTATGTTGGCATGATTATGCGTTTCTCTTGATGTTTGCTGCACCCCTAGCTGGTGGTAAAGAGACTTGTCTCACATGGCAGGTGGCTGCGTATTGGAGAAAGCATAAATTTGACAGACTGTGGGCGTGTTCCACTGGGCCTATGGCTCCCCTAAGCACCCCAATAGCCACGGTGCTGTTGTTTTGTGGTATTTTTTATTTTGGGCAAAGGAGACCTGGATACCGCTCTATCTCCATGGTTTTTATTTCAATGCCCCATTTCAGGAAACGATCCCTGTGGTGCCATTCTTCCATGCCAATCTTTGTGTTGCTTCAGGAGACCACTGTGATTTCTTTTCCGGTCTCTTCTGGGTCTGTTTTGAACTCTATGCCTTCAAGGTGTTGGGCTCTCAGATGTTTTAGGGTATCAATTGTGCTGGCCAATTTCAATATGGCACTTTGGTTTAGTATGTCATGGCGTCCTCTGGACCTGTAACGAGGAATCATTTCTAATTTTACTTGTTCTTCACTGTTTTGAATGTCGAAAAATGTGTGGGCTTCTTCACTCAGTCGGGTCTCCACTCGGTTTGGGACAGCGCGGTGTTGCTGCTCTTGAGGTTGGTCCATGGTTGCGAGGAGATTTGATGCTGTTACATTGGAGGCCAAACGGAATGCTTGCATATCTACTGTGTTTAGCTGGCTCACTCATTGCAAGCTGCATGGTATAGGCAAGATTGTGTAATTAGTTTGGTGTTGATATAATTGTTCTTGTATCCGCTCATGAGCCTCCTTATTACTGTGATATAGGTTTATTTGTTCTGGAGGGCAATGGAGTAATGTTGGCTGCCCTGGCTGGTGGTTATGGGCTAAATTACCAAAGGTTGTTTCTGCTGTATGGGTGAGGATTGGGACATGTGGCAAATAAGGATCATGCGGAAGATGGGATTCATATGCGGTTTGTAATGATAGGTCGGTTGAATTTCCGTGTAGCTCGATTGGTGAACAAGGTAAGAGTTGTGAGGGTACCATTTTGATTATGGTTCTGGGGCCCCTGTCACCGTGATCTAACATTTTATTAAAGTTGGCAGGGGACTGGACATCGGGCCCCTGCTGACATTGTGTTTCCTTTAACATTCGAGGGGCCTTTTGTTCCTGGAGCAGAATATTGGGGAGCGTTTGGGCCTTTTCTTGTTGTCTTAACAATTTATTATTCCTTGATTTCCTTAGCCGTTTGCGCTCCCTTTTTGCTAGGGGGAGACATTGTTCAAGACCCTGCTGGTTTGTGTCTCTTGCTGAGGGCGAGAGACCTCCACATGTCTGAATTGCTGATGTAGTTGCAAGATGCGGATCATCATTTAATATTTGGATTTTATCCGTGTTGCCCTGGGTGCCATATCTTCCGTTCTCATTAAATGATGTCCCCGTTGTAAGGGAAGTTGGCGATGTACTCAGGCCTGTAATGGGCGAAGTGCTAATTGGCAAAGGCGTTGTCCGGGGTTTTACTTCTTCTAATATATCTGACAGGATGGTAGGAATGGATTTTAGGTGATCTAAGGTGCTAGCGCATTGGCACGCGTGATATGAGGAGATGGGATCTTTTTGCACCTGCTTGATTAGGGAAAGAAACTGGTCAAAACTCCCCCTAGAGGACTGGCTGGCAGCTCTTGAAACCTCCAGACCACCCAACAACCCTGACCCTACTTTAGCCAATGAGGACTATAACAGATGGATTTCCAAATCGCTAGACTCCGTACTCCCCATGAAATGCACCGAATCTAAGCGCAGTACAAAGACTGCCCCCTGGTATTCCTCTGGATTACGGGAAATGAAACGTCAATGTAAAAAATTAGAAAGGAAATGGCGACTGGACTATTCCCCTTCCAGTAAAACTGCATATAGAGAAGCGATAAAGACCTACAAAAATGAAATTAAAACCGCACAATCGACCTTCTTCGAAGAAAAAATTAATGCAGCTGCTTCTAGGCCTAAAGAAATATATCGCATTGCGAAAACTCTCCTTAAGCTCCCAGAAAAACCCGCAAATTCCATCAATGCGCAAACCCGCTGCAATAACCTGGTAGAGTTCTTCTTCCAAAAAATACAAACCATTTATACCTCCTTTTCCCCCACTCAGACTGAAATTCCGTTCACCAAATTACTTGAATCAGGGACCCAGCCCCTGGCCACACTCGAATCCCTCCCCCTACTTAATCCCACCATGTTAGAATCCATTATGCATCAGGTGAAATCCGGCTCCCCCAACGACCCGGCACCCCCGCGCACCCTGCTGTCAGCCACTGACAACGTCCTTCCCACCATACTTGACCTACTTAATGCCTCCCTGTCCGCAGGGATTGTCCCGCTTCCCTGGAAGCGGGCCATGGTTAAAGCCCTCCTTAAAAAACCCAATCTAGACCAAGATAACCCTAGTAACTATCGACCGATCTCCCTGTTGCCCTGGCTGAGCAAGATCTTGGAGAAACATGCCAACATAGTGTTGGCAGAGTTCCTCGAGACCAACCACCTGCTCGACCCCTCCCAGACGGGATTCTGTCCCATGCATGGGACCGAAACCGCTCTGGTTGCAGTGACGGAGGAGGCCAGGAAGATCCTGGATCAGGGAGGATCTGCAGCAATCATCCTCCTTGACCTAAGTGCCGCCTTCGACACTGTAAGCCACAACATCTTACTACATCGACTCACCAGTTTAGGAGTCTCAGGAAAAGCAATTGCTTGGTTTGAATCCTTCCTTTCAGACCGCTCCTTCCAGGTTTTTGAGGGTGACATCACCTCCCCCAGCAAACCTCTCGGCTGCGGTGTGCCACAGGGCTCTTCTTTGAGCACTACGCTATTTAATATATATATGAGCCCACTAGCTGAGATAGTCCGTCCGTTCGGGATAAAAATCATCACCTATGCTGATGACACTCAGCTAGTGGTGGCTCTCAATCAGCCACACACCGCGCATAACAGCCTGAGGCACTGCTTAGAAGAAGTGACCAAATGGATGACATCGTCATGTCAAACTGAATGGAGACAAAACCGAGCTGATGCTCTTAGGCAACCCCCCCACGCTCACGATCAACTCACTGTGGCCCACCTGCCTTGGCCCTGTTCCCACGCCAAAGGACACAATCAAGAGCCTGGGCATCTGGTTGGAAAAGTCCCTTAATTTCAATTGTCAAGCAGCCAAACTATCAGCCACTTGCTTTGGTCTACTCAGGCTTCCGCGGAAGATTCTCCCCTTACTGCCTTTCCAAGCGAGACAGATTATGGTCCAGGGTCTCATTCTGTCTCGTCTGGATTTCGGGAACGCCCTCTACTTAGGGGCCCCCCAAACCACCTTGCGCAAGCTCCAGATCATACAAAACTGCGCTGCCCGAACACTGCTTCAGATCCCTCGTCGACTTCCAGTTAAACCCGGTCTAAAGAGCCTTCACTGGCTCCCAGTCAGGGAAAGAATCGAATTTAAGACCCTGTGCATCGCCCACCGAGCCTTCTGGAAAACAGGTGCTGTCATCAATCATTCACTGATCACCCCCTACCACCCGAACAGACAGCTCAGATCAGCATCCTCTCTCCTCACGACAGTACCCAGGATCAAGAGAGCCAGATGTGGGGGTCGGTCGTTCTCCTATAACTCAGCCAAACTTTGGAACTCCCTCCCCTTCCATCTGCGATCAGAGCCCAACTTACTTCTGTTCCGTAAACACTTAAAAACCCTGCTTTTTAATAAACCTGAATAACCTTCAATTGTTTTTCCTGTATGCATTGTCCGTAGCGCTAGGACGCCTGAGGGTAGCTATCGCGCTTAATAAATGGTCTTTTCATTTCATTTCATTTCATTAATTTCATTTCATTTCATTGATTAGTGTGTTTAGGTCTTGAAGTTTCCTTTCAATGGCGGAGACATGGGTGGCTAGGACATTTAATAAGTCCACTTGGAGCTCTAGTTTTTCTGAATGAAAGGTTAGCGCCGATGAGATGGTCTCCATCGTGTTTATAAATGAGGGCCATAGGGGCACTGAAAATGGTGAGCTGTATTCCGTGTGATGGATGTCAGCTGGTGGCGGAGGCAATAAATTGCTTTGTTTTGGAAGGAAAGTATCGATTAGGTGGCTTGGGTTGTCCTCAGAGATTACCTATTCTGGAGAGCTGCATTGTGGGAGGATGTTGCTGTGACCCTGCTGGACCTTTGTCCGCGAAAGTAGAGTGTTGTAGTCATTCATGGTGGTATTTAGTTGCGCCCCTGCTTTCTCCTTGGGCGGGTCCTGAGTTGGTTCAAAAGGACTAAGTAGTAATTCTTGCCATTCTATTGATGCTCCTGTTGGTCTTTCTGGTGAGCCGGTGTCTTGACCGCTGTAGGGGCAACAGGCAGTGGTTCGATTGGATGGCCAGCTTCCACCTACTGTGTTCTCCGGGGAAAGATGTGAGGGCGATTTCCCAATTAGCTGTTGAGTTTCCCGTGCATGCACTTGCACATTGACAAGTAGTTGATGATTGGGGTTATCATTGGGCGGCATTCAGGTCTGCAAGATGGGTGAGCAACATCTTGCAAGGTCTATGGTTGGGGCCTTGGAGATATTAAGAAATCAGTGATTTTCACCTTCCTGACCAAAGGTTTTTTTGTAGGTGATGATAATGTTATTATTTGTGCTACATGAGAAGGTGATATATTAAGTTTCGTCTGAAGGTGGCTCTGTTGCCTTGTTGTCGTTCTTCTTCAAACTGCTTTTTTTCATTGGTTTTGCCATTGTTCTAGTCCTACCAGACTACACTGTGGGTGGTAGTCCTCGTAATTAGAGGGCCCCAAGCGGGAATGCACCAAACCACCTGCGAGCTGCACCCGGACCTGACTGGGCCACATCTGGGCCACTTCTGTGGGGCCCGGGTTCTCACTCAGCGGCCGGTTCTCACTCAGCAGGCGATGGCTTCGACCGCAGCAGCTCGGTCCCTCCTCCTCCACACCCCGAGCTCAGTGGTACCTCGATGGTGCTGTGTCTGCCTTGTCTACTAAGCCCCTTCTGTGCCCTTCAAGTGAGTCTAATTTGCGGCACGAGCTATTAACTAGGCGCTGTGTCCTCAGGTATGGTCTGGCTGCAACCGGAGCTGGAGCTGGCCCCGTGATTCGCCAGGGGGTGGCTCGGGCTCAAAGTGCGACATGCGGGGGATTGGCTCTAGAGTGTGTGGACTGATGGCTGAAGGCGTGGCAGCAGTGAGGCGCTGGTCTTACCATGATGTGGTGAAGGTAAGGCAAGGTTGGAGCTACTGTCCGCTATCAACTACCACCGGCTACTCCTGCCCCCTCTGCCGTTTCTGCCATCTAGGCTTTACTCTCCATCTCTCCCGCTGTGTCCTCTGACCTCGTGCAAAGAGTGGGGCACATCGAGCAAGCTGCAGGCCGCATCCTGTCCTCACCAGGCCGCCTCTGCGGATCGCCCGGGGGCACACTTTCTGCAGAGGCGGAGTGCGCTCCTGCACTCGAAGCACTGAAGGGAGCAGGCTCGGCGTGATACTTGCTCCCAATACTCTTCCAATACTCTGGGGGCTGAATCCTACCGCTCTCCCGGTGGAACTCCAACAGTGGCACGCCAAGCAGCTGGAGTAGCTCACTGCCTGTTCACTGCCTTTCATGTAGAGGGGGCGGGTAGACCATTCTTGACACTACACACCCTCTTATTACCATAGGTTGACAAAGTTGATAAGGCGTAATGGCTCTTGGTGTAATGATGACATGCTAGCTTTCCAACATAAAACACCACAAAGCAATACACTCAAAACCACCTTTCATGCATCCACCTATCAACCATGGAACAAACTCAGTTTTGAACACTTAGAAACACAACTAACATCCAACACAAATCTAGGCACAATACAGTCCATTCAAAAACTATATGAGTGGCTATTGGAAGGTTTTGATATCCTAATAACACTCAGAAAAACAAAAGAGGACAAAAGAAAACAGGAACCTTGGACAAATACAGAATTAAAAGTGATAAAACAGCAAATAAGAAAGCTGTAATGCACCTAGCTCAACCAAACAGCAATCAAGACAAACTTCACCTACAGAAACTTAACAGATTATACAAGTCAACAACCATACAAGCTAAAAAAATGTACTATTCAGACAGATTCAAAATGCTAAATGTGCAAATAAAGAATTTTATAAAATTCTCACCGAATTTTGTAAACCTAAATGCACAGAAGGAACTTATCCCATTACTCAAGAATTCACTGACTAACTGGCAAATCGTTACACAACCAAAGCAGACACGTTGGAATCCTATTTAAAACAAAGTAAAACCACCAGCACCAACCCATTTCCAAACATCCCCTCCATGAGTAAGCTATTCCAGTCTCTGCATTCCTTCAAGCAAATATCACAAAGTGAATTTATGGATCTGGTCAAAGCAAGCAGGCCAGTCGGCTGCCCTTCTGACACTTGTCCACCATAAATATTCAAGAACATTCTTTTTAACTACCTCAACTGCCATGCCAGTAAAAAAAATCCTCAATAATTCTTTAACTTCAGGAATTTTTCCTGAAAACCTAAAAAAGGCATCCATACGCCCCTTAATAAAGATAACAAACCTGGACCCACATGACCCCGACAACTACAGACCGATTACAAATGGGCCTTTCCTGGGCAAACTGATAGAAAGAACAGCATTCAACCAGACGTCACAATTCAATGAAGATAACCCCATACTTTCAGACTACCAAACAGGATTCCACCCAAGAAGAGGAACAGAATCTGCCCTCATCGCCATCTGGGATGACCTTAAAAACACAGTAGACCACAACGGGTCGCTGCACTACTTCTCTTGGACCTCTCAGCTGCCTTCGACACAGTTGATAATGACACTCTACTACAAAGACTCTATGAAGCCGGCATAGAGGGGACTGCTCTCGACTGGATTGCATACTACCTTCAAAACAGGACTAATGTCATCATTACTCCACCTTTCTCATCCAAACCATACTTTACAAAAGGAGGGGTCCCTCAAGGCTCTATCATCTCATCCATGCTTTTCAACATCTAAATGAAGTCATTACTGGCAAAGATCAATTAATTTCAGCTCACATGCTATAACTATGCAGATGACACACAAATAATCCTTAGGCTTAAACTGGAAAGCCCCAAAGACATTGTAAACTCCAAAATCTTCAGTTGACTTAAAGCGGTTGATTAGTGGATGACATGGAGCCATTTCAAATGTATTGCTTCCAAAGCTAAAATACTAACATGTGGCGATTCGAAAAATTATGACTCACTCGGCACCTGGCCTGATGATCTGGGGCCACCACCTAAAGTATCTAAGGAAGTAAGAAAGCTTAAAATTACCATAGGCTCTAAGCTATCAATGAATTCTCAAGTAGACAAATTAGCAAAATCAAGCTTCATTATAATGAAAGCTCTGCAATGCATCTTCCCCCACCTGGGATTTCCACAAAAGGTCCAGGCTACTATCTCTCTTGTACTGTCTAAACTTGATTACGCCAATGGCCTCTACCACAGATCATCTTTATCAACTATGAAAAGACTATAACGGATTTAAAACTCTGATGCCAGAGAACGCCTACATGTAAATCAATCAATCAATCAGGGAATTGTCATGCGCGCTACTCACCCGTGAGGGTCTCAAGGCGCGGGGGTGGGGGTTGGGGGTGGGGTGCAGCTCCGGTCAGTTGAAGAGCCAGGTCTTGAGAGTCCTCAAGAAAATGTGCAGAGTAGGGGCACGTCTGATGTTGATCAGGAGCTTGTTCTAGGTCTTTTCTGCGATGTAGGAGAAGGCTCTTCCACCAGTTCTGGCTCTGTGGATTCACGGGGTTTCGGCGAGGGCGGCGGATCGGAGGTTTCTCTTGGGTACGTGGAAGGAGATTCTTTTGTTGAGATATTAGGGTCCGGTGTTGTGAAGGCATTTGTAGGTGTGGGTGAGTATCTTGAAGGTTACTCTCTTCTCGACAGGGAGCCAGTGGAGGTCTCATAGGTGTTGGGTGATGTGTACGTGTCGAGGGATGCTGAGGACGAGTCTGGCTGCGGTGTTCTGTTTGGATATGGAGCTTGCGGAGCAGAGATTTGTTGATCCCCGGCGTAGAGGGCGTTTCCGTAGTCCAGTCTGCTGGTTCTGAGTGCACGGGTGATGGTCTTTCTTGATTCGGTGGGGATCCATTTGAAGGTCTTGCAAAGGACGCAGAGGGTGTTGAAGCAGGTGGAGGCGACTGCGTTGATCTGTCGGGTCATGGTGAGGGACGAGTCGAGTATGATGCCGAGGTTTAGGGCGTGGTCCGTGGGGGTCGGGGGCCGCAGAGGCTGGTGGGCCACCAGGTGTTGTCCCATGCAGAGGGGGAGGGTCCAAGGACGAGGACTTCTGTCTTCTCTGAGTTAAGCTTCAGGCAGCTGCTGTTCATCCAGGATGCTACGTCCTTCATTCCTTCCTGGAAGCTGAGTCTGGTGGTGAGGGAGTCTTTAGTGAGTGAGAGGATGAGCTGGGTGTCGTCGGCGTAGGATACTATGCTGAGTCCATGCTGTCTGACGATGGCAGCGAGGGGGACCATGTAGATGTTGAAGAGCGTGGGGCTGAGCGACGATCCTTGGGGTACTCTGCAGTTGATCTCTGTGGGTTCGGAGAGGAAGGGGGAAAGTCTGACTCTTTGGGTTCTGCCGGTGAAGAAGGAGAGGATCCAGTTGAGGAAGGTTCCCTGTATGCCGGCGTCGTGGAGTCTGGCGGTGAGAGTACAGTGGGAGACGGTGTCGAAGGCTGCAGAGAGGTCGAGTAGGATTAGAGCCGCAGTGTGGCCTTGGTCGAGGAGGGTGTAGATGTCATCTGTAGCAGCAAGTAGGGTGGTCTCGGTGCTGTGGTTGCTGCGGAATCCGGATTGGGAGGGGTCAAGGATGGAGTTCTCTTCGATGAATTTCGTTAGTTGAACGTTGACGATCTTCTGAGTGACTTTTGCCGCGAAAGGGAGGAGAGAGATGGGTCGGTAGTTTTTGAGGTCTGTCGGATCTGTTGAGGGCTTCTTGAGGAGGGGCTTGACTTCTGCGCGTTTCAATTGTCAGGGAATGTGCCGGCTTCGAAGGTTGCATTGATGGTGCGTCGTAGCTCAGGTGCAATGGCGGCGGCGGCTCTGTGGAAGATGTGAGGAGGGCAGGGGTCTGTGGGGGCTCCTGAGTGAATGCCCTTCATGGTTGATGCGGTGTCTTCATTGGTGACTGGGGTCCAGGAGGAGATGGAGGGCTGGCTGTCTTTGCTAGGGGGGGAGTAGGTTCGGTGTCCGTAGACTGTTTGTTGAAGTTGTCATAGAGGGATCTTATTTTCAGGTGGAAGTAGGAGCCGAGTTTGTTGCAGAGGTCCTGGCAGGGTGTTATGTCCGTGGCATCGCTGGGGGGCTTGGTGAATTCCTGGATGATGCTGAAGAGTTCTTTGGAGTTGCTGGCGTTGGGGTGGTTTTTTTTTGGGATGAAGGTCCTCTTGGTGGATCTGATGTGTTGGTGGTATTCTGTCATGGCTTTCTTGTATGTGGTGCAGTCCTCCAAAGTTTTGCTGCTTCTCCAATTCTTCTCAAGACGTCTGCAGGTGCGTCTGGCTTCTTGGAGGTCAGCGGTGAACCAGGTGGCCTTCCTGGGGCATTGTCTGTTGGGGTTGCGTAGGGGGGCGAGCTGGTCTACGCAGTTGGTGATCCATCTGTGAAGTTCTTTGGCTGCGGAGTTGGCGTCAGTTGATGTAGGGGGGGCATCGCGGTTGAGGGTGGAGTTGAGGTGCTCCTCGGTTACCTTGCTCCAGTTCCTCCGCGGAGGGTGGGGTGCAGATTTGGGGGCGGTGGGTTTGTTGACGTGGAAGTGTACGCAGTCGTTGTCCATGCAGGGGGGTTGCGTGTTGTGGCTGAAGTGGATGTTGTTACCTCCTGCGAAGATGGGGTCGAGGGTGTGTCCCACCTTTTGGGTCGGGGTGGTGACGAGTTGTTTCAGGCCGATATTGGCGAGGTTGTCCAGGAGGGTGAAGGAGTTGGGGTCGCTAAGGTTGTTAAGGTGGAAGTTGAGGTCTCCGATGAGTATGTAGTCCGTGGAGGCAATGGCGTGGGGCGCGATGAGGTCAGCGATGGTGGTGGTGAATGCAGTTCGAGGTCTGGGGGGTCTGTAGATGAGGGTGCCATGGAAGGTCATTCTGGAGCTGGTCTGGATCTGGAAATGGAGGTGTTTGGTGGTGGACAGGGAGTCGCTTGTGCTGGAGATGGTGAGTCGGAGGGAGCTCTTGTGCGCGATGGCCAGTCCTCCTCCTGCTCGGTTGGGGAAGTCCTTCCTCTGGATCTTGTATCCGTCGGGGATGGCGGTGGTGATGTCGGGGCGGAGGTGGGGTTGGTCCACGTTTCCGTCAGGCGAGAGGATGTTGAGGAGGTGCCAGATCTCTACAGCATGTCTGTGCAGGGAGCGACATTGAGGAGGATGCACCTCAGGGCTTTGGGGTGCTGACGTCCTTTGCGGGGGCGGCGTCCGTTGGGGTGCAGAGGGTGGTGAAGGTTTGACTGCAGTGTCGGCAGCAGAACTGGCCGTGGTTGTTGTTTGGCGTAGACAGCTGGCAGTTGTTCTTCCTTCCCAGTTTGAGTGCGAGGAGGGCTGCTGAGTCGTAACGGTGAGTGGTCGGAGATCCAGGGTCCCTGGCGCTGGTCACGGTCGGGTTACGGACGGGCGCAGACGGGCTTGCCTTTGGCGCTCCAGCGGTGCGGCCGCACAGCAGCCACCATTAAATAGGGAAGGGGGAGGGAAGCGCAGTTGGGAGGAGTGAGCGGGAAACAGCAGGCGGGAGGGGCCGCGGGGGCAGCAGCGGCAAAAACGGGCACAGAGGACAAGGGCACAGGTACAAGAAACAGGCAAAACAGGCAAAAATAGACAGAGCTACAGAAAATACAGAATACAGATACAAATACAATACAATACAGTAAATAACAAATATAAAGGCACAATAACAAGAAGACAGACAGAAAACAGAAACCGGGCACAAAACACAAAGACAGACAACAGCGGACCAGCAGAAGAGCAAGGCTCTCCCACTGGACCACCAGGAATGAGGCGCAGGCAGGAGCCTGCGGGTGGAGGAGGGCCTCGAACACCTACCTTCACAGGGCAGTGGCACAACAGCAGAGCTGCTGGGGGAGAGAGCAGGGTCTCTGGCCAGGAGGTCAGAGGTCCTGCTCAGACACCCGAGCAGCGGCCGCCATTAAATGGGCAAGGTGGGAGGGAAGCGCAGCTGAGAGGCAAGAGGAGGAAACAGCAGGGGGGAGGGTCCGCGGGGGCAGCAGCGGCAAAAACGGGCACGGAGGAAAAGGGCACAGGTACAAGAAACAGGCAAAAATAGACAGAGCTACAGAAAATACAGATACAAATACAATACAAAAAATAACAAATATAAAGGCACAATAACAAGAAGACAGACAGAAAACAGAAACCAGGCACAAAACACAAAGACAGACAACAGCGGACCAGCAGAAGAGCAAGGCTCTCCCACTGGACCACCAGGGATGAGGCGCAGGCAGGAGCCTGCCGGTGGAGGAGGGCCTCAAACACCTACCTTCACAAGGTAGCGTCAGCGGCACAACAGCGGAGCTGCTGGGGAAGAGAACAGGGTCTCTGGCCAGGAGCCACAAGCCCACATCTCCCCTGCCTTGAGGGCCTTACATTGGTTACCGGTTGCCAGAAGATCCATCTTCAAGCTGCTTTGTATCACCCACAAAGCAATACATGAACAGGACTGCTTTTCATCAGGAATAAAATCACCAAATACATTCAACAAAGGAACCTCTGCCTCAGATTAGTACCTCCCATCAAAATTCCACAATAGAAGAAAAAAACATAGGTGGAACATCCTTCTCTGTTCAAGCAACCAAATTATGGAACTCATTACCAGCAAACATAAGATCCACAGATAACTATCTTATCTTCAGAAGACTACTCGAGAGTTGGATCTTTCCTAGAGAACCACCATACTCAAACACAAATGTACAGCATATCCCTGTGTATAAACATTTAATTTGATTATATGTATGTATCTAGATATGAATATTTCTTTGTATAAATATGTATAATAATTATATTGTAAATATATAGATATTCTTTAGGTCTTCTTAACAAATGTACATATTACTTATGGTTAAATACATATATAGATTATTCTATGCTTAACATGTATGTAGGTCACTGCGTAGTTTCATATAAGTTACTTGATTAGATTCTTATGGTTCTCCATTTATTTATCTATGACAATATGTAAATATTATCATAACTGGTTTATCTACAATTGCTTCACTTTTGAAATATTGAATTTTTTTCAATGCACAAATACATTTGCTTAAAGTCCAGCAACACTTGAAAGTCTGAGTTTATTAAATACAACTTAAATCTTGATATATTACCTTCCTTATACATGCATACCCTCTAAATACTTATGTATCTATATATTTACGACTTTACTGCTACTATACAAAAAAACTTTGAGTCTTTCCAATCCACTACCCTATGCTTCACCCTCAATATATCCCCTACCTCCACCTTCACTCTCTGACTCGTTCCAAACCTCATTCTACGACTATGATCTCCAAAATAACCCTTTCGAGACTCTTCCAACCCTCTATCCCTTCTTTAATCACCCAAACCTCATTTTACTACTATGTTCGCACAAAACAACCTTTTCTAAATTCTTCCCTCGTGTATCCCTCCTTAGACTCATCCCAAAACTCAGTTTACTACTATGATCTCTCTAATCCATTTCAAGAGACTCTTCTCTCCTCCATCCCTCCTCTACCCCTCCCAAACTTCCTCTTACTATCATAATCTCCTAATAAACACTTTCTAGCCTCTTCCCTCTTCTATCCCTCCATTATCCTTTTCAATCCAACTAACAGACTTGCATGTCCACCGCATAAATTAGCTCCTATTTCCCTATACTAATTCACCACTAATCCTTTTTGGGTTCCGGAGTAGCGTGCTACTCGCCAAAAAGTGCTTTGACACCTTGTCTGGGGTAGTAAGCGCTATATAAATATAATTACATTTACAATTGTTAGGAATATTGTCTGAACGTTTCCTGTTGTATGAGAATGCATGTTGTGTCCTGTTAGAGAATGCTATTGTGAGCAGGTTAATGAACCAATTATGCCCTAGCTTAGTGTTTGCCAAACTGTGGGTTGCAGCCAATTTTTGGTGGGTCAGGAAAGTCTGAGCTATAAATAAATATGCATTAAATTCTGTGATTTCATTGTCACATTTGCAGTGCTTCAACAGCAGTAGTCAAACATCAAGCATTATCTTCTGACAAATTGCTGCTAATTCATTTAACATGGGATTGGTATTTACTTTTCTTTCACTGACTGTATAGTGAGAGGAGTTTTTAAAGTGAACTATGTGACAATATGCATACAAGAGTTAGAAAAGCAAAAATAAAGTGCATGTGTTTTTTCTAGTTCTGAAGTGAGCTATAAGCAGACTTTTAATAGGATCGAAACAAATAAGTTCACTTTAATTGGTGATACACAAATGATAAACATTCACAGAAACCCCATTTCCACACATTATCATTTGAGTGATGTATGTTATATAGTTTAATCAGTAAAACTGTATGTCTGTGCGAGGTTAGTGGCTGTTTCAATGGAAAATATACTTTCTGTAAATGACAATGCGCTATCACACAATGCTTTAGTTACATTCAAAAATAACCCCTCCTCATGTCCATTAAAGGTAAGTGGGTCATGCATGTATGTTGCTGTCCACCCAAAGCCCATATTTAATGTGTGAAGCACTGTACGAAATGAATGAAATGAAATGAAATGAAATTTGTACTTGTAAAGCGCACTTATACCCCCAAAGGGGTGTCCTGGCGCTGTACGCATACCGCTGTGGAACCCTTCCTGGCTTTTTCCCTGTGAAATGTCCACTCCTGGGCACCCCCAGGGTGAAGCCAGGCATCCCAGCGCTGTTGGGGCCGTTGTGGAGATTAAGCAAGCTATTGGGCATCAACTTTAAATAGACACCCCTGGCTCTGCCTTTACTGAGCCTGATTTCAGCAATGCAGAGGCATCAGCAGGAAGAGAAAGCAAATGCCTTCAAGAGCCATACTTACTTTAAGTTGATTCCACCGACTCCTAAGAATCAATTTGACTACAGTTTAAGCGGTTAAGGCAGGACAACGGCTCAGCCCTGTGATACCATTAGGGTATACGGTGTGTGCTGTCAATTCTTCCACCCAAGCCATGTTGGTGAACCAATGTGCTTGGTCTAAGCATCCCGGCCCATTACTGGATCCTTAACCCAACTGTAGTTTCTCCAATAAATTCGAGAGTCTGGTCGAAAACATGATCCAGACATGGACATTTATTGATGAACATGAAGAAACTATCTATAAGTTTGGTTGACCATAAAAATAGAAAGAGGACAAAGATGGGAAGCAGAGGAGATGAGAGGAGGGAAGGTGATGGGAGGGGAGGGGATAATGCAGTCAAGGTAAAACAAAATCCAGTTTTTCAAAGGAGTTAATGTTGCTGATGCTATTTGGAGATGATGTCAAAAATGCAGGTGCACATCCAACCAATCAGTCAGTAGAGTTTTCTTTGTTGAGTTGTGAAGTGACCAAAGCTTTCATGGCAAAGTGATGCTAAGCAGGAAGGAGCAGCTATTTGCATTTTTGCAGCTAGAAAACAGTTTAGTAGTGAACTAGTAGGGACAGGACTTTGAAGGCTGGAAAAGGAATCAAGATGAAACTCAGTGGCTGTGAAGCAGGGCCAAGGGAGAATGAGATACTTGGTATGGAAATAAAAAACGCGGATAGGCACTAGGTGGTCAACAGAGGAGGATACAAAAATTTGAAATTCATTATTTGTAGGGTTTCATTTGCTAGTGATAAACCTAAGGAAGTATGGAGGACATTTTTAGGTCTGCTTGGATCAGCCCTCCCAATACTCATATAACCAGGAAATAGACCACAGCCATCATCAAAATATGAATGGACAAGACTGTCTAAACACAGGATGTTACCTAATTTTGGAAGCATCTAGGAATAGAATTAATTTTCACGTTGAAGATAACACATATAAAAGGGCACTAACATACACAAATAATTGAAAAAATAATTGAAAAATGTGTATTGAACACCTTATGGAAGCAACACCAAGTGGGCCTGTCTGATTACTCCTGTTGACTATCTGTGTTTATCATGATCAGTGTTCGAGGATACTCGACCCCCCCATCACCAAAGTGTTGTGATTCTGACTTTGAATGCTACCTCCTGAAATTTGATAGCATGGCACAAACGTTGCATCGTGGACTCTTACTTGGCACAAAACAGATACTGGAGAGAGTCTTCGCAAATAATTTATAAAATTAGTACCTGGAATCTGAAGCCAACATGCCCTCATTCAAAAAGGAGGGTCAACCCTGTCAATGTTTGGATGGGTGAATAGGTATCAAACTTGAAGAAATACAATCAAGTGTGGACACCAGGCATCGGCTGTAAAGCAAGTACTGCTGCTGCACTCCTGTTGACCTGTCACAGTTTTAGATATGCTGGTAGGATGCATTCTTCTGAAAACTGCAAAGATCTGAGGATACCTAAGATCTCTTGGCTTCAACAAATGTCATTCACACTTAGCCATTTGTCAGTCAACGTGCATACCTGCAGGTCAAACCTTACCACACAAATGAGTTTTAAAAGGAAAACACAACGGCAACAAAACAATTATGGTCTTGGTCTCACAATTCTGGAACTCGTTATGACCAGATTTGAGGAACCAACTAAACCTGACAGTCTTCAAAAGAAATCTGAATACAAGACTCTTGCTGGAGGCCTTCTCCTCTCTACTAAGCACCATTGGGATCACCCACCTCTTACATGGTACAGCCCAGCCCCAAAATGCAATATGCAGTTCATGCCGCATCATTAGGATGTGGTTAAGTGGTACTGGGGTGTTGTGATGCACTGTGCTTGACAGGACAATAGCTGATGGCAGATGAGAAGAGATCAACTACTGCTTGCCAGGAGTATCTGTTTCAGAATAAACTTTGTTGTCAGGGCCTGATTTAGAGTTTGATGGAGAGGGTACTGTGTCGTAACTGTGATGGAGTACACTCTCGGCCAAATTGAAGTTCCGCTCACATCATTTAGGGTCGGGCCGAACTTAAGTATGTCAGCAACACAGACTAATGTCTCTCCACTGCTGACATACTCCTGCGACAGGTCGATGGAGAAAGGGTGTCGGAGCTTTGCCATTTGTCTGCCAGCTCTACTTACAGTGGGCCGGCAAATGGGTAGTTTTTAATTTCACACCGCCATCCAAAACATGGTAGTAAGTGAAAGCAAAAACATTTAATGATCCCCAAACAGTGCTTGAAATGGAAAAATAAAAGTGCAGGTACTGTGTACCAGAGTACCTGCTTGTTTCTGAGAAGTGCTGGTACTTTCCAATTAAAAGTATTACATTTCTCTTGAGAAGTGCCAGTACTTTCCCTCTCAAAATGAAAAGGTGACGGTACTCAGTACCGGACAGTCCGTTTAAAGCACTGCCCCCAAAGCATGGGAGAAAACTCCCAAGGTGAGGGCGTCAGTACTTTATTTTAAATCCCCACATGGGATTTTGATTTTGTTTTTGAAAATAAAAAAAGGTATTGAAAGTGTGCCAGGTTGCACCGTTATGTTGACGGACCTGTACACACACTTTCAATACATTGACAAGAACCGCTGTGACAGTTGCTCCTGCCAATGGTCAGAGATATCCGCTGACCTTCCAGACATCTCTAGAATCAGAGTCGGGGTACTCCGTCAGGGTGATGGGTACTTTACTCTGTTGCCCTGATGGATAATTACCGTACTCCAAACTGTAAATCAGCCCCTCTACATAATAGATTCTTCATCAACTCAGCAGTCTGGTCTATTCCCATCCCTCGATCTTCGGAGACCCGGATATCCACCCCGCATCCCTCAACAGCATCTCAAGCCCTGGAAAAGGTTCTTCAAGGTGGTCTGATCTCACTCAGAAGTGTATTTCGGGAACATGCTTGTCATTTATAAAATAATGAAAAAATAAATAAAAAATATATAAATCAATTAATTAATTAATCAATCTATCTAATTAATTAATTAATGATGAACATAAGCAGCTTGGTAAAGTCTTCTGCTTCCACCACATGAGGCATCTCACATCAGACTTCTGAGAGTCGCACAAGAGCATGGCACATCCCCCCACTCCTAAAGAGACATATACACACTATTTGCCGCTTATTCAGTATTAAAGGACTGAGGGTTGTGATGGACTCCTCGTGAATATGCTGAGGAGCCCCCACGCCCCCCACAGTGCAGGGAGTCCATATCAATAGCAGAATATGTGCTGTACGTATGCCTCTAGCATGACATCCGCCCAGTACAGAGCTAGAGTAAAGCTCCTTTGCTCTGATTTAATGGACTTGTGCTCGAGGTCCATCACAAGAGGAGTGTGCTAAAGTTTGTCTGAAAAGTGGAGATGCTGCTGTGTTTCGAGGATGCTGCATCAATCACATGTGGGTCTTTTTACTTCATCAGTATTCATCTCCAAGTGAGACAACATTGGTAAAACCTGTTACTTCCGTGTTTCTGCTCACAATCTTTAGGAGTGTTTGGCAACCATGTGATGTCACCAACTGCCTTTAATCCTACAAGGGTAAGTGTGCCTCCAGCTTTGGCTAATTTTAATAGCTGGGGTTGTAGCCTCCATCAACCACTGGTCATTAGCACGCTGCTGCCTCAAAATGGGACTGAACTGGTGAACAATTGTAGGTCGGCAGGTAAGCAATGCTCCCTTGTACAGCCCTAAGGCATGCAATGCAATTGAGATCCGGCACCTTGACAAATAGCTTACCAAGCCTAAATGTTCTCTCCAGGTTGCCTGGCCTTCCACATTGCTTGTTTTGCTATTATTTATTTCTGCTGTAACCAATAAAGGGTCTTGTGCTCCAGCTGCTTCATGCTTTCTGGGCATCCCACACAATGCAGTCAGATTGAACAGTGGGTGGGCAGTGATGTTGGGCGGAAGGTGGCTGTGTGCTGAATAGAAGCGCACAATCAGTGTGCTTTTCCACTGTAAATTGCAGCTTGCCATGTACTCACAAATGATTTGCCTGACAATGCGATTGATTTTGTAGTAGGGACCCCTTGGGCTTCACTGCTCCCTCAGTATGTCCACAAGATTATGCAGACCATGTTGTGTTACATTGTATTGTATTGTGTAGAATTGTATTATATTCAATAGTAGCAGTTTTATAGCCCCTCGCACTCCTGAAAAGGCCTTAAAGTGCTTCAAGTAGGAAAGTAAGAAGCTTAAGATGTTAATCCTCTTTTTTGTTATGTAGTTTTATAGAGTGTCCTCTGTGGGAAGCATTTTGGTGTCATGTGTGAGTGCCAAATTGGTGGCTCAAACATGCAGTAACAACCGTGTGGCTGTGCTTAATCGTGGAGTGAAGTCAGAGAGATAATATTGGGAGTTTGCATACTTAGGGGCAGATTTACAAGCCCCTTGCGCCACTTTTGCGTCATTTTTAACATAGGAAAAGTGACGCAAAAGTGGCGCAAGGGGCTTGTAAATAAGCCCTTAACCTCTTGGGACAGTTGGGTTTGAAGCTGTACGAATGCTAGTCTTTGCTTGGTGGGTTATGGATTATAATTATTATAATAATTCATATTTGTAAAACGCGAACATATGACCCCTTAAGGGTTTCAAGGGCTGGGGGCCGTCGGGAAGATTAAGTGAGCTATTGCCCAGAGTCAAATGATGCTGAGCTGACCGTGAACCCCGCGCTCCAGAGTCAGCCGTTCTGGCCACTGCGCCACACCTCTCATGGCTTCACGGTCTGCACATAGTGCAAGGCATTGGATGTCATGCATGAGGCTAAAATATGTGCTCCAATCATAACGCAGCATTCTTAAAGCTGCGGCTATGCCTCTTGTGCAGCGGAGGGGTTAAGGATGGCTGTGGGAGGTTAACATAAAGTACCATCCGTCTCCTGTTTTCCTGCCCTGGCTGAGAGGCCAATCCAACATGCAGACTTTTCGGAAACAGTTGAAAACCTGCCTTTTTACTTATCCACTTTTCAATTTTTTTTTATAACATCTGGTGCAGAGGATCTATTAGCAGACGTGTAGCGCCAAGACGCCCTCAGGCATATGTAGCGCTTTCAGAAATGTTCAAATTCAAATTCTGAACTAACTCATATCATCTTATTGAGAACAGCCAGGTCTTTCCTTCCCTTCTGAATCCTAGGCGGTCATGGATTATCTTTATCCAGCTGGAAAAAAAATTCGCAATAAAAGGAAAGAAATTCTTTAAAGCCAACTAGTAAAGATGATGCAGTAAAAGGTCTTCTGTAGATACCAGGAGAGGGGGATGCTCTCTTGGCTGATGTAAGTATGTCACCCTAATTGTTTACTATACAGATATGCTGAGCCCTGAGGATGAGTATTTAATGCATACAATATGGGCAATATTCCAACAATGTAAGATGAGTTCTGAAAATTATCTCGTGCCTCCACCGCGACCATTAATTATAAGCAAAGATTTAAGTCTCATAGATGTTCACAGATGTACTTATTTGTTTCTTTGCTACAATGTTGCGAGTCCGTCTTTAAGGTTCGAGAAAGGACACGTCAGTCACATGGTTGCTTATATGCTCTAGTCATGAACTGACAACAACATCCTCGGAGGACATGTTACCTGATACACACTTCGAGGAGTACTGAGATGAAGCATTGAAATGTAAGGCCCGCCCCAAAAATCATTGAGGAGACAGGGGAGACATACAACAAGGGATTGCCATGTCAGAGGCGTGTGGAACATGAAGAACCAATGACATAAATGTAACTTGTATGTGTAAAGTGATGCAGCGCGTACAATAAAAACTATCCTCCTCCCAGGTTACTTATAGGTCATCCAGGGGCAAACTATATTTCTCATATCCACATGACGATGGGGCCCATAAACATCGCCTAAACACACACACACACACTCCTGGATTTCCTTTTACACCTTTATGAAATTCCGTACTCCTAGGAGAAGCATGAGAACTAAATGGAGAACACCATTTTGTGTACCGCTGGAAGAGCAAGGATATCTATTTACCTTAATTTGTCACTTTCTTTTAATTATTTCTTAAGATATTCCTGCTCATTGTTTTGTCGATGAATCATTCATTTAAGAAATTAGTTCATAGTGATTAAGACCAGCTGAATCACAATCAACCAATTACTCATGTCACAATCATTTAGGAAAATAACCACTGAGTCATTTTGGGTTTTAAAGAATCTTAAATTTTATATGATTTTAAAAGCATGAAAAGATTTAATACTTTATTCAATTATTCATTTTTAAATTCACAATTTTATTAAGCATAATAAATTTATTGCAGAAAGGAAATTTTGTCATGAAGCCAAAAACCTTAGTTACCTGCCTAGCTTCCTAATTTAGCCTAATGATTTCTAACCTAACTTTGGAATTAGAAATAGCCTGATTCTCATACTCAACTGTAAAGTTAAGACAGCAACAGCAACTTCAGCTCGTCAGCATCAGCTACCTGCAACCCGTCTCCTCTACTGCAACCACGACTCTCGAACTGCAACTGACTGTGACTGCAACCGCGACTGACCCCCTCCCACTAAGAGTAGGCCCTCTTATACCCTAATTCTAACTTTGCTAACTAACTGTTGCAACATTAATATCACGCTTTTCTCTCATTGGTCCATACATGTCAGCTTATTCATTCTTTAATCAAGTTCTCTTGGATTCAAGGGTCCTTGGATCATTTCCTTTCCCATACGCTTAAACATTTCCATCCGATTCGATCAGTTCATTTGTATCTTCTTTTGACACATTCAAGAACTCCGCAGTCATTGTCCTTTCTCTTGGGCTCCTTTCCCACGGACTCTCTCCTGATCCTCACGGCACACTATCAGTTCAATTAGGTCACACCAGCCTTGACCATTTCTTGCATCCTAGCCTCTCAGAGACATCACGCGGCTCCAGATTTCTTCAATCTCATCCCGTACCACGTGTCCCCTTGCGCCTGCGCACATCTTCCCACTGGCGGCCATTTTATCTTGCCACTCGGTTCTACTTTAGAAGCACTAATTTGAGGCAAATAAAACATAATTAAAATAGAGAAAAATATCCCTTTCGTTTCCCTCCCGTCTACGTACCCCAATTAGTTGTTACCTAGCAAAAGCGACATTTAAGCTGCTCCTTACTTACCATCACTATTGTTTTTGCAACGACACATTTTATTTCTATGAAGCACAAACATGCATTTATTTTATTTAGTACGCTTTTTATTCTTACGTTATGATTAGACACACGGACATTCATTAGTAGATTATTTAGCACGTACATTAGCATATTACCATTCCCACATATACAATGTTGATTAATACATTTAACGAACATTTTTAATTAATTAATTATATAATTTGTTAGGGGTTAAATTTTTTTTATTTTTACTGCTCCATCAATCCCCCTTTGGTGATTTTTAAATCACCACATAAAACCCAAGTCATACTTCTTTTCAGGCAGCATGTCTTTCATCCTTTACTTTCTGTTATTCATATCTCTGTCTCTTCTTCATCTTGCCTTTTAGTCTCTTTATACATGCTTTCTTTCATTTTCTCCAACTCAATTTCACCCATTTCTCTCTCTCTTTCTCTCATTATTCTGTTATTTCTTCTTATCTTATTCTGTCTTACTTTTCTCTTTATACATGTTATTACTATTTTCAATATCATTGCTAACAATATCACTATAGTTGCTACTATTATAACTTTCCCTATTACTAGTTTACTCATCCTAGTTAACCAATTTGCTACTGAGGAAAACCCTCTACCAAGTTTTCCCAAAACACTTTCAACCTCCAGTGGGACTAATTCTTTGTGCAGACTTGTAATATTTGTAATATACTTCTGTATATTTTCACTGTTATCCGGAATGTAAGTACAACAATGTTGGACTTTTAACATTCCACAGACTCCACCCTCTTTTGCCAAAAGAATATCAAGGGCAAGCCGATTTTGCATCACCATAGCTCTCATGGCAACCATTTCGGTATTTACCATTAAGAACCCTCCCGCAGTATCTGTAGACAAACGATCTACTACTGTGGATAACTTCCGAATTTTAAATGCATTCAAAGATATTCCCACTGCTGGTATCAATGCTCCAAAAATATCTCCTACAATTTCTGAAAAACTTTCCCTCTTTCTACGTTTAAATCTATTAATCATCTTGTATGTTCCCTTTTCTTCTCTGTCCATGTGAAAGATTTTTGGAAAGACCAGGCCTACATAGCAAGTTCCATACCAATGGTCCGGTAACCTGTAATAAGCTCTATTCCCACAAATATAATAGATACCTGGAAATATTGGATCTTTTCCACCTTTGAATCCCCAACCTCCCAGAATTTGATAATTGTCATGGCAGACACTGGAACCTACAAAGTAATTGTCATAGACTGTCTTATTTCTCCTAATGCACAACTTTCCTGTTTGCGGCCAATCTAATGTCATTGCTGCATTTATCTTTTTCCCTTCATGATTTCCTTCCTCAAACGTCCATAAGCGTTTTCCTTCCTCTTTTATTGCTTCTTTTTGAAATTTCATTCTTCTTTCCTCAACCATGTCTAGAAATACTTTTTCTTCTTTCCTTAACTCACAGGTAAGGTTGTTACTAACTATTTCTTCTAACGTTAATTTTCTATGTTCTAAAAAGAATTCTCCTAAAACCTTTGCTGGTTTTACTTTGTTAAGTTCTGGCACTACAGGAATGTTTGCAAATATCTTATCTATATCAGTATAATAAGATTCTAATCTACCTGTTTTATAAAATAAACTTGCTATTACACTACATGTTATTCCATAAGTCAAAGGTAAGTGATGATAAGTCACACCTTCAGATACTGATGCAGGCAATTGCATACAAACATAACAATCTCTCACTTCCATTGTTTTTACGTACTCATACAACAACTTTGTAAAAACATTCTTTGAAAAATCTGTTACTGACCTATCCTTATGCAACTCTGCACTACTTCTTAAAACAACTTGTTCTTTAATATTAGTTTCTTTTTCTTGTTTAGTATCATTCTTTGCTTCTATCACAGCTACACTAATAGGAATTGTGATTGCTAATACTATCCATATGGTCATTAATAACCCTGTACAAAAGCAGCACATTTTGCACCATCTCTTTATAAAATCACATTTATTTCTTCTATTCTCATTATTTTCCATTTTTCTTTTTCTATTTGTTAATTTTTCAGAAAATTGTGTCACTACACCTCAGAAATGACTTAGATGCCACTCTGCCTCCAAAAAGTCTTTGCTTAGTACTTTCTTTAATTCTCTCCAGAATTCTTTCGTTGTCACATCCGGTGATTTGTCACATCCAGTAAATTGTCACGTCCGGCAGAAGCACTTTAAGTCTTCACTTCAGTTTCGTTGCATCTCACCTTTTCCCATCCGACTTCTCAGTCTCTGGTTTCCGTGAGTGTTTTCTTCTTCTCCTTTGTAATCTGTTAGTGCAATATACAGCCACTCAGGTGACTTAAATTTTGAATTTATTTTCCTTGTCCTTTTGGACTTTTGTAATCTTTTTCCACTGGGTTTTTCTTGTCCCTTTTGACTTGTTACTTCATTTACTTGTTCAGCATCTTCATCTTCTGCTCTTATTATTCTATATCTCAATTTTCTTACATAGCTGTTGGGCCAATTATCTCCTTTTCTTGGCCTTTTGACCTCACCCTCTCTTTCTTCTCTTTCCGATCTCCAATTTCTTTTTCTTGATTCAGTCTTTGCTTTTTCCTCTCCTCCACTTTCTTCTGTTTCTGTTTCAACTGTCTCACTATTGTTTCTTATTTTGAAACTTATAATCTCATCATCTCCTACTGGTGGATCTGTCTTCTCCTTTTTGTTTTCCCTTATCACTGTCCCTCCTCGGGGTTCTTCCGATTTGGTGTTTTCCTCCTTACCTGCTTCTGAATTTCCCTGTTCTCCTGTTTTTCTATCTATCCCTATTGCTCCTCGGGGTTCTTCTCGATTTTCTAACCTTTTGTGTACTTCTTTCCCTACTTCATCTATTAATATTGTTTCTGAAGGATTTCCACCATAACTTGTACTTGGTTGTTCATCTAACTCAATTTCTTGCTCAGTTTCTTCTCTAATTGGTTTATAACCCCAAGTTCCCTTTCGGAATTCTTCCCAATTTGCAGCTGAATCATCGGATCCTGAAGTTGTGTCAGATATTTCCAGATGTCGACTTACAGGTCGATCTTCGAGTTCTGGAACTTCTGAATTTCTTTCTTCTTCTTCTTCTTGTTCCTCTTCTTCTATAGAGGTGTTTTCCGTTGGGGTCTCCAGATGTCGACTTTCAGGTCGATCTTCAAGTTCTGGCACCCTTTCTTTTATCTTGGTTGTTCCCGCCGTTAAACTTTTATCCCACACTTCCAGACGCCGACTCACATGTCGATCTGTAGGTTCTGGAATTCTGATTGTGTGGCTGGCATAAACCCAGTTCTTTACTCCTGCACACTTGACAGCAGTCGTTGTTACTAGGATTACCTGTCTTGGCTCATCCCAACGCGGAACTAGACAGTTTCTTCTCCTGTGGACTTTAATACGGACCCAGTCTCCTGGATTCAAGTCGTGGGCTGGTTTTCTTTCAAGAGTGGTCGCATCCGGTCCAACCTGATGAAACACAGAACGCACCACATCAGCCAGTCCTTTGGAATAATCCAGTATTAGATCATCAGTTATTGTCAATAACTTGTTGACTGGTACGTGGGCTTGTCTCATTGCTCGTCCCATGATCATTTCATGAGGACTGAGTCCCGTTTTCTTTTCAGGGATGCTTCTGATGGTCATCAGAACAAGAGGCAGTGCATCTGGCCATTTGAGTCCTGTAGCTTGACACATCTTTCCTAATCTGTTTTTAATCGTTCCATTTATCTGCTCTACTACCCCAGAAGCTTCTGGTCTGTAAGCACAATGTAGTTTTTGTTTAATACTCAATGCTTCACAAATCAATTGGATCAACTCATTTTGAAAATGTGTTCCTCTATCTGTCTCAACTGTGACTGGAAAACCATACCTCGGAATGAACTCTCGTAGCATAAGTTTTGCCACTGTTGTTCCATCATTCCTTCTTGTGGGGTATGCCTCCACCCAACGAGAGAACAAACAGACGACCACCAGAACATATCTTAATCTGTTACTAGGGGCATCTCAATAAAATCCATCTGTATCCTTGTGAATGGACCTCCTTCTCGTCCTATTGTTCCTAGACTCACTACTGTTTTTCTTCCTGGGTTAAATTGTTGACAAATAAGACATCTTTGACAAAGACTTTCAGCAATGGCTCTGAATTTTGGATTATACCAAGTTTGTCTAAAAAGTCTGATCATTGCATCTCTCCCAATATGAGCTTGTCCATGGTACATCCGTGCCATGTCTGCAATCATGCTATCAGGCATAACTGGTCTTTCATCTCTGTATACCCACACTCCATTATCTTCCTGTCTTCTACATCCTGCTTTAATCCAGTAATCCTTTTCCTCATCTCTTGCTGTTTCTTGTAACTGCCTTACTTCATCCCATGTTTCGACTGCATTAGTGAAAAGCAAAGGACAAGAGACATGCTCCCTTTCTCTATTTCTGTTCAGGGACGCCATGTTTTCCGCACAATATCTAGCGATCTCGTCAGCATAATTATTGCCAACCGCTATGTAATCTTCGTTTTTCTTATGCGCCTTGCACTTCACTACAGCTATTTGTTTAGGCAGCTGTATCGCCTCAAGCAGTTTTTTAACATAATCTCCATTTCTGATAGGTGTTCCTGCAGATGTCAAAAATCCTCTTTGTGACCAAATCTGGCCAAAATCATGTACGATGCCGAAACCATATTGGCTATCGGTCACAATCGTGATTCGTACATTTTTCCCCAATTTACATGCTTGAATCAAAGCAATTAGTTCCGCAACTTGGGCAGACCTAACTCCTTTCAGACAAGACGCTTCCATTACAGTTGCCACTGTGCATACTGCATAAGCTGCGCTTAACACTCCTTCCTTTGTGCGTAAACATGAACCATCTACAAACATGACATAATCGGATTCCTTTAACGGTTCATCTTTTATGTCAGCTCTTGGTTTTGTGCAATATTCCAGCACATTCAGACAATCATGATCTACTTCATCTTGTTCAATTATACTCTCTTCATCTGGCAATGAAGTCGAAGGATTTACATTTATGCATCTATCTATGGTCACATTTTCTGCACTCAAGATGACTTTTTCGTACTTAGTCAGCCGACTATGTGTCATGTACTGTGTTTTTGTTCTTGTCAAAAGAATTTCTACTGAATGGGGAACATATACTCTCAGTGGATACCCCATCACTATACCTTCACTTTGTTCCAGACTTACACAAGTAGCAGCAACTGCTTTCAAACATCCAGGCAATGCCTTTGCTATAGGATCTAAAACAGCTGAAAAGTAAGCTATAGGCCTCTTCATGGTGCCATGTTTTTGTACTAGTACTGAAAATGCACATCCATCTCTTTCACTGCAGTATAACTCAAAATCTTTCTCATAATCAGGCATGCCTAATGCAGGGGCCTCACACAGTTTCCTTTTCAATTCTTTGAAAGATTTCATTTCTTCTTTGTTTAACTCAAAAGGGTCTTTTACATCTTTCTTTGTCAATTTTTGTAATGGTTTTGCAATCAAAGAAAATCCACTTATCCATTGTCGACAATATCCAACCATTCCCAAAAACATTCTTACCTCTCTTTGAGTCATTGGTGCTCTCATTCCTTGAATCATTCTTACTCTTTCTGTCGCTATTTTCCGCACTCCTTTCTCAATTTTATGTCCTAAATACTGGACTTCTTTCTGACAAAACTGTAATTTTGAAGGGGACACCTTATGTCCTCTTTTCTCCAAATGGTTCAGTAAAGCAATTGTGTCACTTACACATGCCTCTTTGGTTTTCGATGCCACCAATAGGTCATCGATATACTGCACCATCACTGATTTTTCTGGCATTTTTAAATCTTCCAGAGATTTCTTTAGAATCTGATTAAAAATTGAGGGGCTCTCTGTATACCCCTGAGGAATTCGGCACCATGCCAAAATACGCTCTCCAAAACGGAATGAAAATAATGGCTGGCTATCTGGATGCAAAGGAATAGAGAAAAATGCATGACACAAATCTATCACAGTGTACCACTCAGCTTCATGCGGAATTTGATATAGAATCACTGCAGGGTTTGGCACTATTGGACAGCATGGTACAACTATTTTGTTGATCTTTCTCAAATCCTGTACTATTCTGTATGTTCCATTTGGCTTTTTCAGTCCCATAATAGGTGAATTACATGGACTGCTCATGATTTCTTTCAGAATTCCCTGTTCAATCATCTTATTTATCACAGGAGTTATTCCTTCAATTATTTCTGGAGTTAATTTGTACTGTGGCGTGTTTGGATAACTTATCCCTTCTTTCACTGTCACTTTTACAGGATCAACTTCTCTCATTAATCCAATGTCTTCTCCTGTAAAATCCCACACACTTTCTTTCACAGTACTTTTTAATTCTTCTGGAAGTTTTCCTGCATCAAATGCAGGAAACAACCCATTCATTTCAGGTTCCTGATTCATCAAAGTTACTTTATACAAAGCATCTTCGTCTGAAGTCTGAAAACCAATTCCATCTGGTGTACAATAAATTGTGCAATTCATTTTACACAAGAGGTCACGACCTAGAAGATTTACAGGACTACAATCGCACACTACAAATTTATGCATTTTCCTAAAAGAACCAATTTTTACTTCTACCAATTCAGTAAGTGGGGTTTTAATCTGCTGATTGGCAACTCCTACCACTTGGATGCATTCACCTGAGAGAGGAAGGTTCGGAATTTCCACTGACCTAACAGTAGAACGGGTAGCTCCAGTATCGACAAGGAATGTTACGTTTGCTCCATTCACTTCTCCATCCACAAAGGGACCAGACTGATCTACCTCTAGAGTTGCGCCAAGCACGCACTCTTTCCCCTCTCTTGCGCACCGTCAGAAACTTTCATCTGGGTCATCCTCACTCTGATGCAACCAATACTGGGAAATGTTAGCTGCTCTCGGCAACTGTGTTACCTGTTCTCCTCCGTAGAATCCTGTTTCTGTACTGTATCTTTGCTGGTTAACAGTGTTGGGAAGTGGTGGTTGTGGCACCTGATTTTGTTGAACAACTACCTCATTCTGCACCTGTGGAGTTAATGATTGATGTTCCGGATTAGGTTTAGGTGGGAACTTACACTCATTTCTCCAATGCCCTAATTTTCCGCAATTATGACATGGCCATTTCTTCTTTGCCTCTTCTAGACTCACTTGTCCTTTTCCTTTACCTATATTTGGTCGCATCTTATTTTGTCCTGATTCGTTTCCATTATTATTATCCAATTGAGCTTCTTGTTTTTCTGCCACTTTCACTTGTGCCCACATTGCTTTTTCTTTCAGCTTACGCTGTTTACTCTCTATTTCATCACTACAATACTTAGCATACCTCAGCACCTCATCTACACTTGCATTCTGCCAGTTTATCATATGTTGCTTAATCATATCACTTATTTCTTGTTTCAAGCCAAATACAAATCGGTATACAAAATGACTCATATCCTTCTCACTTAATTCCTCATAACCACTATACTGTTTGAAAACCAACAACAATCGCTCATAATATGCATGTACACTCTCCTTGCTTTCCTGTGTAGTTCTATCAATCTTAACCCAATCTGTTTCTTTTGGAGGAATCTTATTTTTCAAAAAGGTAATCACCTTATCGTATTTCTTCATCACATCTGGTCCTGGAGCTCCTGTCTTAGGATCTCTTGGATATTCTGTAGTTGGCCAGTCAACTGTAATCTTACATTCTGACCACAGATCCGTTGGTACCACTATGTCAAACAATCCATCCAAATCTATCCACAACACTTTCGAGACCTTTACAAACCTTTCTACCTGTCGGTACCACTCAACTGGCTTTTCTCTTAACTTTGGAAAGTCATTTGTAAATGACAGGATGTCCTGCCTAGTCCAGGGAACATGCACATAACTACCACCTGGAGTTTCTCTCATAGGGTACTCTTTAACAACATGTTCCTTTTCTGTTATCATAAAAGCCAATGAACCTTTGTCTACGCTTTTCTCATTCTTCTTTGTCCATCTAACCTTCCATCTGTCCACATCACCCCATTTTCTCAACAAAACAATCAACTCTTTTATCTGTGTCAGCCTTCCTGCTGTATTCAAATTTTCAATATCTTTTTCACAAAAATCTACTCTGTATGGTTTCTGCAACGTTTTTACCTTTGCAAAATCTATTCCAATCTCACCGGCCACTTCTTCTAGTTTGTCATGTAAATTCTTTGCCCTCCATGTTATACTTTTGCACAGAAACATTATTTCATCATCCTGATAATTCTTTATCTTTTCTGTACCAATCGTTCCCAGAATTAATTCTTCCATGTCAATCTTCAATCTGATCACATCTAATGGTTTTTCTTCCGTTTCTTTTATTTTAAAAGCTTTTATCCACTCATTTAACTCATCAGGAGTCGGACCTATAGGAGTACTATTTATTTCTGTCCAATTTCCACTCTTTTCAGGTGTCACCGTGGCAGATTCAGTTACCATAGGCATTTTCCTACCGCTACACTCATTCACTGTTAAATTTTCAGGTGGACTTGGTCTGTAAGCACTAGTCAAATTGCTCGTACCTGGACTTGTTTCTATTCTTTCCTTTTCTCTTTGGAATTGCGAACTCAAGGGAATCACCAAAGATCGTTCATCAATTTTCTGATTCTCGAAAACTGGTATTACTGGACCTATTGTTACGGGTACGGTAACTGCTTCCATATTCTTTGTTAATTCTCTAATTTTCTCAGTTAGTTCTTTTGTTGTCCTTGCCAATTCTCTTGCACTATCATTTTCTATTCCCTCAATTTGGGAAGTTCTTATTTGTTCTTGTGACCTATTTATTTCTTGTCTTCTTTCTGGACTTTCATTTCGCATAGCTTCTATTGGTGGCGCATTTGGTGTCACCACTGTAGAATTCTGCTGATACGGAGGTGGATTTTTATTTAATATATCTTCCAGCAACTCGTCATCCGTTTCGCTCTCATGCATATACTTTTCTCTCTCTAAATGTTTCTTTTTCTCAGTCCGTTTTTTCTTAGTCCCTTCCTCAACTGTAAAAGCTGGAAACAAACCTCCTGTCATGTTAGCACATCTCCATCGTTTTATTCTGTCCTCATGATTCATTCCCCACATTCTTCCGGGCACGAACTCATAACCTTTCATACCTCTGAATCTTTCTTTTTCGTACATCTCATCTTCCCATTCTGTTAAAGCCTCAAACTGTGTCGGTCTAGGTCTAGGTTCCAATTTAAGCATCTTTTCTTTTAAATTCCGTAAAATCGCTACATTAAAAGAACCATTTTCAGGAAAAGCCAATGCTCCATCATTCTTTGTATATTTTACCCAATTATCCAACCATATGCACGTATGATATCCATATTTCAGCATCATATGGGAAGCTGCTGATTTCGGCGGAGGAATTACTTGTCCCTCTCTAGTCACAACCTTTTTGTCTTTCTTAAAGAAATTCTTTAATTTCGTTGTCCATGACGTTCTCTCCCTTTCATACTCGTAATACGGCATGTTTTCTATTTGTTTTCTCTTTACTCTAACGCTGTTTCTGTGTACGGAACTTCGTCCAATTACAGCGCGATTCACACTAACGTACCAATCAGAACAATTTCCACCGTCCGCGAACCAACCAATCCTAGCGCGGCACTTTTCTACGTCACTCCTGCTCTGTATTCACGTGACTAGTGCACTAACCAATCCTAGCGCGGCACTTTTCCACGTCACTTCTACTCTTTACCCCTCCTTTACAAAATTTATCGGCAATTTTTCCTTTTACTGTTTTTCTTCGTTAGTTACAACAAATAAACAATTCCATAGTCTGATTCGCTAAACAAAGTGACAGCCTTGTCCTTTTACACAAGAATCCTGTTTTTCCAGTAGGCAGCGCTTACCTCTACCCTACCACAGAATTATTTGCTTTTGTCGATAAAGTAGCACTTCCCTCTACCTTACCCTTCTTTCAAACAAACAATTTACTCGTTTCTCTGGGGATAAGACACATGTGGAGACTAGGCTCCTGAGAATTAAGGCCAAAGTTTCACAAGTAAACGTGATTTGCTATTTCATTTACACACTTTTCACACCGAAATCCCTAACATAACACAACCTGCGTTATAACCAAAAATGAATTCAGACCATGTACCAAATTCCATGTGACTTCTCTTGCCACACGTGTTCCACTTCCTACATCCCAGAAGCGTGAAAACTTACATATAACATAACGCGACTCAACATATAGTGTTAGTCATCAAATAATCAATAATCAATAAACAATAATCACTAAACTAATCTATAGAAAACCATAACTCTGCTACCAAGAAATCTGATGCAGCGCGTACAATAAAAACTATCCTCCTCCCAGGTTACTTATAGGTCATCCAGGGGCAAACTATATTTCTCATATCCACATGACGATGGGGCCCATAAACATCGCCTAAACACACACACACACACTCCTGGATTTCCTTTTACACCTTTATGAAATTCCGTACTCCTAGGAGAAGCATGAGAACTAAATGGAGAACACCATTTTGTGTACCGCTGGAAGAGCAAGGATATCTATTTACCTTAATTTGTCACTTTCTTTTAATTATTTCTTAAGATATTCCTGCTCATTGTTTTGTCGATGAATCATTCATTTAAGAAATTAGTTCATAGTGATTAAGACCAGCTGAATCACAATCAACCAATTACTCATGTCACAATCATTTAGGAAAATAACCACTGAGTCATTTTGGGTTTTAAAGAATCTTAAATTTTATATGATTTTAAAAGCATGAAAAGATTTAATACTTTATTCAATTATTCATTTTTAAATTCACAATTTTATTAAGCATAATAAATTTATTGCAGAAAGGAAATTTTGTCATGAAGCCAAAAACCTTAGTTACCTGCCTAGCTTCCTAATTTAGCCTAATGATTTCTAACCTAACTTTGGAATTAGAAATAGCCTGATTCTCATACTCAACTGTAAAGTTAAGACAGCAACAGCAACTTCAGCTCGTCAGCATCAGCTACCTGCAACCCGTCTCCTCTACTGCAACCACGACTCTCGAACTGCAACTGACTGTGACTGCAACCGCGACTGACCCCCTCCCACTAAGAGTAGGCCCTCTTATACCCTAATTCTAACTTTGCTAACTAACTGTTGCAACATTAATATCACGCTTTTCTCTCATTGGTCCATACATGTCAGCTTATTCATTCTTTAATCAAGTTCTCTTGGATTCAAGGGTCCTTGGATCATTTCCTTTCCCATACGCTTAAACATTTCCATCCGATTCGATCAGTTCATTTGTATCTTCTTTTGACACATTCAAGAACTCCGCAGTCATTGTCCTTTCTCTTGGGCTCCTTTCCCACGGACTCTCTCCTGATCCTCACGGCACACTATCAGTTCAATTAGGTCACACCAGCCTTGACCATTTCTTGCATCCTAGCCTCTCAGAGACATCACGCGGCTCCAGATTTCTTCAATCTCATCCCGTACCACGTGTCCCCTTGCGCCTGCGCACATCTTCCCACTGGCGGCCATTTTATCTTGCCACTCGGTTCTATTTTAGAAGCACTAATTTGAGGCAAATAAAACATAATTAAAATAGAGAAAAATATCCCTTTCGTTTCCCTCCCGTCTACGTACCCCAATTAGTTGTTACCTAGCAAAAAGCGACATTTAAGCTGCTCCTTACTTACCATCACTATTGTTTTTGCAACGACACATTTTATTTCTATGAAGCACAAACATGCATTTATTTTATTTAGTACGCTTTTTATTCTTACGTTATGATTAGACACACGGACATTCATTAGTAGATTATTTAGCACGTACATTAGCATATTACCATTCCCACATATACAATGTTGATTAATACATTTAACGAACATTTTTAATTAATTAATTATATAATTTGTTAGGGGTTAAATTTTTTTATTTTTACTGCTCCATCAAAAGCAAATAAAAAAATGTAATAACATCAATGTGAATCCCTAATACCTACCTTACTAATCAAATATACAGTCATTTTAAGAATCAAGAAAATGCTACGCTACTATTGACTATGTTTACACAAAAAACACCGGTTGTAAAAAGATTATTAACACCTCAGTTTATCCTGCCACTTTTTTAGGTCTCGGCCTGCACCAGCACTTGCGCTGGTCTGGCCGAGAGTTTTAGTAAGCAGGTTTTGGAAGTGCAAACCCACTGGCTTTCGGCTGGCGACCAGCTTGCATTCACGATGGCGTGCACGCGCGCCATCCATTCCTCGCATCGCTGGCGAGGGGCCATCTGCCTTTCCTCCCCCTCCCTCACCCCTCCTCCCCCTCCCTCACCAGAGAGCGCGTTTCTTGGCCGCGCGTCTCGTCTTGCTTTGTTATGTTTTGCCCCAAGATGCTTCCCTTTCCTACAACCACATTCTGAGGGGCCTATATGTGATGCACTTTCTCACCCTCACTGCTTACTTATGCCTCAACTATCAGGTGTAACTTGGATCTGAAAATAAAGTCTGGGAAATGTGTTGCGAAATGTAAATAATCACATAGCCTCCATTGTGCAGGAGTTTGTTTTGTTTTCGACTTTGTTCCCGCCATAGTTTGTGTTGACTTTGCTCCCGCCCCCTCCTGCCGTAGTTTGTGTTGACTTTGCTCCCGCCGTAGTTTGTGTTGATTTGTTCCCGCCCCCCCCTCCGTAGTTTGTGTTGATTTGTTCCCGCCCCCCCTCCCTCCGTAGTTTGTGTTGATTTGTTCCCGCCCCCCTCCCTCCGTATTTTGTGTTGTTTTGTTCCAGCCCCCTCCCTCCGTAGTTTGTGTTGATTTGTTCCCACCCCCTCCTGTAGTGCGTGTTCACTTTGTTCCTGCCCCCTCCTGCCGTAGTTTGTTGCCTTTCTTCCCGCCCCCTCCCGTTGTCCATGTTCACTTTGTTCCTGCCCCCTCCTTTCGTAGTTTGTGTTGCAAATGCTTTAAGGTAATCCACTTTAGGAGCATCTAAGAGGTAGCGTGTCTTTTCCTTCTAATTTGCAAATCCTAAGAAATAACAAGCATTGGCAAAGCATATAGGTCTCTGAAATCCGAGAGCTATAGGCGTTGGCAGTGTTTATGCATTTGTGTATATTAATAAAAACAGCCCAAGAGCCGTAGACAAATGCATTTAAATTGCCAGCGCCTATAGTTCTGGGATTGCCGAGACCTATTGGATTTGCCAATGCTTGTTCAGTTTATAACTGATAAACTTCAAGTCTTCTATAAGCTCCCAATAAACCCCTTTTGTCTTTCATCGGGCATGCGGGTATAGGCCCTCTGAAAACTGATAAGGTCGCAGTACAGTGTTGATAATTTTAATTTCAAGATCTTGCCTGGCTGTGCCGATGGTGAACTCAAGAAGCAAACAGGTTGTAATTTCCTTTCAGCTATTCAAGTTAGAGTCAGTCAAATATACTTACTCGCTGAATTTTTAAACTGATGTCATCTAGCATGGAAGTATTTTATGTAAGAAACTTCAAGGCTGGTGTGTTCCACTTTCACCTTCAAAGTTAATGGGTCGATCTTCTGACCTTCCTCAAGCTAGTGTTATTCACAGGAGCTACTGAAACTAAAAGTATAGGGTTCAAGGTCATGGCTTAGTTGGAGCTGAGCTTCCTTCTAGATTGAAGCTGCTGGCTGCTCTTGCTTCTCTTGAAGGTTCCATATATCCGGCTTCTCTATTTGTTGTACCTCACGCGTATTTTGACGTAGAGCCAGTGAGCATTATTGATACCTGCTAAGCCCCCTTCAGTCCTACTTCCAGAGCCAATGAGCATCATCGGTACCTGCAACGCCCCCTTCAGTCCTGCTTCCAGAGCCAATGAGCATCATCGGTAGCTGCTAGGCCCCCTTCAGTCCTGCTTCCAGAGCCAATGAGCATCATCAGTAGCTGCTACGCCCCCTTCAGTTCTGCTTCCAGAGCCAATAGGCATCATCAGTACCTGCAACGCCCCCTTCAGTCCTGCTTCCAGAGCCAATGAGCATCATCAGTAGCTGCCACGTCCCTTTCAGTCCTACTTCCAACTGCCAAACACTACATTGTTCAATGGTTTTTCCATCACAGCAAACCTTGCCCATAGGGCGGCTTTCCTAATGAACATTCCTTGGAAGAAAAATATAGGCAACAGATCTTCTCCAGTAGATGTGGCCTTAGGTTATGTCGAACTGATATAATAAACATAGATTACTTATAAATGGCTCAATAGTAAATTAGATCAGAGGTACTCCTGCACTCCTCTCAACTTGAATTGTAGATTCTAAAAGTACATTTTACAAGAGATGAAATATATTAAAACACATTTTTAGATATACATTTCTGCTATCTCTGTAATGCACATTAAACAGCTAACTGTGCTCTGCTGGTGATGAATACATGATTTACTGCTCAAACAAACACAGTGTCCGTGGTGCTACCCTCTCCCTTCCTTGAAACACTTGCTTCTATCAGGAATATATATGGCGTTTGCACATAAAAAAATGCAATACTGACCATAATTCATAACATAATAGTTACCTTTCTCATTTGCTTTCTATATTTTCCAAAGGAATATTACACACGACTGGTAATTATAACTACCCTGATTGGTACTTTATCGAACTCCAGGGTTGGAGCCTCTATGCCTAGTTCCAGGTCTGACGACATCCCTCCCTAATCAGCTGAGTGATCATCAGATAAGCTAACTGACTCTAATGTAGGATGCCACTTAGAGACACTGTACAAACCGCAGCACATGCCATCCAGGGCCTAAAGAAATATGATGACATCACCTCCCCTCTGATGGAACTCCATTGGCTCCCCTGCCAGTCTGCACCATCTTCAAAACCAGCTGCATCATTTACAAAGTCATCATGACCAGCACCGCTGTTTATCTTGCAGAGAAGCTTGACATCTCTGGGGGTTTCTATGCACAAACTCATAGGTAGGACATCATCAGACTGCAGACTAAGAAGTGTAAAAAAAAATAAACAAGACAACAGGCCTTTTCCATCTATGCACCCAAGATCTGGAACAACATCCCTGCATCCATCAGGACCGCTTGACGCTGCTCCAATTTAGGAAAGGGTTGAAGACTCACCTCTTAAAGAACACCACATCACAATGAATTACAGGTTCACAACTCGGCTTCCTCTCCTATTACTCGTCAACTTTAAGTTTGCCTTTGACCATACACAGCGCTTTGCTGCCTTTGGGCTAGGTTTGTGCTATAGAAATACCAGCTACATGCATATATGTATGCATGCATACGGACATATAGACATACATGCATACATGCATACAGATATATAGACATACATTCAGATGGATCACTATCATCCTCACTTGGCACCTGCTACCCTGGGGTGTCATGCAGCTAACCAGGGACTGATATTACAGTTACTGGTGGTTACAGAACTTATGCTTTGGTTGCCAACACTACATTCTCTAAACATTCTTATCAAACATTTCAGATACAGATCCCTCGTTATCCCATGACTTTTTATCTTCCGTCTGATCATATTTTATTTTACTTTGAGTTATTTTTCCTGTCTGACATGTTTCCTTTTGTAGTCTTAACCCAGTTTGGACTATCAACGGAAACAGGTTTGTATATAATCTGTGAAATATTTGTCGTTTCAGACTCTTCTTCTACTGGTAGTAGGTAATTCCCATGTAGGGTCTTTCTCCTGTCGTGTTTGTATAGAGGGAGATCACGCAATTTAGTTTCTACCATGTGTGGGCCTGAAAATCACTTCTTTCCTGGTTTGTTTTTTTCCTCAATGCCCCAAGTGACGAACAAGTACTCTGATTCCAACTTGTAAGTCTTGTTGCTTCACTCCCTGCTCATTTCTTGCATTGCTCTCACTGACTAGTATGTCTGCTGCAGTGGTTTCACAGTTGATGTTTCAGTTTCTAGACATTTTTCAGATGAAATTCTGCATAATCTCCATCTGGATTTGTTCCAAAACATAGATCAACTCGGTAGCCAGTATCTCTCCCAAAAGTGAGATAGTAAGACAGGTAACCTATGGAGTTATTTTTAATTCAGTTATAGCCACGGATCAATGTTGCTACACAATGACCCCATTTCTGATTCTGCTCCTTTGTTAGTGTTCCTAGCATATCAAAGAGGGTGCAGTTAAACGTTCTACACAGTGGTTAATTTGTAAAACAATAAGTGCCAGGGCCCTTGTCAGGAGGACACGGCAGCTTGCACCATTCATTGTCCCTGCCAGCGCTGTCAATGACAGTGCCAACACAACTATTAACCATCGCCCTCCTACAAGTGTGACAATTCATACTATTCCAGGCCCCCAAAGCTATAAGAATGGCTTGGGTGACACGTATCAGTGATTGTTAATGGATATTAAGTTAAATTAAATGCTCCTACCCAAATTTGGCAGACAGCGCCACCATGTGGCAGACTGTCACAAGTGCCGGTGCTAAGAATTAAGTGCCGGTGCCGAGCACCGGAAACCACTGGCTCAAATTAAGCACTGGTTCTACATGAAATGGAGAGTCTCCAAAATTCAGTCTGTCATGACTTATTTTAGGGGAAACGTGATGTAGACGGGCCACTTGAGCTATTGTGTAAGTTAGATCAAATTCAGCCATCTTGATTGCTGTAATAAGGGAGATTCCATGATCACTGATGTTTGACCTGGGAAGCAGAACAGTTCACCATTTGTCTGTGTTTGGAGGTAAGAATGTTTCCTCACCAGCAATCCTCCTGGACGTTTTTCTGTTTGGGTGGGGAAGCCTTTGGTGTTTAGATTCAAAAGTACATCTTTGAATCAAGACTTCCTCTGGAGCAATAAGCACAGAATGTTCTCTGCATAATGGATTGTCCTCTTTTAGTAGAGCTGGATAGGTAATGCAGAGGGATTTGAAGGAGAATCTTCCAGCAAATGGAAGCCAATAAAGGGCATATAGAGCCCTGGTGACATGATTTCCTGCTTGAAGATGCAGGAGAAGCCTTGCAGTGTTTTCTGTATCCGTTTTCATGGGAGATGGATTGGATGTGCCTCAAGAGCTCTCCAGCAAAGGACAACACCAGCTAGAATCCCTCTTGGCCACTTCCATACACTGCTACTATACGTCTCCCTAAGCAGACACCTCGTGTACCTTAAGATGCCTCCCATCCATTAACCTATAGAAGAAGCCAAAGATTGGCTAGACCTTCCTGAGCTACTCACAAAAGGAGGGAGTGATGGGTGATTTTTAAATGACAGTCGCAGGTAATCCTTTAAACAAATAACCTTAATAATAAAAAATCTAGGGCAGCTTTAAAAAGATCTGGCTGCAAAAATCCAGTCGTCATTTACAATCAGTATTTTTGCGAGCAGTAAAGAATTTCATGACCCGACCTTTGTACTGATTAGTCATTTCATATGATTTTGAATTGGAGTGGGTCGTAATCTCACTTACCTCATGAATATTAATGAGGTATGTCACAAATTGTGACTGTCACCGAATGTTGACCATCTCAGAGATCTGGGCTTGCTATGGTCAGCAGGCCACCATGTCTATGATCACTTTTCAATGAAGTATACATTTTTTGTAAATGCAGCACTTTTTCCTTAAAGGAATTGGAGCTGCATTTTTCATTAAAAGTTTGAGTTTTGGCAGTGGTTTCCTGGACCGCCGCTTACTTCCCATGAAACTTTTTTTTTAATGAATGAATTGGAAGGAGTCGCAAAGGGACCCATCCCTTTTTCAAATGGATTACCACAACAACTTGGAAGTCAGTAACTTTTCAATGTTTTGCTATGGATTTAAGTCACTAACATTGATACATAGTATACAGAATTGGTATTTTAAAGGTACGCCTACAACACGTCCTTCCCAAATAGCAATTTGGCAAGGGTTTCAGAATCCCATTTTAGGATTTGGTAAAAGTTTACTGAGTCTCTAAAATTGGATTCCTACATTTGAAAAAAAAATTGTGTAGTCAGAAATTATGAATCTGATGATTTGCGGCGGTAAAACTGCTAAGTACGTCTGGCCCCTAATGTCTCTATGGAGGCATGTCAAGGAAAACCCTTTTTTATGAGGAACCTCGTCTAGGGCAGTGCATGTGTGTTATGAAAACAATGAAAATAATGTAAATCATATTTTAAGGAATTTGGGCCCTCACCTACAATATGTGGCGTGCGTCATCATACGGCCTGCTCCTGGTGGTGCTGAATATCCACCATGGATAGTCACTTATGGAAGCAGGGAAATTGTGTTTTTTTCTGTATCAGCATCTAACGTATGGTGCATCAAAACATCACAGTGCAAACTCATCCTAATTGTCCATAATGAGCGAATAGAATAGTGTATCTGCCCTATCCTGATACACAACAAAGGTACTGAGCGCAGGCCCAAGGATGGAGCAGCACATCAATGGGAGATTACAGATGGTCTCCCCAGATGTGCACTACCTACCAAAGGAGCAACACTGTGTGCTGCTGCTACTGGTCTAGACAGTGCTGTGGTGCCTTCCTTTGTCACCAGAAGATTCACTTGATGTAGCAAAAGCTCCCATGTGGGTGGACATCCTCGATGGCAGCCAATTGAACTAGTGGAGAAGGCTTGCAAACAAATTCATAGAAGGAATCAGACACCATCTGTGCTGGATGCAAATGCTGAAATTCCAACCAGTGAGACAATTTTGGGAGGGAAAGTGTCCCAGGACAGACATCCAGAGGATCCCTTTGCTGATCAGAGGTGGGTGTAGCTGGCAGTCTCTCAAGCCCGACATTGTGGAAGGAGAGTTCATATTAAGGTCAAGCACACGCATTAAGAAGAAACATTAGAAGGACCAAACAAAGGCTATCTTATGATCAGGCATCATTGGATCATGTAAGAAATGGTGAAAGGACTACAAAGGCAGACAAAAGGCACTGAAAAGAATGAAAGTGGCCATCTTCAATGAGGATCACCCTTGTAGAAATATGATGGCCAGGAATTGGATAAACTGATGCTTGCCTGCATATTTCCAACACTTGCCGCGCAAAACCTACAGCCCACTCCTGTGTCAGAGCAACCCACGTAAAAGGTAAAATTCTGTTTGTGAGTTTTGACCCAAAGATCTTATGTAAACTTACGGTTGTGGTTCCAATAGACTTAGCATCGGGATATGATCACTTCAAAACAAGTATTTACAACACTTATGCACTACAGGAATTTTAATTAACTGTTATTCAATGTCCAGACCGTAACAAATATTGATGTTATCTGATGATCATTGAGAGGTGGTGGAGAACACGAAAGCAATGGAAGTCAGGGATTGATAGGAACGGTAGCTAGAGTATGAGTCAATAGAGGGTTGGAGAACAGGCACAATAGTGTAGGACATCCTCATTCACTGTTTAAAGCAGCTGGAAAAGTAAGGTCTGAGAGTGTGGACTTGGCCCGTGGCTTTTTGTTCAGTCTGTTCGGGGAGATGTTTTCTGGATCGTAGGGGTGCATGTAATTCCCAAGCCACGTCTCGATGATGAAGAGTAGTTCAGGGTTGTAATCAGTGAGAATGTTATATTTATGGTAAAGTCATAGACATTGCATTGATCAGGAGACAAAGGTTGTGAGAAAGCAGTTTGAGTCTAGAAGAAGAGACACCGTTGAAATGTGGAGAGATGGATCAGAGAAGAGCTGAATTGAGAGTCTGTTGCTTGGAGCAGGTATTCTGGGGGAAGAAGGGCAGGGTGGTCAGAAGGGGGTGAAAGGAGAGGATGAGGAGATTACTGCACCGCTGGAGAGTCAAGCTTCATGGGGTGGCTGGGGCTGAGAAGCAGATGGAGAAGGAAGTTGAATGTACAGTGGGTTGGTGAGGTTGTAGAAGGGAAGTACAGGGGAGGACCTGGTGTGTGTGTGATACTGTGATAGATAGATGAGTGAGAGACGCATACAGAGCAGCTGCAGAGGATTCTCATGATAGGCAGCTGTACATGGGTTCAGGCCAGTTTGAGACCTGCCTGTTCCCTCGGCTCTGCATGAGGGAGTTCACCTGGACAGTGGAATCAGGAAGATAGAACATGTCTCCTCTGCTCATCAGTCCATCTGTTGGCTGCAGGAGGAAGCTAGACGACTTGCAATTCTTTACGTTTTACATAAATGCCTCCACAGGTCAGCCCCCGATTACCTCTCAACAACATCTGTCCTTGTCTTCTTACTAGATCCATCCAGCTGGCTCACCACAATCTTCTTTCTCCGCAGACCCTCAGGCAGGCTGCAGAGTGGGTCACGTGCTGGGGGTCCTGGGCCCTCACCCAGAGACTAAGTAGGTGAAGCCAGTGAGTTGCAATTGGTGTACCCAACATTCTATGCAATGTAACAGGGGCAGCTTAGGTGCAACACAGGGAAATGCAGCAGGTGCTTAATTTGAGACGGTATTTGCAGGTGGGGTACCAGAAGTTATTTTTCCTCATCAGGCTTTGACAAAGATTGAGAGAGAGAAAAACACAAAAGGGTGAAAGAATGAAGAAGAGAAAGACTGAAAAAGAGTGACAAAGGGAGACAGCAGGGACGAAAAAGAACATGCAGGAATGGGTTAGAGAGGCAGGGAGTATCTGGTGATGGATTAAAGATGCATGGATGAGTAGTCAAGAGTTCGCAGCCTTGGTATTTGGCACCCGACCTTCTTCTGCACCCTTAGCAGCTTCCGAGCAAACGTTTGGGCCTGGGCCCTTATTATTTCACAAATTAGAACCTGGCAGCAGCTATTTAGCGAATATTACTGATTTATACACACAATCTGTGGACACTTGGCCTGATGTATCAAACTTAACCTTTCCCCAGTGTATAAGTTGTGGTTTATCAGCTACCTATTTACTATTGTATATGACACAAAGTTACTTGTAAAGGGCCCTAATAGCTTTTGATGGAGTAGCACTTGATATAATTATTAAGTGAATGAATAATGAGGTCTCCCCAGGGCAGCTTTGGTGCGACCTCAGATGGTACAAATGGTTTATTAACAATCTGTGTGGTCTACTCAGGAACTGCCTTGTTGAGAGCTGTTGAGACACCGCTCCAGAGAGTTTACAACTGATTTACCCATTCTTTGGAGCCACTATTCAGATATGAGAATTAAAAAATAAACCTACAGCGCTGTCATATTTTCAGAGTGCAGGAAGCCCAGGTGCAGGGTGTGGCCAGAGCCCTCGTCCAGAGGGTTGGGCACAGGGCATTGCTAATCGTGGATGGTGTACACGGCCAGTGCTTAATTTGTAAAAGAACTAAGTGCTGAGGTCCAAAGTTTTGCTCTGAAGCCTGTTTATGGCACTATCAAAGGTCAGGGAACCAAATAGGGAGACTGAGTGCTCTTCATTCCACCTCCTGCCTTTTTAATCCACCACCAGACACTCCCTGCCCCCTTTACCTCACTCTTACAGGTTGTGTTTCATTCCTGCTTTCTCTCTTTGTCACAGTTTTCCATGTTTCTCTTCCCTCACATTTCCTTTTTTTGTGTTTTTCTTTCTCCTGCTCTGGATTGAAGACTGTTGAGGACAAATAAGTGTTGCTACCCATAAATGAGAGCTAGTGGCCCGTCCTGCAACCCCTGGCTCAAAATAAGCGATGTGCGCGCCCTTGCAACACCTGTAATGGGCAGTATCTCCACCGGGCGGAGGTGTCAGTTCTGTATTTAACTTATTAGTAGGGTTTCATAAACTCTGAATCAAGGTTGAGGTGCTAAGTGGATATAATGATGTTCAGATTGAAGTCCTTCAGTGCATGCTCCTTGATACTGGACCAGGGATGTCTGCCCGCTTCTAGATCAGCGCCAATCAGGGTTACATTTTAAACTCATCAGAGAAGCAAGGACTTGATAGAAAGAGGGTTTGAGGGCATTTGTGCAATGAGAGAATTTAATGCCAGTGCACCTTTTGTGCAAGGTGCCATCAACCATGTGAAGCAGAGGCGCAACTAGAGCCAAATTTCGGGGGGGGGGGGCTACTAAAAATTTCGGGGGGGGCTGATTCTTCCAGCAATATGCAGAGTGGAGATGCAGGGGCTCTAAGCAGGGGTGAAAACACAACAAAGCCTCGTTAGCAAGTAAATGGTCTTTTAAAGACCTGTCAAGTACTCGGGTGCGGCTGTGTGTGTGCCCGGGAAGCTGTCTCAGCCGGGCTGACACACACGACGGGGGGGGCTGAAGCCCTTTGAGCCCAATGGGCGTTGCGCACCTGATGTGAAGCCACAGGTGGGTTCAGCACACACACACACACACACACACTGTTGTGGCTGCAGAGAGAGTGTAGGCCCAACAGAGGTGCAAGGAAGAGGGAACTGGCGAGAGACATAACAGGGAAAGAGGACTGTGGATTTGGTGACCTCCCTTTTATGAGCAGCCTGGAACTGAAGACAGCGCCGCATCTGCAGGGTCCATTTTGAGATCACAGCGTCCAGCACCAGCCAGGAGGGCCCTCGAGGCGGAGGCCTGAATGGTGCGATTGCTATCTGCGTGACCTCACTCCTGACTCCCGCCGATCTATGGTAAACCAATCAGCTTCTTCCGGGATTGCATCGCCCCCACACGAGAGCAAAACTCAACATCTGTTAACGCTCCACTGTGTAATACTGGCACCATCGCCTGGCGACGGAGATTAAATCATTACCAATTAGACCGTTAGAAGCATTAAACGAGTTTCACCTAGTCCCCTGGACACGCACCTAATGTGTGTTCAAAAATACTCGCTTGCATTAGTCCGATAAGCAGAAATCTATTCAGGTAAAGGAAGTGGCCGGCTAATGGCCTGCTCGGCTGGAGGGCGAAAAGGGAGGCGGGCGGGCGGGCGCGAAAATGAAATGGTGTCATGGCGGCGTCTTGCCGCTTCCAAGAAAGCGTGGTCTTTCGGGGAACCATCAGGCCCACCTAGGACATCCCAAAGGTATTTTCGTCATTCACAATAATGCTCGAAAAATCACACAAAAGATTGGAACGTTTTGCTGTGGTACCGCAGACACCTCGCAATCACAGGGGTTTATAAGCCCCTGGCGCCGCCGGTGCGTCACTTTTAATATGGGAAAAAGTGAAGTACCAGCTTGTAAATAAGCCCCATAGCTTTATTTCCCATTTGTACTTGTTGTCTTCACAGCCCATGATTTGTGTGTTGAGCGCACCAATAATGCGCAGTTGTATTGCACTGGCACTGTGAGATTTGCGCTTGTATCATGCTGGTTTCAGACGGTAGTGGTGTAAACCCTGGAGCTCTCAGACTAGTAATACTAAAAGGCCACTTCATGATGGTCCCACCCGCATTGCACCACCCACCTTATGACTGTCACCCTTCACTAAGTCAATGTATAGATCAACCCACGAAAAATTCTTTTTAGACCCCAAAAATATGCTTAAATTGTCCCCACACCCTGAGAAATGTTTAAAATGTTTCTATGTTAAACAATAAACTGATGCAATTAATCTGACTCAAATGTTTATCAAACTAATTAGGAGCCCTGAAAATAATCTGGCACCAAGGTCAGAGTCCAAATTATCCAGGGGTACCAAGGGCAACAGGTGCCACTCCTGTCTATCACCACTGACACCCATTGTTAAGAATTGAATCCATGACCTTCGGGTCACAAGGTATGTCACGAAAAAGTGTTTAGCAAACAAGCATCAGTAAGGTTTTAAAACGACTGTCTTGGAAAATAGACTTAAACGGCCATGACTAAGCAGGAGTGAAAATTGATAGGAATATCTGAAGAATGCTTCAAAGGTAACTTGAAAATATTACTGCTTTTATCCCCAAAATGCACTTTTTAAATTAATGTTGTTAAATCAATGTGAGAATAGCTCAAACATATACTCCCAAAACACCCATAAACTTACACCCAGCATACTTTCAAATAAATCCAGTATTAGTGAAAATAAGCCTGAAATAGTTGAGATCACTGATAACTTCTAATTAGCCTTGCGGTCGCTACACTGGCAACCTACTATGGATTCTCTTAGTGCAGTGTTTTCCAAACTGTGGGTCAGCAATAAATAAAGATGCCTTTGCATTATGAATTTATTTTGTCACTTTTCCTGTGCTTCAAGGACATAGGTCAGATGTCAAGCCATGTCTTGTGACAAACTGCTGCTTATTCTTTTAACATGGGGATTCTTGTTCACCTGTCTTTCTCAGACTGCAAAGTGAGCGGAGCAACTATGTGACAATCCTGCTGGGGTACAGGGAGTGTGCAAGGAAGGGCCGTAGAATGTCATTTTTTTGTAACATATACCAATAGTTAAAAACCTGTAAATAAACTGTACACATATTTCAGAATATATCAGCAGTTAGGGAAGCAAAAAGTAAGCACTTTTTGTGTAATTCTGAAGTGCAATGTAAACAAAGATTTTAATGCGATCAAAATTTTGCACTTTTACTTGGTGATGCTCAAATGATAAATATTCCCTGAAGCCCGATTTCCTTACATTATCATTTGTGCGCTATATAGGCTTATCAGTAAAACTGCAGGTCTGTGCAAATTTACTGGTCATTTCAATGGAAAATGTGCTATCTGTAAATGACAGTGTGCTACTACACTATGCTTTAGTAATACATTTGTGACAGTGAGCTCCAAAATGCACCACAGCTACATACTACACCCTCACAACCCTCCGGCTGAATACATTTGCTACACTTTGTGTGAAGATAGGATTATTCACAGTCCCGAAGACTTCAGTGATGTAACATTGATGTCAGCACCCCCACTCTTAAAATTGTTCCAGCACCACTGGTGCAAAGGTGCTGAACAGTCCTTCCAAGTCCTTAAGTCCAGTTTTAAAACAAACTCTTGCAAGTATTTCCATGCCAGACTCTTGATGAACCTCCCAGTATTTTTGCAGCTGTTTTTTACCTTACAAAGTCGTTTCAACAGAGACGGTGCACTACATGTCACCATACACCATCAAAACACTTGTGTTTGACTTTCACACATGAATTGAGAAATATGGATGGGGCCTAATGGCCAGAACTGCGAACTTTAAATCTGGGGAACCAAGTTTGAGTCCTCATGTTGGCTCTCGACAAATCACGTAATCGCCTATGCTTAAAATGAAACAAACCTGGTGACCGTATGTAAACTGGTGTTCATGTAAAGCACTCCAATGCCCTTGGGCCGTGCTACTCTGTATAAAACTGCATTATATATGTGGAGTCCAAAATGTAACACAGGGCCTTGTTTTAACACAAAATGGATATGGGGACTCACCCTATACCCTGCTGCAGAAGGAGGTTTCCAAATTTCCTAAAATTACTAGTATCAACACTAAGATTTTTTCAGAAGCCTTGTGGTTTTAGTGAACAGATGCCACAGACCAGCACCTCAATCTGAAAAATGTTCCTGCTCTAGTGCAATTCACCTTCTGCCACTTTTGTGGGCAGATCAATTACCTAGCCACAGTCTGATAAATACATATCGACGGGTGTGGACAACGTCGTGGCATTTACAAACAATTGCAGTTGGGCAGGAACCCAAAACAATTGCAGCGTATGTTATTTTAGTAATTCACAGCATTTTGAAAGCATGTCTACTGCTACATTTAAAAAATCACACTTGCCTCATATCCTTTAGACATAGGTGGGTCACGAAAGTATGTCATTCTCCAAATTTGGTTGTGGTTCTAAAAAGTTTGGGAAGCACTGTCTTAGTTTGTATGTATATAGTAGTATCTGTACTGGGTGAACCTAGCTGGGAAGCAATCAAGCTCTGAACAGTAGGTGATAGCCATGGTACAATTCATAAAGTTTACAATTAGCATATCTATTTGTAGGAAGAAGGCTCCTTGAAGAGCTCTGTGTTCAGTTCTTTTCTAAAATTCCGGAGGGTTGGACCATTTCTGATGTTGATGGAAACATTATTCCGAATTTGAAGTTTGTGGATCGAGAAACAGTCTTGGTCTCATATCACCTTGCTTCAGACAGCAGCAGACCATCTGTTATTTGCTAATCATGTTGTTACACTGCAAGCAGTCCAACAATTGTGTAGCAAATGGTTATATAAAATTTGAAACTCCCATTCATTTTTGCCCTTAGTCATTGATTAGTTGATTTTTATGGTTCACTATGCAATGTGTCTCTAGGACAGCAGTTCTTAGCCTTTTAACTTCTGTAGACCGCCTTCCTAATCATTATTGGAAAATGGGGATGACCACTGAAACATTATTGGAATCCAAAGACCCCCCTCTGAGACATAACTGGATGCCAGGGACTCTGTCCTAAGAAATTTCAATGATTTACATCTCAAAACAATGCACAAAAATGTAGCAACAAGTATTATCAAACAAATACACAAGTTGTTAAAAATTGGGTTGCTGTTTGACTGGGGTGTGAATCCTGGTCAAGCAGCAAGTACAATCCTAGTCAGGGTAAGGCACAAACTACCCCAAATTGACCTATGGTCACCCCCTGGTAGCTCTCCACAGATCATTCAGGCATAACTTAGAGGCAATGTTCCAAGTATTTGTGCAACACTTTAAACAGTAAAACAGTGAAAACATCACACAAATAGATCCTACACCTTTAGAAAAAAATAGAGCAAAATTCAATAAATAAAATAAGACCAAAACGACAAAATTCCAATCAGTAGAACTGGAGTAATACTTTTTTAAAGAATAAACTGTAAATTAGCGCCTAGAAACAGAAAGCCCCAGCAGCGGCTATCTGTTCACGCTAAGCGGGTCAAAGTCAAAAGTTCAGGCCGACCGTGAAGGAGTGGGGTCAGATACAGTTCCAGATTAGTCCCTTTGAAGGTTAACCGTCTCAAGTTGTGTGCCAAGAGTGCCGTTCGTGTTGGAGAGGATCCCGAGGAGTAAGGAGACCGTGGTGCACGGCAGTCATCAGGGCGCGAAGAGCAGGCTGGGAGTCGCGGTCGGGCAGGCTGGAGCTTCATGTTGGCAGTCCCCTGTGGGCTGTCAAAAAGATGGGCTAGCAGTGGTTCGCTCTGATTTTTGGTGCGAGCGGCACGGTTCCAGTGTTAACTGGCCCATCCGTGGTTTCAAAGAGCCTAAAAGCTTGAATTAAGAGCCCGCTGAGCATACCATGGGCCCAGGACCTGAGGGGCACCACTTGGGGGTCAGAAACTCACTGAAGACATGGCCAGGAGCTGTTGGGGAGCCTTTTATGTCCCTGAGGCTTAGATCAGGAGGCCAGTAGACTAGCCCTTTGATTCGCTTTGGAGTCCTGGGTTCAAGATGGGTTGCAGGTCCAGTTCTTCATCCCCAGGCTAGAGGGCAGCAGGTCTGCACACCAGGGCAGCAGTTCCTTCAGAGCAGCAGTCCAGCAGAGTGGCAGTCCTTGTAGCAGCACAGCAGTCCTTCTTCCTGGCAGAGTATCCACAGGTCCTGAAGTGTTCTGAAGTGGTGATGTCTGAGGTCCTTCTTTTATATACAGTTCTGCCTTTGAAGTGAGGAGAAGCTCCTAGAGGCATGACTTTGAAGTGCACAGATGCCCTGACTTCCTGGACCTGGCTCGAGACTAACTACAGGGGGGATGCAGCCCTTTGTGTGGAGACAGAACACAGCATATTCAGGTTTAAATGAGCTGGGCCCAGCTCCTCCCTCCCACCCTGCCAATGATGGCCAATCCAGTCACACCTAAGCTCCCATTGTGTGTGTGTGTGTCTAGGAGGAAAACACAAAGTCCAACTGTCAACTACATCCAGTCATGTGACCAGAGACCAAATGGCTAAGGAAAGAAAATGTCAACTTTCTAAAAGTGGCATTTTATGATTTGTAATTTAAAATCCGATTTTACCATGAATTAGGATTTTAAATTAGGATTCCAGAGACACCAAACATGAACCAGTTATCTCTTCCCATTCGGAAACTACACTTAAAAAATGTAATAAGGCAACTCCAGTGTTATTCTATGGGCGTGATGGGCCTTGCAGTAGTGAAAAACGAATTTAAGAGTTTTTCACTACCAGGGCATGTAAGCCTTAAAAGTGCAAACCCAACTTTTTAAATACATTGCACCCTGCCCTCCGGGCTGTCCAGGGCCTACCCTAAGGGTGACTTAGATATATTAAAAAAGAAGGTTTGGGCCTGGCAAAAGGTTTATTTTGCCAGGTCCAAATGGCAGTTTAAACTACACACACAGGCTCTGCAATGGCAGGCCTGAGACATGTTTAAAGGGCTACTTAAGTGGGGGCACAATCAGTGCAGTAGGCCCACTAATAGAATGAAATTTACAGGCCCTGGGAACATGTAGTGCACTTTACTAGGGACTTATAAGTAAATTAAATATACCAATGGCGTATAAGCCAATGTTACCATGTTTTGAGCAGAGAGCATGAGCACTTTAGCACTGGTTAGCAGTGATAAAGTGTGCAGAGTTCTAAGGACAGTAAAAACAAAGCCAGCAAAACCAGGAGGTCTGAAGGCAAAAGGTTAGGGGGAAACCACGCTAAGGATGCGAAGTCTAACAGAAATGATGAAATATTTTATTTAATTAATAATAAAATATAAAAAGTAACAGTTTTAATTTTAATGGGAAGGGTAGAGCTTTTCTAAATTAAATTGAGGCTCTTATCACCCACGCTATATTCTGTATGGTGTACGTTCACTGCTCACAGGAATGAATCTGAAGATACCAACTTATTTTTTGGCCTTCAATTTCAAATTCCTTCACTCATACAGAACATTTTAATATTTTCTATTTTCTATTTTGCCTCTTTATTTATATATACTTTATTAATCTTTTAATATTATTCAATTTTCGAAGCATTCGTGGACCCCGTGAGTAGGTGCCACTGACCTCCAGAGATCCACAGAGATTAACACCACGGTTGTAGACGATGACACATCTGTTGCCTGCAAAAGAGAATGGTACTTATTAGGGGGCAAAGATGAGCCTTGAGAGGAGATTTTAATTGAGGCAGATGCACAAAGAGAATTCCAGAGGTTAGCCTGGTTGGTGAATAAGCTCCTCCCGTATACAGCAGGGAGATACAGCGCTAGGGTAGAGGAGGACAAACAACACCCACAGTGAAAGTTTGCAGATTCTGATGAAAACTCATTCTACCTCTAAGACAGACATAGACGTAGAAGCCTCTGTGCCCCGTACAACAAATTGTATTCTCTGTGTGACTCCCTCCATGGAGCTAGTGAGGCTCTTTCTGACCCGGGAGACATACTCCTGTTTCCAAAGTCCTGCAACAACACTAAGGGGCTTATTACGAGTTCAGCGGTCTCAAGACCACCGAACCTGTGATGGAGGTCCGACCGCCTTATTACGAGTCTGGCGGTCGGACAGCCACCAGCCCGCCACAACACCGCCAGCACCACCAGGATCCTGGATCATGCGGTGCTGGCGGTTTTGAGAGTGGGGAGGAATGGAGGCTTTGCCGAGCCCGGCACCGTCGTCCATCTTCCGACTTGCCTATCCACAAGCCTTTTCATGGCTGTGAAACCACCATGAAAAAACTGGCGGAAAGGCAAGGTTGAGGCCCCAAACCGGGCCCCAGTCATCGTTGTGCATTTTGTTATGTGACTGGGGGCACATGTTGTGCCCCCCTTCGCCTGCACTGTTGTGCGTGCACTGTGTGGAATGCTCGACATGGTGCATGTCAGCAGTGCTTGCACAACATTGCAGGCGCTGCTTGGCTGCTGCATTGGCTTCAGACTCACTCAGTGAGCCGAAGCATGCAGACAGCCAAGACTGCTTCCGGCAGACCACCTGCCTGGCGCTCCAGTCATAATGCGGCAGTCTCAAGACTGCCAGCATTTTGGTCTTGTGGTGGATGTGGTTTCAGTGGTCCAGCTGACGGATCCCGAAGTCGAAATAAGGCCCTAAATCCTGTATTTTGGCAGACTTGAAGCTAGCCAATCATGTTTTTTTGGTTGTCCTTTAATACAGCTATCAGATCAAAGTGACAAAGTGCATGGAATTTCATGGAGAGGTGTGGTGCAGCGGCCAGGGCAGCTGACTTCGGAGCACAGGGTTCACGGTTCGATCCCCGGCGGCAGCTCAGCTCTGCACCATGTGACTCTGGGCAATAGCTCACTTAATTTCCACTACGGCCCCCAGCGCCTTGAGACCCGTAAGGGTGAGTAGCTGCGCTATATAAAAACGGACTTACATTCGGGAATGTGCATAAAACTAAAGTTTATTGGGGATGGGTCACTTGGACAGTCATGAATGAAACTGTTGCTTATCTTAAAGAGAACAGAGTGCCAAGACATAACATAGTGATGTAGGCTGGGTGTAAACAAAAACTAATGAGAAGTGTATTTTACAGTGGTGGGTGATGTGAAAGAAATGAACAGTAGAGCACCCAGAGGGGAAATATACAGTTTAAGGCGCATCATGTGGGCACATTCACATGAAACGATGAGGACGGTTAAGTTTGGAAGCATGGCTTAATTTTGATAAATTAGGATTTGAGGGTAGTTTGAAAGCCAGTAGGGAGAAAATGCTCCAAGTTCAGTTGGAAAGGCATCCTGAAATCATCAGGGGTAATCACATCTTGTAAAGTCATCAGATACTCATTTTCAAGTCATCTTCAAATCATCGGGCTCAAGTTTCTAAACTCTGCTGATGACTTTAAGAGCTTGATGACGTCTGATGACATGAAAATGACTCCTAGAGTAGTTGGATGATCATCCGATGACTCTGGGATGGCTTCTAAAGTAATCCTGTTTGACCTGGGATAGACAAATATTGCATCTATAGGCAGATATTGTGGCCGACTGGTATGTTTCAAATGTTTGGACCATACGTCCCTCCTTAGCAGCATGAATCACTATTACAAGCCCCCGATTTCCAATTTGTAAGTATTTTGCAACTTTGTTCTGCTTTAAAACCAAACTTGTCCAGTACATTCCAAAGGGAGAGATTGAGTTTATATTTAGATAATCTACCTGATCTGTAGGGCGCCGGGAATTCAGGTCCTCGCAACAGTGCTTCTCCTCAGTGTGAAATTTGCACACAAATGAAAAGCACCTGTGAAATGTAAAATGTGCAGCACTCATATAGCGCTTAGTACTGGAGTTCGCAGTTTCTCTGCGCTTACATTTTTAACATGTTTCTGGTGACTTTGGTCAAGAGTTTCAGCTAATTTCGTGTGCGACCTCATTTGACAGGGAGTTCCATAAGTAATTTAAAAGAATTGTACTTTTTAAAGACGTTTTATCTGCAGATAGTCCGGTATTTAGTAATAGCATTCTCTTGCAAGCTATTAGTTGATATTGTTTTATTATGTCACTCTAATTAATTAAAATATACTTGGTGCTTAGAGTCTGCAGATATAGACTGGGACTGGGGGGCAGGAGCATTTCTCATCTCTTGCAGAAGATGACTTGATCACTGGGGATTGTGGGGCATATTACCAAGGATTTGCGATAATTATCGCAAAGCGCGCTTAGCACTGTATTTTTTATCGCCGGCTATCGCTGGATTTCATCGCGGAGATAACGCGTTATTATCAACGCTTATCTCCAAGGCGATAAAAAATCCAGCGATAGCGGCGAAACCCAGCAATAGCGCGAGAAATCCAGCGATAAATTCACTGCGCTAATGGAAAGCTTGCTAATAGGCAGGTGAGGACTTAACCTTACAATCCACCTCCCATTGACAAGCTGGTTAAGTCAAGTTTTTATCAGGTGTTAAATTCCAGCGATAATCGCGGTTAGCGCGACTTTTTATCGCTTCGCGGGCATTGCTAATAGGGGTAGTTGTGTTAGCGGCTGTTTCTGTTGACTTTTGGTTGGGAACGCCTACTTTGCATGTCATTAGCGATAAATATCGCTGACATGCAAAGCGGCAACAAGACGGCCGCTATCGCCATTAAGCTGTCACTAACAGCTGTTAGCGACAGCTTGCGAATAGGGCGATAAAAATATCGCCGCTTTATCGGCAAAAAGTGCCGCTAAAGTGGCGATACTGCCCTTGATAATATGCCCCTCTGTTTTTAAGGCAGAGGTTCCAGGGTGTGGACAGGTCTGTAGAATCAATTTCGTAAGCGTGTGTCTCACTGCACCTTTCTCACAACAGCAGAACTCAGCTTACTGGGGCTGAAGTCTTTACAGCTGTGTCGATATTTCTATTAGCTGTGCACCCACCACAATCTTAATTGCTTAATTGAAGAAAACGTGCTATTGTAATCTGATTTAATGGCGCTCATGTTCTCTAACCCAGGCGGATGAAATGCTCAGTTACAGTTGCGGGAGGTAAGCATGCATATGTCAATTGATACATAACTCTCTGCAGCATGTGCATAACCTGCTATGCTACAGCGCTGTTTAACTGAGAGGTTGTAGAATCGGTTTGGTTCTTTTCTAAGTGTCCTTCTGAGGCTCCCTGCCTTTGTGTTAAGTGATACTTCTCACTTCCACTGACTGAAGGGGAAGCTATCATCACCTCCATATTTTGCCATGCCACAATCAGAGGCATCCAAAATGGATCCCACTGCACATTCTTAATTCATTCTGTGAAGCAAACTTTAAGGGTGAACATCAGAAGACATCTGCACCAGCATCTGAAGATTGCACATTTTACTCTAAACCACATGCATGTTTGGCTTAATCCTTATTATTGTATTTGTGCACATTGCCCACACCTCATTTCAAAGATCACAAACTACCCTTTGAAAGTCACCACTGTGACCAAGCAACAACCTATCCCCGGTAGCTCATCCATTAATACTGCCAACCATTTGCATGAATTCACATACCCCCTCTCCCACTGAAGATCACACCCACCTCCTACTAAATTAATCTACCACATATAAACTGGAGTAAATGCCTGGAATGGTTTCCTTAAGATCGCATGGCTAATCCAATAACAAACAAGAACTGCTTGAAGAAAACACTAACCTTGAGTTCTGAAGTAGCGTGCTCTCCAGCATGAAGTGCTTCAATGCCTCATCATGGTTAATACGCACTAAATAAATACTATTGTAGTACAATACAATATATAACTCTCCTCGCCCACGTTAACACAAACATATATGACACTCAGCAGATGTGCAGTCAATTGTAGTTCATACAGACTGCTTAATAATCCCCTTATGCTGTTTGACACTCACACTCCCATAAGACAAAACTCCTACAGGCCATTCCTTTTACCTTTTACAATACCAATCCACAGCAGTAAACCACCCATAACTAACCAGACAGGCTTGGAATAATTAAAGAGATTTACCACAAGCCGCTGGCCAACAGAGGACTTTCATCTGTTCCACTACAGCGGGTCCCAGCACGCTACGTACCATGACTGCTTCTTGACATCTCATAATGACGATTAGTTGCCATGACCAAAGTCCATCACGGCAAATCTCTCCACCACGTTTTCCTCCAACCCATGCCTGCTCAGGACCATCATTTTTAAACAAAATATGTCATAATGAACAACTGAGGGCAGTAACCAGACAAGTAGACTACGGTCATAAGAAATACCATAATGGGACATGCAGAGCTGCTCAAAGCTGTCGGCTTTCTGAGAACCATAAACTGTCAGCATCTCTCTAACAGTTCTTCATTCATCACACTGCTAAGTGCTGTGTCCTATAATACGATAACCGCACCCTGGCAGTCATCATGCATGAAATGGAAACACTCCCACATAGGATTAAAACAAAGACAGCACACATCATGGACTCAGACCCAGAGATGGACCTTGAGAATCCTTCTGAGGCAGGAAATTGGCCCTTACCTGTGTGGCTGTGGGCTTCTCACAGTTATTATACATTCTTTGGTAGCATCAGCTATTTAAATGCATATGGAATGTCAGTCCCTCACTACATTCAGAACCAAAAAGGATTTGTTAAGAAGATTAAAATAGTGGGCCTTATTTATGAGAAGTGATGCATTGCTGCATGAAAACAGCGATGCGTCACTTCTCAGTGCGCCCTCCTTGCGACATGATGGATGTGCCATATTTACTGTATGACGCATCATGTCGCAAGGAGTTACAGATACATCAGTATTTCTGACGTATCTGTAGGCACAAAAGTGACGCATTGCTGGGGTGTGTCTGAAAACAGACGCAACTCCAGCAATGTGTCCTTTCACATGGGGCAAGCCCCATGTGAAAGGGCCTGCGTCAGTCTTACGCCTGCTGTGAGGCAGGCGTAAGATATTGACGCAATATCGTCCTAGAAGTAGCGCACTGAAATCTCATAGATTTCAATGCGCCACTTCTACGAGGCTTTTTGCGGGGGAACGCCCACCCTGCATACATTATACCTGGCGCAGGTATAATGTGGCGCAGGGGTTTACAAAGTGACGCATCTGCCTAGATGCGTCACTTTGTAAATAGGGCGCAACATGCACATTTTTTACGCCGCCGGTGCGTCTCAAAAAGGGACGCACCAGCGGCTTAAAAGTGACACAAGGCCTCATAAATAAGGCCGAGTATGTGCAAACCTCACACAGAAATATTGTATGAAAAACAGGAAGAAATTAAAAATGATGCAATGCAGATTTAGGAAAACTTACAACATTCCCTTACTCAAATGTAGCATGATTAGTGAAAAGTTTGGAATCCCCAAAATCCAGCTTGAAGACTCTGGGGTGGGAGAGGTGGTGAGGCCTTTTAGCACTCCATCCCATATTATTCTTGAGGAAGTCCTGTCCAACTCATGGTGCCTTTGTACAAACCAAGGAGACCTTAACTTCCTCACTGGTCCATCTAATACAAATAACATGTGTACTTACAGCAGTTTATCTCTCACCTGTTTCTCTTCAGTTCAATCTCTGGAGGTGGAAGACCGTGACCAACAAAATGTGCAGTTTTGTCCCAGTACCATAACACAGTAATATTGTATATTGCACCTGACCTCTCCACTATGTTTACGTAACAGGTGTTAACCCAAGTTCAACCTCATTCATCCATCGCTGACTTCTTATATTCACAGAAGCTTTCAGAAATCACTTACGCTTATATCAGTGAACTGACAGCAAATCAGTGCTACTACATTGATTGGACACTACACCAAGCCCTCTGCACTAGAATTCCCATTACCGGGGATGCCAGCACATCGCACTAGGTATATTCTGTATCATTTAATTTAATTTCGAAACAATTCAATTTTTGTAGTGGGTTAGGGCTAATTTCATTGAATTGTATTTAAATAAGGTGTTATGGATATTTAGTTAGTTTAATTTGATTTAATTCACTCTAATAATAATTCATTTTGGTTAGGTTAAAAAAGTTCACTTAATGTAATTTATTGTATTTCAAAATTAATTAAGGATTGGAGATCGAACCACTTATACAATCTTTTTTAAGTTTGTTTAATTTAAATGAACCAAGGGTTAGAGTTCTGGTTACTTATTTAAATTTAAGTTAATAATACTTGAAATGAAGAATTAACTTCAGGGTTAAGTATTTGCTTTCAATTAAATGAATATAAAATGATAAGTGATTAGGGTTGACATTAGGTTTAGTTTAAGGTTGTATTTATTTCAATTAATTAGAAATAAAATGAAATAGTAAAAAAGTTAGAGTTAGTATTAGGGTTACTTTGAGGGCACTTATTTAATGAAATGGTAATTAATTACATTTTAGGGTTTCAACTACAGTTAATTCAAGACTAATCATTGTGTTTATTTTAACTGTATTTGATATGGGGCAAGGGTTAGGATTGCCATAAATAAATATATAATAAGTGTATCTAATAAGCATATACTTAACAAAATAATGTTACTTTAATATAATATAGCATCTCTAGATATAGGGTGATTAGTTCTAATTTACATTTTAAAACTTGCCTTGTTCATCTACTTTCTGCCCAGATAGTAGCATACAATTATCTATGACATACCGACGACAAATGACAAATACCTCGTCTATCTTTTCTAAATACATTTCATTCCCAAGAGGAAATGAACCCCTGGGTTCATTCGGAAAATAGAGTATATTTCATACAAGTACAAGTGGCCAAGTGTTGAGTGACAGTAGCTTTACATGAATCTTTTTTGGCTGTGCTCTTGGAAGTACTTTAAATAGAAGTAAATGATTAGCATGTTTAAAATTGATGTAATTCTTATTTTAATATATGTTGACAGTCTTATTTTCTTTGTCCACTTTTGTTGTGTGGATGACTACCACTGGTAGTGGGAGCAGCCAGCATTCAATTTCTGCCACACTCATTGGTGTATGGCAATACCAGTGGCCTTCAGCATGGCAGCGCAGCACTAATACCTTTCTGATCTCACTTTCATGCTGGCAACTCGCTGAAATGCACTAGATCCTTTTAAAAGAAAATTAATCACTCATTCACTTGTATTCCCTAGTAATTGTCATTGGTTGAGGCGGGGTAACCCTTCTTTATTTTAGCTAATTTTATTTACTTTTAACATTTTACTTTCTTTTTATTTGGAACTTCAGGTATCTGACCTTACATATTTAACTTTGATTTCTTTCTCTTTTCAAATTTGTTTTTGTAGGCAATATTATTTTCTCTGCCCACTTTTATTCTGTGCCTTACTTCCTTTACTGTTTGAAATAGAACTGGAAAACACTGGACCATGGGATGCATCCTAACCTATAGACCATCCTCTTTAGAGCCCAACTATTTTGAATGACTTGATGATCTCATCATGGGCAGTTGTTAGATGGTATGCTGAGCTGGAGAAGTTAGGGGACTAGGACATCTGGGCTGAAGTACCCAACGTTCCCTGAACTAAGCATACACCCAAAGCCATCAAATAATTAAACCTTATTCAAGGGAAGGGGACCCGCTTGTTCTGCAGGTTACACCCTAGGTCAGAGGTCTTCAAGCTTTTTGATGCCGAGACCCCCCTGTCAAAAAAATGTTGGCATAAGGACCCCCTCCTGACAAAAATTTCTGGAAACTGGTACTCATACTTAACAACCATAAACGTCTCCAATTCCCATGGCAAATCATTTTTATGGTGGGGAAACAATATTAAACCGTGTATAGCAAACCAAATGTTTGTGGCTGACTGTGGTTTGGTATCAGAGGCCTACTACAGACTTCAAACAAAAAGTCTCCACAAAGAATTACCCAAAAATTCACAATGGTACTTTTTCACAAATAAATCATATTTTGGCAAAACTTATTTGGATGAAAACACCTTTCTGAACTAATGTGATGAGTCTGTTTTTCTCCAGATAGACGGTCAATCTGTGATTGCACCTCATAAATACCAGTTTAACACCCAAATACAGCAATAAGCCCCAAAACTGTGACCAGTCCAGCTTTGCAAAGGGCCCTTACTTCGCAGCAACATGTGTCGCTGCTTTTCAGTAACTAGTGAACCGGTTCAGCTATAAACACATTTTTTTCGTTAAAACCAGCAGCAGCTTATGTGGCAGATGATGGACTACGTGGCAAATCTATAATTATGTGAAAATCGCTGTGGTTTCACAATTGCATAATCCCAGTGGCCCTGGGTATAATGGCTGTAATGTATAGGTTGCAACTTTAGTGTAAGGCATCCGAGGAGAACCATACTATATTTCATGGGATGCTAGTAGCTTGGCTTTTACAGCTGCATGGAACTGGAAGTTGCTGAACATCATTCATCATCATTGAAACATACCATTTACAGTCATTAATGATGAACTGTAAGGTCTAACTAGGATGCTTTTTTTAATTCCAGGGGAGGAAGTAGTCCCTGAATCTTCTTTCACACTGTTTTTCTAAAAAAGTTTTATTTTTAACATTATGAAAACAGGCATTTCTATTTTAGCAAAAACTGACTCCTGGTTATATTAGTTTGCTGCTGTTGTTGATTTCAGTCATGTGTGGGGGGCGGCTGGAGGGCCTTGAGAGCGTGAGCGCTTGGGTGGGTCAAAGGTATGGCTAAAAACAAAATATTCTGTACGTTTTTTAGGTCCTTCACTGTCAGGTAGCTTCATATAAATTAAGGGTCAGCTTAAATTAAAAATAAATTAAAAAGTGCTACTCAGTAGGCAATGCAATATAGTACATTATTAAACATTTAGTAGTTAATCCACCTTAAATGGTCTGCGTGTTACTAGAGAGCCACAGAAATAAATCTTGGTTGGTGCAGTGGAGAATAGTGATTCTTGTATTTTTAGTGCTACGAGGTCACAGTCTGTGACAGAAAGCACTGTGAATATGTAAGTCATTATTATACTAGCATTACACACAGTATAAGATAAACTGCTACAAAATGCGCAAACCGTTTTACGATAAAATGGTGCTTCCCAAATATAGATTTTTGTAATACCCAGACCACACACAATGCAATTTTTGTACATAACTGTCCCTTCAACACCTCCTTAGGGATAGTAAGCACTATGTAAAACAATTAAAAGCACACTCTTCAGAGATCAGTTGTCTATTCTGAAACACCTTTTCTAGTAAGGCCTTTCAGTACATTGAGACTTTCTGTGAGAATTAATTTGAATATGAAACTGAAGTACCTCAACATTTTAACTTATTGTCAACTCCCATAAAATGCATCAGGGCTGCTGATCTGCTGATAAAAAGTCAGCTACAGGAAAGTCAGAATAGGAATTCGCATTGTGCCTGCCAGGTAAGTGACAGTTTACAGCAGCAATCTGTAATGCATATTACCAGGTGTTTGGGCACTTCTCTAGATATAAAACAATCCTATTCTTCCAACACATTTCACCACAATTTATTTGCCAGCCTGCCCATCCTACCCTGGCTTTCCCTATTTTTCTTGCTCCTTACTGGCCTTTAACACTTCTACCGGGATAGTCAGCGCTATGTAAATATGTTTACAATTAGAAACACTTCACAGCTCATCACAAAGCTTCCAGTGATTTTATCAATGAAAGCCAGTGCCAGCTCCCAAGCATTCTTTACAGCTGCAAATTGCCTTTTTCATTTTCAGATTCGTAGCACATATTTCCCTTCCTTTCAGGCAAGCAGGCATCCTGGAAGGAAAGAAACCTTATTTAGCTGTCTGATCAGCTCCGGTTTCACAGCACAGGAGAACACTGCAGCTTGAAGTATTTTGATTTCATAACGAACTGCCCGGGGCCGGTTTTCTTTTTCGAAAGTCCAGGTAGAAGTGAGGCCCGGGATGCGCGACCCCCTTACCATGACTCCACGGCCCCCGTGGGGGTCGCGCCCCACAGATTGAAGACCTCTGCCCTAGGTCTTATTTTCAGTTCCCATAACTGTGTTAGGGTGAGCCCGCTGCTGAACCTCCTTTGACAGGCCATTTTATAACATACCTTGACATCACTATACCAAAGGAAAGAACAGCAATAATCACACATCAATTACTGTAATACCTGTGCAATTGGAAATTAGTTTCTCCTAACTAAATTGGAATGAAGTTTGAGGAAATTAGGTTATGTGTTGGTAATTTCAATGAAGCTCAAGACCCAGTAGCTAAACTGAAGCAATCTGCACTATTGGAAAGGAGGGATCTAAAAACTCAATAAACAATATGCCAATGGATAAAATCCATCAAACAAGCCGTTGTCCAATGGATTTTTCAAATCATAAATTATTTGTTAACTACTGGCAGCTTCCAAGTGATTTTAAAATGACCATAATCCACCCTAAATGTAAAAAATGTGTCTGTGGGCTCTGAAGACCCACCAAATTACTGTCCTATTTTGCTGTTATCATATTTTTGAAGCTATTGGAGAATGGACATCTTAGCTACAAACCTGTATTGCTATTGAATGGTGTGATGGAGGATGTGCAATCTGGCTTATGACCAGTATTAGGGACTGAAGCAGTTATCCTTTCTGCCATAAATGACCTCTGGATGGTGGCTGATGGTGATGGTTCTTTCAATTTCTCTGTTACATTTAACACCATTGACCATGACATCCTTCTGCACCATTTAGGAATCTTTGCCGGAGCAAAAGGCACTCACCTGCACTTTTTGCAACCTTCTATCACAGGTAGAACACAAGTGGTTCAAATTGAATCTTTCTTCTCTGCCATGAAATCCCTCTGTTGGGGCGTTCCTCATAGGTTGGTCCTGTCAACTTTATGTTTTAATCTGTACTTAAAACCAGTTGCTTCTCTTCTGCACCAATTCAATCTTACAACATATTTAGATCAGATTGTATTGTATATTATTGTAATTGCATTTATATAGCACTTACTACCCCTGGCGAGGCATTGAATCGCTTTATGTCAGGTATCATGCTACTCCGTAACCCAAGGTTAGTAGTTAATCAAGTGGTTATTAGGTATTGTATATTGTTGGTTATTGGAGATTGCCTTGTGCCTTCATGAAACTGCTTGAATCGTTTTCTCCAGTTTCTTGTGGTAGATCAATTTAATAGAAGTTAGGTGTGATTATTGATGTGTGTTCATGCAAGTGAAACAAGTGGAATAAGCAGATAGGCCAGAGGAGTATTTGATCTTGTTAGATTGCACGGTGAGGTTATGCAGAAGAAGTTTATGATTTGTTACGAGCAAAAGAGGATTGAGTAAATAGGCTAGAAAAGATTAGATATTGGTAGATTGCAAAGAACAGTTATATAGAAGAAGATATTATGATTTGTGAAGTGAGGCAGAACCATTGGCTAAGATTGTTGAGCACCACAGCATAGGGATGGACTTTACACCAATAATACTCAGCTGGTAGTAAGGCCAATTGGGGATTGAATATGTGTAAAAGAAAGTGATTTGGAACTGCCTAGAAAAAATACTTTATTGAAATTTTAGCGCTGGCCATAAAAAGTGCAAAAGAGCGATTGTGATTTTCAACACCATCTGCCCTCTTAGCCTCTCAATGGAGAGCCAACCTCGCCACCTGACAAGGTGCAGGAACTGCTGAACGTCCTAAGAAATCACATATCATCCATACTTGAAACTATTACATGTCAGGAGTGAACAGTCGGGAGAATCAAAAAGTCATGTTATAAATGTAACACAGTAATTGTGGTTGTATGTACCAACATGATTTTATTACTCCCCAAAGGAACCTTTCTTTGCAATCTTAGAATAACCGATTGATATATTTTGAATGGCAATTAACTGAAACTGTGTTTCCGAAGTTGTGTGAAATGCTGCCCTGCTGAATTAAAGAGTGAACACACGCTGTGTGAGGTACCTTCAATTTTGGGAAAATTTCGATTGGCATATGTAGCGGCCTTCCCAGGTCGCGAAGATACCCCACTGCGGACGAGCAGGTCCGGTTGCGTCACTAGAACGTTGCCGAGAGGAACAGCGTGTGAATTTTGCAGGACTTGTATAGAGCATGTCGGCAACTATGTGATTACGCAGTTATCTACTGTATGAAGGAAACTAAGCAGCGGCACCTATTTTGGGAAACAGCATTGAAAAACCACAGTAACCACAATGCACTGATGCAACACGCCATGTGGGCGGGACCTTAACAACACATAAAGCACGAGTAATTATGCTGCTGCAATTCCGCCAGAGCCATTTCCTGTGATTAAGGGCGAGGACGCCCGAAACGCGTTGGGATTTTGAATGGCAATTAACTGAAACTGTGTTTCCGAGTTGTGTGAAATGCTGTCCTGCTGAATTAAAGAGTGAACACACGCTGTGTGAGGTACCTTCAATTTTGGGAAAATTTCGATTGGCATATGTAGCGGCCTTCCCAGGTCGCGAAGATACCCCACTGCGGACGAGCAGGTCCGGTTGCGTCACTAGAACGTTGCCGAGAGGAACAGCGTGTGAATTTTGCAGGACTTGTATAGAGCATGTCGGCAACTATGTGATTACGCAGTTATCTACTGTATGAAGGAAACTAAGCAGCGGCACCTATTTTGGGAAACAGCATTGAAAAACCACAGTAACCACAATGCACTGATGCAACACGCCATGTAGGCGGGACCTTAACAACACATAAAGCACGAGTAATTATGCTGCTGCAATTCCACCAGAGCCATTTCCTGTGATTAAGGGCGAGGACGCCCGAAACGCGTTGGGATTTTGAATGGCAATTAACTGAAACTGTGTTTCCGAAGTTGTGTGAAATGCTGTCCTGCTGAATTAAAGAGTGAACACACGCTGTGTGAGGTACCTTCAATTTTGGGAAAATTTCGATTGGCATATGTAGCGGCCTTCCCAGGTCGCGAAGATACCCCACTGCGGACGAGCAGGTCCGGTTGCGTCACTAGAACGTTGCCGAGAGGAACAGCGTGTGAATTTTGCAGGACTTGTATAGAGCATGTTGGCAACTATGTGATTACGCAGTTATCTACTGTATGAAGGAAACTAAGCAGCGGCACCTATTTTGGGAAACAGCATTGAAAAACCACAGTAACCACAATGCACTGATGCAACACGCCATGTGGGCGGGACCTTAACAACACATAAAGCACGAGTAATTATGCTGCTGCAATTCCGCCAGAGCCATTTCCTGTGATTAAGGGCGAGGACGCCCGAAACCCGTTGGGATTTTGAATGGCAATTAACTGAAACTGTGTTTCCGAAGTTGTGTGAAATGCTGTCCTGCTGAATTAAAGAGTGAACACACGCTGTGTGAGGTACCTTCAATTTTGGGAAAATTTCGATTGGCATATGTAGCGGCCTTCCCAGGTCGCGAAGATACCCCACTGCGGACGAGCAGGTCCGGTTGCGTCACTAGAACGTTGCCGAGAGGAACAGCGTGTGAATTTTGCAGGACTTGTATAGAGCATGTCGGCAACTATGTGATTACGCAGTTATTTACTGTATGAAGGAAACTAAGCAGCGGCACCTATTTTGGGAAACAGCATTGAAAAACCACAGTAACCACAATGCACTGATGCAACACGCCATGTGGGCGGGACCTTAACAACACATAAAGCACGAGTAATTATGCTGCTGCAATTCCGCCAGAGCCATTTCCTGTGATTAAGGGCGAGGACGCTCCGAAACGCGTTGGGATTTTGAATGGCAATTAACTGAAACTGTGTTTCCGAAGTTGTGTGAAATGCTGTCCTGCTGAATTAAAGAGTGAACACACGCTGTGTGAGGTACCTTCAATTTTGGGAAAATTTCGATTGGCATATGTAGCGGCCTTCCCAGGTCGCGAAGATACCCCACTGCGGACGAGCAGGTCCGGTTGCGTCACTAGAACGTTGCCGAGAGGAACAGCGTGTGAATTTTGCAGGACTTGTGTAGAGCATGTCGGCAACTATGTGATTACGCAGTTATCTACTGTATGAAGGAAACTAAGCAGCGGCACCTATTTTGGGAAACAGCATTGAAAAACCACAGTAACCACAATGCACTGATGCAACACGCCATGTGGGCGGGACCTTAACAACACATAAAGCACGAGTAATTATGCTGCTGCAATTCCGCCAGAGCCATTTCCTGTGATTAAGGGCGAGGACGCCCGAAACGCGTTGGGATTTTGAATGGCAATTAACTGAAACTGTGTTTCCGAAGTTGTGTGAAATGCTGCTCTGCTGAATTAAAGAGTGAACACACGCTGTGTGAGGTACCTTCAATTTTGGGAAAATTTCGATTGGCATATATATATATGTGTATATATGTTACTGCTATTACAATCCCTTGCTGGGCACACAATGATCTCTGCAGCAGCTGTCTTAAGCCTGTAAGATATTTAAAATGCAGCTTCTTTGTGACCAATTCAGGAAGCTAGAACGGGTCTACTGTTACATGTGTCCTTGTAGCCATTTTCTTTGCAATATGTATTTTTTTAAAGATATATATAAGTCGACTGTCAGACTCTGTTTTTCAAGCTCTGCCCCTCCTGACTCTTCCCCCTTTCCTCTGCCACATCTTGACCTCTAATTTATGGGGTCCCATATTAGTGTTTTTCCATTTGCAGCACTGGATTCTATGCAAATATTTCATTTCATGGCGCCTCCTTTTTCTGCATCTTCACATATAAAAGGACCTTCAAATACACGAGTTCAGTATGTGAGCAGCACAAAATCCAGGTATAATAAGAATCTAGGCTACATACTGGGTGCACAAAACAACAGACTTGCGCTTGATTTGTTCTCAGAGCGAAAGGCTCATGTGTCCAAGCTCTTTTTAAAAAACTATCACGTTTGATAAACGTCTCTCAGTGATGTAACCTGATGCATTAAGGTGAAACGTTAAAAAATACCCTTGCTTTAATTTTGAAAAGGCTTTATCATATTTCTGTGTAGTGTTTATTGCATGATTTACATTCACTGCTAACATTTTCTAGGCAACCAAGGGAGACTATAATCTTGTCTTGACTCTACTTCTCACTCTTGCACCTCTGATTGTGAAACAAACGGCAGCACAGCCTTTCAATTCTTTCAGAAGACCTCCTCCGCCCCCTGCATGTTCGTCAATTGCACAGCTTGCTCCCATCACAGTGCAGGACATGCCTGGCCCCCCTCCCAGCTGGGTTCCTTTATCTTCCTTGGTATGCCATCCAGCAACCGCATACTGCCTTCACATGTGCACCTTTTTAAAAGGCTTCATTTAAAGTTTTAGATACCAATTGCTCTAGGAAAGACTCTGAGTGCTTCGAGAAAGAAGGGTGCACGCCTGTGCAGGCGCGCACCCTAGAGGGAACCTAGGTTAGGGGTTCCAACTCTCATCCCTGACTTGTCTACTATTAACCGTGGCACTGCCCTTGCTACCCCTGGTTTGTTCTTATATAATCGTGGCTTTGCCCTTGCTTCTTCTGGTTTTGGAATCATGAAGGCAGGAGGAAGACTAGAAAGTAAACAAGACTCAATGGGACTCGTTCTCATTTTGGAATTTACAGGTCTTGCCTATCTCTTAGCCCCTCAGTATCAAATAAGAAGCTGTTCCAGGGCTGAGGGTGGAGCCGCAGTTCAACATTGGGGGGGGGTATAGTCCTTCAAATCATGTGTGAAGGCACTTCCGCTGCTCCTGACATTGCTGTGAATGGGCATCCTTGCGGCAGCCATGGCATTACATTTCATGCAATCCTAGTCATTGAGGCAAGAGGTAGCCATGAGACGTCAATAACTTTTTTACTATGACCATATTGAGGAAACACATGGATACTTATCAAGGTTCCTGTGGCGAATGTCCATTAACATTTATTGTGACCACATGACTGTGGAGATTGATGACACAGCCTATACTGGTTTCTTGATAGACCGTTTGACATTGGATGGAACTATCTATACTAATTTTATATCTATCTTGATACATTAGTATTCTTCATTATTAAGCCCTGATGAAGTTCTAAAGTATTTTGGAACAAAATGCGTTGGCTGGATCTTGTTATATATTTGGATTTAAGAAGAAATAATAAACAGTTGGTGTTTGATTATACACATTGGATTCCTTATTGGATTTGTGCCGGTGCACCTCTCCGTTTGCTATCAGATGTCAATAGCTTGTTAAGACAGCAGACACTCTTCAGTGCACAGACATTGTCTATCATTAATCAGAATAACTGAGTTGTCCAGATTAGATTAAAGCAGTTCTATCTCTCTGTACACAATACACTCAGAGTGGTCACGAGCAGCAGTAAGTAAGGGCTCTGGGTGCTGCAGGAATACAACATAGATAGCCGGCGCTTAAGGTGCGCCACTGACTCTGTTATATTAAGAACACAATTTAAGTAATTGGTCCATCATGCTAACTAAAAGCAATGCTATTTTTATCTAAATGATTGCTTGCAAAGCATTTCCACCCGCACGCTAAGATCCGCCAGGGCTAATTTAAAGAAATATGCATTTTATTTTAGGTATTTGAGGTGGGAGAGAACTAAATTTAAGGAGTAATAGAGAGCTTAACATACAGCGTTTTTATTGGAACTGGAGAATCGTAGGTGTTGTACACAGAACAGGATTGTTGTACTGGGTCCAGTTAAAACTGGATTATGCAACCCGTAGGGGTGTGAACCATGTAACTGGGACAGTACTAGACAGTTCACCACACGGGAGTCTCCAGGTTCTACTTGCACTAATGGAGCCTTAGACATCTCTTCCACAAAGTTCTTAATCTGTCAAATATTAGGTCCTTGGGACCAAACTTTATTCGGAACTCACCGATGATGCTGCTGAATGCGGAGTTGGCAAATTCGAAGGCTGTCTAATCTTGATTCCACCTTATTCCACCACCCTGTATTTCCCATCTCTTTATCTCACACTTGCAGGTTGTTTTTTATCCCTGTTTGCTTCTTTTGTCCCTGTCTTCCCAACATTATCTTCCTTCTTCTTTCTCCCTTTTCTGCCTTCCTCTCTCTTCCTATGGGTATGATGATGAAAAATAAGCCCTGATCCTCAGAAATGAGTGCCGAACCTCCCCACCTGTAACACTCTGCACACATCAAACACTGCTTCCATAGGTGCCACCAGTTGCTCCTGGATAATGTAGTAACTTGGGAAACCTAAGAATATGGGATTAAACCCATGCACAGAGAAAGGCAGGGTGGATGCTCACGGGACATTTTAGTGTGAAAAAAGAGGAGTACTTTCTAAGACTGTGTGACATTGAAAGAGCGACTGAAGGCTCACCATAAACCATTCAGTTTTCAAGTACCTTGCACTTCCCTCTATCAATTTTAGATGATCTTTTCTTTAGCTCAGATCCAAAGAGCTCCTAGGTCTGCTCTCTGGAGATAGGCAGCATTTAGTGTGCTTTAAAACCACAACAACATACCTGACGTTGCATCCAAGCCATGCAGCATGCTCCACATTTTCAGAGATTAGTCCTGTGATGAAAAAACTACCATAATACCCATCCTGACATTCAAGATGTACTCCTATGTACATCATGGTATACATTATAAAAGTGGCCTAAACAGTGGCTGCCAGTCAAAGATCAGAGTCTCCACTCTTAATGTAACAAAGTTCACACAAATCAAGGTTGTTCCCGAACTCACTCCTACAAATAGTCCGTGTGGAGATTATGGTCATTAATAGCAGGCTTAACAACCTATCACCCCAAAACTGCTGAGTTATCAGTCATTGAAAGTTCTTCTATCTCTATCTGTCTCACATGTCATTCAGTGGGTGTCTTGAGGCTCGACTAAGAGTTAAATGTTTATGGAAAGCCTTCTGATTTCTGGAGGTAATAGCAAATCCAGAAGGAGAATGTAGATTCTCCAAGTAAGCATAAGTCTTTTGTGGCCACTCCATACAGCCTTTAACACCAATGTATAGTCAAACCAAGCATTCTAAAATTAGAAGGCACAAACAGTCCTTATAAGCACCAACTCAGCAGCCATTTTCCTCTTTACATCTTCTCTAAGGCTCCATCTCCTACTCAAAAATATTCTAGAGCTTGAACTTCTTCGCCTATACTCCAAGACTACATCCTGCACTCCAAGACTAAAAACCAGAATCATTGGGTTTCTGCCAACAAAAAGAAAACTAGCAGTATGCAGGTCCTTTACAATATCTCTCACTTTTTGAATAGCCGCTCTCTTATCACAGTCTAAATCCAAACCATCACTCTCAGAGAGATCAACAATGTACCCATCATAATCATCCTTGCCATAGGTTGCACCGCTGAAAAGTGCCTTTCAGTCATGATCAGTTGGAGCCTGCATCTCCTTAGTGAGACTAATTGCACCTGCCAATGTGCTGTGAGGGATACCATCAGCTTCATTGGATCCATTGAGGACATAACTTCTTCCTTCCCATGCAAAACATGTTTTCTTTTCAGTTTTTCTTATTACTTATTACTGTCACTCAATTCTCCCTCATCCAGGTACCACAAATCTCCATCTGCATCAAAAAGCTCAGTTATTTTCCTTTTCTTAGTAAATATACACTTACAGGCTCCTTAATTGAAGACCAAACCTAGAGCAACTCATTTCTCACAGCTTCCCAAAGGGAGTAGAGAAGGTGGTCTAGTGGCTGCTCTCGGACAACGTGGCAGGTAGTGATAGCGCTACCACTGTGGGAGTTTAAACGCACAGTGGGAGCCACCAAGCACAATATAACTCTATGGCAACCCTTAAGGCGCTTTAAAATTCAAATTTAACGCTCACAACACTAATCTCTCTGTTTTTAGCTTTTAACAACTACCTGAATGTTAAAACAGGCATTCCGATTTATTGGGAATATCCTGAGCTAACAACTAAAGATACACAAAAGCATTCAAAATGATAACAGTATGAATAACCCAAATTATCTCATAAGAAACACATTCCTAAAGAAAGTAAAACTACTTAGCTGTGAAGGAGCAGCAATGAAAAGAGGAAGATGGCTGCTGTGTTGGAGCGTATAAGGACTGGTTATGAGTTCTAATTCTAGAATGTTATGTTTAGCTGTAGATTAGTTTTATAGGCTCCTTGGAGTGGCAATAAAAGAATATGGAAAATGCTACCCTCGGTCTTGACATGAAATCCACTGCTGCAATTCAATCCACTATATGAGCCACGTGGAAGTAAGAAGTTCCATTTATCGATTCTACTGTGAATTTAACAATTCAACTAAGAATTGGAAGATTTTCTATAGCCACCAAATCTTAATCTCTACAGACTCACTCCCTGAACAGCACTCTCCTTTTGCCAGTCTCAAAGGCCTCATAAACGTTAGGGTAGCATTCAATGTGTTTAAAATGTGTGTTTCAGTACTTTTTGCAAGGAATCAGAAATTGCTTTTATTTCTTTCCTTGGAATTGAATTATGTACTAGAAATTTTGGTTCCTGATTAGAAAGACGCCACCCAATGCCTGAAAGGACAATGCAATTACCAAATCTATCTTTCAAAAAATTCAATTTTTTTATTTCTTGTGCACATACACGAGCAGCACCAGATGTCTAATCTTATTGAGAATGGCAAAGCACTAGTTAGGAGTAAGACCATTTGCCTCATCCTTTGGCCGAACATTTCCCTTCATAGTCCTTCAGTACTATTGACATCCGTCTCCCACACTTTTATTAAATCCAGTAACAATTCCTGGTCAGTTTCTAGCTCTGCCATTAGTTAAGACATTTTTCTTTAAAGAACAATATATACACTATGGGGCCGATTCCGATTCAGGCCGGAAAACTTACCGACCGACTCGGTACGGGAATGTAGTCCGACCAACACGTACCGGCGCAGTCCGATCCGCGTAGTACGATGCTATGCATGTGAATAACGACCGACTCGTACGGAACACAAGCCGAATGACCGAACCGCACGGAAAGCAGCCATCCGGCCGGAAAATCTACGCGAATCGAACCGACCGACACGCACCAGGAATGAACCCGACAGATACGTACCCGTGAACTCCGACCCGCGCAGTACGATGCAATGCGTGTAAAACCAGACCGAGTCGCACGGAGCTCAAGCCGTACGACCGACACGCACAGAAAACAGGGAGCCGAAGCAACCCAATACTCCCCGACCGACGCGTACGCCGCACATGAAACCCAGCAGAAAGACAACGTGAAAGACTCGGAGAAGCTCGCACGAGACAACTGCAGCGTCCGACTCGGTCAGAAGAACGTCTCCTACATGCCCAAAAAATGCAAAGGAAAAAATACAAAAAAAAGGGCCAAACAAGCAATCACAAAGTCAATAAATAGTGGGGGAAAAAAACATGGAACAAAGACACACCCACAACTCCACCCATATAAAGGCCACAAATCCCTACCATGATCCTTTGCAAATTCAACTGACCTGCCAGCACAGAACACCATCAGACAGCAACCACAGACACACTCACAACTCATCCTTCACACAAGCCACACACCATTAGCACTTCCCTAATAGCACCCTCACATAAACCCAGCAAAACTGACACTCACCCACCCTCACTTGCACACTCACACACACATCAATCCCCACCACCACCCATCACCATGCCCCCAAAGAAGAATCCAAAGTTCCTAGACAGTGAATTGGAAGTCCTGGTAGATGAAATCCTAAGAGTAGAGCCACAGTTGTTTGATACATTGGTCCAACAGACCCCCATGTCGCAGAAAACCAAGATGTGGGAGAGGATCGTCGACAGGGTGAACGCACAATCACCATGTTTGCGCACAAAGGGAGACATCCAGAACAGGTGGTATGACGTGCGCCGGAGGGTCAAGGACCTACTCAAGAAGGAATATGCCTTGAGTCATCGCACCGGCAGTGGCCCTCCTGCCAAACCAGTATACCTCAGGTCCTGGGAGGAGAAGGTGCGGGCCATCCTACCACCAGAGAGCGTACATGAACTATCAGACATCCCAGAGCCTGGTGAGTACACAACCAATATACCCAATATTGTGTGACAATACACACACATCACTGTCAAGGGGATAGTGAAACCATGCACCGTTAGCAAAGCCACAGTAACCAAAAGATAATCATCCCAAGATGTGTATGCTAGTCAGACAAACACAATACCTGCCATCTCATAGTGATATGTAACTGTGTCATGACATGTACAAACCTAACAACAAATAGAGCAAGGCAGTGGCACAAATCTAACCAACAAACACTGTCAGACATTTTGCCACCACTAGAACACCACCTCACAGGGAAGCTGACTGAAAGGAAGGAATTGTGTGTATGCTGGTGACATGAGTGTAGCCAATAGCATGATGGGAGTTGTAGTCACAGATATTGGTCACCCTCACAATTGGCCCATCAACACCACTCTGAACCATGCTCACATCACAGGGAGTGGAAACAAACTGACAAGATGGCTGACACTGGGTACTGCTGTGGGGAAAACAAGCCCCTGCTGGGTGTTGTGCTCAAAACAACAGCAGGACACCACTGACTGACATCCTGAAAGCCAACTGGCACTCCCTGCAATGGAAGCACGTTCCATGGTGGGATATCCGGCTGGGTGGGAAGGAGGACTGACAGCTCTGACCATAGTTACCAGCAGCTCTTCTCACACACCCCCTTAACACAAACTACACACAACTCACCTGGGAGAATGCATTGCCTCACACTCTAATTAAATATCCCACAAAGAACTACCACACTGGGTTATGCTGTGTGAAGCACAGGGACACTTTTGGGACTTGTAGCCAAACAAACGCCAGGACAACACTGTCAGCCATCCTGTCAGCACAGGCACACTACCCCACAGGGAAGCAGAGTCAAAAGGAAGGAAGTATGAGCATGCTGGGAAGGGGGTGTAGGCAATAGCATGATGGGAGTGGTAGTCACAGCTCAACATCCCCCACCCGCATGGCCCGGCAAGCTCACACTGAAGCATGCACACCTCACAGGGAGTGAAAAGCCACTTCAAAGATGTCTGACACTGGCCTCAGCTGTGGGGAGCACAAGGCCCTGCTGGGAACGGTGCACCAACAAACAACAGGACCACACTGTCTGCCATCTTGCCATTGCTGTCACACTCACACACAGTGAAGTCGACTCAAAAGGAAGGAAGTATGGGCATGCTGGGAAGGGGGGTGTAGGCAATAGCATGATGGGAGTGGTAGTCACAGCTCAACATCCCCCACCCGCATGGCCCGGCAAGCTCACACTGAAGCATGCACACCTCACAGGGAGTGAAAAGCCACTTCAAAGATGTCTGACAATGGTGCTCTGTAGTGGGGAGCACAAGGCCCTGCTGGGAACTGTGCACCAACCAACAGCAGGACACCACTGACTGACATCCTGACAACCAACTTGCACTCCCTTCAATGGAAGCACGTTTCATGGTGGGATGTCTGGCCTGGGGGAGGAGGAGTGCCAGCTCCAACTACAGCTACCAGCAGGCCCTTACCACACACCACTTCCACTAACTCCAAACAACACACCTGGGACCGTGCTCCACAAGAGAGTGAGTGAAAAGCCACTTCCAAGATGTCTGACACTGGCCTCAGCTGTGGGAGCACAAGGCCCTGCTGTGAACTGTGCACCAACAAACAACAGGACCACACTGTCTGCCATCTTGCCATTGCTGTCACACTCACACACAGCGAAGTCGACTCAAAAGGAAGGAAGTATGGGCATGCTGGGAAAGGGGGTGTAGGCAATAGCATGATGGGAGTGGTAGTCACAGCTCAACATACCCCACCCACATGGCCCGGCAAGCTCACACTGAAGCATGCACACCTCACAGGGAGTGAAAAGCCACTTCCAAGATGTCTGACAATGGTGCTCTGTTGTGGGGAGCACAAGGCCCTGCTGTGAACTGTGCACCAACAAACAACAGGACCACACTGTCAGCCATCTTACCATTGCTGTCACACTCACACACAGTGAAGTCGACTCAAAAGGAAGGAAGTATGGGCATGGTGGGAAGGGGGGTGTAGGCAATAGCATGATGGGAGTGGTAGTCACAGCTCAACATCCACCACCCGCATGGCCCGGCAAGCTCACACTGAAGCATGCACACCTCACAGGGAGTGAAAAGCCACTTCAAAGATGTCTGACAATGGTGCTCTGTTGTGGGGAGCACAAGGCCCTGCTGGGAACTGTGCACCAACCAACAACAGGACACCACTGACTGACATCCTGAGAGTTAACCTGCACCCACTGCAAGGGTGGCATGCTTCATGGTGGGATAACTGGGCTGGGGGAGAAGGAGGTCCGGATGTCAACCAAATACCACCAATGCTGGCCATACACACACCTACTCTGCAAAAACACATTGCACACGTGGGACCAGTCACTCCCAAAGTAAAAGCCCTGGCAAGATGGCTGACACATGGGCATGAGAAATGATGTGCCTGCAATTCACACCCATGCACTGGCCAACCCAAACATGTACACACTCACAGCCATTGCAACTCTATGTTTACACACACTGTCAGGGGATGCAGTGTCCATGGGTGCCCCCTGGCCTGGCTGTGAAGGTGTGACTTGCAGATGACAACAAACTACATAGCACAAAACACACAGGAAGTCACAGAGACATCATTGACAGGGGACACCTGACAGTGAATGCAATGGACACACCAATATACCGGACACTGTACCATGGTGTCAGTCACACAAGTTGCGGTTGTGATCTGCATTCCACTCCCACATTGTTCGGCAACATATGCACCCTTCACACAACACACCACTCACTGTCAAGACACTGTAGACACAAGCACCAAGCTGGACTGCATTTGAGGAGACATGCTACTCACAGCAGCAGAACTGCAACACACACCACTGGCCATCACTGTCATGACAATGGAAAAGCCAGAGAGCTGCCGTGCCCAATCCTTATCACCATGGAGGACATTGACAAGATTAATCACGTTTGCACGTACAAAACTCAGCAACAACATCATTAGCTACGTTAACAACATCACTTGTATGAAATGAGACGTGAACTAGGAACCCAGACAACAACACAGATACTCCCAAGAGATCCCAGGCATACTGGACTGTGACCATGTTGTCCAGACACACCAATGTGACGCACAAAGACTGGCAAAAACTGCCACCACACATGTCCCAATCTTGAAAGATATCCTAAGTGGAATTGCACGTATGCCCCAGTTAAAGGACAAATGTGGACAAGGATGACACACCTGTATCAGGCACGTGATGGCCCTTGAGTAGCAATGGCCATGTACAGCCAATCTATACATGAGCTGGTCATGCACACACCTCAACATTCACATTGAAATGCTTCAGGTTGGCAGGACAATGTGCTACAACAATATCAACCTCTGGCTGTGACAACTTAGCACAATGCAATGTACAGGCACGCATCCAGATGTACAGTCACAACTGTCATGTGTTTGAACCATTGATGCCTGTAGAAACATAACATACATTGTGTGTCTCTTCCAAACACAGGTGATGATGGGGACACAGCAGCAGATGATGAGGAGTCCCTGTCCCAGGCTCCGGTGGCCCCTGAGCTCTCTGGTGTGGAACAGCCTCTGCCCTCCTCGGATGGCGAAGACCTATCTGGCCCCTCCGGTGTGAGTCATCATGCAGCACCAGCAGGACCACCATCTGCACCCCCTGCACCCACTCCTCCAACATCTGCCAACACACAGACCACCCCCGCCGACACGGACAGACCAAGGACACTGAATGACAACAGCACAGGGACCCCCGGCCCCCCGGGAAGCAACGGACAACAACCCCAGTGCCAACGCCCAAGGGGGCCTAGGGTCACCTGTGCGTGCCACCACAGGTCCCGCACGTGTGGCCAGGGGTGGTGGGAGGGGTGGTAGGCAGAGGTCGCTATTTGCAGAGGGGTCTGGACTGCATGATGACCCACAACTGGTACGCATTGCAGATGCGTACCAGAATAGCACTGGAGAGGTCAGCCAGGTAGTGGGGATCCTCAAGGACATTCAACAGCAGCAGGCTGCCCATCATGCCCGCTTGGACTCCCACATGTCCCTTGTGGAGACACACATTTCTGGCATGGAGTCCAAGTGGGACACATTGGAAGAACTGACAGCGGTGCAGAGGGACATATTGACATGCCTCTGCCAGATTAGCACCAACATGTCCACACCTCCCTGTGTGCCCACAACATCTGGTGCCACAACAACTGCAACTGCCACAGGGAGGGAGGATGACTCTGGTGGAGAGTCCTCTGCACCGCAGCGGCCTGCACGTGAGGGTCCCCCCAGAATGAAGAGGGGTCGTCCAAGGAAGGACAACTGAGAGGCAGAGGGCCATGTACATCCCCCAGGAACCCAACACCTGTTCTGGAAATTCTCCTTTGTGTGCAAACTGTTCACCCTGTCGAATGCAACCCAACTCTCCCACATGACATGGGGACTTTAAGTTGGACTAATGTATCAGATGACTGTGGACTTTACTCAGGACATTTCTGCTACCAACACTTCCAACTCATCAGTGAACTTTGGATTCCAATCCCAATGTACAGCACCCACCATCCTGTGCACTATCCTCACACATGTATGTAAATAAACTCACTAATACACCATACTTGCCTCTGTTGTGATTCCAACGTGGTATTTTGTCATGGAGATGATGATCAGCTAAATGACACTGTGCATGCTAACTGCTACAGCAATTCCAACACCGTCATGTGAGTCATGGCGACGTGACACATATGAGGGAGACACACCACTAGGGCAACACAACACATACACACCAGGGCCATCTGACTCATCGCCTACACTGATGTTGCCAGGAAATACAGTGGAATGCACAGACACCACACCTATTCAGAGTCTGTGTTAACCAGCCCACAGGTGCAGTAAGCAAATGTCAGTCAGATGTGTGACCACAGACAACACACATCACAAAGTGAAGCACAGGTTTATTACACATTTGCAACATGTTGTTTCCACTACAGATGCAAGGTAATCCCACGTGGCAGTGGCCACACAGTCAACAAGTGTTGAAGAAATAAAGTCCAGGGGTGTGTGACACATCACCTGTAGGGAAACGACTGCTTCCACCCTGGAAGTTGAATCATGGTGTCGGGGGATCACAGTTGACCAAACAACTCTGAAAGTACCCTGTGAAGGACAGACATGACACACAGTCAAAAGCACTGAAGAACAGGACAGAACTGCAATACTCATGCCCAATACATGTCACAAGATACCTACACAAAACCAAGTTAGCATGTCAACACTGTTGGGGAGTACAGACTACCTGTAAGGACACATCGCTGCACGCATCCAGTCAAGTAGCACATGGCCACACTCAAACAGCAACAGAGCACCACCAACACATATCATGCAAACTCAAATCATTGACATAACATCTCTGTATACTCACATTCAGCTGAAGAAGTTGTGATTAGCTGTGTGCGGACATCACCCTCATCATCATCATCATCACTGGCATCGTGGCCCAGGCCAGGATCCTCCACAGGTGGTGGATGTTGGTCATCGTCATCCAGGATGAGAGGCAACTCCTTCCGCACTGCCAGGTTGTGTAGCATGCAGCAGACGATGAAAATCTTGCACACCTTTGCAGGGGCATATGGGAGGGCCCCTCCTGTCTTGTCCAGGCAGCGAAAGCGGCTCTTCAGGAGACCAAATGTCCGCTCGATCACTCTCCTGGTCTGACCATGTGCCTCATTGTAGCGCATCTGGGCTGGTGTCACAGGGTTCCTGAGGGGTGTCAGCAACCACGGCATGTTGGGGTATCCGGAGTCACCTACATAAAGACAATTGCACAATAGCTGAGTTGGAAAAGAGGGTGGAATACAACATTGCAGAACACACACAATGGTACAAAGTCAGTACACACCGACAAGCCAGGCACGCTGGTTCGGCATCTGTGACATCATCCTCGGGATGCGACTACTCCTCATCACGTAGGCATCGTGTGCAGAACCGGGGAAACGGGCACACACATGTGAGATGCTCATATCTGCAAGACATACCACCAGAGCATTGATAGAATGGAAAATTTTCCTGTTCCTGTATGCCTGCTCATGTGCCTGTGGTGGTACCAAAGCCACATGTGTCCCATCAATGGAGCCCATGACATGTGGCATCCTCCCCAGGGCATAGAAGTCACTCTTGACGTCAGTGAGTTGTTGACGTTTAGGGAAATAGATGTACTGGTTCAAGTATGTTAACATTGCCTCCAAAACATCGCATAGCACACGGCTGAACATGGTCTGTGACATCCCACCAGCAGACGCCACAGTGTGTTGAAAGGTACCGGTGGCAAAGAAGTGTAGGGCTGCCATCACCTTCACCTTGGGGGTCAGCGCTGTAGGGTATGGCCGGCCAGTTAGCAAATGTGGGGCCAACCGCCCCGCCAATTCCTCAATCAGCGGCCTGTTGAAGCGGTACCGTCGGATGCAGTCACGTTCCACCATCGTTGCAAGGTCAGGGAATGGTCTATGGACAGCTGGTGCCCTGCAGTACATAGGTGAACAAAGAAAGATTGTCAGTCACCCCACATATGTGGCATTGACCATACTAAATATCGCATGATACATCATTACGAGACACAAGTACTTGATGTGTGTGCCGTTCTGTATGGACAAAAATGGCACCTACATGGCCATCATCTAACATCTCAGTTCAACATGTGTTGACAAGTTCCAGGTTGTGCTATGGGAAATCATTAGGCTGTGTCACAGTACTCATGTACTGCTGTCACGTTCCAAACACACACCACAGTGACAAGTGAGGACAGATGTGCCCCAGGCATCACAGCTCTTTGACAGGTAGATTCCCAGGGACCCTGTATTGCCACATGGACACTGGCATGACATGGCGTATCATTTACACGCCAGCAAAACAACCATGACTCCCACAGGTAGTGGCCCCTGTTGCCTCTGCAGGACAGACATGGACGTCTGTGACACACACACGCACAACATCAAAATCGATGCACAAACAACGTGGATGTGGAGACTGTCTCCCATTGTGCACATGGAATCAGAGACATCTGGAACACAACATGCACACAGACTGTGGAGGGCCATCACAATTGTGGCAATGGGTCACCCTGTGACGTACATACCATCCCACATGGGACTCAGGGTGTATGTGACATAACATACACATATACAACCTGGAAATGTGACCATGCCACATGCTCTGAACTGAACAGTTGCACATCACAGTGGTCATGTGCACAACACACAAAGGATTCTGTCCCCATGAACACGTGCACAGCCTGGGAGTGGCTGCCCCCAAGTGCCACCCAACAAACCACATGTTGACCCCCATACACACACAGGTAATGCAGCCTTACATGCCTTAGGATACAGTGTGGACAGGCTGTGGTGTTGTAGGTGTGCCCCTGAGTCCCTGGCAAGTAATTGTGGCTGGCATACGTTCACCTGTGACAACCATGGTGACATATGCGAGTGACTTGTACAGGGACGCGTCGTACAGCAATGGACCGATCGGTGCGCACGCATTGGCCATTGCATATGATGTTGACGGATGCGTGTTGTGTTTCGAAATACGCGTCGTACAGCAATGGACCGATCGGTGTGTACGCATTGGCCACTGCATATGATGTTGACGGATGCGTGTTGTGTTTCGAAATACGCGTCGTACAGCAATGGACCGATCGGTGCGCACGCATTGGCCATTGCATATGATGTTGACGGATGCGTGTTGTGTGACGTAATACGCGTCGTACAGCAATGGACCGATCCATGCGCACGCATTGGCCATTGCATATGATGTTGACGGATGCATGTTGTGTGACGTAATACGCGTCGTACAGCAATGGAACGATCCGTGCGCACGCATTGGCTATGGACTGACATGGTAACGGACGCGTATTCGAAGCTTTTGCGAGTCGGATGCAGTGAATTCAGTTGGCCACCCACAACAATGTTGCAAATTCATGGGTGTCATCAAGTTGAAATTTTGAAGGATGCTGTAGGCGTGTATTAGTGGTGCAATTCCATGGATTGGCCAGATTCAGAAGATGCAAACGACTTGGATCTATCACATTGGACACATGGGACAGTATCTGCCTCTGCAGCACACATATAATGCTGGCTGTTCCCCGGAGAGCTCACTTGCCTGCACTACATGCTCCAGGATGACATCTGCCACCACCACTGCTGCTGTCTCTGCATCCTCTGGCTACTGCAATCGCACGTACTGTGGAGAGAGCCCCAGCCTTCAGCACTGAGGAGAACAAGGCCCTGCTGGACAGCCTCCTTCCACAGTACAGCAAGCTGTATGGGAAACCAGGGGAGCAGGTGAGTGTGCTGTCCACTGCCTTACTAATTGTGCATGTTGTCTGACTAGCAAGACTTACAGTGTGTACACCAGTGGCTAGCATGCTCACTGAGTAGTGGGTGGTACAATTGCTCACACAATGCCTGTGATCTGACATGTACTCTGGGTATGGCTTTGATATGTGTTCCAATTGCTGCTCTGACTCACCACATGTCTGGGGAATTGTGCCACACACCCATGCTGCTGCAGAGACCAAGGTAGGAGCCTCAGAAGTATGTACATCATGTGTGTGACACATGCATAGCCACCTGCCTAGTGTTCAGGGTAATACCATGTTGCACATGGACCAGGACTGTAATGCCTACTCCGGACATCGAAGGCACTCTGTTCTCCCACTCCCGTGTGTCAGCATACATATTGGGCATTTTGAAGAGTGCACTCATGTGTCTGCCTCTGTGTCACCGTGGTGTGGCCTTGCTTTTTGGACTCCTGGAGTGTTTAACAATTTGGGGTGGCCAGCCATCTGAGTTGTGACTATAGGATCTGCACATTGGTTAATGCATAGGTCTCTGATCCCTTGACTGTGCACAATGGTGTATGAAACATTGAGGTGCAGGCAGCTTTGGTTCATTCTCATCTGATGGTGAAGTGCTCATGTGTATGGATTTGTGTTTGCAGTCACTCAAATGTCTCATTTGAATGACGTGGGATCATCTTAGTCCTCATGATGTGGGTGGCCAGGGGTGCACATGTGCACCTGTCAGCTACAGGGCTTGCATTCCCAAAACTTCCATGATTGTGACACAGTGCAGACTGGTGTTGTGTGTATGCACTGCCCCTGTGACAGGAGACAGTTATGACTGACTTGCCAGACATGCCTGTGCCATGACATTCAATTTGCAAAGGGTGATCCAGCAGTAGTGTGATATGTCCTGCATGCCCACCATTGTCGCATTGTCTATCAGGACATGAGGACATCATTGTGTCTGGTGATGGAACCAAAACCCGCATATCGACAGAGACTCTGCCCATCACTTTTCCTGACACATGTACTGAGTCAGTGGCAGGAGATGGCATGTGTTTGGAGTGACACATTTCCATATGTTCTCTTGGATGTCCAACAACTGTGTATGTGGTGCATGTGTGCACATATGATTAGTTGCTTACAACAGGCACCAGACAGATGGGTGCATGGACAGGTAGGACATGAGTGGCATGAATGACTGTCAGGCAGACAATGGGCTCCTTCAAATCAGTGTCAGCACTTATTGCAATGTCTAGCAAATGATGGCAGGGCTTGCTCTGTGATGTTCTGTACTTACTGTGGTGTTTGTGGTCAGTACAGGTGACTAATGTTGCTCTGTTTATCCTGATTGTTTGCAGATACATCCACGGCCACAGGAGGAGACAGCTCCACGGACCAAGAGGAGCGGCTGAGCCAGACTGGGTCCACTGCAGAGGAGACCGAGGGACCCAGTGGCACGGAGGGTGAGGGGAGCCACACTGAGGAGACCTCAGCTACGACCACCTCGGCTGAGGTACACAGCACTTCCAGTGAGGACTCCCTTGTGGAGGCGTGGTGTCAGCAGACCACAGACAGAATCGAGCAAGTCTGTCCCCGCCACCACCACCATCTCCACCCTCCCATCTGCTCCCATCCCACATGTCCGTGGAGGCTCCCGTGTAGGGGAGCGTGTCTCCTTCATGCCAGGCACCGCACCCCCTGCCTCTGTCTCCCCTGCTGCCCTGAGTGTGGAGTCTGTGGACTTGCTGAAACAGATCCATGTAGGGCAGACATCAATGCTGAGTGTCCTCTATGCACACACGGGTCTGTTCACACAACTGGTGTCATTCATGGAGGGCATGTCATCTGGCATGTCTGCCCTACAGCGGACCAATCAGTCCATGGCCTCCTCACTGACGGCAGCAGTGTCCCTCCTGCAACAGTCCCTCACCCCTCCTACCTCTGCCCCATCCACAATGCCCAGCACCCTACCTGTCCCAAGCACACACACACCGGCACAGGCACGCACCAGCACAGACACAAGCAGCACACAGACACACACGCCAAAATCCAGACTCACACGCACGCACAGTCAGGGGTCTGATACCTCACTCACAGGGGATGGGGCCCAGACACACACACACGCATCCAAGAGCACTCCGCAGTCCTCAGTTACCTCTCCCTCCAAAACCCCTTCCCTTGCCTCACCTGCAACCCCCCCTCCCAGAAGCTCTTCCTCTGTGAGCTTGGCCTCTTCCCCACAGATCCATCTGACCCAATGTACAGGCAGAAGAGGCGACCACCACACAAAGAGGGGAGTGCCCCTCACACCCGGACACCCTCCCCCAGGCACAGGCAGACTGAGGACCCCATTAGGAAGTCCCCCCGGACCAGGAAGGGCAAGACCCCACCACCACCACCACGCAGCTCCACCACACAGTCTCTCTCCTCCATCCCCCAGGCCATCACTCCACAGGTTCCCCTGCCACACCCTGCCCCAGGTTCCCCCACACACCCATACCGCATGCCCAAACTGCTTAGGCCCTCCCCCTACCACTTGCTCTTCCACCCCCAACCCAGACGCTCGGCCTGTTTGTGCCACTGGTGTGGAGACCGGGTCCCCCTCTGTCCTGCCCACCTCATCTGCCCCCCTTCCACTCCCTTGGAGTTATGCACTGCAGTGGAGTCCACAACCACCCCGTCTGACTTGGGCACTGCAGTGGGGATCCAGTCCACTCCATCTGACCGGCCCACTGCAGTGGTGCCAGCACCCACACCATCTGACTTGTGCCCTACAGTGGTGCCGGCCCCCACTGAGTCAGACACCTCCACTGCAGTTGTCGGTGACACTCCTGCACCCACCACCCCTTCACTGCCTCCTTCTGGCATCCCCTGATCCTGTCCCTGCGGTGCCTGGCCTGCCCCTTGTATGCCCCTCCGAGGGGGATGTCCCCTGTCCGTACCAGTGCAGGCAAGCAATGGGTGACAAGTTGTCACATGTCACCCTGTTCGGACTGTGAATGTGGACTGGCCATTGGCCTTAGTTTCTTTTGGACTTCCAATTTTTCATTGACATTGGCTGAATAAAGCGTGTTTTTGTTTACTAGTGGTTTTGCTTTTGTTGTACATGATGTAGATGAGTATCATCATGCATTTGCTGTTGTAATAGTGTTCAGATCAGGAAAATGAAGTGTTGCTGTGATGGACTCCATGTGGTCCATGGGACATGTGTCCTAATCTAGTCTGGATCCATAGCATCCTTTGCTGCAGTCTGAGGGTGTAATGTTCAGCATTTGACACAGGGATGTACGTTTTGCATTTGTAATTTAACATCTGTGGCTTACACTCATGCACATCTGGTGGGCTTACCACTGTTCAATGTTTCTATTTCCCTGACTGTGTGCCCATCTCCACTGGACATGCAGTTTGGCACATCAATGTTGAAGGACTCATCTGTGTATACAGTGCAACTTGCTTGACACGTGTTTTGGGTATATGCAGATGACTAAAGTGACTCTCCCGTACCCAGGCTGATGTGAGCAGAGCCTTCAGTGTGTTGTAATTGTTGACTCACTGACCGAGTGTTCTGCTGACATGTTTGAGTCATGCACAGACAAGGTTTGGCACAGCGGACCTTCCACAGGAGTGGAGTGCCCTCATGGCAGTGTTAATCCCGTGACATTGCCTGGGCCCTTGTTGTGTGTTGTGTAAGCATGTCTGTGTGTGTTCCCTTCCCTTTTCCTACACAGGCTGTGTCCCTACGGATGTTCCTGTTTGTGATGCTTGCTGAGTTGTCCTGTGTTCATCCAGCATCTTGGACCTGGTTTCTCCGTGATGTGGGTGCATGGCAAACTAATGTTCATCAGGTTGTCATCCCTAGTTGTCTTTGTTGTCAGGGCTGGGGATGTGAGCAAACGCAGATGGGACACAGTCAGGATTCCCCTTGGCACTTGTTGGTTACACAAGTCATGTAATTTACAGTTTGTGGTAGCTTTCAGTGATTGTGACACGTTGTGTGTGTGACTGCTGCCACTCCTCAGGGTCAGAGCTGCAATGTTGGAAGTTGTCTACGTGTGTTCTTTGTGGGTCACCTTGGCTTCTTCATTGGTGTGTGACTGTGGCCGGGATCCCATTGATTGGGGTGGATTTCACGTCATGCCCATGTCCGCGTACTGTGCAGTGTGTCAGACATTCACGAGTCTTGTTGACTGGCCAGGTGTGATGGGTTTCTGCACCTTAGTTCCCACAACCACCCCTGGGATTGTCATGGGTGCATGTGCAATGTCACCAGTCCATGTGAGCTTCACTGCTGCACATTGGTGGAGATCAAGGTGTGTGGTGTTGAGTGTGTGCAAATGTGAGTTGTTGCACGGCTAGACCCCTACCTCCATATTGGCCTTGGCTGACAGGCCGTGCTGATTGATTTGTGCTTGTGTAGGTGTGATGGTAGTTTGTTGCTCAGGACACATGGCTGTGGTTCACAGTGTGAACGACATCTACCTTTGTCATCACAGTGGAATTATCATGCAGGCTAGTGTCACCACAATGTGGGGTCCCTGGGGGTAGTGCTGTGGTGGGTCTGTCTCTTGCTGTGTTAGTTGCTGTTCCTACAAGCTTGTGTGACATGTGTAATTTGGGCTCCCTCTCATCTAACAATGTCTGATTGCCCACATAGGGGAATCCGATCCATGAGTTACTTTTGTATGGCACTGTATACACATCTGTGTAATTGGAATTCAGGCCTCCTCATGTGTTGTGTGGTTGGCTGGGGACACTGGCACACCCCCCCATCACCTGTTGTGTTTGATATGCAGTGTGAGGCTGCCTGTTTGTGTTTGTGCATCTGCACCACTGCATTGGCATATCTTTAGTGTGCCATTGCCTGTATGTTGTTTGGAGGATTTCCCATGCTGTCCCTGGGACTCCTAGGTCATCAGTCAGCACAATAATCATGGTTTGTATGTCCCATTGCTGCCATGGTATGGTATTTGTTCACCTCACATCTACAGTCTCCACAGGATATCTACATTTGTGTATCCATTAGTGCAGATATGTGGGTCACCATTATGATGGTCATTTCTGGCATTGTGTAATTGATAAATGGAGACAATGTCAGTCCCCATGGGTGATGTTTGTCTGCACATGGCCAAAGGTATGTTTTATTTGCACTGCACTGTTTGCCTCACCCAATCTATGTTGCTATGGGACACAACCACTACTTTGCCACTGATGTGTTTGTTGTTCTGTGACCAGGAATCATCTATGCTGTTTGGCAGTTGCAGCTTTTTCCATGACAACACTTGCCTTTTGGTCACTGTGATGATGGGGGTTTAGGCCCCATTGCCACATTGTTCAAAATGTGCTTCAGCTATGGACCCCACACTTACCTTTTGGTCACTGTGATGATGGGGGTTTAGACCCCATTCCCACAGTGGTCATGGTCTGCTTGCATTATGAAGGCCACACACATTTTTGTGTGACACATGTGATAGGGGGTCACATTGTATGTTCAATGTCATGTTCAGTGTTGTAGGCATTTGACACAGACTACGCACTCTTTTCATGATGTTGGGGGGATGTCTTTTGCTGACATTCCTTATGTTGGAGTATGCTGGTTGTGTTATGCATTACCCGTCCTATGAGTGGGGATAGTAGTAATGGTAGGCATCCAGGCCCACATGAGTAGGGGTGGTGGTAGTGGTAGGCATCCATCCCCCCATGAGTAGGGGTGGTGGTAGTGGTAGGCATCCAAGCCCCCATGAGTAGGGGTAGTGGTAGTGACAGGCATCCAGCCCCCCATGAGTAGGGGTGGTGGTAGTGGTAGGCATCCATCCCCCTATGAGTGGGGATGGTAGTAGTGACAGGCATCCAGCCCCCCATGAGTAGGGGTGGTGGTTGTGGTAGGCATCCATCCCCTTATGAGTGGGGATGGTAGTAGTGACAGGCATCCAGGCCCCCATGAGTAGGGGTGGTGGTAGTGACAGGCATCCAGGCCCCCATGAGTAGGGGTGGTGGTAGTGACAGGCATCCAGCCCCCCATGAGTAGGGGTGGTGGTAGTGACAGGCATCAAGCCCCCATGAGTAGGGGTGGTGGTAGTGGTAGGCATCCATCCCCCTATGAGTGGGGATGATAGTGGTGACAGGCATCCAGGCCCCCATGAGTAGGGGTGGTGGTAGTGGTAGGCATCCATCCCCCCATGAGTAGGGGTGGTGGTAGTGGTAGGCATCCATCCCCCCATGAGTAGGGGTGATGGTAGTGACAGGCATTCAGCCCCCCATGAGTAGGGGTGGTGGTAGTGGTACGCATCCATCCCCCTATGAGTGGGGAAGGTAGTAGTGACAGGCATCCAGCCCCCCATGAGTAGGTGTGGTGGTTGTGGTAGGCATCCATCCCCCTATGAGTGGGGATGGTAGTAGTGACAGGCATCCAGGCCCCCATGAGTAGGGGTGGTGGTAGTGACAGGCAACCAGGCCCCCATGAGTAGGGGTGGTGGTAGTGACAGGCATCCAGCCCCCCATGAGTAGGGGTGGTGGTAGTGACAGGCATCCAGCCCCCCATGAGTAGGGGTGGTGGTAGTGGTAGGCATCCATCCCCCTATGAGTGGGGATGATAGTAGTGACAGTCATCCAGGCCCCCATGAGTAGGGGTGGTGGTAGTGGTAGGCATCCATCCCCCCATGAGTAGGGGTGGTGGTAGTAGTAGGCATCCATCCCCCTATGAGTGGGGATGATAGTAGTGACAGGCATCCAGGCCCCCATGAGTAGGGGTGGTGGTAGTGGTAGGCATCCATCCCCCTATGAGTGGGGATGATAGTAGTGACAGGCATCCAGCCCCCCATGAGTAGGGGTGGTGGTAGTGACAGGCATCCAGGCCCCCATGAGTAGGGGTGGTGGTAGTGACAGTCATCCAGCCCCCCATGAGTAGGGGTGGTGGTAGTGACAGGCATCCAGCCCCCATGAGTAGGGGTGGTGGTAGTGACAGGCATCCAGCCCCCCATGAGTAGGGGTGGTGGTAGTGGTAGGCATCCATCCCCCTATGAGTGGGGATGATAGTAGTGACAGGCATCCAGCCCCCCATGAGTAGGGGTGGTGGTAGTGACAGGCATCCAGGCCCCCATGAGTAGGGGTTGGTGGTAGTGACAGGCATCCAGCCCCCCATGAGTAGGGGTGGTGGTAGTGGTAGGCATCCATCCCCCTATGAGTGGGGATGGTAGTAGTGACAGGCATCCAGCCCCCATGAGTAGGGGTGGTGGTGGTGGTAGCCATCAGGCCCCTATGGTTGTGTATGGCATTGGTGATAGCCATCCCGCCCCTATGGTTCTGCTGTTGCTAGTGTACGTCATTTCTGCATCCCTATGTGTGTGTGACATATGTCGGGTACGTGTCGTTTGTTTGTGTAGTGGGTGTCTGACTTACCGTCTGCGCCGTACGCGTCCGTACCGGTTCCGGTAATAGATGTACAGTATTGGTAGGACCTGCGTGATGGGATTCATGGTTGGTTCGTCTCGCTCGGGTTTCTCGTGGCTTCGACTCGTACTCGTAGCTGGCTTGTTCGTCTCGTAGCCGTGGATCGTCTTGTGGCGCGAATCGGAGCTTATATGCAGCTCTCCCGGATGCTCTGACGTGCCGGACGTAGCGACCAGTTCGGCGCGTACGGATTGCGCATCGTACTAGTCCTGCCGGAAGGTGCTGTGTATTTACTTCCGTGCAACTCGAATCGGCGTTTACGGATCCAGCTCGGTCGGGGAACTGGAGCTGGATTGGGAACGTACGGCTCGCTCGGAATTTTAGCAGTAATGCGCATCGTACTTGCTCGCTCGGACGACTGTTCGAATCGTTCGGGAAAAACGCATTCAGCTCGTATTTTTTCCGGACGAATCCTATTCGGTGCGCTTCCGGCCGAGATCGGAATTGACCCCTATATGTACTTACATACGGGTGCTTTCAATCTCCTGTCTTCATCCATTGGTCTGCTTTAGTGTTATTCACATTTTTCTTCCCCGTCCCACAGCATACCGCATGGAATACAGCATCAGCTCACTTCAGTTACAGGCTTACCGGTCTGTGAGTGATGGCATTAAACCCTAGCGCAATGTGAACAAATTCACAGTGAGTAATCGCCCTCAGGAATTACTGGTGCAATGTGTGCTCTTACATTAAAAATATTTTGGCTTTTAGACAAGGCTTGTTTTACTTAAGTGAGCGCCAAGCAACTCTCACAATACTGCTGTTGAGCCACTTTTGTGTCATGAGTCACCATAGAAAAGCCATTTATAAACAAACAAGCAAAGGCAAAGCCAAAAGGTCAGCAGTCAACACCAGGTCTATTGGCTGTGTCAATGCTTGTTTTTCAAGTGCTTCTGTGACACTGGTTCCATCTCACAATCACCTCACCCAGAATCTACCCCTGTAAACATTCCCAATCCATGCATGTCAAGAGACCTGATTTGGGCGGGAGACTGCTGATTTTTTAAACCAAAAATGGCTTTATTTTAGGTGTCTCCTGCCTAAAAATGCCCCTTCTTCAATAAAAGCCAATGAGGAAAATACGTTCCCCAATTTTATTTTAAAAATCTCGCACTTTCCTGTTCTAAAATGTTGTCGTGTATGCCAATCTTAATGTCGATTTCCAGTGGTACCCATTAAAAATGTCTTAATTTCCCCAGCAAAATACCTGCACACTATAATCTCGACAAGTCTTAGAAGAATATTAAATTCAACCCTTAAAATAAATAATCCTTTAATTTTTCCCCCATTATGACTTTTATATTAAAAGACATGGATGACCCCTCATGCATCATTTGCAAGGAATCTTTCCACACCTCCAGTACCATTCGCACGTTATGTGTTTATTTATACTTGTGGATTCAATTAAAAACATAAAGAAAGTAAACATTAGAGCCAGGGAACTCCTAGTACATGCCGCTATTTGTAGCTGAAATGAAAAAAACATATGTGGAATTGCAAAGGAACTTTATATCAAATTTCCTAATCGAATATTTCTGCTTTGTTTTAGATTTTAAACATTTTGGGCCTAATTACGATGTTGGGCGGACTTAATTCCGCCCAATGCCGTCGCTGTCCTGGGACCGATCGACCTCTGGTCAGTGGTCCCGACTACCTAATTAGGATGCGACAAAACACTGTTCGGTCTCATTCCTACATTTCCCTATGGGAGCAAGCATTACGGCCGTAAACCGGTCGTAATACATGCTCCTATAGCGAAATGGGAGGTGCTGTTCATCCCTACACCTTGTGGCAGGAGCCTCAAGGTACCTTCCACGGGGTGCAGGGATCAAAAGGTGCCACCTCAGCCTCCAACCGGAGGCCGCACACACAAGGGGGCCCTGCTGGGGGCCTCCAAACACGCTTTCCGACATGGTTTCCATGCCGGAAACCGTGCATCGTAATCCCAAGGGCGGAAAGGCCTGCCCTTTGAAATTAAGAGCCAGTTCCGACTGGTCGACAGACTCCTTGAGCCCATTGGAAGCCAGCCAGAATGACCGGCCGGTTTAGTTTCTGACCGCCAGCATTGTAATGCGGCAGTCGGAAAGTAAACCGAGCGGCTGATTGCGATGCGGCCCGGAAGGCTCCGACCGTGGGTGGAGCCTTACGGGCCGCATTGTAATCAGCCCATTAATATTCAGGGGCACCTCCTCCACAATGGCTGAGGAGCATCTCCCAACCGGGTCAGAGCAAGCAGCAAAAAAATAAAATGATATTTCGTTAGCGATTTATTTTTAAGCCACTGGCTCAGCCAGGGTGCGCAGGGAGGGGCATGACCGAGGCATGGGAGAGGGAAGGAGGAGCGCTGCGTGCACTCCCTAAGTGCTCATGTGTGTTTGGCCGGCCGTATCCAGCTGACCAAAACACTCATGCACACTTAGGTTTCTCTAACCCGGCTGTATTGAACAGCCAGGTTAGAGAAACCCCACAGACTCCCTGACCTGAGTGGAGCGTCTTTCTATCCCACTCAGGCCAATCCCCCATGCTGCAGAGATGGGACAGGGAGTCTGTGACGTAGTCACAGTGTCTGCTTGGACAAGGAAGTCCCAGCACCAAGGTGCGACGCAGTAGGCGGCCGGCAGAAGGTACGTTTCAACTTTTTTTAAAATTATTATTATAGCACGTCCCCCCCATGCTCCCCCCCCTCCGCGCCCCCAACTCACCATCTTTTGTATGTGGCGGGCGCCACTGTTTATATTAAGAAATTAAGTTGTGGCTGGAAGAATGTTAGGGCAGGATTGAAATTATCCGTTATGGCACCGTAGGCAACGGGTCTGTTAGGCAGATACAGAACCAATAGGCCCAAAAACCTTAATAAGAGATGAAAGAAATGTTGGGAAATGTCAGAGGAAATGGAGTTTAAAGCCAGTTGGGAGGGTCGATTTGTTTAGAGGACGGGGGAAGTTTTAGTTTAAACTGGTGTACTAGTTTGATGAGAAGCACATAGTGGTGTGGATGGCCGTAGAGGCCAAGAATGCAAAGTATGAGCTTTTTCCTCCCTTCTCAATAAAGCAAGCTTTCTACAAATTTATAAGCAAGTCCATATGATCTGTATAATGTCTTTAAACCCTCTCTTGAATTCTGAAATGTGAAGAAATGCGGACCCGGGAAGGCACCGTCAGACCCAAGAGGGCAACCGCGGCTAATGCACTCCTTGGGTAGCGTAAGGAAGGGACGGCCAGTCAAAGCCCACGATAATAGCCACACGGCATTGGCTGACTGGTTTTAAACAATCCAATCAGGGGGCAAGGGGTGTGACCAGTGCATGGGTAAAAGAAGGCAGAAACAGAGGCCAATCTGTTGTGTGCAGGAATCGTCGACCCACCCACACCGGACAATTGCGGGAGTTGCAACTGCGGTAGGCGAGAAGAGTACACCATGGGTATCAGTTGGGCCCCTGGAGGTCTCCGGATACCAGAAGGTGAACAACGCCAATGTGGGCAGAGGTGAACATGCTTTCATTGGGCTGCCTCACAGCAGGGATACACAAACGGCGGTGGACTCAACAACAGAATGCAGATAATAACACCATTGGGTCAAAAGAAACTGCCCGAGCAGGGTCCTTGGTATGCCTTACGGCAGGGACACTGGGTGGCAAGCAAAGGAGGGCCACGATGGGGTCAGCGCAGAGGGGACAAGGCACTTACTGCCTGGACCCATCCAGAGGGCCTTGAAGGCCAGACATTGGTTGCAAGGGAGAGCCTAGAAGCTGTGGCGCTCGATACGAAAGACGGACCAGGAACAATTGCTGTCACATGTGATTTATGGGTCAACCAAGTGGGATGTATGATCCCCCAGGGACTCAGTTATGGTTTACAACGTGCAGGTTGTCCAGTCGATAATCTTGCATGCGTTGGTGAATATTAATGACCAAAACTTTGTGATGTCTTATGAACCAGCATAAATAATACAATGTGATCAAATATGTAATAAACTGCAGCCATTTACTCACCATAGAAGTTGTGATTTCATTTTATCAAAGTCGGAGGCTGTGAATGGCTGGAAGCCCCTGAGGTAGCTCGCCAGTATGAGGTGGGTTTGGCCAACCTGTCTCCATCCTGGGAGTGGGGGGTTATCTGAAGTTGCACTCAAGAGTTTATTGAAATCAGGCAGGGGGTTTAATGGCTGGGCTGCTGATCATGGTATCCTGTCACCTAGGCCGGAGCTCATGGTGTTGGTTGGCACCCACATTGTGGTTGCCACACTCACACTGGGGATCATGAGGCACATTATTACAAGAAACGAGTCTCCTACACAAGCTCCTGCGATAAGATAGTGAGGAGCAGACAGCGAGTGAGTGGAGGGTAAACCACCAGGGTGCTCCAACTATGGAAGAGGTTGACTTCATCAGCACTTCCAGGTGGTCTCAGTTTCGCCCACAAAGGTAAGGTTGTATGGTGCGCATGCTCAGAAGCTCATGGCCTCGCCGTGGCTGCCCTCATGCTGTCCCTATGATTTGGTATTTCTATAGCGTGAAACTAGTTGCATATCTACCAACTTACAAATTAATGCCACCCTGTGAGAAGGGGGGGGGGGGCATTGGAGGGGGCTGGCCTCATTCAGAGAGCTATCTAAGAGGCACTCTGCCCCTCACCAAGTCCTCCACATCCCTCCCGAAAAAAGTAATCCAGAGGGTCATTGAGGCTGTTGCCGATGTTCTGGGGTGTTTTCACACCTCTCAATGGATATCGGCTGGATACTACCTCCGAAAACGAGCTGAAAATCCACTGTTTACAGTGGTTTTCAGCTCGTTTTCCCTACCTCCGTGTGATTTCGGCTCCTCACTGGGTGACTGTGTGATGGGAGCCGAAACCATGTGACACACGGCAGCACCGTGTGAGTTGGCAGGTCTGTAGTTGACTAGCAACAGAGCATTACATGGCAGCAAGCCCCAGAGGAGATTTATAGGGGGGAGGGGACTCAGGGAGGAGGCAGAGTTAGTGAAAGGGGGGGGGGGGGATCAGTGTTCAACAAGACATCCATTTGCACAGGGTTAGGACCATTGGGCGTAAATTCAGTGATTCCTCATTGCCCTTGCACTTGGTTAAATAACAGGAGCGTGGGTAATGCCCACATACAAATGCATGCCCACTCCATGTGTGGATTTATAGAATGTGCCTTGCAGGGCTTTCTTCAAAACTGATACTCTTCTACCCCACTTTGGGTTCATCTATTACAGTTACTAGTTTTTGTATTTACTCCCCAAATCATGTAATTTGGGCAACACATCGCTATTTGCTCTAAATTATAGATATGTCAATTGCAAAAATGTGAGCAACAGCACAATGTGTGAAATAGTTCTATTCCAGTTGTATGTTATCACCCCCCACTTTCCATCACATCCTGGCTCATTGAATGCAGTCACAAGTGGACCCCAAACAAAAGCAAATCCCATACAAGTCTATTTAAAGCACCTTTTGTTTCAGCTGCTTCTTACAAAAAAAGTTTTCTTTTCTCAAAAATGTCCCTCACTGTTCACTGGAGACAGGTCTGTGCTATATCAAAGATCTACAATAAATGAAAACCTATTATATGTAAATCACACCTGCCTTCACAAAGATACTATTCAGGCTGCCAACCGGAGATACTAACAATGCAAAACCACCAAGTAATTGATATAATCATATACATTAAGCATGTCATATAATTTTTCATATGGCTCAGCTATTATAGTTTTCCATAGTAGTGCTCAGTATGTAGGTTAATCTCTCTCGAACTGCTCTCAGCTTTGATATCTGAGACCACTGGGGAACAGGAACAATGTGTCACTGGACCAGAAACCACACAATTTGGTCAATTGGGTAGCTACAATTAGAACGTTTATCTCTTGGTTTCAGCGCCAATAATGTACCCACTAGACTGGTGAGTTTGTGCTTGTGTGTATGGGGATGGGTCTGGTGCAGAGCCAAACGTATGGGCCATCCGAAGGCCAGAGCTCTGTCCTTTGTGCTTCCCACTGGCAGAATTTCTGTTTTAACACTATTAAGACAATGAAAATGTTCCTTTATCCTGAAATATATGAGTGGGGGTAGGTGAGGGGATGGTCGTCACATGTATCTGTAGTACACACATGCCTGTCAGGTGCCTATGCCGTGGCTATAGGAACATTAAATAACAATAACACAGGTGTTTATGAAGTTATGATACTTTTAAACTTGGTCTACTCGAGCCACAAGAAGAAAGTGACCGAGAAGGTTGTCGGAAATTCCAAGCTGTCATCCTGGATGGATGCTCATCGCTTCCAAGTGGTACCCAGAGCACGTCCGTCCTTAGGTCATTGATGCTCAGGGGTGTGATGTGCCAACCGAGCCTCCACGCTGTGCATATAAAGTGCTGTAGATCATCCTCCCCTTTGTGTTAAGTGTCTTCTGGAAGAGGTAGCATCTGCTGAGTGCTGTCTTCCCCTCTCCAGGCTTCTTATAAATGACATAAGACACACCAAGGGCACTGCATACATTTATACAGCGCTCCAGGCACGGCTGTGGCTCTCCAAGGCACTATCATTGCTACCCAGGGTCGCTGGCTGCCAGCCTGTGAACCTTAAAAACACAAAGGGCTAAGAAATTTGCATGTGGGGTGGAGTAACAGAACTTCTCCTCGCCCACACAATCATGTGCAGTACAGGTTAGACACAGCATCCCACATAAACCCAACACAGCGCCTTATGCTCTATAGTGGGGTGTCACACTTCTCCCAACAGCACATGCCACCAAGGCGTGCCACGCACAAACATCCTCACAGCCAGCAAAACCAGGCCTCGACTAGCTCTAACCACCAGGACAGGGCCATGGTACAGCCCTAGGAGGTGCCCTCCAACACCAAACTTACACACTCAGAGCTCATTGAGGCTGGCAGTGCCGCCCAACCAGAGCTTAACCAAACCATAATACCAAGAACCCATCAACACGGGAGGACCCAATTAATAATACTATTTATAACACATCTACTACTCGTTGGGTCTCTTAGCGCGAGTTATCGCCATCTTCTAAAAGGGAAGATGTGGGGGCATTTTAAAGGTGGACTTCCAGACCACGCTGTGACAGAAAGCACACAAAGGCATGCAGAGGCATCCTAGACAGGGATAGTGCTACAAAGCCAAGCAAATGGCAGACTGTGCTATACATATACCAGCAATATAACCGTGTACAGCTCAGCTGATACCTCTGGGTACCCGAGTGGATTCTAGCCACAGCAGGGTTGGGATGCCTCTCCAGTGTAAAAGTTAGGCCCTGGTTAGACCCTATGCTATTTTAGTAAAGGTGATGGAGATAGCATGGACCTAGCTATGCTCAGAGTCACACATTCTTTTTGTCACATGGTAAAGCTGGGATTAGCACCGAGGTTGCAGGTTTCAGGAGAAGTAACTTAGCGAGGCTACACTTCCCCTAGACCTAACCTGTACGTCCTTCTTTTTGCACATCAGAAATGGAGCACAAAAGTGGCTTGTATTAGCTTTTGTACAAAGCTCATGTGGGGTGGTGAGCAGTATTTTGGTTTGCAGAAGAACTGGAAGAAATGAGTTTGTTTTCTCTCTTTACTCCATAAGGTTCACCTAGTTATGCTGATGGGCGGGACCACACCCGATAGACCTGTTACCTTTGCAGTTGCCGTGTGCATAAGTGTATTTGAAATACTGTTATCTTGGCGGACTTAAGAGAACATTTGAGGATTGAAGTAATTTTCTGAGGTGTATTGGTAGGTAAGACAGAGGACCATGAAGGTTTTTGAGTCATTCATGGGAAAGCAGTGACAATGGCGCCCACAGGGCCAGGGTGACATTGTCCCACGACTATCTGCCTGGTTGCAACATTCTGCATGGCCTGGACACCAGACATGTCACATTTCAGTACATCTATGACAAGGAAATACGCCTTTTCCAAGTCAGAAGCTTGTAGCAGTTCATACTGCTAGTGGTGTATCTTCTGTGTGTGGTTTACAAGGGACCAGTTGCTGCAGGAGGCAGAAGAGAGATGTGCTGCTGGCCACTGGCTCCCTTTATCCATCTTGTGTCAAAGGGAGTCGAGGGGGGCCCTAGACAGTTGCTGTAACGATGGTCAGTAATCAGATCGACAGGCACCGTGAGAGTGTTCAGAGGGTTGGTGTTATAGTGGGAGTTGAGTTGATGAAATAATGTATTTTCTAAGCTAGCCTCCATGATGAAGCTGCAGGTCAGTTATGCTTCAACAGAGAATGTCCTACCACTGATTTCAAGATGTCCAGCTTGAGAGAGCTGTGGTCGTTGACTGGATGTTATGAGGCTTTAGAAGTTTACCTAGACACCTAGACACGTCTTCATATGGTCAATAAATGTATTACTGGAATAGTCTGGAATGTACACAACAGCACGATCTGAGCAGCCTTCTCTAAAGGTACCTTTGCCATGTACCAAATGTGTGAAATTCACCCGCCAATGACATTAGTAAATGTATGAGGAATGCGAAATTGTGACCACAGGCTGGAAATTGGAACCAATATGTATGTATTAGTATTTATATAGTGCAAACCTAGGTAGGAAGCCATGGAGCGGTGTACATTACATCTACAAGATAGTGTTCATCAAGTGCATATTACATAAATATATTTAGGCACAGGGTAATTAAATCATTTGCCCCGAATCACATGATGTTGAGCCAAGTTGTGATGCTGGGATTCTAGCATGGGTACCCAGGTTCCATGGTCGGCAGTTCCAGCCACTAGGCCACATCCACTTTCCAAGAAGAATTAGTCATTTTCTAGTAACAAGAAAATCGAGAGTAAGGCCCATGTATTCCACAGGAAGCACATAGATGAAACAATGCCTACAGCGAACCCAGCTGTCGGCGGTCTCAGCGGTCCAGCTGCGGTCTTCGCAAAGCTGATCCGCTCAATTCCTAATACGGCGGTCTGACCGCTGAGCTCACCGTACTCGGACCGCCATCACCGATACGGCAGTCTTATAATAATGCCCCAAGTAAGTAAAACTTATATTTAAACTAAAAAGTGCTTGCTAATAAACCTAAAAACATAAAATAGCAAATAATTAATAAAATACTCTCAAACTTCTATCTCTTTAAATAGACTTCCTAAAAGACAAAAGTACGACTTGAAAAATCGATAAACTGACAGAAAAAATGACAACCACAAACCAACAAAACAATATAAGAAAGTAAGTATACATAAATTATTACAAAAGTGTGAACTCACCCAAATACTGAGTCAAAATAAACCTAACGACGTCAACCTCTACAAACTACCACCAAATGAACATTTAACATGAAATTAACTTTTTTTTTTCATCCAACAGAAAAGAAAACATCTGCTCCACATTAGCACACCTCCAACGGAAAAGCTGCAAAACCATGTGAAACATATTAACAGACATGTAAATATACAAAATAGAAGTAGTTACATCATTTTACATGTAAATAACAAACGTACAAGCTTTAAAATATTGTATATATTTATACTATTACACTAATTTCAGAAACAATGGCAGTAGAAGCAAAGTACATAACTTCACAGAAAGGAAAGCAGTTACTAAGGGCCTGATTACGAGTTTGGCGGTTCATCGAACCGCCAAACCCACGGTGGCGTGGCTGGAACGGCCGCACTGGCGGTTCAACTGCCACATTATGAATGCAGCAGTCCCATGGCAACAAGACCGCCACAAGCGGTGGGGATCCATGATCCATCAGCTGTGGGTTGGTGGTCTAGCCCAGCACTATGCTGGCGGTGCCGCTGCGGCACTGTCAAGCATATTATGAGATTCCTCACAGCCCCAGTTTTCATGGCGGGGAGCCCGCCATGAAAACTGTGGCGGTGAGGAAACTAAGGGGTCCTACAGAGCCCCCTGTTGCTCCTGGGCCAGACGATGCATGCAGGGGGGCACATGGTGGGCCCCCCTGTCTGCATGCACCTCCAGATCCTGCACGACATGGAATTCACAGTTCATGCCATGCTGGAATGTGCTTTGGCGTACCCATTGCGATGGCGTGGCGGCCCGCTCCCACATTGCCAAACTTGTGATCAGGCCCTAAATCTCATGGGCTACACTTACAGCCAAGAAAGTGCAACAACAGAAATCACAAACCGGAAATGTACCAAATATTATTCTAATGCATGGTATGGGAGGGCAACTACAAAAGATGATGTTGTAATTCATGTAAGAGAGCACAAGTACCCCCAAATGAGACAGAAATAGAAGCAAGGGTGATATTATAAGATATTAGAGAGGCAAGCACTAGTTCACTGGAACCCACAACCAAAATACTTAAAGATATACTGCCTAAAGTCCCTGAACACATCATAGGCCAACTACCACCTATCCCCACTTAAAACGTTTTATTGCACAAACTAAAAAAAGCCATCAGCAATACTCCTCCTGGCCCTAGAAGATATCAAGACATACATATACTTTAACATTTAAAAATTACACATAGGGCCTGATTACGATGCCAGTCATACCAACTTCCGCGGTCCTGTTATAGCTGGTCGGACCGCAGCGGTCTCACCGGAAGTGGTTGGTCTGACCGCCAGATTATGATGCATGCATCCTGTAGTCCGACCGACCGCTGAAAGACTGCTGACTCTGACAGCGTTTCTCCGACCACCGAGATGGCGGTCAGAGAAAAACAGTATCCATAGGGCAGTACAATGATCTCCAACTGCCATCCGTGTTACGATGTGGGTTTCCGAAGACCCGACTATGGCGGTCCGACTGACTGCATCGAGTCGTCTGAAACTATGGATTTGGGGTGCATACTCACCCAAATCTGATTCTCTCCAGTAGTCTCTGCGTGGATCCCTTTCTCCAGGTCCTCCCTACACCTGAGCAGCTGCACCCTGATGACTACGATCTTGTGGGCACCGGAATCCAGGTAGGTCCTTATGTGGTATATATCCCCAATGACTGGACTGTGCACATTCCGCCACACTCCAGCAATGGGGTACATACTGCACAAGGCATATCCCCACATATATCATGCATGTGTGTACAATTCACATGTTTCCTGTGATTTTGTATGCATTTGCAGCGACATATTCGGGGATATGTGCTCCGCCGTAGATGTGACTGCTACGGTTGCGACGGTTGCATCATAATACGGTGGGGGGGAAACTTCCCGGCCTCGGAGGTTGGAAAGGGTTCACAAAGTCAGCGGTCGGACGGTCGGTCCGACCGGCATCATAATCAGGCCCATAATGAGGAATTTTCCCTTTTACATGACAACCTAAATAATGAGAAACAAATCCTAATATTCTCCACAGCAAATATCTTACTAAAACTTAGCCAATGTCAAACGTGGATGATGGATGACACCTTTAAAATGTGTCCCAAACCATTCAATCAGATGTACTAGGGGTGGGCGGAGTTCACAGAGTTGCACTACGCGGAATTCCGCAGAGCTGCATAAAAACTCAATGGAATTGAGTGGAGTTCCTCTCCGCCCTAGTCCTACCCCGAGTGGGCCGCCAGTACACACCAACATACAAGCATGTTCAGAGCAACCCCCGAAAGGTATGAACTGCACATCCACACTTTTAACAGGGATGGACCAATAAGCAGAAAGAGGCGACAGGAGACAAACCGTAAAACATGAGGTGCTCCAGGTTAGTGGAGAAGATGGAAAATGAATGTTAGATCTTCGGAAGGACTCCAGTGAGTGGTAATGCAACGTCACTCTTATAATCTAGATATCTTAAAAACATCTCAACGTAGTTAAACATATTGCAATACCCATTCTCTAACAACAACCTTCGCCAGTTAACCTACTCTCAAATAAAGCAAAAAAGCATTCTATTGGCGCACCATAACACCCCATCTTGTCATATGCTCTTCGCCCGACTACCCAAGAACAGAAATGCCACAGTTAATATTTTCTGGCTGCATGCATTGTCAAAAATTGAAAAACAAAACAGCACAGTGTACAATGGAACACGTGGTCTATCTGACAAAGAAAGGAAGGAAAATCCCAGCGCCGCTTTGCTTATCTGACAGCCTGACAATATTAGCAGAAGCTGAAAAGAAAACTAACTGTAAGCATCGAGAAGCTGAAAGCAGGGTGATGACTGCGCTACTCTCGCGTCCTGCCCTCCGCGAGGTTATCGCCCACCAAGCCCAGGGCAAACCTATGGCAGGCAAGTAAGCAAGCGCAACCAGAGCTTCCAAGCACCGTCGGTGGAGTTCTTTTGTCCTCCCCTGCGTAACAACGCAGTCTTGGATTGGCTGAAAGCATGCAGTCAGAGATTGGCTTCTACTTAAAAAAAAAAATAGGAGGCACCTCCTAAAACACGCCTATAAGTTACCTGATTGGACGACTGACAGCTAAGGGGTCGATTCCGATTCGGGCCGGAAAAAGCACCGACCGACTCGGATCCGGAAAAATACAGACCGACACGTACCCGTGGCGCCCGACACGCCAAGTACGATGCAAGGCGCGAAAAATCCGACCGACACGTAACGAAACCAAGTCGACCGACCGAGCCGCACGGAAAATAGCAATCCGGCCGGAAAAACACGTGAATCCAACCGACCGACACGCACCCGGAACAAATCCGACCGAAACGTACACGCCAACTCCAAACCGCAAAGTACGATGCAAGACGCGAAAACCACGAGCGAGTCGGACGGAGGACAGGCCGTACGACCGACACGCATACAAAACCGAGCCGAAGCAACACAAAACACCGCGACCGACGCGTACGCAGCATAGAAAACTGCACAAACACAGCGTGAACGAAACGGAAAACACCGTACGAGACCAATGCAGGGTCCGACTCGGTCACAAGAACGTTTCCAACATACACAAACAACACAAAGGAAAAATCACCCAAAAAAAGGCCAAACAAGCAATTACCAAGCCAATAAATACTGGGGGTGGGGACAGAGAACAAAGACACACCCACAACTCCACCTATATAAAGGACACAAATCACTACCATGAGCCTTTGCAAATGCCATTCCACTGCCAGCACCCAAGAGAAAGCAACCACACACCCACAGCTCATCCCTCACACAAGCCACACACCAGCAGCACACCAACAAATACCTACCTCACATACACCCAGCAAAACACACACTCACACACCCTCACCTGCACACCAACACACACATCACTCACCATCACCACCCATCACCATGCCCCCCAAGAAGAATCACAAGTTCCTAGATTGTGAATTGGAAGTCCTGGTAGACGAGATCCTCAGGGTAGAGCCACAGCTGTTTGGCACATTGGTCCAACAGACCCCCATGTCGCAGAAAACCAAGATGTGGGAGAGGATCATCAACAGGGTGAACGCCCAATCACCATGTCGGCGCACAAAGACCGACATCCAGAACAGGTGGTATGACGTGCGCAGGAGGGTACGGAAACTGCTGAAGCAAGACTACATCAACAGCCAACACACCGGCAGTGGCCCTCCTGCCAAGCCAATATACCTCAGGCCCTGGGAGGAGAAGGTGCGGGCCATCCTACCGCCAGTGAGCATATATGGACTAGAGGACATCCCAGAGCCTGGTGAGTACACAACAAATGTACACAATATACTGCCACAAAACACACACACATCACTGTCAAGGGGAGAGTCAAACCATGCACTCATAGCAATCACACAGCAACCAGAACAGAATCATCCCAAAATGTGTATGTCAGTCAGAGAAACACAACACATGCCATCAAAAAAGTCACATCCAACTGTGCCAACACATGTACAAACACAACCACAACTACAGCTAGGCAGTGGCACAAATAGAACTAACAAACACATCCACACATGTAGCCACCACAACAACACCAACACACAGTGAAGACCACTCAAAGGAAGGAATTCTGTGTATGCTGGCCAAGTCAGTGTAGCCAATAGCATCATGGGAGTCGCAGTCACACATATTGCCCGCCCCAAAACTGTCCCATCAACACCACCATGAACCATGCGCACATCACAGAGAGTGGAGAAGGACTCACAAGATGGCTGACACTGGCTACTGCTGTGGGGAGCACAAGGCCCTGCTGCCAACTGTGCACCAACAAACAGCAGGACACCACTGACTGACATCCTGAGAGACAACTTACACTCCCTGCAATGCAAGCACGTTCCATGGTGGGATATCTGGCTGGCTGGGTGGGAAGGGGGACTTGCAGCACTGACTATAGTCACCAGCACCTCCCCTCACACCCCCCCAACACAAACTCCACAGTACCCACCTGGTAGAATGCAATGCCCTCCATCCTAACACAAGATCCCACAAAGCACCACCACCCAGGGTTATGTTGTGTGAAGCACATGGACACTCTTGGGACTCTTAGCCAAACAACTGCCAGGACAACACTCCCAGCCATCCTGTCAGCACAGCCAGCCCACCCCACAGGGAAGCAGAGTCAAAAGGAAGGAAGCATGGGCATGCTGGGAAGGGGGTGGAGGCAATAGCATGATGGGAGTCGTAGTCACAGACATTGCTCAGCCTCACAACTGGCCCATCAACACCACCCTGAACCATGCTCACATCACAGGGAGTGGAGAAGGACTCACAAGATGGCTGACACAGGCTACTGCTGTGGGGAGCACAAGGCCCTGCTGCCAACTGTGCACCAACAAACAGCAGGACACCACTGACTGACATCCTGAGAGACAACTTCCACTCCCTGCAATGCAAGCACGTTCCATGGTGGGATATCTGGCTGGCTGGGTGGGAAGGGGGACTTGCAGCACTGACTATAGTCACCAGCACCTCCCCTCACACCCCCCCAACACAAACTCCACAGTACCCACCTGGTAGAATGCAATGCCCTCCATCCTAACACAAGATCCCACAAAGCACCACCACCCAGGGTTATGTTGTGTGAAGCACATGGACACTCTTGGGACTCTTAGCCAAACAACTGCCAGGACAACACTCCCAGCCATCCTGTCAGCACAGCCAGCCCACCCCACAGGGAAGCAGAGTCAAAAGGAAGGAAGCATGGGCATGCTGGGAAGGGGGTGGAGGCAATAGCATGATGGGAGTCGTAGTCACAGACATTGCTCAGCCTCACAACTGGCCCATCAACACCACCCTGAACCATGCTCACATCACAGGGAGTGGAGAAGGACTCACAAGATGGCTGACACAGGCTACTGCTGTGGGGAGCACAAGGCCCTGCTGCCAACTGTGCACCAACAAACAGCAGGACACCACTGACTGACATCCTGAGAGACAACTTCCACTCCCTGCAATGCAAGCACGTTCCATGGTGGGATATCTGGCTGGCTGGGTGGGAAGGGGGACTTGCAGCACTGACTATAGTCACCAGCACCTCCCCTCACACCCTCCCCAACACAAACTCCACAGTACCCACCTGGTAGAATGCAATGCCCTCCATCCTAACACAAGATCCCACAAAGCACCACCACCCTGGGTTATGTTGTGTGAAGCACAGGGACACTCTTGGGACTCTTAGCCAAACAACTGCCAGGACAACACTCCCAGCCATCCTGTCAGCACAGCCAGCCCAACCCACAGGGAAGCAGAGTCAAAAGGAAGGAAGCATGGGCATGCTGGGAAGGGGGAGGAGGCAATAGCATGATGGGAGTCGTACTCACAGCCCTACATCCCCCACCACATGGCCCAGCAAGCTCACACTCACGCATGCACATCCCACAGAGAGTGGAAAGGCCCATAAAAGATGTCTGACACTGTTGCTGTGTCGTGGGGAGCACAAGGGCATGCTGGGTACTGCACACCAACCAACAGCAGGACACCACTGTCAGCCATCTTGCCATTGCCCTCACACCCACACCCACTGAACTCCACACAAAAGCAAGTAAGTATGGGAATGCTGGCAAGTGGGGTGGAGGCAATGGCATGATGGGAGTCGTAGTCACAGACATAGCTCACCCCCACAACTGTCCCATCAACACCACCCTGAACCATGCTCACATCACAGGGAGTGGAGAAGGACTCACAAGATGGCTGACACTGGCTACTGCTGTGGGGAGCACAAGGCCCTGCTGCCAACTGTGCACCAACAAACAGCAGGACACCACTGACTGACATCCTGAGAGACAACTTACACTCCCTGCAACGCAAGCACGTTCCATGGTGGGATAACTGACTGGCTGGCTGGGTGGGAAGGAGGTCTGGCTGTCAACCAAACACAAGCAATGCAGACCATGTTCACACCCCAGAAAATACATAGAAATGCCCAAATAATGCAGGACAATGTGCCACACCAATATCAACCCCTGACTGTGACGACTTAGGACAATGCAATGTACAGGCCCGCACCCAGAGGCACAGTCACAACTGTCATGTGTGTCAACCACTGATGCCTGCAGAAACATGACATACATTGTTTGTGTCTCCCAAAAACAGGTGATGATGGGGACACAGCAGCAGACGCTGAGGAGTCCCAGTCCCAGGCTCAAGAGGATGCCGAGCTCACTGGCGTCGTACAGCCTCTGTCCTCCTCGGACGATGAACAACCTGGCACATCCGGTGCAAGTCAACATGCAGCACCAGCAGGACCACCAGCTGCAGCACCAGCAGGACCACCAGCTGCACTCCCTGCACCCACCCCTACAACGACTGTCACCACGAATACCATCCCTGCCGACATGGACAGAATAAGGAGCAACACCAGCGCAGTGACCCTGGACCAACCTGGGGCCATGGACACCACCACCACCACCAACCCCCAAGGTGGACCAGGGTTATCTGTGCGTGCAACTGCACACACTGCACATGTCAGCAGGGGTGGTGGGAGGGGTGGGAGACAGAGGTCGCTGCTTGCAGACGTTGCTGGTGTGCATGACGACCCACAACTGGTACGCATAGCTGATGCGTACCAGTCCAGCACCGGAGAGCTCAGCCAGGTAGTGGGGCTCCTCAGAGACATCAAACAGCAGCAGGCTGCCCATCATGCCCGCTTGGACTCCCACATGTCCCACGTGGAGTCACACATGTCCCGTGTGGACTCACACATGTCCCGCGTGGAGTCCAAGTGGGATGTACTGCATGAGATGACGGCGGTGCACAGGGACATTTTACAATGCCTCCGCCAGATGAACAGCAACCAGTCCACACCTCCCTGTGTGCCAACAACATCTGGTACCGAACAAACTGCAACTGCCACAGGGAGGGAGGAGGACTCTGGCGGAGAGTCCCCTGCACCGCAGCAGCCTGCACTTGAGGGCCCCCCCCAAGAAGAGGGGTCGTCCGAGGAGGGGAAAGTGAGAGGCCGATGGCCAAGCGCAACTCCCAGGAAGCCTGAACCTGTTCTGGATGTTCGCCTTTGTGCACAGACTGTTCACCCTGTTGACGGCAACACTACTCCCACACATTGCATGGGGAGTACAAGTTGGACCAATGTGTCAGACAACTGTGGCCCCGATACTGGGGATCCTGTCTACCCGGACTTTCAATTCACCTAGGAACTTGGGATTGCAAGATTCATGTACAGCACAACACATCCTATGCACTATTTACACAAATGTATCACAATAAACACACTAATACACCATACTTGCCTCTGTCGTGATTCCAACGTGGGTGCTGTTATGGGGATGATGAACTGCAAAATTACACTGTGTATGCGAACTGCAACAGCAAGGACAACACAGGCATGTGAGTAAAGGCAACGTGACACATATGAGGGAGACACACCACCAGGGCTACACAACACATACACACCTAGGCCATCTGACTCATTGCCTACACTGATGTTGCCAGGGAAGACGGTGCAATGCACAGACACCACACCCATTCCCAGTTGTAGTCAAGTAGCCCACAGGTGCAGTAAGCAAATGGCAGTCAAATGTGTGACCACAGACAACGCACATCACTAAGTGAAGCACAGGTTTATTACACAGTAGCAACATGCCGTAACCACTACAGATGCAAGGTAACCCCACCTGGTAGCGGGCACGCAGTCAACAACTGTAGACGGAAGGAAGTCCATGGGTGTGGCGCACATCACCTGTAGGGACACAACAGCTACCAGCCTGGATGTGCAATCACGTCGTCGGTGGACACAGTTGACCAAACGAATCTGAAAGTACCCTGTGAAGGACAGAAATGACACACAGTCAAAAGCAATGCAGTACAGGACAGAACAGCAAAACTCATGCACAATACATGTTACAAGATACCCACCCAGAACCAAGTTAGCATGTCAACACTGTTGGGGAGTACAGCCCACCTGTAACCACACATCGCAACACACATCCAGTCAAGTAGCCCATGGACACACTCCAACAGCGCCAGAGCCCCACCCACACATCATGCCAACTCACATCATTCACATGACACCTCAGGATACTCACATTCAGCTAAAGAAGTTGGTGATGAGCTGTGTGCGGACATCACCATCACCATCATCATCATCATCGTCACTGGCATCTTGGTCCAGGCCAGGATCCTCCACAGGTGGCGGATGTTGGTCATCGTCATCCTGGATGAGAGGCAACTCCTTCCGCACTGCCAGGTTGTGTAGCATGCAGCAGACGATGATAATCTTGCACACTTTCGCAGGGGCATATGGGAGGGACCCTCCGGTCTTGTCCAGGCAGCGGAAGCGGCTCTTCAGGAGACCAAAGGTCCGCTCAATCACTCTCCTGGTCCGACCATGTGCCTCATTGTAGCACATCTGGGCAGGTGTCACAGGGTTCCTGAGGGGTGTCAGCAACCACGGCATGTTGGGGTATCCCGAGTCACCTACGGACAGACAAGTGCACATCAGCTGACTTGGAAAAGTGGGCGGAATACTACAGATCAGATCACACACAATGGCACAAAGTCAGTACACACCGACAAGCCAGGCACGCTGGTTCTGCATCTGTGCCATCATCCTGGGGATGCGACTACTCCTCATCACAAAGGCATCGTGTGCTGAACCAGGGAAACGGGCACACACGTGTGTGATGGTCATGTCTGCAAGACACACCACCAGTGCATTGACCGAGTGGTAGTGCTTGCGGTTCCTGTAGGCCTGCTCCTGGGCCTGTGGTGGTACCAAAGCCACATGTGTCCCATCAATGGAGCCAATGACATGCGGCATCCTCCCCAGGGCATAAAAGTCACTCTTCACGTCAGTGAGTCGTCGCAGTCTAGGGAAATAGATGTACCGGTTCAGGAAGAGCAACATTGCCGCCAAAACATCGCGGAGCACACGGCTGAACATGGTCTGTGACATCCCACCAGCAGACGCCACAGTATGTTGGAAGGTACCGGTGGCAAAGAAGTGTAGGGCTGCCATCACCTTCACCTTGGGGGTCAGCGCTGTAGGATACGGCCGGCCAGGCTGCAAATGTGGGGACAACTGCACTGCCAAATCCTCAATCAGCTGCCTGGTGAAGCGGTACCGTCGGATGCTGTCCCGTTCCACCATCGTTGCCAGGTCTGGGAATGGCCGATGGACAGCAGGAGCCCTGCAGTGCAGAGGAGAAGTAAGCAAGATCGTCAGTCACCCCACATATGCGGCATTGAACACACTCAAGATCCCAACATACATCATCATGAGGCACAACTACATGAAGTGTGCAGTACCGGAAGGACATGTATGGTACATACATGGCAACATCTGTCAACACGGTCCTACAGGTGGCATCAATTTGTCCCAGGTTGGCCCATTGGATATCATGATGCCGTGTCACAGTCACCCCCCACAGTGACATGTGAGGACAGATGTGCCCCAGGCACCACAGCTCAACGACAGGTACATTCCCAGGGACCCTGTAATGCCACATGGACACTGGCATCACCTGGAGTATCATGTGTACACCACAGCAAAACAAACATGACCCCCACAGGTAGTGGCCACACTTGCCATGGCAGGACAGACATGGACGTCTGTGACACACACGCACAACATCAGAGTCCATGCACACACAACGTGGATGTGGAGACTGTCTCCCATTGTGCACATGAAATCAGAGACATTGTAAACACTACATGCACAAAGACTGTGGAGGGCCATCACTATTGTGCCACTGGGACACCCTGGCTCAAACATACCGTCCCACATGGGACTCACGGGGTATGTGACATGACATACACAAACACCACTGTGAAATGTGACCATGACACATGCACAGATATGAACAGTTGCACATCACAGTGGTCACGTACACGTAACACCCAGGATCCTGTCCCCATGAACACGTGCACAGCCTGGGGGTGGCTGCCCACAGGTGACACCCACAGGACAACATGTACACCAACATACACACAATAGGAAATGCAGCCTTACATGCCTTATGATAAGGTTTGGACAGGCTGTCGTGATGTAGGTGTGCCCCTCACTCCCTGGGAGCTATCTGTGGCTGGCATATGTCCATCTGAGACAGGCATGCTGACCTATGCCAGTCACATGTACAGTGATGCGTTGTACCGCAATGGACCGATCGGTGCCTCCGGCCGGCCCATTGCCTTCAATGTGTGCGGGTACGCGTTGTACCCCTGTGCGCGTTGAACCGCAATGGACCGATCGGTGCCTCCGGCCGGCCCATTGCCTTCAATGTGTGCGGGTACGCGTTGTACCCCTGTGCGCGTTGAACCGCAATGGACCGATCGGTGCCTCCGGCCGGCCCATTGCCTTCAATGTGTGCGGGTACGCGTTGTACCCCTGTGCGCGTTGTACCGCAATGGACCGATCGGTGCCTCCGGCCGGCCCATTGCCTTCAATGTGTGCGGGTACGCGTTGTACCCCTGTGCGCGTTGAACCGCAATGGACCGATCGGTGCCTCCGGCCGGCCCATTGCCTTCAATGTGTGCGGGTACGCGTTGTACCCCTGTGCGCGTTGAACCGCAATGGACCGATCGGTGCGCACCCATTGACAATGGGCTTGCCTGGCAACGGACGCGTTTTCGAATTTCGAACGAGTCGGTTGCTGGGAATTCAGTTGGTCACCCACAACAATGTTGCAAAATCATGTATGTCATGAAGTTGAAGATTTGAAGGATGCTGTGGGCGTGTTTTGGTGCTGCTATTCCATGGATTGGCCAGATTCAGAAGATGCAAACGACTTGGACCTATCACTTTGGACACAAGGGACAGGATCTGCCTCTCCAGCACATATATATTGCTGGCTGTTCCCCTGAGAGCCCACTTGCCTGCACTACATGCTCCAGGACGACATCTGCCACTGCACTGCTGCTGTCTCTGCCCCTCTGGACCCTGCAATGGCACGTACTGTGGAGAGAGCCCCAGCCTTCAGCCTTGAGGAGAACCAGGCCCTGCTGGACAGCCTACTTCCACAGTACAGCAAGCTGTATGGGACACCAGGGGAGCAGGTGAGTGTCCTGTGCACTGCCTTTCTGAATGTGCATTTTGTCTGACTAGCAAGGCTGAGAGTCTGCACGCCACTGGCTAGCAGGCTCACTGAGTAGTTGTCACCCCCCATAGTGTGTAGTGACTTGCACTGGACAGGTATGGTGCAGTGACAGTGCTTCTGAACAGGGTTTTACTCCCCATGCAATGATACCATGTAGTGACTTCTGGAAAACTGTCCATGGGCAGCCGTGCACTGCCTGTGTACACCATGTGCCCCTGTGATTGCGACATGTATATGCAACTGTGTCATGCACGGATATGTTGCATGTGTAGTAATGGCCTTATCACTTTGTCATCCTGACAGGCTTCTGCCCATCGGAAGCAGGAGATATGGAAGGACATCGTCCGGGCTGTCCGGTCCGTGGGGGTCTACAAGCGCCGGATCCGCAACTGCCAAAAGAGGTGGCAGGACCTTCGGGGCTGGACCCGGAGGATTGCACGGGTCCAGCTGAAGCTGTCGCCTCCTCGCAGGAGGGGCGGAACACGGACCCTGACCCCCCACATGCTCAGGATCCTGGCGGTGGTCTTTCCAGACCTGGATGGGCAGCTGAAGGCCAGAGAGCAGCAAGGAGGGGGTGAGTCAAAGACTGCACTGTGTACTCTGTCTAACATGCTATGTGCCCTCCTCGGGCCTGGTTAAACTGCCACAGTACAGCGGTCATGTTGTCCAGGAGCCATGTCCCTCTATTGTGCACTGCCCACTCCTCATCTGATACCCAGGTGTGGCCCTTACATGCAGGGAATTCTGTCACTTAGGACTGTGTCCTTGCAGTTTGCTTGACTCAAGGTGGGAGACAGCATCTGTTTCCCTGACTCTGTGGTGGGCATCATGGGTGGGTCCATTGCTTACACAATGCCTGTATTCTGACATGTATTCAGCGTGTTACTTTGATCTGTGGTCCAATTGCTGAGCTGATCCACCACATGTGGCTGGGGTATCTGGCACACACCCATGCTGCGGGTGGGAACAATGTTTGGGCCCCAGGAGTATGTATATGACGTGTGTCACACATACTTAGCCAGCTGCCTACAGTCCAGGGCTCATCCCTCATTCATGTGGGGCTGGACAGTCATGCCTACTCCAGGCCATACAATACACTCTGTACTCCCACTCCCGTGTATCAGCTGACACATTGTGCGCAGTGATTTGACCCCTCAGGTGTCTGCCTCTGTGTCAGTGTGCTGTGGATTAGTCGCCAGGACTGCTGTGGAGTTTCTTGGTAGGGGCTCAGCATGCCACTGGAGATGTGACCATAGGAGACGATACTTGTGTGACACATAGGTGTCTGATCAGCTGCCCATGCAGACTGGGGCATGTGAATGTGAAGTTCAGGCAGCTGTTCCCCATGCACAGCAGAGTGTGAGGGGCTCAGGTTCAGAGGGTAGTGTCACAGGTCTACCATATGTCCAATAGGTATGACCTGGACAGATGAGGGTTAAGAGGATGTGTTGTGGGGGGATGTACATGTGCACTTGTGCAGCTCCAGGACTTGCATTCCCCATGACCTACTATTGTGACACAGTGCAGAGTGTTGTTGTCTGGCTGCAAAGTCATACATCACTGAGACAGTGATGTATGACTTTGCAGTCATGCCTCCGCCATGGCATGTGTCTACTGATTGGTGAGCCTGCAGGGGAGTGACATGTGCTACATGCACACCATAGTGGCGCTGGCTATCAGGACATGGGTGCATCATGGTGTCTGTCGCTGGTATGCATCACATGCATTTCCTATTTGACTCTGGGCATCCCTTTCATCCGGAAACCTGTACTGACTCAGTGGCAAGAGCTGTGATGTGTGCATGTCCACATGCCACACCGTGTCCTCTGCACTGTCCAACTACTGTGTACTTGGTGCATGTGTCAACACTGGGGTGTTGCAATCCAACAGACACCAGACAGATGGGTGCAAGGCCATGTGGGATGTGAGTGCCATGCTTGGCATCGGACTGACAATTGACTTCTCCTGTTCAATTAGGGCACTTTTAGCAATGTACAACTGATGATGCCAGGGCTTGCTCTGTGATGTGCTGTGCTCACAGTGGTGTGTGCGTTATGTGCAGGTGACTGATGTCTGTCTGTATCCCCATTGTTTGCAGATACATCCACGGCCACGGAAGGGGACAGCTCCACGGACCAGGAGGAGCCAGAGAGCCAGACTGGGTCAGCAGCCGAGGAGTGGTCGGAGGGACCCAGTGGCACGGAGGGCGAGGGGAGCCACACCGAGGAGTCCTCAGCAGCATCCACCTCAGCTGAGGACCAGAGCAACTCGGAGGATGACTCCCTTGTGGAGGCGGGTGTCAGCAGCCACCACACCCCAGCTAGTGTTGCTGTCCCCGCCACCACCAGCACCACCACCGCCCTCCCATCGGCTCCCATTCCCCAGGTCCGTGGAGGCTCCCATGTCCGGGAGCGTGTTTCCTTTGGGCCAGGCACCGCACCCCCTGCCCCTGTGTCCCCTGCTGCCCTGAGTGAGGAGTCTGGGTACCTCCTTCGCCAGCTCCATGTAGGGCAGACAGCCATGCTGAGTGTCCTCCATGCGCACACCGCGCTGTTGACTCAGCTGGTGTCGTTCATGGAGGGCATCTCATCGGGCATGTCTGACCTACAGAGGGGCAATAGGTCCATGGACTCCTCCCTGACGGCAGCAGTGTCCCTCCTCAAACGGTCCCTCACCCCTCCTGCCTCTGCTCCATCCACACTCCCCAGCACCTTACCCGTCCCAAGCACACACACACCGGCACAGGCACACACCAGCACACACACATCCAGCACACTGACACACACGCCAATGACAAAACGCACACGCACGCACATTCAGGGGACTGAAGCCAGACTCACAGGGGATGGGGCCCTGGAACACACACACGCATCCACATGCACTGCGCAGTCCTCAGTTCCCTCTCCCTCCAAAGCACCCTCCCTTGCCTCACCTGCAACCCCAAAGTCACAGCAGCTCTTCCTCTGTGACCTCGGCCTCTTCCCCACCGATGAAGCTGCTCCAGCATCCCGGGGGAAGAGGAAGCCCACCCACACGGAGCAGAGTGCCCCTCGCCCCCGGACACCCTCCCCCAGGCGCAGACGGACTGAGGCCCCCACCCGCAAGTCCCCCGGAGTCCTAAGAGCAAGACCCCGCCACCGCCCTGCAGCTCAGGCACAAGGTCTCCGTCCTCCATCCCTCAGGCCCCCACTGCACAGGTGCCCCCACCACACCCTGCCCCAGGTTCCCCCACCCACAGATATACCATCCCCAAGAGGATCAGGCCTTCTCCCCCTGCCACTTGCTCTCCCAGCACCACACCCCCGCTGCGCTTGTCTGTGCCACTGATGTGGTGAGGGTGTCCTCCCCCTCTGTCCAACCCACCTTGCCTGTTCCCCATTCTCCTCCCCTGGAGGTAGGCACTGCAGTGGAGTCCACTACCGCCCTGTCTGACTTGGGCACTGCAGTGGCGGACCTGTCCACTCCATCTGCAGGGTCCACTGCAGTTGTGCCGGCACCCACGACATCTGAGTCATGCCCCCAGTTGTGCCGGCACACACCATGTCAGACACCTCCACTGCAGTTGTCAGTGGCTCGCCAGCACCCACCACCCCTTCCCTGACTCCCCCTGGTGAGCCCTGATCCTGTCCCTGCGGTGCCTGGCCTGCCCCCGGTTGCCCCTCCTAGTGGATTGTCCCTGGTTTTGTGCAGGCATGCGTAGGGTGACATCTGCCAGTGTCACCCTGTTTGAACTTTGACAATGGACTGGCCATTGGCCTTTGCTCTATTTTTTCTGGACGTCGTTTTCAATCAACACATATGCTGAATAAAGCAACTTTCTTTTCTCTAGTGCTCATGCTTCAGATGTACATGTTGTTGGTGCTGCTAACCATGCCCTTGCTGCAGTGATGGTGATATCTGGTCTCATGATTATGAAGTGTTACTGTGCAGGAACCCATGTGGTCCAGGGGGAATGTGTCCTATCATGTGGTGTATCCATATCATCAATAGCAGCATCTGAGGGTGTCATGTGTTCAGTATTTGGCAATGGGTTTCCTACTTACATTAGCAATTTCATATCTGTGGCTTCCACCCCTGCACATCTGTTGTGCCTGCCATCGTTGCATTTGTCTACTTCCCTGACCGTGTTGCCATCTCCAGTGGACATGCAGGTTTGGGCATCAATGGGGAAGGACTCATCCGTGTAGTCAGTGCAACATTGCTATACAAGTGTGTTGGATCTGTGCTGATGATTCCGTTGGCACATCCATGACCAGGCTGATGTGATGGGAGCCCTCATTTGGTGCTAATTGTTGATTGTGTGACCAAGTGCTCAGCTGACATGATGGGGCCCTACTGAGGCAACATATGGCACAGCTTTCCTCACACAGGAGTGGAGTCCCCTCATGGCAGTGTGTACACGTGTGACATTGCCTGCGCCCAAGGTGTGTGTTGTATGTGCATGTCTGTGTGTTCACTTCCATTTATCTGCGCATGCTGTGATCCCTAGTGTTGTACCTGTTTGTGATGCTTGCTGACTTGAGCTATGTTCCCCCAAAGTCTTCTCCCTGTGTTCTCTGTGATGTGGGTGCATGGCACATTACTGGTCATCAGGGTGTCACCCATAGGTGTGTTTGCTGTCAGGGCTGAGTTTGTGTGCAGACGCAGATGGGTCACAGTCAGGTTTCCCCTTGGCACTTGTTGTTTGCCCCTGTCATGTGATTTTCAGTTCGTGTTGTCTTTCAGTGATTGTGACACGTTGTGTGTGTGACTGCTGGCACTCCTCAGGGTCCGGGCTGCAATGTTGGTTGTTGTCTATGTGTGTTCTTTGTGGGTGACCTTGGCTTCTTCATTGGTGTGTGACTGTGGCTGGGATCCCATTGGTTGGTGTAGTATCGCCGTCATGTCCATGTACAGCGTAGTGTGCAGTGTGTCAGACATTCAGGAGTCTTGTTGAGTGGCCATGTGTGATGTGTTTCTGCACCTTGGTTCCCACCCACCACCCTGGAATAGTCATGGGTGCATGTGCAATGTCACCAGTGCATGTGTACTTCACTGCTGCACATTGTTAGAGGTCGAGGGGTGTGGTCTTGAGTGTGTGCAGATGGGAGTTGTTGCCCAGCTAGTCCCCTGCCTCCATGTTGGCCTTGGCTTACTGGCCATGCTGATTGATTTGTGCTTGTGTAGGTGTGATGGTAGTTTGTTGCTCAGGACACCTGACTGTGGTTCACAGTGTGAACGACATTTAGCTTTGTCATCACAGTGGGATTTTTATTCAGCCCAGGGTCACCACATTGTGGGGGCCCTGGGGGTGGTGCGTCTGTGTCTTGCTGTGTCAGTTGTTGTTCCTACGTGCCTGTGTGACATGTGTGTTTTGTGCTCCCTCTCATCTGACAATGCCTGCTTGCCCACATAGGGGATTTGGATCCATGAGTTACCTTAGTGTGGCAGTGTATGCACATCTGTATGATTGGTATTCAGCTCTCCTCATGTGTTGTGTGGTTGCCTGGGGACACTGGCACCCCCACCCCTCACCTGCTGTGTATGATGACAGTGTTGGTCTGCCTGTTTGTGTTTGTGCATCTGCACCACTGCATTGGCATATCTTGGGTGTGCCATTGGCTGTATGTTGTTTGGTGTGTTTCCCCTGCTGTCCCTGGGACTCCTAGGTCATCGGTCAGCACAGTGATCATGGTTTGTGTGTCCCATTGCTGCCATGGTATGGTATCTGTTCACCTCACATCTGCTGTCTCCACAGGATATCTGCATTTGTGTGCCCATTGGTGCAAATATGTGGTTCTGCATTCTGATGGTCACTTCTGTCATTGTGTCATTGATGACTGTTGACGGTCTCAGCACACATGGGTGTTGTTTGTCTGCACATGGCCAAAGGAATGTTTCATTTGCACTGCAGTATTTGGCTCCCCCAATTTATGTTGCAATGGGACACATACACTACTTTGCCACAGATGAGTTTTTGGTTCTGTGACCAGGAATGATCCATGCAGTTTGGCAGTTGCAGCTCTTTCTTTGTCAACAATTACCTTTTGGTCACTGTGATGATGAGGGTGTAGACCCCATTGCCACAATGGTCAAAATGTGCTTCGGCTATGGACCCCACACTTGCCTTTTGGTCACTGTGATGATGGGGGTTTAGACCCCATTGCCACAATGGTCAGAATGTGCTTCGGCTATGGACCCCACACTTGCCTTTTGGTCACTGTGATGATGGGGGTTTAGACCCCATTGCCACAATGGTCATAATGTGCTTCAGCTATGGACCCCACACTTGCCTTTTGGTCACTGTGATGATGGGGGTTTAGACCCCATTGCCACAATGGTCAGAATGTGCTTCGGCTATGGACCCCACACTTGCCTTTTGGTCACTGTGATGATGGGGGTTTAGACCCCATTGCCACAATGGTCAAAATGTGCTGCAGCTATGGACCCCACACTTGCCTTTTGGTCACTGTGATGATGGGGGTTTAGACCCCATTGCCACAATGGTCAGAATGTGCTTCGGCTATGGACCCCACACTTGCCTTTTGGTCACTGTGATGATGGGGGTTTAGACCCCATTGCCACAATGGTCAAAATGTGCTTCAGCTATGGACCCCACACTTGCCTTTTGGTCACTGTGATGATGGGGGTTTAGACCCCATTGCCACAATGGTCAAAATGTGCTGCAGCTATGGACCCCACACTTGCCTTTTGGTCACTGTGATGATGGGGGTTTAGACCCCATTGCCACAATGGTCAGAATGTGCTTCGGCTATGGACCCCACACTTGCCTTTTGGTCACTGTGATGATGGGGGTTTAGACCCCATTGCCACAATGGTCAGAATGTGCTTCGGCTATGGACCCCACACTTGCCTTTTGGTCACTGTGATGATGGGGGTTTAGGCCCCATTGCCACAATGGTCATGGGCTGCTTGCATTGTGGGTGCCACACACATATATGTGTGGCACATGTGCTAGGGGGTCACATTGTATGTTCAAAGTCATGTTCGGTGTTGTAGGCATTTGACACAGCCTACACACGCTTGTCATGGTGGTGGGGGGATGTCTTTATCTTGCATTCCCTAGGTTGTGGTGTGCTTGTTGTGTCATGCATTGTCCATCTTATGAGTGGGGGTGGTAGTAGTGGTAGGCATCCAGCCCCCCTGGCTAAGGGTGGTAGTAGTGGTAGGCATCCAGCCCCCCTGGGTGAGGGTGGTAGTAGTGGTAGGCATCCAGCCCCCCTGGGTGTGGGTGGTAGTAGTGGTAGGCATCCTGCCCCCCTGGCTAAGGGTGGTAGTAGTGGTAGGCATCCAGCCCCCCTGGCTAAGGGTGGTAGTAGTGGTAGGCATCCAGCCCCCCTGGCTAAGGGTGGTAGTAGTGGTAGGCATCCAGCCCCCCTGGGTGAGGGTGGTAGTAGTGGTAGGCATCCAGCCCCCCTGGGTGTGGGTGGTAGTAGTGGTAGGCATCCTGCCCCCCTGGCTAAGGGTGGTAGTAGTGGTAGGCATCCAGCCCCCCTGGCTAAGGGTGGTAGTAGTGGTAGGCATCCAGCCCCCCTGGCTAAGGGTGGTAGTAGTGGTAGGCATCCAGCCCCCCTGGCTAAGGGTGGTAGTAGTGGTAGGCATCCAGCCCCCCTGGGTGTGGGTGGTAGTAGTGGTAGGCATCCAGCCCCCCTGGCTAAGGGTGGTAGTAGTGGTAGGCATCCAGCCCCCCTGGGTGAGGGTGGTAGTAGTGGTAGGCATCCAGCCCCCCTGGGTGTGGGTGGTAGTAGTGGTAGGCATCCAGCCCCCCTGGCTAAGGGTGGTAGTAGTGGTAGGCATCCAGCCCCCCTGGGTGAGGGTGGTAGTAGTGGTAGGCATCCAGCCCCCCGGGCTAAGGGTGGTGGTAGGCATCCAGCCCCCCTGGGTGAGGGTGGTAGTAGTGGTAGGCATCCAGCCCCCCTGGGTGAGGGTGGTAGTAGTGGTAGGCATCCAGCCCCCCTGGGTGAGGGTGGTAGTGGTGGTAGGCATCCAGCCCCCCTGGGTGAGGGTGGTAGTAGTGGTAGGCATCCAGCCCCCTGGGTGAGGGTGGTAGTAGTGGTAGGCATCCAGCCCCCTGGGTGTGGGTGGTAGTAGTGGTAGGCATCCTGCCCCCCTGGCTAAGGGTGGTAGTAGTGGTAGGCATCCAGCCCCCTGGCTAAGGGTGGTAGTAGTGGTAGGCATCCAGCCCCCCTGGCTAAGGGTGGTAGTAGTGGTAGGCATCCAGCCCCCCTGGGTGTGGGTGGTAGTAGTGGTAGGCATCCAGCCCCCCTGGCTAAGGGTGGTAGTAGTGGTAGGCATCCAGCCCCCCTGGGTGAGGGTGGTAGTAGTGGTAGGCATCCAGCCCCCTGGGTGTGGGTGGTAGTAGTGGTAGGCATCCAGCCCCCCTGGCTAAGGGTGGTAGTAGTGGTAGGCATCCAGCCCCCTGGGTGAGGGTGGTAGTAGTGGTAGGCATCCAGCCCCCCTGGGTGTGGGTGGTAGTAGTGGTAGGCATCCAGCCCCCTGGGTGTGGGTGGTAGTAGTGGTAGGCATCCAGCCCCCCTGGGTGAGGGTGGTAGTAGTGGTAGGCATCCAGCCCCCCGGGCTAAGGGTGGTGGTAGGCATCCAGCCCCCTGGGTGAGGGTGGTAGTAGTGGTAGGCATCCAGCCCCCCTGGGTGAGGGTGGTAGTAGTGGTAGGCATCCAGCCCCCTGGGTGAGGGTGGTAGTGGTGGTAGGCATCCAGCCCCCCTGGGTGAGGGTGGTAGTAGTGGTAGGCATCCAGCCCCCCTGGGTGAGGGTGGTAGTAGTGGTAGGCATCCAGCCCCCCTGGCTAAGGGTGGTAGTAGTGGTAGGCATCCTGCCCCCCTGGGTAGGGGTGGTGGTGCGCATTCAGGCCCCTGTGTGCATATGTGGCATTGGTGATGGGCATCCCGCCCCTATGGTGCTGCTGTTGCTGGTGTAAGTATATTCAGCATCCCCGTGTATGTGTGTGATGTGTCGTGTACGTGTTGTATGTGTTTTGTGGTTGGTGTCTGGCTTACCTTCTGTGCCGTACGCGTCCGTGCCTGTTCCGGTAGTAGATGTAGAATATTGGTATGATCGGGACGAAGGGATTCATGGTTGGTTCGTGTCGTTCGTCCTTCTCGTTGCTTCGCGTCGTCCTCGTCGCTTCGCCTCGTCCTCGTTGCTTCGCGTCGTCCTCGTCGGTGCCGTGTTCGTCTCGTAGCCGTGGATCGTGTTGTGGCGCGAATCGGAGCTTATGTGCGCCTCTCCCGGATGCTTTAACGTGCCGTGCGTAGCGACGGGTTCGGCGCGTACGGGAAGCGCATCGTACTTGTCCGGCCGGACGGGGCTGCATTTTTCCTTCCGTGCGACTCGATTCGGCGTTTCCGGATTCGCCTCGGTCGGAGAACAGGACCTGGTTTGGGTGAGTACGGCTCGGCCGGATTTTTTGCTGTTGTGCGCATCGTACTTGCTCGTTCGGTGTGCTGTACGGATCGGTCGGAAAACAGGCTTTCGCATGGCTTTTTTCCCGACCGAATGGTATTGGGTGCGCCTCTGACCGAGATCGGAATCGGCCCCTCAGTGTAATGGGTTGAACGCTTTCTTGCTTCTTTGATTTGAAAGCATCTACTATTGGTCTAATGGTGCAGGCATGTAATATAAGTAGAGGTAGGTGGTGGGGGCAAACTCCACTACATGACGGAATCTGAGTTTTTTGCCGAACTCCGCGCTCCCAGCAGAGCGCGGAGTTGGCAAAACTCTGCAAACTCCGCTGGCGGAGCAGAGTTCACCGCCCACCCCTAAGAAATACACCATACATGGTGAATATCAAAATACAAATATTCCTTTTAAATATGCCCCACTCCCAAATAAGCAACCCATCACTTGCTATGACCTCTTAAACCTTATAAAACATAAAACAAATAACTCCTACCCCAAAAAATAATCAGAGACTTTGAGCAAGCCATGATTCAAACCATCTTAAAAATGTACTCCCACACTGCCAAACAAGGCTGTCACTATCATTTCAATAAAGCATATGGAGACACCTTCAACAATCTGTACTAAGAGCCTGATTACGACATCAGTGGTGTGTCTGCAGGACCGCCGATGGCGCAATCGGGAGAACATCACAAAGCCTGCGGTGTCCCGACTGTACTGACTACCGGCAGGCCCTCGGTCCAAAGTCTTGAGACCAGAAACAAGGGAACCCTACTCACGCGGAACCAGGGTAGATAATGTGTTTAGCAGAAACAACGGTTCCTGTGGAACAAATGTATGTGATAATGGTAGTTATATGCAAAATTGCAATAAAAAGGGGTTTGTTTCGATATCCAAAGGAGAAATGACCATATACAACTGGGTGTCTGGTACAAACAATAATTCTTTACATGAATATAAAAAGCAATTTTTGCAAGTTGGTCCAAAGTCGGCACTCCTATGGAGGCGGCATGGCTCAGCCATTGAGAAAGGCCACATCAGATGCCGCTGCTGTGCAGGACCTTCTGCTTGTCCGTGCACTGTGTGCCATGCACCATGTTGTGCATGGCACACAGTGCACGCACCACTGTGCATGGAGAGGGGGGCACAACACGTGCCCCTATGCACTACCGCCCCTGGGCAAAATCGCCCAAGGGCCCTGTTTGGGGCCCCTTCCTTCCCTTTCTGCCATGCTTTTCATAGGTGGTTCCCATTATGGAAAGGTTGTGGAAAAGAGAACTCGTAATCCCGAAGGCGGTGCCTGCCTTGTCATCGTCGCCATTCACAGCCGCCTTCACCTCCACGGTACAGTCGGCATCCAAGATCGATGTCGCCGTTGTTGTGTCGGGCTGGTGACGGTCTGACCACCAAACTTGTAATCGGGCGGTTGAACTGTCTAGGTAGCGGTGGCTAAGTTGTGTGTTGCTAACTGTTTGAAGACTTTTGTGTCTCGAACTGCAGATTTAAGATATTCGTCTTCTCTCCAGTTGCTCATTTCTTTTCAAAAACCTCATAAGCCTGTATCTTCTCCTACTTTAGCTCATTGGATTAAATGGATTATGTCTCTTTCTGGGATTGACATTTCTTAATTTTGGTGCCCATTCAGCCAGAGGGGCCATGGCCTCTCGAGCCTTTTGGCTGGGGCTTCTTTGCATGATATTCTTAAATCTGCAGATTGGTCTAATGTTAATACGTTTAGAACTTTTTGTTACAAACCAATTTCTCATGTTTCAGATGCTGTGATTGCAATGCTTTGAACTTGCATAATAGGAGCCACCGTGCCTTCTAATAAAATTGAGATTTTCCTAGCTTTGGTGTCAGAAAGGCTAGATTTTATTAAAGACAGAGAGGTGAGTATTATCCCTCCTCAAATATGTTTTAACCCTCCCTTTTCTTTTGCAGTGCCTACTCCTTCCTCCGGTACCTCCACTTAACTGAGATGGATACTCTGTTCATTCACAGACCCTGGATTTTCACCCTGGATATCTCTCTATGTGTGACCACCTAACTACCCCATATTTTTTGGACTGTTTTTGGACATTACTGTTATGTTAGTTATTTTATTGTCTATTTTTTCCTTCTCTGTTGAAAAGAGGACTTGTTGTTCGCAGTCAACATAATTATGGGTTCCCTCGACATCTCATTGGTCTGCCCTTTATGATGTCATTCTGTAGTTTTCTTTTCTTCATGTTTGGGAAGCGTAGTTCTTGCTTGGCTGCTGTTTAATGAAAGCAAGAAAAGACTGCATAATACTCGCCTCTGTGTCTTTAAGAAAATCTAGCTTTTCTGACACCAAGGCTAGGAAAATCTCAATTAAATAAAGGATTTCAGATTAAATTATAAAATTAAGTAATCACACTAAAACATAACCCATTGTAAAAAAAGGCAAGACACTAAAAGAGTGACATTTACAGTTCTCACTCCAATCATATTGGGGGAGATGTTGGACAATAAAGGGGTGACATTTACTATTCCCACTGCACTTTAACCATATTGGGGAAAGGTGTTGGATACTAAAGAGGTGACATTTACTATTCCCACGCCCTCTAAGGGCCTTATTATGAGTCTGGCGGTCCACGGACCGCCAGACTCACTGTGGCAGTCTCCTGACCGCCCTATTACGACCAGGGAGGTTGGGCTGCCGTGGGACGGCAACCACCAGGGAATGGAAGTTTCCTGGCGGTTGCGCAGCGGTCCTGAGGCCACAATATGCTTGGCGGGGCCACTGCAGCCCTGCCAAGTATATTACGAGTTTCCTCACCAAGCCGTGAAACGTGTGGCGGTGAGGAAACAAAGGGGTCTCTACAGGGCCCTCTGGTGCCTCACTCCATGTGGATGCACATAGGGGGGCACAACATCTGCCCCCCTGTGTGCATTCACACCAGTACTGCAGCAGTCCATGCCATGCAGGTACTGCCTTTGACGTTCCCATTTTAGGCACCACCCTGGGAACGCCAAAGAACTGCTCGCCAGACCAGGAGAAGACTCCTGATCTGGCTGGCGGTTCCTATATGAGTTTGGCGTTGCGGGAGCGGGCGGTCCTGCTCCCACACCGCCAAACTCATAATAAGGTCATAAGGCTATTTGAAGAAGATGTTGGACTCTAAAGAGCTAAAATGTACTGAATACACTTCAATCTAAAACATTCTAAAGAAGGATGATACTAATTAAATATTTTATATGCACAATCAATACTCTATACTGCACACAGCTTCTTAACTGTAAACTACAATAATATTTAATCTAAAAACACACTATTCAAAACTACAGACCTATATTTACATACTTAAACATCAAGCCATAACATAGCAAAAATAATGAAAGAAGAATTTATTGAAAATAATAATTAATATAAATATAACAAATACTGCATATCCTAACATTTATACCATAAAAATAAATAAAATAATAATAAAAAATAACAACTATAATTTTAAAATTAAATTATAATTTAATAACTTTTTAGAAAAAGTAATTTTTAAAAGTTTATATAAAAATAATCTCTAATAATTTTACTTTTTTTAAATATATTTTTATAATGTTATATTTAAAAATGGTTTAATACCATTAATATATATTTTATTCAATATTAAATTAAAATGTATTGAAAATATTCAAATAAAAGACATTTTAATAAAGTGTATCAATAAAAAATATTTTCCACAAAATTTCTACATTTTTTTACTTCTATTTAAAAATAATTTCATATTATTTTACTTTATTACAATAATTTTTCACTTATTTTCATTTTGTAAAGTGTTTTACTAAATAAGTTTTTTAATTTAAAAATAATCTTTTACACATAATACCAACAATATATATTTTAATTAATATAAATGTAATTAAAAACATGAAAGTGACAAAATAAATAAAAACATTTTTAAATATTAATGTGCATATCATTAAAATGATTACCATAACTCTTAATTTAAAATATACTTTGTAAAAAATCTTTCTATCCTTATCCCTTAAAAACCCAATATCCTGCCAGTAAAAAAAGTCTAAAACCCTTATTTATATGCATTAATACAACTAAAAATACAAATTTAAACTATTTCAAGACTAATGCATTATCTTACTGAAACATAAATAAAAAAAGGTAACAAACATAGCTTAACAGAGCCATAAAAACTGGAGGGGGCATAGCCATTATTTTTAAAAAGGATTACCAATGCTCCTTTGAACCTTTTGTGTCTCAGAACAGTGAGGCAGCGCTATTTAAGCTGACCCTGACCCCTAATTTTACTTTCTCAGGTATGCTGGTATATCGTCCCCGGGACCGTCTGCATCCTGGACCTCTTCCTTCCCTGAACTTATAACTCCTCCAAGTATGAAAACAGCAAATTTCACAATTTTGGGTGACTTCAATCTTCATCTGGAAGACCCCACCTGTAAATCTAGCACTAATCTTATCTCGGACTTAGCAGCTTTAAATATTAGCCTAATGAACTCTGGCCCCACACACGAGGCAGGTCACCTGCTGGACCCCATTTTTTCGAATCTTCCTGGGATCCACTGCCTACCTGCCTCCCCTCTAAACTGGTCGGACCACTTTCTTACTAAATTCTACCTAAAACTTCTGGAGATTCCTGTACCTAGTTATTTAACTCCAGATACTTTAATTAGGAACTGGAAAAATTTAGATGCCAGAGCTTTAAATAAAATGTTATGCTCCCACACGCCCATTTCCAAACAATCAGTGAACTCACTTTCTACCTCGGTACAGAAATGGCTTCTTAATGCCATTGACATTTGTTTACCTTTGGCAAGAAAAAAGGCCAACAATCATCGACCTCCTGCACCTTGGTTTACTGAGACTTTAAGGACAGAGAAGGCCAAATGTAAAAAAATGGAACGCAAGTGGAGAAGGAACTACACCCCCGCTTCCAAAAGTAACTATAAAGTAGCTAAAAAAATATATCATGATCTTTGCAAAACAGCTAGGGCGGACCATGTCTCATCCACCATTTCAAACGCCCTAAACTGCTCTAAAACACTTTTTAACATGGTTAAAGAGCTTGCCGGTTCCAAAACCCAAACCAGGCCCCCTGCACTTAATAAAAAGCAATGTGAGGACCTGGCCACTTTCTTTGTTCAAAAAGTTGACAGTATATATCTGGATATAGTACGAGGGCAGGATGACAATTTCTCTCCTCCCCAGAAACATCCACACCATCCTCCATGGACGATATGCCCCCCAACCAAGATTGGAGCCCTAACTTTCCCACTAATCAATTGGACACATGGCCTCTGCTAAACATCACTACCCTAAAAAACTTTTGGGTAATATAAAATCAGGATCGCCAAGGGATCCCTTGCCCATTTCCGTGCTCCAGCAGCTGGAACCACCATCGCTGCAGGTAATCATGGATCTTCTAAATGCCTCCCTGCTGGAGGCAATCGTCCCGCCTGATTGGAAACATGCCATGGTAATGCCTCTTCTTAAAAAGGCAAATGCTGACCCTGAACTACTCTCTAACTATCGTCCCATTTCACTCCTACCGGCCTTCTCTAAAATTTTAGAAAAACATGTCCATGCACAGCTTTCACTGTTTGTCGATGCGAAAGTTTTCTCCATCCTTCTCAGTCAGGCTTCAGAGCCGGATTTTCAACAGAAACCACCCTGCTGGGGGTAAACGAAAGACTACGCCACCATCTTGATGCCGGAGACACCGTGGCCCTCATTTTGTTGGATCTGAGTGCAGCTTTTGACACGGTGTCTCACGCTGTGTTAATTAAAACCCTAAGTTTGTTGGGCATATGTGGGCCGGCTCTGAAATGGCTCACTTCCTTCCTCACAAATCGTACTTTCCAAGTTTTTTCTCCCACAACCAGCTCTGACATCCACTCTCTAACTCATGGGGTACCTCAAGGCTCTATCCTTAGCCCCCTACTTTTTAACTTATATGTAAGACCCCTGGCGGATATTGCAGAGAAGTCTGGGCTGACCCTCTTCTCCTATGCGGATGATTCGCAATTTATTTTTTCTCTATCCATGAAGAGTACGACAGTGATTTCTCCCCTTCAGCTAGGTTTGAGGAATATCGCATCATGGATGCAATCTAATTACCTCAAACTGAACGGAGGAAAAACCGAGGTTCTTATATTCGGGAAAAATAGGGAACTTTGGGGTCCTCAACATTGGCCCTGCGAGATGGGTGCTCTTCCTATACCGGTCCGCCAAGCTCGAAATTTGGGTATAATTATTGATGATACACTAAGTATGCACAACCAAGTCGTTAAAGTAGCCGCTACCTGCTTCACTATCCTGAAGTGGCTAAAAAAAGTTATCTGGATGCTACCAGAACCCACTCAGAAGACTGTTGTTCATGCCTTGATTACTTCAAGACTTGATTACGGCAATGTTCTGTACTTGGGATCTAACAAAGAGGTGACACGCAGGCTGCAACTGGTTCAAAACTCTGCAGCCAGGCTTTTATGCCGGATCCCCAGAACTTCTTCTGTTGCCGGCCATCTTCGTGACTTGCACTGGCTCAGGGTGGAGAACCGAGTTAAGTTCAAAGCCCTGAGCTACATGTTTAAAATCAAAAGTGGAGCGGCCCCCAAATACCTTCAATCACTGGTTCATCCCTATGTCCCTCTTCGTGACCTTCGCTCATCTACGCAGGGGAGGTTTTCTGTCCCAAAAATCAAACTAGCGAGGATGGGCGGTAGGTCTTTCTCACATCTTGGCCCCTCACTCTGGAATGCCATGCCCTTAGCTCTTCGTACCGAAACTAATTACATCCAATTCCGTAAATCCTTGAAGACATGGCTTTTTAATCATTAGCCTGCTGCCTTTGCTTTGACATCAGCCTCTGATTCTGCGTTTGCGCCGGGAAACCCTTTTTGGGTAGCTGTTGCGCATTATAAGTTTAATTAATAAAAATAAATAAATAATAAAAAAACATATCCAATTAAACACACTACAATAAATGACATACAAATTAACATTTACAAATGATATTACATGCAACAATATTTTCTACATCGATATTTTTACAAAGATATTAAAAACAACTCTAAGAACAATATTTTTACCTTTAATTTTCCTAATGACGATATTCCTGTAATCCTGGTATTCTTTTTCTGTTTCTATATTCTTTATTGGAAGATTAAAACAAAGCAGTGTATAGGGGAAGGGGGGATGGGGAACATGAGTTATACCATATGTGAAACAGTAATATTGTACTGAAAAACCTAGTGCAAGATGAAACAGAGCTTTAGGTACATAGCATGTGGTGGTCGCACAAGGCAGGGGCCCTTGAAGAACAAGGAAGGGCAATATCAAGGAGGACACGCGGGTCCACATCTGTACACAGAATGGTCAGCGGGGTGGGTGGCAGAAAAATGTAACATGACAAAAAGAATCTAATAGAGGAAAAGCAAAAAGTGAATCCATACTCGCATACACACGCTGGGGGGAGAGGGGGAAAGGGGAGAGAATAGGGAGAGAAGGGGGAAGAGAGGAAAGAGATGAGAGGCAAAGAAAAGGAGAGATGTGGAAAAGGCGGGAGTGGGAGAGGAAAGTGGGGGAAGTAGGCACGCACCCTCAAGGATCATGACCAGATGGGATCTCAAGGGCAGTGTCAGTGTGATATAATATCTGGTCACCATTTAGGGGACATGGGTGCTCTCAATCAAGGGCTAGTGGGCTCCATCCCAGAGGAAAGGCGCCCAGGTGAGGAAGAAGGTCTCTGTCTTATCGTAGGTTAAATAAGACGTGCTCATGGTAGGCTGTCTGGTACACCGTCGATAGCCATTCATCCTGGAAGGAGGTATGGGGGAATGCCAGTGGCGAAGAAAGCAGATCATAGCCGTGGTGAGAGCTGTATGCAGTAGTCGGCATGAAGGCCAGGGAGGTCGTGATATCATGTTGAAGGAATCAGAGGATGAGGCAGGGGAGACGTGATTGGTAGGGTCTCGCTCAGCATGGTGCCGACTGTCTCCCAAAAAGGTTTTACCGAGGGGCAATCACAGAGGACGTGTATCAGGTCACATCGGTCGTGGGAGAAGCGCCAGCAATTTGCATGAGGTAACAGGTCCACAGTTTTATGGGAATCTATTGCCAGTCATGCAGTGACTTAAAGAGACAGAACATCAATCGTGCCTCCCAGGCAATGCCTCCAGAAGGTCCGCCCAATCCTCTGGTTCATATTTTCCTTACACAATATTTTTGTATTACGATATTGTTTCCCAATATTTTGTCCAAATACCGTAACAGACACTATCTATGCCACAGAAGGACATGGATTCCTTTACACCCTTTGCAATTAGTGGCTGGCATTTAAGTGCATAGTCGCTTCTGCATGGATGTTGATGCGTTTCAACCCAAGGGTCTTTCATGGGTCTTCTCAGGACTTGGACGCTGATTTGACCCTTATCTACCTGTAAAGGAAATAGTAATTCTTGTTAAAAATGGAAAAACAACTGTGCAAAACAATATCAATGATCACATCGCTGTGTAGGCGCTGTGAGTTGGGCTGTTATGGGCCAGAAAATGGTGACAGGTTTGAAAAGCACGTTGTGAGGGAGCAAAAATTCAAACTTAGCAGCATGTTATTCCAAAGGTTTTTTATTGTTTGGAAGACTGTCTGACTTGATTTATGTCTAATGGTGTGCCTTGAGATCTGTTGGTGGTGCCCCCGTGCTATACTGGAAGTTGTATTGAGAAGGATAGGTGCAATCTAATAGGAGAGAGGCCTGTATTAGAATAAAAGATGCTCAGTCTCTGTGTTTGACAGATGGACTAGCATTTATCTCTGGATCAACTAGCTATGAAATAACCAGCTTGCAGACTCACTTTTCTTCATATTCCACCTTGAGGCGCTGCCCCATCTCTGAAGAAAAGGATCAACCCATGGTTGGCCTCTTTGATTTGAAGAATACATTTCCACAAACATGTTTTGAAAGAATCAGTTGTAGTGTAATTCTAGCTAATAAAAGCATGAAATCTGTGGGTACTTGATGGGGTAGTGTAAGGTTTTCAAGGTAAAGATCCATAATCTCTAGCGGCTCCTTCTCTAGAATGTTAGTGTAGAGAGATTCTATATTAAAAGTGACGAAAAAATGCTCTTTTTTATTAAATGTCATCCTTTATAATAGACTGATGATCTACAAGAACAGTCCCTTCCGCAGCAACATCCAGGTTTGGAAAAGGTGTGTAAATGACACCCTTTGCATTTGCACTGAGTCCCGGAGAAGCTGTATGCCATACTCAGTGGGTGAACCACAGGTCCTCCAGTATCAAATTTGTTAAACACCAGTCCAGGGATAAGTTAACTATCTAGACACCTGCATTAATTCTGAGGGTTGTGCCCTGTATACATTTTTGCACGCAAACCTATACACCTGTGGCAGCATTTGCCGCCTGCCACTGTGGCCTAACCATTATCTCTCAGTCCCTGGGTTGTGTCTGCCAGTGTTGGGGGGCCATACCATACTCTCCCAACACTCCCACCCAAGGGAGGTCCTGTACCCACTGAATAATTAAGGGACACCATACCTATCAGGAGTCCCCACCCATTTCTCACTTCCTCTCTGGCCGTCATTCTGGAGCTCCTCTCCCTCCCGCCCTCGCCTCCATCAACCCGCCTTCATTATCCTCCCTGTACGTGGAACGGGGCACTTCGCTCCCAGCCCCTTCCCTCCACCCCCCACCCCCCGCTCGCACCACAACACCCGTAGCTCCAAAAACTGCATACAACATCACCGAATCAGGGCCAAAGCTCGTGTCGCTCAGATGGGGAATCACCCTGACACCACAAACACTCCCCGGGGCCTCCCGCTGCATGCTTGACTGGGCCTCACCACCGGAGCAGGCTGCTTGGATGGGCTGAAAACCTCTAATAACACAGCCATAATTACCCTAAACAAAGATGTTTCAAGGGGCTGGTGCCTAATTCTTTTGCTGCTGCTGTGGGGGACCTGTGAATTGGTCGGCCTGCCCCCCTCCCCCACTCCATCACCCTCACTACCTCCTGGCTACAGACCCTAGCAACAGGACTAAGTTGGCGGCCTCACTTTGATCGCGGGGGCCACCCTGATTACACCTGCAGCAGTGAGTTTCTTTGTGGAAGACGACCCTGCTCAGGGTGATACTTCGGGGCGCACCGCAGACTGGCTGGCTCCCACTACTCCAGTGTCTATCCCACTGCACTGAACCAATGACTACCTTTCCTCCATTTCCGAACTCCTCTACTCCGGCTACGGAGCCTGCATACCGTACAGCACCAAGCTACCCCTCTTCCTATAGTTGGCGCCCAGCACGAGCTCAAGAACAGCCCCAGGCTCCAGCACGTCGCCTTCGACCACCAAGACCCGGCCTTCTACCCCTACGGCCATCACCAGCTCGGGGATCCCTCCAGGCCCTAGATCACCGCCGGTGAGTGCAACAACACCCTGAGGGCCTGGCTAAATGAGCATGGCAAAAACCACAGCAATGGCGAGAAGTTCTTGCCCTGTAAATATGTCATATATATTTGTCCAACCATAATCGCTTCAACTTTTCTTAAAATGTAATCTTGAGTGAATTTGCAACTTGTATATATGTAACTCTAACCACTAGTGTCTGTAGTAGACGTATGTACTTACTACCATACTTATGTGGGTTTAGAGTTTATCTGTTTCGAATCTTTTATGTAATTCATGTACTCTGAAGTCCTTATATAATGTAACTGGTTCTATTGTAAAGCGATCTGACATCTTCGGGTAAAGTCTGCGCTATATAAAAATGCATAAATAAATAAATAAATGCCTCAGCAATTGACAAAAACACTCACAGCCCTGCTACCAGCCACCGTGTTACCGAACAAAATGGTGGCTGGTAACAAAAAATTGCCCCTATATATACCTGGGCTACATAATAGCCCAAAAATAGCCCAAATGTCAGAGCAGTTGTTCGACTGCTCCTTTCCCCAAATTATCCCGGGGGGCAGATCTCCCAGTGGTCGACTGTCCCCCAAGACCTCATTCTTTACTATTGACATTTTCTCTGGGATAATTTGCCACATGGACAATTCCTAAGGATCAGAAGGAACTGTACTAACATGGATAACAATTTTGAACATTCAGAAATACTCTAGAAAACTGAAGGCAGAGGAAAAGAAACAAACTACTTAAAAATTAGCCTGGTTCACCCAAGAGGAAAATTGTTGGCATAAAAGAAACAAGTATTGGCAAAACCAATAAGTTTAGTGTTGGCCACCAGGCTTTTGGCTTTGCCAATGTTTGTCTTGCTTTGTCATAGCTTTGCAAAACTTGTTGTGGAAGCTGTAAAGGCCTTGTCAATCTAAAAAAATGCACTGGCTAAAAGCAAAAATATTTTTGGGTCTCAAAAATCACACATTGACATAGTAGCTCCTCGGACTTAAGAAACCTACTTTGTGTATGGATGTGCTCTTTGTGAAAGACCAGAATGCCGTCACTCATAGAGAAGTTAGGCATTGGCTGAACTGAGCTGACTCAGTGCCTCATGTGGTAAGCTGTAGCGAACAAAAGAAAAAAATTGAACGACACAGTAACGGCCCACTATCGGTAAGGCTCTTTACACCGGAATCAACAAGAAACTCCTTCGCAAACTCCAGACTGTCCAGAACGCCGCATCCAGATTGATCCTCGACATCCCCCGTCGCAGTCACATCACTCAACACCTCTGCGATCTCCACTGGCTTCCAGTTGAAAGAAGAATAACCTTCAAACTCCTCACCCACGCATACAAGGCCCTTCACAACACCGGACCCGCATACCTGAACAGCCGCCTCTCCTTGCACGCACCAAAAAGACACCTCCGATCAGCCCAGCTCTCACTGGCCACCGTCCGACATATCAACAAGACCAGAATGGGAGGAAAGTCCTTCTCCTACCTCGCAGACAAAGCCTGGAACACCCTCCACCTCCGGCAATCTCCCACATTGCCCCAGTTCAGGAAGGACCTCAAGACTGGCTTTTCGGGTGACCCCAGCACTCAACGGAGCCGCCCCGCTCCCCCCCCAGCGACTTGAGACCCTCACAGGTGAATAGTTGTGCTTTACCAACCCTGATTGATTGATTGATTGATTTATAAGTATATTACGCAGATCATTTTAGCAAAATCAAAAGGTCTTGACTAGCGTCAGACCTAAAAATGACAATAGGCTTATATTTATTTTTCTATTTTTTGCCCTAACACTACAGACGTAAAGAAAATCATAAATAAAAATTGTTTTTTTTTGCCATCATTGAAATGTCCATTAGAAAGTCCTCTGTGTGCGATGGCGAAAAGCAAAAGTCTCGATTGATCGGAGCTGTTGCTGCTGGGACGGCTAGTGGTCTTGCTGTGCTCCTGTCTGCAGCCCTTGCCCTGCCACCTCCTCTCTTCTGGTTTCACTGGTTACCGAACCACACCCAGAGAAGCCCGGCTCAGTAATTGTGGGTCCAGAAACATAGGAGAACTAGTAGTTTAGCGGGATACATGGTTCCACCATACTCGTAAATGGGTCCTTAGCCTTCCATCAAAGCAAGCATCAAAAAGTGCTACAAAGCTTATGAATGGAATGAATACATGGATCTCATTCATTCACTGAAATCTCCAAAAATGCCATGTAGTCACATTCAACTCTGAGAGCGCACAATGCAAGCACTCATTCATCCTCATTTGTTATTTTTTGTCTGCCATTCTTTCAGCTGTGCGTTTAGGAGGAGTTTGCTTTAGGGACTGACATACAGCATTACACAGAAAATAGCACAGAATTAACTCATCGCTCAGACAGTGCTATAACTTCAACGAAGAATAGTACTTACATTAACAGATAATTCACTAATTTAGAAAAAAGCCAGTAGGCCTTGCTTTTTCTTTGTGAAAATGTGTCTATTGATAAGCAAGTCTGTGCGCGTATTGTGGATGGGTGAGAGGATGAATGCAAGAATATGTAGGTGAATGAATGGAGGCATTAGTTGGTGCGTGGGTGGAACAGTAGTTGATTGAAAGAGTAAATAATTGGTGGAACAGATGACTGAGTGGATGAGAAAAGGACACCAAAGGCAGCTCAGCCTGCTGCAAGCCCCACTCCTTGCTGAGTCCTTACTTGTTTGATAACAGCCTCTAAGTGACGATGGAAAAGACGGACTGCTCGTGATGCACGTTTCTTTTTTAAATGTATGCAGGGGTAGCTTCAGGGGGGTGTTTGGGGGTGTTACACCTCCCTCCAAAAATTTTTATTTTCAGGTGAATAATTGGGTACAGGTGATTTCAGTCCTGTATGGTGAGGTGTCAGTCAGATTTCACCTGTGATATTTGCATACACACTAAACAAAACACACACACACACACACACTCCCTCATCTCTGTTTTGAAGGCTCTAAAAAATGTTTATTTTACAAAATATTGTATGTTTCTCATTTAGCACTCCTATTAATCCGTATTCCTCTCCCTTTCCACTGCCTCTTAAGCCCCTCTCATGCGCCCTGCTTGTCATATAATGAATTTTAACATGATATGCCAGCGTGATGGTCGGGAAATCTGATGCTCCCCCCCTCTTCCCACCCCCACCCCCGCTGGTCGTACTGAACAAGTAGTGCCCCTGAATGTATGGTGTGATGCAGATATTCTTTTACTGCATTTGTCTGCCAGAGTGCAAACTGGTCCATGGTGAGTCAGACATCCAATCGTGGCCGCTCACACGGTGTCGAGCCTGTACTTCCAGGTGATGGGCAGAGTTTGAGGACACCTGTCTGCCTCTTTGGGCAGGTTAGGGCCTGGAAACAGCCTTGGCTCTGAATCCCTGTCCCTTGATGTTCATCCCTCATTTATCCTTCCCTTGACCCCTTCTCCTCAGCAGTTCATCCCACCTGCTGATCACGGGCCTGTTGTAATGAGACTTGCAAACTGCAAACAGGGCTTCGTTGTGCAATGGGTCACAATATAGATATGAAGATTTCAAGACCTCCTGCCTAATGAGACAAGAGGTATTTTGCAGCCGCTTGCGAATGCCTGCAAATGTAGAGATGGAGTCCCACGGGGGACAGCAGACCCCCATCCCTGCATATGTGTTCATTCCAGGTGAACTTTTTCTTAAAAGAATCCTCTGTGACCTAGCAGACCATGTCCCTAAAGGATGTTTTTAAATTTAAAAAATCATTCACTTAGAAGGATTGATATCACCATAGCATGAGGTGGTCCCCTGGTCCAGTTCTATCCCACCCCACCTGACTACACCCTCACCCCCAGGCCACCCACCATATTTCCCAAAAGGTACAATGTCCCTTGAGCACAGCTTCTCCTTTCCTAATCAATATCCAACCTAGATCAGGTGACGGTAACTGACCATTGGTTTGCAGATCTGCATCTTTGATTTTAAACCATTGATACATTTCACTGTGACACACAAATAGGACGGGGATGCCCCTTTCATGCTCCTCCTATTTTTGATCCGGAGTGAGTCACTAAAGTTACTTTGCAAGTCAGAAATACTTTTCTCACTTGCACAGCAACGTTTGCACATTGTCGCATGGGTTTTATCGGTCACATAGCTGGGGCTTTGCAAATCGTAGGCTTTGGGAATGTAAAACCTTTTTTAGCACAGGCTCGTTGACTCCTTCCACATCATTACCCTACTACCTACACTATTATACCTGGGAGCACCAGATACACGCCATGTTGTTGCACTCAGGGTGCGCATAGATTAACTCAATGTGCTGCCAGCCCACTGATGAAACAGCCAGAGAATCGACTTGCACTTTGTATGCTCCGAGTCATATAAAATTCATCAGGCACTTACTGTGCCCTTTTGGCCTGCCCTGTACTCTACTTACACATCCGCAGAGCTCCGCCGGTGCAACTTTGTTCTGTACTTTGAATACTATTATCTCAGTATTTGAAACCTACAACTCCAGTGTTTTCTAGCGTGTGCACCTCAAGTTGTTATATTGAGCTATGACATAGGCCAAGGCTAAAAGAAGCACTTCAGCACATTTGAGAATGGTGCTCTCTTTGAGCTTTGCAAATAAATGGCTTCGGATAATGTGGGAAGAAAGCTCAGAGTCCACTGGAGGTGACAGACTACAACCCAATAAGATAGCTCAGGGGGTTGAGTACCTGTTACGCAGATCTTTGTGCAATATATTCGTCGCCGTTTCTTTTCCCCAATAAAAAGGTGTGTTTCAGGTCAATGCAGCTGCTGCAGAAAAAGGGGTGTAACCTGCAGTTCACACTGCTGGTAGCAGGCAATCTTTCCCAGTAAAATGCAGTTTTAATATGCCTATAGAAGTGATGTGGTTTCCTCTGTGAACTGTGGGTAGCAATAACTGGAAGTAACGTGCCTCGTGCACAGATTAATGCATAATCTGCAGGCCATTCTCATTATAGGAGTTCTGTTGGTTAATGCATCCTTTGCAGGAATATGAGTGTAATACAAAGGACACAAGCCCGAATGCCAGTAAAATAGCCATGTGGGGTAATATATATGCAGGAATCTTTGCATCCAGTCGAGGTCACAGACTACAAACCCAGAGGGATGGCTCAGAACAATACGTTGTGTGCTGCAGGAAGCTGTGTGGAACCTGCGTGTAAAGGTTGTCAAGGGAGACCCCTTTAAGTGGCACTCCTTGTTTTTGTTGTGATTCATATCCTTTTTTTACCTTAATTTGTAATGTCTGGCCTGCAACAAACACATAAAAAGTGATGCAAGAAACGCTACAAATAGTCTAACCACTACCAATCACTCGGGGTAGCATCCAGCACATTGTTTTTCCCCCACTGTGCCACGCTAGACAAAGGTCCACCATATACAAATCAGTACTGAACCTGTTTCTCATGGGAATAGTCCATCATGAGCTGCCAGGCTCACTGAGCCACTGGAGCCAAGCTGCACCTGACTGGGTTCAGTGGCGACCGATACAAATAAAAAGTGGTGTGGGTGGATGGAGGTGTGGGGGAGCGTGGGAGGGGAGACTGGGGGGGTAAAAATAAATAAATAAAAGACTTACCTGATGCTGCTGGCCACCTCACGCCTCGGTGCTCCTCTGCTTTCCTGCTCCCAGCAGTCCCTCGGACACATCACAAACTCCTCATCCAATCCAGACGCTGCTCTCATGCTATACCTTGCAAACACAAGGAGATGATGGACGGAGCACTGAAACTTTTCAGACACTCACCCCCAGTCACAGACCTGGGTTGAATCCATCATCGTTCTTTAGCTCACTTCGCCACCTCAGGTCAGACCCAACCATATGCAAATCAGTCTTGACCCTGTGCCTCATGGGAACAGTCCAGCCCGAACTGCCAAGCCAGGGCTTCCCTGGAATGGGAACAAGCATCCTAGGATGCTTATTTTACAGTCCAGGGAGAACCTGGCCTGGCAGTTCGGGCTGGACTGTTCCCATGAGGCACAGGGTCAAGACTGATTTGCATATGGCTGGGTTTGAACTGGAATAGCATGAGGAGCAAAAAAACTATGGATTTAGGCCCAGATCTCTGTACTGGGGTGAATGTTTGACATTGATCAACATTCTGTCCATCAATTATTCTTTTTGCATTTGTCACCCCGAGTGTGACAGGTATGCCCAGACGTGGGTCCCGTGCTCTCCATGCCACTGGAGTCAAGCTAGCCTGGCTGATAAGGGGTGAAACTGAAACCGGTCCTAGGATACTTGTTTTCCAGTCCAGGGAGAACCTGGCCTGGCAGTTCGGGCTGGACTGTTCCCATGGGGAACAGTGTCAAGACTGATTTGCATATGGCTGGGTTTAAACTGGAATAGCATGAGGAGCAAAAAAAGATGGATTTAGGCCCCGATCTCTGTACTGGGGTGAATGTTTGACATTGTTCAACATTCTGTCCATCAATTGTTTTTTTTTGGCACTCCTGCTATACCTAGAATGAGAGCAGTGTGTGCTGTTTCTCCACCCGGCTGCGGAATACTAAGTGTGCATGTCTGTTTTAGCGGCCTAAGATAGCCAGCCAAACAGACATGCACACTTGTAGCTGTGTGTACCACTCCTCCTCTCAGCCTCCCAGTGTCATTCAGGGTGGCCCGCCCTTGAATCGGCCTACCAGGCATAGCAAGGGGGGAAAAATGATAATAACATGTTTAATTATAATTTTATTTCTCCTTTATTCACTGCTCAGAACTCCTCCGCCTTATTGGAGAAGCCACCGCTGCTTGGGTTGTTTGTGATTCTAGGTTTAGAGAAGACCTGACTTGGCAGTTCGGGCGGGACTTCTCCTTTTGGAAGAGGACCAAAACTTATTTGCATATGGCTGAGTCTAATCTGAGGTGGAATGGTGGCAAAAGAACAATGGGTTTGAATGATACTCTGAACAATTGCCAGTGCTTGGACAAATTGCAAGCATTCCTCCCATCACCTTTTGTGTGCTTAATTATATGTGTCTTCTGCTCTTTTTCAGACACATTGTTCGTTGTGTCTATGTCTCTATATCAAGTGCTGATACACAGCGCCTGCATGTTCGGCAGGAAACATCCCTTCTTCAGGAGATTATACGTTACATGTCTTCATCCTCTTGTCAGAAGGTGTACTTTTGATGGGTGGCGTATGAGGGAGTGCCACTGAGTATCAAAAACGTTGTGCATTGGAACCAGCATGCCAGTTTTCAGTCTCTGCAAGATAGTGCAAGGGTTTAATTGGGGTACTTAAGAAATCTGCTTGAACCTGCAGGCCAGGGGATCTGGTGGAACAGTGGAAAAACTCAGGTTCCCAGTGCAAACACTAAAAGGGTTTATGAGGATAAGTGAGAAGGCTGCGGGCCTCAGGGAGTGGCATTGTGAAGGGCTGTTCTCAGAACTGTAAAACTATAAATGCTGAAGGGCCAATATCTTTAGGCATTGAGGTATCTGCGTGTTGTATTGGAAAGGAGTCATTGACGCCGAAAATTCAGAAAATGAATATTGAATTGAACACATGCAGTAGAAATTGTAATACCTTTAGGTTACAGGCGCCACATCACGCCACAACAGACAGCTGAGATGGCTGACTGCTTGCTGCTGCGATCTTTCTTTGACCAGCAGATCATAGTTTCCAATGGCACAAAAATTGCTTTGTGGCTTATTACACATGCTGTCGAGAAAAGAAGGCAGAAAGATTGTTTATGTGGGCGTGTTTGTGAATTTGTGTATTCTGTATGCGTGCTGGTTTGTCTGAGAGTCACCTAGGGATTATTTTTTGTTGTATACTTTATTTTTACGTTACACGTGATTATATTTTGTTATACATTGATTCGCCCACAACCGTATAACTTGCTCAAACTCAAACAATGATGTCACTTCCAGTGATGTCACTTCCGACTCCGCTGCAACCAGAGATTTCTTCATGAGCAAAGTTATGGTTGTATGTTTCAGGGGTCCTGGTACAATCCCACTGGTAATTGATGCATGCAGTAGGTTTGTGATGTCACGTGACAGGAAGCGGAGGAGTTTCTTGATGCAGGAAGACCAGCATGGTTCCATTAGACGATCGGATACTTTGATCATGGGTGCTGGTCTGATTCATTTAAAGGCTCAAATCTCTCAGCGGTCCTTGCAGGATGGGCAACGGTGTCGGAGGAAATGCTCATGCTCCACTATTTTTTAAAGCTTTCCTCTAATTATTTTTTTTTTTTGGAACCGCGAAATAATGTAAACTCTCGCACAGCATTGTGGTTGTCTGAGGTGTTTATTCAATTCTTAGGATTGGACAGCTCCTGAAATGTGTTAATATATCCTACGATCACTTCAAGTCCTCTTTAAAGCGCTTTGATTAATAAACTTTTATGGCATATTTGGTCAAGACAGTCATGAAGTAAGGAGTTGGAGAGGGTAGAAGACAGAAATGAATGTGGGACAGTGTCTACCTTTGACCCATGTTTGAATTTCTGATCTTGACCTTTGAACCATCCTCCTGCTACCTGAAGAGTGATCTGCAGACCCTCCAATTGGCTCTAGCATCAAAGTTCCTCTGCTTCACCATCCTTTAACTCCCTTGCACCACTTACTGATTCAGGCCTTTGCTGCTCTTTACTCTCCATCTCTCAGCAGCGACTGTCTCAGCACTTACACAGAGGGATGTGAACGCACCCTCCCAAAGGCACAGACTTGGATGCTCCCGCCAAATTTCCCTCTTGTGCTAGTAATTCGTTCATCCCCACTATACCCTTGAAAGATTCCTTCTCGACTGCTGTAGTAATACTACAAAAGCTTTAGGTGCTGATTATGAGTTTGGCGGTCCTGCAGCTGACGGTGCAACGCGCCATCCACTGTAGGACCACCAAACCCATGGTGCAACTGCCTGCCAGATTAGGACTTCAATCCTGGTCTGGCAGGCGGTCAGGCAGCGGTCTGACAGCAGCGGTCTGTTAGGCTCATAGAAGAGCCTAACATGCCGACTGCCGCTCCCAGAGCGCTGACTGCACCTTCCTGCATGGTGTGGTATACATGACACACCGTGAAGGAACTGGAGGTGCAAATCCAGGTGGACACTCCATGTGCCCCCCTGCATGCACCCCCTGGGCCATGAGGCGGCAGGGGGTCCTATTTGGTCCTGGATCCGTGGTGGTCGCAGCGGTCCTGTGGTGGTCCGACTGCCACAGTCGTAATACTGCGGGCGGTCCCGCAGTGCGGCAGTGGTCGGACCTCCACCACAGGTTTGGCGCTCCTATAGACTGCCAAACTCGTAATCAGGCCCTTAGTTTGTCTTGATGATGACCCATGGACGATACTTCATTTTGAGTCAAAAGACTCAAGAATGGACGGTCCAGGGTGGATTTGTGAACCACTGGACAATTAAATTGCCTACAAAGAAAACCTATTGCCTTTTTCTTTTGATATGGCACCCACAAATCACTCTCTCGGAACTCTATAAAGTTTGCGGTTTATTGTATATGTGCCGTTTTACGACTTTAGTTGCATTACGCTATTTTTAATGCTGCACTGTCTGCATTCTCATTGATGTAAGCTGTATAAATTCCATATTACACTTTTATAACATTAGTCCAAGTTCAATTTATTCAAAAAGATGTATTTCTCAAGTGTTGATAAACCGTTTTTGTAAACATGTTATGACTCTTTGCTAAATAAAGAAGATATGACATGTCGTGGGGTGTTAAAAATATACATTTTACCAGATGGACTGCTGCGTTTGAATATATTCTGTTAATCTCTGTCAAAACTACCATCTCTCTCAGAGACTTCAGGAACCTAAACAGTGCCTCCTCTGGCTACAAAACAATGCTGCAACCAATGATCCCAAATGTGTCAAGCAAGGTGCTGGACCCTGCAGTCCACTATCAGGGGTGAAGTTAACTGTCCCCAAAACCTCTGGAAACCCCACTAACAGTTGATGGTCACACCTAGTGTTGATTTCTTGATTTCGATACTGTTACCATCGCTTTGATCCTATGTGCAATATCATCTCTGACAAATATTTGAAATAAATGGATAATAATTTTCCGTTATTGCCATTGACAAGATCTGTTGATATTTAATGTGTTTGCAGTTCCATTAATTCACCTGTGTATGAGCGGGTAATATAGCGCATTGAGTTAATGCGCCGAGGAACCCTCTGCAGAACCTAGTGCCTAACATGCAGGTCACAGGTTTGTATCTAGGTTTGGTTGATTCAGCCTTTCATCTTTCTGAGGTCAAGTAATTGGGTGCCATCAAGATGGTGAAGCCTAAGGGCCTTCTTACGAGTGCGGCAGTCCTGAGGCCTGCCGTACCTCGTGGTTGTGGTCCGACCACCACCACATTGTGGGTCCGCCCGCAGTATTCTTAGTGTGGCAGTCGGACTGCCAAAAGACCGCTGGGCCTGCCGGTGTGCTACTGGCCTGAATATGCTGGCGGTGTTGCTGCCGGCACCGCTGAGCATATTTCGAGTTGCCTTTTCACCACCCTTTTCATGGAGGTGAGCCGGCCTGAAATGGGTGGCAGAGAGGCAACTCCTTCCGAATCTGGGCCTGGGGGTGCATGCAGGGGAGGCACATGTTGTGACCCCTCATAACTGCAACCCTGTTCCTGCACGGAGTGGCATGCATGCCACGCCGTGCAGGAACATGCTGCTGGCGCTGTCACGGCAGCAGTCTGCTGTGAATGCTCTTCTATGGGCCTGACACAGCCGCCACCATGAGACCACTACAGCACCACCCGCCCGACCTGGATTCAACTCTTAATCCGGCGGGCTGGCGGGCGCACCGCGGCCTTGGTGGTCCTCCTGTGGACGCAGCAGTGGAAGTGCCGCAGGAGGACCACCAAAGTTGTAATAAGGCCTTAAATCTAGTGTCTGCATCGTATTAAGAGGCAGATCCGTTGTAGTTAGCGCTAAGAAAAAAACTGAAAATATTTATTGACTTTCCTTTATTCGCAATATATATAGATAGATAGATAGATAGATAGATAGATAGATAGATAGATACTGAGTACTCATTGCTACTTTCATGCATTTATGTATTCATTCATTATGCCGTTCCCTATTTGTTTGTCCATGAACACATTTTAGGGCCGGATTGTAGACATTTGAGGGGGCCATGATAGGGTGACCAGATTTTGTCACCCAAAAACAGAGGAAGGACTACTATTTTACATCTACGAAGGGGCAAAGAATAACAGCCCTCATCAATATAGAAACACAGAAGGGGCACTAAGCAAATAAATAAAAATTTAATTTTTAAAACCAGCGTCATACCTGTTAATAAAAGCGCTTACTTATAACTGCTGCTAATTAGCCCTGCTTTGGAACACCAAAAAAAGCGACTCTCACTGTTTTCAGTTGAATCCTCTCTAAAAACCGGGACATGAGGCAAATGTGACAAAATCAGCCGGGACAGCTGTTGAAAAGCGGGACTGTGCCGGCAGATCCGGGTCGGCTGGTCACCCTAGGCCATAACCCCATTGTGCTCTTTGTGTGAGGTCACAGCAGAGGGTGACGGGGGTGATATAGGAGATGTGATGCGACTCCCGGACCGGTCGCACGCAGGTGGAGCGCCCTCCACGTATTCCCGTCGGAGGGCAGAAATGTTTGCTGGCTGCAGGCCTCCCCTTTAATTAAAGGCTCCTGCTCTGATGCTGCAGCAGGGCTGAGATTCTCAGGGTGCTGCTGTCTGCAGCCCGGCATGAGGAGCAGCTGCGGCTGTAGCGGGTACCCAGGGGACCTTCAGCATCACCACGAAGCACCCACTGCGGGGGGCTGCACCCGAAGCCTCGGCTAGGCCCAGAGGTCGCCCCGGTCTGTGACCCGAGTCTGGATGCGGGGACTTTCACCATCCTCACTCGGGATGCCCCTGGCCCTTCATGGGCAGGTGGAGGTGGGCAGAGGAGAGCCCCAGTGGGCACAGCGGCAGTGATGGCAGGGCTGGGGTACTCCGAAGAGGGGCTCGTCTGCACCCTCGCGCAGCCACCAGACTGGACGCCAGCCACCTGCCCTGCAGCCCCCTGACCAGTGTGAGCCCCGTCCTGCCTCAGGGGAGAAGCACCTCCCAGCAGCGGGTCGACTCTCTACCATCAGCTTCCTGCCCCTGAGCAGCCAGCCCCCAGCCTCGAGCTCCTCTCTAACCACCCCCTACCGCCAGACCCCTCCTTCCCCCCACCGGTCTGACGTCCCCTGACATAGCGTGTAAGAGAGGAGTATCCTGACCCCCGGCCCCTCTGAACCAGTGTCCGGCTGCCATCCTGCACAGCAGCACCCTCTCTCGAGACAACCCTGGGACCCTGCCTGCAGCAACCTCCTAGTCCAGCCTGCAGTTATTCTAGGGTGCCCGCCGTTAGGAGCCTTTCGGACCAGCCTGCGGCATCCCCAGGGACCCAGCCTGCAGCAACCTCTTGACCAAGTCTGCTGTAACTCCAGGGTGCCCGCCGTTAGGCGCCCTTGGGACCAGCCTGCGGCATCCCCAGGGACCCAGCCTGCAGCAACCTCTTGACCAAGTCTGCTGTAACTCCAGGGTGCCCGCCGTTAGGAGCCCTTGGGACCAGCCTGCGGCATCCCCAGGGACCCAGCCCAACCTCTTGGCCAAGCCTGTTGTAACTCCAGGGTGCCAGCCTGCATAACACCTTGATGCAGTCAACAGTACCCCCTGGGGCCACCCTGCAGCAGCTGCTGTGACTAGCACCCCCTGGGACCAGCAGGAGCAATCCCTGAGTCAAGCCTGCCACAACCCCTGGGTGCCAGCTAGTAGCAAGACCTTGTGCCAGCCTGCAGCAACCGCAGGACCCAGCCGCATCACCCCTTGGGCCCAACCGTCAGCGCCCCCGGGGCTCAGCCTGCAACACTCCCTGGGCTCATCCTACTGCACCCCCTGAGACCAGCCTTCAGCCCCCTGAGCCCATCCTGCAGCAACCTCGGGACCCAGCCTGCAGCCCCCCTGGGTACAGACAGTAGCACCCCCTGGACCCAGCCTGCAGCACCCCCTGGATCCAGCCTGTAGCACCCCCTAGAAAGTCTGCCACGCCCCCTGGGACTAGCCTGCCCCAACTTCCTATTCAGGACACAACTGGGACGGCATGAAGCGTTTCTCCGCCCTCACTGGATCTGCCCGGATCAACCTCTGAGATCTGCCTGAATAATCTTTCGTCTCCAGAGTACCTGCCTGCAGCAACTACCAATAAATACCTGCCTGCATCATTGTCCTCTCCAGGAGGCTAGCACCTGCCTGCAGCAACTACCAATAAATACCTGCCTGCATCATTGTCCTCTCCAGGAGGCTAGCACCTGCCTGCAGCAACTACCAATTCCTGCCTGCATCAATGTCCTCTCTAAGAGGCTAGCACCTGCCTGCAGCAACCACCTAAACCTGCCTGCATCATTGTCCTCTCCTGGGGGCTAGCACCTGCCTGCAGCAACTACCAATACCTGCCAGCATCAGTGCCCTCTCCAGGAGGCAAACACCTTCCTGCAGCAACCACCAAAACCTGCCTGCATCGTTGTCCTCTCCAGGGGGCTAGCCCCTGCCTGCAGCAACTACCAATACCTGCCTGCATCCTTGTCCTCTCCAGGAGGCTAGCACCTGCCTGCAGCAACTACCAATACCTGCCTGCATCCTTGTCCTCTCCAGGAGGCTAGCACCTGCCTGCAGCAACCACCAATACCTGCCTGCATCCTTGTTCTCTCCAGGAGGCCAGGATCTGCCTGCAGCAACTACCAATACCTGCCTGCATCCTTGTCCTCTCCAGGAGGCTAGCATCTGCCTGCAGAAACTACCAATACCTGCCTGCATCATTGTCCTCTCCAGGAGGCTAGCACCTGCCTGCAGCAACCACCTAAACCTGCCTGTATCATTGTCCTCTACAGGAGGCTAGCACCTGCTTGCAGCAATCACCAATACCTGCCTGCATAACAGACCTTCTGTGAAACTGCCTGCACCAACCCCACGACCTACCTGTGCTGTCTTTCTTCTCCATCGGATCTCTCTGTAACAACGCCCTGGACAATTCTTCTTCACCCTCTGCCCAGAGACCCCGCCATCACCAATCACCTGGAGCAGTCAAACTCTAACCTCCTCAAGAGGTGCTGCCTGCAACACTCCAGGTCGGCAGCCTGCTCTGTCCACTCTCCACTAGACTTGCCTGCCTCAGCCTCCGGGGTCTGCCTGCGTCCTTCTTCCCTCCGTTCCATCCAGGGGACCTGCCTGTAAATGCCCTAAGGACTACCACCATCTTCTTAACTCTCCAGTCTGAGAGCATGCCTGCAGGATCCTCCACTATCTGCCTGTATATTCTCCTCCTCTCCTAATAACTGCATTTATCGCCCCCTTTATTCAGCCATATGTCCTACGTGGAACAACCCCAGGTAAAGTCTACGTCACCGTCGCTGTCCAGCAACATGAACTGCCTGTAAGAACCACCAGGACGCGACTGCGGCATCTTTCCCCTGCAGGCGACCTGCCTGCAATAGCCTCAAGGCGCTATCGGTAACATCTCCCTTCTGGAGGACACCTGCCTGCCTACAGTTTGACACTCTACAGGCAGAGTACCATCCTGTACCACTCCCCTCTCTAGCCCGAGGACCTGCCTGCAACAGTCTCCGAGATCTGCCTGCATCACTCCCCTCTCTAGCCTGTGGACCTGCCTGTAACAGCCTCCGAGATCTGCCTACATCACTCCCCTCTCTAGCCTGTGGACCTGCCTGTAACAGCCTCCGAGATCTGCCTGTATCACTTCCCTTTCTAGCCAGAGGACCTGCCTGCATCACTCCCCTCTCTAGCCAGAGGACCTGCCTGCAACAATCTCCAGGATCTGCCTGCATCACTCCCGTCTCTAGCCAGAGGACCTGCCTGCAACAAACTCCAGGATCTGCCTGCATCCCTCCCCTCTCTACCCAGAGGACCTGCCTGTAACACTCTCCGAGACCTGCCTGCATCACTCCCCTCTCTAGCCTGTGGACCTGCCTGTAACACTCTCCGAGACCTGCCTGCATCACTCCCCTCTCTAGCCTGTGGACCTGCCTGTAACACTCTCCGAGACCTGCCTGCATCACTCCCCTCTCTAGCCTGTGGACCTGCCTGTAACAGCCTCCGAGATCTGCCTGCATCACTCCCCTCTCTAGCCTGTGGACCTGCCTGTAACAGCCTCCGAGACCTGCCTGCATCCATCCGCCTCACTTGCCTGCATTACCCCTCCTCAGAGAGGAGCTGCCTTGCCACAGCGGCCCCTCCGCGCGCGAACCTGCTGGCCCTGCGCCCCCACCCCAGGCATACCCACAGCCCTCCCCTGAAGCCGGGGGATGCGGGCACAGCAGAACTGATAGAGGTCCAGGGCAGAGGAGCCCATGCTCCTCCCTGGCAAAGTACCCTCTCTCTAAGTGCCCATCTGCCCTCAGAGATCCACCTCTCCTGCCCAACTGCCCACCGGTGCCAGGATGAGGAGGCTCCGGAGGTTTGTGCACCTCGTGCTGCTCTGCCCGCTCTCAAAGGGCATGCAGGTAAGCCACCTCACTGGGCATTGAATATTGAATATGGGGAAATGCTGGGCTGGGCATCTGTGTGCCTCCTTTCTGTGTGTGTGTGGGGGGTACCTTACTGAGCACTGCATGCGTGATAATACTGGGTTGAGCATCTGTGTGCTTCCTTTCTTTGTGAGGGCGGGGGGCAGGTACCTCACTGGACACTGAATATGTATTAATGCTGGGCATCTGTGGGCCTCTTTTCTCTGTGAGGGCGGGGAGCAGGTACCTCACTGGACACTGTTTATGTAGTAATGCTGGGCATCTCTGTGCCTCCTTTCTCTGTGTGTGGGGGGGAGGGAGGGTTCCTCACTGGGCATTGACTATGTGGTAATGCTGGGCTGTGCATCTTTGTGCCTTCTTTTCTGTGTGAGGGTGGGGGTAGGTACCTCACTGGGCATTGACACTGGGCATTGAATATGTGGTAATGCTGGGCTGGACATCTGTGTGCCTTCTTTTCTGGGTGGGGGTAGGTACCTCACTGGGCATTGACGCTGGGCATTGAATATGTGGTAATGCTGGGCTGGGCATCTTTGTGCCTTCTTTTCTGTGTGAGGGTGGGGGTAGGTACCTCACTGGGCATTGACACTTGGCATTGAATATGTGGTAATGCTAGGCTGAACATCTTTGTGCCTTCTGTTCTGTGTGAGGGTGGGGGTAGGTACCTCGCTGGGCATTTAATATGTGGTAATGCTAGGCTTGGCATCTGTGTGCCCCCTTTCTCTTTGAGGGCGGGGCCTGGTACCTCACGGGGCATTGCATTTGTGGTAATGCTGGTCTGGGCCTCTGTGCGCCTTCTTTCTGTGTTCGGGGGCAGTACCTCATTGGGCGTTGAAAATGTGGTAATGCTGGGCGTTTGTGTGCCTCCTTTCTGTGTTGGGGGCGGTACCTCACTGGGCATTGAATGTGTAGTAATGCTGGACTGTGCATCTGTGCGCCTTCTTTCTGTGTGTGGGGGGGTCGGTACCTCACTGATCATTGAATGTGTAGTAATGCTGGGCTGTGCATCTGTGCGCCTTCTTTCTGTGTGTGTGTGGGGGGGTCGGTACCTCACTGAGCATTGAATGTGTAGTAATGCTGGGCTGTGCATCTGTGCGCCTTCTTTCTGTGTTGGGGGGCGGTACCTCACTGAGCATTGAATGTGTAGTAATGCTGGGCTGTGCATCTGTGCGCCTTCTTTCTGTGTTGGGGGGGCGGTACTTCACTGAGCATTGAATGTGCAGTAATGCGGGGCTGTGCATCTGTGCGCCTTCTTTCTGTGTTGGGGGTGGGGCGGGACCTCACTGGGCACTGAATATGTGGTAATGCTGGACATCTGTGTGCCTCCTTTCTCTGTTTGGGGGGCAAGTTCATCACTGGGAATTGCATTTGTGGTAATACTGGTCTGGGCATCTGTGCGCCTTCTTTCTGTGTGTGTGGGGGCATCTGGAGAGCCCATTTGAATGAGGATGTCAGGTATTTGACTAGAGATGGCATATGTAAGTGATGCTGGGCACCTGTCTTGCTTCTTTCTGCACAGGATGGGCAGGTCCTATAATTTCCATTCGGTGTGTAGCGCTGCCTGGGATAAATATGGCTTCTTTGTGTATGAGTGCAGGCTGCTCACTGCGCACTGGTTATGTCTGGCGTCATGCTGGGCTGTGCACTGGTGCCCTCTTTCTGTAGGGGTCGTCAGATACTTCACAGGTCACTAAAGAATGCTGCTCAGGCTGCGCCTGCCTTGGTTCTGTGAGTGGGTGTTGGCGCTGGACAGGTGGTGATGCGGCTGGCACTTTTCTCCTTTCTACCGGGGTGAGTGGGTACTTCACTGCGAATAGAATATGTGACAATTATTGGCTAGACGTCTGCATAACTTCTTTCTAAGTGGGATGGGCGCTAACCGGTCAGTGATGTTCAGTGTGACGTCGTTGTGCTCTGTGTGACGTCGCCGTGCTCTGTGACGTCGTCGCGTGTGGCTGGCACGTACTTCGCTGGTCTCGGTGGTTTCTTCCTGTACAGGGAGGACGGGCAGGTTCACCTCCCACGCGCAGGTGCAGCCCAGCCTTCACACCCAGTGCTGGAAGTGGCAGGTGTGACGCTGCCCAGTGCAGGAATGGCGGAGTTCATCCCTGTAACTGATAACACAGCCATCCGGCGTTCAATGGAATGTGATCATAGCCGAAGTGGCAAACATACACTAAACGTGTCATATATAGCGCTTCTTCTCGGCGCCTCGTAGCGCTGTAAATGGCAAACTAGTGGTTTTCGAAAGTGGCGTCGAACCTTCGAGCTGCAGGCTTGCAGGTTGAGGCAGCAGGTGGATTAACTCACTGAGATATAATGTATGCTTCACCCTACACTGATCACCTTTTCCCTTAAACAAACACGTCGCTTACTCCTTATATGTTTATGTCATGGAAGTATTGGCGGCTCCTTATTAACTGTACCCAAATGTGTGCTCAATCGTGCCAGCTGAGCCACTGGTGAGCACCGCGGTGCGCTCAATTGTGCCCAAACCAGGTCATTCCGAGTTTTTTTCCCACAAGACACGCTCGCTGTTTTATTAAGGTCGATAATGGCATATTGATATTAAATGAACAATATTTTATTATTTCCTTATTTTCCGAAGCTTTTAGGTGAACATGGTTGATTGAAAGACCAATATACGCTGTTCGGGTGAATTAGAAAGAAGTGCAGAATGCTGAATTGCATGTGCGCTCAGGAAGTCATTTAATCCGACAGGAAGGCCTCACAGTGTTCTCATTAACATAGCTTCGCTCTCACTGTTGGAGGCAAGCATAATAATGTGTGGTCGTGTAGTACTTCATATCCGCACCTCTGCCGTTTCTAAGCTCTGCAAATAAGAGATTTTATTCTGGGGGAGTGATGCAGAGAGCGTCTTTGCTGTGCATCCAAGGCGCATATGCATTTAATTGATGTACGTACGTGTTCTTTGTAGCGCCAGTATGCACACTTTCAGCCACTTCGAAGCACTTAGACGAAGGACGCACATATGGAAGAACGTAAAAATGTCGTAACACTGCAAAACGTAAGATAGTTACAACGAGACTGGACCTTGCTCTGGGGAGCATATTGTCGTGCCTGCGAGCTAGGCGAGCGCATTATGGATTTTCCTGTTCATCGCTGCACTTGAGTGCAGGGTCTGTGGTGGTGTTAGCAGGGCACAAGTCGTAAAAAAAGAAGTGGGGGGACTCTCCAAGTTAGGTGGTGTCACAGGAAGTGACATCACAACAGGAAGTGACACCACAACAGGAAGTGACATCACATGTGCAGCAGGTCTATCATTTACATGTATTGCAAGATTTAACAATTGAAGCTGCGCAATACTTAAGCCTGTGACTTAAGGTCCCTGTATGGCAGGCAAACGAGTGTGACAGTAAAGCCAACCAATGGTAAGCACTCGGCAGGCTCGAAGTCATTGTATGTTCTTGGTAAGCACACAATGTCTTGCAAGAGACATTGCATGGGTTGTCTGGCAGGCTCGACAGAACAGGTAACTTCCACACACGGGGAGGAATAGCGATGGGTAGTGTCCCTCTGTATCCCCACCCCCTCAGGAGTAGGCATAAGGCCTGTGGGACCCCCACCCTCTCAGGAGCGGGCTGGGCCCTCTAGTATCTACCTACATCAGAGTTCAGGAGGGGGGTTGGAGGTAGCATGCAGGTGGAGAGATGGAGAAGGCATCTGGAGTCAGTTGAGGAACGAGAAATGCCAAGACAAAGGCAGGGTAAAAGGAGAGTGAATGTGTGAGGAATGGTGGCGGATTCTCTGCACCCTGCGGCTCTCCCAGGAGCCTCTCAGCATGCACCCCAGGACACAGACCAACCAGTGGTAGGTGAAACCCTGAGGCGGATGTATTTCGAGTTCCTCTTGTATGTGATAATGAAGAAAAAGGAGGGATATTGAAATAAAACAATTGTCCAGGGTCACACAATTTGGTCAAATGGAGAAGCCAGGATTCATCCTAGGTTTTCTGGTTCCACATTGCGTAATTGCGTTCAGCCACTAAATATACATGCATTGCTTCTCCTACACTGACTCTACACCGCCTGTGGGCATTAGTGCGGCCCTCGGTCACACCAAAGACCAAACTTTACGGCCCCCGGGAAAATGTTTGAGAGTACCCATGCTCTATAAAACTAATGTTCTCCAATCATAACATTTGGCCTCGAGGCTGCCTTCCCCAAAACTGACAGACCTTTCTCCCCCATTCTCCCCTTATGAGTTCTCCTCTTACTCTTGAATCTGGCTATCTTAATCACCCTCCTGCCTTGGGTAGCAGACTGGGTTGCGGCACCCATCCGCCTTCCAGGCAACACCTACTCTTTTCTAATGCAATGTTTGCACAGCTCTTGTTATTGGAATCTAGAACGTATGTTGGCTTTGAAACCTAAAACTAAATGATTACTTGAAAACATGAGTAGCAGGATGAATTATTTGATGTGGAATGACCATCAATTCACGAAAATGAATGTGACAATGAGATGTCAATATTTACTTAAAATATCCACTGAACCACTTAATGTGGTAATTTACTGAAAACCCGGTCTTATTTTAATGCATTTAAAGAAACATCTGTGTAGCAAGCACGTATTTTATCTTAGGCCCTATTCAAATTACTAGACTTGGGAATGTGCACTTTTTCGTCAAGCTTCATCTACAATCAGTTTTGAACACAAGCACTCCTGCTAAACCAAACAATAAAAAAGTAGCAGCGTCAGCTGTGCCGAGAATCTCACACACCTTGTGTTAAGCCAACACATTTTTAATACATTACCACATAAGTGAAATCTGTTGGAACGGAGAGAGGTCCCTTGCATGCAGAGGGCACTTGGGAGGCGGGCAAAGTCCAAGAGGCACTAGAGGAGGGAGGTGGGGGGCGCACCTGCCACTGGGGGAGGCTGAGAAGGAACTGCTGCCCGAGCCGGTAATGTCTGCCCTTATGATGAAAGCGCCAGATACAATCTCACAGAAGGCAGAAGGGTACCTGTTGTAATAACACCTACGTGCACCTATTGCGATAGATTTAGAAAGGTGCAATTTTTGGAACCACAGTTTGGTAACAACATAATAATTATACTGGAAAACAACCCCTCAGAGTAAATTCTCAGTAGAATTTTGAAGTGTTCAATAGCATCACGTTTTTTTATTTGAACACTTACTTTGAGAGCGACTTCACAAAACCATTGCCACGCCGAAAAATATTTCCGTCTCTAGATGCCAGCAACAGCAAGTTTAACTCATTCACTCTCGGGCAGGTCAGGCAGCAGGCGAGGCCAGGAATGGAAGTGGAGTCTCGTCGAGTGGGAGGGCGAGACACGACAACATCCGGATCAGGTGACTCCCAAAAAAAGAAAGGGGCCAGATTAGGAGAGCCCGAAAAATAAAGGGCATAGTAGCAGGGGGGCGGGACTGCCGAGTTGCACACACGCCAATCCAGTGACGTCTGCTATGGCACTGATTGATCGCAGGTCACAGCGTCCACTGGTAGGCGCCGGTTCAAAGGTCAAGACAGAGCGCGCTACACAAGATTGACAGCCCTGTAGTTGGAAGATGGGCGGGTAAGTGAACGTCATCTAAGAAAGTTAGGGGCGGCCGGGCGGGCAAGTTACGCCATCTTAGAAAGTCCAGATTTGAGCAGGGTGGACGGCGTCCACCCTGTAAAATAAGTGGGGGGACGCCGTCCACCCGCGTGGACCCCCGACTCGTGCCCTGGGTGTTAGAGGCTGCATTCACGGGCCTCCGGGGCTAGGAAGTGAAGGCTGGCTAGAACCCCCTTTCAGGCCATCATGGCCAGAGGCCCAGAAGACCTGCCCAGCCTAGCCCAGCGTCTCTTTCACTCGCCAAAACAAGGACAGATATAACAACACTCTTCAGCTCTACGCAGTGGCGTAACGAAACCTGAGGGGGCCCCCCTGCAAATTTCACAGAGGCGGGGCCCCCCCCCACGCCCCGGACTCAGTCAGGAGCTTTAAGGACAGGGACCTCACCGCCCATGCACAGTGCAGGAGGGGGCACCCTGGAGCCCGGGGGCCTCATCGCGCCATGGGTGCTGCGGGGGCTATTGTTACACCACTAGCTACACACCAAGGATTTAAGTGGCTTGTGGGAAAGGTGATGGTGTGACCATGTATTACATGGAATAAAGTACCTGCTGCCGTAGATGATAATGATATTGTAAGTCACCTTCGGCCTCGTTCCGCTATGTGGTCATGGGACTCCTCAGTGAGTTGCAATATCCTTATAATGTATGGCAGGGGCTACTTTATCTCATAAAGTACAGCCACCAGTTTAACTATGGCCTAATGTATGCCCCCCTACAATTTGCTTCTAAGGACACTACAGATAGTTCCAATAGTGATATTCTAGACAATGCATGCAATAAAAAACGCATAGAGAAAATAGTGCAGATGTCTGTGATAGTCCACGCAGGCATGGGTAATTGCTGATTTGTGTAATATATTTAAAATACTTATGATTGAATTAACTTTTCAATTGACCTGCTTGGATTGAAATATATTACGTCCCCACACAACCAGTGCTTAATTTGAACTTTACTTTACTACTCCTAAACTGAGAAAAATCCTAACTTTAAGACTTTCGGTATTCACAGAAGGCATTTAGGAGTCCTAAAGTTAGGACTACTAACTTCTGTGAATACCGAAATGAGTAAGTTCATTCTGTGAATACCAAAATGAGTAAGTGTATTCTGTGAATACCAAAAAGTACTAACTTTACGTTTTTGACGTAAGTTAGTTCTGTGAATCAGGCCCAATATACGTTAAAAATTATTAATATCTGCCGCCATAGTCATTCCTTTAGCTTTGGGGACCTCGAATAATCTGAACTGTAGCACTTGCTGGAGAAAGAGATGGCTAGTAGTTGTTTGGCAGCGATGACAGGAGTGATGGTTGGTGCAAGTTGCAGTGGCCTCCTGGTCAGGGCCCTGGCACCTAATATTTTACAAATTAAGCACTGCACACAACAACTCCCCTTGGGTGCAGAGGACACTATGCCTGCATTTAACTATTTAAAAAAATGCGATCCCTGTCCCCTTACAGCAGACCATTAACAAAAAGCATATAACAATTTCATAGTAAAGTCCAGGACTCCTGTAGCTCTATCCATTGAGCAAATCATTGCTGCTACCAACACAGAGCCATGCTCACACGCAAGGATATCATTGCAACGCAATCATGGAGAAAACATACTTGACCTCTCACAGATGATGTTGAATATCAAAAATTCAAAGATTTACAGGAAGAGCCTACTGTCACTCAAGAAGGTATTATACTAAGAGGTTTGAGAACTGTTATACCTGAGAGCTTGAGGCTACAAATCATTGAATTGGCATACAAAGGCGTTGCGTTGTAATAACTTTATTTCGGTCAATTAGACCTTAAATGTACAACTAAAATTTCATACAATTCATTTCCTATTAAAATTGATTACAATTAAAAGACAGAAAAAGCTAAAAAAAGATAGAGCAAGGATGGCTACATAAAGTAGGCACAATTTAGATAAAACATACACAAATGTGGCCTATCACAGATATATGGTATAGTCTGTTCGACTAGTTCCACGCATGGGAGAGCCTGATCATATAAAACAATTGATTAATCCTAACTGGTAACAGTTCTGACGATACAAAAAACAAATGTAAATTTGATGTATCAAAACAGGTGATCTCAGATAAACAATAAAATCGAGTGGCCCAATAAAATTCCTCATTACATTTGTGCATGGCTGAGGCCCTCATTTATTGCTATTATTTTGTTTTTAGGAGGGCCCTACCAGTGCACCACATGGAGAATAGGAAGCCAGCTACCGAATAAACTATCGGGAGGCTGGTATCGTGTTTAAGTATCCTGAAAGCCTCGCAACAGCGTCTGGTCCCTAGGTTTCTGCAAATCTGGGCCAGGCACCGTTTTCTCACTTTGTGGTATTTGGGACAGCTAAAAAATACATGAAGATCAGATTCTATTGGGCAATCACATGCCGGACACCCCGAAGTTTGTGAGCCGCCCCAGTTGTTTGTGAAGGAGCGGAGAGGCAAGACCCCGTATCTAAACTGCAAAAAGAGCTTTCTTGCGGTTGCTGGCTTGATGTCATTTAGGGCCGGCTCTAGGCTATACCTATCCTTAAACTCTAGGAAGGTTACAGTCAGTTTACCTACTAAGGGGTTTGATTGAAGCTGGGCCAATTTAAATTCCCCATAAGAATCCCTCAGCATTTTCCTAGAGATTGAGGCACAGGCAACCTCCGGGTCATCCCAAAGATTTCCCCGTCCCAAGCTTGTTAACATACGACAGACATAGGAAAGCCAGGGAAATTTGCCCGCCCCTGGTAGGCTCAGCACCTCTCTTAATTCATCTCTGTATGCTACAAGTTCAGGGGTAACCCACAGATGTCGCCAGAATAGGAGGGGTCTAAGATTAGATTCATCCGCTATGGGTCTTACCCCCAGGTCCAGACGTAGCGGCGTGAGTGGGGTGCTCTGTGGGAGACTAAACAATTGCCTGAGGAAGATGTTTTCTGTCTGTGTAAGACTCTCAGAGCTACGGTGTCCCCACAGTTCTGCCCCATACAATGCCCCTCCCCTAGCTTGGACCTTGTAGATTTCTATGGCTGGACTCATAGGTTTATAACTTGATTTTCGAAAAACCTTCATTAGTCCTCCAGATGATTGTGAGAGCTTAAGGGATGATTTTTTAATTTGAGCCCCCCAATCCATAGAATCTGTAATTGTAATGCCTAGATAATCGAAAGAGGATACTCTTTCAAGGGGTTTGCCATATAAAGATGGATTTGGTCGGGTGCTTTTCGGGGAATTAAACACCATGAATTTGGTTTTTTGGAGGTTGATTTCAAGCCCTCTTTCCCTACAAAATGCGTCAAACCTATTTAATACCCTCTGTATCCCCATGGGTGATTTAGATACTAGTAGAGTATCGTCGGCAAACATCATAGCTGGAATTTTGCGTGTTGCCAGCTTAGGGATGTCCAAATCTTTCTCGCTGAGCAGATAATCTACTAACCCATTTATATATAGACTAAATAGGGTTGGGGCAAGTACGCATCCCTGTCGGACACCTCTGTTTACGGGAATGGGGGCCGTAAGGCACCCCTCCTTCCCATATCTAATTTGGACGTAGATGCCTTGGACATCGTGGCATTGTGCCACTAATAGAGTCCTCCGAGACAGAGTGTGGTTTCCTTGCCTTGATGAACGAGTCGAGAAGTAACTGAAAGCATGTCACCTGTGTAACTGCTAATGTCCCAAGACAACACAGCATCCACTAAATATGTCTGACCTTCCTAAACATGCATGGGCAAAAATTGCAGTTAATTTCTTTGGACCTTTAAACAATGGCAATCATAACATGGTAGTTATTGATGACTACTCACATGTTTTCTTAGTGGAAGGTTTATCATCAACTATCCACTGCAAAGTCATTGACAGGCTGGATGAAAAATTTCGCAGCATGGGGTGCTCCCTCCATTTATCAAATCTGAAAACAGTCCACCCTTCAATAGCAGAGAACTTTCTTAGTTACTTGAATGTCAAGTATCAGAAAAGCAAACCTCTCTGGCCAAAGGCAAATAGCGTTGTTGAACACTTTTTTGACACCCTGAAGAAAGTGGTTCAGCGCGATCTCAAGTCAGCCTTATGTCCAGCCCTTCGTGCCTATTGGTCAACCACCCATTCTACAACAGGTGAAAGTCCTGCCACTTTGCTGTTTAGGAAAGCCATTGGGACAAAGCTACCACAATGGACCACGCGCCGAGTAATAGAAACTGATGAGATTCGTGTCACAGACACTTCTCGCAAAAGCAAGATGAAGGCCTATGCAGATAAGCGCTGATGCACTCAGGACCTGGTTTACGAAGAAGGAGACCGGGTCCTAGTGAAACAAAAACAGAAATGCAAGTCTGGTGCTCCGTTCGATGCTGATCCATTGAGCGTTGTGACAAGTAAAGTACATATGGTGACTGCTCAACGTCCCGGAAAGTCCACCACGAGAGACTCATCACATTTCAAACATCTGCCTCAATGTCGGCTCCAGAGATCACGAGTTAGAAAATTCCACCTGAGTGCCTAAGTCAAGCATCTGAGGCTACATCTACGATGACAGTGCAACTCCTTCAACTCATTCAACTCGATCTGGAAGATTGGTGTGAGCACTTCGACGACTCATTGAGGAACTCTAATGTATAAATGTTTTCAGCACTTTTTTTAACAAAGAGGAAGATGTAGTGTTGTGTGATCATGTGCAGTAGGACCCTTGTAGTCCTCGGTTGATGCCTTACAAAGTTACGTAATATGTTGGGAGGTAATTGGGTGTGTCTGGGTGTGGTCAATAAAGTTTATGACGTAGTGCACTCAGTTAAACGTTGCATGTCGAAGAATAAAGACGTTTTACAGAGCTCTGTGTGTGGTGTGGTCATTTGCATGCTCCAGAACTGGGGTGGACGTGACACACCCTACCTGGGAATAAGCCCTAAACAAGAAATATTTTAATACTCAATGGGAAGGACACTGTTATGTTGAATAGCACAACACAGATGCAGCTTTTCAATTGAAGTTGGTTTATTCAGCAGAGATGAAACCCACACCACAGCTTCGCCAGACACAGCTGGACCAACTGCCAAACCGTCCCCCAAGCATAGTGACATCACGATGGAACCAAAGTACATCATAAAGATATTCAGTTACAGCCTTAGCTGAGACAGCCTAAGTACATCACAACAGACATGTGCATGGCGCAAATTGTAGGGAAATTCTCACTTTGAGCAGTTTCCAATTCCTCTGCTCTTGCCTCAGGTGATTTCACTCACTCACTGGTTCACTCAGTCCTTTCATCATTAAGACTCCCGCTGATGCCTGAGATGTTCGTCACCTCAGCATGATGAACTAACTAAGGAGAGCTGACAAGTTGGCCGGCGCTGATCCTCAGCCTGGCCTTAAAGACACACGTGCCTTGGCCTAATGGACACGTGCTCGCGGAGCGCGGGAGACGTCATTAACCTACTGAACTGAACTATTTCGTTAGAAGTGACGCAGCCGAACACTCACATGATTTCCAGCCCCATGACAGTCACCATACTCTTGGCACACAGACGTGTCGGCACAGTTTACATTCCTGCTACGTTTCTCATGCACCAGCCACCCGGGGAGTTGGAGAGAGTCCAGACCTGTCACCTCATCCACACCTCAATGTGTAGAAAGGGAAGAGAGAAAGGCGCGAGAGCAGGAGCCGCTTCTGGCGAAGCAGAACTTTGAGAAGTTTACTCACACAACCTGGCAGAAGTTCTTATGACTACAGAGCATGCGCACTGCATCCATTCAGGGACCACCGTCACCTGACAGTTTAAGACTGAGGTACTTAGGCAAAGTTATGGGACACCTAAGGAAACAGCAGGGGCTGCTGTGGGTCAGGATTGAAATGCATTGCCAGCTTGGCATGTCAGGTCCAGTACTTGGATAGAAGGGGTACTGAAGGGCAGCGTTGACCTGCACTGTGAGATGTCTGTGTGTTGCATTGTGGGCGTTGCCGGAAGGAGTGAGGTTAAAATGCAGGAAAGAGGTACATTGACAGATCAGCGTGTTTGTGTGCAAGTGTTATATTGGATTAGCATGGGCACTGCGGAATATGATGGGGTGCACTGACGGAGCTATGCGTGGCATGCAGTGCGGAAATGAAGAGATGCAGCAGGACTGAGGTGCATTGGGAGCAGGCCCGGTTCCAGGAATTTTTATCTGGATGGGCCAAGGGTTCGTTCGGGTGGGCCCAATTCTTGTCAGTTCTGTAGGTAGCCTACAAGTCCAAGATTTTCATCATATCTTCTTCCAAACAGGCCCACAGTGTGTCTAGAGCCTCATTTGAGAGTAAGAGCAGCCTCATTTGAGAGTAAGAGCTGATGTAAATACTCACCAGCCCAACTCTTATCATTTCCAGCAGCCAGGCTTTAGCACAAGCACCAGGATTCCAAGCAGAGTGTAATAGTGGTTCAAGGTTAAGGAGGTCCCAGTTACAACACCTAAGCCTCACTGGCACTGAAAGCTTGATGAGCCCGAAGCCTGGCTCTAGCTCAGCTTGAGCTCCTGTTGGGAACTTGGAGCCCATGATGAGCCGAGCTTTCATGTACCTTCTGCCTGCCAGCCTCAATCTACCCAGGATGTGGCGTTGGGGCGAGAGCTTCCAACTTTGGAACTGAACAAGCTAGGTTTGAGTCTCGGCGTTGGCTCAACATCCTGTGATTCTGGGCAAATCTCCAGTGCCTAAAAGAAATGAATGTGACCTTGTATAATGTAACTGGTGTTCATATAAAGCACTTCAATATCTCCAGGTCGAGTTCACACTATATAAAAACAGCAGAAACTGTGCAAAGAGTTGAAAACAAAGCAATAACAGAAAAAGGAGAGACAAATAAATAGCCATTTAGTGGCTGATTTGTACAAAGTGAAAACATAATACTGGATAAATTGCAGCTTTCCCATTCAAATTGTGTGAGCTTGGGCAAATATTTTATTTAACCAAAACTCGTTTTTATTCATATTTGCACATGAAAGCATATTCAAATACATGAATCAGAAAAAAAACTATACAAAACTTATTGTGCTTTATTTAATAGACTAATGTTGCTCTATAATAATCTGGGTCACATACAGGGTCCACGTGACAACTGTCTTACCTGTAGGTTCACTAATGGCACTGTCACCAGTGTGAGGACGGGGCAGGAATGACTCTAAGCTTGTGCTTAAAAACTATCACTTTCAATAAGTACTTCTCACTGCAGCGCTATATTGTGACATATTAATGTCAACGCTTCCATGTGTTAAAGAAATACACTTTTTGGAATTTTGAAGAGACTTTATCATATTTTACCTGATGTTTGTTGTATGTTTTACATAGCAAACATTTTCAGGTCTTGGCTCCTGACTAGGCTCTGAGAGCCAAGCCAGAGCCTTAGCTCGACTCTCCCGGTTGTTTTTTTCGCCCACCTCTGCCCCCAAAACACAACTCCCAATTTCAGTTTTAACGACAATGAAAAAAAACATTTCGACGTTCTGACATTGAAATGGAGGAAGCACTCAACAGGCGCCTTCTCCGTGTTCTCTTCTGCCATGGCTGAGTGGGCCAAAGGTCATGTTTGGGTGGGCCTGGCCCACCCGGCCCCCCTGCTAGAACCGGGCCTGATTAGGAGAGCTATGTGTTTGTAACAGTGCTGCGTTGTCAGGGGTGCTCCAGGCCAGGACTGAGGGGCATTGACAGAGCTGATTGTGGCATGCAGTGCGGAAATGAAGAGATGCAGCAGGACTGAGGTGCATTAGGAGAGCTATGTGTTTGTATCAGTGCTGCGTTGTCAGGGGTGCTCCAGGCCAGGACTGAGGAGCATTGACAGAGCTGATTGTGGTATGCAGTGTGGGACTGATGGGATGCTGCAGGGCTGAGGTGCATTAGGAGAGCTATGTGATTGTATCAGTGCTGCGTTGTCAGGGGTGCTCCAGGCCAGGACTGAGGAGCATTGACAGAGCTGATTGTGGTATGCAGTGCGGGACTGATGGGATGCTGCAGGGCTGAGGTGCATTAGGAGAGTTATGTGCTCGTAATGCGTTATCAGGGGCGCTCCAGGCCAGGACTGAGGTGCATTGACGGAGCTGTATGTAGGTCCCAAAGCTGGATTAGCATAGGGTGTACCCGTTCAAGGTAGAGGTTTACTGGCAGAGCTTTTTGTGCACTCCTGTGCTGAAAAAGCAGGGTGCGCTTACAGAAGTGTTCGTGTTTTTGACATTGGCTCCTACCTGACACCACTGGAGTTCCTGCAGCGGCCGGTCACACCTACAAATGGTCATCTCTGCTCTTGAGTTCTCTTCCTATGGAGGTTCCTGCAGGATTTTCTTCCTCGCCCAGTGGTCCTTCGCGCTCTTCTCACCTTATGGTTGCTGCTGTATTGTTCTCTTTAGTTTGTCATTCCCGCTGCAGTGCCCCCTTAAGACGTGCCAACTCTGCTGTTCCCCTCATGTGTAACTTTCTGCAGCAGTGTTCTCTTCACCTGGAGACCCCCGGCGCAGCACATGCGTATTTAGCCAGAATTTCCTGCATAAGTACCGCCTTCCTGCAGGGTGAGGCTGTATAGAAAGTTTGCCAGTCCTGGAATTACTGGGACCCACCGGCCGCCTCACGTGCAGGTTACGCTGCGGCTGCGCATGACAATACTGGCCTAGCCTTGCCCCACCCTATGCCTCACCCTGAGGCTGAAAACCACGCAGCTGCGTGCGGCGCAAAATTTCATCACGTACGCGCCGGTTTATTTATGAGGCGCGGGCGGCAGAAGTTACTTTAAAAGTACCAGACGGACCCTGCTGTCGGCAAATAAATGTACTGTGTGCCGAGGGGGCCCCTGGAGCTCTGGGCCCCCCCGCAATGCGGGGGCTGCGGGGAGCTGCGGGAGGCTGCGGGGGCCTGTGTTACGCCCTGCCTCTACGCATCTACAAGCGCCCGCCTACGGGGCTAGTGCTCTGAAGTCTGCCTAGGGTGATTCGTAGCACTCTACAAAACACCGCAGGGAAGACCCTTCCGTTGGAACAGGCTTGGAGATAGGCTCCTGCTTACTTCTCAGCGCTACATACAGACATTCATTCTCCTTGCCAGCCTCGCTTTCATATTTCCTTCTCATTGGTTCCCACCCGCCTCCCCACTGACTCCCATCTCCCATGTTCCTGCTTTGCTGGACTCCAGCGTTGCTCCTTCATGACCAGGATTATTCTGAGCACGGACAGCGCGTGCAGACTCCCTAGAGCACAGCTCGCGCACGGGTCCCTGCAAAGATCTAGCACACACGTCAGCATCACTGTGTTCTCAACGGGGCACATGAAGGCAGCTCTCCGGATATACCTCCAACACACCCCAAACGTGCCACTATTGGTTAGTACGAAACATTAGAGTAGTCACTGCCACCAATTGTTTGACAGACCCTTTACAAATGTTCATCTTTCAGATGCTAACTGCTTCATTCTGGTGTTAAACTGGTACTGAGGAGAAGAAAGCTGCTCAGAGAGCATGAATGTGTATCAGAATGACAAAAGAGCGAAACAGAACAGCCACAGAATGTGCTATATTATGCCGCATCAATTGCCTTTTCTTGCCGCATAATTTAGTCTGTCATCTAGGGGCCGATACGATGTTGTTCGGAAAGCAGTCCGACCGAAGCGGTTTCGGAATGCTTTCTGAACGACTCTGGTTCAGGGAGTCCAACCGACCGATTAAGGTCTGTCCGAACACCGTTCAGCCGGACTCCCATTGACTTCAATGGGTTCCTGTGTTCCGACCGACTACACAGGCTCCCATTGAAGAAAGGGATGGTTGAAGAAAATCGTGCACCCTGTGGCGGGCACCCCATGGTGCCTGCCACACTTTGCATGCATGGAAAGGGGGACCCATAGGTACCCCCATGGGCCCCATTCAGAGACCCCCGGGAGAAGGGGGGCCTGCTACGGGCCCCCAAAGTCAGATTCCGACAGCCGATCTGTGTCGGAACAACCGACTCAGAAAGGCTGTCCGAATCCGCCATCCTAATCGTTCGGTGGGAAACGTGGTCTGTAGACCGCTACGATTCGGCTCTGACCGACTCGGTTACTCGGAATGCTGTTCGGAACCGAGTCGGAAAGTCCGAACGGTTTCCAGCCATCGTAATTAGTCGTTCAGGAAAAGTGTCCGAGTCGGTCGGAAAGGCGGGTTCCGAATCAGATTTGGACGAACCGAAAGCCATTTGGAGCCTTTCCGAATGACATCGTAATCGATCCCTAATTTGCTCTTGCAGTGCCACATAATTCCACTGGCCCTTAGCTCTAACCAGGGCTATATCCAGTTTTCCTCTACCTGAAGTATTAGGTTTAATTTCCTGTTTTGTGCTTCTGCAGGAGCCACATACTTTGCTTTTGTAGCCCTAAATCGTTCTGTGGAGCACAGGGCAGAATTTTCAGAGATTTTTCCATGTTCTGAGGAATCGCTTTTATATGTTTCGCCTGACCTTTGTAGAGAGGTCCAGAGGGTATATGAAATATTCATTTCATGAGATTGTGAAAATGTGCCCTGGGGGGCAGCATTGAAACAACTGCACGCTTGCTTTCCTTTTGCCCCCTCTCTGCAACCGCAGCAGGGGTATGACGCGCCACATGTCAGGTACAATACAGCTGACAACTGGCACCATGAGCCAGTCCTGGAGTTTTGGCCAAAAAACGTTTTGAATGTTGGGACAATTTGACCTTTAAACATTATGAGAAATTCAAGTCTGGTGGTTACGCATGGCATACCATCACTGCCACCAGCCACACAACCTTGTTTGTCCCCAAGAGCCCCACCCTTTCCTTCCTCACTCACACTAGTATTTGTGTTTTTAAGGAGTGAATCTCAACCATCTTGGACTGTGACTCAAAAACACAAAGAAAGCTTTTCTTAAAGCCCCTGATATATGCAAATATAATCACGACTTTTTTGCATGTCTTTGTTCCCATGTTTTTTTTTCTCCTGCATTGGTTTTCTCATTCTTGTTAAGCCATATTGATATTTTTTTCAGTAATGCACCCTGTGCTTGTTTTTTATGTTGTTTTCTTTATACTACTTTTTATCTAGGTTCAGTTTTAGTTTTTGTTTTCCGACCTCTGAATGGGGTGCTGTTACATATACTTACCAGCCTCATTTTGGGGTCTTGCCAAGACGAGAGTCGAGATAAACACAAAGCCGTCTCTGGCACGCCGGGGTGTCGCTGATATTGATCCAATTTAGGGGTGCATTGTCGTGTAAAGTTGTCCCTGGTGGCCCCTCCGGCTCCTCAAGTAACCCTTATTCAGTCTGAAACTTATGTGCAGAGCTGGAATCGCAAGTGGGGCTCATGGTATTATGCATGGGGGGCATCATTTTGTGTTACACCACTGCACCTAGGTCAGTTTCATCTCCCATCCTGCAACTATGGATGAGACAGAAGTGAGATGCAAATGGAGACAGGACTACACACATTGGAACAACCTTTAGGGGGGCGACACAGTGTCTGGACTAAATGGAACTGTGCATAAAGCCTGCTGGAGGAAGGTTCCAGAATATCTGGGAAAGGTGGCCCTACACTGCACGTGCAGTGAGAACTTCCAATGACGCCACTCCATGGGAATGTGGCAACACACTCTAGATACAGGGTCCGCGGAGTGTGGGGACTTGGGATCTGGCGGTTTCCTGACCTATCCTGGAGGAGCGCTCAAGGGATCCTCTATCTAAACAATCTTTTAAAGGGTTAATGTAAAATGTAGGACACATTGACTGACCATTGTGAGGTGAGTGACACCCGTCCCCCGCTTCCTGCCCAGACTTCTACTACTCCGTTCCCGTGGTTTTGATCTTTCAGTGAAATCTTAATCCCACCCCCTTCCCAGTGTGTTACTTCCTCACCTACCCATTTAGGCACTGGAAGTAAGGGTGTGTGTGGTGGGGGGTGCTGCAGCACCCCCAAAATAACCACACTGGAGGTGACCGAGCATTAATGATGACATTACATTTTGTTTTGTATCTTGTCACACTTGCTGTGCGTTCGAAGAAAGCGTTCAAATGTCAGGTAAAACCTCCTGACAAACTGCTGTTTATTCTGATTTGCATATGGCCATGTCTGAACTGGGGTGGCGGAGTGAGCTAAAGAATGATGATGGATTAAACCCAGATCAGTTGACTGGGGGTGAGTGCTTGCAATGTTCAACACTCCGTCCATCATCCCCTTTGGTTTTGCTATGTTCGCCCTAAGTTGGCAGGGTATGCCCAGACGTGGGTCCCTTGCTCACTTTGCCATTGGATTCAAGATAGCCTGGCTGATGACGGCTGTAAGCCAGAAACCGGTCCCAGGATGCTTGTTTCTGGTCCAGGGAAGACATGGCTTGGCAGTTCGGGCTGGACTTATCCCATGAGGCACAGGGTCAGACTGATTTGCATATGGCCATGTCTGAACTGGGGTGGCGGAGTGAGCTAAAGAATGATGATGGATTAAACCCAGATCAGTTGACTGGGGGTGAGTGCTTGCAATGTTCAACACTCCGTCCATCATCCCCTTTGGTTTTGCTTATTCTTTTAACACAGAGCCTGGTGTTTACTTTTCTTTCTCTTACAGCTATGTATGAGCATTTTTTTTTAAGTGAAGTATGTGACAACCTTGCTGGTGTGAAAGGAAGAGCTGTAGGATGTTGTTTTCTTCTAATACCCAACAAAATGTAAATAACTATGAATGAACTGTCCAAATATTTAAAGATAAACAGGAAAGCACAAATGAAGTGCGCTTTTTCTAATTCTGAAGTGTGATGGAAACAAAGGAAAGATTTAATGGAATCAAAACAAGGCACTTTACTAGGTGATGTGCCAATGACAAATAATCACTGAAAACCAATTTCCTCAAATTACCGTTTGTGTGCTGTATCGTTTTGTCAGTAAAACTGTATGCCGGTGCAACTTTACCGGTCCTTTCAAAGGAAAACATGCAGTCTGTCAATGACAGACGCTACCGCACCATGCTGTAGTAATATATTTGTGACAGTGTGCGCCTAAATGCAACACCTGCTACATACCACACCCTTACCACTCGCCTGATAAATGGGTGTGACTCATCTGCAACACTTGTTCTTTGTGTGATGTTTGCATTTTTCAGAATCTCTAGAGTTCAGTGATGCAACCTTGATGGCAGCACCCCACTCTGAAAATTGTCCCACCTCATGTAGTCTACTAATCCACCATCTGATTTTGAAAAAGGGCCCCCAAGTCGTTCTTAAGATAAAATGTTGGCCTCTGTACAGATCTGAATATACCAGTTTTGAGTCTAGAATATCATTTCGTGTAAAACCTTGATCTTAAGATATATGTACAGAAATGAATGTTAGATTTACATTGTTTTTTCCCCAATATTGCTTTTTTCATTCGATTCATCATTTTAGTCTCTCGCTGTTCCGGTTCTATTTACTGAAAATGCAGAACACGTTCTGAAGCAGTTACTGTTGCGGCATGAGGCTTTAAATGAATTCTAAAGTAGGAATATTAACACACACCTGGCACGAATCCCTTGCGCCTCTAAGAACCTGACCACAACCAGATACATTTTCCTATTATCCTGTTTTGCACTGTCAAACTGTCTCCTGTCATGAAAGGCTGACTTGCCAATCTGCAGGGCCCTCAACAATGCAGCAGAATCTTTGAGCCCAGGCTTGTGCGCTGTATTTCCCTCAGCGGGCATCAAAAACTCATCTCCAGTTGCCTACTTTTCATCACTGGATCTCTGTTCTCCGCTGCTTTCTCCTACCTTTAGAAATGGATCGGGCGATAGCTTGTTACTTGGAAATTTAGACCTCACACAATGGTGGTAAGGTTCATAATATGAGGCTAAGCCGGAGGTAAGTGCGGCCTGACATTGAAAAGGGAAGGATCTTCTTACAGAATGGAAGGGCCCATCCATCAATACATAACTACAGTATCCCTCCCCTTGGGCGATGATCACATTTCTTGTTCCGTGATGACACGATGTGGCTTGAAGGCCAGGCTCTGGATGGAGTTAAATATGTTTTTTGTAGAGGGCTGACCAGAACGGCTTAGACACCACTGCGCTGAATCCTCAGAACCTTGAACCCTCTACCAGACACTGCTGCCCCTTTATTCCACTCTCACTGCTCCCTGCTTTCTCTCTTTGTGCTGGTTTTTCTGTGTTTCTCTTTCTTTCTGGTTTGGGTGTTTTTATGTCTCTTGGTCGCGCTCCATATCTGATGAGGAATAAATAAGTACCGGTCCCTAAAAATGAGTACCAGCGGCAACCGCCAGCACAAATTAAGCACTGGTACGGAGGCTTAGATATGTAAAGGATGTGTGCTAGAGAGGGCTCCGTTACCAGTTCGGATTCCTCCAATAATTCCTGAACTTTTAGAAACTTTGCAGCTAGAAGCATACCACCACCTTAAAACAGCTGTATTTAGAACCCCTAAAGGAGAAGCTAGGGCCTTATGAGTCGGGTGGATCGGAGTCTGGGTGGGATACCGCTCTGCCTGACCATGACTGGCCCGTTATTCCTGCACCTGATTTTCCCAGGTGCACAAACACAGATCTCATTTGACCACCTGGTGTTTCAGGCAGTAAACCGCATGAAGCTTGGGCTCCACAAGCAGAACAGCCTTTGTCCCTCCGTCCCTGTCGCTCTTTAGGTCTCGCCTACGCAGCGCCCATGCGCTGCTTGGAGGACCTTTAGCCGTCGTTCAGCTCTTTTTCGAAGCACATACTCGTGCTTGTGGCGGCATACAGCTTGCGGGAGTGGGCAGCGGTGCGCCACAAGCACGAGTATGTGCTTTGAAAAAGAGCAGACTGCGCGCGCACGCATACACACACGCACCACTCCCGGGCAAGAAATATCAGCATTAGTGAATGTGCTTTAACATTTCCGCATTGCTTTTAAATATCCCACTCGTACTACCACATTCACATAGTTTTGCGCTCAACAGTGAGTCTTTTCCCACCACTACGCATCTACCACAAGCCTGTATCTTCACATTTCCGCATATATGCCAACGCTCCCGACTAAAAACGTTTACCCATCTGTTTATCCAAACCTTTCACTACGGCGTGTTTTTTTAACTTTTCGATGTTTGATTCATATGTTCACGGCGCACTCAAGCTACTTACAAGTTCTGTGATTGAAAACGCATCTTATATAGCATGTTTCTCATTTGCATTTGGGCTCGTGTTGAATAACTAATCTCTATTACATCTCATGATATTCTAGTCTTTTTTTTCCATTATCTTATATTTATTATTTACCTTTGACAGCGGGCCGCCCAACTTTAAAAAAAAAAAATTATTTCATTAAATAATAGCAGCCGCACGTCTTGTGCGCGAGTCGCCACATCAGCTGCAAAGCATGGGTGTTGGGGGGCATTTGCGATAGTTTGAGCTATTGGCATTGTAAATGTCTTTTATTTATGTGTTGCTTTTTAAAACACATAAATAAAAGGCATTCTTATTTACAATGGCAATAGCTTAAACACTCGCAAATGCGAGACCTATTGCATTGCAAATGCTTGTTTTCTCTGGCAAGAAAAATGCAATGGTCCCCTGCTGACTTCCTCTCTCTCCTCTCACCTCGCATCCCTGCTCCCTTCCCTGTCGCAATCCAGGCTTCCCCTACACATTTACCAGCAGGTGATAAATCTGTGCATTAATTCACATGGGACTGAGAATGCCGTGCAGAATTCCTCCTGGTAAAACCAGGTGCGCGCACTAATTCCCCATTCCATGGGTGTTAACTCACAATAGCAGGAATTCTGTGAGGAAATTCTGGCCTGCAACAGTAATTCTGGCTGCCCAGAACCCTGGAATTTCCTCATAGTAATCCTCTATTCTCTTAATCTGGGCTGAAGATGTCTAATTGGACCCAGTGAAAAAAATGCAGTTCTTATGCATTTCAGAATCAGTTTTGTGGTAAAGAATGTTAATATCTCCCGAGGTGTCTGCATACAGCATACAGTTAATGCATATTATTCCACGGGCCACACACCACATCATGGGTGAGTGCTTGCGTGGAAGAGGTCTAAAGTGCAGTGTGGCCTATGTGGGAAGAGTTTTGGTGCCATCCATAATTGTCCCGAGTAGTGCTTTTATCCTGATTGACATAACTTGACTGACTTGACATGACTGTCTTGACATGGTTGACATGACATCACTACATGACTTGACTTGACATGACTTGACTGACTCAACCTGACATGCATTCACATGACTTGATATGACTTGACTTGACATGACATGAAATGACATGACATGACTGACTTGACATGACTTGACATGACTTGATGTGACTTGACATGACTTGACTGACGACTGACTTGACATGACTGACTTGACATGACATGACATGACATGACTTGACTGACTTGACTGATTTGACATTACTTGAAATGACATGACTTGACTTGACATGACTGGACTGACTTGGCATTACTTGACATGACTTGACAGGACTTGACATGACTTGACTTGACATGACATGACTTGACATGAATTGACTGACTTGATATCACATGACTTGACTTGACATGACATGACTTGACATGACATGACATGACATGACATGACTTGACTGACTTGACATGACTTGGCATGGTTGCTGCATGCAAGTGTGTATCGGAGGGATGAGTAGTGATGGATGGAGCACATGGGGTTTATATTGATGTAATTATTGTGCCTTGTTGAAGCGATCTCCATAGATTCCATTTAGAAGAACTCGTGGAGCAGTCCATGGCATGCACTGAATACAGGCAGCCCGGGTAGAATGCTCAGTTCTATAAGGTGCACCCGGGATGGAGCTGTGAGTGACCCTCGACATGCACTAGTAACAGGCAGCCAGGGTAGAATGCTCAGTTCTATAAGGTGCACCCGGGATGGAGCTGTGAGCGACCCTCGACATGCAGTAGTAACAGGCAGCCAGGGTAGAATGCTCAGTTCTATAAGCTGCACCCGGGATTGAGCTGTGAGCGACCCTCGGCATGCACTAGTAACAGACAGCCAGGGTAGAATGCTCCGTTCTATAAGGTGCACCCGGGATGGAGCTGTGAGCGACCCTCGACATGCACTAGTAACAGGCAGCCAGGGTAGAATGCTCCGTTCTATAAGGTGCACCCTGGATGGAGCTGTGAGCGACCCTCGACATGCACTAGTAACAGGCAGCCAGGGTAGAATGCTCAGTTCTATAAGGTACACCCGGGATTGAGCTGTGAGCGACCTTCGGCATGCACTAGTAACAGGCAGCCAGGGTAGAATGCTCAGTTCTATAAGGTGCACGCGGGATGGAGCTGTGAGCGACCCTCGACATGCACTAGTAACAGGCAACCAGGGTAGAATGCTCAGCTCTATAAGGTGCACGCGGGATGGAGCTGTGAGCGACCCTCGACATGCACTAGTAACAGGCAGCCAGGGTAGAATGCTCAGTTCTATAAGGTGCACCCGGGATGGAGCTGTGAGCGACCCTCGGCATGCACTAGTAACAGGCAGCCAGGGTAGAATGCTCAGTTCTATAAGGTGCACCCGGGATGGAGCTGTGAGCGACCCTCGGCATGCACTAGTAACAGGCAGCCAGGGTAGAATGCTCAGTTCTATAAGGTGCACCCGGGATTGAGCTGTGAGCGACCCTCGGCATGCACTAGTAACAGGCAGCCAGGGTAGAATGCTCAGCTCTATAAGGTGCACGCGGGATTGAGCTGTGAGCGACCCTCGACATGCACTAGTAACAGGCAGCCAGGGTAGAATGCTCAGCTCTATAAGGTGCACGCGGGAATGGAGCTGTGAGCGACCCTCGACATGCACTAGTAACAGGCAGCCAGGGTAGAATGCTCAGCTCTATAAGGTGCACGCGGGATGGAGCTGTGAGTGACCCTCGACATGCACTAGTAACAGGCAGCCAGGCTAAGTAAATACCATACAACGGTTACACATGGTCGGGGATGAGAGAGTTATCGCAATCACTTTCTGGTATATTGCACTTGCAACCTTTCCCTTTGCAGTGTCGCAAATAAGAGATGTTGCTAGAACTCAGCAATGCACACTGTATACACCTTGGAAGGAAGGAAGTTGGAGTTAGTCCTGCTGATTAAACACAAAGTCAAGAAGTGAGTACTTGACTCATTGAACTGTTTGACTGAGTGCAAGGCCTATAATTCGGTGGCGGGGGGAAGGGGGTGGGGTTTTTTGCAGGATTTCTGTACACCACAATGACATCACACAATATCTTTGGTGTACATGACACAATAGTATCTCGTTATGAGCCATAGATACAATTTAAAGCACGTAAACAAAGAGCAGCAGGTATGAAAGCGGATGAGAAGCGGAAGTCCTGGAGGTGTAATTGACACAAGTGGTTGTGTGCGCTCTAGTACTCCTTGGACAAACAGCACGAGGATCATTTCAATTCTATAAACATGCGTCGCTTCCGAGCTTGGCGTTTGTGGCTTGAGGCACGTGGGTAGATGGCTGTAGGCGCGCGTGAGGCACGCGCGCTGCGGGGCGCCCTCGGAGCATTGACCTTTACGTCATCCTGCATCGCACATCCTGGGCGCGCCTGCGGGCACCCGATGACCAGGATGCAGCCTGCGGTTTTTATTGCATCTATTATTGCAATGATTAAGCAAATACGCCAAACTCCTCAGAGAGCCACAAGGAGATCATTGAGGCTGCAAGCTTCAGTGACCGTAGTTAAATATTGCGCTGTTATTTGTGGACGGAACGGCGCTCTCATGCTGCAAGCTCGCCTAGCAAACCTTCCTTTGTTGCCAGAGATGGCTTAAGGCCGTTAAGAGTTTGTTCTAGATTTAACCTTATATAAGGAATCAAAACTGTTCCCCTCCTGCTAAGGAATTTCTCTGGCGCACAGAAACTAAATCTCGGTTATTTAAAAAAAATCTTCTAGCACCGTTCAGCACTGGCAACAAGACACAGACCCAGGACTTTTTGTGTAGTGTTAGGGACAAGTAGTTGTAAAGTCTCCAGAAGAGAAGTGTGGTTGAGTTTAATAAAACTGTGCTTACAATGTGTTAGCATTAAATAGTAGTAGGTGGGCACATTGAGTAGCCACCAAATGGTCATAAGCTTGGGGTGGACTCATATCTATCAGCTGTACTAGCCATTCATTCTTCCCCAAATGTATTACCATTTAACTCCACAAATACAGGTCTCTAAAATAGGATATTGTACATAAACCAAATAATAATAAATATTACATTAAAAAAGTAAGAAGCTGTGTTTTGAAAATGTTCATCTTGGTTTATGACTGCACAGAATCAAACGTGCACTTTGGCTATTGTCTGGGATAAGAATGAGGCTTGTTGACCAGTAGTAAGGACAACGATGTTAGATATGTAGCCAGCGGACCATTGAGTAATAATGTACGAGCCCTCTTAAAGCGGCATCTGTTTAGTGTTTGTTTCATTTGTGGGTATTCAGTAGGTCCAGGTGGCATTTCAGTTGCGCCGGAGTAATCTGAGTAATTTCGGTAATTTTGCATTCTTCTTTGACGGGGAATTACGGCCAGTGCTTAATTTGAGCCGGGGCTTTCCGGTGCTAAGCACCGGCACTTAATTGGTTTCCGGTGCTCGGCACCTAATAGTCAACACCATACATAGAACAGTCTACCACATGGTGGCACTGCTCATCTAATTTAGAGATGAGGAGAACAACGGTTGTTTAGGAATACAATATACATTAAAATTGCTAATACCTGCCTCCCCAGCCATTCCTTTAGCTTTGGGGACCTGGAATAATCTGAACTGTCGCATTTACATGCGTGAGAGATGGTTAGTAGTTGTTTTGGCAGCGATGACAAGGGCAATGGCTGGTGCTACCAAAGGGGATGATGGACGGAGCGCTTGAGCAAATCAAACACTCACCCCCAGTCAACTGATCTGGGTTTAATCCATCATCATTCTTTAGCTCACTCCACCACCCCAGTTCAGACATGGCCATATGCAAATCAGTCTGACCCTGTGCCTCATGGGAACAGTCCAGCCCGAACTGCCAAGCCATGTCTTCCCTGGACCGGAAACAAGCATCCTGGGACCGGTTTCTGGCTATTCAGCCGTCATCAGCCAGGCTAGCTTGAATCCAGTGGCAAAGTGAGCAAGGGCAATGGCTGGTGCCTGCTCCAGTGGCCTCCTGGACAGAGCCCTGGCACTTAATATTTTACAAATTAAGCACTGGAATTACTGCTAATAATGCGATTTCTCCTGCTCAAGTAGTTTGGGGGAAAATAATCCTCCCGCAAGATCACATTTATCGAGCAGCCACTCACACTCACTATTTCTGTTCTGCTGCATTTATCAATATTTCTTAGTGCAAAATTCCTCTTTGCATCCATTTTGGGAGCGAGGGTGCATGTCGCACTAAGAAATAGCACTAAATACCTGGAGTACATTGGGGTAAAATCCTACCCCAAGAGCACATTTAGCGAATGTGAGAGGCTGCTCACTAGTCGTGCTCTGTTGCATTTAGCACTTTTTCTTCGTGCAAAATGCATTCTTGCACCCATTTTGAACTTGAAGGGCATTTTTGCGTGAACGCAGAATTACTCGCCTCACTTAATTATGGGTAACCTCAAAGAATTCTTAAGTAATTCCGAGGCATTAGGTTACACTGAATTACGTGAGTTATGCCCACCCTTAATAATCAGTGGTTAGGCCCTTTATTGGTGTGCATTAGTAGGGCTGTTGACTTGTTCGAGCGACTGCAAGCCCTAGCATGCGTGTGTGGTGTGGTTGGGAGGGTGCATAGGTGGAGTGTGCCCTTCGTGGGGAGTGGTGATTGTGGTGTGCCAGGTCCTGGTGTGTCCTCCTGCTGTGTTGCGGCGGACACAGCGCTGACGCTAGGAGTGCAGGAGTATGGAAATGTGCATTAGATTGTATAGGTCCCATGATGATGAAATCTCGCAGAGGCCAAGACTGAGATGTAATTCCACCTCGTGGCAGATTTAGGGTTTCTAAGATTCTGAGATGTTTGTTCACAGTGGACGGATGTGGCTGAGTTTTGAAATGACTTGCCTATGGGGTCTTGGATTCAAGGCACTTTTGATGAAAGCTGTGACGAATGCCTTAAAAAGTGCAGGATGTGAGCAAGCGCATTTTCCTAGCTCCAGAAGGAGAAGCTGTCCTGTATTTTATGGACGCGTATTGATGACATAATTAGTCGCAGACCATATTGGTCCCTGACACCAAGAAACGGTGTGACTTTACGCCCACTGGTGGATTTTATCCGCCTAACATGTGATTTGTTGTTGCTTGTATAACAGGTGTTCATTGTTTCGGAACTCATCACTGCTTCTTTTTTTGGGCCTTGGGAGCAGTGCTTAATTTGTAAAAGAATAAGTGCCGGGCCCCAAAGTTTCGCTTAGAAGTCTACAACTGGTGCTACTGAATGGCAGTGTTGTAAATACCAGCCCTGCGTATTTTTGATTCCACCTTGTGCCTCTTTAATCCACCCCAGTTATCTGAATCTTGCAGGTTCCTGCTTTGTTTGTCACGTTTTATCCATTTTTCTCTTCTTTCTTCTTTCCACTTTGTATGTTTTTCTCTCTCTTGTCAACAGCCAAATGAGCAGTGGTGTCTGGCATGTACCAAGGGTGGGGGCACAGGGGGGCACAACAACAAAAAGAATAAAATAAACGTACCTTCCTTTCTTCGCCATGTGATGTCCTCCCCCCTCCAGCGTCTTCTGTGAGCCCTGAAAGCAGGAAACTGCACTACCCTATCCTGGCCCTGCTTTCACAGCATGAAAGCAGCACCCCGATTGGCTAGAGCAGCCTCTCTTAGCGCTCCTAGGAGCACTGGAGGCCTGCGCTTTCTCTAACCCAGCAGTCTAAAACAGCTGGGTTAGAGAACTTTAAAATGCACATGTTTGGCTGGCTGGCTGGCCTGAGACGGCTGGCCAAAGAGATATATGTGCATTTTAAAGCAACTAGCTCTCTGCTGCTGCCACTCACAGCCTTGGCCCCTCCCCGTCCTGACACTTAGTTCAGTATGGGTGGCTGAAAAATAAAACGGTAATAAATAAACTATTTTACTGTTTTATTTTTCAGCTCTGGGGCTTGCGGGGCGACGCTCCTCCCCTCAAGCGGAGGACCCGTGCCTACAAATGAGTTAAAATAAGTGTCAATCCCTAAAAATGACTGCTGGTGGGTCCCACCTTCAACCACCGGCTAAAATTAAGCACTGCCTTGTAGGATGGAAGTCTTAGGAGCTCCAGCAGGCTTCAAGCGGAATCATGCTGTGGACTCGCAAATAAACCTATAAATACATTAATAGTGTTTTCCTGGTCAATGTTCTGTCTAACATATTTTTGTAGCACAATAATTAAAACTCAATATTATGGTAGTAAACCAGCGTTGGTGGTTGGGTGCGCAACTGCTAGGCCTGTGTATGCCATGCCGGTGGGTGAGTGGTGTCGGAAATGAACCCTTTGGCCTTCTTCACAAAGCCTGATGAGGCCAACATGCCTACTGCATGGGCCGTAGGGCACCCAGAAAAGTGGCTGATACCATGTGAATGTGCCTTTGAGCGCCCCCATTACCCTGGGTGGTGGGGTTAGCACATATACCAAGTGTGGTGTGTTTAACCCCATTCTTAGAGTGTGCCCCAAGTACTGCACAACACACCGTCTCTTGGTCCATACTTTAAGATGTTTAACACTATTATTTCCATTATATGCAACAAGCCTTTCTTGAGCATACTGCACTTTCAGACTTGGTGTTGAACCTCAGGTATAAATGTAGAGTTTTTGAGAGGTGTAAGACAGAGAGAATGAAGGAATGTAGGTACTTATATGCGTAAATATACACCAAAAAGGCTTCTTGCCCCTAAAAGAGTGAAAAAGAAAATAACAAAAAAGAGAAAAGGAGCCCATAGTTTAAAACTAGGAAGGAACTATTCTTAATAACATAATCTTGACCTCCTTTAGGCAAAAAGATACGGTTTACGTTCCCTACGAAAGATTCTGTGACCAGTGATGCCGCGCAAAACGCAATGTAGCCGATTAAAGGCATTCAAACTGTAAAAGATTCCCCTCCAAGATGTGCTTTCTTAAATGGCCGACGCAAGGCCCGGACTTGCGATGCAGAACGCAAAGCATGTATAGGAGTGTGTTTAGTGATGTAAGTCATAAGGGCGGGGGCACCAGTGCAATTTATCACTTTCTGGGCCAGAGAATCAGCACTGAACTCCAGTGCATGAAACAAGCTTCCTGACACTGAGCACCAGTGCATCTCTGATTTACGCTGACAGGAGGGAGAAGTGATTTCTAAAACTCTACTGCTAATTAAAAAATTATTTATAAGCAGCACCGGTGCTATATAAAGTTTCACAATCCGTTGCCTCCACTTTTGGCCTGGTGTAAAAGTCTTTCAGTTGAATGGATGGAAACAAAACTTGTTCACCCATTTTGCATACACCGACTTCAAAATACGTGCACATTGATTTGATCATATGTGTGGCTGGCACAGCCCTATTGGTGCCAATGATTGCAGGTGGTGGGTACCAGCACTCATTTTGGGCACCAGGACTTATTTTTCTTGTCAGAGAGATGAAGGTAGAAAGATAGGACAACATCAACACAGGGAGAAAGTAAGGTCGAAAAGAACCAGCTTGAGTGAGATAAAGAGGCAGGAAGCATTGGGTGGTGGAAGAAAGAGCATGAGATGGCTTCAAGACTAGACAGCCTTGGTGTTTGTCACCACGGGCATTCCGCATTCACCAGCAGAGGGCTCCTAAGCAAAACTTTAGGCCCTCACACCTTTTAACAAATAAAGCACTGGCGACATAGTGCCTTGCCGGACATGACAACAGTTGGTACTGTTAAGGATGACAGCTGGCTCCATACAAAAGCACACTGAAACAAAATGGTTCTTCTTTTCCATACATAGCCGCCATCTTCCCGCCGCAGAGCATGTGCACCGCCGCCTTGGCCCGCTGCTGCTTTCTCTGGCTGCGCTGAGCGCCTCTGCTCCTGGCGCTGAGGAGAGTCTGGCCTTCGGGCTCTGCACCGCTGCAGCGGGAGCAGCTCATCTCCCAGAAGGGGAGGGCTGAAAGTGACAGAGCTGAAGTTACTGCAGGTCAGGTGATGTGGGCGGCCACCAGTTTATGAGCAGAGCAAGGAGCGTTTACACTCATTCCAGGGGTGAAAGACCAGTGCTAATAATGTCAAGACTATCCTGCCTCCCAGTCACATTTTATGTCATTATGAGGACAATACAGGGAACTGCAGAGTAACAGATGGGGGATTTATACTTCATAGTTCATATCCAAGCTTGACAAAGGATGTTTACTGGTGAGAAAAGGGAGGGAAAAAGTCAGCATCCTCATACAATTTCGTATAATATATAGACAGCGAATAGGCAAAGGGTAGCAGCTTATCCATGGACCGAGAATAGCATGGAAGGGTTTTCCTGCGGACAAGGTAAACCAAGACACAAAGGTTCCAGTTAAATGTAAATGCATAATCGCTTATAGTTCGGCCCACGTTTCCATAGGAAAAGCATTTTTTGGTTGTTCATAACTGTGGCACTGTTTGATGTATCTTCTCGAAACATTCCAAAATAAAGGTCATTCATCTCAGCTCCTTCCTGGAAAGTTTGGAGGTGATCTGTCAAGTTAGGGTCAAGAAAAAAAGGGGGGGTCCAAGAACAGGTTCTCCCCATTCATTTTTAAAGAGGAAAATTAGCAACAGCTACAGTCAAAATGTGTGAATGGAATTGCACCAAATTAGGCAGAAAGCAAGATCTTGGTCCAGAAAGCGTGCTTTTTGTGATTTGGTGTAATTCTATTCAGTAGTTTTCGAGAAATGAAGGTTAAAAAAATAGATATTTCATGCCGCAGAGGATTCCCTGAGCCGCCAGATCTAGAGATAAGATCTGATTGGCTGCCATCACATCAACAAAGATGCGATAGCAGCCATTTTCTGACAAGGGGACTCAGTGCCCTTTCCTGCAAAAACATTTAAAAAACTTATAGTGGGGTAGGGTATGGATACCCTGACCCCTAGGCCTTGTGGGGGGAGTACCGAAGGTACCACTGTGGCCGAATACATTATTTTTAACAGTATCACGGATCCGTGAAGGATCCGTGGTCCCATTTTAAAATTTAGAAAAAGCCTGCCATTTTAAAATATAAATCCCTGGCTGGGTCAACCCCACGTCGCACACGGCGATGGACATCTTACTTTACGTAAAAAAAAACATAGACATTCACTGAAAAAGCAAAGGTTAAAAGTTGGAGTTAGGAATTGTAATTATATCTTACTTTCAATTTTAAAAAACCTCAGTTGAAAAATACCATTTTAAGTGAACAAAACCATTGAAATTCACCCGTTATAGTTATCTCAAGTAACTATAACTTGTGGCCTAAATAAACTATGACTCACACCGTCGCCATGCACTACTGATTACCTCCCATATTACATCACTCATGACATGTTCTATGACATCATTGATAACATCACTGCAACATCTGAAATGCGATCATTGATCACAACATGTGCATGGTGGGGGTGCAAGTTATAGGTACTATACGACTCAAGGTATAGTTAGTTGTAATGACTATAATTGGTGAATTTCAGTGGTTTTGTTAATTTAAAATAGTATGTTTTAACTGACCTTTTCACTTGACTATACAACCCCTATAACCTTTGTTTTTTTCATTGAATTTCAGTTTTTTACCTGAAAGACAGATGTTATCACTTTGGAATCCCCTCGCATATGGCCACCCCAATAGCTGGTGGCATTTGGTGCCCAACCCCCTTTTAAATACATAAAATATAAAACGCAGGCCTATTGGCTTTACCAGGAGGTAAGCACATCAACATATATAAAGCAGACCTATTGACTTTGCCAAAAAGTCACCAATATTTATAATAAAATGTATATTTTATAAATACACACATTGCAATGTTTTATAATACTTATTGTCTCAAAATATGTTTAATACAGCATTTAAGAAATAATAATCATAAACATGTCTTTGTGTCTTTTTAAAACATTTTTCAGGCCACAAAATGCAGCCATGAAACCAACCACAAAGGATCCCGGCACTCTAGCTTAGGAGCACACAACCTCAGCTCTGAGTGCTTTAAAAATAATGGTAAGCTCTCCTGGGGTCATGGATTCAATGACCCAGGAGATTACTGTGATTTTTTTTTTAATGTTGCTGGGGGTGGGCTGCTGCACTCCTGCAGCCCTCCACAACATTAAAAAGTGGTTGGTGGTACCCCTGCCCCACCAGGAACAATAATTATATATATATATATATATATATATATATATATATATATATATATATATATAATTTTTTTGTTTTTGTTTTTTAAATACATTTATATTTAATCAAGAAATAAGGGAATCTGTTTAAAGGAGAGAGTTTTTTTTCCTGTAGGCTCTTTTGAACTAAATGTAATCAACCTCTCAGATAAAATACTAACTGATATGGAAACTAATCTGCTGTAGAAAGGCCTGAACTTCTGCCCAACATCTCATCTGAATATAGCGCAAACTCGAATAGATCTCTACAAGTATACCAGGAAAATCAAATTGGCAAAAATATACGCTGAAAAAACAATCATGGAGAGGCAAGACTTGGAAATAGAACAAACAAGTACCTTATTAGCAGAGGACAAGTTTGCCTTGGAAACACTACTAACAATGGGGGAAGATACAGTAACATCTGAAACAGAAAATTTGGAAAATCTGGAAGAATTCCTACCGGCCCTAGGAGCAGGAGAAAGTGGGTTGAAACCAAAATCTTTCTATTACCCAACCTTACCACCAGGAAATAAAGTGGATCTCTTCCATGAGGCAATAATTGAAGATCTTTACAAAATTTTGGAATCCCCTCGCATATGGCCACCCCAATAGCTGGTTCCATTTGGTGCCCAACCCCCTTTTAAATACATAAAATATAAAACGCAGGCCTATTGGCTTTACCAGGAGGTAAGCACATCAACATATATAAAGCAGACCTATTGACTTTGCCAAAAAGTCACCAATATTTATAATAAAATGTATATTTTATAAATACACACATTGCAATGTTTTATAATACTTATTGTCTCAAAATATGTTTAATACAGCATTTAAGAAATAATAATCATAAACATGTCTTTGTGTCTTTTTAAAACATTTTTCAGGCCACAAAATGCAGCCATGAAACCAACCACAAAGGATCCCGGCACTCTAGCTTAGGAGCACACAACCTCAGCTCTGAGTGCTTTAAAAATAATGGTAAGCTCTCCTGGGGTCATGGATTCAATGACCCAGGAGATTACTGTGATTTTTTTTTTAATGTTGCTGGGGGGTGGGCTGCTGCACTCCCTGCAGCCCTCCACAACATTAAAAAAGTGGTTGGTGGTACCCCTGCCCCACCAGGAACAATAATTATATATATATATATATATATATATATATCTATATATATATATATATATAATTTTTTTTGTTTTTGTTTTTTAAATACATTTATATTTAATCAAGAAATAAGGGAATCTGTTTAAAGGAGAGAGTTTTTTTTCCTGTAGGCTCTTTTGAACTAAATGTAATCAACCTCTCAGATAAAATACTAACTGATATGGAAACTAATCTGCTGTAGAAAGGCCTGAACTTCTGCCTAACATCTCATCTGAATATAGCGCAAACTCGAATAGATCTCTACAAGTATACCAGGAAAATCAAATTGGCAAAAATATACGCTGAAAAAACAATCATGGAGAGGCAAGACTTGGAAATAGAACAAACAAGTACCTTATTAGCAGAGGACAAGTTTGCCTTGGAAACACTACTAACAATGGGGGAAGATACAGTAACATCTGAAACAGAAAATTTGGAAAATCTGGAAGAATTCCTACCGGCCCTAGGAGCAGGAGAAAGTGGGTTGAAACCAAAATCTTTCTATTACCCAACCTTACCACCAGGAAATAAAGTGGATCTCTTCCATGAGGCAATAATTGAAGATCTTTACAAAATTGTACAGGCAAACCAAAATGACAACTTATCCCGAGGAGAAAGACAAGCACTAAATCAGCTTCGAGAAGATGGTGCCATAGAAATCAAACCGGCTGATAAGGGCGGAAACATCATAATTCTAAATAAGAGTGATTACATTCAAGAGGCTAACAGGCAATTGTTGGATACAGAATGCTATGATTGCCTCGAATATGATCCCACCAAAGATATAGAGAACAAACTAACAGACCTCCTAATAAACTGGCTTGAAAGAGATCTTATAGACGCAGATGAACAAAAATACCTGACAACAACCTATCCGACATTGGCTACGATTTACTTCTTACCAAAAATACATAAGACCAAAGTAAATCCTCCTGGGAGACCAATTGTCTCTGCGAATGGCTCTCTACTAGAACCAGTCTCCAGTTACATTGATCATTTCCTTGCTCCCTTGGTTCAAGACCTAAGTTCATACCTGCGTGACACTACAGACCTTCTTCAAAAACTAGAAGGAATCTCATGGCAGCCAAATTTTAAACTCGTCACCATGGACGTGATTTCCTTATATACTAACATCGAACACTCAATAGGAATTCAAGCATGCAAATACTTCTTAGGGAAAAGGAACATCCAGTATCAACATCATAATGACATGTTAATCGAAATGATTACACTATGCTTATATAACAACATCTTTTTGTTCAACAAACAAATCTTTAAACAAACGAAAGGCTGTGCTATGGGCTTTTCCTTTTCCCCCCAATTATGCCAACTTAGTAATGGGGTGGTTTGAACAGAAAATAGCATGGGCACCTGAGCATGACCAATTTATGGAGAAAACGATTTTATGGCTCCGATTCATAGACGATCTCCTAATCATATGAGATGGCACAGAGACAGAGTTTGCAACATATTTTGAAAAACTCAACAACACCGACGCAAAGTTAAAATTCACCCATGAGATCAGTTCCAAGAAAGTGGCATTCTTGGATACTAGTATATATGTAGAAAATAATTTGTTACAAACAACTCTACACAGAAAGAAGACGGCAACTAATGCCATTCTTCATGGTGAAAGCTTTCATAAAGAAACCCTAAAGTGGAGCATCCCATATGGGGAATTTCTGAGATTAAGGAGAAATTGTTCCTCAGACACAGAATTCACCAAACACAGTGAAGCTACATGACTGCGATTTCAAAAAAGACAATGCCCAAAAAAAGTTATTGAGAAAAGTCTGCAGAAAGTGGCAAAACAAAAACGCAGCGTAATCTTGAATAACCAAAAGAAATCGAAAACAACTGAACAGAAGGATCCCCAAAAAATAAGGCTAATAACAACATACAGTGTCAAAGCCAAGAGCCTCACGAAAATCATCAAAAAACACTGGGGAATTTTACAATTGGATCCTGTGTTATCTGGAATAATAGGTGACCACCCCAACATTACATACAAACGAGCCACAAATATAGGGGACAAATTAACACACAGTCACTTTAAGGAATCACAAGTGTCGACATGGATGAAAAGGGAAGGATTCTGGCCATGCAAACAATGCAAGGCATGCAAGTTTGCGACACAATGACAGGAAATTGACATCAAGAAAGGAACAAAGTGGAAGATCCAGCAACACATCACCTGCAAGAGTAAATTTGTCGTTTACATTGTGGAATGTCCCTGCAAACTAAAATACATCGGTAGCACAACTTGTGAAGTACGGAAAAGAATCTTAGAACATATACGAGCGACAAAAAACAACGATCGCTCGAATGCCATAGCCAAGCACATGGAAAAGACCCACAACAGCAAATGGGAGGATTTAAGATTGTACGCCATTGAACAAGTTCCACAATCAGAAAGAGGTGGTAACCGTGAAAGGCTCCTGCGACAAAAGCACATAGTAACATTCAGGACTCTGAACCCGAGAGGTCTTAACCAGGACGAAGAGCTCTATGTACACTTATGATATAAATCATTAAAGAAGTCATTGCAAACCATCGTAAACAATGTCATAGCTCATTCTCAGTATCTTGACAAAATGAAAAAATGCTCACTGGAGAGCTAAACACAAAAGGATAAGGAGACTTATCTCAATAAAAATGAAAAAGTATACTTATGAAAGAGCAAAAAAAAGCAAAAAATGTGAACTAAAAGACAAAAAGAGAAGAAACAAATGACATGAACTGCAAAAAACACCAGAAGTTACCGAAAATGTCCTTCAAATATTACGTTATAAACCATAAAAAGAAGCGGAAGCAAAAATGGATAATCAAGTGACGAGTTAGAATTGACATTCATTCCGCATGAAAGACCATCCACTAGTGGATTTTCTAAACCAAGTACCAACAAGAAACACCATCGTAATGAACTCACTAGAGAGACTTTAAAGGATATATAAAATTGAACATAATCATTGTGATTACAAAACAGACACTTGCCTCCTATAAAAGCAATTGGTTTTAAAACACTGTATTAGGGCACTTAGATTCTATTCACTTTCTTTTTTATATAAAGCACTAAGCACTTTAAATATTGTTACTACACGTACCACAATGCATTGTGAAAATAACAGGAAGGAATTGTGGGTCATAGAAATAAATAATGCCCCTAACGAGTGTAACATCATCCCGTGATCAAGGTCCGCGTCGGAGGACCGAAACGTGTTGGGCATGGCAGAGTTTTGTTTGCTTGAATAAACCGCCACAATACCTGAAATCCGAGCGTGTGCGACCGTTATTGCCAAAAGGTGAAAATTGCTTCATATATATATATATATATAATTTTTTTTGTTTTTGCTTTTTAAATACATTTATATTTAATCAAGAAATAAGGGAATCTGTTTAAAGGAGAGAGTTTTTTTTCCTGTAGGCTCTTTTGGATCTGTGGTTCCATAGCTGGTACTGTGGATTTGAGTAATCTGATTGACTGATGTAAGAGAAAAATGTCTCTTGCGGTAGCCATTTCAGATTGCAGGGCACCGTCTCCATGACCTGAAGAAAAAGTCTACTTAGGGGGAATAGGTAGGCACTCCCTGATCCCCAGGTCATGGTTCAGGTTTCTTGAAGTGGCCTACTGGAGTAAAGCAAAAGTTAAAAAACATTAAAAAGGGTCACAGACGTAGCAAATCCTTTTTGGGGATTTGCAGATTCCTTACACCTATAATAGTTGCCAGGGACTACGGTACTGAAAGGATTTGGGAACACTGTAAGTTTCATTCCTTAGTACTGCGAACGGAGGGGAAGCATCACCAACCCATGTATCACTATTCAGGATTTGCGGTACAGGATTCAGATTCACGAATCCCTGGAAGGAAAGATTTGATTCAGAAAAGCTTGGCTTTGGTTTGAGGTACCCGTCCATGAAGCCTGCCCCCCATTCATTACATAGCATCCATGAATCCCCAAATATGTTTTTGAAAAAAGAGGGTCTGGCCAAATGTCAAGCTCTGTGGAGCACCCCTTGTGCAAACTGGGGGACGGCCACCTCCTGCACAGTGGGGGTGGCCGTCTGTGGCAGGTTGGACGCAGGGCCTGGCCAAAGGCTGTGCACTGATGGTACTGACCACCCACAGTGGGTCGGGTGGTGGCCTGGTCACAGGCCTGACCCTGATGTCAACCCTCCACTATGCATGACCAAAAGCCATGTGCAGCGGGATATTGACGCCTATGGTGAATTAGGCCCAGGGTCTGGCAAAGACCAGACCCTGCGGCCAACTCCTACTGCGAAATTAAGTACATCATAAAAAACCGATAAAATTCACAGAAAAAAAACATATTTAAAAGATGATTTATGGTTTTGGCTCATATGTGAAAAACCAGTGAAATTTACTAATTATAGTAAGCAACACACTCAACACATGCTAGAACGTATACCGTCTGCCATGCACAATACACCAACTCATCTGTAGGTGCGGAATGTATGACGTTACTACGCCATCCATTACCCCGCAGTAGGTTACAACGCAGACGTTACATCGTCCGCGTTGTTACCACGCATGGCTTTACATCGCAAGTCGTTTCTACGACTTGCGCTAGATGGCGCGCTGGACTTAGGAATAGTATAAATTACTATTCCTACTCCAGTTAGCGCAACAACAGGGAATGTGTTGGATTTAAAATCCAACACATTCCCTGGTGTTGCGCGCCATCTAGCGCAAGTCGAAGAAACGACTTGCGATGTAATGCCATGCGTGGTAACAACGCGGACGATGTAACGTCCGCGTTGTAACCTACCCGCGTGGTATTACCAGCGTTGTAAACGCTGTTTCCCGTAGGTGCGCAGTGAAGCATCATAAACTGTCCCAGAGAGTATCATAAGGCATGAGATTTCATACTCCTGATGCTTAGTAGTAATGTTTCTAAGTACACTTGTGATGTAGGTTGAAGCCAATACATTTCTATAATCAAAGTATGGGATGTTAAAATTACATATATTTGTTTCTGATTACGGAACATAGTGAGTTAAATACTGGATCTATTCAAGCTGTTTTCGATTCTGTTATTTCTAAGACCGACACTTCACTAGCAAATATTGATCTTTTCATCATCTGATTTGATAAGTGTCCTTATTTATCTTGAACACTGAAATGTATTACTGAGGAGGAATTTCAAATATATTTAGAAGGTGTAAAAATATGCTAGAAAAATGACTATTTTTAGGACTGCATGATGCTTTTACTACAATGTGGATTTACTATTGAGAGTACACACAAGTGATTGTTGTTGTTGGGTTTTGTTGACTTAATTTTCAGCCCAAATTTGTACAGTATTTCAATAAACTAACTATGTACGCAGAAAAAGACGGATTGTAAATAGGTCTCGCCTACAAATAGCTTTTAGCTGTCTGTTGTCAAAAGTCCTCTTGTGGACCACACCTAAAGCTTACAGTGGGCTTTCAGCTAGCCCTTTGCTTACCATTGGTTGGCATTGTTGTCATTCTCATTTCCTTGCTTCTTATTCAATGACTTTTCTTCTTCTTCATGCATTTGTCCCAACCCTGGAATATAGCTTCTTTAACATATTATTGATTGGATGACTTATAAAACTTCTTCTGCTCACATTTAGGGAAACACTTAAATCTTTTTTTATTAAACTCTCTCCTTTGTGTGCCCCTCCCCCTCAAATACCCACCCCAGGTGCACTGTGTTGTTACCTCCTCTCTCCACCACTACCTCATCTCTTGCTTCCCCCACTTGCTGACGCCCTTTTGTGCTGCTTACCCCACCCAGTGAGCTCAGTGTTGTTCCCTCCAGCCCAACCCGATCCATTGCTTCTTTCACCCTGGCTGTTTTCATTTTTTAAATTTATTTATACCCCTTGGTTCAAACGTATTTGTTGATCTACGTGCCCACTTCGACTGCTTCACCCACCCGCTCCACCAATGTCTCACTCCCCTTCCCCAACAGCTCCTCTACTGCCGCACCACCTCTTGTGGTTATACCTGTATATACCACCTCTTCTGGTTAAATTTATTTATATATATATATATATATATATATATTCACAAAAAAAAACACAGGTTTCAGGGACGTTATAGTTAGTTGGACATTTCACTCGTACAAAACCAGAGAAATTCGGCCGTTATAGTTAGTTGAGCTAACTATAACTCGCGCCCCCCGCAATGCACTGCTGAAGACGTCACATATTACATCACTCATGACATGGTCAGTGACATCACTGATGACATCTCCCTGGCCACAACGGACCCCCGCATTAGCATAATTAGTGCCCCGGGGAGGTGGTGGTCCCCGGGGCAGAGTGGGGGAGGCAGGAACCCCCACACTTATTTTTAATTTATGTTGCCCCGGGGAGGTGGCGGTCTCAGGGGCTGCGGGGGGCGCGACCACCCGCATTTAAACATCGAAGCCCCGGGGAGGTGGCGGTCCCCGGGGCTTGGGGGGCCCGTGAGGCCCACCACCCAAAATTTAAAAATGCCCCGGGGAGGTGGTGGTCCCCGGGGCTGGGGGGGGCCGCGTGCCCCGCACATTAATAATCATGCCCCGGGGAGGTGGCGGTCACCAGGGCTGCAGGGGCCCCCATAAATATTAATAATATTGCCCCCGGGACCTGGCCCACCCGGGAGCCCGCGCTTCGTTTTTTAAAAAACAATTCGGCGGGATCTGCAAACCCAGCGCGAATCCCGCCAAATTAAAAAAACACAACTTTTTTTTGGCCTTCGGGGTCCCTGTGGGACCCCTTGAGCAGGCCTAGGGGGTCAGGGTGTTTCTACATCTTTTTTTTTAATCGTTGTTTGACCCTTTTGCTTGTGACTCGGTTCAACCGAGTCACAAGATGGCTGCCAACACTTCTTGGTTTGGAGTGTTGCCAGCCAATCAGAATGAAGCTGGTGGTCGGGAGGGTTCGTAGATCCACCGCGGTCACCAGATATCGATATTTTTTTATTTTTGAATTTCGAAGGAACTACTGAACGGATATACATCATTTCAAGCAACGAGTGCACTCTGGACCAAGAGCTACCTATCTGCCAAATTTGGTGTAATTCCGTTCAGCAGTTCGGGCTGTAGCTGCGACAAAAGTTTCCTATGGAAATTAACATGGAGAAAACACGTTTTGGGGCCCCCCTTTTTTCTCGGCCCCCGCTTGACGAATCACCCCGAAACTTTCAAGACAGGAACTGACGGGAGCAAGCCATTAGTTTTGAAAATTTCACGAAGATTCGTCAACCGGCCTCAAAGATATTGGCAAATCAAACAACGCTTTTCCTATGGAAACTAGGTCCTAACTATAACTACCTAAATATATATATAAATATATATAGATATATATATATATATCTCACTGCGTCCCAGCCATGCCTCCGCCCCCAACGATTGCTGCACGTGCACAGGTGTGGGGAACCCTGTAATATTCAGAATCCAAATCCTTGCAAGTAACAAAGAGTCGCACATGCTCTCCAGATACTGGTATTTCCAAGTGTTTACTGCACTGGCAGCGAAACACTCAACGCATTTCGAGAACCCAAGTTCTCTTGATCACGAGTGACTCTCGTCAGTGAAACTCAAACACAAATACTTTCCCCAGTGACATAGACATTGTCATTTGCAGCTCGGCAGCTCTGTTTAAAAAAGAAAAGAAAAAAAAACATTGGCAAAGCCAATTGGTAAAGCGAGGTGAGACCTATTAGCAAATCCAATGCTTTTTTGTGGTTTTTTTTATTCATTAATGCTTAACGTGCATTTTTATGGCGTAGTTACCTGTGCTTTTCCTTTTGTGAAGAATTAAATAGTAGTTTGTGGTGCTTCACACGAATGTATATATCCTGCTTGCGTCACGAATTAAGGTTTACTGGATTGTTCTTACAATACCCATACTAATCGTTCCACAGCCTTTGGATAGAGAAAGTGCAGCATTATCCTGAACTTGTGCGAAGCACGTGCTGATAAAAAAACATTTTCTTAGTTGGAAGAACAAGATCAAAGGAATGCAATTGGACCGAAATATGTACATAAGTTTTTGCAAAAATCTTAGAGTAAAGATATTTGTTCAACAAATTAAGTGACATCATTTCTTAAGGATATTAAGGATATTAATATCCAGGATGTAAGTGCATATTTTAGTCTCACAAGCCAGGACACCTATCATTTCTGATTGAAAAACCGAGTCAATTGGTCCAGTACCCAATGGCCGAGCTGCACTATAGAAAACAGCGCCATTTCAGTGACAGACAGCTGCAACCTGGCAGTGAAACTGTGCTGCTCGCCTACAGTGCATGCAAGTCCTGGTGACGCGTCCTATCATGGGGCTCGGGGAGGGCAGCACGCAGAGTACAATTCGTGGGGTCAGTGAGCTTGGGGGCAGGGTCAAAGGTGTGGCTAAATAAACAAAATTATTCTGTAAGTTTTTTGGTCTTTCACTGTCAGGTAGGTACATATAAAATAACGTGCACCTTAAATGAAAAAATACATTTTAAAAGTTATTACTCAGTAGGAAATGCACTATAATACATTATGAAACCTCTATTAGTTAATGGATATCATAGGTCTCTGTGTAACCAGAAAGCCACAGAATTAGATCTTGTTTGGTGCAGTGCAAAATAGTGACTTGTGTATGTTTAGTGGTCCCAGTCTGTGTCAGAAAGCACTGGGAATATGTAAGTCATTATTTTAAACTTGAATTACACCCAATATAAGATAGACTGCTACAAAATGAGTCAAATGGTTTAAGATAAAATGGTGCTTCAAAAATATACATTTTAGTAATACCCAGACTGTAAGTAATGCATTTTTTTACATAACTGTCCCTTCAACACCTTGTCTGGGGTAGTAAGCACTATATGAATACAATTACAATGAAAAGCATGCACTTCACAGCTCAGTTGTTAACTCTTTGCACTACCATTCAAAAGGAATAAATCTTTGTCATCGCAAAGGTTCAAGTGTTTCCATCAATTAAAGCCAGTACTAGCTCCCAAGCATTCTTTACATTTGCAGATTATCCTTTACATTTGCAAGATTAACTCGTTGCGCACATTTTCATTTCTTTCAGGCAAGCAGGCACCCTGGCAGGAACGTATGTTTAGCTGTCTGCCTGGCTTCAGCGCCACAGCACAGGAGACTCACTGAATGACACTTCATCTGAAGTATTCAAACTATCGGAATTAACCGTCCCCGGACAGTTGTCTTTTTACAAAAAGCAGGGGAACGGTTTTTCATAAATCAAAAAAGTATGGGCACATCTTGCCCCTCCGATCCTGCCCACTTCGACCTCTGGATATATAGCATATATCCAAGAAAAACAAAAGTCATTTAATTTAAAAACATCCATAGTTGAAAATTGTATGGTTTTGGTGAATCAAGAGACATTTGGCACCAGATTTTTCATTGCAGAGGTGATAGATGCCCTGACTTGTGCATCTTTCGGAGCATGTACCAGCGTTCCTTGGGTGAATTTTTAAGAATCAGCTTTTTAGCAGGTCTTGGGATAGTGATGGGAACATTTTGAATTTAAGTATTCAGTCATTTTTTGCACTACTCCGTGGGATCCTCAGTATTTGTTTGTAATAAGGGTTTTCCAGATGATGGCTGTATGCTTTGTCTGTATGACCATTTACGCCTAATATTACTACCTCCTACTTATGAAATAGGACAACTGGAAACAAAGCCACTCATCAAAGTTGATGTTGCGATGACCTATGGGTAAGGTCACTAGAATTATGCGGTTGTGCAGCCATGGTGTTTTCTGCATAATTATTCCTTTAGCGCATATGCTGCACAATCCAGCATTTGCTGCATAATTTACATATTTTACCCTTCAAAGATTGATTCTAGTCAAAAGTTACTCAACAAAGAACACAGACGGGTGGCAGCAAGAGAGGTTTTTGGCCCACAACAATCCTCAGGAAGCAAGGGGACTCCATCCCCTCAACGTCCAGTGCACCAGGAGGAGTGACTGCTGGGTGGCCCAAGAAGTGGGCAGAGCCTCCTATCGCGCTCTTAGTGCTTTCGGCAATCCCGCTGCGTGGGACACGCCCAGCCAAAGCCCGGGTCAAGGGTTTGACCCATCCAGCACTGGTCAGCGCCAGGAAGAGGCAGGGCAGGGCCACCCCCTTGTCTTTATTGTTGGGTGCTGCTAAGGCTCATCAGTCGCATTAAAGCTCCCTCGATGTGCCCAGAGGTATGCTTCCATTGTGTCTTTATTATCAGATGTACATGCCTACACCTCAGCCTCGATGCAGTACTCCCAGGGCACCTATTGTACCCAATCCTTTAGAACCTGCAGCGGAGTCCGTCAGGGGTGTATTCTTTCCCCCTTCTTGTTCACCCTATATATTAATGGTCTAGAACAACCCTTCTCTTAGTGCAGGCGAATTGTCCGAAGGTGGGATCTAGTCCACTTCCATTTTTTTTGTAGGTCGATGACGGGGTTCTCATGGCACAGACAGCCGTGAGAATGCAGTCATTGTTGAATACGTTTGTTGCCTTTATGGCCAGTTTGGATCTCAAAGGTCATTTTACAAAATCCTACGTTATGGTAGTCAGTCCGCGGACCACCAGCTCAAAAACTTTCAAGGTGGGATACAATATCTTGGCCAAAGTCCCGGTTTTCTCATACCTCGGGGTGCTGTTCCATGTGAACAATGATTGGAAGCCCCTGACCGAGGGGAGGAAGTGTGAGCTTGTTAAGGCCACAAGTGCAGTGGCTAGGTCCACCCAGAGGTTGGGTTCTAGGCCCCCCAGCACATTAATCAAGATTTACCAGGCCAATGTGTCTCTAAGGCTTTATATGGTAGTGAGGTTTGGGTATTTACGAAGGTTGATAACATTCGCCCGTTTTTTTTTTACATGGAAAAGCGCACTCACTAAAGACTCTCAGGACACACTTCGTTCTTACTGATTATACCTTATATACTGCCACAATTGATAGTAAAGGAATTTAATTTTAAAGATTGGTGAGTCTGAATCTTTCGGATTCAAGACGCGTAAATTGGAAAGACCTAGCCGGGTCGGAAGTATAACCGGGAACTAGGCATAAAATTATCATTTGGATAGCCAAACAGCCCTGAAGATGTCGAGGGTTATTACCCCAATGACAAAACACGTGTTGGCTGGACCTTGTGGTGTTCTCTGGAATAAAGAATAAGAATACTTACAAAAGACTGTATTGACTTTGATTTAGACTTTGGAGCAACTTTCTAACTACACGAACGCGTGCGCAGGATTTGACTTTATTCACTGTGGACCTATGGTCCTAATAGGAGGGTTTTAGGGGTTTTTCCCTCACCTGTTGCACCGTTAGACTTTAATGCATTGAGTTACAGTACGATACACTACAGGCGCCGTATTTCCTGTGTGAATTAATACCCCCCTTTTGTCACGATCAAATTATATGAATTGTTTGTTATCTCATTACTGAAACCCTTGAATTTCAAGCAAGCTCGTCCGGCTCTTATGTTTCTGCAGACCTTATCCAACGAACATGTTATATTTGCTGTTTCCCATTTTTTAAGAGCGGGGTTGAGATCGAGATATTCTAAACCTGATTTATTGTGTTGCTGCTATTGGAGTATTTTAAAACCAATGTAATATCTACATTGTCTCTCTTCTTTCTTTTCAGGGGCTTTTTACCAGCTGTTTTGATCATTTTTATGGTTTTATTGATATTGTGTGTATTTTATCTTATCCTTTTGAAATGTATGTATCATGTTATTATGCTCTTTTTATGGTTATACTTATAACTAAATAAAGATCAGTGATGATGAAAGAGCACTGCATGTGTTGCTGGGTTGTGGCAAACACTCGGCAAAGGTTGCCTGGTCACCTTTCAGTTGCTGATTCCCGAATTCAGGTGTCAAACTGTTGGTAATGTTGTAAGGTTGCTCTCAATGTAGCCATCAAGTTTGGGGTTTCTTCCAAGTGGTGGTCTCCAGACTAAAGGTTCTTATGGTGTTGTCGTGTTGTGTTGACTCCTAGCAGTTAGAAGAGAATTCTCTTAAACTGAGTCATCTGAAATACTCTTCTCTCATCAAGCCCAGTGCCATCAAAATGTTGACTGGGCAGACTCTGAGTCCTGTACACATCAACTGCATTTCTGCTGCCATCAGTGTGTTCATACAATTAGGGCGGATGTCCTATGTGTTGTTTTCTAGGTTTGCAATTTTTCACCTTTATTTTGGTTTGCGCGTTGGCCTGATGCACAACATTTTTCATAGGTGTCATTCCAGTTGTTATTGGTGTGCATGTTAGGTGTTCTGATGGTTTCATTTTTGGTTCTTTGCGAATTCAGGGTGTTAATTTATCGTCTTGGTAGCCATGCGCTTTTGTTGCAGACGAGGTTCTGTGTGTGGTGACAGTTCAGGTTTTTGGGTTCGGATGTGTTGATGTGTTGCTTGGATTGTTCTGGCGTCTCCACATCAGCAGATAGGGTTCCTTTCAGCACAGGCTGCTGTTTGCACAGGAACTGAAAGATTGTGCTCTCTGAATATTTAACTGCTTGCAGTCTGCTTCGCTCACCTGAGGTCCCACCATTGTGAGATGAATATTTATAGTTGCATGAAAGTAGATATGAGGAAATGTCATCAAATAATCTACTCCAATAACCATAATGCATTGGGACATTACAACTTAATTATTGAAGCGTGCAGTTGTGATGCAACCAGTGAATATTGAAATATACAACTGTAAGGTTCACAGGCCAATGGGAACCCAAAGAAAGAGGAAGGACTTTAAGAATGTCGCACATTATACGTTTCTGAACAGAATACCTGCCTGAACTGACTAGATATCTTTTCCCAACATGGTGTCTATGAATGACAGCCACAGGCAGCTCAGGCTTTTACCACCAAAGCTTAGTTTTGAGTTAAAATTTGGAATCATCCCTCCTTTTTCTCCTTTCATCCTTTCTCCAGGTCCCCACCTCTCGTACTGCCCACTATCTGTGTTGTCGGGGTGCACCTCATGTCTCCTATAATGCTCTCGAACCACTGTTGCGCCTTGCCAGATCCTACCCTTTTACTCCATGTCCGCTCTTCTCTCATGATTCCTTTTTCTTTCTTAATAATTGATGGTGTTATTTTTTCACTCTTTACGCATTTCACCTGTTTTCATTAAAACTGCGCTTCAGCCTATTAGGCCATCCTTCAAACTAATGACTGCGCACCAGTGCTATTAGCTGGCAGATTAGCTGGGGGTGTACAGTGAGAGATGAGAAGAGAGGAAACCTGCTTCTAAATCCTTAATACGTAATGTGACTTACTCCTGCGCATTCAGGAGTACATTGCACCTCCTCAGGGGTTCCTTCTTAGCTGGCCAGACCACGACTGGTGCACAATCTCTGCTCAGCTATTAACATTTACTGAGCTGTCTCTGAGTGGCCAGACACTGACCGTCAGCTCGGTCGGATTAACTCTGGCCACTGTCCTACGTTCAAGAGGTTGAAAGGAGTACCAGGCCCCTCCTGCCCAATCTTGATTGGCTTACTCCTCTGAATATCTGTGGTCAGGCTTCCAGCCCCGGCATCTTGAGTTGTTTAAAGCGAACCACGAACCTTGTGCCTGTTGTGCGACAATGGAGGGCAGCAGAGCCAACCAATGGACGCACAGAGATATTTACATCACTTAACTTGGAGATCTCTTCTTTACAGTGGCCAGTGATGGGCCTGGGGATTGGCTGCCGAGCTCACTGAGCCAATGAATGTGCACCAGGAGTCCGCGGGGAACATTTAGAAGATGAGCTGCAGAAAGGCCTAATTTAGGAGTGAGCAGTATAGACAAGCGTTTCAAAGCCCACCGTCCACTGATGTCAGTGGGCCATGTTATCATGGGCAAGGATTGTCAAAGAGAGCTTTGCATCATGTTTTTGGTTGAGTCTGAAAATGTTTATTGACAAAAGAAAAATCAATGGTCTGTGATTCAGAGAGTCAGGTGTCCAGGGGATCCCCTGAAGTCAGTAGTGGAGAGGAACTCCCTGAACTAAGTGGGATGCAAATGTATACTCTAATACACAAAGGTTCCTGTTGTGAATCGCAACACAGAATTCCTGCCAAGAATTAAAAAAAAACACAGGTGACTTCTTGCCAAGATTTTAAAAAAGCTGGTGACTTAACTAAACAGGCTAAGCTAATGAGAACGAGGAGGGGTACTTCAGAAGTAACAAAAATGTAAACATTTTTCAGCTGAGTACGCTAACTCAAAACTTCACATCTCGAGTGACAAAACGCAGCATACCTCAGCATCCGGGAAGGGCGCAGCCTATAGGAAACGTCAGAATAGGCAAAAAGACATGGCAGTAACAAGGTACCGCTCTGAGGAGACAGCTGAAACGCGTTTACATTTCTTTCAGCGAGTGTGTGAAATTCAGGTGGGGAGGGAGGGAGTCTGAGATTATAATCCCCATAGTGAAGCTAACTAAACAAGCTGGCCCCCAGGCTGGGGTGGGGGAGGTCATGCGAGGATAAGGGGTTTCGGAAGGGTCAGGGGGCTTTATGGGTATCTGTGGGTGGTGTCCAGTAGTCTGAAAAATAAACAATATTCTTGAAGCCCTTCAAATCTATGCAGGCTTTGAGGTTTCTGGGTGTTGTATAGAATAGTGAAAAGCGGCCTGCAGACCACTGATCAGAGTAGATGGCAGGGAAACTGTTACCTGCACATTACAAGTTACAGTCCTAATGAGATAGCTGAAGAGGTTGATGCTGTGCTTTGTGTATAACCTGTGGGTCACAGGTCACAAGGCCAGTAAGGCTGGATCCTACGCCTGCTGTGTTATGTTATGTTAAAATGTTTCTAAAGCGCTTGAATACCCATGGGTGTCTTGGCGCTGGTTGATAGGCAGTAAGGTGAGGGTACTGGGTACCTAGAGGTTAAAAAGCCAGGTTTTTGTTAGCTTCCTGAAACTCAGCAGTGTGGGAGCTGCTTTAATGCTCATTGGTAGACTGTTCCACAGGGCCGCGGCTTCCGTGGTAAAACAACTGCCTCCCCATTTAAGTCTCTTAAACCTGGGACAGGACACTGTCAGAGTATTTTTGGATCGAAGATCTCTATTTGGAACGTACCATGAGAGGAGTTTTTTAAGATAGCTGGGACCTAGATCACGGACGGCTTTATAGGTAAGGCATAATGCATTGAATTTAATGCGGTTATTTACCGTCAGCCAATGCAGTTCCTTAATGGAAGATGAAACTGGGTGGAATTTAGGCAGGTCAAAGACGAGCCTGGCTGCCGCATTCTGTACACTCTGAAGTTTCTTCATATGTTGTTTTCGGAGCTTGGTGAAAAGACCATTACAGTAATTCAGTTTTGATAGGATTAATAGAGAGACAACTGTTTTTCTGGTGGTCAAAGGGATAAAAGGAAGAATCTTTCTAATGATTCTCAGAGTGTTAAAACTGGCCGAGACAACTGAGCTAATGTGTTTATTAAAGCTCAGCTTGTCGTGTATTGTTATGCCTAAGTGTTTTGCTTTTTGAACAGGGGTAGGGAGGGTTCCCATCTCTGCTGGCCAGCATGCCGGGCTCCAGAATAAAGGATTATTACCAAAGAGTATCACCTCGGTTTTCTCTGCGTTTAACTTGAGACAATGCTTTCCCATCCAGCCACTAACTGCTCTCATACAGTTGTGAAACTGAGAGATAGTTACTTCAGTGTTGTTAGCGGCCGCCACCACGATTTGGGTGTCGTCTGCATAAGAAGTAGGGGAAAAGCCAAAAGATCTGATCAGAGAGGCCAACTCTGAGACATAGACATTAAAGAGCAAAGGACTTAAAGAAGATCCCTGTGGGACCCCGCACGGAAGTGAGAAAGAGTTAGATGAGAAATTCTCTAGCATGACTGAGTGACTTCTGTTGGTAAGAAATGATTGAAGTAGAGCCAAGGCTTTGTCGGCAATGCCCAATTTTTTGAGACGGTTGACAAGTGTGACATGGTCAACCGTATCAAAGGCTGCCGACAAATCCAGGAGGATGAGTGCTGCAGAGCCTCCTTTATCCAGGATGGTTCTTAATTCATCTGTCGTGAGAGAGAGAGAGAGAGGGTGGGTGGGTGTGTGTGTGTGTGTCTGTCTGTCTGTCCACTAAGAGCAGCAGTGTGCAAACATTTATGTCCGTGCAAGAGCATCACAAACTTGTGGTGCTACACACTGAACCGTGTTGTATGCTTGGGGTCTAGATGAAATCACATTAGATACATCAGCATGTGAGGAGCAGCTAAAGGACGGAAATATATCGCAGCATGACTAGACATCACAATTTAGAGCTCTTTTTTGCATAATGCAAATTTACAATTTATGGCGCAGGAAGATACAGTAATTTGCTCACAATTTTTGGTCATGTCACGAAACTGGGATTAAAAACTAGTTTGCAGCTACCAAGGTCATGAGGAGTACTTTTGAATATGGTAACTTTGTTAAAGCTGCAGCTTCAATTGAGAGGTAGAATGCAGGAGCCTGTGGGCTGTGAATTGCTACCTGTTCTGCAACTCCACTCTCAAACAATAGAAAAGAGTTCCATGCAACATTCAGTTCAATAGATAAAAAAAAAGTAAGAAATACACACCTTTGCCAAATATAAATCCGAAAGTCTGGTTTGTGTTGCCTAGGAGGGACAACTGGCAAGTAGGAATAGATATTTGGAGGCGGCCCAACATGCACTGTCCATTCTCAACGAAACTCAGTTTACAAATGAGCTGGTCTTTTTTAAAATAATTCCCCTGTTGAGAGTCCTGACACAGATTTAAATTACATCCAAATCTCTTTCTCTGCCTTGTCAGGTCTGCAGTTACAAATTGTCATTCATTTAGTAATTGATCCACAATATCCGCTTGTTGCAGATTTTAAGGTTGGCACCATGGATCTAGAATAAAAACTGGGGCCAGTCCAACGGTGTAACGTGGCTCTTAATGCATACACTTATTTTTACCAGGGAAGAAAGGCACGAATGTTGTTTGCATCCGCATACTGAAGATAAGAGAAAAGGTCACGTTATCGAACTTGGGGGCTCATTACGATGGCGGGCGGACTTGGTCCGCTCGCCACCGTAACGGTGTTTGGGACCGCCCGACAGACATGCGGCGGTCCCACCACTGAGATTAGGATGCGCCCGCCATACTGGCGGGCGCATCCTGGGCCTTTAACATTGCTGGCGGTGCTGCTGGCTGCAGCACCGTCCGCAATGTTAAAGGTGCTTGCAACGCATTTCCCTGCACCACGTGGCAGGCACCACGCGGTGCCTGCCACTTGGTGCATGGAAATGCAGGGGGGTACCATGGGTACCCCCCAGTGCAGCGACACCCCCCCCACACAAGGGGGCCCGCAACGGCATCGCCGCCATGGAAAGGCCTCTTCAAACCCACATCCTAATATGGCGGACGGTGCCTGCTAGGCACCGCCACCATATTAGTGGCCCTGCTCCGTCCGCCAGACAATCGGTGCGATTGCCTCCGGCGGAAAAGCGGCAGACGGACTTTTCGTCCACTGCTGTACCCACCGCCATCCTAATTTGGCAGTGGGTAAATCACTATGTGATGGCGGAAGGACTGCCACCGCCGGCCCGGCGGTGGCGGTCCTTCCGCCATCATAATGAGTCCCTTGGTTCCTGAAGGTCTGGCTTCTAATGCTGACTGACTCATCTGACTGCACAGTGTGATCCTGTGACAAAAACCTTTGAGGCTTTATTACCTTGGGCTAGTCACAAAATCCTACTTTAAAGTTACTCAAAAGTGTGACCTTACACAACTCCACCGCCCGAATCAGATTAGAAGTTACTACTGCCAAAAACAACTGTAAAAGAAACCATAGTAAGTCCAGCACCAAACATGGTAAATCACTGACAGTGCAACACTCGCACATAGAAGAAAATGTATGTAGGTATGTAAAATAATGTTAAATGAAATTAAATTCTTTAAAAAAGTTAAAAATATAAATAAATATACTTTTGTGTTGAAAAATATAACAATTTAACATATTTATAGTTTAATTATAAAATATTTTGATACCTCTTATAATTTAAAAAATCAATGTTACACTAAATTTGCTAAAATATAGCTACATTGATGTTAAATAATTCTACACATTAATAATTATTAGTGCTTAATATATATTTTTTCAGTTTAGGTGAAAATTTATTTTTTAATTTGAACTTCAGAAAAATATGTCTAAATTAACATATTTAAATGAATTAATGATTTACCTCAAAATAAAGTTAATAGTGCAGTAAGGTATTTTTCTTTTGTCCTACATTTAAAATTAATTTACAATAATATTTAATGTAAAAATATTTTTACTAGCTTTTTCCAAGTTTAATAAACTTTTTACTTTTCTCTATGTTTTACTATAAGGAGATCTCCACCCGATTGCAGCCTCCCTATAAGAAAGTGTTGGGAAAATTAAAAACTTTCTGTAACTCAAACAAAATTAGTAAAATAATGCTTAGCTATCTTTTTATGAATGTAGAAGAAAAGAAAATGTGCAATAGAACTCTTAATGACATTTTTTATTAAGTATTTAATTGATATACAGTAAATTTAAATTGTTTTTCTGACATTTAATTTAAAACATAACTACCACCTAAAGTATAAAATATATTTTTATATTATGCATTAATAGTTATTAAATGTGATGTATAGAATTAAATATAAGTAATTTAACTATATTTTAATACAAATTCATGTTACATTAATTTTTAAGTTAGAAAAGGATTTTAATATACTTTATAATTTAATGATAAATATTTTTATATTTTTTAACATTACATTATATTTATTTATATTTTCACTGTTTCAAATAATTGAATTTATTTCAACATTATTTCCTATGGGTTTTTATAAATAAAGGAGGTCCCTACCACCATCATGCTTTATGGGACGGCATTTCAGTACCAGTGGATGGGCATGTGTGGTGCAGGACTTCCTAGAGTTCTGAGTTGGAATGATTTGCTACGGTTTCGGAGACCTTTTTCGCAGCCGTAATGTTACTAGTGCAATTTGTGAATACTAATGTGGTTTGTCTTTTGTGGGTGGGTGCAAGTCCCTCCCTAAATCCCACCCTAACCCTCCTTGCTAACCCCCCCCCTTGCTAAATGACTGTTTATTTACATGCACTAATGCCATGTTTGTATCTGCCAATCCGATTTTTATGGTTTGTACAGCGCTCAGATGGATGACAGACAGAGAAGGATTCTGAACCAGGAACCTGTTTTTGAAATGTCTAGGGAACGTGTTGGCATATTAGACTAGAGAGATGAAAGTTTAAGGTGGGATTTATTCTGATCTAATATTTGCTTTTTTATCACTATCACTACATTTTCATTTAATAGGTCCTTGGTAAAAAATAAAAGGGGGTAGTACTTTTTAGATCTCGCCTAGCGACGCAGCGCATGCGCTGCCCGCGTAGCGAGATCTATTGTCGTGGCTTTTGCTTGCGAAGGGGGACAGGAGATGTGCACGCGTACGGCGCTGCTTCCTGCATCAGTGTCCAGACATGCACGCTTGCCGGAGGTGCGCTCGCTGTTTGAGGACAAGAGATGTGCACGCGGCGGCGCTGCTTCCCACATCGGTGTCCAGACACGCACGCTGGCCGGAGGAGCGCTCGCTGTTTGAGGACAAGAGATGTGCACGCGGCGGCGCTGCTTCCCACATCGGTGTCCAGACACGCACGCTGGCCGGAGGTGCTCTCGCTGTTTGAGGAAAAGAGATGTGCACGCGTACGGCGTGTCTTTTGCTGCTCAGCAGCGGCGCTGCTTCCCACATCGGTGTCCAGACACACACGCTGGCCGGAGGTGCGCTCGCTGTTTTATTATTAGCGAAGTTGGCAGCACCTAATAAACACCCCCTGCAGCTCAGCCATGGCTTCCCGGTTGTAAGAGGCGACGAAGCGGGCTGGCATCCCTTTGCGAACAAGTTTGTCACACATTCAAAGGAGGTCGTGTCACCAAGATCGAGGGTCTAAGGCTCAAGATCCAGGAGACCTTCGACGTAAGTGCAAACCCGCAGAGGTTCTTCTACCGGAGGAAGCAGGTAAACAATTCCTGCCGAAGCAACAAAAAAAAAATTCATGCAGGATCTCGGAAGCGTGCCCTGAATCGATCAAAAAAATAAGGTTACAAATACAAAAACTGATCAGATTGGTTTTATTCACAACCAAACACGTTAGCGCCACTTTACACAATTTGCCAGTTAAGCGCTACTTTCGTTTTCTCTTCTGTCTTTAAACAAGTCAGTGTTCATTTCTCCTACGCTGCCCCTCCTCCTCTCGATTTCTTCCTCTTCGTCTCGCTCCTTCTCACTTTTGTTTTTCACATTACATACTAGGTAATGAACGCCCCTCCCACCTCCCAAACAGCATCGAGCGGCGAACCCCGTGGCCATTTATTTATTTAATACATTTTCGCGGTGATTTACTTGCCAAAAATGTTCATGGCTGGACTCTTGCAGGACTCTTAGAGCAAAACCAGACCCTTGCTGTGGCTCTGGCTCGACGGTCATTGTCGTTCCCTTCTGCCCCAACCCCCTTCCACTCCTCACCCTCTCCTTGTGGCTGCGGGAAACAACTCGAGGAACGGAGGATCCTAGCTTTTGCAGTCTCATAGCACCACCCCTGAGGTAAAATGCACAAAAAACCTCCAGCTCCAGGCCAGTCATCTAAAAGCTGAGCGCGTCCTCGTGCTTTTTCATGTTTCCACGCCCTGCCTTTGTCTTTCCAGTTCGTGACTTTAAAACTTTCTGGCCTCCCTACGACTCTCCACCCACACCCAAAACCTCAAATAATTTGTGGAAAATGGCAACACGGAATGTATAGGCTTGGGTCTGAGACAACAGAACAAGAGCACAGATTACATAGGACAACAGGCTCTGGTTTTAGACAGCAGAGCAATCCCTCCAGACCCTACAGTCAGGCATCGTACAGCAGAGCTACCCGCAACGTGACAAACACCTTACAGGCACTGGCCTCCCACAGCAGAGACATTCCTTATATTTCGCCGCTCTTACAGGCGTTAACCTATAAACAACATAGCAATGCCCTGGGAAGCCTAGAATGTACAGTAAGGCATCTCACAGCAGAGCTACCTCCAAAGTAACAGAAACCTTACAACCACAGGCCTCAGAAAGTGGGGCATTCCTCGAATTTCACAACTCTCACAGGCGTTAGCCTGTATAGAGCAGAGCAAAGTCTCTGGAGCCTAGATTGTACAGAGTTCGGCACCGCACAGCAGAGCTACTCCCAAAGTGACAAAAACTTTATAGGCACAGGACTCTCACAGCAGAGACATTCCTCGGATTTTACACCTCTTACAGGCGCTAACCTGTAGCAAGAGAGCAACGCCTCAGGAACCTAGAATGCACAGAGACAAGCACCCGCACAGAAGAGACATCTCTCAGATTTATGCACTTCACCCCTCCTCCCAGTATTGTGACACCCACAGCAGGGCTCCGTAAGAAGTCCTGCAATTACTGTCAGATCAAGAGAAACATATCTCTCAAATCAGCACTGTCACCAGAGGCCTGTGAGAAACTAGAACATCACCAGCTTTCAGTGTGGATTTTTATTTGTGAAAACCGAGGACGCTGTGAAGAGACAGGAACGTGAAAGTGGTGTGTGCTAGAGATTAGGGGTTATTCTGCAATCATGTGCCATCAAAGTGGTCTCAGTGGTCATTGCTGCATTGTCTATGGAAAAAGTCCAGGTTATGCTACTAAAGGCAAAGTGAGAAAATGGTATAGATTGCTCTGTGTAAATAAACATTTGCAATGCAATAGGTCTCGCATTTGCGAAATTTTAAGCTATTGGCATTGCAAATCACAATGCCTTTTATTTATCTGTTTTCAAAACCAACACATAAATAAAAGGTTTGTTATTTACAATGCCAGTAGCTCAAAGTCTCGCAAATGCGAGACCTATTGCATTGCAAATGCTTGTTTCTTTTCCTTCTGAATCCTGGTGGCATCAGACATCGTTTCCTCTTCTTCAGAGATGTGTAAAGTGAGCCTGTTCACCCTAAAGATGAGCTTTGAGGCAAGTCGTCTTTAAACCAATTTGTAGTTGTCAGGGCGTCATCCGTCTAGCTCCAGAATATGACTGCGCTTTAAATGTGCCTTCGCGAGCACGGTAGCGCGAGACAAATGTCCCCCCAGAGCTGAGCCCCGGGTCGGAATATGCTCGCCGGTGGAGTAATTAGCGTACGTCTGATGCCTGAGTCTTGTAAAAGGCTTCACGTTTTGATGCCTACGTAATATCCTTTAAAGAGGTACTGCAGTGTGAGAAGCTCTTTCACTACTGCTGTCTTCAGTGTAATACACTTGTGTGACATCATGCGACAGTGGTCAGGCATCATAGCACAGACTATGAGCTGTGTGACACTATACTAGCATTTTACAAAAATATCGCACCCCACATCCACCTACCATTACTTTGTAAGGTAAGTATATCTTTACTAGATTGTACGACTGAATATCGGCACCCAGAATGTCGTAACAGAAGAATACCGAGAACAAAATATCGAAAGGTAAGTGCATATAGGGAAGTATAGATTTACTACTGTTAACTCCATGTCTACGTACCACCAAAAAATATATGTACCACATAGATAAATGCTTATGGAGGTAGGTTTAGAAAATCTACACTTACCTGCCAATATGTTTTTTTCCAATATTTTGTCATCAAAATTGTGTCCCATCGATATGCTGGGGCCACACTCTTTCCTATTCTTAACTCCAACCATACTTATCCTGGGAGGTACGTGTAAGTGGATTTAAGAATTCAAGAACATTAATATATACGTACCTTATAATATAGTGTTAGCCGATGTCGTGAATACAGTATTTTTGCCATGCAATATACTGCATGTGATACAGTGACCCTCACCCAGATTGCACCAGTACATGCATTCTGTCGCGCCCTATAACTGTGGGCCACAGATTGGACACAATCAGGTAATACATTTAATTCTATTACGCAGCATCAATGTATTACATCAATGAGACAAACTCTACTCTGACATAACGCTTCCGGAACCTGTTACTATGGACAGTAAAGGAGCATAGTTATTATAAATTGTAGCTGACTCTGACCCCTGTGTTCTAATCTGTGCGCCCCAGTGACAAACGAGATCGCCTGCACATGTAATCCTTCGTAATCCTCCTTAACCCTACTCAAGAAGAACTTGCACACCAGCCTCATCTTCGGGCAGAGGTGCACTTGTCACTGGGGATACAATGGGAAAGGCTAATCTGTGGGTGGATCAGTTGAGCTGAGCAGTGGTGGCTGGTGACATTAGAAAGTGGTGGGCGTAAAAGTCGCGGTCGAGCCTATCATAAGGCAGGATCGGGAGGAATCTTTTTTTGAAAAAAAAGAGTGCAAATCATTGCTTTATAATATTACCAGTAGAACTGCATGATATGAAAATGAGGTGGCCATTTCAATGGAAATGTGCTATATGTGAATGAAAGTGCGCTACCGTGCCATTTTTTTGTAATATATTTGTGACAGTGTGCCTCTCAATGAGCCACCTCCAGTTACATACTACACCCTTCCCAAGTTCCTGATGGACGGATCTATCTCATTTGTGCCACTTGTGCTCTGTGCTACCTTTGCAATTTTCACAAGACCTATGAGTTCACTGATGCAACAATGATGGCAGCACCCCCACTCTGACAATTGTTGCAGCACCACTACAGCATTAAATTATGGCACACCAGATCCATTGACCTTGACCCAATGCACTTCCATTGTGGGCCTGATGATACTGATGGTAAGTGCTGCACTTTTTAACAGCATCCTCAGACCCAGAATGGAAGCTGCACATTTGCTGTTCATTTAAGTGGGGAAATTGCATTTCACTGCAGAGTTCTCATCTTCCCTGTGTTGTCGCAACTGCAGTGTACAGGAGGTGCATTGTGGACAGGGAATGCATTTTGAATGCAAGGCACTTTCAAGGCAGGAAATGTGATCTGTACATCACCAGTTAAGCTAACATTTTAGGGCCAGGTTTAGCATCCCTTCTGCTACTTTCAAGCAATTATAGAATGCCTTATAAAAACAGAACATATATTCTATTTTTAGAAGGTGTTCTATTATTACTTGTAAGTTGCAGAAGGAATGCTGAACCCGCAATCACTAGGACTGCTGCAGTGGCAGTGCCAGAACCAAAATACAGTTTGTTGCCACTGCACTGGCATCCTACACAACTACTAGAGTTATACAAACAATGACTGTGGATTCTGTGTGGTGCAAATCAAGACTCACTGCAGATCTGCTAAACCTCAGATCAGCATTACAAGATCAGAGGGTGCATCAAAGGTAAGGCTGAGATTTCCTTCCCCAAAATATACAGACTACAACCTGAGGCCATCATGATTACCACCACTGTATCTACTAACCCAGATACATCATCTGTTTCCAGGCCCCTCTTTATATGTCCTGATGAATGGTTTTATTGCTCGCATTTTGAGTGCCTGCTTTCAGTAAACCACTGTTTTATTCGGGCAGCAAAAGCCATTTGTCAGTACATAAACAAGGAGACCATGAACATTGGGCTGTAAAGTTCAGTGAAGAACGTTCCAGCATTGCTTTCCTTCTGATGAACTTGTAACCATAAGGGTTCGAGAGAGTTCACAAAACTTTATTGAAATGAACTCTTAAAGTGACAAATGCAGCCCTGCACAAACAGCGCTTTACTTTTAATGTAATGTGATGTACTGGAGGGCTTAATTAGCTCCAGTGAGTGCACTGAAGCGAGACTCAAGACACAGACGGACAGTATGAAGCAGGTAAAAGAGTGAACATGCATGTCCGCTGACCATGTCACGTCTGCGCTATGTAGGGTTTTACACCTGTGCTTCAAATCGGGCGGCTTTTAAGCACTACACAGTAATGTTCCTGTGGCCGTGGTTTGACTCAACAGGAAAGAAACAGCCCTACGCACATCTGCTCCCAAGACTTTCTCCCCCAAGGGACGCCGACGATGATGTTTCTTCGAATGTACATTAGTTTACAGGCTCTCCTGAGTTCGATATATAGAAGAAGGCCACAAAAACGTGCAAGCGTACATTACACCTCCTCAGTCAATACAGAGACAAGTGCTCTGCAAAATGTAAGTTCATTTTCGTATTGTTCATCCAATGAAAAGCACACCACAAAAAACACACAATACAATTTAACTACCGATTCAAAAATTGTGCCACCATACAGCGCAACCAAGCTTATAACACTAAGTGGAAATGAAAAAATACAGGACAAAATTAACACCGCATTACGGTCTCTCTCTTGGCAGGAAAGTTTCGTAGGTTTCTGACAGCAGTGAGACCCGGGGAGTTTTGAAATAAAAAAGAAAATCCTACCTGAGCAGGTCCGCCGTCCGCGCCGCCTCGGGTCCGACTCCGTTTGCGCCTAAAGCCCCTCTCAGCCAATCCTGGCACTGCTGGCAGCGCCAGGATTGGCTTAGGACACGGTTACCTCTCGCTCCGCCTGCCCATTAGGAGACCGAGGTTTGAGCCTTTGCTCAACCCTCACTCTCCTAATGGGCATGCGCTAAGCCAGTGCAAACACAAGTGCGCATGACTGGGCACGGCGCGAAAATTCGCTGCCCTTCCCCACTCATGCGCACTTGTGCTGCTGCCTGCTGCCCCTGGTCTCTCTGACAATCATGTCAGTCAACATGACGCAGGACCGCCCACCCCTTCAGACTCTGAAGGGGTGGGCGGTCCGACGTCATGCTGACTGACATGATTGTCAGTTCCCTCGGCGTCTTTGAACTTAAGTAAACTGATTCAGTTTACTTAGGTTCAAAGACGCCGAGGAGCTGCGGGCGGGGGGGCTACGCCCCAACGCCCCAATGGACGCACCGCCCCTGGAGCTGAGGCTACCTGTCGTCCATCAGTTTTTGGCTTAATCATCACATTTTTCAAGAGGTGGTCTAACTTCTGAATATCCTGGATCATCACTTTGCCTCAGACTGCTATACCATCTGTCCAAGAATCTACTCCAGAATCACATGCCAGTCAGCAGGCACTCAGTCAGAGATGATCTTAGCAGCTTCTTTTTGCTTTCCGTCTGATGCTAAGTCGCCACAGGAAAGTGCATTAGGAAAGAACATCCTTGGTGCTAGCGGCTTTCATCTGGCCAAGAACGCCTCAGCATCATTCACTCTTGCAGATGTCAGGGGTTCTGCGGGTAAATTCTCAGTTCTTAACATTTACTTTCGCTCTCACCTTGGCCTTTGAATCACCATGGTTCCTTGCCTCATGGTCTGGACATTGACTTGTTACTGATTCAGTGTCGTGGACATTCAAGGAATATTGCCTGAGAGGTTCAGTTGCCTGTGCATCCCTCAAATGTGACAAACTATCATTGCAATCTAGGCTAGTCTGTATGAAGCATTCTAAAGGTTTTTAAATCATGCAGGTTTCCTGAAGATGGATTCCTGCTAGGGCAAGTCAAGAACCTTGGCTTCCAGTCTTGAGATTTGTACAATGTCTTAATCTTGTTCCTCTGTTGACAAGATTATGATTGCTGTATCATTTCCGGAAGAGCCTCTTCTGGTACTAGTGACATTAGCTCGTTGCATCAAGGACCTTGTTGTATTTCTTAATCCTGTTCCCTCCTAAAAATATTTCTACACGGTGGTCTTTAGGCATGGGATTTAAGCAGGGAAGGGTTTGTATGTACAGTACTGGTCGCTTTTTATGTCACTCAGGATATCGGTCTTCCTGTGTTCTTTTCAACTCAGTCTACAAAAGTGGAACAGGTCCATTTCCTGGAAGTTCTTGGGACACTTCAGAGCTATTTGCCCTGGGCGGCCTGTGCATGTAAGAGTGGTGTTGGGGGGTGGGGGCTTGAGTCGACAGATGACAATGAGGTAAAATAAAATACATTTTTTTTTTTAAAACACTTACTTTGCGCTCGCCGCATCGCCGGTAAGTGGTTTTCTTTTTTTAAATTTTATTTTACCTCCACATCGTCTGTCAACTTCACCCCCCTTATCCCCACCCACCACGCTCCACCGCTCTTACCTGCACGGGTCACTCCTGAGCTACTAGTTTTGCTACTTGCGCGTCAATTCATGGGATCTTGGGGGTGGACTGCAATGGGATTGTCAATACACTGAGTCAGTAGGATTACCACTCATGGTGGGTTTTCAGGCACACTATTGTCACTTGCTTGGCAGATATACAGGTCACTTAATGATCAAACATTCGCAGTTCTCTCCAAAACACATACCACTACAGACTCAACTTGCAGTATGTTTATCTGATAAATCGGGTACTCCTGTCCCACGATCTTCTCTCGCTGATTGATTTCTTGTTGCGGGCGATATCAATTCACTGGTGTAGCAGCACGCTTTGAGTTCCGTTGTTTGGGATACAGTGGTGTATGTCCGAAGAACATCTGCAGAAATAGTACCGCGCATGGGGTGTGGATTCGAAGAAGGAAGGTGGGTGCAGTGTCAGTGCTCTTGATACTTCCTGCTAATCTTTGCTACACTGAGCCCTCATTTTCCTTGTTGCACTCCTCACCATCCTTGTTCCTCCACCCTTCTCATGTCTCATTGGGTGAGTGAGGCCTGGGTAGCTGAGGCAGCCATATTAACATCCCTAGGGTGAGGACTTGCTTCACAGGGAGCGGGCATGGTTGCTTGGTGCCGTGCAGACTAAGCCAGGTAAGGTTCTGATTCTGTGTAATGAATAAATCTTTTGGGTAGTCTTGAGGAAGCGCAACACCTGACTCTGACACAGAAGGGTTGTAATAGTTATATTGTCTCTATATATTTAAATATTTCTTGCCAAGGACCTCAATTCCACAACTCTCAATTTTTCATGTAAAGGACCTCAAACCCCAAGCTCTCAATCAGCCGTTTAACAGAGCCATGAATGGCCAGGCCGACGTTTTGAGAGCTTTAACCTGCTATCTTGAAAAGCAGACACCTTAAACATCAACATATAATAGATATATTGAATTAAAGTAAACAAGCGTCTGCTGAGAAGTGCTTCTACTTTTGACCAAGCTGCATGAACTGTTCTAAGGTCAATTCTTTGTGGAGGTTCATATAATGATGCCATAGATATTAATGAAATGTAAAAAAAACTCTTTTTCTATGGACTTATGAATTGGAACACACCCACAGAGGAGCTATTGCTGCTTCTTCTCTTCTTATGTTAGTATATGCAACAAGCATTGGCAAAGCCAATCGGTCTCGCTTTGCCCATGTTTAGCAGGTGATGCGATTGACTTTGCCAATGCCCAACCAGCCATGTTGAAAATCTTGTATGCCATACCTTAAAGATGGCCAAAACATTGTGTGATGCAAAATGCATTGCATTGTCGCACAAAGCTACAGTTGCCTTGAAAGTATAAAAGATAATGTGATGGCTGTGGTATGGTGTGACGTGACATGATGACACAATGTGGTGGCCATCTTGAAAGTTGTGAGAAAGTGCCTCTTTTTGCATGGTTATCCCCCCCCTTTTTGCCTGGTTTTGATTTGGTTTCAATTGTAGTGCACAGGGTCCCTGCTAACCAGGTCCCCTGTGCCAGTGCTTCTGCCCTAAAATGTTCAACAATTGGTACTTCTGCCCCCTGTAAGTCCCTAGTAAGTGGGACCCCGGCTACCTAAGGCCTGGGAGCTGAAGAGGGTCCCCTGGGACCCCCCTCCCTGTGATCATGCCACTGCCCTTGCAGCTTGCATGCCCCTGTGAGGTGAAAAACGACAAAGTCGACATGGTGCCCTGCCTGGAGGTATATGCAAGTCACCCCTCTTGCAGGCCTAAGACAAGGTGTACTATACCCCAGGTGAGGGCATATCTGCATGAGCCGATATACCCCTACAATATTAGGGTCCATTTCTTAATATTGTAAGTGCCAGAGAAGCCATAGAGAGTACATGGGCTGGGAACTCGACAACTTGAGTTCCACAGCACCATGATGGCTTCACTGAACACAGGAGTGTTTGGTACCAAACTACTCCTTTCAATAATGAATCCACACCGATGCCAGTGTGAGATTTACTATACCATGTACCCAGAGGGCACCTTAGAGGTGCCCCTTGAAAACCTACCAACCCTGGTGTTGTCTCTGACCGGCTGTAGTCAGCCAGCCACCACCAGACCTGGGTAGAGATCCCCTGCTCTCTGGGACCAGAAACAATGCACATCCTGGGTGGAGGTGTCACACCTCCTCCCCCAGAATGGACCAGTGCTCGAAGGGGGAAGCTTCAAAGGTCAACCACCTTTGTAATGCAACCCCCAGCCTCTGCTGCCAGCAGAAGATGGCAGCCCCTAATTTACGCCCCCACTTTTGGTGGGAAAACCGGCACGATAATTTAGGAGATCAGGAGGTGTGCCCACCTCTGTCAACTCCACCCCTGAGGTGGGGGAGGAGAGGTGAAGCACATCTTTCAGTCCCCGCCATCTTGAAGATGGGGAGACCCCACCAATCAGGGCTAGGTCTATGCTCCCTCCCACAGGAGGGTGGCATAATAGAGAGTGTAGTCACCCCAGGTAAGGTGCCCATTGGCTCTACCTGCTACTCCCCTAAAACAGCCCAAAACTTAGTATAGTATTTAGGTGGGCCCCCCAGACCTAGAAACTAGATCTGCGATGACCTAAGAAGCAGGAAGACATCCCTGCAGAGAAGACTGAAGATGATGACTTCCTTGGCCACAGCCCTACCGACCTGTCTCCAGCTTCTACGAACCTGCGGCCTGTCTTGCAGCCAGCAACCTCTGAAAACCAAGGGAGGACTGCTGCCTTTGAAAATGACTTCAATCTCCCACTGGACAGCGGACCTGACCAGAATAAACCATCTCCTAGGACAACGGATCCAGCTGGAACCACGATCCCTGCCCACTCTGCACCTGACGCCCACAGCCCGAGTCTGAGTGGCCCACCTGTGCAGTGAAGTCTCCCTACCATTCCTGACCTCGAGGCCAGCGTTGGTTGACCTCTCCTGATCTCCTCGACGGCGCCTGCAGTGTGAATCCACAGGCTTCCCCTGACTACGACGGACTCTGGTAAGAAGACTCCGATGTCAAAAGGCACCCTGCACCTGAAGCCCGTGGGCCTTGGTGAGCTGAACCGATGGTGCCCTTATGACCCCCTACACTTCAACTTACCTCTGCTGTCAATGGTCTCCCTCCTGCAGCCTCTGGTGCCACACCTGCAGCCTGTTTGCCAAAAGAAGAATCTCCATTGAACAGTATTGGAGGCCCGATGCTGAAATTGCACCCTTCACGCGGCCGCCCCGTGCTGCTGGGCCGTGTATGTTTGGTGCTGCTTTGTGCCCCCCCGTGCTGGTCCTAACCCCCAAAGCTTGACCCCTGCAACCGATCAACTTACCTACATGCAGTGTGGCTCCAGGCACCCCCAGTCTCCATTCAAATGCATTGGGCCAAACTCTGATTTTGACTTCTACACCGAGCTACCACTGTGCCGCTTGTGGTGCAACTTTGGTACTCACCTGACCCTTGCCCCTTGCTGACCTTTGGTCCCGAAGACTGGAATTGTAAGTGTGTTACTTACCTGTTTAACCACGATATGGCTTTCCACATAGGATAACATTGAACTCTTCTGAAAAGTTTTTAAATGTCGACTTTTCAAAGTGAAATGTATTTTTATTTAAAAAAGTACTTACCTTATTGTGAAGATATTGGTCTTAAAATAAATTACAAACAAAGTACATTTTTCTAAAATTGGTATGGATCTCCTTTTTGAGTTGTGTGTCCATTATTGGTCAATGTTGTGCAATAAATGTATTACACTCCTCTGTGTTAGGCCCAAGGCTGCCCGCCCACACTGCCATTAATAGAGCACTTTGGGTTTTACATTGAGCCCTGTATACTTTTGGGGAACCCCTGGACTCTGTGCACAGTTTAATAACCTTGTGGTAATACCATATACAGAGCCAGCTTCCTACAAAAGTATAGAATATAATTAGGGCTCCCGGTTTTATGGTATTTATTTTTTTGACATTTCCGTCTGTATTTATCCATATTTATTTTTTGCTAATTTTATCTGTATTTATCCATATTTATTTTGGGTTTTGTGGAAAAATGAAGCTGAAATTAGTATATTTCCACATTTATTTAACCGGTAAATATGCACTCATGCTTGAATGCCTACTCGGTTTCAATGTTGTAAACCCACACAGAAGATAAATCAATGCACTGATAAGAAAATATGCATATTTCAGTATCAACGTTGTGCATATCTACTGCTGTTAAAGCCTCTTTACCAAAATTCCTTTCTTTTTTAGCCCCCTTACCTATCAATCCACACAGCAATTGGCCTGGCAGTCATGGTAGACAGTATTTAGAATTACTCAAAAAGCAACCCAATTACCGTTTTTATCCACATTTAAAAATAAATGCAGACAAGAAAATAAATGTTTTCTGTCTGTATTTGTCTGTAAAAATCAGTAAAAACGGAAATCAGGGAACCTTAAATATATTGCTTTCAATGTTTTCTATGCTTTTGACATAGCAAGTCACTGCTATTGGCTTTGCAAGTGCCGGCACAGTTAAAAAGCCACTGCCATTAGAAACACCAATTGCGGTTACCGCAGTGCAGTGGGGAAACATCCAAGAAACCACCAAGGCCTCCGTCCAAGGCCTGGTGTGCCATATAGAAACATCCAGAGAGGGAGTGAGAGGGGAGAGACAGGGTAAGGGGAACATCAAGAGCATAATAAAGCCCACCGCCAGGCACCCGTGCACCCCCGAGGTGCACTGGGAGACAGGGTGTGAGAAGGGGTGGGTCAGTGAGCAGCAAAGTTTAGAGTACGACCTCCTCTTAAGACCAAGACTTGCACTTCCATAGGGTGCTAAACAAATAATGAAATAAAAAATGTTCCATGACGTCAACAGCAGAAGGCTACACCCTAGACATGCTTGGGGCTATACGCACAGAAAGAGACGAGAGCCATCCAGTAAAGAGTAGGAAACCGCGATTGAGAACAAATCCATCTAATCATGAGAAAAGGGTGCCATGAAGCTCGCTCTCTTATCTACACAGCTGTCTGTGGCAGATAGCTGGATTTTTCTGTAGCGAGACTGCAAAAACAGACCACATAGATGTCTCTCCAGACATACACGCTGTTAAAAGCTCAAACTTTCCATAAAATTATTTCTACAAAAAATGACACCTATATCAAAAGAAGTTGAAATCTGCTGCATTTAATCTTCCCGTTTGTGAAATACTATGAATTCAGACACCTGCAGCTCACTTTTAGATAAGCCCTTCAAAATATTCCCTTAAAGAAATTCTAGACCTATCGTTTTGTTAACGACAGTCCAATGGCATACCGAGGTTCAGTAAATTGGAGTAGTTAAAGTAACAATTGTGTTTTTGTCAGTACTACAGCGGCCACAAAATTGCTATGTCTTTGAGCATGCTTTGCTTGCAAAGAAGGCAAACACAAGGAGATGATGGCCAGAGCGCTGAAACTTTTCAGACCCTCACCCCAGTTCAGACCCAGCTATATGCAAATCAGTCTTGACCCTGTGCCTCATGGGAACAGTCCAGCCCAAACTGCCAAGTCAGGTCTTCCCTGGACCGGAAACAAGCATCCTGGGACCGGTTTCTGGGTAACACCCTTCATCAGCCAGGCTAGCTTGAATCCAGTGGCAAAGTGAGCAAGGGACCCACGTCTGGGCATACCCTGCCAACTTAGGGCGAACCAAGCATGCACAAGGAGATGATGGCCAGAGCGCTGAAACTTTTCAGACACTCACCCCCAGTCACAGATCCAGGTTGAATCCATCATCGTTCTTTAGCTCACTTCGCCACCCCAGTTTAGACCCAGCTACATGCAAATCAGTCTTGACCCTGTGCCTCATGGGAACAGTCCAGCCCAAACTGCCAAGTCAGGTCTTCCCTGGACCGGAAACAAGCATCCTGGGACCGGTTTCTGGGTAACACCCTTCATCAGCCAGGCTAGCTTGAATCCAGTGGCAAAGTGAGCAAGGGACCCACGTCTGGGCATACCCTGCCAACTTAGGGCGAACCAAGCATGCACAAGGAGATGATGGCCAGAGCGCCGAAACTTTTCAGACACTCACCCCCAGTCACAGATCCAGGTTGAATCCATCATCGTTCTTTAGCTCACTTCGCCACCCCAGTTCAGACCCAGCCATATGCAAATCAGTCTTGACCCTGTGTCTCATGGAAACAGTCCAGCCCAAACTGCCAAGCCAGGTCTTCCCTGGACCGTAAACAAGGATCCTGGGACCGGTTTTGTTTGCTTTGCTTGCAAAGAAGTCACAGTTGTTTGGTGTGTGAAGTTTGAGCTCCTTCCTCACATGTATGGTAACAAGTACCAGTAAAAAGCTTGCACTGTTGTGAAGGACCTCTTACCCACGACTCTCGATCTGCCCTTTCAGGCGCACTGAAGCCAAACCAGCCAGAGGAGTAGTGCTTAATTTGAGCCGGTGGTTTCCGGTGCTCAGAACTGGCACTTAATTGTCAGCACTGCCGCTTAGGACAGTCTGCCACATGGTGGTGCTGTCGTCCGAATTTTACATAATAGCATAATAACAGCTGTTTATTAGTTCAATATACATTAACATTGACTAATACCTGCCACCCAGACATTCTTATAGCTTTGGGGGCTTGGAATAGCATGAATTGTCACACTTGCAAGAGTGTGATGGTTAATAGCTATGTTGTACTGTCATTGGGAGCGCTAGTGGGGGAAATGGATGGTGCAAGCTGCAGTGGCCCCCTGACGAGGGACCTGGCACTTATTTTTTCACAAATTAAGCGCTGGCTCAACCACAGATGGATGGAGGACCAAGCTGCCGTTTTTAGGGCTTCAACTTGCTATCTTGAAAAGCAGACACCTAAACCACCGAGACAGAATAGATATATTAAATTAAAGTAAATAAGCGCCTGCTGATAAGCAGCTTTTCCTCTTGTTGCTGTTGACCCTGGATGTGGGGGGATGGAGGCTGGAGATAGAAGATAGTTGATTTGCTAATCCTATGACTGCAGCAGAGAGGAGCAGAGATAAGTAAGTGCCAGATGCTTAAATTACTTTTTATTATTACAATATATAATTTAATTATTAAACAGTTTCATAGGAAAGCTTTTTTATTTCTAAGCACAGTAAATAATAGTTTTTACTTAGGGCACAAATTGGGGGTACACGCGGGTAGACGGCATCCACCCACTATTTTTACAGGGTGGGCGCCGTCCACCCTGCCACGAAGTTATGCCCCACTGAAGTGTGCTGAACTCATCCCAGTGTAATTTTCAGACACCAGCTATCTGCAGCCTCACAGCAAGATGCAAATGCAATGGAGGGGAAAGAAAGGCACATAGCTTGTTATTACTTCCCAAGTACTTACTAGAGGCATGGTTTTGGCTTCGTTCAGAACCTGCCTATAAGAGATATGCATGCACTGTAAGAATGTCAGATGTGTTGGTCTGTCCCAGTAGTTACACAAATAATTTAAATACCACTATTTTGTTTTATTTCTTTTATAGCGTTACTCATCCCCTTGTTATTTTTTTTTTTATAAGCAATTTTATAGTTTTTTTAGAACACGAAAAACCAGCATTGATCAACTGTAGCGTGATTACAGCAGTTATAGGACGCCACCATGTTACATATACAGAGAAAGCATTTGCAATACATAATCTCGTAAAACTCACATATTGCTCACAGTTCCTGAAGTGAGGTATTATTACCCTATCTGCCCCAACCATTTGCCCCAGACTTTACGATGTTTCGCCTGGCATCCCCTAGCCTCATACATAGGTTTCTCTTGTGTCGCGCACCAGTCCACTCCTCTGCGCCATTTCTTCATGGTGGGTGGGTCAGGATTACCAATTGGCAGCAATGTCCCTCTTGGCCACCACCATGGCTGTGGTCAGAAATAGTTTTTCAAATCTAGAGCCGTCTAACCCATCCGTGATTCCCTGGAGCACATTTATTGGGTTGTGTGGGACCTCCCAGCCCAGGACTTCCGTGAGTTCTTTTTCTATGGAGTCCCAATATCGTGCAATATCGGGGCAGGACCATACCATGTGAAAGAAATCTGCTTGGTCTTGCTCGCAGCGTGGACATGATGCGGTTGGTTTCAGACCTGTGCTATAAAGGCGTTTTGGTGTTAGGTAGGCAGCGTGTAAATAGTACAACTGGACCAGATGGAGTCTAGCTGAAGTGGTGACTGTTTTGGGTGCCATCAGTGCATCTCTCCAGTCCTCCTCCTCAAGAGGCCCGGTCCATCCCTCCCACTGGTTCCTAAGCTGACCCAACGTATTTGGAGTGTTATTTGTTAGGGAGCGGTAAATACGAGAGATTCCTCCCTTTCCCAGGTTGCCTGTCTTAGTTTGCGCCTCGGGGGCTGTATTCTGGTAGTGAGGTGCCGTTTGGTATGTGCATGTGGAGGGCGTGGCGCAGGTATCTATAAAATTGGGAGGGGTGTAGGGAGTACCGGGTCTGCAAGTCCAGAAAGGTACGCTTGTGGTCGCCCGTCCATATGTCCCCAAGCTGCGAAATGTCAATAAGATCCCAGGCCTGGAATCCCTCTAACTTTCTGACTTCTCTCAGCCAGGAACCTTGCCAAAGTGGCGTGTATTGGGTCAGCCTATTCGCCCATTGGATGTGGCGCAGGGAGGCACGCCAGGCCAGGAGAACCACCTGTGTCACCATGGGCATAGTTCTGGGGATAGGTCTTCCGTACATCATCGCCTGGATTCTGGGTAGGCCCAAGTTGTTCAGCTCTACTCTACATGCCGGGTCCGACCAGCCTCCAGTAAACCAGTCGTGTAGCGTAAGCAGGCGGGTTACCAAATAATACAGGTATAAATTAGTCATGCCCATACCCCCATCAAAGGATGGGATCCGGCATTGGGACAGGGCCATGCGAGGTCTCCGTCCACCCCAAAGAAATTTAGTGATCAGGCTGTCCAGTTCTTTGAACCAAGTCTGCGGGAAATGAAGTGGTGTGTTCTGAATCATGTAGAGGAATCTGGGAAGTATCATCATTTTAAAGAGGGCGACTCTTCCCAGAGGATTAAGTGGCAATGTCTGCCATTTGTGGAGGTCTTCTCGGGCTTTCTTCATCAGTGGGGTTACATTAAGTGTCCAGGCGAGGTCCGGAAGCAGGGCCATCCAGATTCCCAGATATTTAAACGATTGCCTTCTAATGGGTATCGTGGATTGCCAATCAAAGCAGTCTCTCGAAATGTGGAGAGGGACTAGGACGGACTTACTGGGGTTTAACTGCAGGCCAGAGACTCGTCCAAAAGAGTGCAACGCCCGAAGACAGTTGGGACCAGATTGGGCCGGTTCTGCCAGGAAGAGCAGGACATCGTTCGCATATAGAGCAATTTTGTCTTCATCAGAGCCTGGCCAGTCCCATCCCTTAATTCGGTCATCGGACCGTATAAGGCATGCCAAGGGCTCCATTGCCAGGGTGAACAGGAGTGGTGAAAGGGGGCAACCCTGCCTCATCCCCCTCCTGATAGGAAATGGCTCTGATAGTGCTCCGTATACGAGCACTCGCGCCTGTGGTCTGGTGTATAACACCTTAACCAAGTTGCAGTAATGTTGGCCTATGCCCATTTCAACCAATACATCCTCCAGATACTGCCAATCTACAGAATCAAAGGCCTTTTCGAAATCTATAAGGAGATGTGCTAAGTAGGGGGTCAGTGATCGGCGATGTGCTAAGGCTAGATGGAGGCGTCTGAGGCAGTGTCTGGTTCCATGAGATACTTGAAAAAAGAATGAGCCTGTACCTTGCGTTCTTTGTTTAGTATACAATTTCACTAAATAGTCAAACCCATCGATTTCAGTTTGAGCAGGTATTTTATTTTAACCTTTTTATTTTCACTAGATTCTTATTTTTTGCTGCTTTTTTGATCAGAAAAAAACATGTGTCTGGTCATATCAAAAATTCTAGACATAAATGTGCTATACAACATATATTTACATAAATCAGTGTGTGACTTTTACAAAAAGAAAATCTAATACATATATCACATCCAATACATATATCACAATTGTTATTCTCAATTTTAATCCTGAAACTCTTAAAGCGTCTATATTCAGTATCCCAAATCAATACAGGGGAAACTATTATTTTAGAAATCTTCTCAGATTAAATTTTATTCATTATTCCTCTGTATTTTTATGTGCCGTGTGCCTGTGCCATGTGCCGACGCGTTTCGAGTCCTGGGAGTTGAATACGAGGAATCTCATCAGGGCTCTGTCTAGCAACCCATTGACGTTCCAAGATAGCATGCGGAGCGGGTCCCCGCCATTACACGTGTCTGTCACGGCGGGTAAGAATGTGGATGGAGGCCTGCGAGGCTTGGGCCAGGTGAGGAGTGTACTGCATTTTGTGCAGGCTGTGAGATTGCTGATACATTCCTGTAATGTGGAAATTGCGGGTGACTGTCCTGCTGCTGAGTGAGAATGCTGGTGTGGTAAATAAGGTACAATAACAAAAACTCGGGACAACGGTACCCCCTCCCTTCACTACCCACTCCCCCCACCATATACTTCAAGAACGGAAGCATCTGTCGTCCCAACTAACCAAAGGCAAAATACCAAACTAGAACGCTTGCTTGGGTGTGGAGATTCGTGGTGACCCCTCCATACATAAGGATACTTATCGTTGCCATAAAGAAGAACTTGAAATGTAGTGAGACGCGTCTATTTAGAAGTGACCCATGCAGCGAGTCTTGGGCAGTCTGCCATATGCCGAGGCCGTCATCCCAGGAGCGCCGGATTTCGAGAAAGGTCTGAGTCCGCCGAGTCTATGTGGAGAGTTGTGGGTGAGACGTTGCCAGGTTCAGAGCGGCTCATGGAACCAGATCTCTGTGGGGAATGGGAGCTGTTCAGAGGTGTACGATCTCTTGGATGCAGTCCGGGACCCGCAGGTGAATCCGATCTGGCCCGGCGCGATCCTCGCCCCCTGCAAGAGCGCGTGCGTCTTCTACTTGGTTTGGGCGATCCCGCTCGGGCACCCCCGGCTCGGGCCCCGGGGGATAGGGCGTGGCGCTCATTCTTAGAGGACGTTCTTCAGTCAGCCATGTTAAGGCCGCCTCCGGGGATTCGAAAAAGGGAGTTTTATTCTCGACCACCACTTGAAGGCGAGCCGGAAAGAGCAACCTGTACTGGAGGTCCAGAGCACGGAGTTTCTGTTTAACCTCAACAAATGATCGTCTTTGAGTCTGGACCTCCCGCGTGTAATCTGGGAAGATCATTATTGGTTGTCCTTGGTATGTCAGGGATTTTTGGTTGCGTGCTTCGTTGAGGATGGAGTCTCTATCTTTGAAATTAAGGATCCGAGCAATAATGGGCCTGTGTGGTGCTCCAGGCGGAGGTCTTGGAGCCAAGGAGCGGTGGGCCCGTTCGATCGCGAACCATGTGGAGAGGGAGCCCCCGGGCATCCAGTATTTTATCCACTGTTCAATAAAGTTACTCATCTGTCCTTGTTCTGAACCTTCCAGGAATCCCACTAGGCGAAGATTATTACGCCTCGATCTATTTTCAGTATCCTCTGCTCTTTTGTGCAGTTCCTTGGTGTGGGTTTGCAGACGTGCAACTTGCTCTTTTAACTGGTGAACGTCGTCTGCAACTGTGGAGATACGGGATTCAGTCTCTTTAATCCGGGCCGTCGCATTGCGGAGGTCTTGTCGGAGGAGAGCCATGTCCACACGGACTTCGCCTATCTTGTTCTCTACAGAGGTTTGTGAGGCATTGATTGCTTGCAGGATTGTATTAAGGTCCGCGGCCGCGGGGTGGGTTTCTCTGGGGGCCCATTCGCTGCCCCGGTTTCAGTAGTTGTGTATTGGTCCATCTTGGTCTGTGTTGGAGGGGGTTTAGGTCCTTGATCTTTCCCCATGATAGTGGTCGGGTGTTCGCCCCACCCAGGTACAGGACTTCTAGTTGATCTTTGTGCGTCCAGAAGAACCGAAGGGCACCCCGCGGTCCAGAGCACGGGCGGGAGAGGGGGGCGCCCGGTCCGATGGGAAGGGGCCTGTCCCGCTATGTTGTGAGTGGCAGATCAAGACAGGATATTGGATGATTTTCCGGGCTTTGGTAGTTCCAGCTACCAGCCCGCCCGATTCCACCCTCCTGGGGAGTCTGGTGATCACCTGGGGCTCGGGCCTTGGTCAAGTTCAGGGTCCGGTTCCACCAAAAAGCCCCCTTCAGGCTTCTTTCCTTCAGTCAGGCCAGTGGATTGGGCATCCAACGCCGCCGCCGCGGCACAGATCTGAAGAGGGGCCGAGTTGATGAAGGCCCGCCACAGGGTTATGTTTATGTTTGGGGTGTGAGGTTTCAAGGTAGCAGTCCTCCTTCCCACATTGCGGCGGTTCCGCCAAGCCTCCTCCTCACCACCGGTGGTCAGCCCCGCGGGAGCCGAGCAGGTGGGGAAACCCCACAGGGGGTGGGCGCACCTGTAGCACGCAGCAGGCCCCCAAGGGCAGGTCTCCAGGATAGGCCCCCTCGGACCGTCAGGTCAGGCAGTAGTCGCTACGGGGAGGGAGGGGGGCGCGTTCCCTTCTGTGCGCCCATCCCAGCTTGTCCGCTCATCAGAGTGTCTGGGGGAGTGAGGAGATCCCTGCCCCCCACCGCTGGACCACCACCACCACAGCCTCTTCTTCTCACCTTGCAGGCTGCCGTCCGACGGGACGCCCCCGAGTCCCCAGTCGTGCCGGGCCTCCACTCAGGCCTCCGTACTCCTTGGGCCCTCCTCAGGGGCCTTAGTTTATCATTCACCCGGGTGTAGGTATAGCACTGGCCAGGCCGCAGGTCCACTTACTTCCGTGCATGAGTTGATTAGAGGGCCCAGATGTGAGAGGCCCGGGGCCGCCATAGCACCTCCAGTCACGGCCGGGTCCTCTGCCCGCCGTCCGGCCGACCACAGGGCGCCTCCAGCCAGGCCGGAGCTCTTCTTAGTCTTCCCTTGTTTCAGGGGTCAGGCCGCTCGCCTCCAGACTCGCCCGAGCCCCAAGCGCGGCGGGCGCAGCCTCAGAAGGCCAGAAGCAGGCCTCAGCAGGTCCCCGCGCCAGACCAGGCCCCAGCGCCGCCCGCACCTCAGGGCCCGGAGCGTCACTCCATCAGCCGCCGCGGTCGCGGGCAGGCTACAGGCCCATCTCCAACTACCGCAGTCCTCCAGGGGGGTCGCGCACGGATCGAGCACGGACCTCTGCCCAGCGCTCCGGTGCACCGCCACGCGGGCCCCGCACAATCCAGGAGCCAGAGCGGGTCACGTGTATTGAGTCCACAGCCCGGGGCCCAGGGCGTCCCAACAGGCTACGCCACACACCAGCAGCATGGTCTCCCAACTCAGCCGCGGGGCCTCATTGCCATCTTGTGTAGGCGGCCAGGTCCGGATCTTCAGCAGTCAGCGTCTCCAACCTCCAGGCGACTTCGCTTCACGCTGAACTGGTCCTCATGGGCTTAGCGGGTTATTGCCAGGTGCTGGATCGCCTTCGCCGGCAACGATGGTAACGGATGGCTGAGCGGATGAAAGAGGGGTCCGGAGCACTCTTAGAGTGCGACCGCCATCTTGACGCTCCAAGCCACGCCCCTCGTCCCCTTGTTATTAATATTATTATTATGGTTTTTGTATAGCGCAACAATCATTACCTAGTGGACATCACAGTGATAAAATGCTCACTATCTTATTACAGAAGCCCTAAAATAGCACAGAATCAATATCAATAAGCCCTAAACAGCCAGGTCTTTAATTTCTTCCTAAACCCAAGGTGGTCTTCGGTAAGACGACTATCTAGTGGTAGCATATTCCACTGAACCGCCGCCAGATACGAGAATGGACGGCCTCCTGATCTGACCTTTTAAATTTGTTTTGTTTTAGCCAGCGCAAGATTGCATGATCTCAGGTCCCGTGTTGGAGTGTAAAATTCTACTCTGGCTTGTAGAATTACTAGGCCGGACTAATGCAGTGCTTTGTGTGCACGGCAAAGAAGTTTGACCCATGGGAAGTCAATGCAAGGTGGCCAAGCAAGCACAGGCAGAGCTGTATCTGTGTTTATTACAGATCAATTTCGCTTCCAAATTTTGTATCACTTGGAGTCGTGAAAACAAGTAGTCCGCCATGCCCACATACAGAGCATTCCCATAATTCAGTCTACTTGTTATGAGAGCTTGGACTATGGGTTTTCTCCACTTGACTGGTATCCAGTTGAATAGCCTCCTTAATAGTTTAAGAGTGCCAAAACATTTGCCTCAAGAGGCATTGACTTGTTCTTGCATGGATGATGAATTGTCTATGAGGACTCCAAGATTCTTTGCTACCTTCTTGGGCTCAGGAGCAGAACCAGTAGGGTCGGCCACTATGAGGAGTCCCAGATCAAATTAGCCCCACCGAAAAGTAGAATCTCTGACGTGTCTCCATTCAATTTGAGGCAGTGGTTTGTCATCCAATTTGCTGTCTCCGAGAGGCAGTTTGTCAGTTTGTCTCTGGTGTCAGTGTGTCATAGCACTTTACATCAAACGTACACATCATACATTGACAATAAATCATAAAAGTGTGTAAATCAGTGTAGAGGATGTGTTACATAAGACAGTGAGGGTCACAAGGTGTAGGAGTCACATGTCCTTCATAGCTCACTTACAATTTATGAACTGCAAGTAACAAAAGGATTTCTATGGGGTTTTTTTGGGGGGGGGGGGTTTTATATAGCGCAAACTCGACCCGAGTGTATCAGAGCGCTTTACATGAGCACCAGTTGCGTTACAAACAGACACGTTCCTTTTTGCTAGGCATGGGGAGATTAAGTGATTTGCCAAGAATCGCAGGATGTTGAGCATCCCTGCCGAGACACAAACCCAGTTCCCCAACTTCGAGGTCAACAGCTCTAGCCGTTAGGCCGCAAAACAAAAGCAGTAACCCACTTACCTATCTACATAAAATAAAAATCTGTCATCTGCATGTTGCATTATGTGATTAGCAGAAGACAAATTAACCCTCTATGCTACTTTGATTCAAAACTGAGACTAGACAGATCTCTCCAGCATATTAGTTAACCTCCAGAGTTATCTTACCATTATTATTATTCCCTGACATTTATTGGGCACACAAATATCTCTGCAGCAGGTGCCTTAATCCCATATGATATTTTAAAATGCGGACTTTAAAACCAATTCAGCAGAACCGATTTACTGCCACGTTTTTCCTTGTTGCCAATTTCTTTGTGGCAGAGTTTTTCAAAATAAATGTATAAATTGGGGCCCAGATTTTGTGTCTGGGTTGAGTCACTTTTGGCACAACCCTGACACAAAATCTAATTTGCTAAATCTCGTAATGCACTTAAATGTACTCATGATAGACTTGCTAACCATATGTGTGAGGTCTTAAGATCTGATGTCTCTTCTACCTGTGAGGTAATGGGTTGTGATGCCACTTCCTGTGATGTCACTTCCTGTGACGCCATGTACAATATCATGTGCTATGATGTCACAGGTCATGGTGTCACTTGTCTACTGCCTAACATTGTTAGTCCCCCCACTTCTTTTTTCTGGAGTTGTGCCCCGCTTTTACTACTGTCCAATTTTATGTTATGGTATTTTAGATAGATCAAGGGATGCGTTGGCTTTGTTAAGATTTCAACTTTTGACCTGCAGATCAAAATAGATGACAGGCCCAAGCATTTAGCTTACTGATCCATCTTGCTGGTTGGGCTTTAGAAAGACATCCTCCCCATTAGTTTAATGTTACTATTTATAGCAAAGATTTGAAACCCGTGCAGCGCAGTGGCGGGTGCATCAGCGGGAGACCCTCATCTGGCAGCCATTCACTGTCCTACCGCTGAAGATTCCTGGAGGCACCATTTCACAGATTGTCAGACAAATGGTATTAATGTTGGCCTTACATTATTGATGCCCTCGGTGCCTGTTTGCAGATCTGCTCTTATACTCACATACAGATGTGGAACTAGCTATCTGCGTCCCCATCACAAATGAATATTCTCAGAGGAAAGAGGTTCCTACTAGCACTCGATGCAGTCAGTCATTAAGGTCAAATTTCAATATGACGAAGGCCAGTCTTGACACAATCCCAGGTTTACACCTCTTTGTAAATATGGGAATGTGCCAAAATCCATGAGCGGATACATGGGAACGCCAATACTCCGTCCATGGAACACCTCCCTGCCGCAAGGTACCACAAGGCAGTGGAATGTGCTGCCTTGCATTATCACGGATTTACTAATCCCATACATGCCAACATTTTAGAAGAGGAAAGTGGGAGATTTTAGAAAAATAATCGGAGATTGTTTTTCTCCCATTGACTTCTAGCGAGGCCTGAATTAGGTCTACTGTCATGTATGGAACTTAGAGTGCTGCTGTAGGATTGGATATCAGAAACGCAGATACATGTTTTTTTTCCTTACCTGTCAGGAGCACGGTGAAAGCGCAGGAAGAGAGTCTGTGACAAAAATGTTGTGCACTGGCATGCAGGAGCAGGTTACTGGCAGTGAATTCTACGACTGTAACTAGACCAGTCCCGGCTGCATCCTGCTGAGGAATCAGGTTTTTGAATGCAGGAATCGGGAGGCGAGAGTTGAAATCGGTAGTCTCCCGCCTGAATCGGGAGAGTTGGTATGTATCTAAACCATGCAGAGCCACGGAAGGTGGCTTTGCGTGGCTTAGCAAATCACACTTAAGGACTTAAGTTACTTTATGTCGCCTTGCATGACACAAGGTCAGCACCAGCCCTTTGTAAATCTGGCACAAAATCCTTTGTTAAAATCTGTTCATTATGCGGAAGATGAATGGATTATGTGGCAAGCATAGAAAATCTATAATGACGAGGAAACACCACAGCCACAAAATTGCAAAATGCCAGTGGCCCTGCCTTTATCCCATGAGAAAAGATCAATGTTGTGTTTAGGTCTCACAACACGATTTAGATTGGGCAATATTTTGGGACGTGCTTTGTCCTACTGCACAACGACATTCTGCTGTGCCCCCATTGGCTCTGTTGATCACTGAAAGCCTCTGGCACATTCTGAGTGGGTTTTCTATTATTGAGGAATATTGCTTATGGTTATCAACATGAAAAGTGCCGGATTATTTAAAAAGCTCTACTTCATAGTTGTGGCATACGGAGCCCCGATCGGCACCAAACAACAGTATTTTCCATTTCGATTCTACATAGCAGCAGGGCATTCATCTCCTCCGGAGACATCTACACTCTGCTGGGTCCTGAACCTGAGGCATCCAGTTATTGCATTCATTGCGGTGCCTTCTATATCCTACCATTTGACATATTTGGGACCCCTATCTTGAAGATTATGTGACTTTACCCCATTGATCCATTGTCCGTGCGTTGGTGCTGCCCGCATATATTTTGCCCTGGATTTTTTCCAGTGAGCTTTTTCTCCTGCCTCTGATGACGACACATTTGCTCACACTTCCTAATGTGCGTTGGGATTCCATTCCTATCCTAAGCCTTTGATATCCCCATTCTCCTTTGGGTACAAAGTCAATGTTGTGGCTCTTTTCCTGAAGAAGGCGCCCAAGTTCGCCGAAACGCGTGTAGAACATGATTCATTTGTTGCGACGTCTACAGATTATTTGACCTTCTGTATCATGTGCTATTAGTCGCAACAATAATACAAAGTGTACTAATAGATCATTTGGCGAGTCCACATTTTTCCATTGTGCATTATATTTGCACATTTTTAACTTGTATATATTGTTTTTTCACTTATTTTGCTCATTTTTGTCTTGTAATTTGTCTTTGTACGTTGTGGTTTCTTTCTGAACATGGTGTTTTTATTGATATATGTATGATTATTTGCAATTGTTAGGAGGTTTCTAAACCCCATTAACCTAATATTACATGTTTGTATGAACTTAATTAAGGTATATATTTATTGTTTTCACATGTTCTTCAGGTTTTATTATTATTTATTTTATTTTATTTTCTGGTTGCCAGGGGGTATTTATTTACATTTATAGTTGCTTCTAAAGCCATTGATTTTCGAATTATGATAGCAACTTCTTACAATGCTTCATGTGCTGTTTGAAGTGTTGTAAAGAACAGGCGCTGCTATTACCATAGTAAATCGTGCTAAGTTTACTGACCTCCGAAGGATGAATGGCTAGGTAGCTTTTGCCAGTATTCAAAAACGAGACATGCAGTGATGAGCATTCAGCACATTGAAGCAGGGCTGGCTTTAGGGCGGCGCGAATCAGGGGCGTTGAAGACACTACATTTCTGGGGTGGGACAGGGTAAGCATTGAGGACTCAATACAAATTGTCTGTGGTTTCACATCGCTGGCTCTGATAAACCAATCACAGAGTTTTTAAGTGAAATAGTGATATTAAAATAAGCTATATTTTATAAAAAGTTCAGAGGCGGTTTTATCAAATATAGCATAATGTACTGTAGTTCAGGGAGTCAAGGCATCTGCTGCCAAAGGCCAAACCAACCTGCAGGTCACGGTTTGAATCACTGCAGGATCTGCTTTTTATCCTTTGAAGATTCAAAACATGAGTGACACTACTAGGTTGCTATAATATTAACCCCTGTAATTTTCTGTTCTGGTATGCCTTGAGAAAACATAGCTAGAAGCAGTTCATGAGTACTGGAGACCACTGAGCACCAGTTACATTATGCAAGATCACATTCATTTTTTTTTTTTAGGCACAGGAAGATTAAGTGATTTGCCCAGAATCACAGGATGTTGAGCTGATGCCGAGACTCGAACCTGGTTCCCCAGTTCCAAAGTTGGCATCTCTGGCCATAATGCCACATCCTCTCCCTTAGAAAAAATATAACAAAATATATTTTGAGATGCAGGTAGCTCTCCTAACTGGATTTATGGTCAGAATAATACATCTGACTCGTCTGACTGCATGCTGATAATCTACATTTATTGTGTCAAAGTGCTCTGATGTAGTTGAAAAGACGAGTTGGATACTAAACAAAATAAATACTAAATATGGCTCAAAGCAGAGAGGCAACAGAGGTAGAGAGAGAGAGATCCCTCGGGAAAGGTGTCTGAGCTTTACCTGGAGCTAGGAGCCTTGAAACGGATATATCTTCTCCCAGTGGCATAACAAAGGGGGGGGGGGGAGGGGGAGAGCTTCAAGGAGCCCCCTCAGCACAGTACCCTGGCGTGAGAGCTCCTGAGTGAGTATGGAGGGGGCCCCTCCATGTACTAGGCAAGGGGGCCCCCTCGAGTTTTGTAATGCCAGTGTCTTCTCCTTTCTATGGTCTGTTTTTTTTTTTTACAGATTGGGGTAATCAGAGAAGGCAGCACCTCATATTGCTCACAAATCTGCTACAAATGAAATGGGGCTGCCAGGTCTGTGCATCATGAAGTGGAGCAGTCAGGAAAGGCAGGGCAGTGCTTCATGCCACTATGGTGTGTGTTAAGAAAGAGTGAGGTTGTTTGGGCCCATCTGTTCCTTTCAAAGGTTGCCGAAGAGCAGTAAGTTTGGCACTGGGCATGTGTACACAGAAAATGCATGTGCCTTGCTGGGGCTGCTGAAGTGCAATGGGAGGCCCAGGGAAGGTATAGGGTAGAAAGTGTCTGCTTTCCTCTGGTTCTGCCGAAATTGTAGTCACATCTCTGACCCTGCCTCCTCATTGTACTCATGATCACAGTTCCCATAGTTTTCGTATGCACTAACTTGCATAGCTGGCCCTTTAAAGTGGACCTCGTGACAGCAGCCTCATTGTGTAACCCAACCCGCAAGGTTGTCATAAGGACTGGAGGCAGGGTCGGACTGGGACAGACAATAGGCAGGGCACCCAAATAATAGTGGCCTCAGTATTGAATCAGGTAGCTAAAAAGGTGGCCCATATTTGCAAATTGGGGCAGGGCTGCACTTGTAAAGACACACTCTATCGGTGTTTTGCAAGGTATTGCCAAGGACACTGGAATCATGCGGCTGGGAAGGGCGAAATTATGTGACAGAGCTCAGTAAATTATGTGACAAGAAAATATGCAGCGTAATGCAGCACATTTTGTGATAGTATTGCTTTATTATTTTTTCTTTTTTTACACTTGTTAACACTGTCTGGGCATTGGTTGCACCTCATTAATACTAGTTTATTATCCATATATAGCAATAAGCAAAATAAGGGTAATCAGTCAACTTTTGCAAAGGGCCTTCCACTGCACGGCAACACGTGTCGCTGCATTTCTAGTAACTTTTGAACCGTTTGAGCTACAAATAATTTTTTTTCTTTAAAATCTGCAGATAATGCGGCAGATGATGAATTATGTGGCAAATCCATAATTGTTCTAAAAATGATGCGGCTGCACAATCGCTTAATTCCAGTGGCCCTGGATATGGCAGATCGCATGCATGTGCACTTGCTTCAAGCAATGTTTGTGGTAATATCAGGGAAATCAACAGTAAAAACCAGCCCACCAGACCAGAAAACTGGCCAGAAAACCAAATGAAGACTGACCTGTTGGACCAGCCCTTCTGGCACCGCCAGACTGCCCTACAAGCCAATGCGACACTGCCGGCACACCAAAGCAGAAAGCACTTAAATCACAGTGTTTTCTTAACTATTCAACTGCAGGCTATAAACACTTTCAGTTTCACTTGTTTGGTTTAAAAGCACTTTTTCTCCAAAAACGATCAAACATTATATCTTTTTGATAAATCCTAAATGCTTTTTTGGGGGCCACTTGTTGGACTAAAGTAGTTGTAAGGCTAGATTGTAGTAGCAGTAAGACATAGCAAACACGTTGCTGAGGACATCTGTTGGCATTGCACTTCCATTAAGTGTCAAATCTGCAATGAACAGGTAAGGAACAGGTTTGCTTACCCGTTTATTTCTGTATTTGAGGTGGGTTGCATACAAAGATGCTTCATCTGACTACATTGAATGTGAGGGTGGCCACCCACTCTGGGGATCACAGAAGAAATACTTCTATAGTGCCCAGCACTTCCCTTTGCCAGGGGGTGGGAACTCTTCTACTCAGAAGCAGCGGCAGAGGGCTCCCTGTTGTGCCCTTAGCCCAGGATAGGAGGAGACGCACCACATGCTGCGCCTGTGGGCTGATCATTGTCATTCTATGTAGATTGACAATGGCCGGTCAGCAGTTTGGGCTAAGTGGGGAGTCTGCCCCAAACCTGAAATAATCGCCCTACATCTGGCCTCAGGAATTTGTCCTCGGGCACCAGCAAAAAACCCTACCTCTTAAATCCAAGCCTGATTGAAGGCGGGTCAAAAGCAGGGCCATCATAGGTAGCGCTTTAATGCTCCAACGGCCCTGTGAACAGTGGACGTGCGCAGGAGATTTTTTTGTCCCCATTTCCCCTGACACTTGTCCCCTGTGTCCCCTCCACTCCAAAATCTGGGGGTGATAAATCCCCTGCATCCCCCACACTTCCTACTCCCAAGGTGTGACTGGTGCAGCCGCAACTGGTGCTGACTTTGGTGGGGGGGGTGAGGGCTGTGTTTAAACATAAATTACAGGTTTAAAAGCAGATGACCTTCCTTGTACTCCAGCAGTTTTCAGGCAACAATTAAAATATCAGGATAGCTCTGGTGATTAAAGTTTCTGCTAGTGAGAGATCGGATTTTGTCTAGTGGCAGTTTTGACTCTTCATAAAGTACCGCAGAGAGTTAATGTGCCTGCTTCAAAGCATGTGTACCATGCAGATCACGGTACTGAGTGCAAGTGAACTGCGAGTGGCCCTAGAAAAAAATGAAATGTATGTCTGAGAGTGGCTATGGACAGATGAGGGGCACTCTTGGAGAGTGGTAGTGAGGGAATTTGTGTAGAAGGAGGTCATGGGGGGGGGTGCCAAAAAAGACTGTCGCACTGGGCGCCACCAACACTAAAGCTGGCCCTACATTGAGGCTTCCAGCACTATCATTGGAAATGTGCTTTAAAACGCCAAATTAGGCCCTTTTTCCCAAACATTTGCATTATGTTGCCTTTACCACCAAGCCCCCTGCAAACCTGTTGTAATTTTTGCTTTACTCTGTTTATTTGCAAATTTGTTTTTTCTTCAACTCCTCACAACCCCTACAAACAGGGTGAAATCGGGCCGGATTGCACACATTTATTTTATTTATACATATTTGTTTCTCATCGTAGATCATTCCTAACAAACGCTTAAGAGCAGCAGCAGTTGGGGCGATAAACCTACAGATGGTAATGGGGTGTGATGGGGAATGAGTGAGACTGCCTGGAGAATATTACAGACAAGAAACATATTACAATATATGACTACATATATGCTTGTACCCTCAGATATGACATCACTCATGACATGTTTAATGACCCCATTTATAACACCCTTAATCACATCACAAATGACATCATTAATAACAACACTGTGCATGGCCAGGGCGCGAGGTTATAGTTACTTCAGGTCATGAGTTATATAATTACTTGAGATAACCATAACTGGTGAATTTCAGTGGTTTTGTTACTTTAAAACATTACGTTTAAACTGATATTTCACTTAACTATAAAGTTTCTTAGCCTTTGGTCCTTTCAGTGAATTTCTAAGTCTTGTTTTTTAATGTAAAGTAAGTTATTAGTACAATTCCTAACTATAACATGACTTTAACCTTTGTTTTTTTCAGTGAATCTATATATATCTATATTTATCTCTCTTTAGATAGATAGATAGATAGATAGATAGATAGATAGATAGATAGATAGATAGATAGATAGATAGATAGATAGATAGATAGACAGACAGGCGGACGGATGGGTGGTTGGATGGATATTTTTTTTGTCCAGACACGGATCAGGAGAGGTTGCTGGAGCTTGGTGGAGTGGTTTGTCTGCTCTATTCCTTTATGCAGTATACACCTGGGAGTCTAAAATGTAGTGCTTATATATTCACTCATATGCTGTTTAATAATTGCATTTTTTTATTTAATATATAGTTTATTTTAGTCTGAAAATGTTTAATCTAACGAAACAGTTTACAGAGTACGAAACCAACCACTAAAACCCTCATCACTTACATAGCATTTCAATGTATTTAATATTCGATCATGAAATGTATTCCAAGATTATAAAACACATCAAATAAGTGATTTAATTTACACAGCGTCCAAATAATGCCATAATAATGTAACCCGGCATCCAGAACATGCAAACCATTGGGGAAACAGGCCTAGTTTCTCCCCTTCCTCTAGGGTGATGTTATCGGGTAAATGCGTAAAGTGCCTGTGCTTGCCGAAACACTGAACATTAGATGAACCATCTTTGTTGGAGTCTCCTTGCAGAAAGCACAGCTCCTGACATATCCAGGTATCCCATACCATCAGGGCTGTACTTGGTCCATTGTGGTGAGGTACCTAACTGGCGCCCCCACCACCTTTGGCTACAGAAAGGCACTAGACTGCTGCAAGAGGCCTGAAGCTGGGGTTCGTGGAAAAGGAGCACTCAAAAGCAAAATATAATTTGTCTGAGGCTCCGACGACTTGCACTGCAGCCTCATACCATGCTCCTTTTTCAAATTAGAAGTTATTTTGCTAAAACCTGACACACAAAAAATGGAGCCCTTGCATCCGAGTTTCCCAAACTATTCTTACCGGAGAGGCGAATAACATTCCATGATGACCCTAGCTAGCAATAGCGCAGCCTTTTAAAAAAAATGATAAGCATGAGGGTAGAAGGCAGCAACATGGCTGTTTCAAGCTCGGAAATTGTATCCAAGCCTCAAAGAAAGCAACAGGCTCGTCACTGTATTTAATCGTGGGCTGCAATATGTCCTCATACAACGGCGCAAGGATACTTCTTGGGAGTACTTCCGGAACCGAGGCAACAGAAACTCCCAGGGGATGCAATACCAGGCCCAATTCGAATTAACTAATGCTTAATTCGTGTGTGGCTACAGTCACCCACTGAGGTGCTAATGTACACTGGACAGTGCCTTCCTTCCGTAGCTGGAAACCCAAGTTTTCATTGTTGATGAATTTTGTTGGGCACCATGCCACCAGGGTTCTCCAGGCGTTAACGAACCACGCTTGCCCACCAGGGCATGTGCCACTCTGAAGAAGATCACACGTGGTAGGCTGGGTAGGTGCTCCAAGCTCGGCCTCCTTTCCTGAAGCATGGCCTACTTTTATGTTCATGAACAAGCCACGATTTGTGGTGTCAGCCTCAGGCGACCAAGGTGCGGGCCTCTCACTGACCACGCATTTGACAAGGGGTCAGGACAGGACAGTAGAGGTTTCAGTTCTCTGATTGGACAAGGACCATGGCAGTGCACTGACGTCACCTCCCTATTTCCTGCTCACTGAACACAATCTTTCTTTATTCGTTTTCTATTTAAAGATTGCATTTGGTGGGTACAGAAAGCTCTTACTTTAATGAGTATGAGGGCTTTCTGTAAAATGAAGCTTCATGTTTGTCTGAAGCTCTTCTTGTAAGAGTCCAAATAAAGCATCCTAAAAGGAGGTGAGTTACCGCATCCAGACAAGTGGGAGCTCAGGCACTCTTAGATGGGAAATGTGTTTCTGGCGGCCACTTTCTCTGTGCGCAATAAGGCTAATTTCACCCAGATGACAGGACGGGTTAACCCAGCAATGTGTCAGGTGTACCCTAGGTTTTAATTTACCCAGATGTACTATTTTAAGGTTTAAGGCAGACAGATGTAAGGTTTGTTGCAGCAAGGTGCCAGATGTGGAGTAAAGTTTTAATTGGCCACATGTACAATAATGTTTGAAGTAGCCAGGTGCCAGATGTGTAATCAGGTTCATAGCAGCAATGCGCCAGCTGTAAGGTTTAAGACAGCCAGATGTTCCACAAGATATATTCGTATCAGATGTGAGGCACGGTTAAGGCTGGCAGATGTGCAGTAAGGTTTTAGACAGCCACATATACAAGAAGGTTTAATGTAGCCACTTACTGTATGTACAGTAAAGTGTCTTGCAGCAACGTGCCAGTTTTTTACAAGCTATAATTTAACCAGATCCAGTACTAGGATTAAGGCAGCCAGATGTTTAATAAGGTTTACTACAAAAACATGTGTAACCTGGTATAAAAAAGGTAGGTGGCAGCTGTACAGTAAGGTTTATGGCAGCAATGTGCCCGTTATGCCATAGGTTTTAATTTAGCCAGATGTACTAGAGGGTTTTAAGCAACCAGATCTTGAATAAGGTTTATTCGTGCCAGATGTGTAGCATGGTTTAAGGTAGCCGGATTCCAGATGTGCATTAAGGTTACATGAAGCAATGTGTCAGATATACTCTAGGTTTTAGTTTAGCCAGATGCACTGTAAGGCTCAAGACAGAGAGATGTTCAGTGGCACCAGATATACAATAAGATTTAAGGCAAGCAGGTACCCAGTGCACAATGAGGTTTAATGTAGCCAGTTGTGCTATAAAGTGCAAGTCAGCCAGATGAGCAGTAGGGTTCTGGAAGCAAGGTGCCAGGTGTAAGAAAAGTTTTACTGTAACCCCTATTCACCACAAGATGCTCATGTAGTGCTTAAACCCAATTAGTGAAACAAAGTCCTATAGATGTTCCCATATGAGGATTTATAGACCTGCAACAGTCATGTTGTGATTTTATTCTTAAAGGGGTGTGGTTGTGGTGGTCTCAGGAATAGGTGCTGCTAGAGGAGTTTAACAATCTGCGCTTGCTAAAAGGGAAGGATGTTCCATCTGCTGGAAGGGTTTTTAGATGAGGAGTGGTCAGGAAAACGTGTCGCTAGAACATTGCTCTCTTGATGAATGGTGGAGCTTAAGCAGTAAAGGGCTGGTTGGCCTAACCACTTTAGGGAACAGAACTCAGTTAGTGAATCTCCTAGCATAGGTGTCATGTGCTCATATCTAGCAGTATTGGGTATCCACCCTCTGTGATGGTCTGAAAGGTTTTCTATGGGTTATTTCACTGTATCTAAAAAGAGTGAGTCTTTTTAGTCCCTCAATGTCTGTGAAACTCAATAGTCCCTCAATTTATGGACCTTATCGAATTCCAACATATACTCTCCAGCCACCACCACATATTCATTGGTGACTTCAACCTGCACTGGGCAGATCCCAAAGCAGAGCCTTATCAAACCTTCTCTTCATTCTCACTCGAAATCACCTGACCCAACACTCTCTGAAACCTATGCATATCGAAGGGCCCACGCTGGACCTGATTATCACACTGATGATCCGATCTCTGTGGGCTGGTCCGATCATTACCAAATCCCCTTTGCCCGCTCCTGCTCTAAGTCCATACCCTATGGACAACCTAAACAGCCTAAAATCTTGTCTAGAGTTACCAGAAACATTATCCACGATGTCCTGGAGAAGCGTCTAACTTACAGACTCCCTCACACCTTGGAACAACAGAATGAAAAATCAGCTACTAACCACTTCAACTACACCTTAACCACAATCATGGATGACGTTGCACCTCTAAACTCCTCAGATTGTCCAAACATTCATGGTGACAAAAACCCTCTATGAACAATCTTGAACTTCTTGGTAGTGCTAGAAGAGCATACATTAAGCATGGTTTTGATGCCAAAGGCCAGTCCATAGGAACATAGATTGATCTGGTAAAAAACAGACCCAGAATGCTCTTTGAATTAGTCAAAGCAGCGTCGAAGCCTAGGACCACCCTAGAAGTTTTGGAACCGGAAAGGAAATGTGAGGAATTTGTACACTTGTTAACTGCAAGATCTAAAGTATCAAAGTGCCCCGAAGCCTCCCTGCCCGGTTAAACCCTCAACGCATCTACTAATGTTACCAGGAAATGGGGTCTGCTTTAATACGAATATCACAAGGACCGATTACGGAACATCATGTGCAAGATCAACCCTTCTGACCTCTTCCAGAACTATATACCTGTCATCCGAGAGAAAGAGATGTGTGATATCCTAATGCCTTAAGGGTCTAACATTATCTACATCTTTCTACAACAAGGGGTTTTCCTTAATTGCTCAAAAATAGGGCAACTATTTCCAATACTAAAAAAAAAAACAACTGATGATCCAGAGGACCTTAACAACTATTGGCCTTTCTCCAGCCTCTCATTTCTAACTGAAATCCAGGTGAGTTGTAGGAATATCCAACCAAAACAATTTGTAAAAGTCAACAATGTGCTAGATGGGTTCCAGTTCAGTTTCTGAGATAGTCAGAGTATGGAGACTACCATCTTGCAAATTGCAGATGATGCTTTCAAAAATATGGACAATGAAGACTCTTGCATGCTCATTTTTCTTGATCTCTCAGTGGCCTATCATACTGTCAATCATGACACCCTGGTCCATACCTTAAAATAGTATATGGGCTTGGAAGGGAAAGTCCTAGATTGGTTCAAGCCCTACCTAGAGAACCGTTCACAAGTGGTCAAAGTGGAACATGCTCTGTCCAACCATTTAGTAGACTCCCAATGTGTCCCTCGAGGTTCTGTTTTAGCACCAACCCTGTTCAACCTATACTTGGGACCACTGGATGACCTCATAAACTACTTGGATATTTCCTACCACCAATGTGCGGATGATACTCCGCTCTGCTTAAAGGTCTCATCCCCCTCTAACATCTCATGACTGGTCTCTACTCTGGACATAATTCAATCCTAGTTGCCCTTGCACTATCTCAAGCTAAACCCCCATAAGAGTTCAGTCTCTGCTCATCGAATTCTTCATCCACGCCACTCCAAGAATGGTCATGTTTTACCAACATTCTTGGCTGTTCTGCTATCAGTTCTGAAAATGCCATCTCTTGTTTTCACCCCAAACAGCTTCCTTAACCATATCAGCATGGCCACAGAAAATGTGAATTATCAGCATAAACGTATCTGGGAGATCAAACTCTTCCTACCTGCCCATGAAAATAGTGATTCAAGCCTTGCTCCTATCTAGGTTGGACTATGGCAACACCATTCTAGCAGGAATCCCCAAGATACATCTAGCTGTGATGGAAGCATCGCTACATGCCGCTGCTCGCCTGGCCTCAGGGGCTGCCTGGTTTGACTGGGGCACTCCTGTTTTGTCTTCTCTTATTTGGCTGCCTAATAAAGAGCCATGTTTTCCCTGCCTAGTTCACAAAATCATCCAATCTGATCAGTCACACTATCTTGTTCAGAAACTGAAACCCCGTGGTGGTTCCTGGCAACCTCACAGCACGGAGTCCCTACTACTTGAAATCCCAAGAGACCTTCAGCCCTTCTCTGGAAGTGATTCCAGAATTTGGAACTTACTGCCGTTGGAAATTTGCACCTTAACCTCTCTACCAGCCTTCAAAAAACAACTGAAAGATTTCCTCCTCAGTCAGTTCTTCCCAAACACAACCCGTACCTAGTTTGATTTGATGCCCTGTAGCCGACCGGACCGCTTGTACATATGTCTGAATATGCTCCACACCATTCTCCTTGATTCGAGTTGTGGTTAGTTACTGAGTTTGGACCAGTGCTCCCATGATGTAAAAGCATGATTCTTCTTCTGATACTTTATTAGGATCAGCACTAACCCCCTTTCATCTCTTGGTTTCTATGGTGACGTTCTTGCCTCCAGTCCTATTTTATTATTTGTGTTAGAGGATGTGGACTAACGGATAGAGCGGCCGACCTCGAAGCTGGGTAACCGGGTTCGAGTCTTCGCAGGGATGCTCAACATACTGTGATTCTGGGCAAATCACTTAATCTCCCAGTGCCTAACAAATGTCTCCGTCTGTAAAGCAACTGGTGCTTATGTAAAATGCTCTGATACCTTCGGGTCTAGTTCGTGCTATATAAAACTCCCCCCCAAAAAAACTCCCCTGAGATGGATCAACTTTGCATTATCCTCAACACTTCCCAATTTGCCCTCATATTGCACTGTAACTTACTCACAAGTCTGGAGGCCTGCCTTTTTACAAGTTATTAGTGTGCTTTCTTGTATTATTTATTTTTGCACTTTCCCTTCTCGTGTCTGTAACCTTTATAACTTACGCTGTGTTGTATAAAATGTTCTGATGCTCTTGGGTCCAGTACGCATCATATAAAACACTATATATAAAAAAATGAATAATATGTGACACATGCACAATGAATTTGAATCTAACTCTGGCTCAGATGTGCATCAGAGATTAATGTAAGCAAATGCGAACCCCGGCTTTGTGAATAATGAAACACGGTTCTCGGACATACACATAGGGGAGCCACTATGTTGTTCTATCCTATGTCAAGAGCAAAGAGCAAAGGCTGAGGAGAGGACCAGAGGAATGTTGCGGTGCCTAGTAGCAGAGACGTTTTAAGGCATGGGCAAAGTGGGCTCTGGCCCAGAGACCAGCCTTGCAAAGTGGGCCCTTGATAAAACCAGCTCTGTTCAGCAGAGAGTTTTGCCCTCATGACCTTGAATAATTCTTAAACAGATTGTTTTAAATACCATTTTCCTTTAATTTATTTTTAATGTGGGTGATGTGTGAGAATCAATTACAGACATTTTGCAGAAAAATGTTGTGCTTATGTTTCAGGCAACATACATAAAAAAATTCTTTTAGATCCAAAAAGGACCTCACATATGAGAAGTGGGAGGGTGTCACAGAGAATGTTTGCAGTAATATTTGTGAGCTGCTGCTATGTTAAAATATTGAAAGCACACGTCATTATCCCTGGATATTAGATGTAAACACATTTAGAATTTGGACAAGTGTGCCTGTGTGTGGTCAGTTACCTGGGCAAAGAAAGAGCAGAAATTGGATCATAATTTCAAAATTGTACCAAATAGGGGCCCTCAAAATACGTTTGGCTCAGGGCCCCCAAAATCCTTCATTGTCCCTGCCTAGGAGAGGCACAGCCAGGAGAAAGATGAAAGGGTTCAACGATTATGCACCTGTACTCAGTTTTGCAAGGCACTTAATTTAAATAAAAAACAGAAAAAGTTGTAGATGGTACAAAGAAGAGGAGAACCCGGTTTTTGTATTAAAACCACAAAACTATGAGAAGCTGCTCCAGATTTCAAGTGTGTTTAGTTTGGGCGAACGGTGAATATTGGTTTATAGCAAAGAATATACATTTCACAGCCAATCATCTGCACTTAAAGAGTCAAACATAGTTCGCCCTATAAACATCATCATAGCTTAGCATTACAGTGGGAATTAATGGAGGAGTAACGCTGAAAATGACCTTTTAATGGAAAGTTCAGTGAACATGTTGAATAGCATCCCAAACATGGGGCCATAAAACATACATACACGTTTAGTAAAGCTGTGACGGTACAGGTGGGCGCCATATTGGATCTGTGGTCTCATGATAAAGTACACTCAACTGAGAGATGGCATCGGCCCTGCTTTAGTTCTCTTTTGTCAAATAAACGAGTTCTTGCTTCACCTAACATATTACTGATGAAACACGTGACTAGTATGCAGTGAGCCATTGGACATGAAAAGACAGAAAAGGAAGCAATAAATTGCAAATATTCAAGATTCTCTTTTTAGCTCTTAATGGTACAGAGTTGTTGGACCAATGAAAATAAACAAGCATTGGCAAAGCTAATAGGTCAGGCATTGGCAGGCTGGTGCCAAAGTTATTTCCTTTTTATTACAAGCATATGCCTCTAAAACAAAAAAAGAAATCAAGTCACCACTAAAACATGAGCACAGTATTCTTGCAATAAAAGCTGAAATTTGAAAAAGATTCACCAAAACGTCTGTTTTGCAAGTGGTGTTTTTCAAACAACAAGCCTTTCAGTGACGCCATACATTTTTATCATTATTTTTGAAGAAGGCAAGAAGAAATCAACACCTAACCAAGCACTCACATCTTACACAGCTTCAGTGTTACGTCACTTAAATACTTCACGACAAAATTTTTAAAAAGGGGTGTAGGCAAAATTAATAGCCAGTATTTAAAGTTAATACTATAAGTAAATCAAATAAAAATGTTCACTGTGAACCAGCTTTGTCGTTGAGAAAAAGGAGCTACTTTTAAGTGGATGTAAACACTGTGAAACAGGGGAGTAGCCAGAAAAAGAAAATACCCCCAATTGGACCCCCCTCCAGAATTGCTGCAAGAGTGACAGTTTTTCTCTATCACGGCTATCCTTTCATATTTCCTATCTTTTCTCTTTTCACTTCCATCTATGAGCACTCCATCTCTCTAATCCCCCCTTTTACTTTTTCCTCCCCCTTCCCATGTTTCCCTGCTCTTTATGTCGCTCTCTTCATTTTACTCCCCAATCCTCCTCACCTCTCTGGCCTGCCTCCTTCCTATTTTCTGCTAGGTTTTCTACTCCCATCTTCCTTTTCTTGTCGGATCTTTGATTTCCAATCACACGTTTGTCTCTCTCCTCATCTCTCATCCATCTCTCTATTCTCTTTTCTTGCCTTTATTTCCTCTACCCATTTGTCTCTTTCTCTCCCACACAGCCCTCCTTTTGGCCCTGTTCTTTCCTCTCACCCTTCCCTTTTTTCTCTCCCTCTACCCTCCCTTCTGGACAGTTGAATAAACTTTAAACTAGTTTTGACCAGTGTGGTACCTCTGATTTGTGACATATGTTTAACATTTGGACTAAAAATAATTTTTTTGTTAAAAAAGCTATAAATTAGACAAAGATGACATGTTTGGTATTCTTCTTCCATAAGTGGTAAGAATAATATGAATACCCTGTGGTTGAAAAATTACTCTTGAAAGATACAAATGGTGTTACAAGACTTTCTACAAGGAGCTATATGCATTTCTGGTGTTAAAAAAGAAAATTACATAGTTTCTGCAGTTTAAAAAGCCTGCTAGTGAAAGCAGTTTTCGGTTTTATTCTCCATACTTTTTTCAAATTATTAATTACATAAGATATATTTAGCACTTAGAAGAAACAGAAATATTTTGAACCTAAAGGAAGCTAGTTTGAAGTACGTAGGCCAGTCTTACAAAACACTCCAGCAGATGCGCATCATTAAAGGAGAGGAGAGCGAGAAAGGCAGCTATGGCCCGCTCACTCTCCTGTTAAACACAATTTCTTCTTTCAAGTGCAGGAACACTTTTTTAAGTGGGGATGCTGCCATTAATGTTACATCACTGCAGCCTTTGGGATTGTAAAAAGTCCAAGTGTCACACATAGAACAAGCAATGCAAATGTGCCGTGCTCATTCAGCAGGAGAGTGGTAAGGGTCTGGTATGTAGTTGGTGGTGTCTTTTGGTTCACACTGTCAAAAATATATTATGAAAGCATTGTGTTGTAGCACACTGTTATTTATAGACAGCACTTTCACCATTGAAATGGCCACTTATCCCTACAGACATTTCACCCATAAAACTATAAAGTACAGTAATGATTTGTGGAAATTTTGTTCAGCAAATATTTCCCGTTTATGCAACATTAAGTAATTGATTTGTTTTGATATTGTTAAAATCTCTGTTTCCATCACAGTTTGAATTTTAAAAAAACAAACCCTTATTTGGGCTTACTTGACTGCTTAAACATTCTGAAATAGATGTATAGTTCTCCATTAGGTTTTTAAATGTTGTTGTGCGTTTGAAAAAAATGACATCCAAAAGCCTTTCCCTTTCACACTAGTGCAATTGTCAAATTGTTCACATTTAAAAATCCTCTTGCTTTGCAGTCAAAGAAAAGTAAACATGAAGCTTCACCCTAAAATAATAAACATCGATTTGTCAGAAGACACAGCCTGACATTTGACCTTTGTCTCTAAATTCTACAGCAAATGGGATAAGATAACCCTTATTCACCTTTGGAACTCCAGCATGGCTGTTTTGGGGGTGCCAAAGTACCTAAATAACAGGAGAGGGGCCCCCCTTAACCAAAGGGACAGGGCACCAAATTGACAACCAGTCAAAAAACAATTTCCCTTTGGATATGTTCAAAGAAAACCAAGTTTCACAACATGCCTATTCATCCCAAATTCAACCAATATCACCAAGAAATGCTAATAAATTGTCTCAGCCAATGTATAATTTTATTTCTTAAAAATCGTTTTAAAATAACATTTAAAAATATTAAAAAAATGTTTTTTTATATAAATATCCTATACAGTCATCACACCATAAAATGTACTGGAAAGTAAGTTGTTCTACATATGGCTACTAAGTCCACACCAGAATGAATCATTCTAAAAACCATCTATGAAAGTTCATAGTATTACAAAGGGAGAATCTCATAGAGATTAATTTTCGTCATTGGGTCCACTAATCGAACAAGATTATTGGGAAGTTGATTTCCCATCAATATGCGGGTTTCGATATTAAGCTTAATTGTAGTCCACTCACTTTGTCCAGCTTTTAATTTCCATGAATCTGCGTCCTCTAGGTCCCACAGAATACCGGTACGGGGTCTACGGTCCTTTAGCTTCCTCCTTCCGGATTGTTGATGGGAAACCAAAGTTAGTCACGAGTGGCATTAGATGTTGAGGAGCCAACTAGAAGCCTTCTTTATGGACACTACACCTTTATCATTGGATATATTTTCAAGTTGTGGAAGACATCAAGTCTTTTCCTGATGAAGGTGGTTGGAGCATGAATTCCACCGAAACGCGTCGCTGATGTATTAAAACACTAAATTGATTCAGCCTGGGTCAAATGAGAGATTGTTTTAATAGTGGTGATTTGACCAGAGATTTTCTTGTTCGATTAGTGGACCCAATGACAAAAATTAATGTCTATGAGATTCTCCCTTTGTAATACTATGAACTTTCATAGATGGTTTTTAGAATGATTCATTGTATTGTTGGATTCATTCTGGTGTGGACTTAGTAGTCATATGTAGAACAACTTACTTTCCAATACATTTTATGGTGTGATGACTGTATAAGATATTTATATAAAAAAAAAAAAAAGTGGTATTTTAAAACGATTTTTAAGAAATAAAATTATATATTGGATGAGACAATTTATTAGCATTTCTTGGTGATATTGGTTGAATTTGGGATGAATGTGTATGTTGTGAAACTTGGTTTTCTTTGAACATATCCAAAGGGAAATTGTTTTTTGACTGGGTGCTAAAGTACCCGCCATGCTCCTGCTTCCAGCTCGCGCCTATGGGTCAAAACAGAGTAACGATGTCGACGATGCAAGCCAAGACCGAGTAAGCTGTCCTGGACTCCGTATCGATGTCTCTCTAGGGAGACGAGGCAGCCCTTGGAGGCCCTCTGGGGCTTGTAGTTCTACACAGGCAGGCCTCCAAAAAGAGGAACAGGTTTGTGGACTACAACCCCCATTCAGCGAACGCACTGCAACCAGCGACCGAGCAGGAGGAGATTTTTGTCATAGTGACAAACTAAACTCGGCTTGACGCAAAGTACTCTGTGGGTGAGGTCCAGTAGCATCCTCCCCTCCCCCTGCTCAAGCTGCTGGAGCGGGGGGTTCCCGACGCCAATGATGTACAACACGCCTTGTGCAGTCACTCAAAATGAAGGGAACCAATGGGTAAAATAGGCTGATCCGTTGCCCCATGCTGTGGTGTGCGGAAGCAAAATATGAATGACAATTTAAAGACCAATGGATGACACCCACTAACCGAAAGTCCCTCTCTATAAGTATATTTTGTATAAGTTTCCTTTAAGAAAACAATAATCTGGCAATTCAGCTAAAGCTATCTCGTAGGCCAGGCCTATAAACACCACTGTCGCCTGGCCTGGGATGAGGTACAAGGTTCAATTTCAAGAGGTGCAAAAGGCGAGGACACGATGGGAAGTGGTCACAAAGCACAAATAGAGAAGCAGGGATGTAATGAAAGGGGATTCCTGCAAAAACGTACCCCACAATTCAACTTAAAAATATTGACCTTTGACCTAAATCATATGTTCATTTCACAAAATCAATACGGAATTTTCACCCAGATTGCAAATAATTCACACGTCTGTCCTATACACATTTTACACAAGGTTAGATAAAAGGCTCCTCCCTAATATTCTATGCTGTAAACTAGAGCCAGCCTGGATATTTATCTGAGCTCTTGTTTTCAATTTACTTAGTTTTGTGACCAAATACTTGCATACTGTTGACATCTTAGACTTTTAATCACCATTAAAAAGAAAAAACGTGAAGTACCTAGTATTTTTATGGACTGTATTGAAAGAGGAACTTTGACAAAACAGGACAAGGGATGAAAAATCATAGTGCCTTTTTAATCAACAGAATGCTACATTGGGCGTTATTTAGTGCAAAATAGAAATTTGGACACAAATCTTATATATGCTAAGGCCCCCCTTTCAAACATTGCCCTCATCTGATAATAAAGCCACAGCACCATTGTTACACAGTAGCCCTGAGCCATTTGTAATGCACACATATAACTGTACATGGGTTAGGCGTCAATAACTAGGCTGTTCTCTCCCGAAGGCTTCCGAATGCCATCATGGACAAAGAGAGCGAAGCAAGAGTAGACGGTCACTCTGTGCACTGGGTGTTGTAAGGAACTGAAGACAGAGTGCCAGATGAGGGTGCTTCAGAGTGTAGTTGTCAACTAACCAGATCGTTTGTACTTTCTGGAATTTGAGCAAATGTGATTAGGCCGTGCCTGGTGGGGAAAGGTTGAAGTGAAGATCAGATGATGAACAATGTTCTGGGCATCCAAAATAATTTCACAGTCCAAGATGAATCCTAGACTTCTCACGGAGAGAGGCTATGGATGCTACATTATGCAATATTGTGTTATTTTTTATTATGTTTAATGGTAGACTATATTATATACAATATAGGATAGCATTATACTATAGTTTAATGCTATTCTATATTGCTTTCCTGGGTATAATGATAGGGCAGACATCGGTTTGCAGTTGTGAATCTTTCAGCAGAGGTTCTCCATCGGGCATTTGGAGGGTGCTGGTCATCCTCACAGAAGTGTTCCATGTGGGTGATGGGGCCGATCTTGTGACCTTCCAACTTAACCCATAATGATGTTGAGCACATAGTGGGTTGTCTATGAATGGTGGTTCACAGTGAGCTGTGGCAGTGTATGTGTGTAGGGCAAGGGATCTTGTACCCTTTCAGATGACCTGGGTGTTTGTGTGTTCAGTGCAGTATTTGTGGCTCTTCTGTTTCTCAGCTAGGGGTGTATTGTTCTAATTTAGTTTCTAATGGAAATTTTCCACCCGGAGTTATTATTTCCCAGTCTCCTTGTTGGAACAGGTCGGTACCTATCTTGCACTGTTTCAGTAGCGGCTGCTACCGGGCCCGGCTAATGTCCAATGTGCTGGAGGAACACGGGGAGAAGTGCATGAGGCTTAGAGTATTGACGATCTAACAGAATCTTCTCCCTGATGCTTTTCAGTGAAGAATGCCGGAAATACAGCACCAAAACGGCTGGTTGCCACCTCTCCGCTGTCCTCTTCTTCCTGTCTCCGGTCCCAGCAGCATCCGGGCTCCCAGGCTCCCCTGAGCCAATCACAACGCTGCAATGCAGCGTTGTGATTGGTCTGCGCACCGTGGTTCGGCGCTCAGATGGGGAATGGGAGGCTGGGCATGTTCCTCACCAGCCTGTGCATTGGAACCCGGTGGGGAAGATGCAAAGTGTGCATGACTGTTTGGCCGACCCAAGAGGGCCGGCCAAGCAGTCATGGGCACTTGGGGAGTGCAAACCACTCCTCCCTCTGCTCTGGCCGAGAGCTGCTGACTGCAATAGTAGAAGTAAAATGATAATAACGATACATTATTATCATTTTATTTTTCCTTTTGAGCAGTGGGGCGATGCTCCTTCTCCTAAGCAGAGGAGCCGCCACTGCACTGTTTCTGATGTTCTTGTGCGTTAAATCTCTGCATTGTTGTGTTTTAGGTTTCTAGATCCATTGTAGCTCAGATGTGATAGTCTCTCTGTCCCCATGTCTCATGCCCTCTTGTCTTCCTGGCCTCTTGTCATCCCTGTGCCACCAGAGTGATCTATGAGTTTCCCTTTCTCCAGCAGAGTCGTCTCTGAGGTTCTCTTTTACCAAGGCTGTTGTTCCCTGAATCCCCATCCCTTCAGAGCCCTTGCCCTTGAGGCCTTAGTCCAAGGCCCCCTGGGACAGATGGATAGCTGTAGACTGATGTACAGAACAGAAAGAAAGGACGAAAGAAAGACAGTCAGCCAGAAAGGCACCTGACCAGGGATAGGGAGCCGTGTTGTGTGAGACAGGGTTGGTAAATCTCCAGTTGACCAAAGGTGAGGGATAGCTCTGCTTTCTTTGGAAAGGCAGAGATAGCTGTGCTTTTTGTGGTAGATTAGGGGTAGTTCTACTATCCGTGAGAACTGAGAGATAGGTCTGCTATCTGCCCTGAGTGGAATTGATCCGCCGAACAAGGGATAGCCCTTCTTTTACATTGCACCTCTCTGTTGATGGGTGACAGGCTTGTCCCTGCCTCTGTGCTGGCATTTTCTCAGATCTCTGCCCAGGAGGGCGGATGTGGTAGGCATACCTCATATCTTGCTGATCCTTTCCACTAAGTAATACATTTACCTGCAGGCATGGACAGGCCGCTCTGCATCTTCTCTATAAAGAGACCAGAGTTGCAGACAGCAGGGGCATAATGAAGGCCCCGCATCCCCTGCAATGTGGAGGGCAGGGATTCTTGTTTTGGAGGGGGCCCCCTCACCATCTATGCCATGCCATTGCATGCCTTGAAGAAAGGGGTGCAATAGCATGGAATAAGAAATAGTTGAATGCTCGGGAAAGCCACTCTGCTTTACTGAGCAGGCCCCTGCAGCATAGGGGGCCCCAACCGTTCAGGGGGGCCCTATTGAGCTCAAGATCAATAGTTATCTGCGCTATCTGGGAGACGCCGGGGTCCCTCACACATTCTGCATAGGGGACCCATCATTTCACGTTACGCCACTGGCAGAGAGTGTTTCAATAAAAGGCAGCTCAGTGTCAGTCACTCATTTCCCTAAATATGTGGGGCTTGTGGGAAGAGAGTGCCACTAGGGTTTGAGTCATAGGCTATCGCCGGGTTGCTAAGAGACAGGCTTGGTGCTCTGTGATCCCAGCCCATCAGGCTGCTAGTGTAACTGTCTACGCCCAACTAGGGAAGTGCCTTAGAAGGGTTGCCTAGGCTTGGAGCTCAGTAGCAAAGCATCCGAGGGCACAGAGTACAGGCCTGTTCCTCTTTCACTCCAGATTTCTAAGAAACAAGAGAAGTCAGTTGCAGCTAGGTTTGCAGGCTGTCTGGGAATGGCCACCCTACAATTGCAGATTTCATAGGGGTGATTAGGTTTTGAATGGATAGTTTAAGTACTAACTTTGGGCCCCTATGAGAACCATCAGCCAGTGAAGCATTAATAGGATCCATAAGGTGTAAAGATGTAGGGTGAGCGTAAGGGGTATGAGGGCTTAAATCTTGGCACTGAAGATGAGCAATGAGGCCCAAGGCTTGAGGAACACACTTTAATAGCGATTTGAGTAGCACCTTCGGAAAACAGTCCTGGCGTGAATGGATCTTCGGCAGTGCCCGGGTGTGTGCACGATGATGCATGCACTTTGATGCGATTTCTGAACTAGGTGGGGGTCTCCGTTATGCCTATCGGTTTAGACTTAAGCTGCAGAAACCCCTACACCCCACTCAATTCTAATTCACGTTATAGTGCTTCTTAAATTCCACAGACTGTAGTGCCACACACTAGTAGCCAAAGAATACGTTTTGCAGCAGAATCCGTCTTCCAGAATTTTGCACCATAGGTGTATCATAGTTAAAAATAGTGTGCCTAAATTTCCGAAGTAGTCCTTGAAAAATGTACCAATTAACCAGCCACACTATTAAAATGTTCCCTAGAATATTGACCCATGATTCTGTTCACTCTGTGGTGTGTGTTATAGAAACAAGCCATCTTCTCATTAATATGACCTAAATCAGAAATGATCGCATTTCTGAGCAGAGATGGGTTCCGCGTAGACAACCCCATGAATGTATTGAATTTGCAGATGTGTTGAGGTGCTGCCCTACTGCATTGAGTAGATTGATTTTTAAAGAAGGTGAATTATTATGTGGTAAGTAATGGTGCGTAAGAGGATGCTCTGGAAACACGGTGCCATGATTTATGTATCACATTTACTTATTTATAATGCTTGTAATGCACAAGCTACTGCATAATCATTCCAAGGCACAGATACAGGGGGAGGAAAAGCTCGATCGTAGAGGGCGGGGGCATATTCAGGGGAGGATTGTCTGCGGAATGGCTCTATTCGTCCCTGAAGCTTGGTAAAAGGATGGTTTATAGGAACTTCCTGAAGAATAACAGAGTAGCGCTGACTCCAACTTAGGCGACAAGTTTGTTCTAGAGCATGGGTGCCCAGTACCATACCGGAGGGCCGGATCCATGCCAGATTTTCAGGATAACCGTTGACCTTGTAAATGAGTTTCATTTAGATTCATTAGATGTAAATGTATTTTATCTGGATGTCTTGAAAGTCTGGCAGAGATCCTGCTCTATGGGGCCTTCGATGGACAGGGCTGTTCCAGAGCCTAGCTGCTTGCACAGAGAAGGTCTTGTCTTTCCTCCTGACTTTGCATGAGATCCACTCATCGGAAGACTTGGATTTGTAAAAAAAAGGTTTCTTTTACCCAGGTCAATCCCAGTGATTCAAGTGCAAAAACAACAAGTGGGACGGGTATGCCCAGACGTGGGTCCCGTGCTCTCCATGCCACTGGAATCAAGCTATCCTGGCTGAAGAGGGGTGAAACCCCGAAACCGGTCCTAGGATGCTTGTTTCCAGTCCAGGGAGGACCTGGCTTGGCAGTTCGGGCTGGACTGTTCCCATGAGGCACAGGGTCAAGACTGATTTGCATATGGCTGGGTTCAAACTGGAATGGCATGGTGAGCAAAAAAACGATGGATTTAGGCCCAGATCTCTGTACTGGGGTGAATGTATGACATTGTTCTGCATTCTGTCCATCAACTGTTGGTTTTGCAATCCCAGTGATTCACCAGAAGTTGATGGAAAGTTTTTCATCTTTATTCTCCCTTATTAGAAACCATTGTAGTTTGTATACAGTTGAGATTATGTTCTCCTGCCGCCCCCGCCCTGGCTGTGCCATAACCAGAAAGTGGCTCATAATGCTGACTTGGGTGTATGCTGAGACCATCAGAGGAAGAAAACAACGCCTTTTGTGTACTCTGTATTTATTGTTTCAATTTATTTCCGTCATTTCAAATTAACTGGTGATTTACGTGTCATCGTTTTATTATACCCATTATCTATCTATCTGTGAAAGTTAATCTGTACTACACAGTCAGGAGGGAAAACAAGCCATTGCATGAAGTGTTTGGGTAAAAGAGGATTTATTGCTAAAGTTAATTAAATGGAAGGAAAACATAGATTTTAAATATCACGAGCGAGCACCATAGGGATAAAGTGATTACACAAATTCGCTGTCTGTCACTGCAAGCAATGGGCCCTTGTCAGTTTGTTCTCTTTGCTCCTCCATCGCTCTGCTGTTCACCATTCTCCAGGGAGTCAAGAAATCACGCAGTGGAAGCAGATATTTTCCATTCATGGCTCCTAAACTTAGGAAGTTCCTGCCATTGGATTTACCCAGCATTCAGAAGCACCCTTCTTTCAGGAAGTTTTAGCTCCCAGATGCCTTTGAACGCACTTGCACCCCAGTGGTGGCGGGTGGCGGGGCGGAGGGGTGAACTCACCTTCAGCTGCATCGCACTCTTCCGCTCCTCTGTAGACAGGCTACCAGAATCACCTGCGGTCAGTTCTGACGCTGCTATCACAGCATGAGAGCAGCGTCACGCTTGACTGAGCACCCTCGATTTGCGCTCCCAGGAAGACTTGGAGCCTGTGCCTGCTGTCTCCAACCCAGCAATGCTGCCCGGGTTGGAAAGGACTTCAGTGGGCATGTGGGTTTGGCCATCCTGAGACGGCCGGCCAAACCCACATGCGCACTGAAGGCGGTGCACCTACCCCTCCTCCTCAGTGCCTGTCATCTCCTGGCCCCGGCCCCAAGATTCGAGTGGGCACTCTTAGAAGAAAAATAAAACGATAATAAAACAGGTTTAAAACCCTTTTTATTTTTCAAGTTTTTGAGGGTGCTGGCAAGGGGGGCGACACTACTCCATCACAGCGGAGGAGCCGCTACTGTTACACCCTAAAAATAAAAAAAAATTGTGTCAGTAGGTGGGGGCAGGTATAAATACCTGTCCCCAGCCCACTGCGCACCGGAAATGACACTGCAGAGGCACCAGACCCGAGGGGGGGAATCCCAGAGGAGGGGGTACCAGCGACAAGGGGCGGGGAGGTGCCTGAAGTGGCACTAGGGGGCCGCCCTCTTACAGGGCACACTGCATGCGTCGCGGGCAGCCGCACTGAGCCGCTACTGTTGCACCCTATAAATAAAACATTTTTTTGTGTCTTTATGTGTGTGCTTACACAAGTGTGTACTAATCAGTGCCCCTGCAGCACAGCGCGCTCTGGACTCCAGGATGTTGACAGAAAGGGAAGGGACCAACGCAGTGACATGGTGGCAGTGACAGCACTGTCCTTTGTGCCTGCCCTCGAGCTGAAGGGAATTTCTAGAGCTCCTGAACTGGTGACGCAGTTATTGATGTCTTAAATGTTCGCCAAAAGTGCCAATTTTTCTCATTTTTAGGGTGCAACACTGTCTTAATTAAGCTTATATAAGGCAGTAATTTTTCGAGTTAAGGGTGCCTTGGTGGCTTCCATCCCCCCCTCAGAGCTGGACGTTCAGCGCATGTTTGTGCTTTTGGAAGCAGCCAGGCAGCTCCCCCTGGCCTCGATCTCTCCGGCTGAGTCAAGCAGTTTGCGGCCTCCCCACTGCGCAGTTTCTTCGGCTATTTTTGCATGTGGATTGCCCCGAGGTGAGGGAGAAGCACGGGAGACCCTGGCAGGATGTTGGGGGGGGGGCTGCTACTGCTCCCCACTGTGGAGCTCCTCTGAAGCACAGTGACGACAGTCCAGTGGCGAACAAATACTGGACAAGGAGTTCCGGAGAAGCCAGGATCCAATATTCCCAAAGAAGGGGAACCTAGGGCCTTTTAATATAGGTCCAGCATACAGGCCCGTGACTACGTGTAAACCAAGGTGGTATGCAGTTCCTATTGTTAGTGGCAGGTTGTTGTATATGTTTTGAGAGTATACACAATGGTGTACAATCAAAAGGCAGGAGAACGATTTCCTCCTTTCGGAAAAAGACCCTCACACACCCAGCCAGCTAGGTGTCATGCTTCATCATCGGGTCTGCTCCTTATCGGGTCGGCGCTGCAATACCCGATCGGCACCCGTGATGGGGCCTTCCTGGCGGAGATCTTTATTCCTTATGCCGTAGGGTGTAGTGCGCGTGAGGGCCCTTGATCAGTGTAGGTGTAGTGATTTGAAGGGGTGTGAAATTAAAACAGGAGATAGTGATCCACTCAAAACAATTTTAATGAAATGTGGTCACTACCCTGGTTAAAAATGAAAAAGCGCGTATGCCTGCTCTAAGGTTGCGGGGTTATACGCCTATATTTTATGGGTCAACATGTTTCTTGCCTCTTATCATTTGACGGCAATTCCTCAGGACCAAAGTGAGATCTACCTACACTTTCTGGTGGTGGTCTGAACTACGTAAAGAGAAGTCATGACCACCCATACAGCACCCTAAAAAGTGGTACCTGTAGATCTACAACATAGCCTGCAACAAGAGAAATTCATACAAATTAGTTTAAGTACATCTGTAATACATACAATGTTGTATGTGCACTTTATATCCGGTGTGCAACACGCACATGCTACACACAAGTGACTGGTGGCATGCGTCAACTGACAAATAGATGCATTTAAAAACAGCAGCAGTAATAAAAAATTATATAATGAAATGTGCACTAGGCACAGACGTGAAACTCACCCTAATTGGGTCAATTATGCGCGGCAACGTGTACCGGCAGGTGTAGACACTAAAGGTGTAGTGTCCTGGTCAATGAAAAGATTTAAGAAGAGTTAAAGTATGGACATTCAGGCACAGTTTACCTAAAAGCAGTTTAACAGGTCAGAGCTAAATGCACAACAATGGCAGCCCCTTATTATATTTTATCACGCAAAGGCTCCTGCACCTAGAGTGGGGACCATGTGTCACCCATCTGCTGGAAAGGAGACATGCCATAAGCAATCCCCCCTCACACAGCGCTATCCGGTGGCTCCTCAGAGGCCGACCATAGGTTGGTGTCTGGCTTGTCCCAGGTAAGCGCTGCGGTGGAAAACCAGGGTACGTTCCTTAAACAACAAAAGGTGCCCACAATGTGTAATCCTAGCTGTAAAATGCATCGTCAATTCACAGCGATTGTTCGAGGCTCATACGCCCACCTGCACCTGCTCCGATCGTATCTAAAGTCAACTCGTCCCCAGTTGGGGAAGAGTAAGAGCAGGGGGTCGCATGAACCTCATCCATAGCCGCGGAAATTTCCGCTGCGAGTACTGAAAGGAAAAGGTTCCCTTCCAGTTGTTAGTGCCCCGCATGAGTCTGGTAACCCATAAGCAGGGCCCTTTCTTTCTCAATACTCACATACTGATGTCCAATGGATCAGCGGTTGTCCTACTCCTCACTCTGCCGGCCCGGGTGGTACTGAGTTCAATACGACTCGGTTAGTTATACCTCCGGTGAGCCGTGCGTGATGGGCGGGACTTCCGGTTTTGTCCATAAAAAAAGAAAAGAAAAAGACTAGACCCTGCCCGTGGTATCGGGCGCCATGTTGGAATTCCCGCCTCTGTTGCTACTGCAGGACAAACCCAGCAGGTTAGCCGTGACTATGGGCGCCATACTTGAAATCTTACTGTCAGTAATAATCAATTGTACTGACGCAGTATATGGAAGGCAAAACTTAAGCTGCGCTAGTCCAAGTGTCTTGAATAGCGGGATGTTTGATCTCGATGCAATTTTTTATGTTAGTATTGCTAAAGGGACCTGCAGCGAAAGATTTCAATGATGCAGTTTGATGTCTAGTGTGATTAGGGACACTTGTCTGGACCCTAATATGTAGTTCTGACTGGATCTTTTATACTATGTAATGGCATGATTAAAAACCATAAAAAATGGGCTGGAAGTTAAAACCATATGTCAATGCTGTTAAATGTACATATGTCATGGTCGCACCATTGATAATATTAAATGCGGTGCAAGTCAGAGTTATTTCTATGTAACCCGTATGCCTAAGTTGGTGATCCATTTCCTGGGTCTCATAATGTATAAAAATAATCTAGACTAGGATAGTTAATTAATGCGTCTGTCACTATTTAATAGGTACCTCCCCCACTACGGTCGCGATACTCGTAGAAGTGTAAAAGTGTACACTATGGCTGATAGGAGTAAATTAGGGAATATCCCATAGGAGTGAATTAGGTCAGTAAACTCCAAGGGATATCCTCGTTCAATCCTCCTTTGTCAGTGGCTAATCTCAAAACCCATCGTTGTTCGATGCGGAACAGGGAATTTTTATTCATCTCTGGATGGGCTTCAAGCACACCCCATTGGAAAGAGTCAGGAAGATGTTTTTGTTGTTCAAAGTGTGCTGTCATTTTCGTGTTGGTTTTATGGCACCTAAAATTGCTTCTGTGTTCCATTATACGGACCTTCACCGATCTTGTGGTCATTCCTATATATAGGAGTCCACATGGGCAACTCAGTACATAGATGCAATTTGGAGTATTACAGTTCGTATGTTTGTTCATTCTCCATTTGACTCCGTTAGGGAAGATCATTTCTTTCGTGACTTTGGTTAGAGAACACACAGAGCAGGATCCACATGGATAATGTCCCACTATGGGGGGTAAATCCCATAATGTTCTTTGTACATTGCTCTGTATATTTCTAGGTCTTGTGTGTATAAGCATGTCTTTTAAGTTGCTAGTCCGTTTGAATGCAAATCTCGGTACAGGTAGATTTAATATTCCTGTATTAAGAATGCTCCAATGTTTCTTAATGATGTTTCTCATACGGTTAGAGTCAGGGGTGTAGGTGGTCACACAAGTAATGGCATTATCTGGTTCTCTAGGTTCGCTTTCTAGTAGTCTCTCCCGATTATTGTTCTTAGCCCTTTTGCAAGCGAGTCTGACGGTGTGTTTAGGGTATTCTCGCTGGCAAAGATCTTTTGTCAAAGTGTCAGACTCCTTCTGGTAGTCTCTCAATGAACCACAGTTCCTTCTAATACGGAGGAACTGTCCGAAAGGGAGATTCTGTTTTAGGGCCCTTGGGTGATGACTACTAAATAGCAATAAACTATTCCTATCTGTTGGTTTTCGATAGAGTGTGGTAGTAATCACATCATTTTCCAGTTTTATCAACAGATCGAGAAAGGGGATCTCGGTTTCTGAAACAGTGTTAGTACATTTCAGAAAAGGGTTCAATGTGTTGATCCATGCACAGAATTCTTCACATTTTGTGCGTTCTCCTTTCCATAGGATCAAAATATCATCAATAAACCTCTTCCACATTAGCACATTTGCCTTGTATGGATTCCTGGGGCTGTGGATCTCCTTCCTTCAAAAGCCGACATGTACATACATGCCAGACTCGGCGCGAACGTACTGCCCATAGAGGTGCCCTGCGTTTGATGGTACAGTTGTGTGTTATACTCAAAGAAATTTTCTGTTAACGCTAGGGTTGCACACTCTAATATGAAAGCCACTGGAGTGGGAGAAACCCAATTACTATAGCTCAGTGCATCCTCAATGACTTCCAGGGTCGCCCTTTGTGGGATGTTAGTATAGAGGGCCTCAACATCCAGGGTAATCAGTAGATCTACCTCTTCTGGATGTTGGACCCCTCAAGTAGCCGTAGGACATCAGAGGTGTCCTTGACAAAGGATGGAGTTGCTTTTACCAGCGGCTGCAGGAAGTAATCGCAGAACTTTGAGAGGGGCTCCAAAATAGACCCGATCCCTGATACAATTGGTCGGCCGGGAACCGGGTGACCCCCTTATGGATTTTAGGCAAGATGTAAAAGTATGGGGTCTTAGGCTCTTTTGTAATTAGGAAATCAGCTTCCTTTCTAGTGATCCATCCCTCCGTTTCGGCTGAGAAAACCATGGAGGATATCATCCTACTAAGTCTGGGAGTGGGGTCCTCTCTCAAAGGAGTGTAGTATCTATGGTTGCCCAATTGCCTCCGACATTCCACATCATAATCCACTGTGGACATAATGACCGTGGCCCCACCTTTGTCTGCCTGCTTGATTGTGATACTAACATCATCTGCCAGAGCCCTGACAGCTGAAATTTCACTTGAGGACAAATTGTGAAAGGGGCGGGGGTGGTCCTGCTGTTCAAGTCTTTCAATACTGCTTGTTCAAACGTCAAGACCTCATTGGGAACCATACTACTGTTAGGTGTAAATGTAGATGGTTTGTGTAACCCAGAATCACACCCCTGTGGCAGTGGTTTATCTTGAAAAAATGCTTTTAGGCGGACCTTACGGAAGAAGCCCTGGACCTCACAATTGTCACGAAATTTATCAGTTCTAGGGGTCGGAACATAGCCTAATCCTTTTTGGAGGACCTTCTCTTCTGTGAATGAAAGGGCCCTTTGGGAGAGGTTGATGATCAATCTCTCTTCCCCTTGTCTGACTCCTGGTCTCCACTGACCGTGCCGGTTGTCCCTGCCATTGTACTCTTTTTTGCCCTCTTCTGCGCCCTCTTCCTCTGCCCCAGCCTCTGTCTAAAAAAGGGGGCTCAATACCATGTTGGAAAAAGGGGGGAGGGCCTTGCTGATACATCGGATATTGCCAGAATTGGGGGCCTTGGTACGGTGGCATGTTGTAGGGTGGGTACATTGGGCTTTGGAAAGCTCTTGCATTTTTGGTGTTCCAGTTGCCGTTACTGGAGTCACTATTAGATGAAGAGCCTCTTCTTGAGAGGTTAGAGCTCTCATCTGATGAGTAGCCTGTACCTGGTGCGGTGTAATCTGCTTTGAGATACGGGTAAACCTTCTCTGTGGAGAATTTCTGGATGTCTTTTTGGAGTTTTGCGATCTTTTGTTTCATCAGATATTCCCTGTTGTCCGCAATTTCTGCATTGATCTCAGCTAGTTTTGTTTTGTATGCAGTTGTTTGGACAATAACCTTGATCGCGCCTTCCGCTGTTTGTATCCTTATCAATATTGCGTCAGCGATTCTTTTGCCGTATTGATTATAAGGATGAGCCAGTCCCTAGTGCACTTCCATGCCACTAGGGACCACTCTTTCTTAAAGACAGCGTCCTCCAAGAATAAGATTGGGAAGTTGTTAACAATAAGACCATTTGGAGCTACATTAGCCCGTAGATACTCGGTCATCATGGCTCCATGTAAAGTTACCTTGAGCCACTCGCGTTTCATATTCGAAAGAGAGGCCCAGTCTTCAGACTGGCTGCCGGAGGCTGAACTGCCATCTGGCCCCAGCAGTGAGGGTGCTCTAAGAATTTCTGCTGCTGTTTCTTCACCAAAGCTAAGTCCCTGGTAGTTCTCCATACTAATAGTAGGGGATACTCCCAGACTTCTAAGAGATATTCAGGAATGATCTATTTCCTTTATCTCACAAATGGGCCAGGAGAACCACTCGTAACTTCCTGGTAACCTCATATATTGGTTCCCGCGGGTAAAAACCCGTGCATACAATATTCCCAAAGAAGGGGAACCTAGGGCCTTTTAATATAGGTCCAGCATACAGGCCCGTGACTATGTGTAAACCAAGGTGGTATGCAGTTCCTATTGTTAGTGGCAGGTTGTTGTATATGTTTTGAGAGTATACACAATGGTGTACAATCAAAAGGCAGGAGAACGATTTCCTCCTTTCGGAAAAAGACCCTCACACACCCAGCCAGCTAGGTGTCATGCTTCATCATCGGGTCTGCTCCTTATCGGGTCGGCGCTGCAATACCCGATCGGCACCCGTGATGGGGCCTTCCTGGCGGAGATCTTTATTCCTTATGCCGTAGGGTGTAGTGCGCGTGAGGGCCCTTGATCAGTGTAGGTGTAGTGATTTGAAGGGGTGTGAAATTAAAACAGGAGCTAGTGATCCACTCAAAACAATTTTAATGAAATGTGGTCACTACCCTGGTTAAAAATGAAAAAGCGCGTATGCCTGCTCTAAGGTTGCGGGGTTATACGCCTATATTTTATGGGTCAACATGTTTCTTGCCTCTTATCATTTGACGGAAATTCCTCAGGACCAAAGTGAGATCTACCTACACTTTCTGGTGGTGGTCCGAACTACGTAAAGAGAAGTCATGACCACCCATACAGCACCCTAAAAAGTGGTACCTGTAGATCTACAACATAGCCTGCAACAAGAGAGATTCATACAAATTAGTTTAAGTACATCTGTAATACATACAATGTTGTATGTGCACTTTATATCCGGTGTGCAACACGCGCATGCTACACACAAGTGACTGGTGGCATGCGTCAACTGACAAATAGATGCATTTAAAAACAGCAGCAGTAATAAAAAATTATATAATGAAATGTGCACTAGGCACAGACGTGAAACTCACCCTAATTGGGTCAATTATGCGCGGCAACGTGTACCGGCAGGTGTAGACACTAAAGGTGTAGTGTCCTGGTCAATGAAAAGATTTAAGACGAGTTAAAGTATGGACATTCAGGCACAGTTTACCTAAAAGCAATTTAACAGGTCAGAGCTAAATGCACAACAATGGCAGCCCCTTATTATATTTTATCACGCAAAGGCTCCTGCGCCTAGAGTGGGGACCATGTGTCACCCATCTGCTGGAAAGGAGACATGCCATAAGCAATCCCCCCTCACACAGCGCTATCCGGTGGCTCCTCAGAGGCCAACCATAGGTTGGTGTCTGGCTTGTCCCAGGTAAGCGCCGCGGTGGAAAACCAGGGTACGTTCCTTAAACAACAAAAGGTGCCCACAATGTGTAATCCTAGCTGTAAAATGCATCGTCAATTCACAGCGGTTGTTCGAGGCTCATACGCCCACCTGCACCTGCTCCGATCGTATCTAAAGTCAACTCGTCCCCAGTTGGGGAAGAGTAAGAGCAGGGGGTCGCATGAACCTCATCCATAGCCGCGGAAATTTCTGCTGCGAGTACTGAAAGGAAAAGGTTCCCTTCCAGTTGTTAGTGCCCCGCATGAGTCTGGTAACCCATAAGCAGGGCCCTTTCTTTCTCAATACTCACATACTGATGTCCAATGGATCAGCGGTGGATCAGACCCGATGATGAAGCATGACACCTAGCTGGCTGGGTGTGTGAGGGTCTTTTTCCGAAAGGAGGAAATCGTTCTCCTGCCTTTTGATTGTACACCATTGTGTATACTCTCAAAACATATACAACAACCTGCCACTAACAATAGGAACTGCATACCACCTTGGTTTACACGAAGCCAGGATCCAGTCAGAAGAAGGTGGTCGAGTGGACTGAGCCAGCCCTGTTGCCGGTCATGGTTGGGACAAGAATTCGGTGACATCACACAGGAAGTCTGGTGTAATGCCCCCAGCAGGTACCCTCCTTGGGTCAGAGGGGCCTGTGTAGCAGAGTGAGATTGGTGCACCAGTGAGATGGTCCCCACAGAAGTCCAGGTCATCATGGATTTGCGCCCTGTCACAAGAGCAAGGGGCAGGTGCTGCTGGCACCAACTCCCCCTCCTCCCACCCCCCCCCCGAGGGCTGGTAATCCTTATCACCAGAGTTTAAGCCGAGCGAGGGGCATGGTGCTGAGGACTTTGCAGCACCGTTTCTTCTGGAGATTCACCAGCATGCGGGAGCTGCGATTCCCAGGGACGGAGTGACCAGCCGGCGGCAGCCTACGTGGGACGATGGCAGAACGGAGCCCGGGAGCAGTTTGGGAGGCCCACCAGAGAACTGCCCATGGCAGGGGCCCTGGTGCGGGTTCATTCCCCAGGAAGGGTGTTCTTGGGTTCTTGAACAGTGGAGTGGAATGGAATTCGAACTGGGTCTGAGGCTGCAGGAGGATGCAGATGGGGATATAAGTGGTGCGGAGGCCCTGGAAGGGCCGCAGGTGAGGAACGGGGGGGCAAATAAGTCTGTGCAGGAGGTGGAGCACACGGCTGCTCCCAAATCGGTGGTGGTAAGGATCACAGAGCTGGCAGTTCCTAACGAAGGGTGAGCCGGGTGTGGCAAAGGGCCATAGGATGCTTTTGCTATGGATGGGCACCTGTCTGGTGCACACAACAGTGACAGCTGGAAGGACGGGGCCTCCTCTTTAGGGAGAGAAGGGTTGACACTGGCCTGGGACGAGATCAGGACAACGGTGGTGATAGTCTGGGAGGGGAACAGGTAAAGGAGGAGTCTTCAGACAGTGGGGAGGGTAGCCCAGCCAGGGGAGGTGGATGTCAGGGCAAGAGACACGTGTGGAATGTTGTGAGCTGGATCGGCATCGGGAAGGTGACAAGCGACCAAGGAGAGATGACATCTGGTGCCCCCGCAGAGAGGCACCACGAAGTGAGTGTAATGATGACTGGGCAGACTCGTGGGGGAGAGTTCACCTGGTAGAAATAAGGGGTCAGGTCTAGCAGGGGTCTGGGGGTTTCAGTGACATGGGGGATTTTGAGAGTTTGCAGAAAGTATAGTGGGAATCGTGGGATCGGTTTTTGGCAGCACAGCAGAAAGAGGAAGCAAGAATCCGAGGCGCGGGTGCTGGGAGCATCAGTAATGCAGTACATGGACAGAGCTCAACAGCAGAGTCGAGTGCTTGACAGACTGCAGTGGTTGGGTTGGCAGGGGGAATCTACCATGGTACATGTGGGGCAGAAGGGGAATAACACAGCGGAGAACGCCCGGTGAGGGAATCCATGGGAGCTCCAACCATGCAGAAGTGAGTAATGTGGCATTGCTGTATATGGGCATAGGTGACCCCTTGGGGGGTGGGGGTCATTTGATTCAGACAACCAAGGATTTGGGTAAATGAGTATATTGATTTGTTTAAATTGCAGCATAGGGAAATAGTGAGCAAGGAAGGCTTGAAAGCAGAGGAGAGGTACCTACTTCCATTGATACCTCGACGTTGGCGTTCACTATTTTGAGCATCATCTTGTTTGAAAAGGCTCCGGAGCAGAGTGCGGCCTAATGGAAGCACATTGATGTCATTAAGACAGCTATCATTGGTTTTGGGGGCTCGGCGTGGTTAAGATTGATGAGCATTTCAAGGCACAGAAGAGTGCCACGCCGACGAAAGCATGGGGGGTTATTGTCCAAGAGCTTTGGCTACAGTACATGACACCTACGAGACCTGCTCTAACAGCAAGTGCTGCGAGTGTGCTGCCTGTTTCTTACCAGCCTTTTTGGAGTCGCTGCACCCAGAGAAGTGTGGAGGGGGACAGGCACGCAGGCCACCAGGGGGCTTGCTAGAATTTTAACAAATAAGCCTCTTATAAGTACCTCTGCAAATTTCACCATGACTGTCCCAGGTGCGGTGGCTGGAAATCCCTGCTGCAGTGCAAAGAAGGGGCAACCCACCCCCGGTGGGATGGGGCAGGGGGAATGGCAAAGGGTGGTTACGATGGTTAAACTGGAGGCAATGCTGCAGTGGCAAAGGGTGGTTACGATGGTTAAACCGGAGGCAATGCTGCAGTGGTTGAAGAGAGATCCTGGATCATTTAGTTTCACATACCTTAATTGGGTCCTGAGTGGGTCAACAAGCAGACAATCTGAAATCCTGCATAGCAAAGAAGAAGCTAGTCCAGGAGAAACTGTGTAAAGGAATGAGTCGGGGTAGGCTGGCAGGGTCATTTCCAATTAATACATTAAGGAACTTGCTGGTGTCTCCTCTATGGGTTGTGCCAAAAAAAGCTCTGGGGGAGTTCAGGCTAATACACCATCTGTCATGGCCTGATGGTGGTTCCATGAATGATTTCATCGACCAGGTGAGTGTTCAGTGTCATATGCAGTGTAGACACAGCCAATCCCAGCCCCCTGATATACCTCAGTAAAAAATTGTTGTCAAGAGATTTTCGTTTTTGATTTGTGCTTTGGATCATTAGAGAAGTCATTTAGCTTGGGTAGGCATTGTCGATCTGGGCCAAATTTTTCTGGATGACATTTTTTAAAATGGCAGATGTGTTGCACTGATGATGTAATATTTCAGGAACCATGAGACCTATTTACTTCATTTTAGTATCAAAACATAGGTTTTGGGAGTCAAGTAGTCTTATAGAGACAGAAAATATCTCCTCAGAGCAACCCTTGCACCATTTTCCAAATGGCTGCTATAATAGAGGACGAAGAAACATGTATAGAAATGAAACAAATAATAATGGTTTTTAATCCTTTTATGTATACACCAAATAATGTTTATGATCTGAATATGAATAATAATGTTTATCATTCCTGTTTTAGACATATTTTCATAGTTCACTTAATTTGTTTCGGCAGTCGCTCATGGTACATTTCCAGAATGTTGAACATTTGAGAAGAGCATATATCGACAGGGACATCCTTTGGTAGCACAGGTTTTGCAAGTACATGTACGTGTTCTGTGGGTAGAAGCTTTAGAAATTTCGTAGGTTTTAGCACCCCATCAATATAGTTCCAAACATATTCACATGGTTCTTTCTCTACATATGCATGATCCAAAACATTTACACATCTTCTGATCAAGTACAGCGCTCTTTTAATGTGTCCACGCACAGAATACGACATTGGTGTAAGATTACTTAGCGGGACTGATTTCTTGAATTACTGAAGATCATCAAATGTGTGACAGTCCGAACTCGTTTTCCACACACTCACAAGGTATTTTTCTACGTCTTTGAAGTCACATTCTTCTGTCTCAGCAAATCCTTTTAGAAACTTAACAGGTTCAGCAGTTACAGCTCCAAGCTTTGTTCCAATTTTGCTCATAGTGTCATCACCTGTAAGAATATGTTCCTTGATAAGAACACTGAGCATCTCAGGGTCAAGATTCTTGTACAGAATCTGAAACAGGATTAAGAGTCTTTTCTCGCCTGTTCCATAACATATTCATAACTCTGTCAATCCATTACTTATGAACACTGCAACAAATCTAAGTAGCACATTAATAGCATCTGTGCCATGTGACAGTACAATGACTCGATTGGAACCATTTCGAACAGTCCACTCAACATGTGGCACAACACGAAGGTCAGCTTCCTCCAATTTGCTGTTAAGTTCTTGAACAATATGGCCCGTACCTTTTGAGTATATCTCTGCAGGCACCAACTCATCATTGAAAATCATTCCACTTGCAATAATTGGAAATGTATGTTTTCAGTGAAGCATCAGCAATGTTTTGGCGAGTCAACATCTCCAAGTTCATCTTGTTCGATGTTGATGACCAGAATTTATCAAGTTGCACAGGTATAGGTGTCAAATTTTTGATGCAGGAGATGTCAATTGTTCCACTTATAGACATTCGTCTGATTCTCTCACATTCTTTGACAGATAGTTCAAGATAACTGTCAAAGACAATGTGCAGTTCTTGCAAGGTGCACGCTGACTTTGATATCTGTAGAACAGTCTGAACGACCTCTCTGAATTTTTGCATGGATGAAATCTTGACCATTCGCAATTGTGACATATAGTCTACAACAACAGCAGTTTTCAATGAGGACACCTTTTCGAATTTAAATTCTTTAGGTGAAAGATTTTTTGTTAGATCTTGCACGAGTTTGTGCTTCACTGGTTTGGTTGCAGCATCTCCATAAAATAATGTGTTTGTTAGAAAAAGATCATGCAACAGAATGTCCTTGATAAATTCACCCCTTTCTTTTGGTTCATCCATCTCTCTATCGGCCAGATGTACGAACAATTTTAGCATGCACAAACGGGTTAGCAACCTGTTTGCGCATGCTAAAATTGTCATGGCCATGTACCAACGCAATTTTGCGAGTCGCAATGAATTGCGACTCGCAAAAGTGTTTAGAGACTTGCTATTTGGAAGGGGCGTTCCTTCCAAATAGCGAGTCTCACACCCATGTACTAATGTTTTGCGACTTCGAGTAGGTGGTAATGCATTCGCAATGGGAAAGGGTCCCCAGGGGACCCCTTCCCTTTGCAAATGCATGCAAAATTATTTTTAAGGGCAGGCAGTGGTCCCAGGGACCACTACCTGCCCTTAAAAAATGAAACGAAAACGTTTCATTTTCTTTTTTTTAAATGCATCCGGTTTTCCTTTAAGGAAAATGGGCTGCATTAAAAAAAAAAAACACTGTTTTATTTAAAAGCAGTCCCAGACATGGTGGTCTGCTGAGCCCAGCAGGCTACCATACCTGGGAGGGCCTGTCATTCCCAATGGGCTCGCAAATTGCGAGAGGCTCATTAATATTAATGAGCCTCGCAATTTGCGACCCCATTGGGAATCGCAAACAGTGTTAAGCACACTGTTGTACATGGCAAATTGCACCTCGCAAATTGCGACTCGCAAATTAGTCGCAATTTGCGAGGCGCAATTTTGCTGGTTGTACATCTGGCCCTTTGTGTGTTACCTGTTTTGTAGTGGCTGGTTGGATGAAACTCTTACTATGGCAATTAAAGCGTGGAAGTTTAGCTTTAGTGATTATGTCAAACAACTTTTTCTCTTTCAATACATATCTCTCCTGCTTCAGTTCTGTGTATAGTTTCGATCTATGTTCCAGGACATCTAGTAGACGTGTCTTTATATTTCGTTATCCACATGTTGTTTGGTCACGAAGTTGTATAGTCACACTGGCTCAGTAATTTCAAAGGAGTTTCCTTGCTACTGCATGAAATGAAGAAGGCTGTCAACATGTTTATTAAAACGTTCCCCTCTCTTTCCCACAAGTTTGTGTTAATGAACAGTTTCATGATGGTTTATTAATTTTGAATTTGTCATCTCTCTGAAAACATTGCAAATAGAAAGGATTTCATGATAAACTAGCTGCCATTGAGCAACATATTAACTTTTATCAATCAATCAGTCAGACTTTATTGGGCTTTTGCAGAAAACCATAAAAGTCAAAATATTACCATAAATATACATCATTTAAAATTTGTTAACAATACATCTACCACATCACCTTTAAATACAATAAAATTAATACTTGCTTAACAAGGACAATTTAAAAAGGTCAAGAAGGTTCATAAATACAAGATAAAAAAGTATCACAGGGACACATCCAGGCATGATTATACCTCATCTGTTAGTCACAACTATATCGAAGTCTAACAGCAGACCTTAAGAAGCTAAGAACATAAAGTACAGTGTTACCTGAAAGCATTTGTAAAAAGATAAAAGCAGGTCGAACCTGCCTAAAGTTTGCCTTTTAATAGGCAAACTTCCTGGGTACCTCATAGAAACTACAAAGCATTAAAAAGTGAAACATGTCTTGTGGAGACTTTCTGTCGCAGCCACAGGGCAAAAGACTCTGACCCTTATTAGCCCCACGCGGGTAAGTAAGGAGAAAATGGAAAAGGTCCAAACGGAACCTGGTCAGTAAAACACGGTCATAGCAATTTTTGATCCAAGAAAGATACGGCTCAGTTGATTGCACAGTTTTCAATATAATGTGCCTACGGGCGTTGGGCTTCCCCAGGGCCACATCTTCTCTGTCCAGCGTCCGCTTTCGAAAAAAGGACTCCTTCACCCAACAAAAATCCTTCCTACAAATGTTTTCTGGATTAATAAATAGGTCTGACCTTCCCAGACTCATAAAACACTCCCTGATATACTTAAACCAAGGGATATGATAAAAATGATCAAGGGTCAGACAGTCTCTATGCTTAAAATAATCTCCTTCCTGAACCAAATTTTCATCCATAACGAAAGGGGACGATAAGCCAACATATCAGAGAGATAGTACATACCTAATTCTTCATGAGCTACAAAGGTGGAAGTGCCCTGTGGTAGACATTTAGGCCGTCTCAGGAAGTTGTTTTCTACAATTTGCAACTCGTCATCGGCAATATAGCCCCAAATCTAACTACCAAAGGTCACCTTGGAGCTAAACTTGCCCTTGTATTTCTGCAAAAGGGCCCCATTGGGTCTAGTGCCCAGTCTGGAAGCAAAATTAAAAACAGCAGTGTTGGCCCTTACGTAATCCCCTTTCTTTCTACTAATAAGAGGCCACCATTTCAAAGCGGAATCGAATAATACCCCCAAGTATGAAAAACCTTTAGTCTTGGGGACTGGGGTGGACCCAACCATAAAGGAGTAAGGTTTTCTTGAGCAGGGTCCCATTTACATCACATAAGATTTATTGTTGTTAACCAACAGATCCAGGTCTTCCATGAAGTGAAGCATCAGCAATGTTTTGGCGAATCAACATCTCCAAGTTCATCTTGTTCGATGTTGATGACCAGAATTTATCAAGTTGCACAGGTATAGGTGTCAAATTTTTGATGCAGGAGATGTCAATTGTTCCACTTATAGACATTCGTCTGATTCTCTCAAATTCTTTGACAGATAGTTCAAGATAACTGTCAAAGACAATGTGCAGTTCTTGCAAGGTGCACGCTGACTTTGATATCTGTAGAACAGTCTGAACGACCTCTCTGAATTTTTGCATGGATGAAATCTTGACCATTCGCAATTGTGACATTTAGTCTACAACAACAGCAGTTTTCAATGAGGACACCTTTTCGAATTTAAATTGTTTAGGTGAGAGATTTTTTGTTAGCTCTTGCACGAGTTTGTGCTTCACTGGTTTGGTTGCAGCATCTCCATAAAATAATGTGTTTGTTGGAAAAAGATCATGCAACAGAATGTCCTTGATAAATTCACCCCTTTCTTTTGGTACATCCATCTCTCTATCGGCCAGATGTACGAACAATTTTAGCATGCACAAACGGGTTAGCAACCTGTTTGCGCATGCTAAAATTGTCATGGCCATGTACCAACGCAATTTTGCGAGTCGCAAATGAATTGCGACTCGCAAAAAAGTGTTTAGAGACTTGCTATTTGGAAGGGGCGTTCCCTTCCAAATAGCGAGTCTCACACCCATGTACTAATGTTTTGCGACTTCAAGTAGGTGGTAATGCATTCGCAAATGGGAAAGGGTCCCCAGGGGACCCCTTCCCCTTTGCAAATGCATGCAAAATTATTTTTTAAGGGCAGGCAGTGGTCCCAGGGACCACTACCTGCCCTTAAAAAATGAAACGAAAACGTTTCATTTTCTTTTTTTTAAATGCATCCCGTTTTCCTTTAAGGAAGACGGGCTGCATTTTTTTTTTAAAACACTGCTTTATTTAAAAGCAGTCCCAGACATGGTGGTCTGCTGAGCCCAGCAGGCCACCATACCTGGGAGGGCCTGTCATTCCCAATGGGCTCGCAAATTGCGAGAGGCTCATTAATATTAGTGAGCCTCGCAATTTGCGACCCCATTGGGAATCGCAAACAGTGTTAAGCACACTGTTGTACATGGCAAATTGCACCTCGCAAATTGCGACTCGCAAATTAGTCGCAATTTGCGAGGCGCAATTTTGCTGGTCGTACATCTGGCCCTTTGTGTGTTACCTGTTCTGTAGTGGCTGGTTGGATGAAACTCTTACTATGGCAATTAAAGCGTGGAAGTTTAGCTTTAGTGATTATGTCAAACAACTTTTTCTCTTTCAATACATATCTCTCCTGCTTCAGTTCTGTGTATAGTTTCGATCTATGTTCCAGGACATCTAGTAGACGTGTCTTTATATTTCGTTATCCACATGTTGTTTGAGCCAATGTGACTATACAACTTCCGGACCAGTCATTTCAAAGGAGTTTCCTTGCTGCTGCATGAAATGAAGAAGGCTGTCAACATGTTTATTAAAACGTTCCCCTCTCTTTCCCACAAGTTTGTGTTAATGAACAGTTTCATGATGGTTTATTAATTTTGAATTTGTCATCTCTCTGAAAACATTGCAAATAGAAAGGATTTCATGATAAACTAGCTGCCATTGAGCAACATATTAACTTTTATCAATCAATCAGTCAGACTTTATTGGGCTTTTGCAGAAAACCATAAAAGTCAAAATATACCATAAATATACATCATTTAAAATCTGTTAACAATACATCTACCACATCACCTTTAAATACAATAAAATTAATACTTGCTTAACAAGGACAATTTAAAAAGGTCAAGAAGGTTCATAAATACAAGATAAAAAAGTATCACAGGGACACATTCAGGCATGATTATACCTCATCTGTTAGTCACAACTATATCTAAGCCTAACAGCAGACCTTAAGAAGCTAAGAACATAAAGTACAGTGTTACCTGAAAGCATTTGTAAAAAGATAAAAGCAGGTCGAACCTGCCTAAAGTTTGCCTTTTAATAGGCAAACTTCCTGGGTACCTCATAGAAACTACAAAACATTAAAAAGTGAAACATGTCTTGTGGAGACTTTCTGTCGCAGCCACAGGGCAAAAGACTCTGACCCTTATTAGCCCCACGCGGGTAAGTAAGGAGAAAATGGAAAAGGTCCAAACGGAACCTGGTCAGTAAAACACGGTCATAGCAATTTTTGATCCAAGAAAGATACGGCTCAGTTGATTGCACAGTTTTCAATATAATATGCCTACGGGCGTTGGGCTTCCCCAGGGCCACATCTTCTCTGTCCAGCGTCCGCTTTCGAAAAAAGGACTCCTTGACCCAACAAAAATCCTTCCTACAAATGTTTTCTGGATAAATAAATAGGTCTGCCCTTCCCAGACTCATAAAACACTCCCTGATATACTTAAACCAAGGGATATGATAAAAATGATCAAGGGTCAGACAGTCTCTATGCTTAAAATAATCTCCTTCCTGAACCAAATTTTCATCCATAACGAAAGGGGACGATAAGCCAACATATCAGAGAGATAGGCCATACCTAATTCTTCATGAGCTACAAAGGTGGAAGTGCCCTGTGGTAGACATTAAGGCCGTCTCAGGAAGTTGTTTTCTACAATTTGCAACTCGTCATCGGCAATATAGCCCCAAATCTAACTACCAAAGGTCACCTTGGTACACTTGCCCTTGTATTTCTGCAAAAGGGCCCCATTGGGTCTATTGCCCAGTCTGGAAGCAAAATTAAAAACAGCAGCGTTGGCCCTTACGTAATCCCCTTTCTTTCTACTAATAAGAGGCCACCATTTCAAAGCGGAATCGAATAATACCCCCAAGTATGAAAAACCTTTAGTCTTGGGGACTGGGGTGGACCCAACCATAAAGGAGTAAGATTTTCTTGAGCAGGGTCCCATTTGCATCACATAAGATTTATTGTTGTTAACCAACAGATCCAGGTCTTCCACTGAAGTGGACAAAAGAATTCAACAAAATTTGCAGCCCCCTAGCTGCCCGAGCCATAAGGACGGCATCGTAAGTGTACAATAGTACGAGCAGACTTCGCTGTCCCACCTGGGGGCAGTCCACTTTTAACTTCAAGACGACCTGCTCCAGGTTGTTAACATATAAATTAAAAAGAAAAGGAGCCAGGATACAGCCCTGCCGGACCCCTCTCTGTATTGAGAACTGTTGGGTAACCTTAAAATCTTTTGTGTAACGAACAACCGCCTTAGTATCTCTATGGAGATCCCTTAAAAAAAGAACAATGTCTCTGTCTACTCCAATGAACAACATAATCTGCCAGAGCTTGGTTCTGTTAACGCGATCGAACGCGGAAGACAGATCCATGAAGGCCAGATGGATGATACCGGAACGGGCAGCGGTGTACTTGTTAAGGATCATATAAAGATTCAAACATTGATCCACCATTGAACGTCCAGGGCGAAAGCCGTACTGGACTTATGATAAAATATTATTTTCATCTGCCCACCCAGAAAGCCTATCTAGTAGAATGCATCAAACCACCTTTACTACCGAGTCAAGCAGGGAGATTGGCCTATAACAGTACGTACTGTCTCTATCTCACTTTTTGAAAACAGGGACGATGGTAGATATCTCCCAAGTACCCGGAGGACCAGTTACAACTGCTGCGTTTAGGACCGAAGTGAGGGCCAGTCCCCAGATAGCCATGTTAGAGAAGTAAAGATCAGGTGGAATCCCGTCTGGACCTGGGGCCTTGTTTTTAGACAATTCTGCAATGCCCTTTCTTACTTCCTCCATTGTGAACACCACAGCAGATTTCCGTTCACCCAGGCCCCGGCCTTCACACAAAATGGATGAAGACTGAAACATTTCCTCAAAGTGCCCTACCCAATCGTCCTCTGTAATATGGGCGTCCAGTAAGTTAGCAGTATCCGCTGCAAAAAAGTACTATTTACGATGCTTCAAAACTTTGAACTGCTCTTCAAAGTACTAGCCTCGATAAGGTCTGACCAGGCCTCGTCCTTCAGGACAGCTTTGCGTCTTGCCATTTCAGTCTTATGCCAGCTGCCGCATTCCTTAACTAATCACTTTTCACTCTTACATGTCTGACCAACAATTCCCTTGGTGCTTTTCTGTGATTTCTGGCTCGTCTGGTCCATTTTCTTATCTGGAGCCACAGCATTGAACCTTCCCTTCCCTCTCTGTCTTTCACCACAAAATGTCTTTGGGTGAATTTTTTGTAGTGGTGTGGTTTTTCCACCTCTAGCTTCTTCACTGTTTCCAAATACCAAAACCCAGGTCTCAGGTAGTTTATGCAATTGAATTAGCAAAACACAGTAATCAGTGAGTCCACAGTCTTCATGTGCAGCTCCCAATCACCTTCCCGATAAGCATGTACCAGGTTTTTCATTAGAGGTATGATGTGTAAAATATTTCCCCAGTACTTGCAAAGTTCTGATTTTTCTTCACATTCTTTGACAAACTCTACAAACTTGTTTTTTCAGGTTTTCTGATTTTGAACTGAGAGTATTGAACATTGCCTAGCATTGCATTATGTCTTTTGAATGAAGTGCACCCTGTGCCTTGTTCACTTCTGAGATAAGATATGCAAAACCTAATTTGTCATTCTTGTTCCAGAAAGCATTCCTACGGAATGTTTCTATAGCCTCAGATATGATGAGCAGTAACGAACAAACATAACGAGTTCCGCTCAAAACTGACTGGACAGTTTTGCTTCAAAAGATTTCAGCCTCAATAAGTGCATCGTCTATGCCCAGGGATGTGGAATTCCTATAGCCCGACGCCCAGGACATATTGTTTGAGGTCAAGGGCAACAAGTTTTCATGTGTATTTTGTCCTTGGGACAAGTAGGCCCAACCCCCTACAGCACAAACCCTTTGGCTGCCAGTTTACAACACCACATTATGGATCAGGGAAAGGCATTGTCTACAGTTAAGGTAATGTTTGTGTCCATGTGTTAATGCTGCTCAAACTTGTATTTATGGTTCATTAATGCAAAACCTTTATTATTAAGGTGAGCGCTCTCAGTAAATGTTGTAAGCTCAAACTGCACTACTGACAGTGGTTCCAGTATAAAAAAGTGTATACACGTTTTCAATGTTTAGCAATATGAGGCTATGTATACTGCTCCCAGAATGCTCTCTGATTAGATGCAAATATTTTCAGAAGGTTGACAGCAAGATTGATGATTCCTTGCTTTCAAAATAGAATGTTCACAAACAAATGCAAAAACATTTAACTAAACTACTGTAAACTTTTAGGTACCATTTCTTTGCAGCATCATCTACTAAAATGTGTTGATGTATGCTAGTATTTCCCAAAAATACTCATAATGGAAAATCAGTGTAAGCACTTTTAATAAGATTATGGGAAACATAAACAAGCATTGGTAAAGCCAGTAAGTCTGATATTGTTGGTCAGCCTTTTGGTTTTGTCAATATGTGACTTGTTTTGGCATGGTTTTTGTAAAACCTTATTGGTGTGGGAGCTGCCGGGCCCTCACCATTTTAGCAAACATTGGCAAAAGCAAAAATTGTTTTGGTCTCAAAAAGGACACATTGCCACAGTAGTTTCTGGCACTGAACAAAACGATTGTGTCTCGATATGCTCCTTGTGAAAGAACAGAATGCTGTCACTCACAGTGAAGCTAGCTGATAGACAGAGAGAGAGAGACAGAATTTTAATAAACACAAAAGGTCATGGTTAACCCAAGACCTAATTAGGGGCCCAATAATTAAATAAAGTTTCAAAAGTGCACCCATGTCCTTGCATTAAGTGCGGATATATATCTTTCGTAAATTCACAAGACTTTACAGAAGTAGGCCAAGAAATAGTACTCCTAGAAAATATTTGTGAACTAAATTTTAGCATGAGCAAATATGCAGGTGTAGATTTGCTCATGCGAAAATCTGCGTTTGCAAGTTCACTTTCCCTCCAACCACTTTTTAACCCAACCCTGGAAGAAGTTTTATGTCTGCCATTGTCAGGAGTAAATTTCCAACCTTTCTAAGTTTGAGAAAAGATTAGAGATGAGTTGGTGAAAACCCTTAAAACAATTAACATGCAAGTTAGTAGGTTTGCACAGGCTCAAAAGGGCATTCCAACCCTGGAACTGTTGCTTACCATTACCTTCAGCCCCAGTATATAGATCTGCATAAACATGGCAACATAAGGGATTTGCTAGTATTCAAACCCTACTATGGAAGGAGTCCTGGCATAATCGGAGGGGAAACAGTCGGAACACTGCAGCCTTAGCCATGCGTGTTCCGACATCGCAAGCGTAACCACGCTTCCCTTAACCACGCATATGCGTGGTTAAGGCTTATGCGCGGTCTAGTTGCTGGCTGCAGCTCGGTGGAACAGCAGGAAGCAGGAAGAGGAAAGATCAGGACAAGGCAGTGAGGTAAGTGGGGTTTTGGTGGAGTGGGGGTAGTTTGTAGGGGTTGGGGGTAGTTTTCATGGCTTGGAGGTGTTCGGGTAGTTTTCAGGGCTGGGGGGTCGGAGTTTTAGAGCTCAGGGCACGGGACAGGAAAGGGGCAGTTTACAGGCTAAAGGGGCAGTTGGGCTGGGACAGGGGGTAGGTGAGGGTAGATTTTAGGGGGTTGGGGCTGATTTTAGGGCTCAGGGAGAGGGGCTGAGGTCGGAGTAGTTTTTAGGGGGCTGAGCTTTAGGGCTCGGCAAGGGATAAGAAAGGGGCAGTTTTCAGGTCGAGAGGGCAGTTGGGCTGGGGCAGGGGGAAGTGGGGGTAGGTTTTGGGGTGGGGCCTGGATTTAGTGCTCAGGGAGGGAGGCTGTGGTCGGAGTAGCTTTTAGGGGCTGGGGGTCGACTATTGAGGTTCAGGATAAGGGGGTCAGGAAAGATTATAGGGCGGGTAAAATAGACCGCAGGAGGGCCGAATTTGAGGGCTCAGGGCAGAGGGGCAGGAGTGTGATCTTTATCACACATGTCCCTTTACCAATCATATCTTTACCACGAAATTGCGTGGTAAAGGCATGTGTGGTAAAGACGTGGTCGTGGTTAAGACCACGTGGTTCAGGCATGCGTTGTTGAGGTATGTGTTGTTCCATCACACAACCTAATCAGAGAGGCTATTTCAGAGCTCTTATATAATGAGATTGCTGCCATAATTTGTCGCCGCATTACATGGAACAAAAGGGACAAGTGGATTTTGTTACAGGACAAGTAGATTTATGAAGCAACCTGCCCCATGGACACGTAGATATTTTATTAAATTCCACACCCCTGTATGCCACTTCTATTTCTAGAGTTGCCCCCCCCTTTTCTTTCCTTTTTAGTGGCTATGCAGGTTTTCTGTGGAAGATATATGGAGGGGGGACTGAGAGACTTTCTAATGGGTCTATGGTCAGTTGTTTGTTATTTGGTCTTGGAGAAGTAACCTTAATTATAGTGAGATGTGTCCCGCCTGAGAGTGTGATAATACAGTGGTGAGTGATCAGAGGCTGTGCAAAAGGAAAACCCTTGAGTTATAAAGGATGATTAATCCAAGAAGTATTGATTGAATAGTTTTAAGCAATGAGAGGTCGAGTGCTAGGGGAGATAAGAGAAGACTGATGATGGTGATGTAGCCATCGAAAACATATTTTCTCTTTTTGGTTTATTTCACAGAAAGGATTTCTCTCTCTGATTGACGAAGAGTGACCCAGTGGAATACATCCATGTGGGAGTTGAGGTAAAAGGCACCCGATTTGGGTCAGGACCAGATATATTAGGGATCTTTACCCTGACGAATGCCAACGTGACCCATAGAGGCACATCATAATGGCAGAAACATGTTGGTTTATGCAGTAGGGGCATAGGGGTCGTTACCTCCCCTGTAGTTCCCCTCTATGTCAATTTTTAATCCTACCAAGGGAACACGAGAATAATTAAAACAAATTGGGTGTTCCCCTAGGTAGTTTTAATCTACTTTTTCCTGCACATTAGATCCCTTCTTGAGGGAATATTCCTTCCTCTAATTTGTTTTTCTTTAAGTCTGTCTTTTTGTTACTCTGCCCTTTCCACACTCTTCATCATTTTTTATAAAAAAGAATGAGCTCCGTCCAGTGCGTTGGTCTGCGCCTGGACGTATGATGCGGCCCAATGATGAAGCATGACACTGAAAAGTGTGTGAGGGCAGTATTAAGAAATTAAAGATGTTCCCTTGTATGACCCTCTTGGTCTATGTTTTTTAGATGTTAGTGCTTCTCTGTTTAGTGAGTATGAACTTGTAGAAGGGGAATCAGAGAAGGCATTTTCCCTATTCTCCTTGGTTGTGATTTGGGGTGTAAAATATTTCCCCAGTACTTGCAAAGTTCTGATTTTCCTTCACATTCTTTGACAAACTCTACAAACTTGTTTTTTCAGGTTTTCTGATTTTGAACTGAGAGTATTGAACATTGCCTAGCATTGCATTATGTCTTTTGAATGAAGTGCACCCTGTGCCTTGTTCACTTCTGAGATAAGATATGCAAAACCTAATTTGTCATTCTTGTTCCAGAAAGCATTCCTACTGAATGTTTCTATAGCCTCAGATATGATGAGCATACCTTGTAACGAACAAACATAACGAGTTCCGCTCAATACTGACTGGACAGTTTTGCTTCAAAAGATTTCAGCCTCAATAAGTGCATCGTCTATGCCACTTCTATTTCTAGAGTTGCCCCCCCCTTTTTCTTTCCTTTTTAGTGGCTATGCAGGTCTTCTGTGGAAGATATATGGAGGGGGGACTGAGAGACTTTCTAATGGGTCTATGGTCAGTTGTTTGTTATTTGGTCTTGGAGAAGTAACCTTAATTATAGTGAGATGTGTCCCGCCTGAGAGTGTGATAATACAGTGGTGAGTGATCAGAGGCTGTGCAAAAGGAAAACCCTTGAGTTATAAAGGATGATTAATCCAAGAAGTATTGATTGAATAGTTTTAAGCAATGAGAGGTCGAGTGCTAGGGGAGATAAGAGAAGACTGATGATGGTGATGTAGCCATCGAGAACATATTTTCTCTTTTTGGTTTATTTCACAGAAAGGATTTCTCTCTCTGATTGACGAAGAGTGACCCAGTGGAATACATCCATGTGGGAGTTGAGGTAAAAGGCACCCGATTTGGGTCAGGACCAGATATATTAGGGATCTTTACCCTGACGAATGCCAACGTGACCCATAGAGGCACATCATAATGGCAGAAACATGTTGGTTTATGCAGTAGGGGCATAGGGGTCGTTACCTCCCCTGTAGTTCCCCTCTATGTCAATTTTTAATCCTACCAAGGGAACACAAGAATAATTAAAACAAATTGGGTGTTCCCTAGGTAGTTTTAATCTACTTTTTCCTGCACATTAGATCCCTTCTTGAGGGAATATTCCTTCCTCTAATTTGTTTTTCTTTAAGTCTGTCTTTTTGTTACTCTGCCCTTTCCACACTCTTCATCATTTTTTATAAAAAAGAATGCGCTCCGTCCAGTGCGTTGGTCTGCGCCTGGACGTATGATGCGGCCCAATGATGAAGCATGACACTGAAAAGTGTGTGAGGGCAGTATTAAGAAATTAAAGATTTTCCCTTGTATGACCCTCTTGGTCTATGTTTTTTAGATGTTAGTGCTTCTCTGTTTAGTGAGTATGAACTTGTAGAAGGGGAATCAGAGAAGGCATTTTCCCTATTCTCCTTGGTTGTGATTTGGGGTGTAAAATATTTCCCCAGTACTTGCAAAGTTCTGATTTTTCTTCACATTCTTTGACAAACTCTACAAACTTGTTTTTTCAGGTTTTCTGATTTTGAACTGAGAGTATTGAACATTGCCTAGCATTGCATTATGTCTTTTGAATGAAGTGCACCCTGTGCCTTGTTCACTTCTGAGATAAGATATGCAAAACCTAATTTGTCATTCTTGTTCCAGAAAGCATTCCTACGGAATGTTTCTATAGCCTCAGATATGATGAGCATACCTTGTAACGAACAAACATAACGAGTTCCGCTCAATACTGACTGGACAGTTTTGCTTCAAAAGATTTCAGCCTCAATAAGTGCATCGTCTATGCCACATCCAGTGAGATAACGTCCTGCACACCGCAACGCAACTTTTGTCATGTGGAAAACACCCATCATTGGATAAAGATCATCAAATTCTACTAAATTGCTCATACAAATCTCAGCTACAATACGGAAAACACCTTCATCGCAGAAAATTGGCAGGATAGTCTGCTCTTCAAGCTGAGCACGCACATTTTGGAATTTATTTAGAGCTGTGTATGCTGTTGAGTAGTTTGTGACTGGAGATGGTATTACTGGTAAAAACCCAACCTTCTTCAGTGGGACGATATTCTGGGAGATCAGAGCATGAATTCCAGTCCACGGAGGAACTGGCTTTTCTTCATCCTTTAGTCCGCACCAAATAAGCAATATGATAAACTCAGTTAAATCAGCTTTGTGGACCACAGCATCAAGTAGAAGATCCATGTCCTCAGCCACTTTGAAGCTTTCTGGTAGACTGGGACATGTTGATGGCTTGTAGTGATTTTGCACACGTTGGCAAGGCAGTTAGGTTATAAGTTTGCAGCTTTGTTTGTTTATACCTACAGCTGACACAGCTTGTTTTCCAGCAGCTGCTTCATTAGTACAGTCTTGAAAAAGCACCCTGGCAGTATCATGTGTGCTGGATGTTCCAGACAAAGAAGAGCTGTCTTCAAAATCAAAATTATCAAGAGCAGCAATTGTGAATTCTTTTCTGGTAGAGTGACTTGGAAGTGGTTTGCTGCCGGATTCACAAGATTTTACAGCATGAGCTGCTAACAAGTTCCTGCTCCATACTATGTCATTATAAATTGTTGATACACGCATCCTATTCATTGAAGAGATTAGCTCTCTACTTTTGCACTTCTCATAGATTGCGTGGGCAGTCATCATGTGTAGCAGAGTTTTCTTTTGCCGTAATGTAATTCATAAAACATGATTTGGAAAAAGACAGTAAATTTGCACAGCATAAGCCTGTTGGTTCATGGGATTGTCTTCCACTTTTTCGCTTATATTTTCAAAGCCATCATCAGTGTTGTTGGCTTGTGTTCCGAACTCAAGAACTTTAGTTTGTAACAGTTTTACTTTGCTGATATTAAACAATGATGTAAAAAATGTTAAGACAACATCAGGCATTCTTGTTGACTCCCATGATTTGGGGAGCTCTGGGGCATCACAAAATTTGTCTTTAATGGTTTCTGCTGAATGTACTGAATCCTGTGATCTTATTTTGGCAGCAAGAACTTCAGGAGTCAAATCAGCTGAGACCACCATGAGTGGCTCATTCTTTTTGTTAGACTGACAAAAACAAATTCTGTCATTGTACATTCTCACCAGAAAAATCTCAAGTTCATTATTATGGATCAATACAGTTTCACCAATGATGACCATTATGTCTCTAATCTCACTGAGTGTGAACCCGTAGCAAGCACTCAAGAGTGGCTTTAAAACTTCATTTGCTTTTTCAAGGAGTGCAAACTTAGCTGAAGGCTACGTTGCTGCTGGGAGCTCATCGTACATTCATATTTTCGAATGTATGCACGCATGCAGTTCAGGTGGGCATACAAATCCACTACAAATGCATTCACCTCGCTGTTTAGATCAGTTGCTCGGGAGAAAACTTCATCATGGTAGAAACTAGCTGAAGATAAAAACATGTTTGCCCTTTGAGACTCACATACTCTGTACTTTGTTCTTTCATCAATCCCTTTGGCCCTTGTTCTAGCTAAACCACAGATAACACATTGAAGATCCTCTGCTTTCTGATCAGTTGTTGGAGGTAGACGAGGGGTAGCTAGGTATTGAATTTGGTTGTCGTCGCTTTCTCAGAAGACTCGGATTCTTGTTGTGATCCACTGGTTTCTGCTACTTTTTGCAAATAAAATCCAGGCCTTTTTTCCATTGCATAGGACTTGTAACACTTGTTACAATGATAAAATATTTGGTCCTCTTCATCCATCTTTTTCTTTTGGCCATTGGAGTAACCGGGACTATTCTTCCGGGATTGGGACATTCTAGAGGTGCCATATTGGTTTGTGCGCACTCTAGTCTTTCTGTCCAAATGTTGTTAAATAGGGCCGCGTGTGGATGCCGTGAGGCTTCAGCACCTGTTGTGTTGGCCTGTGTAAAGATTGAAAACTGTTGCTAATTTGCTTTTTGCACAATTTTGAACAATTTTTAACTGTTAAAACGAGGGAGGGGAGGAGCTAAAATTAATTTTGGGCATAGGAGTTACCGGAACTATTCTTCCGGGTTGGGACATTCTAGAGGCACCATTTTGGTTCATGTGTGCGCTAGTCTTTCTGCCCACATGTTGTTAAATAGGGCCGCGGTGTGGACGTGCAGCAAGTGCGCCGTTGGCGCGCCAAAGGCAAGCCCATCTGCGCCCATCAGCGTCCCGGAAGCGTCCAGCACCAGCCCCCTATTTCCTAGGAAAGCTCTATTTTGCACAGTTTAGCGCCTAAATTTCCATGTTCACCTCATTGTTCACACAATATGCTACTGAAAGACTTTGCATGTCGACACTGTGCGGGGTCTCCTATTGAATCAGTTAATGGTATAGCCTCTACCATCTCCCGCAGATCTAACCTATTATTAGCACAGTTCTCTGCTGTACTACTGAACATGCCCTCATTACAAAAACATGAAATGCAGGCTTTTGACTTTTTAAACGATGGAAAGCTGGACACAATGTTTCTCACCGAAACATGGCTTTCAAAGTGGGCCAATCCGACTTTAGCTACTGCCATTCCAACTGGCTACAAAATTCTCAGGAAAGACCGTCAAAAAGGTAGAGGTGGTGGGGTAGCAATAGTCTATAAAAGTGAGTCTGAATGTGTAGCATTCCCTATCGAGAGACTAGTAGAGGCTGAAGCAATGGGATCTGCCTGACCTTGTCCCCACAACAGTCTATGGCGAGTGCTCTTATTTACAGCCTTCCTGATCATGCTGGTCCATGCCTGAAATCACTAGGAAGCACACTGGCCTCTTGGGCTCTCAGGTATGCTCATTTTGTAGTTCTCAGGGACTTTAATGTCTATATGGATAATCCTTCTGACCCAGCAGTCTCCTTACTTCTAGATACTATGTCATCCTTTGCACTTGAGCAACAGATATTCGGTCCAACTCGCCAAGCTGGCCATACATTAGATCAGGTTTTTTCCAATCTGAGCCTGGAATTTTCCGAGCCTGCTCCTCTTGTGTGGTCTGATCGCCACATAATCCAATCTAATTGGCCAAGAACATCAAAAGGGCATTCTATCATGGAGAACACCTGGGCTTACTCTCGCGCTTTCCATAAAGTCCAGCAAAATGATCTGATTCAAGAGCATGAAGCAAACACTCCGGCCCTTTCTGGTTCCTTCGAATCAGATGCCGTGTGCTCGGATGATTGGATTCAAGGTACTATTAATGAGCTAGTCCCAATTTCCGCATTTCATTTTTATAGGACTAAACCAACAACTCCTTGGTTTAATGCGGTCCTTAGATTAAGTAAAAAACAATGTAAACATCTTGAAAGAAAATGGAGGCATAACTACAGCTCAGATGATAAAATTATCTATAAGCTAGCACTGAAGGACTATCACTCAGAAGTGCATCTAGGCAAAACAGTCTTCTTTGAGAAGAAGATTGCCGAAGCTTGTAATAAATCCAAAGAGATTTTTAAAATTGCGAAAACCCGTTTTAAGCCTGTGATCATCTCTATAGATTGCCATCCTTCGGCAGAATGGTGTGATGAGCTAGAACTATTTTTTTCATGATAAAATCTCCACCATTGAAGCAAATCTGCTCATAGATGTGCAATCAGCAATAATCCACTCTGAAACAACAAAGGTTTCTACTCCTACCAAGGGGAGTCCAACCCTCGCTGATTTCTGCCATTTGCCTCTAGAGGATTCCTTGGCTGCTATTAAGAGTCTGAAGTTGGGTTCCCCTACGGATCCATGCCCTGCCGCAATTTCGGCTAATGTAGCCCAGGTTATTAACCAGATTGTAAACAGAGTGCTAAACACCTCTTTACAATCTGGCAAGGTCCTGGCCCACTGGAAAAGTGCAAAAGTCATACCATTACTTAAAAAACCTACAGCGGACCCGAAAACGCCTGCTAATTATAGACACATCTCCCTTCGCCCTGCTTTTTCTAAAATGTTGGAAAAATCTGTCAACACACAATTGCTGCAATTTCTGGAGGAGAACAATATCCTACACCCTAGCCAGTCAGGTTTTAGGCCTCACTTCAGTACGGAAACTGCGCTTTTAGAAGTTGGAGAATCTGTAAGAGGCGCCCTGGACATAGGAGGCAAGGCCATCTTGATAATGCTGGACTTATCGGCGACCTTCGATACTGCTCATCAAAGGCTTCTTGATCACCTCTAGGCAATTGGGATTAAGAATATTGCTTTGAACTGGCTTATCTCTTTTCTGGACAGAAGAAGCCAAGATGTTTGGATGCCTCCTTTTTCTTCCAAAGCGTGCAAACTGATGGTTGGTGTACCCCAGGGCTCTGCTTTAAGCCCTACTTTAATGGTTATCCTACACCATTGACGGTACTGACAAAGGCTTTGGGAGCTAAAGTGATTTTTTATGCTGATGACACCCAGCTTCTCCTCTCCTGTGGAAAGGGAGAACGTTTGCTGGGGAGGCTATTATAAGCTGCCTCTCTAAGGTGTTCCAGTGGTTGGCAATTAATCAGTTAAAATGCAACCCGGTAAGACCGAGGTTATGATCTTCATTTTATCTTCCCCTGACCTATGGAGATCTTTCTGGATGAAGGGCGCTCCGCTTCCGGGCCCTCAACAGGGCTCAATAAGGAACTTGGGCATCAAATTTGATACTGCCCTTTCCTTCCAACCACAGATCCAGGCTCTAATAGGTTCTTGCTTTGGGACGCTTGGGATGCATGGTAAGGTGCCCCGTGTACGGCATCCAATTTCAATTGGGGTCCTGAGGGCAATTGTAGAGCAGACAAGAGTCACGTGCACTGCCGCCTGAGTCCCGTGCGCTTCCACCTGATAGGCCCAGCTCTTCAGAGTGCTTTTCCGTTTGATGTTCTTTGGCGCCTTTAGGGTTTCAGAATTGTTAAGTGGGAAAGGAGGTTTGGGTATGGTGTTGGCCGACCTGGTGTGGCATACGAAGGGTTTCAAAGTGTATTTGAGGAGGTTGAAGACTGATGAGAAGGATAAGGGGACAGTGGTGTGCTTACACTGTTCGGTTGAGGCATGGGTTTGCCCGTGGTTGCAGTTGTGGGCCTTTTTGGAGTTAAGGGGCTGAGGTGAGGGCCCCATTTTCTTACACAAGAATGGTTCTGTAGTAAGCTTGGGGCAAGTGCTGAGAGTGTGTAGAAGATGCCTACTGGACTTGCCGGTACTGGACTTTGGCGCTCACTCATTTCAGAAAGGGGCAGCGATGGAGGGTTTCCAGCTGGGAACGAGAGAAAACAAACTGAAGGGTTTTAGTTGGTGGTGGAGCAGTTGTGTATAAAGATATGTTCAGAGAGAAATGAGCTAACAGGTGTTTGCTTTATTGGCAAGTGCTCCTTGTGCAGAGTGTCACCAGTGGGATATATGGATCTGTGGGCACTACTTGGTGAAGGGGGCCAGGGTGCAGGCACAGAGGCCATCTGGAGGCAACGAGCTAGGGCTGGAAAAAGAAGGTGCCAAGGTGCATTGATTTGGCCTTGGTGGGATGCATTGGGGGCAACTGGTGCGGGCCTTATGGGAGTGCAAGGCAAAGTGGGGAATGCCTGAAGTTTTAGTCATTCATCTAGGGGAAAATGAAATGGTGCAATCCACGGGGCTTGATTTTTTTAAATCCATGAAGTTGGACTTGAAATGCTGATGGTCAACTGGGTTTTCACAGATGTTTTCTGAACTAGGCTTCTGCCTAGGAGGGTGTGGAATGTGCATGCAGCAGCTGGCTGCAATAAATAGAGCCAGGAAGGAGCTGAATGGAGAGATGACTGGTTTCTCCAAGACGAGAGAGGTGTGGGTGATAGCGCATTAGAGCATTCTTTTGAGTCCCCACATATGTCCAGGCTTGATTGGGTGCACTTGTCTTAGCAGAGAATTAACCTGTATTTGGGAGGGTTGACAAGGTCTTTGGAAGAGTAGGTGAAAGATTGTAAGAAGGGCTGAGTTGGGGGTGGGGGCAGTAATGACACCTCGTGGGAGTGTCTTTCTGGTGGCGGAGAAAGGCAAGTTGTTCCGATGATGGGAGAAAGTTTGGGTGGCTAAAAAGAAGGGGAGGGAACAACGCAGTGATGTGATGACCATAGTGCGGCCCACGTAGTGTCAACGCATATGGCAGCAACCACACTTTTCTTTGCACTTGATGCCGAGCTGAAGCCCACCCTGGTACATGTTTTGGGGGTTGGGAGTGGGTGTTTTATTGTCCTGGTGCTGTTATTGTTGTGTATTGTCGTCGCTGTAGGGCAAGTGGAGGAAGGAAAATTATTCAGCTGATTGGGGGAAAGATGTGGGGGTGTAAGAACGATCAAAGAACAATGTAGCCAAGTTTTGGGGCAAGTATGAGGGCCTTGTCCAGGAGTGGACAGGCATGTGAAGATTGTTAATGTGGGTTCCAGTGTGAGGACCATAGGGACTCATGGCATTCCAAAGGATGTGTGTGGTTCAGAAGCGCTTGGGGTTGGGATGTTAGGGGTGGGAGATACTTAGATTCGGTGGATTGGTTCAGTACCTTTTGTTAGCCAAGTTGACAGGGTAGCTTGTGCGGCTCAGATGAAGGGCTAGGTACTCTGCCTGCAGTTGTAAATAAAGCTGACTTTTGCACTCAAAGCAAGCAGAGTGGTGTGATCCTTTCCTCCCAAACCACATTTTATAAGGAGGGTAAGAAAGTGCAGAAAAGCAGTTACTGATATGGGTGCCAGTTATTCTTCTTCTTGTTTCAAATGACTTTTTCCACATTGACTTTATCACCTCTAGTCTAATCCTTGCCATGGATCACTCTGCCAATAGGGGAATTCCTTAGATCTTTGAGGAGCTGCTAAACATCTTGACATTCACTGATTTTGTCAACAAGAAAAGTACTGACTTCATAAATATCGACACAAAACCCCAATATAAATGAATTTGACACTGAACAGTGTCAGCTTAGAAGAATTGTCAGTAAGAAGAGATGACCCCACTCCCCCCCATAGATTTTCCTTTATTTCTCAAGATGGACAAGACCGCAGAGGTGGTGCCTTCCACTGCAGCTCTGGAATTAGTCATAAACTGCAGCACTACAGTGAGGCAGGTGTATGAAATAAGGTAATGCTCAGGACGGGCTGAGCTTGCAAGGCTGCATACAAGAGATGACTTTGTGAGGCCGACCTTGCACTACTTTACTGGCCCTTGCTTGGACTGTCACCCCGCTTTCCCCGAATGCCATTATCTGGCAGTGTCACCATTTTAAGTCTGCGATGCTGCGAGCGCAAGGTAAGTGGGTTTCTTTTTTTTATTTCATTTTTTCTCCTCGTCGTCTGTCGACTTCCTCCCCACCCCGCCCCACTGCTCTTACCTGCACGGGCCGCTCCTGAAAGGCTTCCCATAGACGTCAAGAGGGTCGTCCAGTTGAGGAGCGAGAGCACTGCCATGCAATGCCTTGTGAACCAGGCAGACTGTTCTAAAGTTGGCCAGCTGCGTGTTGATCAGCTAGTTTAGAGAAAGTGGCTCTGTTATAATGCGTTGTAAAAGATAAGGCCAAGAATGAGACGAGCCACATTGTTTTGTGCCCTCTGAAACTTTTCTATTTGTTTGACATTGAGCCCTCTATACTATGGGAGTAGATGGTCCTAGAGAGGGCATGTGCAAGGATGAGTACCATGCATTGGTGTTCCTGCAGTAGAGGGAGGGTTCAATGGCAGAATTGGAAGAGCACATACATTGTTATGCTTCAGATCTATAGGAGAATTGGTAGCTCAAAGTGGAATGCAGCACTTAGAATGGGGAGTGGGAAGCATCATGGGAGCTGCAATTATGCAGTTATGCAACAAGATATATGTTTTGGATCCATTTATACAAAGTAAATTGAGGTCCTCCTTGGCATCAACTGGTTGACAAATTGTAGCCATTCTTTCTTGGTTTGATGGTATGTAGATCTTAAGGTGCCTAATAAAATGAATGTGTCCATCTTTAACGCAACTGGTGCTCAGATAAAGTGCTCTGATACCTTCGGGTCAATTTTGCGCAATATAAAACTCCGAAAAACCCCCAACATATTCTCAGTGTAGGTAATTACCATCTTTTGTCTTATTTCCCAGCATCATAACACTGGTTTAACCCTGATTGGCGCAATTAACTTTCCTATAAGGCCAGAGGATGTGGTGAAGAAGTACACCCCTGGCATTAAAAGCCACTTATGGACAGCAGCACCTGTTGCACCATCCACTGCAGTGGCAGTGAAAACATATTTATTTATTTATTTATTTGAAAAGTTTTATAGAGCGCGAACAAGACCCAAAGGAGTATCAGAGCGCTGTACAGAGTTGGCGCCAGCAAGTATACAAAAACATAAAGAAGGTAGGTGAAGTTATAACCTGTGGGAAAACATTCAAGAATACAGAGTAGGGTGTATCAGAGGTGCCATAGAGCACTCCGAGTAAAACATCATACAGTAGAAAGAACCAAGAGGTGCGATGTGCATCAAGGAATTTTAACAAAAAGGAAACGAGCAAAATCAACAGTTAATGCAGTAAAAGGAGCTAACGAGGACTAGAACAAAAAGAAGGTAAAACATATAATAGAACATCAGTGAATATTTCAAGATTTTGGTTATTAACAAAACACACGAGCATGATCAACGCGTTAACGTTCGTTCATTAGTAGTCTTTTGACCAGTTTTTTTAAAGGAATTAGTGGAAGGATTAGATCTGATCTCGGGTGGCAAGGAATTCCAGATTCTCGGGGCAAGACCGGTGAACGCACGGTTGTACGATCTTTTCTTTTTGAATCTTGGAGGTTTCAAGAGAAGGGTGGACGTACTTCTGAGGTTCCGGCTGGAGCCCGATAGCTCAAGCTTATTTGCTAGGTAGTATGGGGTATTGTGGTGTATGGCTTGATGAGTCAGACAAGCTATCTTGAGTCGGATTCTGGCTTCAATAGATAACCAATTTAGTTGCAAAAGGTCGGGTGAAATGTGATCAAATTTCCTCGAGCCCGTTAAAAGTCTGGCCGATGCGTTCAAGGTAGCTCTGAGTGGGGCCAAGCTAGCTTTGGGAAGACCTGCGAGGGTCACCAGCCCATATTCCAATCTAGGGATAATCAGGGATTGAACCGCCGGCCTGAGATCTTCGGGGGGGGGGGAATGGTTTGATTTTCTTCAGTGTGTTGAGTTGGAAATTGGCTCCCCTAGTAGTAGCACTGATGTGTGCTTGCATGTTTAGGTGTTTATCCAAGGTGATACCTAAGGATTTGAACGAGTCCCATCCTATGTTGTAGGAGATCAATCAGGTTTTCATGTTTGATGGTATCGAAGGTCAGAGGACAGGTCCAGAAGGATCAGGAGACAAGGGACATTTTGGTCAAGGGCTCTCACGGCATCATCAACAATGTGAGTTAGTGCTGTTTCAGTGATGTGCCCTGCTCTGAATCCTGACTGATGAGGATCCAGGAGTTGATATTTCTCAATATGTTTGCAGAGCTGCGAATGTACGCATTTTTCAAGCAATTTAGCTAGAGTCATACTGCTGGTGATAGGTCGAAAGTTGTTTGGATCTGATAGGTCCGCGTTGGGCTTCTTAGGAATGGGAGTAACTTGCCCAACTTTTAGGCAGTCCAGAATCTTTCCCTGTAAGAGGGATTCATGAATGATCCTGGACCAAAGAGGGAGAAAGGCTGAGATTAAATCTTTATAGAGCTTGGCGGGTAGAGGATCACCAAAGTGGTTGGAGGGTTTGATGGATGCCATGTTGCGAAGTATCTCAGTGCAGTCTGGTAGGAGAAAACTGCTCCAAGAGGCGTTGTTTTTGAGAGAGCTGCCCAAAGGCGAGTATATTGTCGTGGATTCTGCCACCTCCCCTGATCCTGCGGGTGGCATCTTGTATAACGAAGTTGGGGTGGTAAGTAATAGCTCCAGCTCTATTTTCCTTGTTTTTTCAGCGAAGTGAGCTGTAAAATCATCACCACTAGGGAGCAGGGATAACGGAGTAGAGCTCTGGTTAGAAGATTGGTTAGATTGTTCCTTAATGATTTCGAAGAGTTTTTTTGGTCTATTTTTGGCTCCATCCAGTTGAATTCTGAAGTGTTCGGTTTTCGCCAAGTGTATGTGTTTGTTGTAAACGCTTCTCACTTTCCTCAGTTGAGAGAGATTTGTGGTGGAAGGCGAGTTTCTCCAGAGTCTCAGAGAGTCTTAGATTGCGCCGTTCATCATTTAGGGCACCATTAAACCATGGTTTAGAAAGTTTGACTGGAATCCTTTTGAGCTGTTTCGGAGCAATAGAATCAAGAATGTTAGAGAAAGTGTTAATGTAGTGCTCAGAAAGATCGTCAAGGTTGGTTAAATTGTGGGGGGGGCTGTAGTCTATTTTTGGTGATTGAAGTTATCATGTTGATGTCGAGGTCTCTCATATTGCAAGTCATTTGTTTCGCTTTAAGGGGTTGACCCTGTCGACCCAGTCCCTTGTCTAAGATGAGGAAGGGAATTTGAAAATGGTCAGACCAGTCACAGGGTAGGATTTCTCCTATTTGTATGCAGTTGTCTTTGGCAATGATGAGGTCGAGGGTGGTGCCTTTATTGTGAGTAGGGCCGTTACAGAGCTGTGAGAAATTGAGGTCAGAGAGGAAAGTCTTAAAGGAACAGACCATTGGATCATTTGTGTCATTCCAATGAAGGTTGAAGTCTCAGAGGAATATGTGGCAGAGTTGATCAGAGCTCGTGCTAATGACCTCCATGATTTGCTCTATGAAGACTAGATTGTCACCAGGAGGGTGATAGATCGAGTGCAGCACACAAATCTTCTTGCCTTTGTTCCAGATTTCAGAGACTAGCTGTTCACAGGAGGATAAGACAGTACATGAGGATTGTTTTACTGTGAGGTTGGAGCGATGAATGCAGGCAATGCCCCCTCCTGTTTTATCCAGTCGATCACCTCTGAGAATGGAGTAGTCGGGGGGATTAAGATGTCAAGAATTGGGGAGGAAGTATCATTGAGCCATGTTTCAGTGATGATCAGAAGGTCCAAGTTATGTGCAATGATGAGATCAGAAATATCAGCTGCATGTTTCACAGCTGATCTACAGTTGAGCAGCATCGAGTTGATGTGCAGGTTGGAAGTGACCACTTCTTGAGTAAAGGTGTTTATGTGAAGTAGGTTCTCTATGTTCACCTTTCTGAGTCTAAGACTCGGTTCCCTGTCAGGGTCTGCAATGATCGAGGGGATGTTGAGAGTAGAGTTGGGTTGGGAGACCGTCTTTGAGTCAGTGTAGGTCCCTAGCAGGGCGAGAATGTCTTCATCAGATAGCTGAGGTATGGGTCTATGGGGCTGAGAGTGGTGGTTAGGTAGAGGCCTCGAGCTCCAGCTGGAGCTAAGATATGAGCAGAAGGCGGTAAGGTCTTTGGTTGAGTACAGCTTCTGTGATTTGTAGATATCATTCCTCTGCACGGGGGTGAGACCCAACGCTTCTCCATCATCAAGGAGAACTGCAAAATGCTTTGCACCAACTCTTTGACTACCGAGATATCATGCTTGAGGTCATCAATCTTCTTCTCAAGGCCATGATTGTTCAAGCACTTATTCGCATGAGTAGCCCGCGCAAGTAGGACAGGTTCAGCTGTGGTAGGGTTAGTAGAGGGTTGGGTAAGACCATTGGCACAGTTACATAGGGAGATAGGGTCATACTCGAGATAGGAATCGGAGCTTGGAGTGGGAATAGGGAGAGGCGGAGTGGAATTAGGAGGAGGGTGGTGAAGCGTGTAGTGAGAGTGTGGGTGAGTGTCTGTTATTGGTCAGCGTATAGGAGACATCAACAAGGTTCCGGGCCCTGCGATTGGAAGATCCAGGGCCTAAGGGACGAGTATCCAATCCTACCTGACTGTTAGGGTTGGTAGGGTGGTCATCACTCCCGTTATTGGGGCGAATAGTGAGTGACACAGGGGATTGAGGATAGGAGGTGAGGAAAGGTAAAGGAGGAGAATTGGTGTGGATAGCAACAAGGTGGGAGGTACTCAGGTCAGTTAAACCTTCACCAGCAAGAGACAGACGTGGGTTTTTCGGGTTTGTGGTGTGGGGAGTAGGGATAGCCTCTGTTAACTTGGGTCGAGCTGTGGGGAGCGTGTTAACAGACAGGAGCGTGGGCAATGGGGAGGTGGGGCCGTCAATCGCCTCGGGATCAGAGCCAGTGAGTGGCACATTTTGACTGCCGATGGAGGTGTTGGAGTTAGATAGAGTGTTCTTGAATCTCCAGAAGGCATGATTGAATCGCTTGAGGTTCAGGTCCGAGGCTTGGATAAGGACATTACCATTATTGTAAAGGGAGAGAGTCAGCTCCGTCATAAGGGCCAAGGATGGAAGCGTGGTTAAACGGTCTGTTTGGAGCGCAGCATAGAGGTGAGGGCCTTTCTCCACTGCGCTCTTCTGTTGGTGTAGGAGATGAGATCAGTCACTATAGTGCCCTTATTTGAGCTATATGTGTCCGATATCAATGTTTCGGGCCACCTCTTGAGGATATTGTGCTTAAAGGTCTTCTTAGCCTTTAACGATAGGTTGGGGGGTAGATAATTTTAACTGAGTTTACGCCAGATTGGACAAAGGGGTTAGAGGCATGATAAGTGTTTTGTGCCATGTTGACTGAGGTGCGTAGTAGGCAGCGATTAAAGGAGCCAAATAAGGGTGGAGAGGTAGCCCCAACTAGTCGGGGGTCCTGGAAGAGGGAAGGGAGCGAGCGTCCTCTCGCCCGTGCGTGTTGAGAGAGCCACTGCAGGGGTGAGCCAGTAGGCGGGGGGCGGTAGACTGGGTATGGGGATCACATTAAGCAATATGGGAGTAGGTCTGAGGAAGTAAAGACCCCAAGAAAGGGGGGGCCTAGTGAGTACCGAGGGCAGAGTAGTCATGTACCTCGTTTTCAATGCGGCATCATAGTTGAACTGATGAACTTCCAGGTGTTTAATGATATTGTCCCATAGTTGAGAATATTGTCCTGACTGCGGACTTCCAGGTGATTGATACTTTGACTGTTAATAGGTGAGTATGTTCGTCTTGGCGCTGCAAGAGCGGTGTGAAGAGTGATTAATGAACTTTGACTATTAATAGGTGAGTATTAATAGGTGAGAATTAATAGGTGAGTATTAATAGGTGAGTATTAATAGGTGAGTATGTTCATCTTGGCGCTGCCAGAGCGCTGAGAAGAGTGATTAATAAACTTTGAGTAATAAAAGGTGGGAACAAGATGCGTAGGTAATTATTTCACTTGTTTCGTTTAAAATCTAATCCCAGTTCAAAGGGGGAACAAGATGGTCAAGTCATTATTTCAACATTTTTGTTTAAAATCTACTCAAGTGAACAACAATGTCATTTGATAAGGGTCCTGAGAGTACCTAACTCAGAAATTAAAGAGTTATGGTTCAGACCATCTTCGAGGCCATTTTGAGTATTGGCTTAAAAGTGGAAGAATAACCTTGAGAGGCTCCATTTTGAGGCTCGTTTGAAAGACGTAGTAAGATCAAAGCCAAGCAGTCTAAAGGAGGTCATTACCTCGTAGCTCCAGGTGAGCTGCCATTGTTACAGGGAAGTTTTAGATAGCAAAGACACTTACCCTGTCTAGGTAGAAACCGGTGGAGGCGTCACTCCTTATCACCCAGTCAAAGGCAGTATAAATGGAGCAAGGCGGAGAAAAGCCTCTTTTATTTAGACAAAGATAGGCATCAGTTGCAGGCAATTCGTCGCAGAATACTGCGGAGGCAGCTGCAACAAAGTAGCCGGCCAGCTCGACAATCCCTCAAATTACTGCCGCGTGTTCACTCTCCCAGCAGATTGGGAGTCAGATGGTTAAGACCCTCAAAGAGAGTCTCCGGACGGAGCGCCAGCGAGCCTGAGCAAAGCTATCTTCAGGCCTACTCTCTGTTGCCTGAGCGCAGCAGTTATAGCACTGCTCCACAGACCTGTCTAAATCACCCTTTTGACACATCTGAAAGCCTTATTTTAACTATTATATAAGACCCCCCCTAAACACAACTTGCTGCCCACAGGGTAGGGTGCATGATATTTAAGAGTGGAACATGTGTGGCATCAGAAGTGGCATGTTCCCCCAGTGACTAGGCTGAAAATAAAATTGTCAGTAGTCAGGCTGTAACTGGTACATAGGAAAAGTCAAAGTATAGATAATACAATTTAATCTAGAATGTTTGACCTGTACTAGCTAGGGACTCCATTCAAAGACTTATTCTACATTTAATAAAAATCCAACTAATTGTAAAGTCAGATTTTTTTTTAATATATGGAAAGTGTAACTTTTAAAAATTACCTCTAACCTGCCTGAAGCTGCTTGGGGCTAATTTGCATTAGCTCTTCTGCAACTGCCGAAACTGTACGTGGCCTGAATTAGGTGTGAAAACTGCTCCGAGAGGAGATACAATGGGCTGGGAGTGGGGAAGAGTTTTCTTCCCCTTTTTGGAAGACCAGCTGGGGTGGGCCCAGGAATTTCATCTACTTCAAAGGGGCTGCCCTGTCACAAGGAAAGGTTAGGTGACACCAGGGAAGGCCACAGCCTTTGTCCCCATTGTCAGGCTGGCACCAAGCTCAGAGGGAGGCAAGCTGCCCCCAAAGAAGAGGAGGGGACTGCTCATTACCCTGGCCACACCTGTGGGTGGGAAAACAGGCTCTGTAGAAGGGGAGAAGTGTTTCCCCATCTTAGATTTTGAGAGTGAGGGGAACTGTGGGATTGTTTGCAGAACGACATACAGGAACTGCTGAAAAGCTGGGTAGGGTTGCCACCAGGAACATTTTTGCCCCATTGATAAAGGCGTACTCAGGAGTCACCTCCCCCCCACTAGCTAGTGCCAGGGATAAATTGGTTACCTCAGGCACCATCCTTAGAACACTCTCTGGATCTGCGGAAGATCAGAAGAGGACTGGACCTGCGGTCTGTGACCTGAGAGGAGCCATGAAGGAGTGGAGCTGCTCCATCTTGTAGCCAGGACAATGATGTGAACTCTAAGGTTGGTTGGATGACCTCTTGTGCAGCTACAGGGACATGGCAAGCTGCATGAGGCCTTATTCCTGAAGCGTCCAGCTGACCAGTGCCAACAGGACCTGGGCTGGACATTGCTGTTAGCCTCTGCCTAGCACTCTGATAGGCTCTACATGCCTCCCCTGAGGCCATGGGGCCTTAGAATTATACTCATGGGTTGTTTGGGCACCAGAAAAAAGTTTTGAAACTTTTGAAGACTTTTCCACCAGAGCCCCTGCAGGATCTGCCGGAAAAAGTGTCTTGACAGGCAGTTTCACAGCTACGGGTTGAATTTCTGCTTCATCCAGGTCAAGGCTCTGAGCACATCAGAAAAAACGACTAAGTTCCATCCTGTGTTGGGACTTTTCAGCAAGAAAGCTCCAGAGCTCCATCGGTTCCAACCTGCTTCAAGTATCCGGCCTTTGTTTCCACGGTGGTGGTCCCAATCTCTGTGACAGCTCACTCTGGGAGGAATTTTCTACCCAAAAAATGACAAAGGCCCTTTCTGTGTTGGGATTTAGAAAAACTGTCAACACTTTTCTTCAAAAAAGTGACAAAGTGCCTATCTGAAGTGGGACTTTGAAACATTTTAGAACGTTTTGACTACCATACTTTTCAACGGGTCGAATCAACTTGTTGTATCTGAGCAGGACTCCATTGCGTCTGCTTCCAATCGTGCATAGGTCCCAGTCTACAGCTCCCGTAGACTATCATTGGTGCTTTATGCTTTTTGGTGCAATTTCTACTTAAAACATTTTTAAAAAATCATGTCTCCAGTTCCCCTTATAGGGTTTTTGTCATTTTGGTGTCATTTTCTTTATTACATTTTACTCTATTTTTCTAATTCTGGTTGGGGATTTTTATTGTTTGGTGTTTTGACTTTATTCCTGTTTTGGTACTGCATAAACTCTTTACACATTGCCCTAAGTTAAGCCTGTCTGCTCTGTGCCATAGCTACCATGGGGTTGAGCTCTGGTTAATTCAATTACTTTGAGGGCTCTACCTCACAAGAGCTGTGATTATTCCTTGAGGCGGGAAGTTGCCCACCCCAAATAATCATTTTCTTACACGTATGTTCAGGGATAGTAATGAAGCATTACCTGGGCATTAAACTTATCGTTAGAACGATCTATTGATCTCTTGCCCAAATTGCTCTTCCTGTGTTCCTGGGGATGATGGATGAGCTTGGGGGCGCCAGACGAGAGCGCACCTGGTGGGAACGGGTGCTCTTCTTGCCAGGAGTGATCTCCCCAAACACTGGAGATCAGAGTCCGCCTGATCGAGATACCAATAGCTAAGAGATATGGATAGATACTCTCAGCTTCAAGAACCTCCTGGTGGTTCTAGAGTTCCCACTGGGTAGAAAGTTGCAAGATAACAGCAGTTTCAATAATTTTTCCAGTGCATGGGAGGTTAGAAAATGGATGTGGCCTAATGGCGAGAGGGGTCGACCTCGAAGCGTTCGTGTCTCGGCAGGGACGCCAACATCTTGTGATTCTGCGCAAATCACTCAATCTCCCCGAGCCTAACAAAATGAATGTTACCCTCTGTAACCAACTGGTGCTCATGTAAAGCGCTCTGATACCTTCGAGTCGAGTTCGCGCTATATAAAACTACCCCGAAAAAGTTATTTGCTCAAGCCTTTAGTCTAGCATAATATTTTAGTAGTGGAGTTACTATGTATGTTACTTACGTTTGTGTAGCATTAACCACCATGTCCATGACATCCCTGCGCGATCTCAAACTGGGTGTCCTTTGATGTGGAACTGGGGAGAAGGTCAATAAGTGGTGTCTTGCGTTTGCTGATGTTTGATTGTGAGAGATTAGTATGGCCAGTGTTTAGGTTAGAAGTGGTTTGTATAGAATGGATCGACTAATATTTCTGCAGTGTTTTGTTCACATGCGTTTAATGTGTCTAAAGTAGAGAAATATGTCATATGTTTTTTGCGGGCACTTTAAATGCATCTTGTTGTGAAGGTAAATTGTGTGTGATATTAAGGGGTCTTTGGAGAGTCCGATGTGTGTGGATGAGAGGGACGAAGCCTCGCATTTGTCTGCATTGAGTGGTCAGTTGTCATTTGCTCAGCTGAAGTTGTCATGCAGTGCTGTGCTCAGGAGGTAGTGGCATGCTTATGCTGGATTTAATCAGAGTGGTTCTACGTTGTATGTTGCTTGACAGTTCTATTGCTTTAGCAGCATGCTGCCAACTGTACAACTGTGATGCTGTGTTGTGCCTAGAGGCCGTGTGGCGGGCACACATGCACCGTGTAAAGTCTGAATACTATAACCTAATCTGCTCTGTTTTTCCACAGCTCTTATACCCCCTTCTCTGTTTGTGACATGTGGTTGTTTTTCTGTTGCAGAGTCGTCTCCCTGGCATCAAAGTGAAATACCTCTTCCTCGCCTGGCTGGGCATCTTCGTGGGCAGCTGGGTTGTGTACATGCATTATTCATCCTACTCCGAGCTCTGCAAAGGCCACGTCTGCCAGATGATTATAGTGAGTACCCTAAACAGCCAGATGTTTTGTGTGGGTGGGTGTCTGTGTGCATGCCACACTCGCTGCTCTTTTGTCGTGTCACCACCGAAGGATACTGTGCGATGGGCAGACGCTCTTGAATTCTGTGCATGAACCGGGTATGAGCTCAAGATATTACACTTCTACTATTCTTGTTACATACAGGCAAATGTACACAAACACACACCACACACACACATACACACAGGCAAATATGCACACAGACACACCACACACACAGGCAAATGTACATACACACAGACACAGAGGCAAATGTACGTACACACACACACACACAGAGGCAAATGTACACACACACACAGAGGCAAATGTACACACATACACACACAGGCAAATGTACACACACAGAGGCAAATGTACACAACCCACACACACACAGGCAAATGTACAAACACACATACACAGGCAAATGTACATACACACACACACACAGAGGCAAATGTACATCAACACACAGACACACACCACACACACACACAGAGTCAAATGTACATACACACACACACAGAGGCAAATGTACACACACACACACACACACACACACAGAGGCAACTGTACATACACACACACAGAGGCAAATGTACGCACATACACTCACACACAGGCAAATGTACACACACACACCACAAACAGAGTCCATTGTACATACACACACACACAGATTAATGTGCTTGTAAATCTGACTTGTAGCTGGAGTTCGAAACTGTTCCTATGTGACATCCAGTAATGTGCGCTAGGTAATTGTGAATTGAGGAGTGTAATTCTAAAATTCCCTTTCTGGTGGTCATTTCGGTTGACTGCACTTTGGATTGTGCTAGGATTTACAATTAGCATCATGATAATTCTATGAGATATATTGTACATACGGCCAGTGTTACGTGCAGCAATTTCCAGAATACAGTGCGCTGTGGGTGACTGTTTTACTGTGGTACAGCACAGTACCACAGAGAGTGCTTCAGTGTCCCTTTGTGTGACCCCCTAGGTTCACAGAAGTTGTTGCACTCTTGTGATCCATGCCAGGGTGCCTCTCTGAATCCTCTGATTAGAGTTGTAGGTTACACAGCATTGCTGACGCGCTTCTCTGGCAGACACTAAGGGCGCGATTCACCAATCTCGTAGTGACGGTCATTTGGACTCTACGCTGGTGGGCGTTGAATCCGTGAGCATCCAGCGGAATGAGTTTCTGGGAATCAGAACTTTCTGGTTCAGCTGGTGTAGTCCTGCCCAGCCTTGATGAGCTGTTAGTGTTGGACTGCAGTGTGTCCTTTGTTGTGGAGGAGAGCGACACCACACTCTGCTTGGAAAATCTGTCCCCTGAACATTTGTCCTCTTCCATTATAGATTTCTAGCATTTTAGGGATTCACAGAGAATCACAGGAGTACCGCTCAAACCCGACAAATCTTAAGAGTCTCGTTTTCAAGCAGCACTCCTACTTCCAAAAGTATTCTAGTCCAGATTTCCAGAAGCTTGAAAATCCACCCAATTAAGTCAGAAAAATGCGCATTTTACACATTTCACTTTTTTCTTTTCTTTGTCTCCCCATTTTTCACCATGGAGAAACCCCTGCTAGCCCCCCTTCTCTGATCTGAAATGTTTTGGTGTGCCCTGCTTATTTCCACCCTGGAACTATCCAACATTTGTAGAAGTGGCTGTTCAGGGGATTCCCAGGTGCAAATGCCCCTGAAAAATGTTTGTGAACAAACACACACGTGTAAGTTTTGTAGGTGTTGTATGAGTTTTGTAGATATTGAATGAATTTTGTAGGTGTTGAATGAGTTTTGTAGGTGTTGTATGAGTTTTGTAGCTGTTGAATGAGTTTTGTAGGTGTTGAAGGAGTTTTGTAGCTGTTGAATGAGTTTTGTAGGTGTTGAAGGAGTTTTGTAGGTGTTGTATAAGTTTTGTAGCTGTTGAATGAGTTTTGTAGGTGTTTATATGAGTTTTGTAAGTATTGAATGAGTTTTGTAGGTGTTGAATGAGTTTTGTAGGTGATGTATGAGTTTTGTAGGTGTTTATATGAGTTTTGTAAGTATTGAATGAGTTTTGTAGGTGTTGAATGAGTTTTGTAGGTGATGTATGAGTTTTGTAGCTGTTGAATGAGTTTTGTAGCTGTTGAATGAGTTTTGTAGGTGTTGAAGGAGTTTTGTAGGTGTTGTATAAGTTTTGTAGCTGTTGAATGAGTTTTGTAGGCGTTGTTTGAGTTTTGTAGGTATTGAATGAGTTTTGTAGGTGTTGAATGAGTTTTGTAGGTGTTGTATGATTTTTCTAGCTGTTGAATGAGTTTTGTAGGTGTTGAAGGAGTTTTGTAGGTGTTGTATGAGTTTTGTAGCTGTTGAATGAGTTTTGTAGGTGTTTTATGAGTTTTGTAGGTATTGAATGAGTTTTGTAGGTGTTGTATGAGTTTTGTAGGCGTTGAATGAGTTTTGTAGGTGTTGTATGAGTTTGTAGGTGTTGAAGGAGTTTTGTAGGTGTTGTATGAGTTTTGTAGCTGTTGAATGAGTTTTGTAGGCGTTTTATGAGTTTGTAGGTATTGAATGAGTTTTGTAGGTGTTGTATGAGTTTTGTAGCTGTTGAATGAGTTTTGTAGGTGTTGTATGAGTTTTGTAGCTGTTGAATGAGTTTTGTAGGTGTTAAATGAGTTTTGTAGGCGTTGAATGAGTTTTGTAGGCATTGAACGAGTTTTGTAGGCGTTGAACGAGTTTTGTAGGCGTTGAATTAGTTTTGTAGGCGTTGAAAGAGTTTTGTAGTTGTTGAATGAGTTTTGTAGGTGTTGAATGAGTTTTGTAGGTGTTGTATGCATTTCAAAGATCCTTCCTCTCACAATTCCTCCTCTCCCACATTAAGCCCGCCTGATGGTTATAAATTCACCTCCATGTCCAGTCCCCTCCTTCATAAATGCACTTTACAAATCTAAAATTCCACATAACCCCATTATGTGATCTAAGAGGAGGAATTTATGACTCTTAATGCCCAATTTCTGCGCTGTTAAGTTATACTTGGGTGCCCCAACGCGTTTCTGACTCTTTTCTCAAGGCTTTATCCATAAACAATGCCATTGGCTGCTGTATGCGGGACAACCAAAACAGCATTGGGAGCTGTAAGTGCCTAAGATATTGGCCACAATCAAATTTTACAAATACAAGAGATTGACATTGCTTATCAACTATGGTTAGAAATAGCCAGAAAAGACCCACACGTGTTGCACAGCCTTTTTTGTGGCCGATGACCTTCAAAATGTGCATACATTTAGCATAACAGAGTACACAATGTCCATACGTACTTGTTTCCAGTGCATATACCAAGAAAAATCAAAAAGGATAGTCTATTTTTACAATACGTGCTGTTCACATATACCCAGTGCATGTCATGAAAAGTGCAATTGTGCAAAATATCTAAACTATATAAACAATTTCCATTCAGCATATACACAGATAAATGTACATAAGCCAGGCCCCACTGGTGAGGCAGGCTCGAGTTCACAGAAAGCACCACTCAGCATATGCCATCTTACTAACGCCATCTTTGGCAGTATTTTAGCGCCGGCTTCGGTGCTTTTTGTTGCGACGCCTCTTCTGGGAAGGATTGAATGGCTTAATTTGGATTGACCGTCTTAATTCTACTCAGTGGTTCGATGTACTGAGCACTGGTAGGAGCTAAAGTTGGTGTGTTGTAAATATGGACTGTAATGAGCCAACCCGGCCCTCATTCTTGGATACAAGAGCTATGCATTTATCTTTAGATGAGACATTGAGGTGGACTCAGGGGGTGTCAGGACACTTCTAATGAGACCTGGGCATTGTTCATCGACCAGCAAAAGAAATTATCGCATTTTTTAATGCAAAAATGATCGATTGTTCCTCTGTTTGTTGGTCTTGACCTTCCTCAAACCTGCTCTTCTTCAGAAAAAAAATACAATTATTGTGTTCTTTTTTTTTTTTTTACAGATTCTGAGTAATTATTGATATAATTGTAATAAATTGTGATAAATGACTTTGTTATTTCTGCTTGAATCTGCATTCCTGTTTTGTTTAATAAAAACATTTCGTTAAAAGACACTTATGTTAAAGTGAAAAAGACAAGGCCCAATATAGACAAAACGAGTTCCATAAAGACAGCAGAAATCTAGCATTTCCCTGTGATCTTTATTTAAGGCTGGGCTTGTCTATAAACCTTGAAAGAAACAAAAAATAGTTTTCAGAAAAAAGAACAAAGATGCAAGTTCTCCTGGTGAAATGCCTGGTATGTCATTTTCACTGAGGCCATCCTAAATACCTATTTATACTTTGTGGTGGCTCAATGAGTCCAATCCCATTAATGAATTCAACTTCTCTGCAGTCATTGTTCGATATTTTTAACTTAGTGATGTCATCTTGGAGACATCCCTGTCATTCGTATTAAGATCATTGAATCCATGAAAAAGGCCAGAAATGTTTGATCCCGGTATTGGAGAATGGGGCACCCTGCCCACCATGTGCAAGAGCTCTTGGATGCTGTGAACCGGGGGACAGCCGCCTCAGAGGTTTACTTGATAAATATTGAAAACAAGAGCTGTCATTATTTTGTGGGATGTTTGGAAGACCTCTGTGAGGTAGGAAGTGCAGGTGCACGCGCGTCTGGTGCGCATGTGCCACTCATGTGATATCTGCCAAGTTGTCCTTTGTGGGCGTGGCAAGCATTGCATGATGTACGAAGTGCTGCTGGGTCTGGATGAAGGCTGAGGGTTGCAGTAGGTGACATTTTGTGAGACAAGTAGTGAACCGGGCAATTTGATTGGTTGTTTTCCTATGCCAATAGCTGTTCCAAACATTCTATAGAGAAGAACTTTCCACAAGATGCTAACATTGAAACAGACCTACATTTATTCTCTCTGGGCATCTCTACTGGCTGTGGGTGGATATCTGTGTTCAGAAAGCGTTCAAGCTTAAGTTGTACATTCTCATTCACTCCTGATTTGCTCCACCAACCGCTAAGCTCCTATGAAAAAGCTGCGTGGTTCATATCGAATGCAGAAGATTTTTTTTCCTCCCTTTTTGCTTGTTGGATAGAGGTGGATTGCAGGCTGTGAGTTGTCTTAGAGTTTTTTATTCATGTGGGAAATAGCAGCAAATTGCATATGCTTAAGCTCGTGTGCCTACATTATTTCAGAGTCCATAAAATTTCTTATGCACGAATTTTTAGCATGGCGTTACCATTTGACTTACAAATTAGATGCTTATAAGTTAGGAGGGATGCAGAATTATTTCATAAATGCCTCGATATTTGCATCTGGTGGAATTTTTTAATGGATAGTCGACCAGGAACACAGGTAGCATGGGTATGGTGGGGTGGCCATTAACTAGTTAAAATAATTTCTGTCTGTGTAGAGTCAATTTCAATCAAATCAATATAACGATAGGAATCATTTAGCAAGATAAAGAAAAAAGTAAAAACGAAAAAGACAAAAAAAAGCGGGACAGGAAGAGGAAAAACGGAAACAAAAAAAATTGAGAAAGAGGGATAAAATAGGAAATACAATTTAAAAAATGGAGAAAAAGCAGGTTTGATAACCGGGGCAATAAAACAGTTAAGTTGCTGAAGCAAACACTGACTGGGAGGAAGGATAAAAAAGAGCAAACAACAAAAGGGGGTACAAGGTGAAGAAGGAGATTGTAGAGGGGTAATCAAAAGCAAACACATTTAATATGGTGAAAACGGCTAGTTTCCACCCTTGTGTAAGTTCATACCAAATGATTCGAAAAAAATGTGTTTGCAGTTCAAATGCAGATTTTTGTACCAAAGGCATTCACATTATTTACCTCGAAAAACTTTCATTTCACATCAAATAATCCTAATTATTCACACAGCATTTTGATTTAGACCAATGACCCTCGACGCTGCCGTAAGCCTTGTATTATCCCCGCAGACACATCCATTCGTGTATCTATTGCTGGAATGGAAAAAGCAGCATAAGATACATCAGAACTGGATGTAACAGAATGAAAGTGGGCAGGATATATTGTGATGGGCAGAATGCTGTGGATCCGGGTGAGATCAATCCCAGGTTTTCATCTAAAAGGAGGAAGCACAAAATTGGCACGTATTGGGAGATGTGCCTTATACAGAATAGTGATGAAAAATCGCAATTGAAGGCGCTGAACAGCCCCTGCAATATTCAATCAATCATTTATAGAGCTCGGCAACTCACCCGTTTGGGTCTCGAGGCGCTAGTGGCTAATGCCGTTCGTATCTTATTCGAACATCCAGGTCTTGAGGTCTCTTCTGAATTCCTGGAGTGATGGGGCGGTCCTTAGGTGCAGGGGAGGGGAGTTCCATGTCTTGGCTGCCAGACGCAAGAAGGAACGTCCTCCGCTGTTGGCTTGGTGGACCCGAGGGGCGTCTGCGAGGAATCGGGAGGCGGATTGAAGGTGTCTGGCTGGTTAGTGGAAGGTCAGTCGTTTGTTGAGGTATGCTGGACCTTCGTTGTGCAGGGCTTTGTGAGCATATGTCATCATCATGAACTGGCATCTCTTGTGTATTGGGAGCCAGTGTAGTTTCTTGAGGTGGTGTGTGATGTGGGTCCTTCTGGGTAGGTTGAGGATGAGTCTTGCTGCTGCATTCTGTATTGTCTGCAGGAGTGGCGGCTGGTATTTGAAGGCGGTGGGGAGGCGGGGGTCAGAGGGAATGAAAAAAAAAATACACACTTACCTGTCTGCCGCTGCCGCCCGCCATCGCCGCCGCCGCCTTATCTCAGTCCTCCTCCCCACTTCCAGGGCAGGAAGCAGAATGCACCCGGCTCCCAGCCTCCCAATAGCCAATCACAATGCTGAATTGTGATTAGTCTGAGTGCCTTAGATTGGGGCGCAGCCAGAGAATGGGAGGCTGGGCATGTTCTCCATGCAGGCTGTAATGCAGCCTGCATGGAGAAAATGCAAAGTGTGCATGAATGTTTGGCCAGACCCAGAGGGCCGGCTAAACATTCAAACGCACTTTAGGGAGTGCAAACCACTCCTACCCTCCCCTGCTCTGTCAGCAGAGCACCCCCACCCCGTCCGGCCCGCAAAGCTGATGCAACAAGGAAAAAATAAAATGATAATAACTTAGAGTTATTATCATTTTATTTCTCCTTTAGTGACACTGCTTAAAAGCAGTGGGGCGACGCTCCTCCACCCTAGCGGACAAGCCGCTACTGGTCTGCAGTCTCTTCAGAAGGTGTGTTGTGATTCCTACTTAGAGAGCGTTTCCGTAGTCTATCCTGGAAAAGTGCACCTCCAAAGCATAACACATGCCAGTGGGGTGGAGGTTTGAGCCAGCCCAACAGTTGGGAAAATACGAGGCAGGATGTATGCATAATGTACCATGTGAGATTCATGTGAGTGATCATGTGTGCATCATTTATATAGCTTAGGATCTTTTTTTCTTTTTCTATTTTGCTAAGGGAACCAGGATTTTGGTCAAGGCCCGGTGGAGCTACCTTGCTAGCTATAGAGGAGATGGGCTGTTGACTTCCCCCTCGGCCGTCACCTACCCAGTCGGACTTTGAGCAGACTTTCCTTCGTCTCTCCGCCTTATCTCCCTCTTACCCTTCTTCCTTACCCCCTTACCAGTCTACTCTCCACTTATCTCGTCTTCTATGCTCTTTAAATGTTTCTAGCAACAGATGTAACTTGTAACTGATGTAACTTTGTAACAATGTGGAACCTCATGTAAAGCGCTCTGATACCTCCGGGTCTAGCCAGCGCTATATAAAACTCAAATAAATAAAAAATAAATAAGGATTCGATATTGGGCCTGTACACACATCTTTTTTGCCAAAAACACTATGATTTTTCATCACAATCGTTTTTCACCATTTGTCAATCTGGACATTTAACTCATTAGATTCGTCAGTATTCTGTTCTTCATTAGCTTCGGTACCAAAATGAAGCAGTGCCACACACAGAAGTTGTTTGATCGGGGTCACAAGCAGATCACTATCGTCCAGAAATATCCTTCTGGGATACGCAGGACATCTCTTGCTTGAGCTGAAAAGAACTTTGCTGGCTGTCAGCGAGAAGTTAAAATCATTTAGCAAATGTGGGCGCAAGAGATGTTGCTAGGTTTTTAAAAGTCTGGGTCTTGTGGGACGAAAGGCAGTGGTTGAGTTATATGGAGAAATGCAGTCTGACATTGAAGAGCATGTTGTGCTGGAGAGGGTGTGGGGGCGGACCAGGTGTCTCCCAGTCTCTGCCACGGCCGGACTGGGAACCGAAACCGGCCCTGGCAAACAGCTCAGCCGGCCTCGGGGGAGGGGGGGTAAGGGGTATTGGCCGAACTGTTTGCCAGGGCCGGTTTCGGCCGCTTTTGTTACAGGGGGCTGATTTTGCAGCTATGCTGCAAAACCGGCCACCGGTAACAAAAACGCCTCCCCAGGGGTCAAAAACCAGCACCCACCCTGGCGGCCCACCGGGGAAACGCCCGGTGCCCGCTACGGCCAGTCCGGCCCTGGTCTCTGCACAAGTGAAACAAATAGCTTTAAAAAGTATCTCTTACACTTGTGGAATAAAGACAAATACTTCATCCTTCAGATTAAAAGGTGTACCCCTTGAATATCGAAGCCCGAATATCGAAATCGAAATATCATTAGATAATTATATACTTTGTTTACCTAACTCAACATATACGTTCCGTGACGAAATATTACGACGGTATGTCGATGTCCGGTTAAGAATAGTAAATCAATATATCCTCTACATGCACTTTCCTTTCAATATTGTGGTCTTCGATATTTGCCCACAATATTTTTATACCACGATATTTGTATGCTCAGTATTCAGTAGTACAATCGATTAAAAGAACTGCAACCATGAAATCGATGTAAAAAGAACTACATAACCACAAAATTAAAGTAGTGTAACTCTGTTCCCACTCACTGTGACCAGTGCTTAATTTGAGCCGGTGGTTACGGGTGGGGGCCACTACACTCATTTGTGTGAACCGGCACCTACTTTTCCTGATCAGACATTTCCCAAGAGCAAGAGTGAGAAAAACAAACAAAGGGGAAATGAGGAGGAAGATAAAGAAGGAAGGAGGACAGAGGCGGCTCCTCCGCTAAGGTGGAGGAGCGTCGCACCACAGGAAAAATAAAATCATAATAACACAACGTTATTATGATTGTATTTTTCCCATACTGGCCCAGTTTTGTTTAAGGGGCGGGGCGGGGGGCTGGGCTTGGCTGCCAGCCAGCAGAGGGAGGAGTGGTATGTGCACTTAAGTGACATGGCGATTTGGCCGGCTGTCTTGGGCCGGCCAAACAGTCATGCGCACTTTGTATGTTCTCTGGCGGAGAACATGCACAGGCACATAGACCCCGTCTGAGCCACAAGGCTGCTGTTAGCAGCGTCCTGATGGGCTCGGGGAGTCTGGTAGCCTGTGTGCTTCCTGTTCCTGCGTCGTCCGCAGAAGAAGAATGGAGGAGAGGCGGCGGCCAGGTAAGTGGAATTTTCTTTCTTTTTTTTCTTAAACACCCCACGCCTGCCCCACCACCACTGCCCCATAGCAGCCGCCACTGAAGGAGGAACCAATCCCTCTTCCACCCCTCTTCCGATAAAGGAAGAGGGGTGCCTGGTAGTGGAGTAAAGATGCCTAAGGTATTTGGCGCGCTGACATTTATCAGGGCAGGCCGCTGGTTCTGACAGTGATCTGTGTCAGTAGGTCCCGAGGTGGCCAGAACTGCTGCTAGCTTTGATCAATGCATACATTAGTGATGGAAGACCCAGGAGCTGTGGCTATGCTCTTACAGAATCACCCAGTCTAGTAGCGAATAAAAGCATGGAGATATGGGTGACTGGCAACACCGTACAAGCGCTTGTTTGTGAAATATCGAAGTGCCTCTTTTTATTTTTTATTTTTTTACCTTGGAGCAGAAATAATTGGCAGAGTTTTTGCATAATTCAGGAGAAGGTGTCACGGTGGATGTGTGGGCTGATGACAATTCCTGCCAAACAAGATGCAGTTCTTCTAATGTGGATGCAGCAGAAAGTAATTTCTCTGTCTAACATACATTTTTGCCTGTCAAAATCTTGCTTTGTATAGGCGCAACTGGCATTTACACACAAATTCAAACTCCATTTGTAGTTCATTGTCATTGTTCTTTCTGCAGCTGGGTGTTCTGCGCTTTCCTTCTGTAGCTGCTTCGTAAACCTTTTAGAGGTATGTCATTGTCCTCTAGTTCCGTTTTTTTAATTTACGCAGTTTAGTTAATTAGGAGCTTTGTAAAGCACTACACATCACCTTTGCATCTTCAGAGTGCTTCAGAGTGCTTCAGTCTGTACAGTGTGCATTATAAACTGAATTATCTTGTGGCACATAGACTACCTACATCGGAGTCCTGGTTATGGTGGGGATATGGTTTTGAAGGACTCATTATAAGTTATAAGTGATGGGATTGGACTAACACTCTATGTCACAGTCTGTTAGTCTCCAGAGCATGGCTTGAGGGCTCACAATCAAAGGGCTAGCCAATCATAACATTTAAGGCTGACGGATGGCTCCACCCCTTGACCCCCCTCATTTTGTAATGTTCTGTAGTAGCTGTGAATTCTATTATTTGCTGAAATGTGAACATGGCCAAATACACCCATTTATGCCCCCCTGCCAAGAGTAATTTCTTTTTGCAGACAGACCAGATCTGGTACGCAGGCACACTGGATAATTAGGACAGGATTTGTGCCCCATCACAGAAATCAGCTGTATGCAGGCTGCCCGCGCCTCCATGAGATCACAAACGTGGCCATCTGCCGCCTCGTTGTTTAAAATTTGCAGGCTTACCCGCTGCTGTGGTCAGCAACCATTGGTTGCCAGGAGCGTGTGGGGTCGCCTGGGTGGCCGGCAGAGGTGCCAGGACAGGTTTAAATATACCTTTTCACCACATTGCTGCCTGGCTGCACATGGTGACTGTGACGCGAACCCGGTGCTGCATACCAGCCCAAAGTACTTCTTTTCCCACCAACTCGTCTCTGTCGTTAGCACCATTGAGAGAGATTATTACAGTGTTGCCTCTTGACTACTCAGGAAGCAGCTGCAGTAGGGGGTTGGTTTGTGATTAGAGGTTTATACATGACTGAGCATGTCGGGATGTGGACGGGGGAGGAGTCATGTTTGGACACAAACCAGATAGACAACATTGGCTTCAGGAATATAACTGCAGGCCAATTCAAGATGGATTTGGTTTTAAGCCTTAGCTCAAGCAGGGGCAGTGGTTTTACAGTCCGTAGTGAAGGGCCGGGGACATGAACTACAGCGTTTGCCCTTAGCCTTTCAGGATACTTCATTACATGGACCTAGGGATGCTCTGGGATTTGTGGCTGCGCCAAGGGGCCAAGGTGCAACCCGGTTACCCAGGACCATCTCTCAAACGGTGCCAGGGGAAATGCCTCTGTTGGTTTGGCACTGGCATGGTTGTGTGAAGAACCATCTTACATGCTGCCCTAAACTCTCTCTCACCTGAACGAGTGGGTGAGTTCAACTTGTAAAGAAGAATTTATGGAGGGACCCACTGGGTTTTCCCTCAGTCCCAAGTCAACTGGTGAATGCCACAGGAGCCTGAGGGATGGTCATCCATGACTCCTTTTTGAAAATTGGTAGGAGATTTCATGTCTAACTTTGTCCATGCAATATTTCATGATGATGTACATTTTATGAATTGATATATACCATTGCATTTTAATGTTGTGTTTATAATGCGTAATAAATACAGACTAGAGAATTATATATTCCCTAATACAAGAATGGCAGTGAATATCGGGGCATTTTTACATGATCAGTAAAAGAGAGTACAACATTGGTCATCTGTGATCTGACCGGTATTGCTGCAAACCCTCACCTGTTGCTGATGCAGCATGTTGCTTCAGCAATCTGATAGGCCACCATGTCAACCAATTAGACTGGCAGACCGGGTCTCTGTGTTTTGATAATTTTCTTTAGCTGCCGACACAAACTGCCAGCGTCTTCGTATGTGGGTCAGCAAATTTTCTGATTTTCGATGATCACTGCGGAATGCCCACTGTCTGCACTTTTTTTAGTGTTTGGTAGGCAAACGTGGAAACTGCAGAAAAGATGCAGCGGGAGATCCTATGTGTACCAGAACACATTTTTTGCCTATCACCTAATTACACGTGGGGCAAAAAGGTTCAATACGCCATCAATAATGCAGCTAATGCATTGATTGTGCACATGAGGTTAAACCAGACCCTGGTTGCCTGTATGAATTCAGGGGTGGCCATTAACAAATACTAAACTACAGCAAGTATGTTTTCAGTACTCAGTACAGCATCGGATTGGGAAGGTGGGCAGTCGGGCATTGGCCGATGGGCCGGTGCCTAAGGGTCACCACTGGGCCGGTTTTTGTCAACCGGCCCACATAGCCTTATTGTCTTCCCCACCAGGCCACTGTACGGGGGGGGGGGCAGCATCATGAGCAAGGAGGCTCTGAGGGGGTTGCTTTCAGCAGTGTCGCTAGGCCAATATTGTTCTGTCCTCTGCAGACTTTATCTTGGCCTCCTGTGGGGCCGGCGCAGATGTCCAGAAGCAACGTCCCACTCCCCTGCTGTGGGCCATTATCACCTCAGCTCCCCTGGAGCAGCAGCAGCTCTATGCTTTTCTTCACCCCACCCCTGCCAGGCCATCACCCTGAGGCTACAGTTGGCTGGGCTGGGGTGCGTAAGTGAATGGCATTGCTGAGGGCCTGTCCTTGGCACCTGGGCTACAGTGTCCTTCAGGCCTTGGTGGTTGGGGGGAGGGGTTATGTTTGCATAAACCTCACTGTGAAGCACCTTTCACAGAGCGGACAATTTAGATAATGTAGTGTTAGGGTTAGAGCTGCCGAATGTGGAACTATGGAAATAGGTTTGAGTCCCAGCCTCACCTCAACATCCTGTGATTCTGGGCAAATTGCTTAATTGTGCAAGGCCTAAAATAAAAATAAATTTGATCTTCTGTAATGTAACTGGTGCTCATATAATTGCGCCCTTGGCCGAGTTTACACTATATAAAACTACACTAAAAAACATAACCTTCTGTTTGCTCATTTTTTAAGAAACTGCAAAGGCTGGAACTTAATAATGAGAGAGGATTCTTTATTCAATAATAAAAAAGTCTGTATTCCTTCTTAACATGGCTTTTCTTCCTTTGTTTAGTTTTAACTATCAGTCACGGATCATTAAAGAAGCTTTAGACCACACTTTAAACTGCTTTCACCTTACGTTTACTATTCAAACTTTAAAGTACATATCGATCAGGGGGAAAATACCAGTTTTAGGTGTTTTTATTCATTTTCGTACTGGCAAGGGCATTAAAATACTGGTAATGCTGGTTAAAAAAACAGCCAGGTGCCAATCATAGCCATATCAGGAGTTGTGGCCTTTGGGCCACTTTATTTCACCTCGCCCGCCCCGCCAAAATGTAGTGCTTCTAGTTTTCACCAATGTTTCTGGCTCTATGACCTTTAAAATACATAATTTATGAAACATTTCTCTAAAAATAAGCCTGATAAGACTAGCCAAATGCTGTTTCAGGATTCAGGAATGTGGGCCACTTTTTTGGGAGTGCCCGTTCCGAATTGTGATCCCAATCCGACCCTGACTCAGTACCCTTCCCTACACATCCTTCCCTACTCAAAAGCATCTCCAATGTACGTCTGCCAGAATACCTGGAAAGAGGAAAGTCATTTAGCATTCACCCAAGAGCTGTAATTAGTTAGAAATCAAAGATTTCATATGCCACAGTTAACAAGCACGGGAATTTTCAGCCGCTAAATGAGGCGTGAACAGCACTGCACGCGCTGCTTCCCTAACTGACGTCTTCACGCCTTCTTTAAGTAGTCCTAACATTTACATTGTTCACCTCCGGAGAGCTCGTCCTGGTCACTCTTTCAAACACACATTCGACTCCTGATTTTTGCTGGAATAATTGTATTCTTCTACCATAAATGTGTTGTGTACCTCGTTGGCGTGGGATGCCTGCTCCTTGACCTCCAGTTACCATGGTGATGGCAAAGCATGCTCTTGAGCACTGAGCTCCTAGACCAACTCTCTTCCTGAATTCTTGAGACGAGCAAGCACTTTGCAAATTAGACTAATGAAACTGCTTAAAGTTAAACCGTATGGGGGTCATCATGTACCTTAAAAATGATTAAAACGCAAACAAAATTGGCGAAATCTGCAAATGATTAGGATTGGATATAAGAGGAATCTTCCTCGTTTTAAATATGGAGTATTAAAATGTGGTATTTAAAGAGCTTACCATAATAGCACTCCGGGGCATCATTCACGATCCCTTGATCTCGTGCTGTTTCTTTGCAGCCATTTTGTTTTGCCAGGCCCTGGACATTGAGGTCTTCCAAGACTTCTTCACAGATAGTCTACGAAAGCAAAGTAGAGCTATTCATAAAAGATAAATCTATATGGAAGACTCTAATATATATCTCTTTTTGTCGGGGCACATCAGTGCATCAATTAAAACCACGAATTGTCCGTACTAAGCTCTAAACAGTCGCCTGAGTAGGTTGCTGCAGACCGGTCCCCAGGTTTAGAACCACTGGCGTAGAGTCATCACGAAAAGTGGAAACTTAACTTGTCCTGTATGAAAATAGACGCTTGTCAAGGCGAGAATGTCAGTGGGATATCTGTTCTTTGAGCACAGAATTGATCAACTCCTGTAGGAATAGATTTGCTGCTAGATTTTGTTTCCACTGGGGATGTTGGATTATCACCCTGCAGGAATGGTGCAAGTGATCGTTGATGCCTAGAAACTTCTTCAGCCTAAGCGCGGTGCCTGGAAGATTTACCTCGCATAAGGGTAGTTCTATTTCTCACATGTAGGGGGTACCAAACATCCCTTGGCAGCAGAGGTTTCAAGCTTAAGATGGGGCAGCAAAATCCTGGTTTCCTTCTGTGATGTGACACTGGCCTGCTGCCATCTCAAATCTACATCTACTTACATGGCTGCCAGCCAGTAGCAGAGTGGCTGCAAGTGTTTAGGTTTCATTTACAAAAGCACAATTGAAATGGGCAGAGCAAAACAATAAAGAGAACACACTGTTGGTTGGATTTTCAGGTCTCAGATATCAAAATGGTCTGTCCTCATTTCTGTCCAAGAAAAAGCTCTGCACAGTCTATCTATCTATCTATCTATCTATCTATCTATCTATCTATCTGTCTGTCTGTCTATCTATCCATAGATAATATTTATTAGACCAAAGAAATATCGCAAACATCTGGCATGAATAGACCCTCATGAACATATGTTGGACATCCCATGTACATTATGGTTGCCTAAGCAACATATCCCAATAGTTGTACCTTTCAGAATATTTTAATACTTCAAAGAACGCAACATGAGGTACGAGATCTTTGAAACGGAACTCATTTTGACCAAGGGAAAACGATACTACCCTCATGTCTGTGTATTCACGTAGATGCTTCCATGTTATAAAATCGCCATAACAATCCCGTCTTCTCCCTCACTACCTTTCTCCCGGTGGAGGAGGTGTGGCTTAGTGATTAGGAGGTTTAATTTGAACAAGGAAACCTTAATTCTAATCCCCGTTTCCCTATTTGATAGTTGACAACTTTAAATCTATGCTGCCAAGTGATGTTTGGTACTCCCTACTTGTGAGAAATTTACGCAAGGTAAATCTTCCTGGCACAGCGCTTAGGCTGAAGATGTTTCTAGGCATCAACTAACACTGGCACCATTCCTGCAGGGCGATGATCCACCATCCCCACTGTAAACATAATCTAGCAGCAAATCTATTCCTTCAAGAGTTGATCAATTCTTTGCTCAAAGAACAGATATCCCACTGACATTCTGACCTTGACAATTGTCTATTTTTTACAGGACATGTTAAGTTTCCACCTTTTGTGATGATTCTACGCCAGTAGTTCTAAACACCCACTCAGGGGTTCGCAACTTCTTAGACCCGAGTTGGACAAACAGTGGTCTCAATTGAAGCACTGATGTGTCCTGACAAATAAAAGAGAGCATGTATTGGGAGTAAAAAATGTTGGAAAGCTCTATCTTGTTTTCGTAGACTATTTGTGGAGAAGTCTTGTAAGACCTCAATGTCCAGTGTCTGGCAAGGCAAAATGGCTGCCGTGAAACACCATCAGGGCAGGGGATCATGAATGATCCTGATGCACTATTATGCTACTCTTAATGACAATTGTGCCATCCTGGTTGGATCACTTTTGGCTCCTGTCAAAATTACAGTCCCTTAGTAAGAGGCCTAGCTATTGTTAGATGCTAAAAAAAACAACTGAGCCTTTCCCTTTATCACTAAAGGCGAAGCGGGAGCATGCAAAGAAGAACATGAAGCTGGAAGTACAGTTTTTACGTAACATATAACACTTGAGGCAGGCCTTTCCTGAAGGCTCAGGAGAGATACCTGCCCTTTCGCTGGATTAAGAAACACAACAGATTCCTTTACAAAAACAAGTTCTCGAAATTCAGATTTCCATTCTGTGCCTGTCCCAAGTGTCTTGTTGCTGAACTGGGAATTTGTTCAAGGATGATAAGAACAACAGTGTTAAAAAAGCAGTTTTGTCTCAGTCGCAAGCAGAGTTCCCATGTTTACTCTGACTGAAGTCACTGAATCATGGAGCTCTGAAGTCATTCTTCTTACTTATATATCAATTAATTCTTGTTATGTGTCATAATTGACATCTTTTAGAAAGGTGTAGGAGGGTCGATGTGAAGCAGTGGGACAGAAGGTGATCCAGTGAGGGACAAGCATGTTAGTAATAGGCAGGTATGGACCACACAACATGTCACGTCATTGGCATTTTTCGTCCTTTGTAAAGCTCTCCAACTCATTTTTTGTTTAATAACCCCCATAACCCGACATGTTTCATAGACACAGTGGAAGCTGTCAACCTGACACCAGGGCTTCCTCTTAGAGAATGTTTACCGCCTTCCCTCAGCAGAGGGGGACCAGACATACAGGATTCCCCCTGGTCTGGCTTGACAGTGCAGTGAGAATCACCAGGAGAGGGGCTTTGGCTCCACCCACATGTTGGGAACCAGGAGTATATGTTTTAATTGGGCAGAAGTTGTGCGCTTCCACAAAAAAGTGCTTGCCCACCACACAGCTGTGACAATTTTGTTTATTTATCCAGCTGCCTGAGTTTGAATTTTCAGGGGCACACATGAAATTGTAAAGCTATTAAAGTGTCACACGTAACTAGATGGTGTTCTCTGCCAGCAGCAAGCATGGGTGGAGGGCAATCATTAACCCGCCTGAATTTTTAGGTCTGGCTTGCCAGTGCAACTGTCACCTGTTCTTTTAACCTACACCAATATTATTCTAAAGTTTTTTTGCTTTCACACAAATACATATCTATTCCCATTCTATCTACTTGTAATCCTTCACATTACCATACCACATTCCTTCAAAGACAGAGCTCTTTGCATTGCGAATGCTTGTTGAAGGACCGTTCCGGCGTGGTTTTTGAGAGAGGGTCTGGTGAGCAGCACAATAATTATAGTGGTATGTGTTCTCATGCTTACTCCTCTCATCATACCAAGAAGTTCACTTCTTTAAAAAGTCACCTGCTGTGCTACCTCGTCTCATTGACTGTTCATGGAAGAGTGCCTCCCAGACCATAAATTACAATCGATTTTCAAAACTAGGAACCTATACCTTGTTCCTATTGGCGTCCATAAATGGGTTATCTTTTAGAAAACTTTTAAAGTATAATTTGCTATCCTGCACGTTTCAATTCTGAAGTAAATTTTTATCACACTTGCGATCAATTGCAGTTTGTCTCGTGAAGGCACCAAGGCAGGTTTGATCATGGGGTGAGCCATTATTACAGGAGCCCTTCAGCCAAGGACAAGCCTGTCCCTAGGGCCAAAAACATCACTGGAGAGGGAGTAGTTTTTTTTAACAACATTTAGTCCTACTTCTATGTCAGTGGCTCTCCCGGTTTTTGGTTCTGAAAGTATGGTCTCCCGGTCTCAGCAATTAGTAACCAGCCAACCTTTTCGACCACAGGATCTGTTGCAATGCATTGATACCTTTAAGTTGTAAGGAGGGAATGGGGAACACTCCTTTACCTTGTGCACACAAGGCTTCGCAGCATGGATATTGACTTTCCGCAATCCATCTGTGGAACGCAGTGGCAGGTTCTTGAGTCGCAAATGCGCATTTTGCATTCGTCAAAGCGAGGTATTTTGCTCTGCACTGGCGCTGGGAGTGCAAAATCCTCTATTAAATCTGCACTACAGTCTGCTGTTCTGCTAAGAAATCCTAATGGCAGCTCTTGCTTGGTCTTTACAGATTCTGCTTGGACTAAGATCAGCCCTGCCAGCCCTCCCAGCCCCCCACAATCACCACAGTAATAATAATAATAATGAACAATCCGGCATGAAGCCCTGTAATGCGTCTCACAGCTGTTCTTTAACATACAATCAGACTCTTAGCCCAACCACAGATATTTTGTCCTGGGAAAATGTACATGTTGAACGAGAACAAAAGAGGGGGTTTGGATTCATGGGTCCGTTTTTATATACAGCAATAATGAAATGCAGGGCCACGTATATTGAAATCTCATTTTCAAAGAAATGTTTCAACTGACATTTAAAATCTTATTTTCTCTGTAACAGAAAAACGTGCTTAAGGCTAAACACTGCAATCTGAACATTTCGTCCATGAAAAAAACTCACTGTTTCCGCAATTGCGTTTCATAGCAATCACAGAAGGGGAAAAAGAACAAAATAGAACAAAAAATGTATATTTATAAAGTGCGCATACGCTCTCAGTGATATCTTGGCTCTAAAAGTAGAGGCTTACAGTTAGCCAACCCAGTGGCATATTCATTTTATCAACCTTAGAAGGATGAAAGGCTGAAACAATCCACAGGGATTTGGGATTCGGGATTCGACCCTGTGCCCCTGAGGCAAAAACATATTCCCTGCACTAAAGGCATCAGTCTTCTGAGCCACTCACTAAACTGCCCAGTGGCAGCTGGCATCTACGGGGAGTGCGGGGAGGCGGGGTGCAAATAATATATTTAAAAAAACCACTTACCTTACACGAGCACGACATCCTCCGTTCCGGACCCCTTCTTTGGCAAGAACGGGAACCAGATGCAGCAACTCCCTTGGCCAATCCTGCCGCTCCTCTCACCAGCATGAGTAGGGCCAGGATTGGTGGGAGTGGCCTCACTCTGCGCTCCACAGCGCTCTGGAGGTTTTGGCTTGCTCTACCCCAGCTGTTTTCAGACAGCTGGGTTAGAGCTGTCTAAAGTGCGCATGTGTGGCTGGCCGTCGTAAGACGGCCGGCTAAAAAGACATGCACGCTTTAAACAGTGCACAGACAGCCCACCCTCCTCCCTGCTGAGTGACATGCTGCTGTCACTCAGCAGTGGGCCCGTCCTGACACTCTCTTCGGGACTGGGCATGAAAAATAAAATGGTAATAAATTACCATTTTAATTTTCATCTCTGGGGCTTTGGGGGGGCCTGTGAGTGGGGGGACGCTCCTTCGCTCTAACGGATGAGCCGCTCCTGAAACTGCCTTGTGCTTAGGAAAACTGCACCATTCAGAGAAGCTCTCTTTGGATGTCTGGCATCACTTATTGGTCGATTATCGCCTGTAATTATCTGTAAATCACTTTGAAACCTAGATTCTCGCTATCATGATAATAAATCATAAATTACAATTTATGCCTAAAATTGGCTGTAATTTATGACTATCACTCAGAGTATGCTCACTGGCAAAATATCCACCCCACTCCCGCGCTATCCAACCTCTGCTGACTGCTGCCTGGCGACCATTTTGTGCGGATTCAGAGAGGCTTATTTATGAGAGGCTTGCGCCGCCGGAGCTTCACTTTTTTTTATACTCCGGCGGCGCAAGCCTCATAATTATATCTATAAGCCACGCAAAGCCACTCTGCGTGGCATTGCAATGCCTCATAGATATGGAGTAAGACAAAGCAGCGCAAGTCTCTGCATTGGCTTACCCTGCATTAACGATGCGTGCATGGGTGTTGTGGTGGGTGTACCCATGCAACACCCATGGATTTTGACGCTGCCGCAGACTTACTTAATCACGTAAACCTGGGACAGCGCAAAAACATTATGCCTCCCCAGAGCAGGCGTAATGAGGAGAGATATTTTATTCCATTCCATTCTGCAGCACACATCGAAAGAGGAAAACGCTTCTCAGGATTGTTTTTGTGCGGGAAGGTGCTCCTTCCTGCACAAAAACAATACTGCCTGTAACGGAGACACCCTTACACCATGGTGCATGGGTGCCTACATTGGCGCAAGGCAGCAAATAGTGCGCCAGCGCTGGGGGAAAGGACAGGAATGCACAGTATTTCATAAATACGGTGCATTCCTGCTCTTTCATATTGGCATGGGGGGGTGCGGCAAGCAAACTTGCGGCCCTGCCGTACGCCAATTACTCATAAATGAGGCCCAGAGTGTCTAGCTTGGTGTCCTGTTGCTCATCTTGCTTATTAGAGACATAACTGTTTGGGAGACGGGGAACTATCAAGCACCCTAGGCCCAGAGAACAATTTCTTTATTTAATATAGCCCAAATGCATTCTGCTCTTAGAAGTACCAAAACTAATTGTTCTGTAGTCAAAAATACGTAAAAGTAGTGGGACTTCTAAGATCGGTATGTATCTGGGCCATAATGATGGCACGCATCAGGAATAAACAGTTGCTCGGTGCCTAGGATGTTTGAGCATTGTTTTCCTTCCCTCTAAACAAGATTGAACTCTCTGTAAAAACTTTCCTGGAACGCTGTGGAAGGAAATAAAATTGTATTTGACTATAAAAAATGATATTGGGACTACTAAGACCAGAATGCATCTCGGCCAAAATAATGGCATACACGTGAAAGAAATTGTTCCTGAGTGCCTGAAATGTTTGAGCTCAGACTTCCTTCCCTGCACACAAGATTAAGCTACGCAACTGACTTTTGAGCAGCACCTGGAATATGATGGTATTTATTTAGAAAACCAAGAAGCTACCTCAACGTGTGCAATCACTAGTCCTTGCGTCACCGTGCAATCACTAGTCTTTGCACCACCGTGCAAATGTGTTTCTTTGTGAATTAACCGTTCAACATTTTTTAGCGTGCACCATAATCAAAAGGTGCCATCTCTGAAAAGTAGTTATGATTCCAAAAGATGAGTTGTATGAGAATCTAGGAGAAGGATTCGAAATATGCAAGAGCAACATTCTGATATCAGCAGTGTTGTTTGTCCCTATGTTAATTCAGGATTACAAGTAACAGCATTCTCAAAAACAGTTTTAAATTATGTCATGTCCCCCTTATTTCTATTGTGATTGTTTGGTTGGTGTGTAATTGACTCATTTTTCAAATTACCATTTGAAGTGCTTGAAATTCACAGAAATGCCGACTCAAATCTGTTTTCCTATCTGTGTAGGTCCGTGCTTTACATATTGCCTACGGTACACATTCACGGGGAGACAAAATTATTCAATTAAAGTATTTTTTATTAACTTTGTTTCATAAATATCACCTGTTTCCGCATCCATTGAGTGAGTTTTACACAATTTGGTCCAGTTTCACCCATGTTCTTGTGAACTCTCACCTACGTTTTTATGTGCCAGGAGTATTGCAATATTTATTTAGCTATCTAAGAGCTAAATTTAAAAAGTCCCTTTGCAGTACAAACCCTGAAAAGTTGTAAAATCACAGGTTTGCGACCACAAAAGGGCTTTTTTGGGGGGCAGGAGGTACTTTGGAAGGGTACCACTGCCTATGCCCCCTGTTTTCCCAAAGAGGATTTTTTTTTAACCACCATGGTTTCTTTGAAGAACATGAACTGCTAAGAAGTAAAAACACTTTTGGTAATGGAAACACAAGGATGATGGTCTGCTGTTCCTTGCAGGCCACCAATCGTGTGTTTGTAGTGACCTGCCTAGTTAGTATTCATTAGGCAGGTCGATCTGACACCCCCTGTGACTAGGGAGTTTTTGCGATGAGACCTATAAGTACATTAGTTGCATCACAAAATTAAACAGTGTTCGCGGAGAGCTAGTTCGCAATTTGTGACCACATTTTGTGGTCTGTCTTTCAAGTACATCTGTCCATAATTGTAAAACCTGCATCAGTGTAGTGTCCACATAAGTGTGTACTCGCCGTGCATACAGTTACATGGGTTTCACACTTTGTGACTAAGACATTGATTAGGCATGCTTAAGTTACATATTTTGGGGCCTATAGCCTCCACAGAGTTCTATCAACATGTTCCAGTCACCTCAGTCCCTTTCATTTCAGTCTAAGCATTTACATTTTATGAGACGTGTGGACTTCCTCCAGAGTGAGCATATGCATTTCCAGTGATGTCTGTCGAACTTTGGAAGAGTTGAAAGAATAAAAGTCTGAAAAAAATGCCACTGCATAAATGTGGCAGGGTTTTGAAAGACAGCATTGAGCAGAGTCAGCAAGAGGCAGCGACCTCTGATCTGCTCCCATAGTTGATGGCATTGTAAATAAACAGTGCTTTTGGGCTTTAAGCAGGCCTCGAAAAATCCTAAAAATGTTACTAGTACTAGACCTGCGGGCCTAGTAACTTGAATAATCTACTTGACTAAACTGTAATGTACTTGACCCGTGACCCGATGTCAAATTATGTGATCCTAGGCAAATATTTTTTCTTTTATGGAGCTGCCTTTTTCTCCATTACATAATAAGCAATTTCAGCATTTCTGCTGCACAAAAAAAACTTGTTTTGTGATTTATTAGACTAAAAGTTTGCTCCATCTATTATACGAATCTTGCCCACATATAGGGCACACATGACCCTGACTTGACTCATGGTCAAATGCACTACCCTATTTTCTCAGCTTATACTTCTCTCAATATATCCTCTGGCCCAACCTTCTGACTCATCTCAAACTTCTCTCTACTACTCTTTCCAATGCACTACCCTATCTCTCACCCTATACATCTATCAATATATCCTCTACATCCACTCTCTCATTTACCCCAAACCCCATACCACTACTATGATCCCCAAAATAACCCTTTCTAGACTCTCCTACTCTACCCCTCCTTGCATCATCTGACACCTCTTTTTACTATACCGATCCCCCAAAACAAACCTTTCTAAACTCGTCCCTCTGACTCTTCCCCTCAAAAACCCCTTTTTACTCATCCAAAAGCCTCCTCCTACTGCTATGACCTCCAAAAAAAAGAGAGAAAAAAAATAAATCTCTCTTCTGTCCCTCCACTATCCTTTTCAAACAAAATAACAGACTAACATGTTCACTTCTCAAATTCCATATTCCACTATACTAATTCACCACTAATCCTTTATGGGTTCCAGAGTAGCGTGCTACTCGCCAATAAAGCGTTTCAACACCCCATCAGGGTTACCAGCGCTATATAAATGCAAACCTTTTTCCCTTTTCTACCCCTCCCCAACCCTTCTCAATCCAAATAACTGACTAACATATCCACCACTCAAATTACTTTCATGTTTCGCCATACTAATTCAACAGCAATCCTTATGGGTTCCAGAGTAGCGTGCTACTCGCCAACAAAGCGCTTCAAAACCCCATCAAGGGGTAGCAAGCGCTATATAAATACAAACCTCTTTCCCTCTTCTATCCCGCAACCTACCCTTCTCTATCTAAATAACTGAATAACATATCCACCACTCAAATTACTTCATACTTCACTATACTAATTTTCAACACTAATCCTTTATGGGTTCCGGAGTAGCGTCCTACTCGCCAGAAAAGCGCTTCAACACCCATCAGGGGTAACAGGTGCTACATGAACGCAAACCTTTCTTCCCTTTTATCCCTCCGCTACCCTTCTCACTCCAAATAACTGACTAATATCCACCACTCAAATTACTTTCATATTTCACCATACTAATTCAGCACTAATCCTTTATGGGTTTCCGGGGTAGCGTGTTTCAACACCCCATCAGGGGTAACAAGCGCTATATAAATACAAACCTTTTTTTTCCCTCTGCTATCCTTCTGAATCCAAATAACTGACTAACCTATCCACCACTTAAAATTTACTTGCATGTTTCACTATACTAATTCAACACTAATCTTCTATGGGTCCCGAGTAGCGTGCTACTCGCCGAAAAAGCGCTTTGACGCCTCGTCAGGGGTAGTAAGCGCTATATAAATGCAATTACAATACAATACAATGGTTCATTAATAGCATTGTCATCAGGGCGAGGGGCAGGAATATTTCTCAGTTCATGTTTAAAAGCTCACTTTTAATAAATATATTACTAAAGGATGATGCAGTAGTGAGTGCACTGTCATTTATAAACCGCACATTGAAATGGCTACAAACCTTCCTACTAACATTGTTTTACTGATAAAATTTTGTAGTGCATAAACAATGCTTGGAAATTGGGTTTCAGTAAAAAATATTTAGCATTTGCACATTGCAAAGTAAAGTATTTTCATCCTATAATAAATCTTTTTATATCCATACAGAATTACAAAAATGTGCTTTTATATCTGAAATATATTTTAAATGTTTGTGCAGTTTGTCTATTAGGTATTTAAATGTTGTGTTAGAAAGAAAAGACTGACATCTGCTTTGCACAGCAGAATTGTCATACAGTTCACTTTATAAAATCCTCTAAATTCAGTCAGAGAAATAAAAGTAAATGTAAGAAGACAAATTGACTATTGACCTGTGTCTCTGAATGTAGAGGAAATGTGATAAGACAAAACACAATTTAAAGGCATCTTTATTGCTCATTCACTTTGTGAGTGAACAGAACACCTGTTATTTGTCAGCTCCCCAGAACAGGCCAATAAGCCCTAATAATAGTTCACCCTGATGAAATCTGACTCGCCATAGCGATTGGGTGAGTAGATTTTCCGAGGTCTGGCTCGAGCACTTGCTAGGGTTGCTCTTGCAATAAAAAAGCACAACATGAAATACAGCACTGAGCAGCAGTCTCATTTGACATTGCTAGCTGTTGGCCTCTCCAGCACCTGGCCTCAGGCGTTGCCAATCCCCGGGCCGAATACCTTACAGGCTTTCAAATTGCACGCTCAAACATACACTTAAACAGGTGCTCAGGCATACAAACTAACATACATACACACACAGTCGCAGGCACACACACAAAGCCAGTCATACAGACATACACATGCACTCCCCAGTACACACAAACAAACACACGCTTAGGCTGCTAAATGCAAAAACTTACTTGGGGCAATCTTCGACATGAGCGTACACGCTCTTTGTCTGCAGAACAGGCCCACGATTTCCGAATCCCCCTGTCCGTCTGCTAACTCCACCAAACAGAACACCAGAGCCAGGTCCATGAGTTTCCACCAAATCAGAAGCCGGAATAAGATTTAAGGTTGCCAGGTAGACCTTTTTTCTCTATTCCAACTTCTGACTGGGCAAGAGGGCGAATGGTCTAGAAGCCCCGAAGCTACATTATCTAACATGCTGCACTGCTTGACTCTAGTGCAGCATGTGAGATATGTATTGTGTCTGTGTGAAGCTAGGCTGTCACAGCCCCCACTTGACACATGTGCAATACAGCCAGTGGAGGCCTCTTCTGCTGGCAAGGTAATACTAATACGACAGCTTTTACATGCAACCAAACGATCTGTGAGACTGTTTGTTTTCATGTAAATGCTGGAACATGCCAAGCAAAGAGCGACAGAGCGAGAAAGTGGGTTGGCGCCCTGGCGCCCTAAACAGGCAGCCGCAACTGTGCATTTGTCATAAGTTCTTCATCCATTTTGATATTATAAGATGTTCTACGTAGGTTTTGGCCAGTACCCATTGCTCTGTGTGAGCAATGACATTCACAACTTGGGCATTAGCAAGAGTGTGAGCGAGTCTGGGCATGACATTCATGGAAGCGACTTTGCCTTCATTAGAATATGGCTAAGTATAGGCGTTGTTAAGAGTTGCATGGATATTAAAAGTTGAGGGAGTCGAGGATTTATCAAGTGTGTGAGTGTGGAATGTGCAAATCAGGCATTTATCATGAGGCCACTTTTTTTGCGCATTACCATGACCCGAGTGGGTCTGGGCTTTCTAACGATCAAAGGCAGTCTGGTTTTGACAAAAGGTGACCAAGTCTGATTATAATACATGGTATTCTGCAATCCCTGTATAACAATTTGTCTCTAATTTCTTTATAATCAGCGACTTTCGATGCAAGCAGTCACTGATTATAAAGAAAAGACGTCAGTACTCAACTGTAATACCTTATTACAGTTGAATTCTGACGTCACAGTGCCTGCTGCCAGAGCCAGCAGCTGTCAGGAAAGGCAGGTCAGGTCACAGAGAATACCTGAAGCAGATGTTAAAGCACTCATTTGTTTATCTAGCTATACAGTAACAACCAGAAAAGAGATCTTTATGGAAACATATGTATTATTTTGCACTCGTTAGGTAAACAGAAAAGTTAGGATATTTCTGCATGTTTCCACACATTCTAAAATACTGCACCTTTTTTTTTAAAAATGACTTGTATTAAACGGATTCTAATATCTTTTTACAACAAATATCTAACAGGTTTTTTTAAATCTTTTTCATAACCTTCGGCCTCGTTCCTCTATATGGTTATGGAACTCTCCAGTGACTTGTAATTTCCTTCTAAAGTACGGCAGGGGGTATTTTATAACCATATACTGTACAGGTCTAAGATAATCTGGGCTTTGTGACACAGTGACTGAGCCTTGATTTTGTCAAGAGGCGATTGAGTCCCATCATGCTCTTGGGCTGAGTGAGTCTGGGTTTTGTGAACAGGTGAGGGAGCCTCGACCTTATAAAGAGATAAATGGTCCCTTGAGATGGTGCAGTTTAAGTCTGGTTTTAAGTTGCCCTCAGATAAACCTTTCTCATTATGACGCATCCTTGTTATTGTCAACCTCGTAGGTGTTGCAGTGCCATTTGTTGCACTGATATCAGAGGTGACAGGTCATTAACTGTGACATTACGAAGGTTATATGTCCAATTGGTTACATTCTTTCAGTGTCATCATTTTTATTCATTACTAATTTTGATAGCTAAAAAATATTATCTTTTTTGTTGTGTTCTCCCGAATGACAAACATATTTTGGTGGCATAAGATGTAAAAATGGAGTGTACTGAGGGGCTGGTAGAATCACTTAATTGCCTTCTCTTCTAAACATTTGAAGTCATGGCCAAAGAAGTCATCTAGTAAGCTGTGTGTCTGTGAAGTGAATTTGAGCAGGACAGTTCCAAATTCCTATTTCACAGAGTTTTTGTTAACTCATAAATCATTATGAACTTAAGTATTTGGCAAAACTGGTTGAAAGATTTGTTTCGAACTTCCATATGCTTCAAGTGCTTTAGGTGGTAAGCAAGCCATCTATGTGTCAGTGATGCTGCTATGTGCATGCTGGTATGCCAAACTGCATATGGATGCTCAACAGGTCACGTTGCTGTGTTTTGCAGCTGGTTCTGTGATGTTCCAGTAATATCGTTCAGTGGCAAAAACCCTGGAAAAACACATGCACTGCCCCGTGTCGATTTTCTATGGGTGAACCAAGGAGGTGGTTGAGCACTCTGGAATAAATATGCCATCCTCTCTCTGCCCCAGGGTACCCTCATTGTTAACTTTCTGCAATGAGCCTGCAAGTGTCAACCTCCCTTCGCACAGAATATTTCATCATGCTGATATACGGACCGCGAATAGAGTTAAGAGTCAAATTGTCGGGCCTCACTAGAAAGGAGGCAGGCCCTCTATCACATTTTCAAACAAGCCCTACTCTGGTATGTGTGTATATACATTACGTTCTTACTTGTATATGCATGTTCCTTAATGGAACTGGACTAGGACAGAGTTTCTCAAACTGTGGGTCATGACCAGCGTCGGATTGGTAGCGCGGGCACTCGGGCAATGCCCGAGGGGCCGGTATCCGAATTCCAGCTGTGGGCTGCTTTTTTGAGCAGCCTGGGGGGCCAATTTGGGCGGTTTCTGCGTTGTTCGATGCCGCCAACGGCCCAGTTGGTGCCTGAGTGGCCTTTCTGGAGGTAGATGGGCGGAGATATCACTCCCTTTTATGAACCGCAGAGGTGTCACTCCCTTTCTCTCGCTGGGCCGGCCAATTAATATATGCATATTGAGCGGGGGCAGGGGACCTGAGCAGAAGTGGTCTCACTTGTTTTCAGGTGTGTTTCACCAGTGTAAACTAATCCGTGCATTTTTTTTTAACCCCCCCCCCCTTATTTTTATAAAATGTTGCCGAAGCAGTGTTTTGCGGAAAAGCAATATGCAAATGTGGGCCACTTTTTTTTAGCGTGCCCGGGCCAATTTTTAATCTCAATCCGACCCTGGTCGCGACCCACTGGTGCGTCGCCAGCCGATTCCTGCTTGAATGGCATGTATCCTTCTACTGCTCGCATCTCACTTTGTACTGCAGTGCATAAGAGGGACCATTCACACTCCCTCTCTATCACTTCCTGCACTGACCACCTCCCCTAGACCTCGCTTTATTAACAAGCATTGGCATAGCCAATAGGTCTCGCCTTTGGGACCTTATAAGTGTTTAGCCATGTTAAAGTAGACAGCAGACGTGTTTGAAATCAAAATAAATAAATGAAAAAAACATGATAATCCACACAAAAGCACTAAACACCTTTTGTGAGACAGTGGCAAAAGGCTAGAGGTCTGGCGGCGCACACGGTTCAGGGGGTGGGTTGCTGGTGTGCCCGTGGTCACCTCGGGGCAGATGTAGTTTCCCAGCACTGCCTGAGTCAGGAGTAAGCCACATCAAGTCATCAAAGCACAAAGCATCTGCTTTTCTCCCTTAACCTCTCCCTCTGCGTTTCCATCAATGCCATTCAAACCAAATACTAGTTTACTTACTCAGCGGTCCGTGCTGCACGGTACAGTCACAAGCATTACCAAACAAATTCTGCCCTGCGTGTGAGCACTGTACCACCTAGGAAGTAGGTAATGCCAGCTGTATCCACCTAGGAAGGATGAAAGGCTGAGTCGGCTCAGCTACGGGTTCACCTCTATGATTCCACGGCGTTGGGCGTGGGCCCGGACTGCTGGGCAGGGGCACGCTGGAGGGGGCGTTGTCAGGAGAGGGGTGTGTTGTTGACTCTGCGCGCGCACCACAGACTGCTGATGAAATCGGTGCAGTTTATTGCAGGGTCATGTTTACCTACCTGGCAGTGTGATGCGGGGTCAAAGGTGGGCCTTTGACCCCAGCCTCTGGACACACGACGTGGGCAGTGTTAATACTTAGCTGCGAGACATGAGCAGCAACTGAACAATGAAAGAAACAGTCACAAGTATGCTGTCGAGTGTAGATTATGTGAGACACTGGTGGTCAGTCAGACGATCGCGTGTGTCTGCGATTCAGAAGCGTGTGCAGATGTTACAGGCGGGTGGAAGATGTGGGGAAGAGGGAGTGAGAACGGAATGTGTGTGAGGGAGGGTGAGGGAGGGAATGAAACAGAGAAAGGGAGCGACAGGGAAAGAGAAAGGGAGAGTGAAACGGACAGACAGACAGATCGATCCCCAGTGGTATTTGAGAGCATCTCATGTCCCTCTATTGGCACACAACATTTTCAGGCCAGCGCTTTCAGTGATGATGAAATGCCCACTTCACTGTTTGTACAACTGTGCGACTGAGTCCAGGCAACAAAAATACTGCCCTTAGACCGTAAATCTCTTCGCCGTGTCGGTCCCGCTGGACTGCACTGCGATCTGAACCGGGTGCATCGGGAGGGCGCTGAAAAGAGAAATGCGCTCCGAAGTGTGTTCTTTTGAAGGCAGCAATTGAAGCAGAGGCCTGGGTGGCCGAGTGGGTGAAGCGTCGCTTGAAGAGCTGCTTATGTGCGGGCTGGAGGGGTGTGTGGGTGTGGGGAGGGTGTGGAGGGTGGAAATGGAGCCCGCGAGTGGTGTGCGCCCGCGCTTGGGAGAGCAGTCTTCACTTTTCAAGCACTGCACTCGTGCTTGTGGCGCACCGCTGCTTGCTCCCGCTAGGTGGATGCCGCCACAAGCACGAGGGCAGTGCTTGAAAAGTGAAGACCGATGGCTAAAGGCCCTCCTGGAGCAGCGCATGCGCGCTGCCTAGGCGAGACCTAAAAATGACCCCCTTGCCCTCTTGAGCCCAAGTCCCTGACACTTTCAGTGTGGCTCATCACTCAATGCTGTATTAGTTGGCAGCTGTCTTAAAATGCTTTCTCAACCATAGCAAGATGGCAACCTATGTGTGTATATCTGCACACATATATTTAAATTACTTTTCTTATGGTTTATGAAAACCCATTCAAATATGGCTGTTGCAGTAGTGTGCACAGGGTGCCATCTTTAAATGGATTTTGTTCATCATTCAAATGTGGCTGCTGTGCATGCACAGGCATGGTGGCCACCTACGGAACAAAAGTGTCAGCAAAGTCAATAGCTTTTGCAGCAAAACTTTTGGCTTTGCCAGTGTTTGTTATCCTTTTTAATACTCTTTAGTCTTGGTTTCGCTGTGATCACATGCCTTTTTTATACCTTAACTCTTACATAAACCCTAATCGATTCAAAATGTTTCCCTCTACTTGGGATCAACCCGCTGAGTGGGTCTTCGTGTCTTCCCAGCTTTCTCCTCTTAGCCCTCCTGCTCACAATGTCACTGAAGTACTGATCTCTGGGCCCCGGTCATCAACATCACTGTTTCTGCTAAACAGTGCCTGATGTTGGCTTCCTGTCTTAGGATCACAGGCACCTGGCATGTTAGTAGAGGAAAGGGATACTTTCCTTCAAAGGCAAAAGTGGGTAGGTGAGGAGAATAGATGTCATTAGGTAACAGAAGAAATATTGGAAGAAGATATATTCCACAAACTAGCTCACAACACAAGAACACGACCAGCTGGACCGAAAGCACCACAGCAGCTGTCAAACTCAGAATGCTGTGAGACTTTCAGAACTCCCTAGTCCACTGCTTCCCAAATTTTTTTCGAACCGCAACCCACTTTTTAGTGCCACAGATTTTCGCAACCCGCCTAGCCTTAAAGGACATGAGCTGATCAAACATTTTATGTAACATAAGCATTGTGTGGTAGCGTATTGTTATTTGCAGATACCACCTTTTCCATTGAAATGGTCACTAAATTTGCACAGACATACAGTTTTATAGGTAGAACTATATTGCACACAAATGATGGGTGGAGATCGGGTTGCAGTGAATGTTTATTATTTGTGCATCATTAAGTAAAGTGGCGTGATTTGCTCTGATCCTATTAAAATCTTTGTTTTCATCACACTTCAGAATTGCAACTGCTGAATGTGTACAGTTCATTCACGGTTATTTACATTTTTTGTGTGCTAGGAAAAAATGACGCTCTCTGTACGTCAGCCGTAATGTCACATAATTCGCTTTACTTTTCTTTCTCTAACTGCAAAGCGAGAGGAGTTTTAAAACACCAATCCCATGTTAAAAAAAAAATAAGCTGCAATTTATCAGAAGACATAGCCTAGCATTTCACCTTTGCCAGGTAGGTCGCTCCCCCACCACACAGCTCCGCCTGTGTTGTCTGCCCGCTGCTCCTGTAGGTAAGATCGCCCTCCGCTTGTGGCCCCGGTGCCCGTTTTGTCTGCTCTCCCCCTGTTTTTCCTTTCTGTGCCCCTCGCTGCCCCACTGTTGTTGTGCCCGTGATTTTGTCTGCTCTCCCCCTGTTTTTCCTTTCTGTGCCCCTCGCTGCCCCACTGTTGTTGTGCTCGTGATTTTGTCTGCTCTCCCCCTGTTTTTCCTTTCTGTGCCCCTCGCTGCCCCACTGTTGTTGTGCCCGTGATTTTGTCTGCTCTCCCCTGTTTTTCCTTTCTGTGCCCCTCGCTGCCCCACTGTTGTTGTGCCCGTGATTTTGTCTGCTCTCCCCCTGTTTTTCCTTTCTGTGCCCCTCGCTGCCCCACTGTTGTTGTGCCCGTGATTTTGTCTGCTCTCCCCTGTTTTTCCTTTCTGTGCCCCTCGCTGCCCCACTGTTGTTGTGCCCGTGATTTTGTCTGCTCTCCCCCTGTTTTTCCTTTCTGTGCCCCTCGCTGCCCCACTGTTGTTGTGCCCGTGATTTTGTCTGCTCTCCCCCTGTTTTTCCTTTCTGTGCCCCTCGCTGCCCCACTGTTGTTGTGCCCGTGATTTTGTCTGCTCTCCCCTGTTTTTCCTTTCTGTGCCCCTCGCTGCCCCACTGTTGTTGTGCCCGTGATTTTGTCTGCTCTCCCCTGTTTTTCCTTTCTGTGCCCCTCGCTGCCCCACTGTTGTTGTGCCCGTGATTTTGTCTGCTCTCCCCTGTTTTTCCTTTCTGTGCCCCTCGCTGCCCCACTGTTGTTGTGCCCGTGATTTTGTCTGCTCTCCCCTGTTTTTCCTTTCTGTGCCCCTCGCTGCCCCACTGTTGTTGTGCCCGTGATTTTGTCTGCTCTCCCCCTGTTTTTCCTTTCTGTGCCCCTCGCTGCCCCACTGTTGTTGTGCCCGTGATTTTGTCTGCTCTCCCCCTGTTTTTCCTTTCTGTGCCCCTCGCTGCCCCACTGTTGTTGTGCCCGTGATTTTGTCTGCTCTCCCCTGTTTTTCCTTTCTGTGCCCCTCGCTGCCCCACTGTTGTTGTGCCCGTGATTTTGTCTGCTCTCCCCTGTTTTTCCTTTCTGTGCCCCTCGCTGCCCCACTGTTGTTGTGCCCGTGATTTTGTCTGCTCTCCCCTGTTTTCCTTTCTGTGCCCCCGCTGCCTCTCGCCACTCCCGCCGCTGCGCTTCCCTGCGGCCCCGCCCCCTGACTGCCCATTCGCTGCCCCTGCCTCCCGCCTCCCAGCTGCTCCTCCCTCCCACCTCCCCATAAATGGCGGCCGCTGCACGGTGAGGAGAGCGACCCTTGACCTTGCCAGGTAGGTCGCTCCCCCACCACACAGCTCCGCCTGTGTTGTCTGCCCGCTGCTCCTGTAGGTAAGATCGCCCTCCGCTTGTGGCCCCGGTGCCCGTTTTGTCTGCTCTCCCCCTGTTTTTCCTTTCTGTGCCCCTCGCTGCCCCACTGTTGTTGTGCCCGTGATTTTGTCTGCTCTCCCCCTGTTTTTCCTTTCTGTGCCCCTCGCTGCCCCACTGTTGTTGTGCTCGTGATTTTGTCTGCTCTCCCCCTGTTTTTCCTTTCTGTGCCCCTCGCTGCCCCACTGTTGTTGTGCCCGTGATTTTGTCTGCTCTCCCCTGTTTTTCCTTTCTGTGCCCCTCGCTGCCCCACTGTTGTTGTGCCCGTGATTTTGTCTGCTCTCCCCTGTTTTTCCTTTCTGTGCCCCTCGCTGCCCCACTGTTGTTGTGCCCGTGATTTTGTCTGCTCTCCCCCTGTTTTTCCTTTCTGTGCCCCTCGCTGCCCCACTGTTGTTGTGCCCGTGATTTTGTCTGCTCTCCCCCTGTTTTTCCTTTCTGTGCCCCTCGCTGCCCCACTGTTGTTGTGCCCGTGATTTTGTCTGCTCTCCCCTGTTTTTCCTTTCTGTGCCGCTCGCTGCCCCACTGTTGTTGTGCCCGTGATTTTGTCTGCTCTCCCCTGTTTTTCCTTTCTGTGCCCCTCGCTGCCCCACTGTTGTTGTGCCCGTGATTTTGTCTGCTCTCCCCTGTTTTTCCTTTCTGTGCCCCTCGCTGCCCCACTGTTGTTGTGCCCGTGATTTTGTCTGCTCTCCCCTGTTTTTCCTTTCTGTGCCCCTCGCTGCCCCACTGTTGTTGTGCCCGTGATTTTGTCTGCTCTCCCCCTGTTTTTCCTTTCTGTGCCCCTCGCTGCCCCACTGTTGTTGTGCCCGTGATTTTGTCTGCTCTCCCCTGTTTTTCCTTTCTGTGCCCCTCGCTGCCCCACTGTTGTTGTGCCCGTGATTTTGTCTGCTCTCCCCCTGTTTTTCCTTTCTGTGCCCCTCGCTGCCCCACTGTTGTTGTGCCCGTGATTTTGTCTGCTCTCCCCCGGTTTTTCCTTTCTGTGCCCCTCGCTGCCCCACTGTTGTTGTGCCCGTGATTTTGTCTGCTCTCCCCCTGTTTTTCCTTTCTGTGCCCCTCGCTGCCCCACTGTTGTTGTGCCCGTGATTTTGTCTGCTCTCCCCCTGTTTTTCCTTTCTGTGCCCCTCGCTGCCCCACTGTTGTTGTGCCCGTGATTTTGTCTGCTCTCCCCCTGTTTTTCCTTTCTGTGCCCCTCGCTGCCCCACTGTTGTTGTGCCCGTGATTTTGTCTGCTCTCCCCCTGTTTTTCCTTTCTGTGCCCCTCGCTGCCCCACTGTTGTTGTGCCCGTGATTTTGTCTGCTCTCCCCTGTTTTTCCTTTCTGTGCCCCTCGCTGCCCCACTGTTGTTGTGCCCGTGATTTTGTCTGCTCTCCCCCTGTTTTTCCTTTCTGTGCCCCTCGCTGCCCCACTGTTGTTGTGCCCGTGATTTTGTCTGCTCTCCCCCTGTTTTTCCTTTCTGTGCCCCTCGCTGCCCCACTGTTGTTGTGCCCGTGATTTTGTCTGCTCTCCCCTGTTTTTCCTTTCTGTGCCCCTCGCTGCCCCACTGTTGTTGTGCCCGTGATTTTGTCTGCTCTCCCCCTGTTTTTCCTTTCTGTGCCCCTCGCTGCCCCACTGTTGTTGTGCCCGTGATTTTGTCTGCTCTCCCCCTGTTTTTCCTTTCTGTGCCCCTCGCTGCCCCACTGTTGTTGTGCCCGTGATTTTGTCTGCTCTCCCCCTGTTTTTCCTTTCTGTGCCCCTCGCTGCCCCACTGTTGTTGTGCCCGTGATTTTGTCTGCTCTCCCCCTGTTTTCCTTTCTGTGCCCCCGCTGCCTCTCGCCACTCCCGCCGCTGCGTTCCCTGCGGCCCCGCCCCCTGACTGCCCATTCGCTGCCCCTGCCTCCCGCCTCCCAGCTGCTCCTCCCTCCCACCTCCCCATAAATGGCGGCCGCTGCACGGCCGCGCAGCGGACGTGCGCAGCGGGCGCGCCGCTGGCGCGCCGAAGGCGCGCCTAAGGCAAGCCCGTCTGCGCCCGTCCGCGACTGGACCGCGCCCAGCGCCAGAACCCCTGGAACCCACCAACGCAACACTACTCGATGGACCTACGACGCCGCCACACTCACCGCACTCAATGCCGGCCGGAACCCTGCCTGCTACCGAGCCTCACCGAGACGCACCCACGGACCCTTCACCTGCCAAACCTGCCGATTCACCTGCCCCCGGACGTGCACCACCTCCGCCAAGTCGAGCAACAGCAGCAACCACCTGAAATGCATCCTGCTGAACACCCGCTCCGTACACAGGCACGCCGTGGAACTCTGGGACCTGCTCGACGCAACAGCACCGGACATCGCCTTCCTCACCGAAACCTGGATGAACGCCTCCTCAGCGCCCGACATCGCCATAGCCATCCCGGATGGATACAAGATCACCCGGAAGGACCGCGTCAACCAGACGGGAGGAGGCATCGCCATCGTACACAAGAACACCATCCGCATCTCGACTAACTCCGACGAGACCTTCTCCGCCGCCGAACACCTACACTTCCAGATACACACTGACCCCAAGACCACCCTCCGAGGCACCCTCATCTACAGACCCCCGGGACCACGCACACTATTCAGCGAAGACATCGCAGACTTCATCAGCCCGCACGCCATGCCCTCAGCCGACTACATCCTCCTAGGGGACCTCAACTTCCACCTGGAGAACAACAACGACAGAAACACCACCGCCCTGCTGGACAACCTCGCCAACCTCGGACTCAAGCAACTGGTGAACACGCCCACCCACTACGCCGGCCACACGCTTGACCCCGTCTTCTCGTCCAGCAAGCACATCTCCTTCAGCCACGCCACCGGACTCCACTGGACCGACCACAGCTGCGTCCACTTCAGCTTCAGAAAGACTGCGACCCACCACCACCCGCAACAGGCTCCCCGCCGGAGCTGGAGCAAGATCACCGCCGAGCAGCTCACCGCCTCCCTCAGCCAGAACACACCCACCAACACAACGGACCCAAACGAAGCAGCCAGCAACCTCGCCAAGTGGCTGACCGCCTGCGCCGACGACCTCGCACCACTAAAAACCCTCCCAGCAGACCCGGAAGCAAGAAAACCCCTTGGTTCACCAACGAACTCAAGGAATCCAAGAAGAACTGCCGCACTCTCGAGAAAACCTGGCGACTCGACCAGACCACAGACAACAGGACCGCCCTCAAGCACGCCACCCGCAAACACCACCAGCTGATCCGTGCCACCAAGAAGTCGGCACTCAAAGAACGACTGGACAACAACGCCCATGACAGCAAGGAACTTTTCAGCATCGTCAAAGAGTTCTCCAACCCCAGCGCCGGAAACAACGACATCACCCCCTCGCAAGACCTCTGCAACTCACTCTCCGCGTTCTTCCACCGCAAGATCACCGACATACACAACAGCTTCGACGCACAAACAACGCACCCTACCGCCGAACCAACGCCCGCCACCACCACCCTCTGCAACTGGACCCCGATCAGCACCGAAGACACCACCCGCACGATGAACTCCATCCACTCCGGATCACCAACCGACCCCTGCCCACACCACGTCTTCAACAAAGCCGACGCCACCATCGCACCCCATCTCCGGGACATCATCAACTCCTCCTTCCACACCGCCACCTTCCCGGAGAGCTGGAAGCACGCCGAGCTTACCGCCCTCCTGAAGAAACCAACGGCGGACCCCACCGACCTCAAGAACTACCGTCCCATCTCGCTCCTTCCGTTTCCGGCCAAAGTTATCGAGAAGACCGTCAACAGACAGCTTGCCGCCTTCCTCGAGACGAATGGATCCCTCGACCCCTCGCAGTCCGGGTTTCGGGCCAACCACAGCACCGAGACCGCCCTTATCGCAGCCACCGACGACATCAGAACCCTAACCGACAACGGGGAAACAGCTGCCCTCATCCTCTTGGACCTCTCTGCGGCGTTCGACACCGTCTGCCACCGCACCCTAGTGAAGCGCCTCAGCAACATCGGAATCCGAGAGAAAGCACTGGAATGGATCATCTCGTTCCTCGCCGGAAGAACCCAGAGAGTCCGCCTCCCCCGTTCAGATCCGAAGCCACCGAAGTCATCTGCGGCGTTCCACAAGGATCCTCACTCAGCCCAACCCTCTTCAACGTCTACATGAGCCCCTCGCAGCCATCGCACGCCGACACAACCTCAACATCATCTCCTACGCCGACGACACCCAGCTGATCCTCTCCCTCACCAACGACCCCACCACCGCCAGAGCCAACCTACACGACGGGATGAGAGACGTCGCCGACTGGATGAGGAACAGCCGCCTTAAACTGAACTCAGACAAGACGGAAGTCCTCATCCTGGGCTCATCACCCTCCGCCTGGGACGACTCCTGGTGGCCCCCGGCCCTGGGCACCGCGCCCAAGCCAACGGACCACGCACGCAACCTGGGCTTCATCCTGGACTCCTCCCTGTCGATGACCAGACAAGTCAACGCCGTCTCATCTTCATGCTTCAACACCCTGCGCATGCTCCGCAAGATCTTCAGATGGATCCCCACTGAAACCAGGAAGACCGTCACCCAGGCACTCGTCACCAGCCGACTGGACTATGGGAACACCCTCTACGCCGGAACCACAGCCAAACTTCAAAAGAGACTCCAGCGCATCCAGAACGCCTCCGCACGACTCATCCTGGACATCCCCCGACACAGCCACATCACCGTGCACCTGAAAGACCTGCACTGGCTCCCCGTCAGCAAGAGAATCACGTTCAGACTCCTCACCCACGCACACAAGGCCCTCCACGACCTGGGCCCAAAGTACCTCAACGACCGCATGACCTTCTACACGCCCACACGCCAGCTACGATCAACCAGCCACGCCCTCGCCACCGTACCACGCATCCGCAGAACCACCGCCGGAGGAAGATCCTTCTCCTACCTGGCAGCCAAGACCTGGAACTCCTCCCCACTCACCTTCGGCGAACCCAGGACCATCTCTCCTTCAGGAAGCAGCTCAAGACCTGGCTGTTCGAGCAGTAACTTACCCCCTCCCCCAGCGCCTTGAGACCCTCCCGGGTGAGTAGCGCGCTCTATAAATGCCGTGATTGATTGATTGATTGAAGTACAGCAGATGTGAGATGATAAATACAGAATTTAAAGGCGTCTTTATTCATTGCTTTGACTTTGGCGGCCCATCAAAAAATAGCACGCAAACCACCAGTGGGTCTCCACCAACAGTTTTGGAAACACTGCCCTAGTCCACTAAACATCCGCCACGTCACCCTTACTTAGCGTGTCTTTCTTCCTGTGGCAGGCATAGGTTGTTTGACACAATTCTTTGTCAAATATAGTTGTTACAGAATAAAATCACCTGGTGCCAAGGGCATAAAGAAACAGCTTTACCAATTCTTGTTCAAGCTTTCTTTGAGTCTAGCCAACTGGCGGGCATCAGCTGCTTTGCGTGCCCCTGTTTATGAAAGTTTAACATGTAATTCAATATTATTTGGTATCATGACAGGTTGACTTAGCTGAAAATAGGTAACACATTTTTAGTTGATCCGAACAAGGGTCTCAAAATATGTTGTGCCAGGGGCCCCTAAATTCCTTAAGATGGTACTGCCTCCCTTTTATCTTTCCCATGTGCCTCACTCCTTGCCTTCGGATGTCTTTTACTATCACTTTCATCGCCTGCCCATCATCTACATCCTCCTTTGCTTCTGCCTGCCTGCCAGTGTCATCCCTCCCCATCACTTCTGCAAAGCTGTGCGACGGACCTGTTATCTCCTCTGTCATGACTCCATTCATCGATCCATTCCCTTGCAGGGTCGGATTACTAAGGCAGGCACTCGGGCAATGGCCGAGGGGCCGGTATCTGAGTCTTAGCTGTAGGCTGCTTTTTTGGGCACCTTGGGGGCCGATTTGGGCTGTGTCTGGTGTGTTCAGATGCCGCCAGGGGCTTAGTGGGTGCCTGAGTGGCCTTTCTGGAGGCAGATGGGCCTCCATTACCTCCCTCTTATCAACAGGCAGACAGTCCTGCCAAGTACCACGCATCAGGTGTTAGACTAATGCATTTCAGTGAGGTGATCCGCATCACCGCACTGAAATGCAAAGTCACGCATAATAGGCATAGCGCCTACCTCTGCTGTTAAGCTGTAGCGCTGCTATGCTGACTCAGACTGAAACTATTAAACCTGAGTGGCAGTGCGCCGTGGCGAGCGCGCTGCTCCCTTCCGGCTTGGGGGCTGGCTGAGCTGCTAACTGCGGCTACAATGTATCAATAGAGATTGGGATTCAGCACAGCTGACTCACTGAGTCAGGCTTGGGCGACGCAGTGAGGCGCAGGACCGTGGATGTCACGTCCTGCTGCCCCCTGTGGGGCCCGAGCGTGTGACTGGAGTTACAAAAGTAAGTTTGGGGGACAGACGGCAGTGCAAATGCACTGCGTGCACTGCTGCACTGAAGTTGAAATTCAAGATCTCCAGCGCAACTTCCAAACCCAACCTCACGGACCACGGCAGCGTCGTTCATTGCGGCCAGGAGGACTCCGGAAGCGGGCGGTCGGGCCGTAAACCGTATTGCCGCGGCACGCCTCCAAGTTTAAAGTAAGTTAGTCTCCCTGCATCCAAAATTTGCTTTTTAATATAAATAGGGCTTAACTCGTGGTCAATCAGCTCCCTGCTGCCCTGTCGCTGAAGTTCTGCAATGAGCCACACACACGTCACAGTCTCCTATGTCGTATGCTGCTAATTTACGTTTTGACAAACTTAATCACCAACAATGCATTCCTTGTGCCAATATGCATGCCTCTGTGCGCTTTTTTTGGTCGCTATCACTATGTGTTCCACCGTCCTCAGCCTCTATGAAACCTGAGTGCTTTGCAATGATTTTTCAAATGGCCCCTAGGGAAAAAAAGATCGACATGTCGACATAACACTTTGAATGGAATGTTTGGTAATGTCCTAAAATTACGGAGTGCAGCATGTTAATTCGTGAAAAAATGCGGCACTCAACACACTTTCTTTACTGTCACAATGCCATACTGCACTTTATTTCATTGGCTATAATCCACCAGCTCAGAATGCCGCATAGTGTATAGACCCTCTTCTTGCTCCCAAGCCTCTTGAATATTCTTAGACAGGGCCGGACTGGCCGTAGCGAGCACCGGGCGTTTCCCCGGTGGGCCGCCAGGGTGGGGCCGGTTTTGGGACCCTGGGAGGCCGTTTTTGTAACCGGGGGCCGGCAATATCTGCCCCCTGTAACAAAATCGGCCAAAACCGGCCTTAGCAATCAGCTCGCCTGCACCCCCATCACTCCTCCCAGGGGCCGGCCGAGCAGTTTGCCTGGGCCGGTTTCGGTTCTCAGTCCGGTCCTGTTCTTAGAGTTTCTCGTTGATCAAAATGGGTGTAATTTCTGATATTTATACGTTCCCTCATCTTCTTTGCCGGATTTTACTCACGAGAAAATGTCACTCATAATCGTTGAATGTCACTCATAATTACACTGAAATTATGAAAATGTCACACATAAGCAATCTGAAACCTTGGCAGCTATGGGCAGAGGTGTCGCTCCCTTTCTCTGGCTGGGCCGGCCCATTAATGTATGCATATTGAGCGGGGGCAGGGGGCCGGAGCAGAAGTGGCCTCACTTGTTTTCAGGTGTGTTTCACCAATGTGAACTAATCCGTGCATTTTAAAAAAAAAATCTAAGTAAAGTTTAGAAAACATGCCTCTGTCAGAGCCCCCCCCCCCTTCTTTTTATAAAACTTCCCCGAAGCAGTGTTTTACGGAACGGCAATATGCAAATGTGGGCCACTTTTTTTTTTAGCGTGCACAGGCCGATTTTTAATCCCAATCCAACCCTGTAAATCCCTTGCCATCACCTCCATCTTCCCACTCCTGCCCCTTTTCTCCCTTGTCATTGCTTTCCCTGTACCCTGTCTCCCACCCCTACGAGACTGGCTTGGATTTGTTCAAAGTTGTGTTTGTTTGTGTTTCTATACATTAGCACATTAAACCCATACCTATTGTCTTGAACAGTGCTTGTTTCTACTCTGGCCACAACCGGATGATTTTTTGATGGATTTTATTTTTCAGCCGCTCTCAGATCTGCTGAATATTATATATTTCTTAATGTATTTTCCACTTGGTTGCATCTAAACAAAACGGTTCATCCAACCGTAGTTAGCATAGCTGTGTTTTTTTTTTTTTTTTGGGGGGGGGCCTTCTGGACGTTCTCCTATTTTACAATGCACGTTTGAATCTTTTTCTTTCAGAGCGTTCATTCTTATTGCCGCCACTTTCTATAACTCGCCTTTTCTCCGATCTCTGCTTCCAAGCATTAAAAAAACCGTGGCCCAAACATCAATGCCTTAAATTGCAAAATAAATAAAATTAAATGTATTAAGTAAACTAGCTATCCACAGTGTCCTGCCAGGAACAGGATATGCGCATGTAGTAAGTGCAGGATGTTGGAAGGAGAGAAAGAGTCACGAGCTAAAAGAGTGACGAGTGAACCGGGCGCATGCGTGGTAACGCTCCTGCTGCACGCGCGCGACGCCTTGTGTCTACAAAGCCTACAGTAGACAGGAGCCCAAGGCCCGCGGTGCCACCAATCTCACTGACGCCTGCCTGAGAGTGTTAGCGAGAAACGCGAACAATCTTGGGAAAAGAGAATAAATACATCAAGGCTGTTTACGATGTACAGGGAAGGAACAGAGGTGTTTGTTGTATCTGTTCAACAAACGAAACCATGCGTGAAGTCGGCAGGAATCCTCGCAGGCTTCCATCCGGGCCTGCGTTTCCTTTTAATATTTCCTCGCCTGGTAAAATCAATATATTCATGTTTATGTAAACGCGTGTGGTCGGCTGTACTGTCCTAGCTAGAGAAACCGTGCATCCGTCAGCTTTAATCTATTGTCATTTATGTCCAAAGGAGTTTGGACACATTAGCAAGGGTGGCATGGTTCAAGCAAGGAATCAGGGCTGTGGGCCCCGGTGCCGCTGCACCAGCTGCACCATTGGTAACTACTCCCCTGTGTGGACACGGAAAATCGTCCAGACTCCATTAAAACGTACAAGAAATGCTCTTTCCACCCGCGCAAAACAAGCAGGTGAAGCCATTGAAATACTTTACAAAACAAGCAGGTGAAGCCATTGAAATACTTTACAAAACAAGCCGGTGAAGCCATTGAAATACTTTACCTAGTGAAGCTGGTTTACCGTCTGTGCAACTATCTTACTAACTCGTCCAGACTGCAAAGGGGAGGCTAAAACTGAGCAGGTAAAACATCTGAAAATGCAAATCACCAAATTTACATATGCTGATTAGAACTGTTCAAGGGCAGATAACGCAAATTAGGTTTGTACCCACATGGAAGCAAACCAAACAACTGTGCAGTTTCTTAAGGGCAAGCAATAATTACAACTTTTTCTTCATGGTAATTCACAAGAGCAGGAGTAAATTGCGTGCTGTGCTGGCAACGTAGCCTACAGACAAAAATGCAGGGTTTTGGGATTCACCATCTGCAATTTGTTCATAATGCAAATGGAGATGTTTTGGCGACCAGTTCCACATTCACGTTTCAGTGGGGTAACTTACTCATCGGGTATCTCTATTTTTTTAACCAGGCCCTATCTTTTTATGTAAAGACTTGGGACCACATTCAAATCTTTTTTTGTAAAAAGAAATATAGGGAAGAAAGAAGGACATCTGCCAAAATCACCTAATTTGCCATCCTCCCACATCCTCATTCTCTATCCTGATGGCACCGGTGGCATCTTGTGGTGACTCCAAGCAGGGTATTTCCCATCCTTGAGTTAAACAACACAGTAATCCTGCAAAAGTCAGGCGTAAGTGCGCCTCCTGAGCCGTGGAGGGACGGGATGGAAACAGACCCATGAACGTGGCAGTGTAAGGAAGGTAGGTTTCACCACAGGGAAAATTTATTTCCCTCTGGAGAAAAAAGTAGGCTTTGGAAAATATTCAAAAGATACTGTTAAAACTGCTCCCGAAAATATTTGGGAATAGCAGGGGCATATACCTTAAAATCTACGAGTGTCCTAGATATCCAAGTGTGTTTGTAACCGTGCTGAAGTCTGTGCAGTGGATACAGGAGTAAATTTAAGGGAAATCTAAGATTTAAGTTTACTCACCTGTATGTACTTTTTTAAGTGTGTGTCCATCTGTGTGTGTGTGTGTGGTCAGGCTTTGGCAGGTGAGCTTCTCTGTCACAAACTACTACAGAAAACATGTGGCCCTTCAAGGGTGGAGTGACAGTGATGAACTCACTGCCATCAAGAGTTACTTTACACCTTCACACTGAAGAAGAGGCTCCTCGCCAGGGCCCGCTCCCAGTTCCTCAATAATTCTTTCTACATCCCAGATGGGAGGAGGCCTAAGCGCTGTACGGCATCTGTGGACATTGAGAAGTTCCCAGGAATACTGGCAAGTTCTCCTGACTAATATTGTTAAGACAATGATATTCAGGAAAAGACAGTCCTGAATGTAGTCTTTGGAAGAGGACCGCATATGGACTTGTCAGCGGTCTTGCTTTAGATGACCGCTAGAGAGGTAGCCAAAATGGAAGAAACTTGAGCTTAACGCACCTGAGGCCATAGGTACAAAAAGAAGGAATTGTGATTTCCTAATGTAAGACAAATGACATCTTGTAAGTAGTGATTGCTAGTGGGTCGGAAATCGACCTACCTCATGAATATTAATGAGATAGGTTACAGTTTGAGACCCATTAGGAATTGCAGTCATCACAGGGATGGTGGCCTGCTAGAGTCAGAAAACCACCATGTCTGTGATTGCTTTCGAACAAAGCAAACTTTTTTTAAATGCTGTCTGTTTTCCTTAAAGGTAAACAGGATGGATTTCAAAAAATAAAATGAAACGTTTAAGTTTCATATTGTAAGAGTAGGCAGTGATCCATGTGACCACTGCCTGCTCTTAAAAAGTATTTGTTTCGGCATTCTCAAAGGGTAATGGGTCCCTTGGGGACTCCTCATTTGCGAATGGTTACCACCTCTTTTGAGGTGTCGGTAAAAAATGAATATTTTGCGACTGTAATTCGGTGGTCAAACATTCATACATACCTCTGTAATTCTGTATTTGAAAGGGACGGCCTAAACACACCCTTTCCAAATACCGAATCGCTAAACACAAATTGCAGTTTGGTAACATGTTACCAAATCGCAATTTCTGCTTTTCACATTTGAAAAAGCATTTTTGCGGTCAGAAATGGCTTTGCACATATGGCCCCTGGTTCTTCTATATTCAGGTCTTTTCAAGATGAACCAGACTACAGACAAACTCAGCAGAGACTGTTCATGTGTTTAAGATCGAGGGAAGCAGATATTTATTCCAGACTTTGGCAGCGGCCAGGGCAGCCCGCCATCATCACTGCCTCTGTGGCCTTCCCTACCGAGGGCCTTCTAGCTGGGAGACACGTCAAGCATGTAGAAAATGTGGCCAAAAGTATTCTGTTCGTTTTTTTAACCATGTTTGTTCGGTTTTCAAGATTTTTGTAAACTCATCTCTGAATATTGGATAATTTCCGTTAGTTCTTTACTTTTGCAAGCATTTATGATGAGAAGCAATTTTGCGAAACAAACATATATTCACATTAAGTTCAGTATTAGATATTTTCACAGGCATTGGTTAACGAAATGGACAGATGGAGAGAAGAGTATAGTCTTTAAATGCGCTTTTGAACAAAGCGGGCTGTTCGATGGATGGCCCTACTTTTAGGCTTGTGCTTCCGCTGAAGACTGGACCACCATGGCAACGCTCCTCACCACCCCAGCATCCTGCAATAAGCCACCCTCTCTCCGGATCAGTCAAAAGCAACATCAATTTTGTTTTCTCGCTGCTGTTGCTCATAGAGGCTCGCTGTTTGATCAAGAACATTTATCAAGAGCGCATATTACGTTATTATTGCTTGCCTTGTTCCATTAATGGCTCTTAGTAGCAAGAAATAAATAATGAAAGTGACAATCAGAAGCTTTCATCCTGATTTTCGGTCCCTTCTAATGTAGGAAAATGACATAGCCAGATGGCAAGAAATTAGGGGAGAAGTTGGGAGGGGGAGGGGAGGGTTGGCGGGAGGAAGGGGAGGGGTGCGAATCCAGTGCGTTTTTTTTCCCAAGCATTGATTTGGATGCTTGTTAAACACTGCCTGTCTGCTTGGCGTCTGGCTGATGAAGCTCTTCATGTTCCTTCTGATTGTGGCACAGAAGGGGCTGTGTAGGAGGCGAGCGGGACTGACATGCTGAAGGGAACAGGTTTGTCGCCTCTGAAGAGGAGCGGTAGCCCCTAAGCTGCAAGGATGTCATCTGCTGTCTAGGACTCACGCGGAGGCACTTTTTGGCACACAGGGGCTTAACATGGAGCTGTGGGCTCCCCAGCTCAGGGGTCCAGGTTTGGCACATGTCTCTTGTGTATTTGGGACCCCTGTCATTTTGCATTACGCCACTCCTAGCTCTAAAAAAAGCCTGTGCTTAATTTGAGGCAGTGGTTGCAGGCTGGGCCAACCAGCACTCATTTTTAGTTCAAAGCCTATCAGACAGCACAGCTGTCTGTTTGTGAAAACACTTTTTGTGGGCATTCTGAAAGCTACCCTGAGAATGCATTTCACCCATTGCTTACAATGGACTTTGTGGTTTGTAACTCACATTGTATGGCATTCTATTTGCTAGCTTTATTTGTTTTAGGCTGTCCAGCATGTCTTCGTCCCTCCCATGGAGCAAAGCTTGTTCACCATTACTCCTTGTATTCTTCCACGAGTCCTCGCTTTCTGTACACAGGCCTTTACATTTTGTTCTTATTATGTCACATTTGCTGTGTGTTCAATGACAGAGGTCACATTTCAGGCTCTTTTGTTTACTTTTTTTTCTCTGACTTGAAAGTGAGAGGACTTCTTGCCAGGTACTGAGAAAGAAATGGTTTTTCTAGCACACAGCAAAATTTAAATGTCTGTAAATGAACTGTGCAAATATCTAAAAATGTATCAGAATTAGGCTAGCACAAATGAAGCACTTTTTTTATAGTTCTGAAGTGTGGTGAAAACAAATATTTTAATACGATCAAAACAAATCAGTAAACTAGGTGATGCCATTTCCACACATGATCGTTTGTGTGCTGTATAGTTTATCAGTAAAACTGTATGTGTAAATGTAATGGTCATTTCAACTGAAAATGTGTTGTCTGTAATGGCAGTGCGCTACCACATCATGCAGACTCCTCTCTACTCTACGCTACTCTACTCTACGACACTCTACTAAAGGACAGTCTACACCACTCCACCACATTCCACATTACTCTACGCCACTCCACTCTATGCCACTCCACCCCACCCCACTCCACCACACTCCACTCCTCCAAGCCACATTCTAGGCCATTGTACTCCACTCCACTCTACGACACTACCCTCTATAACAGTCCATGCCACTCTAGTCCATACTGCGATACACCATGCAACTTTACACCACCCTGACACTTTACTCCACTCTATTCTGCTCCACTCTACACTCCATGCTACAACACTTTACCCCACTCTACAATACTTTACTCCACTCTACGCCCCTCCACTCTGACACTACATTACGCTATTCTACTCCACTCTATTCCACTGTACTCTACCACACTCCACTCTACTACACTCTGTGCCACTATACACCACGCCATGCGCGACTTCACTTTATCACACTACTTTACGCCATTCTACTCCACTCTATTCCACTCTACTCCGCTCTACTACACTCTGTGCCACTATACGCCTCTCCACTCTATGCCACTTCACTCAAGGCCACTCTACTCCACTCTACAACTTTGCTCAACTCTACACAACGCTCTGCGCCCCTCCACTCTACGCCCCTCCACTCGTCGCCACTACATTCTACGACATTCCACTCCTTGCCACTCTCCTCTCCGCCACTAACTTTTAGCAATGCTGAACAGCAGGCACGCTGGTGTACAACATGGCTAAAACACATTGGCAAAGCCAATAGCTCTTGCATAGACGCGACCTATCGGCTTTGCCAATGGTTGTTATAGACTGGGACTCATCTTCCATCAGATTTCTTACTAGAGCAAGAGAGAGGAAGTCAGGCAAGGGAGAAAGGAGGAAAAGTAAGACAGAAAACAATGACAAAGGGAGATGGAAGGGATGAAAAAGAACCTATACGAGTAACAAGGAATATTTGGTGGTTGATAAAAGAGGCATGAGACAAAACCAAGACTAGACTGCATTGATGTTTGGCAGCCATGACGCTCAGTAGCGCCGGCGGCTGGCTTGAAAAAACCATGGGCCTTGGCACTTATTCTTTTATTAAATGTGCACTGTGAAAAGGTGAAAAGCTCCGCCTGGACAAGAATGCTTCAGAGGTCAAAAAGGCTTAATCGGTGCTGCAGGCTGCCTGCAATATTGGTGTATGTCACACACTAGGCAATCAGGAAGAGGTCGATCAGGGAGCATCAGCTCATACAGTTTGTACAATGGAAAGATATGATTCATGAGAACACTGCACACCCGGTTGGCCCTTAACAACTGTTCAATAATGTGAACTGCAAAGCCACTGACCCCTATAATGCCGCCTGGATCATGTCATTAAAGGGTCTTTGCACTAGCCATGCAGTTAGTCAATGCCTCGTCCATTTCTTTCCTTTAGTATCGGTAGGTGGGGGAATGTCAACTACCACTGACCACCCAGCGCTCAAAAGTTATGGAGTGAGTAAGACAATCAGTAACAAGAATGAGTAGATGCTGATTGTGCAACTCACTCACTTAACTGTGGGGCGAGAGAAGCTGTTGGGCCGGTCCACAAAACATTTTTGACCCACACTATTATGTGTCATTGGTGGTAAGTTAAAGGTGTCCTTGGTGCAAGCACCTCTTACTAGCGCATAGGAAATCTGAGTTCGGGAGGTGGTTATGTGTGACGTTTACGTGTGTGCATGTTTGATGTGTTGCATTTTGTTTTGGTGATTGTGTACTGTTTTTGTGCTGCATTATTGTATAATGTTAGTGTTGTGTTGCACTGTGGTTCTTGTGTTGAGTTCTATTTTGGTTGTTTTGTCCCCTGTCATGCTTTTGTTGTGTTGTTATTTTGCAATGTGTATGGTGTTGTGGTGTGCTCTGTTGTCACTTTAGAAACGTCAACAAAAGCAGCACTTTTCTTTAAAATTCCAGTGTCCAACATCTGTCTATGGTGGTAACATAACGGCACTCCAGCTCTTAATCCACTTAAAACACCGGTCAGATTAAAGGTGCGGCAGACACCTTGCCTTAAATGAGCACGTCTATTGAAGCGGTGCAACACATTCTGTGTGTGTGGTGATAGTACAGCAAACAATCCGAAAAGATCACTTGCAATAGCAAACGATAGTGACTTTGCAATTAGTCAAATGTAAATTTGCAATGTTTTTAGTTTTTTAAATAAAAGACGTCATATTGGTGCCTTTCTGGTTGCTAAGAACTCACAATTTCACCTGTGGACAAAAGTGATACACAGAAATTATATGACTGAGATTGTGAGGCTGACGGTGAAGCGAGAAGGCGTGAACGTGGCCTTTTGGGTATGTTTGGGATACGGTGTAGGCAGCTCAGCATGACAGCTTGAGATTGAGTTGTGGCAGCCACATTGTGTGATCAGACTGACCTGGCACTTCATTCAGAGAGGCAAGAGGGCGGGGATCAGGGCGACACCTAGTGGTGGTGGTGCCAAATTTACTGAAAAAAGGCTGGAAGATGGACTTTTCTCAGTGCGTGAGGAGCACCCTAGCAAGCAAAATACTATTTTCTCTGCGGCGTGCTAACAGTGACCTTTCATCATTCCTAGATTCAGGAAAAAACCCTTCCTATTCCTGACTACCTTGATGCATCACCTGCTTTTTTGGCTTATTGGCCAACTCCAGGGATTAGTGCAGAAGTTGAACTTGTAATTTCCAAGTTTGTGTAGCTACAAATTGCGTAAGAGGAAAGGTGTAAAGTAAAGAGTTCGGCTCCCAGGCACGTGTTATTGGAACTAGAACACCAAGTTAATGCTGGATGTATTGTACTGGTCCAATGGGATGTCGGGAATCCCAGATCCTGAGTTGGGATGAGCACTGTATTCCCAAAAATCCCTTTTCACAACTTAGATTAGTGGATGAGCTATTGATAAGAGGTGAATGACAAACCAGGGAACTCTCACTGGCAAAATAAAGAGGCACTGACTCTTCTTTGCTCGTGAAGACGACCACAGGAGACGTGATGGTTCTGTGAAGACGACCACAGGAGACGTGATGGTTCTGTGATCCTGTGGTTTCTAGCTTTATGAGCTGGTTTCGGTTTGTCAGCGAAACCCAGGCATGTGTCCTGCCTGTGGATCAGGGCTTGATATTGGGCAGTGTCAAACGCTGTATATAGAGGCCGAACAGGATTAGGAGGAAGAGGTTTTTTGGAGTTGATGAGGAAGATGTTGCCAACTGTTTGAGGAGAAAAACATCTCTATGCTGCAGCAAGCGATGCAGTCAGAATTGCATTCCTGCTAAAGATTGTTTCTTTCATCCTCTCCTGGAGTTGATTGTAGACTGCTTTGCCAATGGTTTTTCAGTTGAAGATTAAGTGGCCGATTGGTTGGAAGTGGATAATATCGTCTGCGTCCAGTGTTGGTTTTTCAGCAGGAGAGGATTTGTCTTGTCTGGAGGGCATCTGGGAAGGTTCCTTTGCTGACAGAGGAGTTGAGGAGGGATATGTTGGCATTGCCTCTAAGAGATTTAACACTGGATAATGGTTCTTGGCTGTTGTCTTCATATGAGGTGGCCTTGAGTGAATTCAGCATGTTGGTGAGCTCAACATGGGAGAGGAGATCAGTGGCTTTTCACTTGGCGGGGGAGTCATAGCAGATAGGAGGTAGCGTGGATGTCTGTTTCATGTTTTCGATTTGGGATTCAGTTTTGTTGACTTGCTTGATGAAGATGTGATTAGGAACGTTGCACTTGTCTACTGACTGACGGATTAAACAGTGGGGAAACAGATTACTACAGTTATTGGTGGTCTGAGAGTTTTGTTTCTGCTGACGGGAGTCTTATAGTAGGTGACTTTCGTTCTGGTGATGAGGGATTTGGATACACAGTGGAGTTTTTTTGAATTGCATGAGGTTATTGAGGACATTGGTCCACCTCCATTACCTTTCCTATTTGCACGTGGCACATGAGTTCACTATCATTTTTGGGGTGTATGAAGATGCTGGTAAAATGGGTAAAGTTCTGAAGGGGGAGCTCACAAAACCAAATGTTATATGTAAAGGCAAAGGCCCATTCACGTGAAAAAGTCTAACATATTAATCTGACAAAAACAAATCAAATAAGGTTTTAAAACCCTTTACAAGAATGTGTATAAAAATAAACAGATAGGATAGGACGACCCCATACAGTATTGTAGCTGCGAGAACAATAGTCATTGACCTAGCCACGAACGTTAGTTCTACTTCTTTCCTTTGATTTCACCAGGTAAAGGAATGTGAGGTGCACAGTCCAATGAACAGGTTTGGTCTTAAGAACCTGGAGACCTGCGTTTGAATCTTGGCTTCCCCACTTGACCAAATTGTGTGATCTTAGACAAATTGACTGATTTGGATGTGCCTCGGCTCCCCTATCTTATTGGGAGCAGAGTAAGACTATTAAATTGGCAGATTACTTTTTAAAACAAAACATGTGCAACAATTGTTCTATTAGGATATTTTGCCAACAGTTTGCTTCTTTTGATACATTGATGGTCTTGTTTTTTGGTATTACTCCGTGATTTTGGGCTGAATGGTTTTCTGGTTGTATGACAATAAAAGGGAGACCAAGAAAATAGCACAAATTGGTCTGCATACTTTGGATTTGCTTATGTGGGAAATTTGAATTTCGTATTACAAGAGTGCGTGCCACAATGGCTGTCTTTGGAGTGAGATTTGTTAGGCCTGGGTTTCACAGTGCAGCTGCTTTGTGTCCACCCCTTTCAACCATTGGCTTTTTTTTTTTAAACCAGCCTCTTTTAGCCATTGGCTTGAGACTTTGTCACTATACATGTAGGCTAAGCCCAGAGCATTATTTCTCTCTTACCTAATGCTGTTTCCTTTTGGCCGTCTCCTTTTGCCTCAAACAGAATGCCTACAGTGCAATTTATTAGAGTTTATTTCACATCTCCCTGACACTCTTGTGCTTGCATATATTCAGGACTACTGGGATTATGCGGCAGGGTTGGACTAAATTATACAGCAAGAAAAGGCAAATTATGCGGTGCAATGTGACACATTTTGTGATTGTATTACTTCACTATATTGTCGTTTTGACACTAACGCTGTCTGATGAAAGGTTTTACCTCATTCAATCAAACTAACAGACTCATATGTTCACCTCTCCAATTAACAACTTATATTTCCCTATACTAATTCACCACTAATCTATTTAGGGTTCTGGAGTAGCAAGCTGCTCGCTCAAAAGCACTTCAACACCTCATCATGGGTAGTAAGCGCTATATAAATACAATTAAAATAAGTACTAGTTCAACACCCAAGCACAGCAGTAAGCAACTCAGAGGTGACCGATCAACATTTGTAAAGGACCTTAATTGCACCGCAACAGGTGCTGCTGTGTTTTTGGTAAATTTTGATCTGTTTGAGCAATAAACAAATATTTTTTATTAAAATCTGCAGAATATGCAGCAGATGATTGATTATGTAGCAAATGCGACAAATCCATAGTTCTTGTGGAAAATGCAGCGCCCACAGAATTGCATAATTCCAGTGGCTCTGCCTATATTTAGATACACTAGTGCATTCAACCCAGGCCTATTGCTTTGCCAATGCTTTTCCGTTTCCCTTCTCATTGTTTGTGAAAAATGAGAAGCATTAATTTGTCACGGTTCCTCTGAGAGCTATTGTGAATTTGACTTCATCTTTCTACTTACCCTTAGAACCAGGGTAGAAGTCTTAAAGATAGCGGTGGGACTTATTAGCCTCAGCAACGTCCCCTGCCGTCACAGGAAATGATGTCAGAACTCTGTCAAACCCTGGATCCTTATGATAATATGCACACTTTCCAGTCTGTCACAGTCTAATACTGTACCTGATTACCTTGGAACGTTTCTGTCCAGTCACTAAGGTAGTGATGTTTATACATCTCATTCATTGTTTTTCCACGTCTCTTTTTGCGTTAATTGTAGCATTAAAACACCGCTTACGTGTTTCATCAAGATTGCAAGATGGGCAATGCACTCTGTCTAGGTGCACATGTGGTGTTTGCGTAGCATGAACCTGGCCCAAAGGCAGCAGAGCTCAGTGCAGGGTCAAATGCAAAGACACAGTCATCATATAATTGTAGGGGCAGCTGTTTTTTAAAAGCAACAGCGTCGTGATGTAGTGTTCTTTAAAGAGGTGTGTCTTCAGCATCTTCCTAAACTGGAGCAGGGTTGGGGTAATCCTGAGCGATACTGGGCAGTGGTTAATTGGTAAAAAAAGAGAACTGCCGGGGCTCTCGTCAGGAGGCAGCTTCCACCAGCCCATTTCTCCTGTTAGCGCGACCTAAAACAGAACCAACTATGAAAGTGGGGAGAGGATGTGGTGTAACGGCCAGAGCTGCCGACTTTGGAGCTGGGGAACCAGGTTCGAGTCTCGGCGTCGGCTCAACATCCTGTGAGTCTGGGCAAATCACTTAATCTCCCCATAAATTAATGTGTCCCTAATGGGTGCTCATGAAAAGCGCTGGTGTTGATGATTAAGTGCCGGTGCTGAGCACTGGAAACCACTGGCTCAAATTAAGCACTGATACTGGGTTAGATGTCGAACCAGATCCTGGGTGCATAATAGAAGAAGGCCTGTTTCCTGTTTTTTTTTTTAGGTTTTGCACTTCTCCATCTCCCGTCGGATGGTGTCGGGTCTGGGTGTCCCTAGAGCCACCGGCAGTGGTGAGCTTGTCAGCCAGGTAGGCATGGGTGCTGGTCTTCATGCAATGAACTGTGTGATTGACACATCAAAGGTTCAGATCCCAGCACAGTTCAATTGCTCAATTTATCCTTTCATCTTTCCAAGTCTATTATAAGAGGGTGATAAAAACTGCTTCTAAAACTGTTCTGTGTAAAGCGCTAGAGATAAAAGCGCTATATAAAAAAGAAGCTTTTATTCATTTGATAAAGTGAGTCATTCTCGCCACCGCGGAGGTGTAATTCTGTTTCCTGTTGGAGTAAAATGGATAAAAGTTCACCCCTCAACCTACCTCCCTTTCATCTCCAGAGCCTAAATACAGTGATCAAAAGGTGGATGGGGTGCAGTCACACTGAAAACATTTAGGAGCCCCAGAGACACCCACCCCCTCCCGGCCATCCTCCCATAGGAAGAGGATGCTTCTAGGTGAGCTAAAAAGCAACCTGTGAGAGCGCGTGATTGGAAGTCACTCTGACAGCAGTCTCTGCCTACAGGGGTAGGCACATTGCATACAGAGCAGAAAGAGCTACATGACATTGATGTTTGCTTCAGGAGAGAGGAGGGAATGAGTGGGACAAGGACAATGGGAATGGGATAAGAAAACTGAGCTATAAGGCAACTGAGGTGGGCATATGCAAGAACAGTGGACAAGAGGGTGAACAATGATCAGGGGAAGAACAAAGAAAGATGGAATAAATATATGCAGAGGGGAGAAAAGAGGAAAGTACAATTGGCAAAGAATATACCTTTGGCCAGAGTGAAAAACAATAGGTTGAGATAGACAAAGCAACAACCGATGGATAGGTAAGGGGATGAACAGTGATCAGAGGAGAGAACAATGGACAGTGAAGCAACAGTGATAAAAGGAAGAACAATGGACAAGAGAATAACAGTGGCCACGAGAAAACAATGCTAGAGAGAAAAACAATGTTCAGAGGAAAATACAATCTAACGTAAGAAGAACAATCAGCAGAGGGAAGAGGCAGAGGGAAGACCAATGGGCAACAATGTGCAGTGGGATGTAAGAGCAGTGTGATGAACAACACATAGACAGTAGAACAATGGGCAGCTGGAGGAACAGGGGGAGCGAGAAGAACAGGTATCACGGAGAAGAGCAAGTGGAAGAGGCAAAACATTGGCTGAAATGTAATGTCTTTTAATACCATGTAAATATCTTATATTATTTCTGCTACTACGCCTCTGTTATTTAAAGCAGGGTGCTTAATGTATCCTCGTGGTGATCACTCTAAATGTCCTCTGTCTGGACACCTAGCATCGCTCTGTCTATGCCACGGCTCAAGTGCATGAAAGGACCTGAAAACATCAAGCCAGTGCAAAGCCATATGGATCTGTTCTGCTTCTAGGGTAGATTGGGGTAGATTGTACAGGAGTGAGGTAGATTGTAGTGGGGTAGAATAGAGGGGGTATATTGGAGTGGGGTAGATCGGGGTGGAGTGGGGTAGATTGCGGTAGAGTGGAGTGGGGTGTAGTGGGGTAGAGTGGTGTAGAGTGGAGTGAGGTAGATGGGGTAGAGTGGAGTTGATTAGATTGGGTACAGTGGAGTTCGAAGAGTGTGGTAGATTGGTGTAGATTGTAGTGGACTGGGGTAGATTGGTTTAGATGGTAATGGAGCGGGGCAGATTGGGGTAGAGTGGAGTGGGGTGAATTGGGATGTAGTAGATCGGGGTGAAGAGGCATAAAGTGGGGTAGATTGGGGTAGAGTGCAGTGGGGTAGATTGGGGTAGCTTGGGGTGGGGTAGATTGGGGTAGAGTGGAGTGGGGAGATTGGAGTGGGGTAAATTGAGGTAGATTGTAGTGAAGTGGAGTGGACTAGATAGATTGGAGTGGGGTAGATTGGGGTAGAGTTGAGTGGGGTAGATTGTGGTAGAGTGGAGTGAGGTTGATTGAGGTGAAGTGGGGTAGAGTGGGGTAGATTGGGTGGGGTAAATAGGGGTAGAGTGGAGTTGGGTAGATTGGTAGAGTGGAGTGGGGTAGCTTGGGGTGGGGTAGATTGGTGTAGAATGGAGTGAAGGTGAGATTGGAGGGGTGTAGAGTGGTGTACATTGTAATTGAATGAATTAGGGTAGAGTGGGGTAGATTGGGAAAGAGTGTTGTGTGGTAGATTGGGATAGAGTGGGTGGGGTATATTTGGGGAGAGTGAAGTGGTGTAGATTGGGTTAGATTGGAGTGGAGGTGTTTATGATAGATTGTAGTGGATTGGGGTAGATTGTAGTGGGTTAGATTGTGGTAGAGTGGAGTGGGGTAGATTGGGGTAGAGTGGTGTGCAGTAGAATGGAGTGGGGTAGATTGGGGTAGAGTGTAGTGGGGTAGAGTGGGGTAGATTCTAGTGGATTGGGTTAGATTGGATTGGGGTAGATTGGGTACAGTTGAGTGAGGAAGATTGAGGTAGAATGGAATGGGGTAGATTCCCCTGGAGTTTTATATAACGCGAACTTGACCCGAAGGTATCAGAGCACTTTACATGAGCACCAGTTGCATTACAGACGGACACATTCATTTTTTGTTAGGCACGGGGAAATCAAGTGATTTGCCCAGAATCACAGGATGTTGAGCGTCCCTGCCGAGACTCGAACCCGGTTTCCCAGCGTCGAGGTCAATCGCTCTAGCCACAACCTCTCCCCGTGTCTGGAGTGGGGTAGATTGGTGTAGATTGAGGTGGAGCGGGGTAAAGAAGGCTAGAGTGGGCTAGATTGGGGTAGTTTGGTGTGGTGCAGACTGGGGTAAACTGGAGTGGGATAGATTGGGGTAAAGTGGAGTAGGGGAGATTGGGGTAAGAGGGTAGAGCGGAGTAGGGGAGATTGGGGTAAGGTGGGGTGGAGTGGGGTGGAATGGAATGGAATGGGGTAGAGTAGGGTAGATTGGGCTATGGTAGATTGGGATAGAGTTGAGTGGGATAGATTGGGATGGATATGAGTGGGGTAGATTGGTGTAGAGTGGAGTGGGGTGGATTTGAGTGGGGTAGATAGTGTTCGACTGGAGTGAGGTAGATTGGGTTAGGGTGGAATGGGGTAGATTGGCATTGAGTGGGGTAGATTGGGGTAGAGTGGGGGAGATTGGAGTAGAGTAGATTGGGGTAGAGTAGGGTACATTGGATTGATGTAGATTGGGGACAACACCAGTGACAGAGTTCCTGTCTGTGAGCTCAGCTGCAGTGCAGTGTTGCTCCTATCTGTTCTGCTGTTTTTTTCTGTACAAGAGCAGCATGCAGAACTAGGCTGTGAATACTGAGTGGAACTTGACCCTGTCACAAGTGATTCATTGATGCAGTGCAGTTCCCAGTGACTGCATTCAAGTCTATCATGAGGGGGATGAGTGTTGATCAAGGGAAATATAACTATAAAAAGGAATATTAAATTGTTCAAAGCTTGATTATTCGTGCTTTTAAAAAAAGAGCTACAGAGGAGGCAGCAGGTAGGGCGAGTGGGAGGGGGAAGAAATAGCACCATCACTTCAGGAGCAGCGAACGGGCACTGATTGTTTCATTGATCTGTGCTTGGTCCCTCCACCACAGAAAGGATCGGAAATGACGTTTGGCCAGCACTGGCCAATAAAGGTAGCTGCAAAGAAGAGGGACGCTGCAGCCAACCAATCATAAGCAATGGGAGGGCTCCAAATCCTTTTTGTAAACAACAGTGTCTCGCAAGCATGACGCATTCACCAGCGCACGCACTCGCAGGCCCGACCCTAAAAACAGAGCCTTATGATTTTGTTACAAATGTGAATAGAAAGAAACACCAAGCTATATATGTCGGAGTGGATTCATGTTAGCAACCCTAACATCCTCAATTTTTAACCATAAACTTGAAGCTCATTATTTGTTCAACCTAACTCCACTATCGATTTTCTTAAATTCCCCTGGAATGGTGCGGTGTTCTGGCTGATGTTAGCTAGCCTTGACACTGTCACTTGGACTAGCCAGTACTTCTTATTTTTGTGTACTTTAGAGGGTTTGAGATATTATTTCTTTTCCTCCTCTCTATAGGCATCAGTCTTCATTCTGTTATCCCTTTTTTAAGGTTTTATATTTATTCGCTCAGAGACGTCCTGGGATTCCTTGAGCGGCCCTGCTCCTCCTTGCAGCCTAGCACACTGTGAATAAACTGGGATCGGCAAGATGTGCGTTCCTATTGGCCACTTGAACTGTGATGCCTCACAATATTATCTTGATTTAGTCACCAGTGTTTATGAGCACAATTTGGTGATGAAGTGTAAAATGGATGTAATGCATTTTTTACTTGCCTATAGAAAGGGGATGGGCTTTTTAATTGAGTTTAAATTTTGTGTAAGCAATAATCACTCAGAAAAAACAATAATGCATTTTATTTACTACAGAGGGACAAGTACGTGAAACCCTAAGGGGCATGCATTTTATGAATTGCATGGTTATTTTTTAAATATGCAATGTAATCTTTGCTTATATTATGATAGATCATTATTACTGTGCATGAATGCATATATATTTATATATTTATATATTCTATTTGTATTCTTTTGATGATTTATGAATATTTCTACTACTACCACTAAAGTAGGAATGTGTCTACCTATAGTGAAATGACCCTGAACCAGCAGTGGAAGGTGCAAATGCTTTATTATAGCCGGCTCATCTGGTGACTGCAGATTCAGCCAGTACTTTTCCGTCTATCCCTGATTTTATTCCCATTCTTTATCATTCTTTTAGAATGCTTTTGTTTAATATGATTTCAAACTGTCTGGCCTTGTGGATTGTTTTCAAATTGCTGTTGCTTTGTAGTGTTATCGATAGGTAGCTTCATACTGACATCCCAGGAACTGTCCAAATCTTGAATAAACAGATGGATTTGTTGATATGCTGAATTTGAATAAGATTTGAAGCCAATAAGTGGGTGCTATGAACACTGTGACAGTGCTAACTCCATTAGTCTGTTTTCATTCCATGCTTGCTCTCAACTTTTCTGTATCTTTAATAGAAAGTGTGAACTTCTTAGAGCACATGCAAAATTGCTGATATCATCATAGCTGACAACTCTGTAGGCTGGCATGTTTTTGTTTATGTGAATGGGTGCAGCCATTACAATATGGATCCTTGCAGTGCAAGCATATTGTTTACAAAGATGGATGTTTAATGGCAAATTTTGGATCGAGCTGAAGCATTTTGCGCCACGATTAGTCTGACCGAATGCTTAGAGTCTCCAAAACCAGTTTCATTTTGTAAACATGAGATAAAATCAGTGGTCAAATGGTTCAAAAACCTCAGGATTTCACCATTGATTAGCAAAGGTCTTCGCACCAGAACTATCACCTGAGTTCACGCCAGATTGCCAAGCCCCATACTCTCGGTCGAAAATTTGATTTGAGGAGCTGAACAGAAGGCAGTTGATTCGAGAAGGTGTGCAGAAGATGTCTTTCACCTAGAGCACATATCCGGCTTATACAGCAGAGCTCTGATAAGGAACAGCTGCAGCCAGCTATTCAAAGCCATGCTGTGCCATCCATCCTGCAAAACTTGCAAGCAGGTTTTGCTGTTTAATGCTTTAGCTAATAAGCATTTAGAAATAGCATTAGAGTGTTAGGATGACAAAAACATGCTAACAATGTTAGAAACATTTATGTTGCTTTCACTATACTTTACATGCCTAACTGCTTTTTTTCTGCATTCTGTGTAGTTACCATACATATTTTATGCACGAGAGTGAGGATTTTAAAATAAATATTTTGAACTATATGCCCTTGTTTCTTAGTACTATCGTTGAGTGTCATAAATGAAAAATTGTTTGAATTGCCACTATGCCCCTGAATCCATTTAGATGGGCTGATAGTAACCTGAAAACGCTGCCGTCGCTGGATTGCTCAGCGGGTTAGTGTCAGGCCAGCAGTTCATCTGGCGTTCTCATTTATTGTTGATTGCATTGCATTGAATTAAGTCTTTGAATTAGAGGGTTAGAAATCCGAGCACTACGGCTCTGAGGATACCACAGATTTCGTATCAAGAGTTGTGTTTTAAGGACATTTACCTCTCCGGATTACGTGTATTGTTTATGTAGCTGTTGGTAAATCTCTGCTTTTTCTACTACGTGGCCCCATGAATCATAGCTGACTGCATACGTTACCCATGCGGGGATATATATTGATGCAAAATGGTGGTATAGCTTGCGTTTATCAGACCCTCTGAGTCGCTGATCTATTTTGGCAAACTCAAGCCACGCGACCTTCTTAAAAGTTTTGTGCCTTGCTCTCGGCTGGTTGGTGGTTTTGAATGAATTGCCCCAGTAAAATGGATGCCAAATATCTGCAGTATGTCAGGGTGGGGCTCTTATTTTCAACCTGGCTTTCTCACTACAAATCCCTTGTAGCATGAATATTTCATGCAAAGGAACATCTCTTCTGTCAGTGATGCCATCTTCACGGACTGAACCACCATACAAAGCTCTTTACTTTTGTTCATGGTGGCGCTGCCCTGTTATATGTGGTATGTTAACACAAGGGTGACGAAGTTTCAATTCTACCTGCGTAGAGGGGGAATTAAAAACATAGTAAAGAAGTTCAAAATTAACTTGGGGAATGCTTGGGGTTGGCATGCTTCTCCGTAGCTCACCTCAACATTCTCTGCATTCAGATGTCTTATTAAACATGGACCAGACATCAGGTTTCAAGGAAGTGTGTTTCCCCATTGCCACTTGAGAGACAGGAAGTAAACATAATAGCAGGGGCTCACCTGTGCTTTGTCCTGCACTGGTTAACCTAAGACTTCCAGTAGAGGGTAATGAAGATGCAGTGTATCCAATTCTTCTTTAGATCCCATTGTTTTGAACAACATTCAGCCAATAGGGGGGACTCATTGCCCAGTGAGACACTAATATCCATCTTCCAGCTTGCGGAATAAGAGGACCATCAGATAGCCATCAATCTGGGCTTCAGCGTCTGGGCTGAATCCGTCTCACACACTGTCTTTGATGATCTTATAGCTCAAGCCTATGTAGGTTCCTCTCTCAGAAACATGATGATTCCCGCTTCTAAATGAGGCAGGGAAACCTCAGACAGGGCGGATTATGGTTGTTCTTCAATCCCACCGTACCCAAAATGATACCCTTTATCAGCCTGTTCTGGAAATTCTAAATATGTGTAATGTAATAATGTATATTTCAAATATGTTAAAAAGAAACTACTGAACAGTCTATGTCTAGTGCTGTACTAATTATATGTGCCCACTTCCATCCAAATCATAATTTCAGTAATCCTCTGACAATGGGGCCCCGTAGACCATAGTGTTCTCTATACAGTCTCGTAATCTGAATTCTCCTCCTACAATAAAATGATTTCTCTAAATGTCTCTGCTGCTCTTTGAGACTAGTGAAAATACCAAACACAAATAAATAAACAATGAAGTCATTTAGGCATGAGATAGAATCCAGAAGCATGTAATATACAGAAGGAATAGTAAGCCAATTTCCCTTGGCAGAAAAATCCAAACAGCAGCGAGGCAGGATTCCAAAAAGATGGCCTTTTTTGAGGACTCGGCTGAAGACGGAGTAGCACCATCAGGATGCAGACATTAGGAGATATGCGTGCATCAGGAAAACTGCTGTTAAAGGACTGTTCCACCTTGTTATTCTCATGTTCCGATTGGCATTCGGCTGGGGTGCAAATGTATGCATGTTTACAGTAACCCAGACAATTAAAAGAGCAGGATCTGTGGTTCTGCAATTCATAATCCTACCCAAAACAGAACAAAAAAATGCGTATGGTTGTCAAAGTCCATGTAATACCTTAAAGTTCTGGTTGATGCCGCTGAACGTCTTACAGCACGCCTATATCATCGGGGCAGGTTGTCTCAGGAGTATGATTCATTCTGTGTGCTACTGATGAGGGAGGTTGAGTAAAACAAGCTCCTTGAGTTTGAGTAGAACTGTGACAGCGGTCCTTCCCAAACTGGTGATGGCTGATTAATCTTTCAGTGCGTGATCATCACACTCTCTATCACTCTTTATCACTTGGGCTCCAATTTTTATCTATACATTTGCTTGAAAAAAAGTAGTTTTTGCTGTGAAGTAACTTATTGCACCCCATGAGGTTGATCTGGGCTAGACTTACAATCAAATTTGGCCTAGGAATTTTTTATATCAGTCCCGTAGCAAGCAAAGCCAGGGAATCCAATCCCCTGCATGGCATGTTTGATTGCGGGTAATGGTCTCCCATCTACAAGTACATTTTGGAAAAATGGGATCAAACACAGCATTTTTATCTCATGAACTTTGTTCATCTACAACTGTAAAACTACCCATCTTTCTATAAGCCCACCAGGAAGCCTCCTGTCATTGATGTGCACCTCTTGACCTTAGTCTCGATCATAATTCCTTTTTTATTAGTGGCATGATCAAATGGGGTCAACACTGGCTTCCGCTCAGAAGACCTCACGTTGTCAATCTGAGCATCGTAACCAAACAGGACTTCAGTGACTACATTTAGAAACACTCAAACTGAAAAGTCGATACCAATGGTCTGTCTGCGGTATCAACAAAGCCCTATATTTGTTGTGAGTTTGGTTATACATCTTAAGTTTGCGTCCACTGGTAACTAACTGATGGTGCTCTTCATTGAGTTCTAATTTTGAGAAACATCGGGCACCTGGAAGGTTTGTTATGTTGCTATCTAGGATTCAAGTTTGATGTTGGTCTCTCTTGACAGCTTATTTTAGCAGCTGCTTATGAACACATAAACATGCTTCTGCATACTATGATTGATGAGACCGAGGGGTGTCAGACCATACACCTTTTTATCGACCACGGCTTCATTCAGCAGTTGTACCTCCGTGCTATTGCTTGAAAGGTAGGATTGATGTGTGCCTCAACTCTCTTCTCTTTGAGGCAGCTCAAGTCTTGAAATAGAACACGGAAGTCCACTAGAATGTTCTCCAACTTGCATACCCTGGCGCATAGAGCAAAGTTGTGCCTTTTCTCGATCTCCACAAGGGCACAAGCCGAGGAGTGTGCCTGTCCCCAAGTATTTTGGCCCTGTGCTATGATTGACGGTTATCTCAAAAATTACTCTCAAAGGGGATCGACCATGTGCCTCAGAAGGTATATATATTTTTACTATGATGTGCATGAGTTTTGGCGACTGCCTCGGTTGCCTGAGCTGTTCTCTCAGCATAACATTTACAGATGCCCCTAAGCCTTTTAGAGTGACCACCTCTAGGCCATGATACTGTCTCCCTCTCCATCGTTGCTGACTGCTTTTGTTTGTCCCTTCTCAATCATAGCTTTGACAAACACCTATTTGGCAGATCTGGCCATTTTGCAACTATGCACACATCACAATTTTTCTTGTACTCCTGTGCCTCTTTTATTTTGTTGGTAACCCTTGCCCCGAAGCAAAGTAGCTCAACTTTTCACACTTCAGAAAGGTGCACCTTTTTGCAGGACTCGGAGCCAGATGTACTATATGGTAATCGCTTTTCGAAATAAATTAAAGTTTGAATATTAATGAGGTAGGTCGCAATTTACAACCCACTAGGAATCACTGCCATCGCAAAGATGGTGGCCTGTTTGGGTCAGCAGACCACCATGACTGTATTTGCTTTTTGATAAAGCATTTTTTTTTTAAAGTACAGCCCCTTTCCCTTAACAAAAACGGGACAGCATTTAAAAAGAAAACTTTCTTTTTTTTAAAGAAGACGCAGTAGTCCCATGGACTGCTGCCTTTTCTTGAACAAACCTTTTTTTACGTTCAAATAAAATTTGTGAACAGGTTACCAATTCATGCTTGTAGTCCGCAAAGTACTACTGTTTTGCCACCGGAATTTGGTCACAATACATTAATACATACCATTCTGAATCGGTATTTGGAAGGAATGCCCCTGCCTGGTTGCTAGGCATCCTGCCCTACGCGTCCAGGGTAACATGCCTGTGTGCTTGGGTGCAACAGGCTAGTGTTTTAGAGATGTGGCTCTGAGGCATCACACCTGCAGACCTCTCGTAGAGTGGCCAGTCAGCTAGCGTCGGGATAGGTGTGACCAAGGCTTGGATTTTAAATGATGGTCCCAGATGCAGATCTGTGAGACCTTCTTTCTATCCTCTGAGCTGGGCCTGTTTAATAACTGCTCTGCACCGTTGCAGGGCTCCATGAGCTACTGTTGCTAGTAATTCATCTCTCTCTCTTCCTCTTTATGCCTTTGGAGCTTGAGAAAGACAGCTTTGTGCATGACAAAGTAATGAGGACTGTAAGGGATGCTGAATACAGAGCCCAGCATCAGCAGCTCTGCTTCCCCGCAGCACTTAAAGCAATTAATAATAAGAGAATGATAATTATACTAATAATGCAGGACCTGCTCCATCGGAATGTGTTTGTACAAGTCACAGACTAATGCCAGCAATTGCCCACACACATGGAGTTCTGGCACTTCAGCAGTGTTGACTAGATGCATTATTAAGCCATCAAGTTGATGGGCCCAGTTCTGAGTGGTGTATGGTGGGGGCCCTTTGCTAGATGGACTGCTTTTTCCTCAAACTAGAGTTCAACCAAGCAAAGTTAATCGCGATTGGTGACGGTGGAGACCTGTGAAGCCCAGTGCTTTGATACTCTTTTTTTTTACTTCTAATTGTTTTTATTGCTGGATATTTTATTGATGTATGTATTTATACTTTTGTGGATATGTTTTATCCGAATAAAGAATGCAAACGAAACGAACGATTCATTATTAAGCCATCAATTTGACCGTATTTTACATTGTTGCCAGTTCAAGAGCTTACCCAGTTTTTTAGGTCGAGCATTCGAGATCTCTTTTATATACTTTAGTATATACTTATATGTGTATGTACTTTGTGGGCTCTGGAGATCAGCCCTAGAACTTGTCTGCTTCCGCTTAGGGACTTTTTTTCTGTTCAACTGCCTCTATTTAACTGTCTTGATAGAAAACGACCAGTAGAGGTCAGTAAAATACCAGAATTGCTTTCTGCTGAGGGTCTTTCTTTTTTTAATTTTTCTGGCAACTGCATCTATTTAACTTTCTTGATAGAAAACGACTATCAGAGGTCAGTAAAATACCAGAATCACTTTAGCATTCTCTAGATTCCAGTCCATAGAAATTGTCTTCCACGAGCACCCGTAGACAATAATAATTTTTTCAAATCTTGTATTTTTAGTGATATGACCACCGAAGGCCCTGATTTTATATTAAAAACAGAACTTTGGACTATGCCATTTCCAGCTGAAACGCAATATTTCTCTCCATGTGTTCCCATACCTGGCATGTCACCCAGTTTGGTGCTTACTTTCCCTCCATGTTAAAGAACAGTAGATGTTTCAGCACCCAGGCTAATGTGCTGCATAGCTAAATACATTTAAGGTCCCAAAGGCGAGACCAATTGCATTGAAAATGCTTGTTCTATTTGGAGGGGGAGTTTGGGAACGTGTGTGTCCATTTCTCAGTAGTGCATGGTTGGGACCCTATGCTGGATGGGCTGCTTTTTCCTCAAACTAAATTTTAACCATAAAAATTAATGGTGATTGGCAACAGTGGAGACCTGTGAAGGCCAGTGCTTTGACACTGTGGAGAAGGGGTCCTGAAGTAACATCACTGTCTCCACTTTAGCCTCATATCACTTTCCAAGGTAGCTGTATCACCTACAAGAAAATCATAAACAATAACCCGACCACCGTGGCCAGGAAATTAACTGCCTGAGGAGGACAGCGCCGGACCAGAAGCCAACATACTGCTAGACTGAAGGTGAAATTATGCAAGTTTGTTGTTCATGTAAGTTTACTCATGAGTAGAGACTTTACTTCTTTCTTGAAAGAGGCAGTAGAGGGATTCAGTCGGTTTCTGGGGGCAATGTGTTCCAGATCCTTGGGGCGATACATATGTACATAGGGTATGTATACATCTCAGGAGCAGTTTTCAGGAACTTAGTGTTCCAAATAGATACTAACCTTATGATTGGCCCTCAGACCTCAGCAGCTTCTTCTTCTTACTTTTTCAGCTGAAACAGTAGCTTAAAATACACCCCTGCCTTACTCCTGCCATAACGTGTCTCTCAATGGCTTTGGTAGGCTCCAGGCTGGCCTAGGAGAATTCTTTGTACATGGATGTTCCTCATGGCTCCATTTCCCGCCTTCAGATGTTTCAGAGTGTAGCAGCTATGAACTGGTGATGATGACGGCCGCAAACTTTGACTCAGGACCCTGCACTATTATGTACACTTCACTGGTTCCCTATCTTTCCTTGTGCAACCCAATTGTTATAGAAATAGTTGTCCTTCTTCGCTAAGCCTCACTGTTAGTAATGTAAGGATTCCTCTAGGTACCTGCCTTCTTTACTTCTGTTATCCTAAAAAGATGATTTTGGTCTTCTCGCCATGTGATGCAAGCCAAGAAAACCTTACACGTTTATGATCGTTCTAGAAACGCTGCTCCTAAGCTTCTGGGAGCCATGGTATTCTACATGGCACCAGAAACCAAAGTTCTGATCTCATGTGGGACAGCAGTGGTGGGTCTCACCAGTGCTAAGACAGTCATCTACAGCACGCTTCCATGGACAGTCTGACACTCCTCTACATCACATGGACCCATGGACAGTCACTGAAGGGTCATCTCCACATCAAATGATGTTAATATAATTTTGTTTTTGTTATAGCGCCTGCTGCTGCAGTCGAGTGACTTCACATTGCTGCAATGTAGGCTTTAATATGGCTTTACTAAAATGGCACAACTTTTTAGCTTTGAAGTACTGTGCCAATGTACCAAGTGTTTAACCTGTGACCTGTTTATGATGCAAACAGATTTTTCCATCAAGTGTGATCTTGAGTAGGGCAATATCCACAGTCTACACATAGTCATAGCGTCACAGCGTGTTAGCACCACTGGTGTCTGTGGTTGTGTCATGGTGGTTTTATCCTGTGATGGTAGCTGTAGAGGTTGGGGTCTAGTCATTTAACATTACACCAAACCGATGCTTGCAAGTCCCAGCCCTCGATGCTGGAAAAGTACTAGGTAGCATTGTGCATTTCTATTTAAGAGTCTGAATTTCTGTAGTTTAACTGGTCCCACATGGGGACAGAGTGTTTTGCTGTCCTTGTTCACGAGTCCTCTGTTGAGTTACCCATGTCTCTCCACTTCTGGGTTATTTAGGTCGGAGATTGCATTAGCGGGCTGAGTCTTGCAACCTTCCATTACATTATGCGGTGCGAGTGTCCATGAGTGGGTTGGTCTGTAGGTGAGTGTCCGCATGTCCTTTCCTAGTGAAGTAGTGAAGCGTTAGGGCTCATAAGATGCTGGGTGTCTGTAGAGCTGTTTTGATGGTGTTCCTGGCTAATTTGTTTGTTTTTCAGGCTTACATATTGAGTTGTGAGGTGAGATGACTGAGCTGATACTCAGTTGCAAAGTTAAGGTGGGGCAGCCAATGTCTCCACATGTGTGTTTCTCCCTCAGTCTGATACTCTCTGTGCCCACAGTGTACATCTCTAAGTCTACAAATCCACAAAGTATTCCTATGTCCCGCAGTGTTTTCAGTTGTCTTAGCGGTACTTCGAAAGGTTAAAATTAATGTGGAACTGTAACTTCCTGGCAAATGTCACAAGGACAGTCCCCCCCACTTCTAGTGCCACAGCCCTGGACTCCACAGCCCCCCCACTGCAAACAACCAACATTGCGACAGTCCTGTCGGAAATGAGTTTGAGGCAATTGTTGCCCACCCAGTCATGGATCTCACCAGATTGGATTGCTCTGAGACTTACATTGACATGAAGGGGATTCTGGGTATGATTTTGAAGGTGAATCAATTTAAAATGCTTTTAACCTGATAACCTAATAAGGAATCCACTTAACTTTGTTAACCTGTGCCAGTCATCCATGTGAAATGTCTAATACACTGGGAAAAAATAAAAAGTGATTGGTGGAGCACTTGAATTAATCTCTGCTTCTTTTGTTGGTCACTACGCCACCTCAGACAGGTACCAGCCATGTGCAAATCCGCCCTGGTCCTGCGCCAATAGGAACAGTCCCCCAGAGCTGCTAGGCCAGGGACCCTCTGAACAGGAACACAAGCACCCCCAGAGGTCCTGGCCTCGTTAGACCCCGTCAGTGGGGCATTGCTTTCATCCCATGGCACAGCAGTCATGGCACCCACACCTGGACATACCCATCGCAATTAGGGCGTCACATGCGGGAAAACAAAAAATGATGGGTGGAATGCTTAAATTATTCTCAGCCACTGTCACTTTACTCTCTTTCCAGGCCGGCTTTACACTGGGGAACCACTCTATGTGAAGGCCTCGAGGCCGCATCTTTAGAGTTTTTCAATCTTGAAAAGTCTATAGATAGCAAAGTTGCGGCTTTGGGAGAGTGAAACACAAATTTCCAATGTATCGAAATAACAATGTGAACCACATATATTTTTTTGCAACTCACAATATCAACAATGCAGTTCCTTGTTAATGGCCAGGGCGTAAATGGGAAGTCATTCCCCCCCCCCTTCAACACCCAACTGTGATTTGTAAGCAAAGGAATAGATTATTTCAGATCACACCAGCAGTGGCAAAGCCTTGAAAGGCTGTTGACTGGCCATTCCCTCGGTAGCCATTTGCACAATAAATGCTTTCCACGAGGGAGGAGTTTCAGCTGTCAGCATGAAAGCTTTGGACATCTGGAGGAGCAAACAGGACCGCTCCCTCCCTTGTCCCTTTCACAACTTGCCACCTTTGTCATTGTGACAGCTGCTCCTCCTGCGAACAATAGTCGCAATATTGTCCGTTTGCAAATGCAGAGATGGGCGTCTGCTGTCTCACGTTGACACCATCTCTACCTTGACAGCTAGTGCCAAGAATTTACAGAAGGCACTGTACCTCGTGAATATTGATGAGGCAGGGTTTCCTGGCACACCGCCTCCCTGCCATGTGCCAGATCAGATGGGTAGACTGGCACAGGGCATAGAATGGGCCAAGCTCCACCGCAGATGCTGTTCAAACGCGAGCTGATCGAGGATGCACCCAGGGCCATGCGCTTTAACGCATGGGTCTCACCCTGGATTTTAGTGCACGGCGCGTTCATTACTGTGAAAGCGCTCGCGCCGGCTGCCCTGACCGGGCACACGTGCAGCACGCGCACAATGACTGCAGCCAGCTGGTGCCGCTCCAACGCCTGCCTGCCAGCCACTGTCAGAACCATTTGCAGCCCACACAAACGTTTTGTCCTTCCCCCGCTTTGCAATTTACAGTGTGTTTAGCACGTCCTCCACCCCTCTCCCCCTCCCGCCTGCTCGGAGAGGATGAACGCTGAATTTTAAAACTCGGTGGTTTTTGAAAAGGTGTGAATATTATGACAGTTCTGTTCCCGTTTAAAATTGTGTCAACATTTCATGCCTGCTGATTGCTATTTTGAAAAAAAACATGTTATATTCTTGGCGCCCTTCACTCAAAATGGGGGAACATTCAGTTTTTCTTGGCACCAATGTTTCTGGCCTTCTGAGGTGAATGTTCGTCCTGCAGTGGACACGCGCCTGCATAACAATATTTGCCCAGTAACAAAGTGTGCGTGCGAGCTTTTGCTGTCAATATTATTGTGTATATATTAATGTAGGATTAGTGCATGTACTGTGCTGTATTGACCTTCACCCACCTTCTCAAGAGAGAAGTTGTGGCCTAAGAAAGGGCGGCCAAAGTTCAATTGGAGAGCCAGATTCGAATCCCGGCGTCGGCTCAACACGCTGTGATTGTAGACAAATTACTTGACCTCTCTGTGCCTAATTTTTTTTTACAAAAAACAATTAATCTGACCTTGTGTAACGTGATCTGGTGCTCGTAAAGCGCTCCAAAGCCTTCGAGCCGCGTTTGCGCTATATTACAAAAAAATGTCAAACTCTCAACTCTATGTACCAACAAAAAACTGCTAAGATGTCCTGTATACAATGTTGTGTTGATGTGTACAGCATTTCTTTTCGAAATGCTCTATTGTGTCCAAAATTTAAAAATCGGTAAATGCTGAGTATTGCACATTAGAATTCACAGCAGAGAACTTCAGGTCTACGACTGAGATTTAGACTGTTTCTACTATCAGTCTCTGCACTTTCATTGACTTTCTGAAGAATCCACTTCACTTGATTAGACATTAGTAGAAGCGTCAATAGTAGCATATTGTTGTTATTATTATTATCATTATGACCTTGGCGCAGATTTGAAGGACGGATTTTGCTCTGGGAGTCTTCTTACCCTCAAGGTTTCTTAATATTGGCAAAGTTTCTCCCACACACTACACCAAACATCAAACCCTGTAAAGGTTTGGGTGATGATGCGGCTGGGGTCGGGTCCCCTGCCATGCAGTGGCGGCTCCTCCGCTGAGGCGGCGGAGCATCGCCCCACTGCTTTTAAGCAGTGTAACTAAAAGAAAATAATAACTGAATGTTATTATCATTTTATTTGTTCCTGCTGCTCTGCGGCCGGGGCAGGCGGTGCTGCTCTCAGAGCAGGGCAGGGGAGGAGTGGTTTGCCCACTCCAAGTGCGCATGAATGCTGGGCCGGCCCTCTCGGGCTGACTGTTCACTGTTCACTGACTGTTCACTGACATTCATGCACACTTTACATGTTCTCCATGCAGCCTGCATTACAGCCTGCGTGGAGAATATGCCCAGGCCCCCAATCCCTGGCTGAGCGCTGAACCACGACGCTCAGACCAATCACAACACTGCATTACAGCTTTGTGATTGGTCTGGGGAGCCTGGGTGCCTCCTGGTTCCTGTTACGGCCGAGTCCTGACACAGAGGAGAGACTGGAGGGATTTATTTATTATTATTATTATTATTAATGCATTTTGTAGAGCGCGCAGCTACCTCCAACGGAAGTGTCCCGGCGCTAGCGTTAGGTGCAGATTGCATATAGGGGCTGAGGAATTACACAGTGTACTAGGTTAGGCTGAATAGCCAGGTTTTCAAGGCCTTTCTAAACAGAGGCTCTGTCTTCGCCTTTCGAAGGTGGGCTGGCATAGAGTTCCACAGCGATGCGGTTTTCACCGCAAAAGCCCGACCCCCCATCCTGACCTTTTTAAAGCGCAGGATCATCATTAGGTCCTGATGGTTAGATCTTAGAGATCTTGATTGGTGATATCTCCGCAGTCTATGCTTCAGATATTGGGGGCCAGCATCACTAATGGATCTAAAGGCCAGTATCAGTGCCTTAAACTCGATCCGTCTCTTGACCGGGAGCCAATGAAGGCTTCGCAGGTGAGGAGAGATATGATGGCGAAGAGGCACATTTCTGATCAGCCTGGCTGCAGCATTTTGTATGATCTGCAGTTTTCTTAGCAGGTAGTCCGGAAGCCCCAAATAAAGACTATTTGCGCAATCCAGTTGGGAAGTTACAAGCGCATGGACCACATTTTTCCTACATTCCATTGGCAGTAGATGCAGGAATTTACGTATACTTTTTAATTTCCAGAAACACGCGGAAGAGACTTTGCAAATTTGAGCATTGCCTGATAAACTGGAATCAAATCGGAAGCCTAGGTTCCTAGCTGAGCTCACCGGGCTAGGAGGAGGGTTGAGCTCAGCCGGCCACCAGAGTTCAGATGCGGGAGGAGAGGGTTGGTTAAAAAACAGTACCTCTGTCTTATCAGTATTCAGCTTCATACAATTATTTGTCATCCATGCCAAGATTGTGCGCAGACAGAGTTTAAGATTCATGAAGACTGCCTCCGTGTGTTCTTTAAAAGAGAACACAAGCTGAGTGTCATCAGCGTACGAGACCACCTTTACGCCACACTGTTCAATCAGTGTGGAGAGAGGGGCCAAGTACACATTAAAAAGAGTGGGGCTCAGCGCCGAACCCTGTAGAACCCCGCAGCTAATAGATCTGGTAGCCGAAGTAAAAGGACGCAAGAACACATTTTTAGACCGACCCTCTAAGAATGTGCGGAACCAGTTTAAGACAGTACCCTTCACGCCTAGGGACTCAAGTCTCTCTAGTAGGATCTGGTGTGACACCGTGTCAAAGGCTGCGGACAAGTCCAACAGCACTAACATTGCATATCTGCCCTGGTCTACCGTTTCCCGGATGGTTTCTGCCACTTCCAGGAGGGCCGTCTCTGTGCTGTATCCCTTCCTAAAACCCGACTGGGAGTCGTGGAGAAGATGGTTATTCTCCAGGAACTCCGCTAGTTGCATTTGGACAACCTTTTCCAGCACTTTGGCCGGCGCCGGGAGGAGAGAGATTGGTCTAAAATGTTTTAGATCTGAAGGATCCGCCTCTTCTTTCTTTAAAATTGGTTAGACATAAGCCGTTTTCCATGGCACAGGAAAAATGCCCCGGCTCAGAGAGGCGTTCCATACGGCATTTAAGACGGGGTTGAGCCGTGGAGCCAGGAGTTTAAAGAAGCTGGCTGGGCACGGGTCGGTCGGAGCACCCGATTTAATTTTACTTAATTCCACCAAAGAGGTAGCTGTACCTAATGGGAGGAATTCCGACCAAGTATTAGAAAGATTAGACTTATCGACAACTATAGCAGATGATGTAGAGATCCCAGCTAAGGGGAAAGAAGAGTAGATTTTCTGAATCTTATCATGAAAGAAGCTAGAAAGATCTTCACAGAGGGAGGCTGAAGGGAGGATAGTGCTCTTCAAGGCTAATGGCTTCAAAAGCCCTGAACAATCTTGAACACTTCTTTGGTCGAGTTATCTGAAGTTTTAATCTGGTTAGCTACATAATCCCTGATCATTTTACGTTTTAAGATGTGGAATTTCTTTAATGCAAGTTTATATCTATATTTGGCGTCAGAGTGATAGTGTTTCCTCCATAAACGCTCCAGTTGCTTACATAAACTTTTCTCCAGTCGAAGTTCAGTGGTGAACCAGGGGGCAGAAGGATTTCTTCTGGACAATTTCATAATTTTAAGTGGGGCAACTCTGTCCAGGGCAAGTGTAATCCAATTATTAAAAAGAGAAGCATCTTGGCTTTATTTATTTTTATTTGAAAAGTTTTATATAGCGCTGGCTAGACTTGGAGGTATCAGAGCGCTTTACAAGAGGATCAGCGAGTTACATAGTTACATCAATTAAATCAAAGAATCACGGAGGGAGGGGGAGGGAAGGAAACACAACGGGGAAACGAGGAAAACAATGTCAGATGACCGGCTGGGTAGGTGACAGCCGAGGGGGTGAAACCAGGGCCAGACTCCTCTATAGCTGCATATGACAGCTCCACCGGGCATCGGCCAAGGTTGCTCGTGCATCGAGGTAAGTACAAACAGTTTTGGTATCCGCCCAGGGGGCATCGTCAAAGGTCCATCGAAAGTTCCATCAAAGTTCCACCGGGCGAGGGCCCTGTTGATTCGGCTCCGTGGTGTGTACAATGTTCAAGGTTTCAGAGGATCAGCGAGTTACGGGTTACATTGTTACATCAATTAAATCAAAGAATCACGGAGGGAGGGGGAGGGGGAGGGAAGGAAACAACGGGGGAACGAGGAAAACAATGTCAGATGACCGGCTGGGTAGGTGACGGCCGAGGGGGTGAAACCAGGGCCAGACTCCTCTATAGCTGCATATGACAGCTCCACCGGGCATCGGCCAGGGTTGCTCGTGCACAGAGGTAAGCACAAACAGTTTTGGTATCAGCCCAGGGGGCATCGTCAAAAGTTCCATCAAAGTTCCACCGGGCATGGGGCCTGTTGATCCGGCTCCGTGATGTGTACAATGCTCAAGGTTTCAGTCCGGGGGGGCATCGTCATAGATCAAATTGGTAGCACCCATCCCGGAGTTACTGGGAGGCCAAGACTTACTGTAGGGTTGATATGCACTCGATAGCAATGCTTCCAGTGGGCAGGCCAGGACAGCCATCTTAAGGTCAGGCATATAGAGTGTGTAGGACTGAGGTTGTAGGGCACTCAGCAGTTACCCCAAGCAATTCTCTCGGTGTGAGTGAGGCTGACGTAGGACTAAGTGTAAAAAAAAAAACAATCCCATTGCAAGTTTTTTGCGCTGTGGAGACCCTGATGTGATGTACTAACTGCCTGCTCTGTAATTCTCTGCTGAGGAGCACTGTTAGTCTGTGCCTCGCTTGAAATAAACTGTAGTCCTTCTTCTATTTCCCTGAAAAAAATGTCCCGGTTTTTGGCTTTACAATTTTTGGTCCCCCTAGCGCCTTCTGATGATATTGAAAGCAGATTCAAAAGGGGGGTGGTGGCAAGCTCCCGTGTCGGGTGAGGGACAGTCGGATCCCCTCCCCCCCTTCAGACACGATTGTTTCATGCTTTCTCTGCATGACCGTAAGAGCCCGTGTGCTGCTCACATTGAACATCAGTAGCCCTGCAGCCCTCCGCAGTTTTCATTCAAATGAGGTAGTGATATATAACATTTTTCAAACTCGAGCCAAGGCGGCGCTCGGCGCTTCATAGGCAGCTCAGTTCAGTTCCCCGCGCACGTCCCCACATCCAGGATCAGGGCAGCTTGGGGGACGACGACTCCACATCACCCTGAGATCAGCCACAACAACGGGGCACGCTTCGGAGGCGGCCCGAACCTTCACGCACAGTCCCACGTCCGGGATCAAGCAGCGGAGGTGGGGGGGGGACATCGTAAAAGCCCAGCGATCAGCCTCTGGAGCACTTACAGCCGGGGATGTGCTGCGAGGGAAACCGACTCACCCAGCGGCTGCGGGGTCGGGACCATGAGGGCGCACCACAGCTCCTGTACCATCTGCAAGCAGTAGGCCCTCAACCCCCCAAAACCATGCAGCGGCCATAAGGTAAGTTTTAATGTTTTTTTTTTTTTTACATTCCCGCCTCCTGCCCCGCCACTGCCAATCCATGCCAGCCACTACTGCTGCCATGGTAAAAAGCCTGAGAAGGCATGGTTAGCCATGACTCTGCCCCTCTTACTGTTAATTAATGGTGCCCAGAAATATTTACAATTCCAGAAATGTTACTTACATGGACAACTAAATATGTCCTTTACTAGACAAGAGAATAATAAATCCATAACTCATAGGATGAAATTGGAATGGATTGTAGCTTCTGTTGTCTGAAAGAGCAAATGCTTTAGAGTTAGAAACTGGATTTCCATATTTGCATGTATGTTGGGTCAAACATATCAAGATTCTTTGTACTACTTTGTATGGATGGTGCTACAATAAGGTCACTGCTAGCGGCTGCCTTATTGAGCCACAATGAATGTCCACAAGAGGGTGCCAGATTACAACAAAGGAATTGCAAGGGGAATGGGAGCTCCCAATATTATTTTACCTGGAGCTACAAGAATTCTTGCACCACACGTACAGATTACTTTATTTCAAACCATGTACTGGTTTGCCACACGCCAGGTTATTGCAGCTGTGCAATACAGCCAATAAACCACGGATCAAATTATTTAGAACTGGATGACATATATCTGGATCTCTGGATCTTGTAGTTGTCAGAATTGATTTCTTGGCCCATGTGAACAAACATGCAAAGACCTCATCCAGAGAACCCAGATAGACAAGCCTTTGCCCTGAAAAACCATGATGCAAACAGTGGCGTAGCTAGACCTACTGCCACCTGGGGCAGACCCTAAGTTTGCCGCCCAGTGTAGGTAAGAGCGGGGGGTGGGTCGACGGATGACTTGTTCGGGGGGTCTGGCGGCCGACATACAACTTGTTCTCGGGGGCGGGGGGATGCCAGTGGTTGACAGACACGACTTGCTCACCTCTGCCGCCCTCAAAAACAGTGCTGCCCGGGGCAGACCGCCCCCCCCTCCCACCCCCGTTACGCCACTGGGTTCCAAACCCAGTGCTTAATTTTTAAGAAAAGAAAGTGTGCTGGTGCCCAAAGCTTTGCTCAAATGGCCGGGGCCTGTGGAATTAAACATCGGTGTGTCAAATACCAAAACTGGTGGTCTTAAATCCACCTTATGCCTCTTTAATCTACGGCCTGACACTGCCGGTCCCTTTATCTCACTCTTGCAGGGTCCTGCTTTCTCCCTTTGTGGCGGTTTTGCCGTCCTTTTCTTTCTCCATCTTTCCGATCTGTGTATTTTTCTCTCGGTAAATCTTTGATGAGGAAAAATAAGTGCCAGTCCCCAAAAATAAGTGATGGTGGCCCCCACCAGCAACCACTGGCTCAAGTTAAGCACAATCCGAACCCAACTTTCCTGTCCTCATGATGATCCATCACATTCAATGTTATGACCATCGAAACAACGACATATGCTTAGGGTTAATTAATTTATACTTGTCACTCTGCTGTCCTTCTTATGTCTTACCCCACTGGGTTTTTCAATGAGTGTAGTACTGAGGCAAGCCATCATATGACACTCTTGTACATGCCACTTTGCATTAGATATAATTGTTTTTCTGAAACTGTTTCCCATGGTGTGGGTTCTGTATACCAAAAAAGTGAGCCTCTTCTTTGTCACCCCTTTCCCCTAACTAAAGCTAAAAATTAATGTACCCTTACAAGTCACCCATACGTGTGCAAAGTGGCATAATAAAGCACATAATCACTTTCTGCAAAACTAAAAAAAAGAACAAGCCCTCTCATTTCAGTGCCCCCTGTCATCAGTTTAGACAACTCATCTGCTAGGCCATATGCTCCAACTGAGTACCACAGTTGTAAAAAGCTCATTAATGGGACGAGTTAAGGGGTAGTCATGGGCTGCAGCTTCTACATCTCCATCTTGTTCTCAAGAGCCTTTTTTCGACAGATATTAAATGTGTTGGATAAATAAAAATTATTTTACATCTTGTGAAAAAGATGATCCTATATTCTCTTAATTGCAGCATACATATAAGATTGGAACACATCACGCCTGTTGCAGGCTTCCATACACTCCCAGCTTCAGCCACTAGCTGCCAGGACCAACCGAATGCACAGAGTTCCTTATTTCACAGTATTAGCATTATATTGTATTCTAGTTGTGTTTGTATAGAGATTCATGCTCCTGATGAAGCACAGATTTGCATTTGTTGATGGCTAGCAAGGTCCTCCATGGGTGTGCTTGGACTTAAGAGCGTGGGTCTTTGGTGTGCCCCATGGAGACGTGCTTGGATGCCGCGCATGATCACCAGAGTTGAGCTCTTGTCATGGATGTGCCACTATGCCTTCATGTGTATTGAAGCGAAAAGGGGTGAAAGGTAGAAAGTCTAGGCTTATAAAGTTGATAGTGTATGGATGGAGTAAAACTGTGTGATTGCAGTGTGGTCTATGTGGGAAGTATTTATGTCATGCATCTATGGCAGAGCTGCTCATATAACATGGCTACAAATGTGTAGCTGTACGTATGTATGGAGTGAAGGAGAGTGATAGATAGGTGAACATATGGCTGTACTAACTATCCTTGGGTCATTTGCTCCAGTGTCTGGTGGATATGACCCAAAGTTCTGTGTCGTCCATTCCGCCTACTGAGGGTAAGTGGTGCTGCCTGCTAATTGTAGACCCTTTGTCGTCTGCTAGTAAAGTCTTCAAAGCAGTGGAAGACTAGTTGAAAAGTTTACATGGTCTAGAAGGTGTTTCTAGTGACCTGGTTCTCTTGGGGGGCCGAGGAAGACAGGAGTCCACGATCACTCCCTGTCTTCCCCTTTCTGTTGATGTCACTGGACATGAGCTGAGTTCCTGGAGCCAGATGGGCATAAGCAGGTAGTTCTCTGATTCTCTGTAGGTTAGGGTATGTGTGTTGTTTGAGTTTAGTTTAAGGTGATTCACCAGCATCCATTAGTCAACAGCTTGGAGGCAATGAATGGTTAGGTCCCTCTCGTTTTTTCAGCTTTAACATGATCTGAGTGTTGTTCGTAAAATGTATCTTGTAGGTTGAACTATTCGATGAGGTCTGGTAAAGGGCAGAGGTAGGTATTGAAGAAATGTGGTAAGATGAGAGAGCTTTGAGGTAACTCCGAGTCTGTGCTGAGTAGAGATAAAGTGAACAGAGACCATCCAGTTAAAGATGCATCCTTTGATGGTGTTTTTATACCTGTTTGGTTGGTGATGTGTATAGATCCAGTTGAGTCGTTGGAGGAGGATTTTGTCACCATAGATGTCTTCCATTGGTGTGCAGCGATTGCTGATCTTGTTTCCAAATTTCAATGGCAAGCCAATGTCTCTTCAGTAGATGATTTGGTCTCCTGGGCGTCTTGAGAGAAGAAGTTTATCAATGACTTTCAAGAAGAAATTGCAGAGCTTACTACTTTAGTAATTTGGTGTAGAGATGAGCTCACTGTGAGATGAATGTTGAGTGCTATGAGGGTAAGTTTGTTCCACTTTGTGTAGGTGACCCTGTTCTTCACTGTTGCTCTAGCAGTTGTGCTCATGGGGAGGCTGACAATGAACGGGATGACATGGTGCTCACCATGCGACAAACCATATATCTATGGTGTGGCCCTGATGTATGTGTTGGTCCAGAGATGAGCTTGGAACAATGGGAAGCTTCTAGATTTGATGGAGCTTGGATGTGGAGGTTAGCTTTGTCAAACCAGATATTCAGGTCACTTATTATACATATGTTGAAGCAGTGCATAGTGATGTCCCAGAAGGCATCTCTAAATGCTCCACTGTTCATTGGTGGCCTGCAAATCACATAAATGAGTAGACAAAGGTTGATGTGAGGGAGCAGTTGAGTAGGAGAAATTCACTCACTCTGGCAAAGTCTTGACAGATTGTGCTTAATAGGAATTTCTTGGAAGTAATTGTTAGTCCTCCTTCGATGATTTTCGGTTAGTTTTGTGTTAGGATTTCATATTAAGGGGGATTTCCTCATGCATAACTGGGATGTGTCATCATCTTACCAGGGTTTAGTGCCAATCCTTAGGTCCTACCTAGAGTCAGAGATCAGATCAAATTGTGTTTAGGCAGTTCTTGTTCATTGAATACGTTTTATTAAAGAGCTGGCTCTCCAGATGAGGGGTATAACGTGAGCGGTGGAAGGGCAAAGGAAAGAGTGATTAGTGGGGTGCAAAGGAAGCTGGCAAGATGAAAGAAGAGGAGGAAGAAGTAAAGTTGGGGAGGGGGCATTTGAAGGAGAGAAGGAACAGGAGGAGAGGACGCATGGCTGTAGCAGGGATTTATGGCTGTCTTTTTGCTCCAAGAGGTGAAGTAGGGATTTGACAGCGTTGGTGTGCTCAGGGCAGGGCGAAGAAATAGGGTGGGTTAGCGCGAGAGGAGAGATGAGAGAGGTTAGTAGTGGGGTGAGTAAAGGGTTACTGTGGATGGCCATGCAAGAAGAAGAAGACAGGTTGAGATGGTGTAGAAAGAAGTGCACCGGGGTAGAATAGCCTACTGCACATCTTGGGTATTGTAAGGGAGCAATAGGTGTGTGTTTAAGAGGGATAAAATTGATGGGGAAGAAGCACCTAACAGGAGGCGCTGAATGTTGAAGGAGAGCATTGGAAGGTCAGTAGGAGGATGAAAGAGCAGGATGGAAGCAGATGGCTGGTAGTAGTAATATGGGTTGGGTATGCTAGTAAGTGACTGAAAGAGGAAAAAGTTATCGAAGGAGGTAGGTCACTCACTCATATGTAACATGGTGAATACAGTAAGATATGGAAAGAAGGAACACAAAATGTAGCAACTAACCTTTGTTTGATAAAACAAGACCTGAAGCTCTGACTCTGCAATCAAATCACAAACTTTGTGGTTTGTTAAGTTGGGACAACCTGAATGGAAAAAACCCAAAAACAAATGTGACCCATGGCAGTAACAAAGCACCCATTTCTTTTATGCCAGTGTTGTTTGCCACCAGTGGAATCTGTACCCAACTGATTGGTACTGTCAGGATCTATGCCAGTAGTAATCATTTCAGTCATTTTATCTGGTGTGGGTGAACAGGGCATAGCCCTTTTAAAGACGATAGGGAATCAGCTTATGTAAATGTATATTTTACGGGGACCCCCACTTGGGAATGAATGACAACATGTTTTGTTTGTGTGTTGAGTAAACCTCACTGTGCTCCAATATATATAATCAATTTCAATGAGAGTTATTTCTAAGCATTAACAAAAGTCATAGTCGCAGACTTCCTAATAAGCATGTATATATTTATATATATTAATTTTCTTATAATGGCACGTATTCCAGTAACAGTATTAGCTCATTAATACAGTCATTACACCTCTGATTTAAGATCTTCTTATTTTAAATCATATTGTAATTGTATTTGCATTTATATAGCGCTTACTACCCCTGACGAGGCTTCGAATCGCTTTTTGGCTAGTAGCACGCTACTCCGTAACCCAAAAAGGATTATTGGTATATTAGTATAGGGGAATATAAAAATTAATTTGAGCTGTAGACATGGGAGTCTGTTGTTTGGATTGAAAAAAGGATACTGGAGGGATAGAAGAGGGAAGGGTTTGCATTTATTTAGTGCTTGGTACCCCCGATGAGGCGTCAAAGCGCTATTCGGTGAGTGCCACGCTACTCCGGAACCTAAACAGAATTTGGGGTTAGTTATTACAGGGAAATATGAAATTAATTTGAGCAATGGACATGTGAGTCTGTTAGTTGGATTGAAAAGGATAGTGAAGGGATAGAAGAGGGAAGGGTCTAGAAAGTGTTTATTTGGAGATCATAGCAGCAGGAGTAGGTTTGGGATGAGTAGAGGGGAGGGGGAAAGAGTCAGAGGGAAGGGTATAGAAAGGTTTGTTTGGGATATCTGAATAGTAAAAGAGGTTTGAGATGATGCAAGGAGGGGTAAAGGAGGGAAGAGACTAGAAGGCGTTATCTTGGGGATCATGGTAGTAGAATGGGGTTTGGGATAAGTCAGAGAGGGGAGGTAGAGGATATATTGAGAGAAGTATCGGGTGAGAGATAGGGTAGGGCATTGGAGAGAAAAATAGACTGAAGTTTGGGATGAGTCAGAGAGTGGAGGTAGAGGATATATTGAGAAAGGTATAGGGTGAGAAATAGGGTAGTGCATTGGAGATGCTGGATGTGAAGTAAAGTAATAAATATAAAGATACATACGTACATGGAAGGTATATATGTATAAGTAAGCTAATATATCTAGATTTAAGTTGTATTTAATAAACTCAGACTTTCAAGTGTTGGTGTACTTTAAGCTGATTTATTTGTTTTTATAATTCTTTTTTCTTCAATAGTGTAGCAATTGTAGATGGATAGTTGTGATAAAAATTTACTTATTTATGCAGTGACCTATATACATGTTAAACATAGAATAATATAACCATAATATGTGCATTTGTTAAGTAATTTGTGTACTCCGGAGTGAAAAAATAACCAGCCACCATTTGTGCTCAGAAAAGCAGTGTTATTGTTACATTATTAACCCATACGATTATCAGTTTTTTAACATTAATCGATTTAAGAGCAACTGAACTAACCAATAAACTCAGCACCGATTACAATTAGGCTTGCCCAAAAGTTCACCTTTTTTGTATTGCTGGGCTGGCCTCATGTTTAAATTCATATTGAAGGTGGGTAAAATGGTTTTTGTGTTATTTGTTGTTGAATTGTTTTCTCTGTCTTTTTGTAACAGTCTACATGTTTTAACCTTCTTAGTACTCAGTTATACATGGGTCTTCATCAGAACACTGCGGCGGAATTAAAAGGACATTGCAGCTGAATTAAGTTGCCTGAAAGAGTAGGCACTATAGTCACAAAGATGTAAATTATTTGTCCACATGTGGTAGTATTTATCATCAAAGTGACCTCTCTCTATTGCATTCTTGCAGTCACAGGCAATTAGATACAAAACTGTTCTGTTTCTAAAATGAAATAGAAGCCTGTTCACATAATGGATGTCGAGAGAAGCCTAAACACGCAGTCATCTCTAATGAGGTAATAATATAACCCTGTAATAAGATCATAGCATACCTCAGAATGTTGTCTATTTTTCATTGTGTCGTGGGCATCTCTCATGCAGTGGTCATTAAGTCTGGAAGAATTGCAGGGAATTACTTTAATTTCATGCTCAAGTTTAAGCATCTATGCTCCTTTAGTGAGCTGACGCATATTGTGAGCAAACTTTACCTTTCTCTAATGACTTATTCTGGTACTGTGCCACTTCATGCCATCCATGTAGTTTCCCTGTTGTTTCAGCAGATGAGCAGTTTCCTCTGCATATAATCCTTGTGTGGTAGGACCAGGATGTGCGATGCACATGAAGTCATCCCACCTCAGTCAGGAGCACCTCTTGTTACAGTCCTCCTTCCACATGCCAGAGTTCATGTCATATGGGGCAGAAAAAAGTTCATTGAAAATCTAATGTATTCTGTGGGCCTGTGCGTGTCTGGTAGACACACATCTTAATTCTTTAAAGTCCCTTTACTTTCATGCAGTCATACATTGCTTAGACATCCTCCTGTTTTTTTGTGTCTGCTCTTCAGACAGGCAGATTAACATTCAATCTACAGCTCTGCTAAAGAGATGATTTTTTTTCTAATTATTGTGGATGGGGTCTTTTGTAGATTCTAATTGTCGGACTTTCTGATATTTTGCAGTTCTTGTGTTTCATTCATTCCTGCCTGGGCTGTTTTCAGTCTGTGTAGGAGCATTGCTTCTTTTTCCAGAGGAGCTGTCTTTGGAGCTTCCCCTCTAATGTTATCTGTTTGGAGGAGTGTCCGTGTTAACTCTTCTTATGCAGGTGTTTGTTCCAGAAATTGTCTGTCCAGTAAAGCATCTATGTTTGCATCTAACGTTGGTTTCATAAGCATTATCGTTTTTGTTTCTGGTGTGGTTTTTCCTGCATACAATAAGGCACTAAGTCGAAACAATGGCATTTTTGGCTTACAGTTCTTGCAAATCCTGGGTACAATATGATGTTCCTGGTATATGAACCTCTCTCCAAAGAAGATTCGGTGACAAATTGAACAGTTTCCCCATTAATGATGGCCATGTAGAGGTGTAAGTTTCTAGATTCATGTTACTTTTTGATTAGGCATGGTCTCTTTTGTTACATGCTGGTGGGGCGGAAAAGTCCCTCGCATGGTGACGTATGTGCACCCTTCCCCTGAGTGGCACAGCTGCAAAAAAAATCTGGATCCTTGGTTCTGTTTATGGGGGAAAACAGATGATGCGTGTGCGCCATGACCTTTGCCTGTCTCATGGAATGTGGTCTTGTTGGAGCAAGAATGGGCACCCAATTCACTACCCTTATAAGTGTTAAAGTGGTAGTCTATTGCCCTTACCAAGGAGTTAGCACGAGCGCAGTGGTGGCAATAAACCATGTTTTAGTAATGATGATCCGTAGTGTGAATAAGCCTTTTTACTGTGTCACTGGAGTGGAGTCTTCCGGCCCACTTGGCCTACATGGTGTTAGCATGTTGTGCTGTGCAGCACGCATGTGTACACATGCATGCAGTGATGTATATGTGCCTGTGAGTGGCACAGTACATGGGGCCTGTGGGCTCCATATTGGAAGCCAAGATTCTTGAATAGGAGGGTGGGTCCCAAACTGGAGGAAGGGAGAGCAAGGCTTTCCTGTGCTCTTTAAGAGAATAAAAGACCTCTCACCCTGGAACCTGGAAATCCAGTATTTGCTTGCAGAGACCATAGGACCCTGTGAGAACTGGAGGGAGCATGGTCTAGTAGTGATCCTGTCGAGTGGATCCCTGAAGCAGATTGTGAGATTTGGGTCCGCACTGAGGACAGTTGCACCGATTGTGCTGTACGCCAGAGTACTGCTGTTCCCGACCCCTGTATGCTAGGTAGTGGCTGCGGTGAAGATTGAGGACTGTTGTACTGATCGAGCCTTCCGAATGAGTTCTGATGCTCGTAAACCCCATATGCCAGGTGGGCGTCATGGTAACGTTTGAGGACTGTTATACTGATCGGAGCCGTCTGTCTGAATGCTGCTGTTTGCAACCCCTGTATGCTAGGCGGGACTAACAGTGAAGATTGAGAACCACTGCACCGATCAGGCCATCCGCCTAAGTGCTGCTGTGCGCAACCCCTGTATGCCAGGTGAGAGCTGCTGTGAAGATAAAGGGACACCACCCAGGTGCATCACTGTAACAAGAAGTGGGTCATCGCCCTGTGCAATGTTGTGACCCAGAGGGGCAGTCGCCCTCTGTGCACTGTTCGCGACCCCCTTCGTATGCAAGGTGAGGGCCTTGGTGAAAAGAGAGAAGACCGTCACTCTGGAGCAGCACTCAACTCCAAAGTGTAGTGGGTTATGATCTGTGGAAGGAGAGCATTCATTTGATCACCCAAAACCAGAAGCACCCAAGACCTGCCACCGGACTTAAGGAAGACTTACCACATGATTGGAGGAGCGTCATGGACTCCTGCGACCTCGCCCGCAGGATCCAGACTTCGGCTCACTGTCCACACCTCCAGCAAGTGCGAGCAAGACTGATTGCGTGGCAACAGAGCCTCTGAGGGAACTTGCTCTTACTAAAAGCGCTTTGATGCTGAGACACTTTGGCTTTTAAGAAGCCATCTTGGAACTTGTTAGCGGAGCCTAACCTGAATGCTGCCTCACATGAATGGGGATATAACCACGATCCTTAGGGAAGGGAGTGGGACTCAGGGACTTAACCAGACAGCACTTGAGTACCAGGCCTACTAAGACTGTGTATATTCTTTGTTATATACCATATTTCACTTTGTGTTTGTATGTAAATACGACTTTTTCCTTAAAACAAGTATCCGGCTGGACATTCATTTATTGAGGTTGCTGAGAGTGTTTTTCCGTTGAGAGTTCATGTACATCTTACATCTACCTCCCTCCAGAGAAGTGTTGGACTGCTCGACCAGCGATTCCATTGAGAGTCAAGTACTTAAGGGGAAGTACTCGGCCCAGTTACTCAGGACCCATAGTAGGCCGGGCCCCAGGATATCAGGAGTAAAAGGCTTTAACCCCCATGGTTTGGACCAGTAGCTCCTGCTTTCTCTGTGGCCCTCTGAAAGGGGATCTAACAGATGCACCCTTACCAGTTCTTGCTTCAAGTTTTACTTGTTGACAAAGAGGGCTTTGATGTTTGTAGAGGTAGGGGATTTCTCCACAGAGAAAAATATTTATCCTGTGGAGAGGGAAAAAACGTGTTTGTACACAGGGATATACATTCCCCATCTGTAGAGTTATTCACAGAGAAATCTGCACCAAGGGAATGGATTTCCAAATTAGAATCACGTGATTTTCAAAGGAATCCCCATGGAAACATGCCAGGCGCTTCTTTTCATGCAATTTCCTTATGGATTTGGTTAATTCCAAAAAGGAGTAAATCTACACTCGCAGCTAGAAGTAAATCTGGAAATGCAGATGTACAATTTTTTCGTGAATCAAGTCCCTTCCCACACAACCTCACAGCTGGCTATTATTCACATTTTGTTAGCCCCAGTGAACCTTAGAAACCATTTTGAAAGTGTGTACGTTCTGGGAAATTAAATGGACTTGACCAATTTGAAGGGTCAAAAAATTAATAAATGAATTAATGTGTTATTAGCTAGGGATTGATAAATATAATGTTTTGTGAGATTTTATTAAATCTAAGTGATTTCCTGTAAAATCACAAATTTGGTTCTTTGTATACTTTGCATTGTTTCTATCCTGAAAACAAACCTGAAAGTAAATGAAATTGAACGTAGGGTCGATTTATATTGGTAACAAATCTTTATTTAATGTTTATATTAGTTGTTTTGGGAGAGATTTGAGTATTTGCTGCAACCTAATGAATTTTCTCAAATAGAATTTTGCAAATTTCTTCCTTACTCCCAGTTTTAAGTGTAATTTATTATCTGCTTTTGCTCTGCTTTTTACTCTTTGAACGCAAAGGAATGGGGCCCCTCCCCCTCGACAAATAAAACAGATGTGATGGACTCTCCATTAGTTCAAATCCAAAAAGCAGGGGCGTAACACAGGCCCCCGCAGCCCCCGCAGTACAGGGGGGCCCCAATGCTCCAGGGGGCCCCCTCAGCACCGCACTTCAGCCGGAGAGCTCCTGTTGAGTCCGGAGGGGCCCCTCCACATACCTTGCAGGTGGGCCCCCCTCAATTATCGTTACGCCACTGCCAAAAAGGGTAAATACCAAGTTGGCCATCTGCATCAAAGCCCTATGAACTGGTCCCCTGCAGGTTTTTGGTGACAGTGAGTGCGCTAAATACCCAGGACAGACCTGGCTCTATGTTAAATTTGAAAAAAAACATCTTCGGCAGAAACATGGACTCCAAAATATAGACTCCCTAACCCTCAATCAATCAATCAGGATTTATAAAGCGCGGCTAATCACCCCAAAGGTATCTTGTCGCTGAGAACATAGCAGCTTCGAGGGGGTTCAGTTGGACAGCCAGGTCTTGAGAGTTTTTCTGAATTCCAGAAGAGAGGATGAGGTCCTGAGTAAAAGGGAGGTTGTTCAAGGACTTTTCAGCGAGGTAGAAGAAGCGTCCTCCACTGTTGCTTCTCCGGTGCTGGGGGTGTGTGCAAGGCAGAGGGAGGCAGACTGCAGGTGTCTGGAGGGTTGGTGGAAGTTCATACAGTGGTTGATGTATTCTGGTCCTTGAGTGTGAAGGGCTTTGTAGGTGTGAATCAGCATCTTGAATTGGCATCTCTTCTGAATGGGGAGCTAGTGGAGCTTCTTGAGGTGGGGGGGTGATGTGGGTCAGTTTGGGGAGGTTGAGCATGAGTCTGACCGCTGAGTTCTGTATGGTCTGCAGTCTCTTCAGAAGGTGCATGTAATTTTTATGTAGAGTGTGTTTCCGTAGTCAAGCCAGCTGGTGACCAGGGCTTGCGTGACAGTTCATCTGGTGTTGACGGGGAGCCATTTGAAGATCTTACGGAGTATCTGAAGAGTGAGGAAGCAGGCAGAGGAGACTGCATTGATCTGGCTTTTCATTGTGAGCTTGTTGTCCAGGATAATGCCAACATTGCAGGCGTAGTCTGTCAGAGTGGGTAAGGGTCCTAGTTCGGAAAGCCACCAGGGAGGTGTTGTTTCCAACGATCAGCACTTCCGTTTTGTCTGAGTTGAGTTTTAGGCAGTTGTCCTTCATCCAGTTAGCGACACTCGTCATGCACCTGTGGAAGTTGCCCATTGCGGTGGAGGGGTCTTCTGATAGCGAGAGGATGAGCTGGGTGTCGTCTGCGTAGGATATGATGTTTAGTTCATGGGTTCTGAGGATGTTGGCCAAGGGGGTCATGATGTTGTTGAACAGTGTTGGGCTGAGGGACGAGCCTTGAGGAATGCCGCAGATGATGTTCTTGGGTTCTGAGGTGAAAGGTGGTAGGTGGATACTCTGAGTTCTTCCAGTGAGGAAGGAGATGATCCATTTGAGGGGGTTTTCTTTGATTCCAATGTGATGAAGGATGTGGTGGGATATGGTGGCAAAAGCTGCCAAAAGGTCGTGGAAAATCAGGGCCACTGTTTTTCCCCAGTTGAGGAAGGTTCTGGTGTCGTCGGTGGCAGAGATCAGGGCGGTCTCGGTGCTGTGGTTTATGCGGAATTCAGATTGGGAGGAGTCCAGAAGATTGTTGTTCTCCAGGTGTTCCTTGAGTTGGCGGTTGATGGCCTTCTCGAGGACCTTGGCGGGAAAGGTTAGCAGAGAGATGGGGGCATAGTTCTTGAGTTCGCTGGGGTCGGCTGATGGTTTATTGAGAAGAGGTTTGACTTCTGAATGTTTCTGTTCTTCGGGGAAGGTGGCCGTGGTGATGGATGCATTGAAAATGGTGGTGAGGTCGTTGCTGATTATCTTGCTCCTGAGGTTGAAAACCTCTATGATGTAATAATATCTTCCTACAAAAATGTTAACCCATATTTAATTTCTAAAGACAGTCAAACTCACCTTTTAAATATTCTAAGAATTAGTTCTATCTCATTGGCTATTATATTTGGAGGGAAAGTGCCTGATAGAGGAATTAGATGTAGGGCGACATTTTTTGTAAGTAGATATTTATACGATGGCCAACTTAGATTGTCTTTTAAAGTCTATATTTTGCTGACGATATATTGCCTTTTCTTTTCACATCCCCACAAGCTTTGCACAACCATAAAGTGCATAGTAGCGATGAGACCCACAACTTTTATCAAATTTGAAATTGAACGCAAAACTTTTTATAGTTTCTGGAAATGTGCCTCTTCTACGCCTGACTTTGCTTTTAATTAATTGTCTTTCCGCCATCTCTCTTTGCAGTTTCTCTTCCGCTGGCTCTCTTCGATGCCGGCCTTGGTTTGCTATATTTCACTACAGTCGTTTATCTTACTATACTCAGCCTGCACCGATGTCCTGTCGCACATTACTTTTCATCCCGGCGCTTTTATCTGTACTTTGTGATTTGCACACTTGAAAGGCCGTTTCATTTCGCTTTTGGCAGCGAAAAGGACATTCAAATCCGAGACCTGTGTTTTCCTTGTGAAGTTTGAAACTTTTCATCAGAAACAAAAAGAACACTGTTGGCTTCCCAAATCTACAGTAACGAGAGAATCTGTCGACCGCTGAATGACAACAGACCTCCTTTGTGTATTATGCGAAGTGCCCGAAAACCAGGAAGAAACATTAAAGCTGGCCTTCGAATTTTGTTGGATGTATGTCGATACTTCGCATACCATTACTTCGCATGATTTTAGTGCGATGTTTTTACTTAGCATAAACCATTACTTCGCATGTTTTTACTTAGCATAAACCATTACTTTGCAAGTTTTAACTGCGCATGCATTTATAACGCAAATGGTTATAAATGTACTATGGTTTATGCTAATTAAAAACATCGCACTAAAATCATGCTTATCTTACACTACTTAAACATCACTTCACTACCCGAAACCCTAATACACTACCCCTACACTTTCTTCCCCCTTCCCCTGCCTGGACCCTACACTCTAACACTACACTTCACCACCCCCCGACACTACCCTAAACCCTATAACACTACCCTACACTACACAAACACCACACCACTACCCTAAACCCTAAAACACTACTCCCTGCACGACCCTCACCCTTCCCCCAGTCCGCTCCCTACACTACAACACTACCCTGCACGACACCCCAACACTACCCTAAACCCTAAAACACTACCCTACACTACACAAACACCTCAACACTACCCTAAACCCTAAAACACTACCCCCTGCACAACCCTCCCCGACCCCCAGTCCTGTTCCTACACCCAAACACTACCCTGCACTACACCCCGACACTACCCTAAACCCTAATACATTACCCTACACTACACTAACACCACAACACTACCCTAAACCCTAAAACACTACCCCCAGCACGACCCTGCCCCTACCCCCCAGTCCCTTCCCTACACTGACACACTACCCTGCACGACCCTCCGACACTACCTTAAACCCTAAAACACTACCCTACACTACACATACACCACATCACTACCCTAAACCCTAAAACACTAGCCCCAGCACGACCCTACACTACTCAAACACAACCCTACAACCTAAAAGACTACCCCTGCACGACACAAAAAAACTACACTTACCTCTCTCTCCTCCGTGGTTCCTCTCTTCTCCGGCTTCCAGCGGCTTCCTGCGACGTCAGATCTGCACGTCGTTGTTTGGAAACGGAAGCTCCTTCCAAACAACGATGTGAATAGTGCATACCATTACAACGCATGCGTTGTAACAACGCTTGCGATGTAACAACTTGCGTACTAATGGTACGCGTTGTAACATCGCAAGCGTAGTAACGCTTGCAAAGTAATGGTATGCGCACTAGCAACCGCGCACTAAAGGCTGTTTACCATTTTTGTTACCTTTGATACTGTTTTAAAAAAAAAATATCAATCATTTCGTCCATCTGGCATTTGTGTAGCGTAATCTGCATCTGGTGTGTGCGCTTGTAGGTTGTCTGGATATGCATAGGCGTACTGTTCTGGGCTGTGTTGTGTATGTGTTATGGTTCATATCTGAACTGACTGGGTCTGCTGTAGGCCTGTGGAATGCCATCAGAGGTGGTGGTGGTGTTGCCTGGTTAGCTGGCTTCTGTTTCTCTGCAAAAGACATGCTGCTCGCAGGAGACCAGATGATTATTAGGTTAAGTACAGTTAGGTAGAGTTGTGGCGGGCGGAATCAAAGGGGTACAGCACTGCTTAATTTGTAAAGAATTAAGTGCCAGGGCCCAAGGCACTTCATAGGAGTCCACTCCGGTTGGCAGCACCAACAGCCCTGCTACTGCTGCCGAATGCCAACACCTGTATTACCTATGTCCCAGATTTGTTTTTTAAATAAACATTGCGTTGATAAATTCAGATGAAGAATTGACACAACGCACTACAATGTGGTGGAATCCCATAATAGGTGCCGTTATAGAAATAAGTGCTGGTGACGAGCACCTGAAAACACCAGCACAAATTGAGCACTGGTACAGGCTGTATAAGTGTGGTGTTGAAAGCAACATATTGTCAAATGGTTAGATTGTAGAGCTGTAGTGGTTGTGTATATGAAGGTGGTGCAAGCTGGAGATTCTGGCAAGAGAAGAAGGTAGTGTTTATGTTGTGTTAAGAGTGACTCCACCACTTGGTTGGCCATCAGCACTATGACGGGTGTAAATACAGCCCTTAGAGTTGGGGTGCTGGAGAAGTGTGGTTGCGTGCATTGAAGTAGAACAGTGCAAGCAGAATGCATAGTTTTCAGACCATCAGATTTGTTTGGATACAAGTCATTACTCCAACAACACGATAAATAGGTATTTCATTACATATCCTTGTTGGCATCATATACAATTGATGTTTGGAGAAATAATGCACTTTTCACTACTTCTTCATTATTACGCAGCCTTTGTCACATAGTAGTCAAAGCTTGCACTTTCCTAGCGCAATAACCAGCACAACACATTTACCCAACAGGGCTCCAACCTCTATTCTTGAGAACATACATGAGCACCTTGAAAAAAAGGCCTAGCTTGGGGCCCAATTACGATGGGGCTTGGACGAGTGTCTAACCGCCATCGCAGCGGAATTGGGACCGACCGACAAGTAGTCGGTGGTCCCACCCGCCAAAGTTTGATGCGACCGCCGTGTAGGCGGTCGGAATCATAGCTTTTTCTATTGTGGCATGTACTGTTGCCTGAAAAGGGCTGCAGCACAAGCTGTAATGGAAAAAGGGATAAAACATCCATGCACCGTGTATGGATGTTTGGGTTGTGCCCCCCAGGCCTCATAGCGGAGGCCGATGGGGTACATGGGCCCTGCTAGGGGCCCCCAAAGTCCCTTTTCGACAGCCTTTCCATTGTGGTCAGACCGCCATGGAAAGGATGTCGGAAAGGGACATTGTAATCCCCACGGCAGTGCCTGAGCAGGCACCACCCCTATTGTAGGAAATACGATCCGACTGACGGGCCGATGGGCTCTTTGAGCCTGTCGGTTGGTCCCTCCGACCGATGTGGTCCAACCGACTGCATCATAGCGTGGCGGTCGGACCGCTCTACTGGATGTCGGTCGGACCGCCACTGACGGCCTGTCGGTGGTGGTCCGACCGACATTCTGATGAGGCCCTAAGACTGGTGTGTACTGTATATTGCCACATACATCGCCTTTATAATTACAACACTAACAGAAATTGCTACTGAAATCCGTGCACTAGCTGTAATGAGCAAACGGTGTTCACGTCCTGCACATCCTTATATCTAGTTACCTTACTATTGAAGCCAAGTAAATTATCTGCCAACCTCCGAGACATAAGGAGAGCCTAAGGAGAACCTAAGGAGAAGGTGCATATAAAGTAGCACATCAGCTGAAAGGTTTGTAAAGGAAAACTGGAACAAAGGACTGTATTATTTGTATAGTTCTCTTTTTGCCGCAAAGCGCTTTGCAGGTGGGTGGGTAAAAGGCTACCCATTTTTTGTGCCCGATTGGTAGACTGGTTTGACAGTTGGATTTGGAAGCATTTGGTTTTGTGTGTGAGCTTCAGAGCTGTGCTCCAATCATCTTAATTGCCAGTGCTTATTTTGTAAAAAAAAAAAAATGCCAGGGCACTCGTCAAGAGGCCACTGCAGCCTGCACCATCCATTGCCCCTGCCAGTACCACTAGTGACAGAACCAACACAATATTAACCATCGCACCCCACACGTGTCACAACTCAGACTATTCCAGGCACCCAAAACTATAAGAATGGCTTGGGCAGCAGGTATTAGTCATTTTAATGTATATCGAACTAATAAACCACTGTTGTTGTGTTTATCTCTAATTTAGACAAACAACGCCACCAAGTGGCAGACTTTCATAATTGCCTGTGTTGATGATTAAGTGCCGGTGCCGGGCACCGGAAACCACTAGCTCAAATTAAGCCCTCTTAATGGCACAACTTGAACATCACATGCAGCCCCTAGAATTAGATGGACTGACAGAGAAAAGAAAAATATGCTTACTCTTTCCATTCACATGTTGCGTAGAAATTTGAAAGTTTTTGACTTTCTAACCAGTTATAGTACCACTATTATACCCTAACACGTCACGTACATGATACACGTAGATGTATGCAGCAGATGCCTAGGCTGTCTTAAAATGCAGCCTGTTTGAGAAAGTCGACTCTGCTCCTCATGACGTACTCCTTACAACTCGCTCATGACTCTCCCCCTCAACCCCTCGCTCCCCCCTCACATTTTTGCTGACCCCTCTCTATCCTTTATGGGTTTCCACCAGCTGGTTTCACCCGATAGTTATTAACTTCTTTTGTGTGCTGCATAAAAGATGCACACTTGTCAGCCATTGTACATTCAAACACCCCATGGCATGTTCTCTTGAGAAAGGCTCTCAAACGTGACCTTTTTTTCCTTTTCCTACTTTGTATCATTGCCTGGAGTTTTTGATCCCAGTGGAATACCCGTACGTACCTTCATGTCACAAGATCCTTTGTCATGATTGTACATTTCATTTTCAAGCCTTTTAAAACTCTTTCAAATATGGCCGCCAGATCCCGCCGGCAGCGGCCCGTTGGGGTCACGCCAGCCTCCTTGATGCAGAAACGCAGCGACTTTGCTAGGAATGGCGGTTGCCATTGTTGGAAGCGTCTTGGGAAGAACGCTTATGTTAACAAAAGAGTCCTGCTGCGATAAGAAATACTCATTGTTGTATCTACAGGCTGCAGCCCCCTTCACTGGATGGTTGACGGTCTACCCTAGAGGCCCCTGCCAAGAATAAAAACAACAAAGGAACATTTTTGAGCCTTTTCTGCATGGGTTGCTTGTCACACGCTTCAAAATGTTGAGCTATCAGTGAGATAATAGGTGGTCACATGGGTATTTAGAACCATAGCAGACTAGAATCAATGATGGCTTCCAGCGTGCTTGTAAGATTCTGTTGTTGTTTCCGACTGATGGCTGGACGACACAGACTAGGAGACCAGATCCGGCAATGGGAGACTGTGCCCCTACGACCTGGAGACACTGACCATGGGATTGTTAGACCTGACCCTGGGAAGGGGGGACAATGCCCCCGGGACAGGGAGACGCTGACGCGGAGACCCATCACAGGACATCACAAACAGCAGACCGGACTCCACTATCGAAGAGGAGGAAGAGTGAATGTCAATCAAAGCTCTTTGTTAAAGAGCTTCAAATATGAATCTGTTTATGCACACTGGCCTAAATGAAAAGCTTAATTATTACAATTATTTGGTGGCGTTATATTACTGATCTTTAGCTGTTAATTTAACTAAAGGAACATTTTCTTTACTCACCTTGTAAAATGCATATAAAACAATCTTACAAAAAAGCCACTTGTTTATGGAGCTCCTGTGGCACTCCACTGGCAGGGTATAGTTTGAAAAAATATTCACAGGGGCTTTAAGTTCTTTTAAGGAACCTGCTGATGAGTGCCGAGGGTTGCGCAGTGGTGTAGCAAGGGGGAGTTTTGGGGGCAGCGGCCTCCCCCAGCTCTTACCTGCCGTCTCGGGGCGGCAATCGCCAGCACCACCCTCCCCCCCGGTCTTTAATGCGGCCGCCGCAGGGACCGCCCCAGGCGGTCTAAGGTCTAGTTACGCCACTGGGGTTGCGGAGTACAAAGGCTGCCTAGTTTCCACTCCACCTCCTGCCTCTTTCTTCCACCGTCCTACACTTCTTGTCTCTCTCTCTCTCTCTCTCACTCTTACAGGTTCTTCTTCATCCCTCCTTTCTCCCTTGTCATTGTTTTCCTACATTTCTCTTCCTCCTTCCTTCTCTCTTTTGTGCCTCTCTTTCTTTTGCTAGGGGCCATGCTCCCATGATGAAAAATGAGTGCCGATGAACACCACCTGCAAACAGTGATACAAATTAAACATTGGTCACTGGGCTATTTTTCTATATTGCACGGTCAAAATGTTTGCAGAAACTGGACGGTCAGGAGCTTTCTGAAGCTTTAGAGATTGAGGAGCGAGCGAGATGGCTTTTGTTACTAGGGTATTTTTCAGAAAACTATATGCAACACAACTTGCTTTAAAAAATACTTTATATTAGAATTATGCCCAAAAGTGCTTTAGTTGAAAATATTCTGTTTACCCCATCAAGTTTTGACATTCTTGTGTGTTTAAGGCGTTAATGTGATAGCAAAGTAAAACAAATCAATGAGCACAGGAGATAAATGAGAACCAGGACTAGGTTGTCCCCACATCACTCAAACCCAATGGAAACACAAGTAGGTAATTGTCACCATCTTCAAAGTGCCATAGCCTTGAGAGACAGTCCATCCAAACAATGGCAATGCATGAAAAACGCAGGCAAGGCTGTTGCCGAATTGGGCTGACCAAGATAAATAAATCCATCAAGCAATCCATAAATCCATCGACTTGAAAAAAAAATTAGACAAAAAGGAAGTCCATATCGACGTTCCATAAACAGATAAGGCCTCAGCCATTTCTTCTGCTTTAACAAAATGCCAGATTTTCTCCATGCAATAAACTGCTGAATGCCTTGAAGAACCAGTGTTTTTAACGGAAACATTTCCAGGCCCTGGGGCTACCATTGTAATCATTGTGGGGAAACGTTTTAAAGCAATCTTAAATGCATACCACAATGGCATTGCAAATTAAAGAAGTTTAATATGCCGTTTTTCCCCAGAGGGGTTCCAAGAGCCAGAAAACGTAAATTGCAAGTTGTCCATAATGTCACTTGACATCCCAGTGTGCACAACACCTGCAGGCAACACGAGAATTGAACACCCACTCTCTTCTTACACTCACACATTCACACCCCCTCTCCTCATAAAAAAGTTATGAAGTTTATGTTCTTCGTGTCCTGTAAATGGCGTTTACATTATTTGTAGCCTATATACTTTACATCCAAGTCTAGGTTTTAAAGACAAACGATAAAGTGCTTGAAATATATTAACAAAAAGTGAAAAACTCGTAGGTGTCTCGATTGTATTTAAATATTCATAGTATACTACAATGCAGTTTCTTCAATAAATAAATAATTCAATAATTGACAATAGCTTAAAAATAGTATGTGGCCAATGCTGATCAATCCAGGCATGAACAAATAAATCACGTTATTTTCCCCAAAAATATATATCTTAATTTTTATGAAAAGGGCTGCCATTTTGGGAGCACATGTTTATTTTCTCGTTAGCTTTCACCATAACTCACAATTACCATCCTGCATAAACAGTAATTTTTTATTAGGGGTTGTTATACCTATGCATGCTCCTGATATTCATCTGCATACTATTGCTTTCAAACAATTTATTTGTATTTCTAATTTCTGATGCTTTCATTTGCTTTGCAATGCGAACATCTATCTCATGTAGCCAAAGTCGGCCTACATACATTAATCATCTAAGATATTTTAATGTACTCGTTTTTTGACACGTCATTTGTTTTATGTAGTACAGACTGCGCACTTAGAAAGTCACGCAGACCTGGCCTGGGTCAGGAAATGGTAATGGTGGAGTCAGAGAAATTGCTAGTTTGACTCGCAAGCAGCTTAGTGTTTTACATTGGCATTTCTTCCAGCTCTAAAATATTTCCTGTGAACTTATTGTATAAATGTGTCTTTAAGAATAAAAACGTTTGAGGCTTCACTTTTGCATTCATCAAGAGTAGCAGAGACATTGAAATACTGTACCATCTTTTCATCGAACACCTCTCAAGCTATCACCAGCAGGAGCGGCTGTTGTTTCAGCGATGATCATTCACAAAACGGGCCGCCTAAACTCAAAGGGTGAGAGGGACAGATTCCGATTCCAAACCCAGGAGCACGGAACAATAACGTCGTGTGACCGAGTGAAGTGATCATTCACACCTACCTATTAGTTTTTTTTTACACAGGACTGTCAGGATCGACTCCAGTCACTCGACACTGACTGCAGACAGCAACTCTCCCAGGCAGTCAGACACAAGAGAAACTGGCTGTGGGCTCGCGGCGGTCAAGTCAGGCAAATGTGACCCGAGCCAGTAGTACAGTACAAAAAAACAACACGGTGGTGACGACGAATTCTGTTCTTCCTGACGACGAGTCGACTACTGTACTGCTGCACGTGCACGAGGCCCTGAGGGGAGGGACAGAGAGCAGGGCTGGCTGAACACAGGCAGCAACGGTAGAAATGGCCAATCACTGCATGCCTTCGCAATAAGTCATGACCGTGATTGGCCATACTCCGTTAGAGCCTCTAACGCCCCCCCCCCCCACCTCATGTGCCTCCGGACTGCGAGAGGCCGCTGGCGCAGTGTGGCAACCCCTCTCAGCCAATACAGACGCTGCTCCAGCAGCACCAGGATTGGCTTAGCAGGGATACTCGCCGCCCATTAGGAGACCGAGGGCTGCGGCGTTGATCAACCCTCACGCTCCTAATGCGCAGCCGCCAGCCAGAGCAAACACTAGTGCGCATGACTGGGCTGGTCGGAAAAATTCTCTGACCCAAACCCAACATGCGCATTTGTGAGTTGTGCGCTCCACTCAACCACCCCCTGGCCTCCTGCAGTGCTGAATCTGACAATGACATATCAGTCAGCATGACGCCGGAGTCAACCTGCTGGCTGCCCCGCCCCACCCCCTGCTTGTCTGCTAAATGACTGCCTCCAGTGCCTCGGGAGTCGGCGCGGCCCTGGAGGTAATAATAGGCTATTATTACCTTCTTTAGGGGCCAGAAATTACTTGTGGGTCAACGCCCCAGCGCCCTAATGGACACTGCCACTGTTCATGAGAAGGTTTTCCTGCTGAGGGGCTGTTTTCTTTATTTAGGTTGAGCCTACCGGACACCACTGGCTGCGAAAGAGCTATTGTAAATTTAAAGTGGACTTAGCGTCCACCCATTCCTTATCATTGGTTAGCCTCATTGTCACTCTCAGCTTGCTTTTGTATTTGCTGCCGTGTGGGGGCTTGCCTTCTTTTTCTGTGTTTGTCCCTACCCTGGAGGATAGCTTTTTTACCTGTGTCCTTCCACTGCTTACTTTTCGGGAGCTACAATTTCTTTTTTGTTAAGCACTCCATGAGAGTGCATGTGTTTTCCAACTGTCTCCTTCATGTACTTCCCTTTCCCGTCTCTGCCTCGCTCCATGTTGCTTTCATTCACCTATATGTTTCTCCAACACACCGCCCGATGTTGCACTCGTGCTTCTCCCCACATCCGCATAGCTTTCTTGCAGTGTGCTTCTCCCTTGAGTGCAGCTTTTCCCCTCCGCCAGCTGGTCGCCGCTGCTTCCTATTCCCACCCTCCTGCTCCGTATAGCTGCCCCTTCCTAATGTCCCTGTTGCTGCACCCCCCTCCCCCCCATTGCTAGCGCCTCTCCTCACCTGCGATCCTTTTTTAAATGTATTTATTTTTGTGGAGGACCAGGCAGCAAAGTAGGTCCCAAAGGCCCAAAAAGTGCATTTTGCAACAACATTTTTGGTGAATTTTCAGTCAAATGTCTTTTAGTGGGTGTCTTATCGGATGGTACTGAAGCGGCACTGATAAAGTAATCTAAAAATATAAAGTACTGCCAGTGTGTTGATTCTAATCTTACCCTGAGGTGTGTTGAGAAATTTTTCATTTCTTCCTTTTCCTCCTTTCTATTTTGCCATCTTTCTTGCTTCTCCACTTTTTGTTATGCTTTCTCGCACCTCTTTGTCTTCTCTTTATTTCATTTGTCTCTCTCACTTTCTCTGTATTTGTCTCGCTCATCTTTCCTCCCAGTTTTCATCATTTCTCTTTCTTCATCTCCATCATTGTACTTGGCTCCTTTGCCATCCCTTGACCTTCACCTCTTTGCTCTGTCACAGTTTTACTGTGAACTGCAGACAGAAGAAGGGTCATCGGGCCCAAGGACGCCCACCGCAGCAGCAGCTGCTTAAGTGAGGGTTTCACCAAGGCCCTGTACACAGGTGGGAGACTCAACCTGTTATTCCCCACTTGGGCATCAGAAATAGCACCAAGACTAATAAGCCAGAGGCTAGCAGACTGCTCACATGATAAACACCCCATGATACCATTTTCTTTCCTCGTTTGAATCCCAGCTCATGTCTAGTCCACTGACTCGAAAAACATGGACAGATGTCCAGAGCGCGGACTGTCATGGCAGACTTGAGCGTCAAGGACTTTCGGCTCTGAAGGTTTTACAGGCATAAACAGGCTAGCACCCATAGGCGATTTATCTCATGTAGAAATGTAGGCTCTGTAAATTGTTGTGTTAAAAGGCTTTGCACTGTACGCCTTCATTACAACCCTGTTTGTTAATAGTTCATTAAAAAAAAAAACTCTTCATGGTTAGACAGTAAGCCCTAAGATGGAAAAAAACCAATTTTCCAATGATATAGAGAGCAACATAGGGCCTGAGGATGGGTTACTCCGTCACAATTGTGATGGAAATCCTGTGCGCTGTATTACAAGTGCCATTGGATATAATCGGGGCCACTCAAATTATGCGGCACGGGAGCTCCAAATTATGGGACAGGGTTAACTAAATTATGCTGGAAGAAAAGGCAAATTATGCAGCATAATGTGACACAATTTTTGATAGTATTACTTCATTACTTTGTAACTTTTACACATGGTAATACAGTCTGGGCAAAGATTTCACTTTATTGGCACCAGTTTAACAACCAAATACATAAGCAACTGAAAAATGACCAGTTAACCTTTGCAAATGGTCTTCCAACATGCGAAAACACATATCACCACTTTTGTAGTAACTTTTGATCCATTTGAGCAACAAACATTTTTTTTGTTAAAATCTGCAGATTATGCAGCTGATTTTGGATTATGTGGCAAATAAGGCAAATCGTTAATTATGGGGAAAAAGCTGTAGACGCAGAATGGCATAATTCCAGTGGCCATGGATATAATGCACTTGTAATACAGCAGAAAGGATATCCATGACATTTGTGATGGAGTAACCCGTCCACCGAACTCTAAATCAGGCCTGTAGTTGGCAAAGTTCAAAGAAGACACTGGGTCTTGATTACGAGTACCTTGGGAAATTGCGAGACCCGTGGAAAATCATGTGTGCATGCATGATGGAATTATGAGTTGTCATGTTTTGTTTGCAGCTAGTATTTAAAGTGAGTGGCAAAATCTAACATTCCAAAATTTCACAAGGTAAATATTGACATGTCAAAACTGTTGCTATTTGCCGGACGAAAAAGATTCAGAAAATACAGAAACATTTTAGTGGAAAAAGCACTAAAATCCATGTTATTTCACATTTTAAGCTCCAACGTATCGTTGTCTATTGAAGCTGATAAATATTGCACCAACACCATGGGCCTGGTACTCCTGGCCTGAGTTTGTTGAGTTTTATTTTATTTATTCATTTACACGTTTTATAAATTGCTGTCCCTTTTCGTTCTCTTCAGCCAGTTATGGCCGTCGCTGTTAGTTTGGCAGGACTTCCAATATGATAACACTTCATCCAAAAATCCTTATGCCACAAGCTACAGTAATTTCCAGGTGTGGTATTTCTGCCTTGAGAAATGGGGAACATTCACTAGATTCAGTGTTTCTGCACCGGTTTTCATATGTTTTCTCTCATTTCAGACATGTTTTCTCACTTTTGCTAGGATTTTCCAAGTGAAATGTGAACAGAGAAAATATTTGGATGTGCAGTGTTTCTTTCTGCCCAACACACTACCAGACGAATTCCGTACCTATATATGACACTTTATGCCTATGACACTTTATGCCTTTTAGTGCTTAATTTGAGACTGTGGTTTCCGGTGCTTGGCACTGGTACTTAATTGTCAGCACCGGTATCTATGACAATCTGCAACATGGTGGCACTGTTTGTTTAATTTAGAGACGAGCACAACAACAGTTGTTTAATAATTCAATTTACATTAAGAATGTCTAATAGCTGCTGCCAAAGCCTGCCTTTTAACTTTGGGGTCCTGGAATTGTCAGAATTGTCACACTTGTAGGAGTGTGACGGTTATTAGTTTCCAGTTACTCTTATTGACATCGTCAATGGGCGGTGCACGTGGAAGTGGCCTGCTGACTAGGGCCCTGGCACTTATCTTTTTACAAATTAAGCACTGATGCCTTTCAACCATCTGGATCCTAGGTAGTGGATGTTTATTGGGCTAGATAATTGGTAGAAAAAAAAATGGGTTAGGATCAAAGATACCCACTCCCAAATCCTACCAACAGAAAACAAGCATTAGCAACACCAATAGGTCTCCCCTTTAGGACCTATTGGCTTTGCCACTGGTTTTTAGCCATGCTGCACGGCATCCCCAATATATATCACTATTAATTAAAAGTATTTAAAATTTAATTTGTATATTACATTTTGGTTATGTAAATATTTACATTAGGCAATCTTTTTTGTTACTGGTACATGTGTTTACTATTTTTCAACTTGTAATATTTTTTACTTTTTGTATACAAAAAGTTGTATAATTATTATTCTTTTGTTGTTTACATTGTATGAGTTTGTAACTGATGTCTTTGAGAGAATTAAATAATTAAAGAAAAGTATTTATTTTAAAAAAAATATATATATATATATTTTTTTTAATTAACATTTAATTTCAACACAGTCAACTGTTGCGGTGGATCAGGTCATAGTGCCAGTATAGTACAGCATTTCAAAGATTTAGAGGTATATTCAACAAAGCGACACATTTTACGCAATGAGTTCCAACCATACAATGCAGTTTGGCTCCGGGAATCGTCTCTGTGCGGCCAAACTGGTGCTTTATGTCACTAAGTGGCTTGACATTATTGCCTGTGGCAAATCTCTATTAATTTTAATATTTTCAATGTATTGCTTTAAAGTGCATATATATTTTTAAAAACTATATTTTTACCTGTTTTCGGATAGTATTCCTTTCCGCAATATTTTTATGTCGATATTATTGTAATTTTCAGTATATATATAGGAACATGATGTTGTGGTAAACAAAATTTTTGTCAAAATATTTTTGTCAACAATATTTTTACCATGATATTGTGTCAGAGAAACGTACAGTACTTCAGTTCTCCTTAAAATAGATGCAAACTTTGAAAACAGCAGTTGCGTTCTTGTCAAATAAATAGTACAAATTAGTAAAAGCCCTTCTTCTTCCTTGTGTCTACTTCTCCAGCCTGATAACTGAGCTATCTGAGACAGTGGCCTTTTACATGAGCATTACTGTACTTTACTCCAAACTCCTAAATGATACAGGGAGTTTTAAATAATTCCCCACCCCTTCATTTACTGGTAAGTTGCTCAGTGTGTTGAGCTGTTCCACATGCTAGTTGACAAGTTTTGACTTCTCATTGCAAACAAGCAACGTTTTACTATCTTCAACACAAAAAAGTCACAAAGTAAAAATGCAATTCTTTAACTATGCTAAATATTGGTCCACATATGAGTTATGAGTCCAGACCGTATACTTTAGATACAGGGGAGTTGTATTACTTTGTTTTAGTATGTTTGGAATTCTGGGTCTTATTCCATGTGGTACTTATTGGATTAACTAAATACTAAACCTTCAAAACAAAGATGGGGATGTCACTCTAATTCTTGCCTCCTGCCAAAGCTATTTTTGCATCCAAGTCAGACTTCCAGTATGTGTACACAATGCAGCAGTTGCCAGGCAGAGGGCCATTCCTGAGTCATGGAATCTGGAACGGTTAGATTTTGCCTTTGTAAATGTGATTTACTCACACAGAATATCCTCCAACATAGTGCAGTGTCCGTGGTGGCAAATCTGCTCCCATTACTGGATTTCTTGGCATTCTATGATGGTTTTGCCTGTATGAAGTGGCGGTGGTCACCCACAAACTCTCATGTTCGTGGTTAGTCACAACTTTTTACAGGTAGTTCAGTTTCCCACCCTGAAAACTTTTGTAGATTGACTCCTGTCAAGGACAGGAGTAAATTGGTTTTCTCAGTGGGAAAGTGGTGGAAACATCCTGCGCAATGGATGCGGGTGTAGGGTAAGGGCTTTCTGAATGACGAAAAATACTTTACCCTTAAAGAGAAAAAGCAGTAACATGTTACTCATGCAGTTAGGCATCGCATTTGCGTAAGCAGGAATGCAAATTTCTGTTGGTGTAATGGTTACACGTGAGAACCCCTGGGAACATGCCTCCCTCGATAATGAATGTAGAGATTATGTCTGTCATGTAATTACACTTTCATACCTTCTTCCCTTTCACCCTTTTCATTCATAGTTTTGGAGAAATATTAGGATGACTCAAAAAGTGTTTGTAGTATTGACTTCAGAGCACCCCTACAGGAGCAAAGTCTGGTATATACTCCAAGACATGACACAAAAAGCCTCCTAACCTCAACTAAGCTGCAAATGCCAGGCCAGCGGTCTACCCATCCTCGCGCAATGATATTCCAACTCCACAATCCACCCACCGTCTTGCATCTCAGGCCCAGGTGTAAGAGAGTTATACAGTATGGCGACTCAGCAAAGCCCGACTCCTCAAACCCAACCAATGCACCGTGACTTTCCTACCCCCCCTTAGCTTCTTCTAAATCCCTCTTAGGTGAAGATGTGCGGGTGGCAAGTGTTTAGATGAAGTATTGCTTACTGGTTAAGAATTTCTAATTTATGATCAAAATGATACGACCACCAAATAAATAAAGAAATAAATAAATGGGCGTGACCAACGAGCCAGTAGACCCGGATTCTAGTTCAATATTTTCCAACTGGCATAATTGTGTGACCCCCAGTTTTTTTTTTTTTTAAACATTTTATTGATTTTACATAACTGGTACATGTGACATTTCATCAATAACTTTACGGTACATTTACAATCAATCAAAACAGGGGGATATTTGTCTAATTTATCGGTGGCGGCAGTCTGCCACGGACTACTTAGCAGTGACGTGGGCCGTCGGCTAGTCAGTGTCGTATGGCTTGGCCTTCGTACGTCCTCCGAGACAAAGCTCCATCATTCGCTGAGATCGGACAGTGTGTTCTCCTGTGGGGGCTCACATATGCCACCCCGGTATGTATTCCACCCCCCCCAGATCAGTGTCCATTTTTTGGGGCACCCTCTATGTATGTATACTGCTTTCTCTATAATCATGGTGCTGTCCATGTCTTTGCACCATTGCTGTAGTGTGGGCAGCTGTCGAGTTCCCCAGTGCTGTGCGATATTTCTTTTCGCTAGAGTTATTCCCAGTGTCACCCAATCTCGAGCCCTATGAGTGAGGTCTGTGGGTTTCCATATATTAAGCAGACACATCCTTGGTTCTGGGAGGATCGTGATGGTCGTTACTTGCGAGAGTGTCCGCATAACTGCCCTCCAGTATCGCATTATCGCATGACATGTCCAAAGCGTGTGAAAAAAGGTTCCTAATTCGTCGCAGCCTCGAAGGCATAGTGGTGTGTCTGCTCGGGCAATTCTGTGCATAAGGGTCCGCGTGTAATAAGTACGGTGCATTATTTTTAATTGTACTAGCTTGAGCCTAGATGGTATCGCTACTTCCTTAGGGGACGATAGGGCCTCCTGCCACTCTGTGTCGTCTAATTTACCTACGTCCGCTTCCCATTTTTCTCTAAGGGCGACTGTTCGATCAGGCTGGTTATTTATTATTTTGCGGTAGATTTGTGAGATGGCTTTTTTGACTAGGTGCACAGTCAGGAGTCTGTCCTCCAACGGCGAGGACTCCGGAAGCTGCGTACCCGGTGGGATAGCTGCCCTTAATGCGTGTCGTATCTGGTGGTAACGGAACTCCTCCGACTGCGCCAGACCATATGTGTCTTGCAGTAGGGCGAACGTGACCATTTCCCCTTTTTCCATAGGTCTCCCACCGTCGAGATCCCAATTAGGTCCCACCGCTGGAAGCCTCTGGAATTGCGCAAGGCGCCCAATTGTTTGGAATCCCAGAGCGGCATGGCCTGCGTTATTACCCCTTTCCATCCCAATGCCCTCCGCGCCTCGACCCAGACGTGAATGGTATGGGCCGTCGGGCCAGTAAGCGCACCTCTTCTAGTCTTATTATATAGCGCTCCCATAATTCCGGCGGTGCCAAGGAGATGCCTGTCCAGTCGAAACGCCGGGTCGGCCTGGGACACGTGGAGCCATTGGTTTATAACCGCCAATTGTGCAGCCCAATAATAAACTTTTATGTCAGGGAGGGCGATGCCTCCGTCGTACCAACAGCGCGCAAGCTTCTGTCTCGCTATGCGGGGTGCCCTCCCATCCCATAGTAGAGTGGACACCTCGGAGTCAATAGCTGCGAAATATGCAGGGGTCACGGGAAACGGTGTATTCTGCAACGCATACAGGAGCCTGGGGAGCGCCATCATTTTAAAGAGGGCTGCCCTCCCCAGTAATGTAAGTGGCAGCGAGCGCCAGTGCTTGACGTCTTGTCGAAATTTCGTCAGAGGTTGTGTGAGATTTTTGGCCATGAATTGCGCGGTGTTATGCGTGATGTATATTCCCAGATATTTAAATCCGATGTGCGTTACCTGGAGGTCACATCCCCGGGGGAGCCGTGGTGGGGTACCATGCAGTACATACAGTATGGATTTTGCCCAATTTATGGTATAGCCGGAGGCCCGGCCGTAGGACGCACAGATGTCCAATATACAGTTAATGGAGCGCGCCGGAGATGCCAAATAGAGCAGGATATCATCCGCATAAAGCGAGATGCGGTCCTCCCATCCCACGGCCCACTTCAGTCCCCGGATCACCGGGCTCTGGCGTACCCATGCGGCCAACGGCTCCAGTACTATCGCAAAAAGGAGTGGCGACAGCGGGCACCCCTGCCGTGTCCCTCTGCCCAGCGAGAACTCTTCTGAGATGCAGCCATTCACTGTGACCTGCGCCAGCGGTCGGTGTACAGCAGCTGGATCCAATCACAGAATTTAGGACCGAATCCCAGGTGGCGGAGCACCGCGAAAAGGAAAGGCCACTCGACGAGGTCGAATGCCATTCGGGCGTCAAGGGAAAGGATGACCGCGTCCTCCTCTATAGTAGATCTACGTGCTATGACCCCGTGCAGTCGCCGAATATTTAGGGCGGTGTTTCGATTTGGCATGAACCCAGACTGATCTGGATGGATTATAATGGGTAAGTGCTGTTGTAGTCTCATGGCCAATGTCTTTGCAAGAATTTTAGCTTCCGCGTTGAGCAAGGATATGGGACGGTATGATGTGCACTCCTGCGGGGGTTTGCCAGGTTTGTGAATCGCGACTATAGTGGCTATGCGCTGGTCTCTGGGCAAGACCCCCTTCTTCAGGCTATCTGTATACATGTTTAGCAATTGCGGCACTAAGTGAGGCGCCGCCCTTTTATAAAATTCAATCGGGATTCCAGTTTTAAGCATTATTTTTTACTGTTAAATAAAAAGTGGTCATATACTTTTTGCGGTTCCCCCAGAATGCTCTCATTGTATGTATATATTGTACTATTTCACAATGTTCATACCGCTCTTCCTGTCCTCTTTCTTCACACATCCACCCTTCTCATCCCTTGCATGCCCTGTTTTCAGAGAGCTTTTCTCCACTCTCGTTTCACTTGTCCCTCACATTCTAAAATTAAAAGGGCCAGGTCAAAGCAATTTGCGGCCCACGGCGAAGTGAAATCCTGAAGCTCTCCATCCACCTGCGTCCTCGATTGGCTCTCCTACTTCAATGTAAAGAAGCATTGGCAAAACCAATAGGTCTGGTGTTGGCCGTCAGACTTTTGGCTTTATCAATGCATGCTCCATTTTGTCTTGGTTTCTGCAAAACTTTATTGTGGGGGGGAGCTGCCAGACCTACGCCAATACAATAAAACGTTGGCTAAAAGCAAAAATATGTTTTTACTCACAAGAAGCACACATTGCCATAGTAATTCCTGGCACTTAAGTGAACTATTTTGTGTGCGGATGTGCTCCTTGTGCAAGAGGACAATGCAAACACTCACAGTGAAGAGTTAGTCAATGGCTAAAGTGGGCACTGCCCCATCCTGTATGCTATAGTGTGGATCTGAAAAATTTGAATAACATAATAACCTGCCATCAAAAGGTCTTGGCTTCTATGTTGGGGCAAATGGTGTTGTGGGTGCAGCGATGCGACCTTCGATCACCATTCAATATCTCAAGGCAACATGCACTATACTGCCTCTCCCTCACTCCCTGTCATTCCTACATCACCCTCCATTTCACCATGTTTTTTTCATGTCCCATCATTCACCCCCACCAGCAACCCTCACCCTGCCCTCCACTGCTACCCACACCACGACACCACACTATACCAGTTGGTAGCACAACCTACATTATACCATGCAAATTTACTCCATATCCTCTCACTCGTATGAGCCCACCTACTTCCATACTTGTCTATTCTCCACCGGTCCTCCCACTAACACACCACCAAAAAAACACAACACACCAACGCCACCCTTTACTGACCCCAGAGGCCTGGCGCCATGTTTACATCAAAATACTTGTTGCATCGAGGACACTCTTACGGGGTTTCTCAGGTGATCGGATGTTGCTATGCTCTCCATGCAGATTAATTGTCTTACTGTGCTCTGCTGGGGAACTGCACTGGTATTGTATCCCCAGCCTGACATGAACAAAAGCCCATTGCTGTAAATAACCTACATGTTTGAGTAACACGTCATTTTATACATTTATTGTAAGGGTTGCCATGACACCACGGCCTCTCAACATTGTGTATCATTGGAAAACAAAATCCTTTGGTTTTAGATGTGTGATCTCACCAAAAACTGCAAAAACAAATCTGTCTTGTGTGTTTTACCTGAGCACTTCAATTGTTTCATAGCTATGTGCTAGGTTTTAACTCAGTTGTCTAAACTATCTTTTTACCTGCCATATGTGAATAAAGTAAAGTCCTATAACACTGATATAATCTGTTCATGGCTCTACTGGCAATAGTGTTGTTAGATTAAATTAGATTACATTTTGTATAGTGCGATGGATGCTCTAAGGCATCTAGGCTCTGCCTCTAAGATAAAGAAAGGAAATAGCCGATAAGAAAGCTACAAGGCAAGGGTAAACAGCTAGGTTTTTAGAGACTTTCTAAAAACCAGGTGATTGGATGTGTTCCTTAGATGATCTGGCATTTGATTCCAGAGGCAAGAGGTAGCATAGGAAAAACTTCTACCTCCTCAGGAGGCTTTGGAGATAATAGGAACCAACACTTTTTTAGCTGAGGCTGATCGCAGAGATCTGTTAGGGATGTACCAAGAGATTTTGTTTCTAAGAGAGACTGGACCATTGAGATAAAGTGATTTATGCGCTATACAGAGCGCCTTAAAGACAACACTCTTTTAATGGGTAGCCAATGTAGATCTTGCCTAGCTTTGGAGACGGGCTCAAATTTTTTGATCTTTTTCAGAACCTGGACTGCTGCGTTTTGCAGTCTCAGGAGTCTTCCCAAAACACTGTTGGGCTACTACATAAAGAGTGTTACAATAGTCTAACTTTGAATGCACCAGGGAAGTGACCACTGTCTTCTGCAGGTCAAATGGCAGGAAAGGGAGTATTTTCTTCAAAACTTTTAAAGAATGGAAGCAAGAGAAGTTCAAGAGATTGCTTTGATCCCTACAAAAGAGACTAGAGTCGAACATTCAGAGATTTCTTGCTTCGGCCACAGGAACTGGAAGGGGCCAAGGACTTGTGGCCACCAGGAGATGTTCTAAAAGGAGGTATCTCGACCGAAGAGGAGAACCTATGTCTTTTTGGAATTTAATTTCAGACAGTGGGATCTCATCCAGCTAAAGATTGCAATCATGCATTTGTTAAAATGAGACACCACCTCATCAACATAATTATTTATAGGAACAATGATTTGAGTGTCGTTGTCGTGCATTCGTGAATTGGTTCTACATTCTACTAACTAGACTCCGAAGGACTCCAAATGTGAACTGAAATGTTTCTGAAGGAGACACTGTTTGCATATGCAGTGGTAATCCATATTCCTGGGACTACATGGTCACGCCTTTACCTGTTTTAATGACATCAATACACAGAATTACAAACCACTCAAAAATACAACCCAGAGATACTATATCATACCATAAAATACCATACCACACCACACGTGCTCACGCATAGCAAGGTTCCCACTGGATCACCCATTTCATAGCACACCACAGCCCACAGATCATAATGTGAGCCCTCCTACCAAGTATATTCGTACAACTCCGTACAAAATTAAACCACCCTGGATCTCGCAATCACCTATGCCCACGTTAGTAGTCCTGTCATAGCCACACAAATCGATTACCTCGGTTCTACACACACTAACTCAACACATACATTCATGCTGTCCAAAACTCACTCCTCCAGGAACATAGTATCCCAGAATATTGAACCACGTATGCAGCCCAAACCTTGCAATATGCATCCTTAATCCACAACGCCTCAGTTGCATCAAATTCCCACTGGTACAGGAGTGCCCTCCCCAGTACAACACCTTTTAGGACTCATATGCTTAGCTGGTTTCTCTTGGGTGTAAGTATACTACATGCTCACACATACAGAAGCATTTTCACGATCCTGACATCACATGTAAGCAAATGCCTGTAAACACAACTTAGGCAATGCCCAACGTAAGAGCTCTCCACACCTGTGAGAACGGACAGGGCACAGTCATAGGTGGACAGCCAACAAGTCCTCATCTTGGACTGGTCTAGGAGCTGGCCAGCCCAACTCCCTTTTGTTGGACTTTAAACTATCCTGTGCGGCAGAGCCCAAGGACCCGAGTCCGAACTACTGATGCAGAAATAATTCAGTACCCCAAAGTACATCCAGGTAAAATAGATATGGAGGTTCACCCCATAGCCTAGAAGGGGCGTTCTTGGAAATTAGAGACCAGATAGGGAAACACAGGGATGGGGTACAGGTGATAGAACCTGGGCTGAGTAGGACATCACCAGGCCAGCACTTATGAGCTTCAATAATAGCCTGGAAATAGATACCAATCAAACTTATGAACCTCAGATCCCCAGACAACTCGACTAGAGCGTAACTCATTGCCGGGATCCTTACTCCAGACCAGGACATCTAGCAGGAAGACGACAGTGGAGTCGGCCATTCTCTTCACCCCGGAGGAGATCACAACGCCCTCCTCCCAAAGAGGTCAATTAGACCTGAACTTACATCAAGCGAAGGACAGCAGACATGGATCAGGCGAAGGGCTTTAAGACCACACAGAGAGGAACCACTACCTCTTGACATTCACATGGGGAAGGTTGAAAGGTCCTTACGGGACCCCTCTGTAAGGGTAACCGACTCCCACCAAGCCACGTCAATGTAGCTCAAGAAGAAAATGTCCCATTGGAGAACCCCCACTATAAGAATCACAGCTTCAGACTGATGCGCGTTGTAAAGCACCAAGAGGCCAATTAATCGGCCAACGCTGCGCTATGCAAATACTTAGCAAGATAACATAATCTTCTCGCGCCTCATCCCTTTCCTTGGGGGCTGTACTCAATGCGTTAACCCCTCCCCCCTTCCCCAAACTCCATCTTTGATCTAACGTCCTCAGTAAGCCCACCACACGTCACACACCCACACAGCCTCTTCCTCTCCCCTCTCCTCCCTTGTCTTCATCTCTCCTCTTACTGCCCCCTCTCCTATTCGTCTCACAGCCTTGCCCCCCCACACCCCCGCCCCCCTTCAGTGTATCCGAGGCGGCAGCATTCATTACCCGCACCTCATGTCACCTCTCTGCCTCTACCTTCCCTTCTCTCGGCCTCTACCTTCCCTATTGCTTCCCCAGAGGGCCCCTTCACTCCCTTCTTCCCTGCCACCCTCTACCCTTTCTCGCACGCGCCTCTCCCTCTCACAACCTCTGTCATATTCTCCTCGCCTGCGGCCACCTTTCTCTAGTTGCCTCTCCTGTCACCCCCACACGTTCCCTCATCTTTCAATTATTTGTACCCGCCTCTTCTCCTCTCCGTCTGTTCTTATTCACCTGCGCCCTCTCTCTGATCCTCCCCCCTTCGCCCCATTCTGTGGTGTTCTCTCCCGCACCACCCACGCTCTCCTCCCATCCCCCCATTCAGTTTTGTTTCTCATCAGCACTTCCCTCCGCACCTCCACTTCCCTTTCTCTTTCCAGCGCTCCTTGTTTCCCCATCTGCACTTCTCTCCCCCTCATCTACCCTTAGCCTCGCCCTCCATCTCCCCCATCCTCCATGCCCTCCAACTCCCCCTCCCCCACCCGCTCGCCTCCAGTGACGCACTCCCCTTTCATCCCTCACAATACTTAAATGTCGATGGTTTTATTTCTGCTCTGTAGGCTGCATTACTTAATTTGAAGTGACTGCTGAAGTGATAAGAAAGTGCCCCCCGTCAATCCTCCAGCTCGGTATGAATGCGCGCGCCGAAGAAGAGAATAGACAGCGAGGGACTGAGCGCCGCCTGTCAGCCCGCCTCGCGCAGGAAGGATGCGGGGAGCTCAGATGTTTGACGGAGAAATGATAGCCCTCCCGCCCGGCGGCAACAACACCTCACGGAGGCACGTGTGTGTGGGACTCCTGCTAAAGCTCGCTCCTGGGTCTTCCTGACTATGCCCTGGGCCCTCCCGGTAGAAGACCTTCAACGGGCTCCCCCTCCCCACCAGAGCTGCCGCTCCCTTATTGAATTCAGAAGAAATCTGAAAACTTGGCTTTTCAACTAGACATTTCTCAGACAGCGCAGTTCACTTCTTCTTTGGTGCCTTTGGAATTCCGATAACATAACATAACCATAGCATAACAACAATAACATAACATAACGACAGACATCAGCTTTGCTACCTAAGTGTTATTTGCTCACCCATGACATAGACCCTTCTAGCCACAGCGCCTTCAATTTCACCAGCTCCCAAATAGCAGCTGGGCCCAATTTAAACTACTATCTCTGGCCTACACTACAGAGCAATCAGAAGTAGGGCCTCCCCTTACCTCGACAGTAAATTCTCCTGCCGCACTCCAAGCTGAGCCCTGGGGTTAGCAGCAGTGGCGGCTGGCATGTATTTAGAGTGGTGCGACGGGCAAAATACAGGCGTATTAATATAATTATAAAAAATGGCACTTACCTTTCTGACTTGCCGCACAAGGTCCTCCTCCCTCGGGTGTCTTCTCTCCTCAAAGCTCCGGACCCAGGAAACTGCACTACCCAATCCTGGCGCTGCTCTCATTTAACCAGCATGACGAAAGTGTCAGGATTGGAGCGGCCTCTCTCAGCGCTCCAAGAGCTCTGGAGGCCTGCGCTTTCTCTAACCCAGCTGGGACAGCTAGGTTAGACAAGTTTAAAATGTGCGGGCCCGATTCACAGAACTAACTTACGACAAAATCCTAAACTTACTACCATTTTGGTATTCACAGAATGAACTTACTCATTTTGGTATTCACAGAATGAACTTACTCATTTTGGTATTCACAGAATTAACTTACTCATTTTGGTATTCACAGAAGGCACTTACACATTTTGTGTAACTTACACATTTTGTGTAACTTACTCATTTTGTGTAACTTATTCATTTTGTGTAACTTACACATTTTGGTATTCACAGAAGGCACTTACTCGTTGATGAGTAAGTGCCTTCTGTGAATACCAAAATGAGTAAGTTCATTCTGTGAATACCAAAATGGTAGTAAGTTTAGGATTTTGTCGTAAGTTAGTTCTGTGAATCGGGCCCTGCATGTCTGGCTGTCTGTCGCAAGACAGACAGCCAAAGGGCCATGCGCACTTTAAACATTAGTGCACAGCTCCCTGCTGCAACTCAGCAGCAATTGCCCGCCCCGTCCTGATACTAGTTCAGGACGGGTTGCTGAAAAATAAAATGGTAATAAAAAAACTTTATTGCCTTCATATTTTTCTACTGCTCTGGGGCAGTTTGTTAGGGGGGCGGCTACGCTCCTCCGCTCTCACGGGGGAGGGGCTCCTGGTTAGCAGTGTTCACTTACTCACAACCCCCAAACTCCGTCCCTCGCCCAACCGAGCACTCCTTTTGTCATTCTACCTGCTTTGCTTATATGCCCTACCTCTCGAGGTTAGGAGTACCCGCTTCTTGACGACTTTTAGTACCTTCATTACGAGTTCCCAGTTAACCCCAGGGGGACACACCGGAGCCGGAATTGAGATTACAGCCAGTATCTCCCTCGATTTAACAGACATCATGCGTTAAAGTCCCTGGAACACGGAAAATCCTGCTGGACCTAGAATTATCAGGTCATTTAATTATATTGTATTGTACTATGCATTTATATAGCGCTTACAACTGCTGACGATGCGTTGAAGTGTTTTACGCCAGGCAGCACGCTGCTTTGGAATCCAGGGTTAGTGGTTAGTCCAGTATTGTTGGTTATTGTTGGCTCTGGGATTAGTCTTGTGTGCTCAAGCAAACCATTCTATGCATTCACGCCAGTTTCTTTGTGGAGCAATAAATATGAGTGTGGTCGTTATACGGGGAAAGAGGAACATGAATTCATGATGATGCAATGGCGTAGAAAGGGGGGGAGGTCCGGCCCGGTCGGCACGAGTTTTGGGGGCAGCCCACCCCCCGCACTTGAGCTAGAGAAGATTAGGTAGTGTTAGTTTGCAGGGAAATCACTTTCCAAAGAAGCATTGGCAAAGTCAATAGGTCTCGCCTATGAAAGAGCTATTGGCATTGTCAATGTGTTATAGCCAAGTTGTATACCAGCGCAAGTGCTTTTCAGCATTGCTAAAAGTTAGTGGCGTAGAGGAGAGTGGCGTGGATTGGACTGTCGTAGAGTGGAATAAAGTGGAGTGGCATAGAATAGAGTAGAGGGTTGTAGAGTGAAGTGTTGTATAGAGAGGAGTGCCATAGAGTGGAATATCGTAGAGTGCCGTAGAGTGCCGTAGAGTAGAGTGTTGTAGAGTACAGTGTCATAAAGTGGAGTGGAGTGTGGTCGAGTGGAGGGTCGTAGAGTGGAGGGTCGTAGAGTGGAGGGTCATAGATTATCATAGAGTGTATTAGAATGGTGTGGAGTGAAGTAGAGTGGTGTAGAGTGTAGTAGAGTAGGGTGGCATAGAGTGGAGCAGAGAGGCCTAGAGTGGAATAGAGTGATATAGAGTGGAGTGTCATGGAGTGGAGGAGCGTAGAGTGTTGTGGAGTGGAGTAGAGTAGAGTGTCAGAGTGGAGTGGCATATAGTGGAGTGAAGTAGAGTGTACTTTAGAGGAATGTCATAGAGTGGAGTATCATAGAGTGGAGTGGTGTAGAGTGGAGTGTCATGGAGCAAAGTGTCATAGAGTGGAGTGTCGTTGAGTAGAGTGCAGTAGGGTAAATGGACTTGGAGTGGAGTAAAGTATCATAGAGTGGAGTAGAGTAGAGTGGCATAAAGTGTAGTGGAGTGTCATACAGTGGTGTAGAGTTGCGTAAAGTAGAGGGTCGCCTAGTGGAGGATCACTGACTGAAGTAGAGTAGATGAGCATAGAGTGGAAGAGCGTAGAGTAGAGGGGTCTAAAGTAGAGTGGAGTAAAGTGTTGTAGAGTGGAGGGGCATAGAGTGGAGTAGAATGTCATAGAGTGGAGGAGCACAGAGTGAAGTAAAGTGTTGTGGAGGGGCATAGAGTGGAATAGAGTGTCTTAGAGTGGAATGTCATAGAGTGTAGTGGAGTTGAAAGGTATAGAGTGGCGTAAAGTGTCATAGAATGCAATGGAGTGGTGTAGAGCGGAGTGGCGTAGAGCAAAGTGTCTTACAGCAGAGGGTCGTGAGTGGAGGGGGGTAGAGTGGAGTAAAGTGTTATAGAGTAAAGTGGAGTAGTTTAGCGTACAGTGGAGTAAAATGGCATGGAGTGGAGTGAGATGGAGCGTTGTAAAATGGAATGAGGCATAGAGTGGAGTGGAGTAGAGTGGCCTAGAGTTAAATGGCATAGAGTGGTGTAGAGTGTTGTAGATTGGAGTGGTGTTGACTGGAGTGGCGTACAGTGGAGTAGAGTCAAGTGACGTAGGGTGGAGGGGCGTAAAGTGGAGGGGTATAGAGCAGAGAAGAGTGTTGTAGAGTGAAGTGGCATAGAGTGAAGTAGAGTGTCGTAGAGTTTCATAGAGTGGCATAGAGTCGAGTGGCATGGAGTGGAGTGGCAGAGTGTAGTGTAGTAGAGCAGCTAATAGTGGTGTAGAGTGAAGTAGAGTAGCATAGAGTATAGTAGAGTGGCATAGACTAGAGTGGCATAGAGTGAAGTGGTGAGTGGAGGGGCATAGAGTGGAGTAGAGTGGAGTGGCATAGAGTGAAGAATGCATGGTGCTGCAGTGCACTGCAATTACAGACAACACATTTTCAGTTGAAATGACCATTATATTTGCACGAACATACAGTTTTACTGATAAAACTATACAGTGCCCAAATGATAATGTGTGAAAATGGCATCACCTAGTGTATTGATTTGTTTTGTTCGTATTTAAACATTTGTTTCCAGCACAATTCAGATTTTTTTTTAAAAAGTGCTTAATTTGTGCTTTCCTAATTCTGATATAGTCTGAAATATTTGCACAGTTCACTTACAGACATTTACATTTTGTTGTGTGCTGGAAAAATAACTTTCCTTTCACACCCCCAGATTGTCAGATAAATCCTCTCACTTTTAAGTCAGAGAAAAAAAAGTAAACACCAAGCTCCCTTGGGAAGACCGAGCCTGACATTTGACCTCTGTCTTTGAATTCACAGCAATTGTGACAAAGATAAGAACAAAATTTAAGGGCCTGTTTACAGAAAGCAAGCACTTGTGGTAGAATGCAGTAAACAGGCTATGCTCCACAAGAGGGACAAATACATGCTAGACAGTCTAAAACAAATAAAGTCAGGAAATAGAAAGCAAGCAAATGTGAATTGCAAACCACAAAGCCAATGTAAGCAATAGGCGGAAGTCATTCTTAGGTCAGCTTTCAGAATGTCCCCAAGAAGTCTTTAGCAACCAGACAGTTGTGCTTTCTGGTAGCCTTCGACCTAAAAAGCAAAGGTTGTGATCTTTGAAATGAGTTGTCGGCAATTTGCAGAAAGGCATTAATAGAGGTTAAGGCAAACACGCTTGTGACATACGGAAAGTTGTGTTCAGAGAGAAGAGAGGATGGAAAGGAAAGACAAAGCTATTTGAAAGGAAAAAGGAGAGATGACAATCAGAAATTTAACGTGAAGCTCCATTTTTCATGCCAGAGTTTAGGAATATAGAGGACGTTTTTTGAGGTAGTATGCAATTTGAGTATCCAAAGCTGTAGAAAGAAACACAATTATGTGCATGTGAAGACGGTGCTATATTACTTTCATAAGCGCTAGAGTTAGGTGAAAAGTTCTGTGCACTGCTAAGTTACCATTAAATCACCATCAGGGAGAGCTGATCAGCTATGGGGTTGGATGCATAAAGTAACGGCTGAATGCAAACATTGAAAGGAGGTTCTGCAAATGCTAGAGCGGATGTGGACTGATGGTCATCCTCAAGTGTGGCTCACTGTATTAATTATAAAGTTTCCATAAAGGACTCAATGAAGCCTTTGTTAGCATGGGGCTGCTAATTAGACTTCCCGAGGCCTGGCCCTTTGTTAGATGGAAGAGGTGGGACTATTTGTGCAAGGTGAAAGGGACCCTTTAGGTGAGACCCGGCCTTTCATCTTTCTTCAGTTTTAAAAATAAGTTTATTTAAAACATAAAAAGGCATAGAGGTATGGAACAATACATTACAATAATTTATCCATGAATTATACAGTACCAAATAATACAATCATTTTATAATGAAAATACAGGAATAAGGTCAAATGAAATCAAAGGAGTTTGGTAATACAAGCATATAAAGAGAAACATATCATATAAGTGTGATATACAAAATTGGATTATCAAACACTATAATTAGTTATGTTAGATGAGAATAGGAGGAGAGTCAGGGGGGTTTAAGGACTTCCTGTTGGGCCGGTGTGCGTGCCAAGGAGCTGTGTGCACTATCATCTAAAAATTGAGTAATAGGGGTCCACAAGATCTGATGTTTCAGAGCTAGAGACATAGGGGAGACGTAGTTGGTGTCCAGTCTATGATTATAGCAAACCGCATTCCACCAAGCTTGGAATGATAGCTTAGTGAAGTCCTTCCAATTTTTAGTGATTTGTTGAAAAGTTGCTGCCAACAATAAGTCCAAAATACGAATGTCACAAGATAATGGAGTCCAAGTTTCAGATATACTACCTAAAAAGAGATTAAGAATAGAAAAAGGAACGCCAGTATGAAAAATTTTATTAATCTGAGCCCATATCTGCAACCAAAAGCGCATCACAAGAGGGCATGTAAAAAGTAAATGCTTTAAACCAGCTTGTGGCAAAGAGCATGTCCAACAAGGGTCCGGTGTAGCTGGATGTATTGCATGCAAAAGAGTAGGAGTCAATAATAGTCTGTTATATATGAAAAAAGGGACTGCGTGGTATTTGCTGCCCTAGAAGATTTTCTGATTTTAGTCCAAATTTTAGCCCAGAAAACAATTGGCCACTCAACCTCAAAGTCAGACTCTCAGGCCAATTCCGCCTTTGTTTTAGGTCTACTAGAGCCAGAAGTAGACAAGTAGGAATAAATAGTAGACGCTCTTGGAAAATAGTACAACAGAGTGGACCAGAGGTTACCAACAGATAACGTTGAAGATACAAAACATTGTCTTTGTTCGTAAGCAGCGCTAAGGGCATTATACAACACTTTATATTTATTCTCAAATGTTGGGGGCAAATCAAATTGCCGAGAGGCTTGAGAAAATGACAAAAAGGTATCATGCTCAAAAAGTTGGTACACCCAGATTAAACCTTTATTTCTCCAGGTTTTCCAGTAAAAGGGTTTGTTGTTAACAAGTATAAATTTGTTGTGCCAAATGGTGAAATTAAGAAGTGTATCAATATCCGAGGAATCAGTATGGAGAGTAGAATCCAATAATTTACATGAGTGCTTAAGGATAGGCGTAGAGAGAGATTGTGGCTTGCGAGTAAAAGATAGATATTCCTTGAACGAAAAGGGAAGGAGAAAGGACTTCTCCACATCCATCCATAATGGAACTGGTAACGTGGGATCAGAGAGCCATCTAGATGACTGACGCAGTAGAAAGGCTTATGGTAATTGGGAAAATCCGGGAATTTAACCCCTCCCTCTGACTTTGGACGAGTTAATTTGAGTAAGGACATATGCAATTTTTTGTGATTCCAAAGAAATTAGATGAGAATAGAATTAATCTTCTTAAAAGGTTTAAGAGGTATGGATACCGGGAGATTAGATATAAAGAACAAAACAATGGGACTTAGCATCATTTTTATGGTATCCAAGGGACCCCACCAAGAAAGATGAAGAGGGTGCCATCTAGTAGTTAAAGTGGTTAGTTTGTGTACACATTTCTCTAGATTTATAGAAACTGAAGAGGAGATAAAAGGAGTGAACCACAAACCAAGATATTTAATGTGTAGAGGACTCCACTTGAAATTGGACATGGAGAATTCTTCTTTAAAGGTAAATTTAGTCACGGGCAATATTTCGCATTTTTCATTATTCAACTTATAGCCAGAGACCTTGCTATAAGAAGTAACCTCCTGCAAAAAGACTGGCAGGGACGAGGTAGGTTGGGATAAGAACAAAAGGACATCATCCGCAAATGCAGCAAATTTAATCTGTAGACCATTAAAGGAAAAACCCTTAATATCCTGACTCTGACGCATACGGGAAAGAAAAGGTTCGAGTGCCAAATTAAAAAGAAACAGTGAAAGCGGACAGCCTTGGCGTACACCCCTCGCCAAAGGAAAATAAGAGGAGATAAGACCATTAGCACAAACAGAAGCTCTTGGAGCAGAGTAAAGAAGAGAAATAAGGGAAATACTTTTTGGACCAAAGCCAAGCCACCGAAGAGTATGAAAGAGAAAGGGCCAATAAATACAATTGAATGCTTTTTCAGCATCTAAGGCAATCGCTGCGACCGACTCATTTTTAATAGGAGATTTGGAGAGTATGTCAAAGAAAAGACGAGTGTCATGTGAAAGGTACCTTCCTTTTACAAAACCGGATTGTTCCTTACCAATCAAATCAGGGAGATAGGAATCAAGCCTTAGGGCTAGACCTTAGAATTTTTTTTATAATCGACATTGACCAGTGATATTGGCCTATAATGTTTGCAGAAATGAGGGTCTCTACCTTCTTTGGGGATAAGACAGATTAAAGCATCTAAGAAGGAACCAGAAGAAGAGCCAGAGGAAAAGAAAGAGGACACAAGAGTTAACAATTTGGGAAGAAGCAATTTAGCAAAATGTAAGTAAAATTCAGTGGTGAAGCCATCAGGGCCTGGGGCCTTATCCTTTTTTGTGTGTTTAGTGCAATGTGTAATTCTGACTGCGAAATATCTTTTTCCAATGGTGAGAGGTCAATACATTTATCAGCAGATCTATGAATGAAGAAAGAAATTGAGAAATATCCAAGTCGGAAGCCTCATTTTCAGGTGTATACAAGGACTTATAATATTGAGCGAATTCATTCAAAATCTCGGAGTCCAAATATCTCGGCACCTGGTCTGCATCAATAATGGAATCAATATTAAATTTGTTATTTTTAACTTTAAGGTAATTCGCCAATAACTTACCCATCTTATTTTGTCCACCATAAAATTTTGCACTGGATTTTAACAAGAACAGCAAAGCATTTTCTGTGGACTCTCTATTAAACTGTAGTTTAGCACGAATAAGTTCACATAAGCATTCTTTTGATTTGGAGGTATAAAAGGAGTGTTCCAGTCTCTTTATCTGGGTTAATAGGTCAGACGTATGAGTGCGCGATGCTCTTCGCTTCTTAGCAACCATATGAGATAATAAAGTCACGTGCTGTTGCTTTAAAAGCATCCCAAATAATATGGAAGGGCATGTCATCTGTTTGGTTAAGAAGGAAATAATCTTGAAAAAATACTTCAAATGAGGGGGTAAAATTAGGGTCCAGGAGGAGTGAATTATTAAAGCACCATCTGCCAGGAGTGCAGGAATGCAAAGAAAGATCCAATTGAAGGGAAACCGGAGCATGGTCCGAAATTAAAATTGACCCAATATCGGCAGAACGTAGAGATTGTGAAATATTATGGGAAACAAAAAAATTATCAATACAGGATTGGGTTTGATGGACGGGGGAAAAATAAGTATATTCTCTTATGGTAGGATTGCAAAGACGCCACGCGTCTACAAGCTTCCATTGCTTAATAGTTTGGACAAAAAGCTTGTGGGCGCTATTTGGTACAAAGGTTAGCTTGGAGTTACGATCAACGAAAGGATCAAATACCTGGTTACAGTCGCCAGCAAGGATAACATTTTCGTCAGAATGATTAGCAAGAGTCTGATTCAGATCAGACCAAAAATGAGAATCACTAATCGGGGGGGCATAAATATTGAGTAAAGAGACTGGAATTCCTCCAATCAACAATTTAGTATACAACCATCTCCCAACCTCATCAGAAGTTTGTGAAATCAATTTAGCACACAATGATTTATGACACAGCATGACAACAACATTCCTTTTACCATCCCCAGGGGAAAAGAAAACATCACCAACCCATCCTCTTTTAAGTTTTAAAGATTCATGTTCTGTGAGGTGTGATTCCTGAATCAGAGCTATATTAGCACCAAGATGTGCCAAATGGGATAAAACACTCTGCCTTTTAATAGGAAAATTTAAACCTCTGACGTTCCAAGAAACGATTTTCAAAGACATAGACAACTTTAAAAAATAAAAAATACAACAGTTCATACCAAACAAAATAGAAGAGCATTATACACCTTATCGTGACATATGTGTACCAAAAAATCATGAGAGAAAGAAAAACAAGAACTAGATGTGAGAGAAAATGAGGAGTTAAAAAATAAAAAACGGAGAAATAAAGGTAACAAGAGAGAAAGAAAGATCCATAAAGTAGAAGATAGTACAATGATGACAAAAGGAAAACGAATAAAACATACCTATGAGAAGTAGGATCCAAGGGAAGATTGGAGGGGAATGAGACTACATGGAAAAGATGGTACATCGGGGATCCATGGGAAGAGCACGAGAAGAGCACAGAACATACTACAGAATATGGGGAAGACCACAACACGAATGATGAACCTGCAGGGAAGCAAAGAAAAATTAATAATCAATATTAAGTTATAGTAATAATTATAAGAAGTAAGGGAGACAGATCCCTGAACATTATATGGAGGTAACAAAAAATGTAACATATTATTATCAACATTCAGATAACGCTCAAATCTCAAATTGAGAGATTAATGAAGGTAAAAAGGTGATATGAAAAGAACACCACTCAAGGATCAGAAGAGGGTCCTGAGGTATCCATGTTTTCGATTTTGCATGCATTAATAAAACTCTTCAGTTTAACTGGATCCTCGTATGTAGTAGTCTTATTTTTATAGGTAACTTTAAATTGGCAAGGATGTAGAAGGCCAAAACGAGCACCAAGTAGACGAAGATCAGGTCTTAAGTTGAGGAACTCTTTGCGTCTGTCAGAAGTAGATTTGGCATAGTCCTGGGAGAAAAATAGAGGATTACCCGACCAAGAAATACGTTTCAAAGACTTAACAGCTGCCAGAACTTTGAGAAGGTCAGTGTATTCAAGAAAGTACATAATGACTCCACGTTGCTTACGTGCATGAGAGACATATGCTGACTGATGTCCCAGTCTATGAGCCCTTTGAATATTAAGATGGGTGTCCTCAGACAGATGTAAAAGCTTGGGAAGGAAGGACTTAAAAAAGGAGACAGGATCCGAGCCTTCCGACCCCTCGGGTACACCATAAAGGCGTAGGTTGTTCCTTCTGCTTCTATTTTCCAAATTTTCGACTTGTTGGTGGAGGGAAGAGACCTGGGTTTGAAGAGATTGAATCTTGCCTACAGCAGAGCCAAGAGAAGTAATGCTCTGTTCCGCTGTATTCAGCATTTCCTCCATTGTCAGTGAGAACTTGCAGTTTAGAGTTAGTTTCTTCCATAAATGGTCTTAAAGCGCGTATTTCCTCCAGCAAAAGTTCCATTGAAACAGGTGAAGCAGACTTTGTGGGAGAAGGAGGATGCTTTTTTAGGCGTTTAGTGGTAGCCTTCCCAGCAGTAGATAGGGCAGGAATACTGTTAGACCCAGAGGAGGAGCTTCCCTTATGCAGAGGGGCCAAAGAGTCCTCCATATTTGATAGTTTTGAGAAAAGAGTGGAATTCCTAATAAACTTATGAGCAGGTGTTGATAGTGGGATATTTGCCCATCTTAGACGTCCCATATATAGACTGAAATATGGGGTATTGACTTATAAAACCAAAATGCCAACAGAGAACAGCACTTCAGCACAAAGAAGACAAACCCACACTTCATAAGTATATTCAAAAGAGTCACAAAAAGGGAATAATTTCACCTCTGCATCAAGGACGTGAGGAAAGTCTATTGTGTAATGGGCAAACAGCAGTACATAATAGAAATGAGCCCATAAAACAAGAGTTGCACACGTGGGAAACTGTCATAAAGCATAGGCATTGAAAAGAAATGATGAAAGTGCTGCTGCCGAGGAAAAACTCACTTCCTCATGAATAGAATTCTTGTCTGCGCATGACCGCCAATTATGTAAAATGGCGGACAGCTCGCTGAGGAAATCCGAGCCGTCAGCCAATGAAGAGCTTCGCGTGTGAAGAGAAGGTTGGCAAACGCCGATAAACGTCGTCGGGCTTCACCGCATCTCCAGACACCCCCGCTGGGCAAGGAGAAGCCACAGGGAGGGTTGCAAAAGTGCCCACAGACGTACCGGGTCCCGGAGATCTACCCAGACGCCTCCATCCGCCGTGAGTCCCAAGCCATGCTTTAGCCTTTCATCTTTCTTGAACACGCTTACAGTAGGCCAGAACACAGAGAAATGCTGACACCTCATACCTCATTGTGCCAGCTGTGAGGGGCATTAGTGCACACACACATGTTGTGTCTACAGAGGAGCCTGGAAAGCACATTTGAAAGGAGAACCAACCTAAACCTGTGACGCAGCAGGTACCCTAAGCAAGTTTTCCTGTTTCCAGGAATATTAAGGCTCCCATTCATCACGGGCTCTGAGCAGGTAGTCAATGGGGGAGGGGGCATAGAGAGTTGCTGTGCTGTGAAGTGGCTAGGGTAGATTTCTATGCTGCGTGGCGGGGGGAGGTGGGCATATTCTCTCCCTTCAGCTCAGAGTAGGGGTGAGGTGGGGAATGACCAGAGCTGTTCACTCTCAGCCACAGAGCCACAGTTGTTTTAAAGGCTGATTTTTTTTTTTAAACATCTTTTTATTACACCATGCTCAGTACATCATATCATGATTTGTATATCATTACAAATGTATGGATTGCCACTTCTGCTGTTACAATTGACATTCAGATGGATACAACACTCTTTTTTCAATTTTCATATTGGTCTATATCTTCATTACCCCTCCCCCCTACCCCTTTATTTACTTAGTGTCCTCGATATACCTGCCATGGACCCCATATTTTGTCCCATTTTTTGGGGCAGCCTCTTGATAGATATATTGCCTTCTCCGCACTTGCACACCAGTCCATGTCTTCTTCCCAGTCTCTTGATTCTGGCGCGCGGTTAGATCCCCATAGTCTGGCAATATTTCTTTTGGCCACTACTGCTGCTATTTTTAGCCATATTAATGTGTATTTAGTCCATTAATCCTCACCAGGCACACATAGGAGCAGCCATCTTGCTCCACTGGGATCTCTAGGTTTGTGACTCGTGACATTATTTGTGTTACTTCCAACCAGTAGGCTTGTACCCTCCTACAATCCCAGATTATGTGGAAAAAGGAGCCAACCTCCCCGCAACCCCTCACACAATACCTGGATGCACCCAGACCCATGTGCTGTAGCTTTGTTCTGGATGTGTACGACCTATGTAAGATGCGTAGTTGAATAAGACGAAATCAGGCCCTTATTGCTACCTCCCTCGGGCTCTGAACCGCCTCTTCCCAATCATCGTCTTCAAGGAGTCCCACATCCATCTCTGACGCTCCCTTCTAGGGATCCACCGGGTTAGGTGAGTTATATAGGATTTTTTTCTACGTTAGGGAGGTTGCCTTGGCTCTCATGGGGTCAATCAACAATCTGTCCTCTAGTGGCGAATATTCCAGAGGCGTTTCCCCCTCTCTGATGTGTCGGTGCAAGGCGTGTCTCAATTGGAGGTATTTGTATCTTTCCGAGCTCGCCAGTTCAAATTCAGTTTGTAATGCTTCAAACTTTATTTGTTCGTGTCCTCTCCAAATGTCACCCAATTTTTAAAGGGTGACTTTAAACGCATGGTAATCTTAAGCTGGTTTTCCCACAAAAGGGATTGGACACTCAAATTTATCAGAGTGGTAGTCTGCAGGAGACACCCCATCTCAATGGATCACCACTTTTTTAGTCCTGGGCTTTCTTTGGTACAAAGATTGCTTAGCAGGCACTGCATTATACATGCTCTGCATTTTCCTTCATTGCAGTCAGCGCACCTTTAAATAGTTGCACCCAGCGCAATGAAGGAAAATGCGTCGTATTATGATGAATGCGCTGCCCTCAGGGCAGCCGAGAACTCGCGCTGCCCTGGGGGCAGCGCATACCTGTGAAAAACAGAGCGGCTGCTTTAAAGCCGCTCCGTGTTTTCACAGTGCAGGCGGCAACTCGCCTGCACTTTGAAGGGGGATTAGAAATCCACTTGCAGGTGAGTGCAGTCAGTTACTGCACCCGCCTGCAAGGGGATATCTGAGGGGGTACATAGGACCCCCTTTCTCCCCTCCAGAGTGCTGCTCTCAGGGGGCGCACTGACAGTGTCAGTTCACCTCCTGAGAGCTTCTTTGCCTCTGTGCCTGCGCCTGTAATACGGCGCGGACGCAGAGGCAAAGGGATTCCCTCATTTGCAAGGGGCACGCCCCCATGCAAATGAGGGAACGCCCCCTGAAGATAGCGCTTTATATGCACCAGCGCTAACGGTGTTACAGAAGGGACCAATCAAGCATCTGCGACCCCTTCTGTAATACCAAAGTGCCCCAGGGTGCGCAAAGCAGGTGCAAACGCCTGTTGCACCCCCGGGGCACTTTGTGTAATACGGCTCCAGATGTGATAGTCCAGTTGTTTCAATCAGGAACTTAATTCAAGGGTACTCTTGTTATCAACACTGGAAGGATAAAGAGCTGATTTACCCCTGCCAGGATGCTGATCTGTAACCTGCGTTACAGCAAACAAATGATGGACGGAATGCTGACAATGCAAACATTCTCCCCCAGTCAAAAGATCTGGGTTAAATCCATCGTTCTTTTGCCCACTACGCCACCCCAGTTTGGACCCAGCCATATGCAAATCAGTCTTGACCCTGTGCCCCATGGGAACAGTCCAGACCGAACTGCCAGGCCAGGTCCTCCCTGGACCGGAAACAAGCATCCTGGGACCGGTTTTAGGGTATGTCACCCTTCTTCAGCCAGGCTAGCTTGAATCCAGTGGCACAGTGAGCAAGGGACCCACGTCTGGGCATACCCATCCCACTTAGGGTGAAAAGTGTTACAGCAAACAAATGATGGACGGAATGCTGACAATGCAAACATTCTCCCCAGTCAAAAGATCTGGGTTAAATCCATCGTTCTTTTGCCCACTACGCCACCCCAGTTTGGACCCAGCCATATGCAAATCAGTCTTGACCCTGTGCCCCATGGGAACAGTCCAGACCGAACTGCCAGGCCAGGTCCTCCCTGGACCGGAAACAAGCATCCTGGGACCGGTTTCAGGGTATGTCACCCTTCTTCAGCCAGGCTAGCTTGAATCCAGTGGCACAGTGAGCAAGGGACCCACGTCTGGGCATACCCATCCCACTTAGGGCGAAAAGTGTTACAGCAAACAAATGATGGACGGAATGCTGACAATGCAAACATTCTCCCCCAGTCAAAAGATCTGGGTTAAATCCATCGTTCTTTTGCCCACTACGCCACCCCAGTTTGGACCCAGCCATATGCAAATCAGTCTTGACCCTGTGCCCCATGGGAACAGTCCAGACCGAACTGCCAGGCCAGGTCCTCCCTGGACCGGAAACAAGCATCCTGGGACCGGTTTCAGGGTATGTCACCCTTCTTCAGCCAGGCTAGCTTGAATCCAGTGGCACAGTGAGCAAGGGACCCACGTCTGGGCATACCCATCCCACTTAGGGCGAAAAGTGTTACAGCAAACAAATGATGGACGGAATGCTGACAATGCAAACATTCTCCCCCAGTCAAAAGATCTGGGTTAAATCCATCGTTCTTTTGCCCACTACGCCACCCCAGTTTGGACCCAGCCATATGCAAATCAGTCTTGACCCTGTGCCCCATGGGAACAGTCCAGATATGGCTGGGTCCAAACTGGGGTGGTGTGGTGAGCAAAAGAATGATGGATTTAACCCAGAACCTTGTGACTGGGGGTGAATGTTTGCATTGTCCAGCATTCCGTCCATCAATTGTTTCTTTTGCATTTGTCGCCTAAGTGGGAAGGGTATGCCCAGACGTGGGTCCCGTGCTCACTACACCACTGGATTCAAGATAGCCTGGCTGAAGAAGGGTGATGCCCTGAAACCGGTCCTGGGATGCTTGTTTCCGGTCCAGGAGGACCTGGCTGGCAGTCGGGCTGGACTGTTCCCACAAGGCATGGGGTCAAGACTGATTTGCATATGGCTGGGTCCAAACTGAGGTGGTGTGGTGAGCAAAGGAATGATGGATTTAACCCAGATCCTTGTGACTGGGGGTGAATGTTTGCATTGTCCAGCATTCCGTCCATCAATTGTTTCTTTGCATTTGTCGCCCTAAGTGGGAAGGGTATGCCCAGACGTGAGTCCCGTGCTCACTACACCACTGGATTCAAGCTAGCCTGGCTGAAGAAGGGTGATGCCCTGAAGCCGGTCCTAGGATGCTTGTTTCCGTCCAGGGAGGACCTGGCTTGGCAGTTCGGGCTGGACTGTTCCCACGAGGAACAGGGTCAAGACTGATTTGCATATGGCTGGGTCCAAACTGGGGTGGTGTGGTGAGCAAAAGAATGATGGATTTAACCCAGATCCTTGTGACTGGGGGTGAATGTTTGCATTGTCCAGCATTCCGTCCATCAATTGTTTCTTTTGCATTTGTCGCCCTAAGTGGGAAGGGTATGCCCAGACGTGGGTCCCGTGCTCACTACACCACTGGATTCAAGCTAGCCTGGCTGAAGAAGGGTGATGCCCTGAAACCGGTCCTAGGATGCTTGTTTCCGGTCCAGGGAGGACCTGGCTTGGCAGTTCGGGCTGGACTGTTCCCACAAGGAACAGGGTCAAGACTGATTTGCATATGGCTGGGTCCAAACTGGGGTGGTGTGGTGAGCAAAAGAATGATGGATTTAACCCAGATCCTTGTGACTGGGGGTGAATGTTTGCATTGTCCAGCATTCCGTCCATCAATTGTTTCTTTGCATTTGTCGCCCTAAGTGGGAAGGGTATGCCCAGACGTGGGTCCCGTGCTCACTACACCACTGGATTCAAGCTAGCCTGGCTGAAGAAGGGTGATGCCCTGAAACCGGTCCTAGGATGCTTGTTTCCGGTCCAGGGAGGACCTGGCTTGGCAGTTCGGGCTGGACTGTTCCCACAAGGAACAGGGTCAAGACTGATTTGCATATGGCTTGGGTCCAAACTGGGGTGGTGTGGTGAGCAAAAGAATGATGGATTTAACCCAGATCCTTGTGACTGGGGGTGAATGTTTGCATTGTCCAGCATTCCGTCCATCAATTGTTTCTTTTGCATTTGTCGCCCTAAGTGGGAAGGGTATGCCCAGACGTGGGTCCCGTGCTCACTACACCACTGGATTCAAGCTAGGCTGGCTGAAGAAGGGTGATGCCCTGAAACCGGTCCTAGGATGCTTGTTTCCGGTCCAGGGAGGACCTGGCTTGGCAGTTCGGGCTGGACTGTTCCCACAAGGAACAGGGTCAAGACTGATTTGCATATGGCTGGGTCCAAACTGGGGTGGTGTGGTGAGCAAAAGAATGATGGATTTAACCCAGATCCTTGTGACTGGGGGTGAATGTTTGCATTGTCCAGCATTCCGTCCATCAATTGTTTCTTTTGCATTTGTCGCCCTAAGTGGGAAGGGTATGCCCAGACGTGGGTCCCGTGCTCACTACACCACTGGATTCAAGCTAGCCTGGCTGAAGAAGGGTGATGCCCTGAAACCGGTCCTAGGATGCTTGTTTCCGGTCCAGGGAGGACCTGGCTTGGCAGTTCGGGCTGGACTGTTCCCACAAGGGACAGGGTCAAGACTGATTTGCATATGGCTGGGTCCAAACTGGGGTGGTGTGGTGAGCAAAGAATGATGGATTTAACCCAGATCCTTGTGACTGGGGGTGAATGTTTGCATTGTCCAGCATTCCGTCCATCAATTGTTTCTTTTGCATTTGTCGCCCTAAGTGGGAAGGGTATGCCCAGACGTGGGTCCCGTGCTCACTACACCACTGGATTCAAGCTAGCCTGGCTGAAGAAGGGTGATGCCCTGAAACCGGTCCTAGGATGCTTGTTTCCGGTCCAGGGAGGACCTGGCTTGGCAGTTCGGGCTGGACTGTTCCCACAAGGAACAGGGTCAAGACTGATTTGCATATGGCTGGGTCCAAACTGGGGTGGTGTGGTGAGCAAAAGAATGATGGATTTAACCCAGATCCTTGTGACTGGGGGTGAATGTTTGCATTGTCCAGCATTCCGTCCATCAATTGTTTCTTTTGCATTTGTCGCCCTAAGTGGGAAGGGTATGCCCAGACGTGGGTCCCGTGCTCACTACACCACTGGATTCAAGCTAGCCTGGCTGAAGAAGGGTGATGCCCTGAAACCGGTCCTAGGATGCTTGTTTCCGGTCCAGGGAGGACCTGGCTTGGCAGTTCGGGCTGGACTGTTCCCACAAGGAACAGGGTCAAGACTGATTTGCATATGGCTGGGTCCAAACTGGGGTGGCGTGGTGAGCAAAAGAATGATGGATTTAACCCAGATCCTTGTGACTGGGGGTGAATGTTTGCATTGTCCAGCATTCCGTCCATCAATTGTTTCTTTTGCATTTGTCGCCTCAAGTGGGAAGGGTATGCCCAGACGTGGGTCCCGTGCTCACTACACCACTGGATTCAAGCTAGCCTGGCTGAAGAAGGGTGATGCCCTGAAACCGGTCCTAGGATGCTTGTTTCCGGTCCAGGGAGGACCTGGCTTGGCAGTTCGGGCTGGACTGTTCCCACAAGGAACAGGGTCAAGACTGATTTGCATATGGCTGGGTCCAAACTGGGGTGGTGTGGTGAGCAAAAGAATGATGGATTTAACCCAGATCCTTGTGACTGGGGGTGAATGTTTGCATTGTCCAGCATTCCGTCCATCAATTGTTTCTTTTGCATTTGTCGCCCTAAGTGGGAAGGGTATGCCCAGACGTGGGTCCCGTGCTCACTACACCACTGGATTCAAGCTAGCCTGGCTGAAGAAGGGTGATGCCCTGAAACCGGTCCTAGGATGCTTGTTTCCGGTCCAGGGAGGACCTGGCTTGGCAGTTCGGGCTGGACTGTTCCCACAAGGAACAGGGTCAAGACTGATTTGCATATGGCTGGGTCCAAACTGGGGTGGTGTGGTGAGCAAAAGAATGATGGATTTAACCCAGATCCTTGTGACTGGGGGTGAATGTTTGCATTGTCCAGCATTCCGTCCATCAATTGTTTCTTTTGCATTTGTCGCCCTAAGTGGGAAGGGTATGCCCAGACGTGGGTCCCGTGCTCACTACACCACTGGATTCAAGCTAGCCTGGCTGAAGAAGGGTGATGCCCTGAAACCGGTCCTAGGATGCTTGTTTCCCGGTCCAGGGAGGACCTGGCTTGGCAGTTCGGGCTGGACTGTTCCCACAAGGAACAGGGTCAAGACTGATTTGCATATGGCTGGGTCCAAACTGGGGTGGTGTGGTGAGCAAAAGAATGATGGATTTAACACAGATCCTTGTGACTGGGGGTGAATGTTTGCATTGTCCAGCATTCCGTCCATCAATTGTTTCTTTTGCATTTGTCGCCCTAAGTGGGAAGGGTATGCCCAGACGTGGGTCCCGTGCTCACTACACCACTGGATTCAAGCTAGCCTGGCTGAAGAAGGGTGATGCCCTGAAACCGGTCCTAGGATGCTTGTTTCCGGTCCAGGGAGGACCTGGCTTGGCAGTTCGGGCTGGACTGTTCCCACAAGGAACAGGGTCAAGACTGATTTGCATATGGCTGGGTCCAAACTGGGGGTGGTGTGGTGAGCAAAAGAATGATGGAATTAACCCAGATCCTTGTGACTGGGGGTGATTGTTTGCATTGTCCAGCATTCCGTCCATCAATTGTTTCTTTTGCATTTGTCGCCCTAAGTGGAAAGGGTATGCCCAGACGTGGGTCCCGTGCTCACTACACCACTGGATTCAAGCTAGCCTGGCTGAAGAAGGGTGATGCCCTGAAACCGGTCCTAGGATGCTTGTTTCCGGTCCAGGGAGGACCTGGCTTGGCAGTTCGGGCTGGACTGTTCCCACAAGGAACAGGGTCAAGACTGATTTGCATATGGCTGGGTCCAAACTGGGGTGGTGTGGTGAGCAAAAGAATGATGGAATTAACCCAGATCCTTGTGACTGGGGGTGAATGTTTGCATTGTCCAGCATTCCGTCCATCAATTGTTTCTTTTGCATTTGTTGCCCTAAGTGGGAAGGGTATGCCCAGACGTGGGTCCCGTGCTCACTACACCACTGGATTCAAGCTAGCCTGGCTGAAGAAGGGTGATGCCCTGAAACCGGTCCTAGGATGCTTGTTTCCGGTCCAGGGAGGTCCTGGCTTGGCAGTTCGGGCTGGACTGTTCCCACAAGGAACAGGGTCAAGACTGATTTGCATATGGCTGGGTCCAAACTGGGGTGGTGTGGTGAGCAAAAGAATGATGGATTTAACCCAGATCCTTGTGACTGGGGGTGAATGTTTGCATTGTCCAGCATTCCGTCCATCAATTGTTTCTTTTGCATTTGTCGCCCTAAGTGGGAAGGGTATGCCCAGACGTGGGTCCCGTGCTCACTACACCACTGGATTCAAGCTAGCCTGGCTGAAGAAGGGTGATGCCCTGAAACCGGTCCTAGGATGCTTGTTTCCGGTCCAGGGAGGACCTGGCTTGGCAGTTCGGGCTGGACTGTTCCCACAAGGAACAGGGTCAAGACTGATTTGCATATGGCTGGGTCCAAACTGGGGTGGTGTGGTGAGCAAAAGAATGATGGATTTAACCCAGATCCTTGTGACTGGGGGTGAATGTTTGCATTGTCCAGCATTCCGTCCATCAATTGTTTCTTTTGCATTTGTCGCCCTAAGTGGGAAGGGTATGCCCAGACGTGGGTCCCGTGCTCACTATACCACTGGATTCAAGCTAGCCTGGCTGAAGAAGGGTGATGCCCTGAAACCGGTCCTAGGATGCTTGTTTCCGGTCCAGGGAGGACCTGGCTTGGCAGTTCGGGCTGGACTGTTCCCACAAGGAACAGGGTCAAGACTGATTTGCATATGGCTGGGTCCAAACTGGGGTGGTGTGGTGAGCAAAAGAATGATGGATTTAACCCAGATCCTTGTGACTGGGGGTGAATGTTTGCATTGTCCAGCATTCCGTCCATCAATTGTTTCTTTTGGTTCTGTAACCTGCATCCTACAGCAGGTGGTCGACCCACTAAATCAGGGGTGTCCAACGTGGGACCTCAATGGCTCGATCTTTGCCCTACTTTCAGTCTAAACACTGAAGGGGAAAACGAGTTCTTTCACATTACAATGTATGTAAAAGTTTCTTACGTGTGTACCCTGAAAAGGAAATGTTGGAAAACTATACCATGGCTGTCTGTTTGATTGTTGGTTTAAAAGGGGAGATTTTACTGTTATCTCTTTAGGGAGAGAGCAGTGGCTGTTATCCATTCGGAATGCTGTATATTTAGTGTGTGTTTACTCTGTTAAGAGATTGAAAGCACTAAGTCCAAAGAAAGCCGCAGTGAAAGAGTTAAGGAAGAAGCTTAAGAAGACGCAGATCCTCGGTAGGCCAGACACTGATGTCAGACCCCCGCGCCCCTTATGAGTTCCTTTCTGGGATTCAGCATTCGAGGGGCTCAAAGTCCAGACAGTTCACATCGATGAAACATGCTTTCTTCCTGGGCCCTGAGGCCAGAATAGCAGCTTCATGTTTAGATTTCTTTTACCCACTAATAAATTATATATTTTTCTCTCTAAATCGAAAATGCAGTCTGCTGAAAAGGATTCAGTCTTGAATGTATAAAGAAAGTCTGGCCTGAGTTTGCACAGAGCATACAAACCATTCTCTAGATCACTGGCTCGGGGTGATCCCCAGGCTACTGGACAGGCAGTGGACTTGTTAAAGAGGTTCTCCTCTCTGGGTTAGATTTCTGCAACCCCTTCTATGGTGGTTTCCCCTACAACTGACAGAAGGAAACACCTCATACTGTACTGTAAGACATAAATGCTAAACTTATGCAAATGGAAGCGGGAAATCAGGTCAAATCGAACGTATGCCAATTGCACTATGCTGAATGGGGTGTACAATTCTCTCTGCACTGGGCAGTGCTGGACAGACAGACACCTATATTATTAAACCATAGGCTTCAGAAATATTTCCCTGACATTGCTGGGTGCCTAACCAGACTTGGGGTCAGACGCACTAAGCATTTTACCGGTAGCAAACTCTCCAATTCAGGTTTTTCTTATTTTCTAATCCCATTGCAGGAGTCAGGGAAATAAAAGTTTGTTGAAAAGTAGGCGGTGTCTTAGGGACCTGCCAACTCTTACACTAACAAAAAATAGTAAACGTTTTTTAACACAGTTCTGCTTCCTTTAAAGAAAACGGGCTGCATTTGAAATATATGTGTTTTTTAAAAAGCAATCACAGTCATGGTGGTCTGCTGACCCCAGCAGGCCACCATCCCTGTGATGACCTCCAATCCTACACATTGCAGCACTTCTCACCCATGGCCTGAGGACCTGCCTTATTAATATTCATGAGGTAGTTCAGATTCCAACCAAATACGATATGGAATTTTAGGAACTGACCTATTAGTGAATATATATATATATATATACCAGCATTTGTAAAGCGCACAACTACCTCCGGAGAGGTGTCCCGGCGCTGAGGGCCGTCGGGAAGATTAAGCAAGCTATTGCCCAAAGTCACAAGGTGCTGGGCTAACCTGCCGCCGGCGCCGGGGATCGAACGTGAGCCCCCGTGTTCTGGAGTCAGCCGCCCTGGCCGCTGCACCACACCTCTTAGGTCGGTTCTGAAAGTTCTTTACTGGTTGCAAAAATACTGGTCACAAATTACAACCAGTATTATACGATCAGTAAATCGTACATCTGGCCGTAGATTTATAGAAAGTGGGAAAATACAAGACCAAGAGTACAAGGAGTTTTTCTCTTCTTGGAGTTACCCTTTGGAGGAAGCAAGGTGCTACCATCTGGAGGAACTAAGTGCTGCCCACAGGAGGAATTAGGTGATACCCTCTGGAGGAAGGGCTGCCTGCAGGAGGAGCAAGGTGCTACCCTACAGAGGAACTAGGCGCTACCCTCCAGAGGAGCTAGGTGCTGTCAGAAGAAGGAACAAGGTACTACTAGCCTGTTGTGGAATCAGGTGCTACTCCCTGGAGGAACTAAATGCTGCCCGCAGGAGGAACTGGGGGCTACCCTCTGGAGGAACTAGGTGACACCCGCTGGAAGAACAAGATGCTGCCCTCTGGAGGAGCTAGGTGCTGCCAGCAGGAGGAACTGGGAGCTACCCTCTGGAGGAGCTAGGTGACACCCGCTGGAAGAACAAGATGCTACCCTCTAGAGAAGCCAGAGCTGCCCAAAAGAGGAAAAGATGCTACCCCTTGTGGAATCAGGTGCTACTCTCTGAAGGAACTAAGTGCTGCCCACAGGAGGAATTGAGGGCTACCCGCTGGAGGAACTAGGTGATGCCCACAGGAGGAACAAGATGCTACCCTCTGGAGAAAGGGGTCCCTGCCGAAGGAGCAAGGTGCTACCCTCCAGAGGAGCTAGGCGCTGCCCAAAGAGGAAACAAGGTACTACTACCCTGTTGTGGAATCAGGTTCTACTCTCTGGAGGAACTAAGTGCTGCCCACAGGAGGAACTGAGGGCTACCCTCTGGAGGAACTAAGTGCTGCCCGCAGGAGGAACAAGATGCTGCCCTATGGAGGAGCTAGGTGCTGCCAGAAGTAGGAAAACGTGCTACCCTCTCGTTGAATCAGGTTCTACTCTCTGGAGGAACTAAGTGCTGCCCGCAGGAGGAACAAGATGCTGCCCTCTAGAGGAGCTAGGTGCTGCCCGAAGTAGGAAAACGTGCTACCCTCTTGTGGAATCAGGTGCTACTCTCTGGAGGAACTAAGTGCTGCCCCAGGAGGAACTGGGGGGCTACTCTCTGGAGGAACTAGGTGCCGCTCGCAGGAGGATCACGATACTGCCCTCTGCAGGAGCTAGGTGCTGCCCGAAGTAGGAAAACGTGCTACCTTCTTGTGGAATCAGGTGTTAATCTCTGGAGTACTAGGTGCTGTCCGCAGGAACAACTAGATGCTCTGGAGGAATTAGGTGTACCCTCTGGAAGAACAAGCTATCAGTAGCTAAGTGTACAGCAGAACAGCTCTGCACGAACGTAAAAGGTTTCTTTCCCTTAAATTGTGTCAGATAATAGCAAGGAAGGAGAAAGGTGGCAGATGCCCGGCGTCTCTTGCAGGTGTTAAATGTAGACAAAAGTGACAGAATGAAATGACTGGTGATTGTGGGATTTCAATGCCTAAAAATACTTGTTGCCTGGCCCTTCTCTTAAAACATGGCAGCTTTCTTGTGCATTCAGGAATTTGCCCAGATTGTCTATCATATATACTAGTGGGCTGTTTAAATGCCAAGCACCATTGGTTGAAGATCCCTATTCATAAAGCTGTTTTTCTCATGATTAGTTGTGACTGACTCAGATAAATTCCTGAGTATTTCCCAATCACTAAGATCAATCTTTGTGAAGTGAACCCATTGGATCTGTTACAGTGAGCATCTGGATGCACTGGATCTGCCCTAGAGAATCCTGAAGCATGTGCCTAAACAACATAGGCGTGAGTTGAAACTTGGGTTAAAAACCCTAAACCCTCCAAGCCCTCAATCCACTTCCGTTACCTCATCATTATAGTGTATTGAATTACGCACGCACCAGTTGCCGGGTTTCCAGAACAAAATTGGAAAATTAAACAGAGTTGGATGGAACAGTTGAATTAAATACATATATGGTAAATATATAAGCTAAATAGAAAGCTTAAGGCACCAGTAGACAGCACGCATCACTCCCTCAGTATGCCTGCTATTGCTACTCTTTCTTCTTCCTTCAGGCCTCCGCTTCCTTCTCCTAGAACACATAAAGTAGAAATAATGGGATTGTGTAAGGCCTTTAAGGCCATGGAGAGGTTCTATAAACATGAATGAACCACATGGCTAAAGCGGAGTGGCTCATTCATGTCATAGACCCTGAAGCTGGTATTAAGGGCTTGGACACAGACAGACGGTAATGAAACTGGTTGGAGTCAGGTACAGCCAATTAGAGGCTCTTGGGAGCCTGAAATTATAGTATAGAGTACTTCCATGCAGTGCTTTAAATAGGCCGGTACTCGCCGGTACTGAGTTCCAGCAGTTCAGAATTTTACACCCCTTCAGTTACCGGAACTTCTTAGCCAGTACCCTACTCTGACGAACAGCAGGCGGTGTGCATGGCAGGCTAAGGTTAGGTATGTCTGCTAGCGCTGGACAGGCGCTACTCTCCCGCCAAGGAACTATAAACAAACCAAGCTTCTTGTGTAGGTGAATTCGGAGGTGCTGCTGAAGAACCCAGCTGTGCTCATGTGAAATCCTCAGAGCTGCCCCAGCCTGCCAGGGACTGGAGGGACCCCCATCAAACTGTGATTAACAGCAAGGTGTAATTAGGCAATGCACACTCTTCTGTAACACGGAGGGTCTGAAATGCGACAAGTGTGGCTGCCTGTGGAGTTCTCCACCAGCCAAAAGAATGTATTTGTAAGTAAAATATAAACATATCAGACGTATCACAGGCTCTGCCTAAGTGTCTGAGTGTGCGCGGGTCTGTATTGTGTGCTTACACGTGTGAAGTGGGGGCGCGTGAGTGTTGGCGTGGCCAGTGCTCCCTTCAGTCAAGATGCTGCCAGCGTCACCACACAGCCCCCAGGCCCAGCCCAAGCATCAACACTCCTCAGAGTTCAGACTATAAAGGTAAGAAGGCGGAGGTGCCGGTCGGGAAGGGAGGCCAGTGGAGGTGGTTGGTGGTGGTAACCGGGACCCTTACGTCATTAGCCTGAGAAAGAGATGTGACAGTACAGCCCCGGATTCACGGGTGCAGGAGCTGCCATTCAGATCGAGTGAATGAGCATGAAACTTTCAAAGAGGGAGGCGAAGCATCGAGAAGGAAAACGGCTGAGCCGAAGAAAGTGTAGTGGGAAATTGAGCATACGGTTGGGTACATGTCCATTGGCCATGTGGCCTGGTGAGGGTTGCCCCATGGAATGAAACGTGCCAATGTACCCTTTGTAGCCCCAAGTCTCGCTTCGCCTTGCCTGAACAGGCCCGTCAGTCCTGCGGTGCCGGCCTTCCGTGCAGCGCACGCGTGTTGGTGCACTAGTGAGGGGTGTGCTCTTTTGTGCAGTATGCATGCCAGGCACTTTGTTTCTGTTGTAGTTACAGCCTCAGTAGGCTCTGGCTGTGACTGCAGTTGTGCACCAAAGAAGAAAGAAGCCAGCAGTGTGCCTTTTCAAGTAAATGAGCTTAAACCGCACTGGACATCGCAGGCACATACTCATATGCTGTCTGCGATCACCGTACTCAATGTGTGTAAAGGGTCATGATAGGGAATCATAGGTCTCTGGGGAAATCCAACCTTATTATTACAATACTGTCGCATTCAGGCCAGCGCTTCATGCAACAAGAGAGTTTTATGTGACAGAGCATGGCAGGATGGGTGACGAAATAAATGCCCTGTACTTAATTTTTTCCAGGAGGCTGTGACAAGACTAGGGGTGGGCAAAACTCGCGGAGTGTCACTCCATGGAATGACACAGGGTTACCTAAAAACTCTGCAAGATTCCGCAGAGTTCCACGAGCAGCAGAATTCGGTATGTGGTGCTGCTCGTACTGATTTTCTTAACGCAAGCAGTAGCCACGACCGCCCATGTTGAGAAATCTCACCGGGAAGTGGTTTAGCGCTCAATTTTCTTGCTCGTCAACTTAACACTGGTGAGCCAGACAAAAGAAAAAACTCCACCATGCGGCGGTTGTTGGAGTTTTTCCAGAACTCCGTGCTCCAAGTGAAGTGGGCAAAACTCCGCGAACTCCGCTGAGGAGCGGAGTTTACCACCCACCCCTAGAAAATACACTAAGACAAAGAGAGGGGGAAGGAGAGACTGCTTGAGATAGGAATCAATCAATCAGGGAATTGTAAGCGCGCTACTCACCCTTGAGGGTCTCAAGGCGCTGGGGGGGGGGGGTCCGCAGATCTGTTTAGCCGAAGAGCCAGGTCTTGAGGGTCTTCCTGAAGGCGCGTCTGATGTCTGCCGGTAGCTCGTTGTAGGTCTTGGCTGCAATGTGAGAGAAGGATCTTCCGCTTGCTCTGGCTCTGTGGATGCGCGGGGTTTCGGCCAGTGCGAGGTTGGAAGATCGGAGGTTTCTTTTGGGTACGTGGAAGTTGATTCTGTCGTTGAGGTATTTGGGTCCGTTGTTGTGTAGGCATTTGTAGGCGTGAGTGAGGATTTTGAAAGTGACTCTTTTCTCCACGGGGAGCCAGTGGAGACTTCGTAGGTGTTGGCTGATGTGTTCATGTCGGGGGATGCCGAGGACGAGTCTGGCGGCGATGTTCTGTATTGTCTGGAATTTGCGGAGTAGGGACTTGTTGATGCCGGCGTAGAGTGCGTTTCCATAGTCCAGTCTGCTGGTGATGAGTGCGTGGGTGACTGTCTTCCTTGACTCAGGGGGGATCCACTTGAAGGTCTTGCGGAGGATGCGGAGGGTGTTGAAGCAGCTGGAGGTGACGGCGTTGATCTGTCGGTTCATGGTGAGTGATGAGTCGAGTACGATGCCGAGGTTCTTGGTGTGGTCTGAGGGGGTAGGTGGGCTTCCGAGGGCGGTCGGCCACCAGGTGCTGTCCTATGCAGAAGGGATGGTACCGAGGACGAGGACTTCTGTCTTCTCGGCGTTGAGCTTCAGGCAGCTGTTGGTCATCCAGACTGCGACGTCTTGCATTCCTTTCTGGAAGTTGAGTTTGGCAGTGGTGGGGTCTTTGGTGAGGGAGAGGATGAGCTGGGTGTCGTCGGCGTAGGATACGATGTTGAGGTCGTGTTGTCGGACGATGGCTGCGAGGGGGCCATGTAGATGTTGAAGAGGGTGGGGCTCAGTGATGAACCCTGTGGGACTCCGCAGGTGATTTTCGTGGGGTGGGAGGGGAAGGGTGGGAGTCTGATCCTTTGGCTTCTTCCGGTGAGGAATGATCGGATCCAGTCCAGGGCTGTTCCTTGTATGCCTGCGTCGTGTAGTCTGGCGACTAGTGTGCGGTGGGAGACGGTGTCGAAGGCCACTGATAGGTCGAGTAAGATGAGGGCTGCGGAGTGGCCTTGGTCCAGGACGGTGCGGATGTCGTCTGTGGTGGCGAGAAGGGCGGTCTCTGTGCTGTGGTTGTTTCGGAATCCGGATTGGGACGGGTCGAGGACGGCGTTCTCTTCAATGAATCGTGTCAGTTTCCTGTTGACTGTTTTCTCTGCAACTTTGGCTGCGAAGGTGAGGAGCGAGATGGGCCGAGAGTTCTTGAGGTCGGTGGGGTCATCTGTGGGCTTCTTGAGCAGGGGTCTGACTTCTGTGCGCTTCCAGTCGTCTGGGAAGGTTCCTGTTTTGAAGGTGGTGTTGATGGTGCGTTGTAGTTCGGGTGCGATGGCAGCCGCGGCTCTGTGGTAGATGTGAGGGGGGCAGGGGTCGGTGGGTGCCCCCGAGTGGATGCTTTTCATAGTCGAGGCGGTGTCTTCGGCCGTGATCGGTTGTCCAGTTGGAGATGGTGGGCTGGCTGGTGTTTCTGGGGGGCCGGGGCCGTCTGTGGCGCCTGGTGGATGGTCGATGAAGTTGTCGTAGAGGTTTTTGATCTTGAGGTGGAAATAGGTTCCAAGCTTGTCGCAGAGGTCTTGAGATGGGGTGATGTCTGTGGCTTCGCTGCGTGGGTTGGTGAATTCTTGAATGACACTGAAAAGTTCCTTGGAGTTGGTGTAGTTGGCCAGGATTTTGTTGTGGATGAAGTTCCTCTTGGTGGCTCTGATCTGGTTGTGGTAGTCCGTCATGGCGTCCTTGTAGGTGGTGTGGTTTTCGGTTGTCTTGGTGTTTCTCCAGTTCTTCTCCAGGCGTCTGCAGGTGCGTCTGGCTTCTTGGAGAGCGGTGGTGAACCAGGCAGCTTTCCTGGGGCATTGTCTGTCGGGGTTGCGTAGCGTGGCGAGCTCGTCTGCGCAGTTGCAAATCCAGGTGTGAAGTTCTCTGGCTGCGTCATTTGCGTCGGATGCCCAGGTGTGGTTGTCTTGCGTGAGGGTGGAGTTAAGTTGCTCGTCGGTTACCTTGCTCCATTTCCTTCGAGGTGGGCGTGGGACTGGTTTGGGTGCCTTGGGTTTGTTGGCGGCAAAGTGTATGCAGTGGTGGTCAGTCCATAGCGGCTGCGTTGTGTGGCTGAAGTGAACGCTGTTTCCTGCCGCGAAGATGGGGTCGAGGGTTTGTCCTGCTCTGTGGGTTGGTGTGTTGATGAGTTGTTTAAGTCCGATGCTGGCGAGGTTGTCACGAAGGATGGTGGAGTTGGGGTCGCTGGGGTTGTCGAGGTGGAAGTTCAGGTCTCCAATGAGTATGTAGTTTGTTGAGGCGATGGCGTGGGGTGCGATGAAGTCGGTGATGGTGGTGGCGAAGGGTGTTCAGGGGCCGGGGGGTCTGTAGATGAGGGTTCCTCGGAGTGTGGCTTTGGGGGTGGTCTGGATCTGGAAGTGCAGGTGTTCGGCGGAGGGGAAGGTTTCGCTGGAGGTGGTGAGGCGGAGGGTGCTCTTGTGGGCGATGGCGAGGCCCCCTTCTGGGTGGTTGGGGCGATCTTTCCTCTGGATCTTGTATCCGTCTGGGATGGCGGTGCTGATGTCGGGGGCGGAGGATGCGTTGGTCCAGGTCTCTGTGAAGAAGGCGATGTCGGGCGAGAGAGAGTCAAGTAGATTCCAGATTTCCATGGCGTGTTTGTGTACGGAGCGTACGTTGAGGAGGATGCATTTTAGGGTGTCGCCGGTGCTGGCGTCGGCGGTGTTGGAGGCCGGGGTGGCGGTGAGGGTCTGGCGGCAGTGGAGGCAGGAGAACTGGCCGTGGGTCGAGTTTGGCAAGGCCTGTTGGCATTCTCTAAGTCTTCCAGAGTTGATTGCGAGGAGGGTGGTGGTGTCGTAGCGATGAGTAGTGGGAGGTCCAGGGTTCCTGGCGCTGGCAGCGGACAGGCGCAGACGGGCTTTCCTTTGGCGTGCCGGCGGCACGCCCGCTGCGCGCGTCCGCTGCGCGACTGCGCAGCGGCCGCCATTAAGTAGGGGAGTTGGAGGGAGGAGAGGCTGGGAGGCGGGGGAATTTCAGGGGGAATTCCGGGGGGGGAGGGGCCGCAGGGGCAGCTGCGGCAAAAGGCGAAAGGAACAGGCAGGCACGAGAAAATAAAAACAGTGGTGGAATTAGAGAAAGACACAGATGGGCACAATAACAGTGGCACAACAGGGAAAAATGAAGAAAGAAAAAACGTCTGAGAAAGGTTACGGTGGTTGCAGGCAGTCTGGTCCCAGTTGGAGCGGGCAGCAGGCGCAGGAGCGGGCAGCAGCCTCGAACCTCCCAAGGAGGAGGTCGGGGTCTGGAGGCAAGAGACGGCACAGCGGAGCTGCGGGGAGAGAGTGGACCTAGACCGAGGGTCGGAGATAGGAAGATCAACATTGTATAGTAAGGCAGAGAGAATGATGAATGTTATACAGGTATCAGAGAGAGAAAGGGGGAAGCTCAGAGGGGAAAGGGTGAGACATGGGAGAGAAGAAAGAGCAAGGAAAAGGAGGCTCTGAGCTGGAATGAGGAGAAATAGACACATGGTAAGCAGAACGTTGACAAGTGAAATGAGACACACTGTAGAAGACAAAAAGAGTTAGGGAAGTGCCAGAGAGCAGAGTGATAAAGGTGAGAATGTCACTTGTCTCCTTTGGCAAGAATCAGTTTAGAATTGGACACATTATCAAGAACACTTTCACATACAAAATTGACATAGTCACCTTTAGTGAAATATGTCAGGCAAGCATTTTCCAAAAATACTAGATTTATTGGATTGCAAAATAAAAAGCACGTGTCCTAGCATGCATTATATGATATGATACAATTTTGGGCCTAATCCTTACATGTATGATTAACTTGAATTTCATTGCTTTTTATGTTTTGTGCTTAAATTCATACTTTTACATCTAAGCACTTTAAATAACAGCCGCTACTATTGCCCACTTTTGCTCCTACTGAAATTACCGACTTTCATTCTCGATCCCAATAAATGCTTTCATCTTAAGCCCGCCACAAATATCCTGGACTTATTTTTTCCCAATTAAAGCACTGCTTCCATGTGTAGGCTAATCAACATTTCCTAACTAGGGATGTTAAATCTGTTTAAGATCTTCTCCACTTCTAACCACGAAAAGAAAACAGAATTTGAAAAGCCGTTCATTATAGATCCTAAACCAGATACTATCGGGTGTCCCAGCCTGTCTTCAAGATTAGCGAGGGTGCTGGGTTTGAAGACGGCGCAGACAGGAAAGTGAAGCCAATGGAGAGCCATCAAGATGGGAGTGATGTGATCATATTTCCTCAGGCTGTGGATGAGATGTGCTGTGACATCTAGGATGCCCTTAAGGGGTGCCAGTGTGGAGTCTCAGAGGCCCTGGACCATGGCGTTACCATCGTATAGATGCAAGAGTAAAAGGGCTTGAACAGAAGTTCTGAAATCATGATCTGCAATAAATAATTTCACTTTCGTTAGAAGAGAGAGCTGGTACCAGACCATCTTTGTTTTTTTGCCAATGTGTTCCTTGAGGGTGTGGTTGATGTACAATGTGAATATAAGTGCCTTGGCATTCAGTGAAAGGTGGGGTTCGAATGATTCTGTTTCTTGTTTGTTGTTCTTGCAAACAACAAAAATTCTCTTGTTTTGGATTGAGCTTCAGGCAGGCACTGGACATTCAGGAGTGGATGATGGACACGCAGTGTTTGAGGCATTGGGTGTCTGATGCAGAGGAAACTTTCAAGTAGAGTTGTGTATCATTGACATTTTGGTGAATCTTGATGTTGTCATCTGTGAGAAGAGCACCAATCGGCTTCATGTAAAGGTTTAAGAGGAGAGCAGACAGTATGGAAACCTGGGGGACTCCGCAGATGATAGGGATCTTTTAGGACCTGGAGGTGCCTATGTGAACAAACTGGTGTTTGTTTGACAGGTAAGAGGAGGAGATCCAGGGCCAGTGAATCCATTGCCAGTGAATCCCATTCAAGACTCCAGGCAGTGTATGAAGGTGGAAAGATCAACTGCTGAAGGGAGCTGAGGGACCCAGCAATATCAGGAGGCAGTGTCATCCACCTCTGTGGTCAAGAGGGCATCATTTACAATGTGTAAGGTCTGCTTGCTAAAGCATGATCTAAAACCAGGCTGGTAGTCATGTAAGAGATGGTTAGCATTGATGTGATCATGAAGTTGAACATAGACCGCTTTTCCAATGATCTTGCCGATAAAGTGTAGGTGAGTTGTGGGCTGGTAATTGATAAGGTCATCAGGCTCTAGTATAGGTTTTTATTAGAGTGGGAGGAGCTAGCCTGTCTTGAGAGCCTCAGGGAAGATTAATTGAGTGAGAGAGGCATGGACAATGGTGAGTAGGGGTTATAAAGCTCCCCATAGAGAGCTTTGTTGGAGGGCAAGGGTAAGACATCATCTTCATAAAAAGTGGATTTAAGGGAGTTGAGAGTGTTGGCTAGATCTGAGAGAGATTCAGCTATGAGGTTGACCTTGCAGGATTCTAGTGCATGGGGTGGGTGTAAGAGATTAAGTTGGCTTGTAGTTGTTGATGTGCTGTTGGATCTTCTGTATGTTTTCACTGAAGAAGAGATTGATAGCATTGTAGTTTTCTGTGGAGTGAGGCATACATGTTTTTTTTGCCAGCATCATCTTTAGGGTGCAAGGGTGCTTCAGGCTTTGGCTTGCACTTACATATTTTATTTGGGGAGTGGATGTTCGCATAGTTTTCTACAAAAAGTTTGAAGTTGTTTGTAAGGGTCTTTGTGAGAAGTTGGCCTGGTATATGCTGTTCACTAATTAAAGTGGACACCTTGCACCAGGGCAAATCGACTCTTATGGTAGATAGGTTTAAGACAACCTTTTAAAGAAAGCTATCCTAGTGGTAGCTGTGGAGAGCAGCCTTCAGGCTAAGTCTCGGAGGAATGTAAAGCAGCTTGTTTTACCATATAATCTCTTGAATCACCAAATGAAAAGACACCACACAGGTATATATATCAAATATATATGTATTTATTTCTAAATAACTCTCTACTAATCTCTTTATGAGATTAGAAGACAAACATATGCACAAATCAACGTTTCACAATAAGTTAAGCACAAAATATGGCTGGGGCCCTAGGGGCGTACCAGACCATATACTAAGTAAGAGACTTAGAAACAACGACTTGCAGGGAGACAAGGCCTAGGGCCTTCAGAAGTGCTGGGGCCTCACAAAACCACCCAAGGCAGGTAAGTAAAGGACCCACGGGGGACGCGTGCAGTGTGGATACACAGGCGCGAATCGCCGTTAACTTCAATGGGGCAAGTCGCGGTTGGAAATAAAGAGTTTTAGGATACTTCGGGAGAACCTACAAGCAAGTCACTTACAGGGTAAGTAGTTCTAGGGCCCACACCCACAGGAGCACCATAGTGCTGGAGTTACCTCACCCAGGGAAGCCGGGTGCACAGGTGTCCTTTGGTGTCGGGTCGCGGCGTCGTTTTCAATGGCGAACAAAGAAGACTTGCTGCTTGCGGGAGCTGAAGAAGTGTCCGGTGGAATCCAAGCCTGGATTCTGAAGAAGGATGACCTGAAAGCAGAGGGGACAGTGTTCAAAGTCACTTGGCAGTGACCCGGGGCAAGGAAGATGGATGCCCACCGTCGTCGGTCGCTTCAGGTCGGTTGCAGGTGCCTTGACTCTTCAGCCACGTGGTCCAGGAGGCGTCGACGACGACCAGGAGCTGGATTCGGTGTGTCCCTCGACGTCTGCAGCTGACTGCGGTGTCGGCAACTCGATCGGAGCCAACAAGCCTTGGCAGCCGCAAGTCTCGGGGAGATGAAGAAAAGTCGATGGCGCAGACCAGCAAGGTCTGAGGGACTCACCCAGCGAGGGTAAGTCAGGGCAGGCCTGGAGCAACCAGGGGAGCCCTTTGGTTTCTTTAAGAAGTCTTCTGGGGACCCACAAGCCAGCGGGCAAGGGATCGCGAAGACACCTCGGGCGGAATCACTCAACAGGGGCCCACGGTCACTCGGGACGGTGTAGGCCTCTGATCTTCGGAGGGATTCCTGCTGGAGGTCGGGACCACACGTGGTCCAAAGCACAAGTTCGTAGAACGTTGTGAAGGGGTTGCACTCGACAATAGTGCACGGTACCCAGGGGTCGCGGTTCCTCGTTACTCGTGGGGTCCACTTGCCTCAGCTTCGCTGGGGACTCACGATGGCCTGGGAGAGGTCAGGAAATCCACTTCTTGGGCTGCAGGGACTTCGGACTCCGGCGGGAGCGGCGTAGTTTGCGACCGTCGTTGTCGTTTTTGGTGCCTGCCAAGCAGGGGAGTCACTCCTTGACTCCAAGGGAGATTCTTCTGTCTTCCAAAGGTAGTGGAACGTCGAAGGGCCAGGATTCTTCTGTAGAGTGTCGTCCAGGGGTTATCTGCTTTGCAATGGCAAGGTTCCCCCTCTTAAACTAAAAAGAGGGGATGGACTAGCTCTATGACCCCACCTATGGGAGGGTCAAGGGAGGGGTGGCTACACCCACTTCCCTTTGTCCAGTTTCGTGCCAGAGCAGGGGCAGGTAGCCCCTGAGCTGGTTTGAACTGGCATATGCACAGAGGAGCCTTCTGCTCCCCCAGTGCAGGACTTCAAAGCACTCTAAGAGTGCACCCACCCAGCCCCAATACACTAAACCCTGTCTGGAAGGTGGTTACACCTCCCTGTGACAGGATGCCTATTGTTGGGCTTCCTCCACTGCGAGTTTCGGTCATCAGCAGGAGGGCAGCCCAGTGTCTGTGACTGGTGGCATCCATTTTGTGATGCCAGGGCTCTTTAGGATTCTACCGCGTTTCCACAGCAGGTACATGTCTTATCCCTCTAGAAGGGTGGAATGCTACCCCCGCCGCCAAGATTGGCGGGGGGTAGTATTCCAAGATGTTTGACACCAAACACGACATGTTTTGATGCAGCCATTCCAAAGTTAGCATTTACCGCGAGGATATAATGCACTTAAGAGTATATGGTTTAACCGCATCCACAAACAGCACCAGAGAATGGACTCTGAGAACTGCAGAGGGGCCCTGCTCATGCAGAGGCACCCCCTCACATAGAAGCCAAGCACCCTGCCCTCAGGATTGATAGGGCCTGCCTTAGGGGTGACTGATAGGTTTATATGTGTGTGCAGGAGAGATATAGGAAACCTATATCTCAGTGAGGGGTGCTAGCACCACCTCACCCAGGCTGCAGTAGCAGGCCTGTGGTGTCAGATTTAGACTGCTTCCCAGGGGTGGCATAACATATGCTGCAGCCCCTGGGAGGCCTGTGAAGTACCTATGCCCTTGGCACCTAAGGTACCATATACTAGGGACTCATAAGGCACCACAGTATCCAATCACTAGTGCACCTAGAGTGCACTCCATGTCATTTAGAGAGAGAGCAGATAGACTGGGGCCCTGAATAGCAGGGTCCCAGTCCAACTAAGTCATAAACCAGCAAAACACCATAAAAAAAGTGGGGGCAACCATATAGTCAGATTCCACCTTCCTACATAACCCCCCCAAACGAAAGGAGATAAGGCTAACCTTGACCAGTTGAGCCTATATTGACTAAGTGGCCATATAAGGAAGCACCTGCACTAGCATGGTTGCCCCCTATGTTATGGTCCACTAAGCAATCCCTCGCCCTAAGGGTATGAGAGGGTCTCCACCATGGGGAATCACTACCTCTGGTGTGCTTAGGTAAAGTACAAGGCCGGTGAGGTGTCTGAGTAGGGAAGTGAGGCCCTAGGAATGTTGGCCTCAGCTTCCTCAGATCACTGGTCACCATGTATGCCTGTCTTTCCATGACTGAGTTGCACTTTGCTCTAAGGGTCAACCTTTGGCTGCCTACAGCTGGGGGTTGGGTCCCTTTGGATGGAACACTGGAGGGACATGGCAGGTTTGGAACCTTCTGGTCCCAGGTTTGCCCTTGCCTACCAGAGTCCTTCTGGGGGAGGTCCCTACATAAAGGTATGGGGGATCCCTCAGTGTGTAGAGGAATTTTCACCTGGCTAGGGCTACTAGACTGGGTGCCCCTAATCTGCTGATGGGGGCTTCCTCTGGACAGGGGGCCCGGGGGGTCCACTGACCTCCCTGACCTCTGCAGCCCTGGGCTGACTGAGGCAGGGTAGAGAGGGGCAGGTTACCTGCTCCAGACTGGGTACCACCTTGGAAGGGTCCTCTGCCATCAGGGGTGTGGCCAGGCCAGGCCTGACTACCTCTGTGGCAGTTCCTTCACTAGGGGTAGGGTCAGTTCCCTGAGGAGGCTGACCCTTACCTACTGTCTGGGGGAAGAAGACTTTTCTTCAACCCTTGTGCTCTCTTTCGGGGGAGAGTGGGCCATTCTTTCAGGCTCCATCTCTCCAAATTCTTGGGCTGGGGCTGTGGCCATCACAGCCCCACTAACCTTTGCAGGGACGCCCAACATCCTAAGATGGGTTTGGTGTTCAACTTCAGCCCAGGCTGAAATTTCCAAATCATTGCCCATCAGGCAATCTACAGGTAGGGTTGGGGACACTGCCACTCTTTTGGGCCTGTGACCCCCTCCCAGCTGAGATTGACTATGGCCATGGGGTGATCTGTTCTGACACCATCAATGTTGGTCACCTGGTATTTAAACTCAGGTAAAAGCTGGTGAGGGGGGACTAGTTTCCCTGCCACCATGGTGACACTAGCCCCTGTGTCCCTAAATGCCACAGCTTTCTGACCATTAATCATTGGCTCCAGTCTGTACCTGCCCAATGCTATGGGACCCATGGTAAAGGTGGCATATCCTACACCACCATCAGAATCTGAGGAGTCTGTTGAGGGGGTCCTGTCTAAACTAGGGCCCACCTCTGTTCCTCTTGCAAAAGCACCTAACTTTTTGGGTGCACTACTCCCAACTGGAGGATTACTACTGGTAGTACCAGGAGGGGTGGTAGTAGTTGTTGGAGGAACATTTTCTTTATTGCCATTCCTGGGACAACTGGGATCAGATTTCCAGTGCCCAGGCTTTTTACAGACATGGCAATAGGGTTTCTTTTCAGGAGAGGAAGGAGTTTGGGACCCACCCCCAGAAGAGGAATTTTGGGGCCCTGTAGTGGACTTATCCTTGGATTTATCCCCACCTTTCTCTTGGGACTTGGTAGAATCTTTCTTGTGGTCACCACCCTGATTCTTAGGCCTTACTCTGGTTCTGACCCATTTGTCTGCCTTCTTTCCCAATTCTTGGGGAGAGGTCAGATCAGAGTCCACCAGGTACTGGTGTAAAAGCTGGTTTTGACAATTATTAAGGATCTGTTCTCTCATCATTAGATTATAAAATCCTTTGAAATCAGTAACCCTACTGCCAACCAGCCAACCCTCCAGAGCCTTGGATGCACAATCTACAAAGTCTGTCCAGTCCTGAGTCTGTGCCTTCTGGGTATCTCTGAACTTCAACCTGTACTCTTCAGTGGTTAAGCCAAACCCATCTATCAGTGCACTCTTCAGGACCTCATAATTATCAGCATCCTCTTCTCTAACAGTGAGGAGCTTGTCTCTACCTTTATCTGAAAAGGAGAGCCACAAGATTGCTGCCCACTGCTTTTGGGGGACCTGCTGTACTCTACAGGCCCTCTCCATAGCAGTTATCCACTTGTGGATATCATCCCCACTCTGGTAGGGAGGAACAACCTTGCTCAGGTTCCTATGGTCAGGGACATATTCTCTGCCTCTAGGGACACTGTTGCTGCCACCAGGGGGTTCTAAACCCTCCCTTCTGGAAGCTCTCTGGATCTCCAGGGCTTCTCTATCCAGTGCCAACTGCTTGGTTCTGAGGGCCACTTTGGCTTCCTCATACTGGAGCAGTTTGCACCTTCTCTCAGAGGAGGTCTCTCTTAAGTTAAAGTATGAGCTCCTCTCTTGGACAAATTCTCTGCCAGAGTGATAAGAGTGCTCAGATTCCCTGGAAGGGGATCTGTGCCTCTCATCCACTCTGCCAGTTCTCTTAGGGAGAACTCCTCTGTCCTGTTCAGGCTCCTTGAAGCCTGGCCCTTCAACCACAGAGTCTTGGTCATTCGGATTGTCCTCATCTGACCCAGATACTATGATTGACCCACCCACTGATTCAGACCCCTTAGCTCCTAGAGCCAATCTAAGGTCATCTGCTGTCAGCAGATCTATCAGGTGTAGTGTTGAGGGACTCTGTCCTAGTCTCAGGTGTCTGTCAACACACATGGCTCTCAAGTCAGAGAAAGCCATGTCCTTATACTGAGGCTGAGTGGATCCACTGGGTCCACCCTTTAAGGACATTCTAGTGTTGTGCAGTGTTGTACTACCTACACTAGTTTGTGGCCTACTGATCCTAGCTTGAGCTGTGGAAAGGGTGTGCTATCCCTTGGCACACAGCTCTAAGTTCAGTAGAACTTATTGATACTAAGCTTGACTTTATATGTACCTTGAGTACCTATAATGGTTTTCAGTTAGTAATTCAAATAGAGATTTTCTGGTAAAACAATGGCAAGCTGGAATCCCACACGCTGCCCACCAATGTGAGAAGTTGGCCTGGTATATGCTGTTCACTAATTAAAGTGGACACCTTGCACCAGGGCAAATCGACTCTTATGGTAGATAGGTTTAAGACAACCTTTTAAAGAAAGCTATCCTAGTGGTAGCTGTGGAGAGCAGCCTTCAGGCTAAGTCTCGGAGGAATGTAAAGCAGCTTGTTTTACCATATAATCTCTTGAATCACCAAATGAAAAGACACCACACAGGTATATATATCAAATATATATGTATTTATTTCTAAATAACTCTCTACTAATCTCTTTATGAGATTAGAAGACAAACATATGCACAAATCAACGTTTCACAATAAGTTAAGCACAAAATATGGCTGGGGCCCTAGGGGCGTACCAGACCATATACTAAGTAAGAGACTTAGAAACAACGACTTGCAGGGAGACAAGGCCTAGGGCCTTCAGAAGTGCTGGGGCCTCACAAAACCACCCAAGGCAGGTAAGTAAAGGACCCACGGGGGACGCGTGCAGTGTGGATACACAGGCGCGAATCGCCGTTAACTTCAATGGGGCAAGTCGCGGTTGGAAATAAAGAGTTTTAGGATACTTCGGGAGAACCTACAAGCAAGTCACTTACAGGGTAAGTAGTTCTAGGGCCCACACCCACAGGAGCACCATAGTGCTGGAGTTACCTCACCCAGGGAAGCCGGGTGCACAGGTGTCCTTTGGTGTCGGGTCGCGGCGTCGTTTTCAATGGCGAACAAAGAAGACTTGCTGCTTGCGGGAGCTGAAGAAGTGTCCGGTGGAATCCAAGCCTGGATTCTGAAGAAGGATGACCTGAAAGCAGAGGGGACAGTGTTCAAAGTCACTTGGCAGTGACCCGGGGCAAGGAAGATGGATGCCCACCGTCGTCGGTCGCTTCAGGTCGGTTGCAGGTGCCTTGACTCTTCAGCCACGTGGTCCAGGAGGCGTCGACGACGACCAGGAGCTGGATTCGGTGTGTCCCTCGACGTCTGCAGCTGACTGCGGTGTCGGCAACTCGATCGGAGCCAACAAGCCTTGGCAGCCGCAAGTCTCGGGGAGATGAAGAAAAGTCGATGGCGCAGACCAGCAAGGTCTGAGGGACTCACCCAGCGAGGGTAAGTCAGGGCAGGCCTGGAGCAACCAGGGGAGCCCTTTGGTTTCTTTAAGAAGTCTTCTGGGGACCCACAAGCCAGCGGGCAAGGGATCGCGAAGACACCTCGGGCGGAATCACTCAACAGGGGCCCACGGTCACTCGGGACGGTGTAGGCCTCTGATCTTCGGAGGGATTCCTGCTGGAGGTCGGGACCACACGTGGTCCAAAGCACAAGTTCGTAGAACGTTGTGAAGGGGTTGCACTCGACAATAGTGCACGGTACCCAGGGGTCGCGGTTCCTCGTTACTCGTGGGGTCCACTTGCCTCAGCTTCGCTGGGGACTCACGATGGCCTGGGAGAGGTCAGGAAATCCACTTCTTGGGCTGCAGGGACTTCGGACTCCGGCGGGAGCGGCGTAGTTTGCGACCGTCGTTGTCGTTTTTGGTGCCTGCCAAGCAGGGGAGTCACTCCTTGACTCCAAGGGAGATTCTTCTGTCTTCCAAAGGTAGTGGAACGTCGAAGGGCCAGGATTCTTCTGTAGAGTGTCGTCCAGGGGTTATCTGCTTTGCAATGGCAAGGTTCCCCCTCTTAAACTAAAAAGAGGGGATGGACTAGCTCTATGACCCCACCTATGGGAGGGTCAAGGGAGGGGTGGCTACACCCACTTCCCTTTGTCCAGTTTCGTGCCAGAGCAGGGGCAGGTAGCCCCTGAGCTGGTTTGAACTGGCATATGCACAGAGGAGCCTTCTGCTCCCCCAGTGCAGGACTTCAAAGCACTCTAAGAGTGCACCCACCCAGCCCCAATACACTAAACCCTGTCTGGAAGGTGGTTACACCTCCCTGTGACAGGATGCCTATTGTTGGGCTTCCTCCACTGCGAGTTTCGGTCATCAGCAGGAGGGCAGCCCAGTGTCTGTGACTGGTGGCATCCATTTTGTGATGCCAGGGCTCTTTAGGATTCTACCGCGTTTCCACAGCAGGTACATGTCTTATCCCTCTAGAAGGGTGGAATGCTACCCCCGCCGCCAAGATTGGCGGGGGGTAGTATTCCAAGATGTTTGACACCAAACACGACATGTTTTGATGCAGCCATTCCAAAGTTAGCATTTACCGCGAGGATATAATGCACTTAAGAGTATATGGTTTAACCGCATCCACAAACAGCACCAGAGAATGGACTCTGAGAACTGCAGAGGGCCCTGCTCATGCAGAGGCACCCCCTCACATAGAAGCCAAGCACCCTGCCCTCAGGATTGATAGGGCCTGCCTTAGGGGTGACTGATAGGTTTATATGTGTGTGCAGGAGAGATATAGGAAACCTATATCTCAGTGAGGGGTGCTAGCACCACCTAACCCAGGCTGCAGTAGCAGGCCTGTGGTGTCAGATTTAGACTGCTTCCCAGGGGTGGCATAACATATGCTGCAGCCCCTGGGAGGCCTGTGAAGTACCTATGCCCTTGGCACCTAAGGTACCATATACTAGGGACTCATAAGGCACCACAGTATCCAATCACTAGTGCACCTAGAGTGCACTCCATGTCATTTAGAGAGAGAGCAGATAGACTGGGGCCCTGAATAGCAGGGTCCCAGTCCAACTAAGTCATAAACCAGCAAAACACCATAAAAAAAGTGGGGGCAACCATATAGTCAGATTCCACCTTCCTACAGTCTTGATATCAGATGTGGAGTTGATAGGGTGAAATATGAGTTCAAGCATTTGGTTGTCTATGGAGAAGCATCTGAGAAGATGGAGAAGGTTTGTCTTCTCTTTTGTGTAGAACTTGGTTTGTTGGTAGGATGCTGAGCAGAGAGATAGGGATGACAAAGTAGTCAAGTGATTTGCTTTGGATTGTTGGTGATGTTGAGAAGGCAACATCGAGGATGTGCCCTTTGGAGTGTTTTGGTTGTGTGTCATGCTCTACCATGTTGAGTTTGTTGAATGAGGTTGAAATGGGTGTTTCTTGGTTTTTTCTTTAGCTTGTGTTTTCTAGAAGGTTGAAGTCACGCAGGAGGGTGGTGTGGGCATGTTGGATGGATGAGGTGGTGAGGCGTTCTGAAAATTCATCAATTAAGTCCTTGTTCTGCCCGGGAGGTCTATAATTGAGATAGAAGTTTTCATAAAATGGGAAATGGCATGTGGTAGCACCATGGAGTTGAGGGCTAGTTTATTGCTGAGGGTGCGGGACCAGGAAGACTTATAAATGACAGCAAGGCCTCCTCTCTTCTAATGTGCACAGTCCACACAATGGATTCTGTAGCCTGAGTTGAAAATGGCATCTAAGATGTGCCAGGATGTAGGGGGGCCATGTCTCTGGGATGAAGATGTCATCAAACTTGTGATAAGTGATGAGGCCTGTGATGTCTGTTGTGTGGAATACCGCATAGCATGCGTTAACGAGCTTGAGTTGGAATGTGAGTTATGTAGTTGTCAATGAAATGTGTGAGAGGCAGGGTCAATGTGTTGTATAATGACCATGTGAGTGTTTGGGTCATCTAGATCTGGGTGTGATTGTTGGGATTGTCAAGTATGTGGTGCTGGGTGGTGGTCATGATTTTATCTTGCCCTGTAAGTTTTCGTGGAACAGGGATTCTGGCCCAAGGCCCTTCCTGGCCCACAAAGGCAACACAGTCTGTGTCTGCACCTTTACTGATGTTGCCTGGGCAATATGATCCCATGAAGTGTTGATTCAGGTAGGGAGGAGGCAGGAAGTGATGTCAGTTTCTCTGAAGATGAATGATGGGAAAATCACTGATGTCACTTCCTGTGCAGATGGAAAACATGAAATGAAATTCTCTTGCATGACTATTTCTTTTAAAGATGGTTTTGGTGGGAAAGCAGTGATGTGACTTCCTGTGCAGATGAATGATTGAAAATCAAATGATGTGCAGATGGATAATGCAAAATGGAGTTCTCTTTCTTGGCTACTTCTTTTAAGGATGGTTTAGGGGAAAACAGTGAAAATTAATGATGGGAAATCCAGTGATATCACTTCCTGTGCAGATAAAGGCTAGGAAAGTAATTTCTTACATGCATACTTAGAGAAGTGAAATTCTGAAGCAAGAAGAAGAGCTAATTAAAAGGCAAATGCCTGTGTTTTTCATACTCATGAGAATGAAATGATGGGGTTTCAAAGGAACTAACGGGTGAGGAGATAATGTAGACTTGCAAATGACGTGGTAGAAAGTTGTTATAAACTGCCAACTGTATATTAGATGGCATATTTTCTCTTAGTTCTCTGAATTATGTGCAAATTAGCTTGTGATATTTAGTAAGCGCTAGAGTGCATACAGATGGTGAAAGTGTGCTGTATAAATACTGATAGCACAGCATCTCATGAAAAACTACCTAGCCATGCAACTTAATAGAATTACTGGGCCTGGTTCGAAAAGGCATTTTTAAGTTTATAGCTGAAAATACCTTCATTTACGCCTGTCATGAATTCATTAAAGGATACCTGTCAGGCGTGAATGGTTTACTACTGAAAAGAAACCCTTAGTAGTAAATCCCACGCAACGGGTGTGAAGTGAGAGAAACAAGATGTGGTTTGTCTTGTTAGTTTTTAAATGTCTGCAAAAATGTACGTTTCTGGACATTCATGAGCTGGAAATCCAACCCCTTAAAACACTTAAAATAGTTGAAGATTTACTCCGGCACAATGACGGAGTAACTCCCGTTCCAGGAAGGGAATGTGAAGATGGGAAGGGGAACAGATGCCTTTCCCATTCTGGCAGTCTTTAAAAGTCATGAGAGGTGTGATAGCATGTCTGGATACCGGCACTTGGTGGGCTTTCCAGCCGTACACCTGCTTTGTGAATCAGGAAAAAGTGTAAGACTACTTTCAGGCACAGTGGATGCACTGTCTGCACTTTACAATTTTCTTTGTGCATTGAGCCCATAATATATATATATATATTTGGTATTCTGAAGTGTGGCATTTATCTATAGGCACAGAATGCTAATGAGTACAACTCTTCCAGAAAAACGTCTAACTAAAAAAAAAAAAGACGGAAAACCACGTTGTAAGGCCATTCTGAATTTTAACAGAGTAAGTTCATCACAGATGGAAAACAGGATATTAGAACTGATTTATTACCAAGAGATTGTGGCCAAAACGGCAGATCTCTGACACAGAGAAGGCAGCAGAATTTCTGTTTTGTTACAGTTAAGTTTAAATTGGTTGAAGCACATCCAGTTTTTGATCACACCAAGACACTCATGAAGATTGGAATTTCATTAAACTACATTACCCAACATTTCTAAAACAATCTGAGTATCATCCACATACATGAAGAGCATGAAATCAAACTTCTAAGGGCTCATGTTCAAAGAATCAATTTGGTAAAAGTGGTTGCAAATTGCGCACCGACTTTTAACAAATCTTTTTTTGGTCGAAGCTTACCAGATCGGGCAGCTGTCTGATTTGCTACCAACATTTTGGGGACATTCTGAAAGCTTCACTGGGAATGCATTCCACCCATTGCTTACCATTGGCTTTGTGTTTTGTAACTCACTTTTGCTTCCTTTCTATTTGCTGGCTTTATTTGTTTTAGGCTGTGCAGCTTGTGTTCATCCCTCCGGTGGGGCATAGCCTATTTACTGTATTCGTCCACAGCTCGCTTTCTGTAAACAGGCTTTTAAATCTTGTTCTTATCTTGTCACATTTTCTGTGCATTCAAAGACGGAGGTTAAATGTCAGGCGCTGTGGTATGAGGGAGTTTAGTGTTTACTTTTCTTTCTCTGACTTCAAAATGAGAGAATGTATGTGACAATCCTGATGGGGTACCCATGTGAAAGGAGAGGCTGTAGGATGTTATTTTTTCTAGCACACAACATAAATTACATGTCTGTAAACAAACTGAGCAAATATTAAAAAATATATCAGAATTAGGAAAGCACGATGAAACACATTTTCTTGTAATTCGTGTATGGTGGAAACAACCATTTTAATACGATCAATACAAGTCAATACACTTAGTGATGCCATTTCCACACGTTATCGTTTGTGCGCTGTATAATTTTATCAGTAAAACTATGTCTGTGCAAATGTAATGGTAATTTCAATTGAAAATGTGTTGTCATGCATTCTCTACTCTACCCAACTCCACTGTACAACACTCTATTCCTCGACACAATACAACACTCTGCTCCCCTCTACGTTACTCCACTCCACACCACTCTATTCCACGCCACTCCACTCCACGCCACTCCATTCTATGCCACTCCACTCTACTCAGCGCCACTGCACTCCTCTCTATGCCGCATACACCACTCCAGCCTACGGCACTCCACTCTACACCAGTCTAGGCCACTTCACTCTAGGCAACTTCACTCTTCAACACTCCTACGAGAATATATGACGATACAACGCGTTCCATTACAACGCGGTATGTTACATTGCGGTTTTTACAACGCAAGTCGTTACAACGACTTGCGCTGGACTTTGGAATAGTATGATTTACTATTCCAACTCCAGTCTGTGCGGACAGTAAGGAAGGTGTTGGAATAGTATATCATACTATTCCTTAGTGTACAGCGCCATCCAGCGCAAGTCGTTGTAACGACTTGCGTTGTGAAAACCGCGATGTAAAAGTATTGCGTTGTAAAGGTTGCGTAGTAAAGGATGTCTCCCCTCCTACGACACTCCATTCTTCAACACTCCACGACATTCTATGCCACTCCACTCTATGCCACTCCACTATACGACACTCCACTCTATGTCACTATGCTCCATTCTACACTCCACGCTATGCCACTCCACTCTGTGGCACTCCACTCTACTCCACTCTATGACACTTTTCCCCCTTCTATACTAAGCCACCATATGCCCCTCATTTGAAGTCGCTCCTCTCTATGACACTCTACACCATCTACGTCACTCAGCTCCACTCTTTGCCACTCTACGCCACCACACTCTATGTCCCTCCACTGTTCGCCCCTCTATTCTACTCCACAATACTCTGACACAACATGCTCCAACACGACACTCTGCGACACACCACTCTACTCTATGACACTGTACTCCACGGCACTCTACTCTACGCCATTCTACTCTACTCCACTCTATGCCACTGCACTCTACGCCATGCCACTCCACTCCCCACCTCTCCACTCTACTCTATGCCACTATGTAACACTCTAGGCCACTCTATGATATTTAACTCTAATGCCACTCTACTTCACTCTTTGCCACTTCACTCTGTGCCACTCTACTCCACTCTGTCACTCCACTCTATTACATTCCACTCTATGACACTCTACTACACTCTACTCTATGACACTCTAATTCACTCAATGACACTCTACTCCATTCCACTCAATGACACTCTTCGACACTTTACTCCTCTCTACGCCACACCTCTCTACTTTACTCTTCTCAACGACACTCTACGGCACTCCACTCTACGACACTCCACGCCACTCTGCAAATGTACGGAACTGTACGACAATCCACTCTACGCCACATTACTTCCCTCTATGCCACTCCACTATGACACTTTACTCCACTTTAGGGCCCTCCACTCCACTCTACTCCACTTTGCTCCACTCTATGTTACGCCACTCTACAACACTCCACTCATTGGACACTCCACTCTAGGACACTCCAGGACACTCCACTCTAGGACACTCCACTCTATGCCACTCTACTCCACTCTACGCCAATCCATTCAACACCACTCTCCTCTATGCCACAGTCATTTAGCCAGGCTGAACAGCTAAAACACATTGGCAAAGCCAATAGGTCTTGCATAGGCGAGAACTATTGGCTTTGCCAATGCCTGTTGATTTTGCAAACTGACCAATTACTAATATGTCAGTTCACAAAATATGGAATCATAGTGGGTTGCAATTCAACCTATCTCATCAATATTCATGAATTAGGTTGGAAATTGCGACCCTCTACTATTGGCCACCATGTCTGTTATTGCTTTTAAATAGAGCAATTTTTTAATGCATCCTTTTTCCTTAAAGGATAAATGGATGCATTTAAAAATAGCCAATAAAAGTTACAGAATCCTTTTTTAGGAGTAGTCATTGGTCCATGGGAATAGATTGCAATTTGTGATTTACCTCATGAATATTGATGAGATAGGTCGAATTGCAACCCACCATGATTCCGTATTTTGTCAACCACTGTATTAGTATATAGATCGATTTGCAAAATTAAAAACGATGCCAGTAAAAGCTGGAGCACAACTTGCAACCATTTTTACAAAAGTGATTCTTTGTACAAGAGGCCCTTAGACGTTTGATTTTCTATATTGATGTGGATGATACTCAGAATGTTTCCCTGCCAACTCCTAAAAAACGTTTTGCCAACATTCCCTTGGGAATCCCTTCCCATTTGCAAATGTGTTGCCACCTACTTTGAGTGGGTCGTAAAATATTAATGTTTTGCGACTGGATTTCAGTCGCAAAACATGAATACATACCCTAAGGGATCGGTATTTGAAAGGGACACCCTCAACACACCCATTCCAAATACTGATTCCTTTTTGTTTCCTAACCCTATTTAACAATAAGAAAAAAGCTTTCCTGAATCATTAATTGGGCTTAGTACATTTCAAAAAGTGTTTCAGCAGTCGCAAACCCTAAAATTTACCAAATCTGAGGGTTTGTGACTTTTAAAACACTTTGGGCTAGATGTACGGACAGTAGTAATAGAGATTACCAAATACTGTTTTTTGTGAATTACTGTTTGGTAATGGCTATTACTAATGTACGAAGGTGTTATCTAGCACTTATTACCTAAATAGCGATTTGTGGTGAATGAATGAATGACCGAAATTCAATATAGGGCACAGCTACTCAACAAGAGTGTCTGACGGAACAAATGGCACGACTCTGAAGCAAACTAATTTTTGAAAAGCCGAGTTTTAAGATGTTTCTTGAAAATTACCAAGTCAGTAGTGCTCTTAATGTAGCAGGAAGTCTGTTCCATGCCTGAGCGCCCAGAAACCCGAAAGATCTGCCCCCCATGCGGGCCAAGCGTGCTTTAGGAACGCAAACAAGACCGGAGGAGGAAGATCCTAAGGTTCGCACTGGAGTGTAGCGATTTATGCGTTTATTGAGGTAGCTGGCTCCTATGCCATGAAGGGCTTTGAAAAATATCACTAGGGCTTTAAACTTAATCCTTTCCCTCATTCGCAGCCAGTGTAGGGTCTTAAGGATGGGAGCCATATGAGATCTAGGTTTAGATCTAAGGATCGCCCTAGCCTGGTGGGTTGCAAATAGACCTACCTCATGAATATTAATGAGGTAGGCGGCAATTTGTGACCCACTAGGATTCGCTGCCATCACAGGGATTGTGGCCTGCTGGGGTCAGCAGATCACCATGTCTGTGATTGCTTTTAAATCGATCATTTTTTTAAAACGCATCCCATTTTCATTATAGGAAAACAAGATGCATTTAAAAATAAAAATGAAATGTTTCCTTTTAATTTCTTTAGAGTAAGGAGCAGGGGCGTAACACAGGCCCCCGCAGCCCCCGTGGTGTGGGGGGCCCCTTAGCTCCAGGGGGCCCCCTCAGCACAGCACTCTGGCTGGAGAGCTCCTGATTGAGCCTGGAGGGGGCCCCTCCACATATCTTGCAGGGAGGCCCCCCTCAAGTTAAGTTACGCCAGTGGTAAGGAGTGGTCTGAGGGACCACAACCACCTCTCAAAATATATTTGTCAATATTCTCAAAGAAGAAGGGTCCCAGGGAGCCCCTTCCGATTTGGTAATGGGTTAACATCAGTTGTTGGTAAAGTATGAATGTTTTGCGACCGCATTTCAGTCGCAAAACATTAGTACATACCATTCAGATTTCCTGTTTAGAAGGGATGCCCTGAACATGTCCCTTCCAAATAGTGATTCTATTTGTACTCGCAAACTGCAAATTAGTGACAAGTTACTGAATCGCACTTTGAAGCTTGTACATTACAACAAGCATTTTTGTGGTCGCATAGGGCAGCAGCAAAAATGCTTTGTAGATCTAGCCCCTAGTCCATGAGGCTGTAATGAGGTGCGCCTGCGGAACCGTGTTGTGATTGAAAAGAAGGGGCGACTGAATAGAACCCCAAGGAACTCCACAGGAGAACAACCTCTCAGGGGAGGCAAAGGAAAGTAGAACAATTTGTAGAGTTTTAGCTCTCAAAGTCCCCAAACTAGTTTAAGGCTGCGTTTTTGTGTAGTGCAAACCACAAACTCACTTGGCACTCTACGCTTAAACAGTAGGCGCCTTCATTGCATCTTCTGGAACAGGATGAAGAACCCTTGAATTCCTAAAGGTAATTCAAACAGAATGATTCAAATGAATGATTCTTTCAATGATTTTTCTATGTTTCACTATTAACACGTTTGTTCTCATCAAAGACACTGTTTTCAAAGCAGGCGCTTCTGCAGAGCACTCAGGCTTCAGAAGAACAACACACATTAAGTATATAAACAATAAACATGTTGCATCGCTTCTAAAGGCCCCACGTTTTGAATCCTGACCTGCCTCCTTTGAGACATGTAGCTGATCAAGACTGAATGTGCTACAGTGCTCTGCAGAGCTGATTTTACTGAAGGTGGATGCTGCAGAATTACCTTATTTTGTGCCTTTCCCTGCCATGTAATGTGGTCAGCTCTGCCACATAATTTGGGCCTCCACCACAACATAATTCCAGTAACCCTGCTTACTGATCTCATAGATAGCTGCTGTATGGTTGCACTTACTACTGTATATACGTTCTGGCCATCACCAGCAATAAAGTTGCCTAAGAATATTCCAGTGAGATAGTTTAGGTGGAAACACTGCTTGATTTGTGGAGGGGTGGCCAGTGGTGGGAGCCGGCACATTTTTGGGGGCTGGAACTTATTGTCCCTCTTCAGACCAAGAGCTAAGGCAATAAAGGCAGGAAAGAAGAAGGGAGGACCAAGAAGAAAACTGTTTCATATGGAAGAAGCAGGGGTGAAAAAGAGACTGCAGGGATGAGACAAAGGAATAGGAAGCCTAGAGTGGTGCAAGAAAGCGGCATGAGGTGAAATCAAGGCTGCATGGACTTGGTGTTTGGCAATCCCAGCATTTGGCAGCATTGGTGGCAGGCTCCTAAGAAAAACTTTGTACCCCTGTACTTATTTGTTTTGCAGATTAAGCACTGGGGTGACCCCCAAATAAGAATTCGATTTGGTCTGGGCTAGGAGGGTCTCGTTGACAAAAGCTTTCGCAATTGGCTAATATGGTGAGACAAAGGCGCCAAGGCTCCTATTAGTTTTTCAGCTGTAAATTCAAGTCTTTCCGTGTGACGCTTCAGTGCCCTTCTTCCTGGTAAACCCCATAGATACAAACTCTGCTCTGCGGTTTCGGCCTCCTCCTAGCCAGCCGCTATTAAAATGCAGGGCTCTTCATCCTGCTTGGGAGCTTCATAACCTTATCGATAATAATGATTGGTCCATTAGTTCTGGTCTACGCAGGAATCAATACCAGGCCCTGTGAACCAGCAGGAGTTCTGGATACTTCCCATGACCAGCCGCATCCCTTCACCGATGGACATCCCAGCACAGGCCTGCAGGATAGATGTAGGAAAGGCTTCAGAAGTCACTGTCCACCCTAATAGCTTACACAGGACAGCCTTCTGGCTCCCTCCCTCGCCCACATCATGCACTAAACACATCCTGTGGTGCCTGTGTGCATAGGATTTAACAACAGGCAGACAATCGTGTTCAGAGCCCTGGTCCCAAACATCGTGGTTAAATCCCCTGCCTTTTGTCTGGTGACACCTGCCCTCTAGGAAGTAGGGGATGGTCTCACCACCGCTCGCCAGCCACCCTCTCTTATTCACCCACCTTGCTGCAGTTCCAAAGCACTGGCGGAGCTCTGACCACACTACCACGCTGACCTGACCAGCAGCAGCTCCTCGGGTATGGCGAAGGAGCGTCGCCTCGCCTGCTGCGAGCACAGCAGGTACACACATTTATAAAATGGTAATAAATACCATTTGATTATATTTTGTCATAGGCTCACGCTGTGTAGTGTGAGGGCAGGGGGCGGGGCTGATTAGTGCAATTGCACTTTTACTGCAGCCCCTGCCAGTGCGCATGTCAAATTGGCCAGGTGCCTACAGCTGGCCAATCTGACATGCACACTTCAGAGCTAGCAATCCCAGGGCTAAGAAACAGCCAGGGGATGGCAGCCACAGGCCCCCGGCCTCAAAATGAGCCCTGGGTTAGCCTGCTCCAACCAATCCTGGAGCTTATGTTGGATTTGCGTTGCACAAGGGATGAAGTCCTTCCTTTTCCTGCTGGAGTCACCGCCGAGGAGAGCGCCAGGACGAAGTGAGACCGCAACCTGAGCCTGTGTGCCAGCAAGTGCAACATATATGGTGAGTTTTTTGGGCATCGAGCCTCACCATATTTTAATGTTGCCAGCCACCACTGTTGCTGACACAGCCAGGAAATGAGTGTGCAGCAGGACGCAGGCCAGGCACAAAAATAATTCTACTATAATAGGGCATTCTAGTGGAATCATTCTCTATACAATGATTCAACTGATTACAATTATTAACCTGCCAGTACCTATAAGAAGTATTTAGTAAAGCTCTTGTTGTAGGGTCCTTTAAATGTCGGGCTTTAAATGTGGTTAGATTGGTCTGCCGTTTGTTAGCTGCTTTTACATAAAGCCTTTGAGTGTGCCGGTTTGTGAATCGTGATGTGAGTTTAATTATCCTTGAGTACGTGGTAAATGTAGAGAACACAGTAATGTCAAAACCTGGGAACTAATGAGAGGGAGATGTAAACATAAAAGGTAGAAAAGTAAAAGTATGACATTTTTGAGTAAAATAAATGGTAAGTCTTCTGCCTAAGCTGAGGGGACCAATGCACGAGGACTGCATCCTTGAGCCTCACCATCCAAGATGCTGCAAAAGGCTGAGGGTGATAAAATGGAGGGTCCGCCAGGCAGATCATGCACAATAGGGCACTCCAAAACCTTTCACTTAAAGTAGTGAGGGAGGGGACTGACCATAGACAGAGAGAAAACAATCAACATTTCCTACAAAAATGTGATCAGAGACACGTCATTGGCTTATTCATGTTTTATTCTTTAATCTTTATACTTGAATAATTATAACCACCACGTTTGATTGCTATTTTAAAATTACAGAATTCATTCATTAGTATAACTCGATTTTTTTTACATAAGTTTAATAGAACATTGAAATGATATGAAATATAGTATTATATCTCTTATCTCATATTTAAATCAGACTCGCGAACTCTCTCACCCACATACACCCACACCCACACTTTAAAAAATGGACTCTGGCTAGATGATGATTCAGAACAGAACGGAATAACATTGGACCACGGCTTAAACATACTGGTGGTCTTAAGAAGTGAACCTACACTCAAAAACTACGACCACAGGCGGTAATGGGGCAGCATTCACCCAGGGATAATGCATTTGTTTTATTTTATCCAGTCCACACTTCCCATTTTCAACATTGGCATCGGGTGCAAAGAGATGTGAGACACCTGTGTGTTTTCTGGTGGATTACCAGATGACGGCATGTCCCTGGCTCTCGGCCCTTGCCTTACCACTGGAATTTGGTACTTGTCAACATGGGTTTTTCCATCAGAACCAAGTGTAAACAAGGTACCAGATTACAATGAATTTTAAAGGAAAAACTTCGACGGGAGAGATGGCTCCTCTGTGACATGGAGTCTTAAGGCAGTCTGTCGGAGTTTTTGGGGTAAGCGTACCCTTTGTTGAGTATGAATATAAATAGACATTTGTGGAGATTTTGAGCGAATATTGGAGTTTGAGAGCTGTCAAGCCTATCAGGAAGCTCCACTGAGTGCATTGAGACTTCAACCTCAATGGTCTGAACTTGAGACCAACTGGAGCATTGGTGCTGCGTGTCCGGCATAGCACCAGATAGTGGCGGCTGGAAGTTCTTTTAAGACGTGGGCTAAAAATTTGCCTCAAATGTGAGCAGGCAGCAATGCACACACGCAGAAGCATGCTCTCATTCACATGCACACCCTCAGTCACAGGTGTGCTCACTCAAACAGGCTCATTCGCCATCACTGCCCTTACCCAACTTTCCCCTTGTAACTTACCCGGCAGGCGGCTGCAGGGATTCCATATCTGCTGCGACCTTTCCTCCCGGCTCAGCTCCATCATGGTAGCAGTAGCATCAGGTGGCGGGAGAGGGTATTTCAGGTGCCAGGGCACCACAGATGGGATGAGGGCGCTGCAAGGCACAGGGACAATGGAGCTGTAGACCTGGGACAGTCATCCACATAGGGCTAGGACTCCTCAGGGCTCAGGGACAGACTCTGCTGGTTGCAGTACTCCTCCTCCCGAACCCTGAGCCCCACCAGGAAAGCAGGGCTGGCCCCAGAGGGCAGGTCAGGCACGAGGTATATAGCAATACAGAGAGGAAAGACATGGGCAGACAGCAATGGCTGCCTGTCACGTGATCTATGTATCAGCCACATCCTGTCTCCCCCTCTCATTGGTTGAGGTTCTGAAGGGTAGGCCTATGAGAGGAAGAGGAGGAGGTAGGTGCCTTAACGCTTGCTTAAGCTCACCTCAGGCCTCATAGCCCTGGACATTCCGCCGCTTTTGATAGTACCTGTCTGCCCTTATCTCTGCCTCTTAGGTGCACACAGCACATGTGAGATTTGAATCAAACAGAAGTTGCCTACCTTACGTTTGCTTTGATTTGATATTTTCTACAGCACATAATTGCCCACGCACGCCTTGGAGCTGGCTTAATACTACATCCTTCAACCTAAAACCAGGCTATCAATTCCACAGGAATATTAACAGCTATAGGGATGGTGAAAACAGCCAGGTTTTTAGTAGCTTACGAAAGCAAAGAAAATTAGCCTGACTTTTCAGAGAGGAGGGCATTGCAGAGCATTCCACAGATTACAGGTGAAAAGTACAAATCTACGACCACCCCATGCTACTTCCTTAATTCTTGAAACAATCACAGATCTAGAGGTGGCTGATTGCAGTGTTCTTTTTGGGGAATACCACTGATATTTACTTTTAAAGTACTGTGATCCAGATCTGTGCAGCAAATGTGCTAGGCATAGCGCCTTAAAGGCGATCCTTTCCTGGCAGGGAGCCAGTGGCGCTCCACCAATGTAGCAGTCATGGACTTGAACATGCCCCGTGCTTTATCTGTTGACTGTTGTACTCTGCCTTTACTGCCTACACTTGCCCGTGATAGAACAGGAGGCCAACCTGTCCGTCTCCTCCTCCTGCCTCCCCCATGCTTGTAGAGCACCGCGTCCTAGCCCAGCATTAATGCAGTGCCTCTGGGTCCACGAGGATCAGGGCAGTGCCAGATTTTGAGGATAACCATTGACTTTGTAAATGAGCTCTATTTCTATTCATTGTAAACAAATGAATTTTGTGTAGATAGCGTGTAAATCTGGTATGGATCCAGCCTTCTTAGACCTTCGGACACCCCTAAACTAGACCATTCACACTTCAGCTACTGTCAATAGGGGTGCGAGCCTGTTCCAAGCTCGCTGGTTTGTAGGGGAGAAATTGGCAGAATGTCCTAGGTGCACCAGATAAGTCATCATAGGAGGGAAAATTCAGCCACATCTGTATCAGATTTTGAGTAGGGGTGCCAGAAGTTTTAATTATGCGAGTGAGGTCTCCCTAGATTCCTATTATTGGCCTACTCATAGTTCTCAGTTTCCCTACTTTTCTGATGGCTGTGCTTTGGCAATGTCTTTTCCACACAGTGTCAATATTTATTGGCGAGTGTTTGTTGATGCTGAAATGGATGTCCTGTTCCCTCTCGGTTTATTTTAAAACAGTTTCTCTTCCAACTTTGTAAGTAGATTGATATTAGCAAACTTTTTTTTAACCTCTGAACACCTTAAAAGGGGAGTGAAAGTCCTCATCTTAACGTGTAAACCCACACACAGAAGTCTTGGTGAACTACAAGTGGTAACTGTGGTATTTGTGACAATTCTGAGCTATTCGCTAGAAAAGAACTTTGGGCCTGGGCTAACAAATTTGGCCATGCTTTTGAGATGTTGTAGACTGTCAGACGAGTTCCCAGGGGTTCCCTGATTTGTGCAGTCTCCAACAGGCAATCCTACAGTGACCTACAGGCAGGGCCCAACTGGGATAGAAAATAGACCTAGGCACCCAAAAAAAGGGGACCCATTAGTGAATTAGATAGCTAAAAAAAGTGGGCCATGTCTGCAAATTGGGGCAGTTTTAAACTTGTAAAGATTTGCTGTATAAGTGTTTTGCAAGGTATGGAAGACTATATATGGATTTGAGTTTGATGCAGGCAGTGTTTGTTTCAATACAGGGAAAATTAACAGTAAAAAACTTCCTAGCAAACCACAAAACAGGCCCAAAAACAGTCAAAATTCTCTGGCCCACACACTGACCTGTTGGACCAGCCCGTCAGGCACTGCCTGGTTGCCCTATAGGCAGGAACACTGACATTGTGTGATTCTGCAACCGCAGCTTTTTTCCCCACATAATTATGGACTTGCTGCATTTGAAACATAATGCATCATCTGCTGCATAATCTGCAGATTTTAACAAAAAAAATGTTTCTAGCTCAAACAGATCAAAAGTTACTGAAAACATTGCAGCATGTGTTCACGCACAGTGGATGGCCCTTCGCAAAACACAACAGGTCAACTTTAATCTGATTCTAATGAGGTGAAATCTTTGCCCAAACAGTATTACCTTGTGTAAAAATGATATAATAATGAACTAATACTATCACAAAATGTGCCTCATTATGCAACATAATTTGCCTTTTCTTGCAGCGTAATTCAGAACACCCTGCCGCATAATTTGGTCCTCCTCTGCCGCATAATTCCAGTGGCCCTGCCTGTAGGCCAGTCCGACACTGCCCCTGGGTTTAGCCGTGCAGAGAGGCCAGTGTCGTAGGCCAGCTCCGAAGGCCCTTCAGCACATCTTGTACTGCCGCCCATTATTTCTGTCCTCCGGGTCCCCAGATGCTGAACTGTAATGAAGAAAGCCTTACAAGGAAGGTCTTTGGCTCTGCTTTGTTCTGCTCTGTTTCTCACAGGCACTCTACACATTCAAAGCCGGCTTTGTCCCCGCGGAGCTCGCCACAGATTCTGTGTCGGGTTCACGGATCGAGCAAGCGCGGAGGTAGGTGCAAGAGGAGAGCGGCGGCCTCAGACCTGGAAACGGGAGCTACTCTCTGTGTAGCGGTGAGAAGCCTGGCCTGCCCTGGTCAGGGGACAGATGTGTGAGGAGTGCTGGAAGCCGACGCTCAGGGCAAGAACACACGGGGTCAGATTACTTAAACTGCATCCTTCCGGTGCAATGTCACTGATACTGCATCGAGCATCTATTGCAGAAATTAAATTTGCACTGACTGACCACTGAAATAAATGACATTTTCACTGACTGGCCAGTGAAAAAATGAGATTTGCACTGACTGAGCCCAGTGCAAAAATGTGCCCAGAGCTAGTGCAAAATTGTCAACAGAAGTCAAATATTGTCTAATGCTAGTGCAGTTTACACAACCTACAAAGTGCTGTACAACAAGGCTGCAGCAGTATGGATTAGAAAGATGTTAGATCCGTGCTGTGAGTGTGAACATGTGGGGCCCATTCACAGAGTCTGCTACGAGTAGGTTGTGACTTACACTTGGGTTTCTGCTGGTTCACTCCTGAAACGAATAATTCAATCTTTATTGACACAGATTGATGGTTACATCACAGCCACTTTTCAAAGCAGCAGCCATTTCTAGAGGACATTCCCATCCCAGACTCGTTGCATCTGTTTTCAAGACCCGGTGTCTAAGATCCTGAAGGTGGTCCAAGTTCTGCACCTTAATAATGAATATATGAACGTACTGTATTGTTTTGCGACTACACTTTAATGGATGGTAGTGGGTTTAGGGACCCAGTAGTGTGACCACAAGGTAAATGTGAAACAGAAGACACATTTTAGAACAAACAACTGTGGTGCATGAATAAAAGAGAATGCACATTTTATTAAAAGATGTGTTTAGATGTAGACACATGCAATATTGTGCCTGTGGTACAAAATGTAGTTTGCTCTGGAATGCACTCGGAGCAAAGGCCCTGAGTTAGAGTTGGGTGGACGGATGCTCAGTCACAAATGTGAAGGATATCCCGTCCGCCTTATTACAAGTGCCATAGGGAGGGTTACTGAAATTATGCAATTGTGCGGCCGCGGCGACTTTCGCATAATTATAGATTTGCTTCATTTGCCGTATAATCCATCATCTGCCGCATAATCTGCAGATTTTATCACAAAAAAAAATAGTTTCTAGCTCAAATGGTTCAAAAGTTACTAAACATACAGTGACAAGTGTTGCCGCACAGTACAAGGCCCTTTGCAAAGCTGGGCTGGTGACCTTTCTGTTTCTTATTGCTATGTTTGAGTACTAAACTGGTACTAATGAGGTGCAACCAATGTTCAGACAGTGTTACCAAGTTCAAAAATGATAAATTAATGAAGTAATACTATTATAAAAATGTGCCACATTATGCCACATAATTTGCCTTTTCTTGCCACATAATTTACTCAACCTTGCCCCATAATTTGGCCCAGACCTGCTGCATAATTCCAGTGTGCCTGGCCATAACATACAATACATTTGTAATGAGGTGGACAGGATATCCGTCATGTTTGTGACAGAGTAACCTGTCTGCCAAACTCTAACTCAGGCCCTAAGGTATCAGCAGAGAAGTGTGCAGAAAATGTATTTCTGTGTTTCCATACAATTAAAAAAATCCTTTTGGTAAATAACATTTTAAATAGTATCTGTTGGACATGTATAGTTTTTATAGAAGAAACCTGCACTTTTAACAGCATTTAGATCCCTTTTGTGTTACTGTGCAAAAATGTCAATGTCACTAGCCAATAAGATCACAGAATGCGCTGCATAATTTTCCTTTGGTTTGCACAATGTGCTGCACATATTGCCTGTTCTTGCTGCATAATTTGGTTTTCATGCCACGTTATTTAGTAGACCTTGCTGTATAGTTTGGTTCTCCGATGCCATATAATTTCAGTAGCCCTGCCACCTTGCCTTATGGAAGCTTTGGCCCAGAGTGCTGGATAGCAGCAGCTTCACATGAATGTATCGTTCTGTGGACCAGAGCTGCAAAAGCTATGGCGTTGGAGTGACATAAGCCAGTGTTTTGGGCATGAGCCTAGTGTGCTTTACACCATGACTGCAGGTATAACAAGCACTGGCAAAGCCAATAAGTCTCGGCAGTGCCCGAGCGATTGGTTTTGCCAATGCTAACATATTTCAGCCATGTTTTATAGCAGCGTCATAGCGTTTTATTCTCTGACTTTCAGCCATGTTGAACAGCAGCCATGCCGCTATCCAACATGGCTAAAAGTCATTAACAAAGCCAATAGCCCTTGCATTGCCAAGACCTATTGGCTTTGCCAATGGTTGTTTCATTTACTTTCAGCCATGGTACATGTAGCCAAGCTGCTGTACAACATAGCAAAAAAAAGCATTGACAAAGCCAATAGACCTTGTATAAGTAACAACTATTGTCTTTGGCAATGCTTATTTTCTAATTCAGGTGTATAAAATGAACCAGGGTTGGCGGAAGTGTGAATGTAGTACACATTGAGCCCAGGTGAATGGTGACTTTGAAAGTTGAATCATTGTAATTATGAACATTATATTGCAGTTTAGGTTTTCCATACACAAATTGAAATAATGCAATATGTTGTTAAATTAATTTGGTGTCATTGAGTCACCTAGTAACCTTAGATAAGAAAAGTCTATATCTATATATGTATGGCTTGACCGCTCTCCACATAACGCCCCAGGCGTTGTCTGATAGTGGAGGACTGATGCCCTCTTTTCCACAGTGACGGACAATACAGTATGCCCACCTGGCAAGCAAGAGAATCCGCAGGACACAGCAAGCTCCTTCTCCAGCGAAAAATGCCATTCAGTATGACAAGAGAGTAGCATCCTTTTGTGTACCGCAAAGGATTTTGGTCGGATACGACTGGCAACATATTGGGAGGCCCATCAGCCACATCCGAAAAGTATCTGAAACAAATAAGAAGCTGTGACCAGGAATAGACTGACTTGTAAAGAAATTGAGATAATGCTTGACAGGCAGCTGGCGTTAAAAGACGGGTATTGCGGAGAGGACAACACCGTGTGTGAACGAAGTAGTCCCATGTGAGGCCTTTATGAACAATTCTGCTAGCCACATAGAGAAACCAGCAGGCATTCTCTCCATTTCTCTGTATGTCATTCCACTTCCTGCTACGACTTTGAACCAAAAAGAGGCCAGAAGTATAACCAAATGATCTGATTAGAAGAATAACTTGATTTGTATAGCTCCTCCCACTGAAATATTACTATTTCCAAGCTCTATAATTAATAGGTGGACAGGACTGTTGTTCAAAATAGTCGAAAGGTTCTCATTTTATCTACTTCTGAGAGATAAAAGGTGGACTTCCCCAGTCAAGAGCCGAACACTTGACTTGAGATCGCACCAGATGTCAGCAGCGAGTGGTGAACCGACTGAGACAATGCACGTTTGGGATTGAAATAACGTTTCAATACATTTGTGTGTGAAACTCTCTCTTCTCGGATTCTATTGATGAAAAGATTGCTGGTAAACTTATATGTTCGTCTGTCAAGGGCGGGCTTGCAAGAGAAAACATCTCATTTAGCAGAATTTTTTTCTGAAAATAACCCACCTACATTTAATGCAAACAAATTAATTTTTTTTTAAAAAGAATGATGGATTTTTATTTAATGATTAATACTGTATAGATTTTTTCCACGTCTAAATTTGTTTTGAGAATAAATCCTGGTTACAGTGCACTTCACACAAAAATAAGCTGGACAGTTTTATAAACAGAGGCCTGGCGGTACCACGCAATGTAGAATTATTAATCTTCATCTAAACGCTGCGGGGTGGCATCTGGCGAGCTAACTGCCCGGTCTTTCTCTGGACAGAGATTGTGTGGAAGGCCCGCCTCCCCGTTAGCAAAGCCTCCCTCGACTCCATGGTCGTATTTTACTGTTTGTTTTTCTGCTGCACTCCACACGGTCCAGTGATGCCGTGCCTATGATTAAAAAAGGCTCTGGCACTGAACACGCATCATACATGCAAGCAATAAACACAGGCTTATGTTTAGAAAAATAACAGAGACACCCATCAGTGCACATCACAGGCAACAACAGCGGTGCCATTCCAGAGGCATTGTGGTTACAATCAGCTCATCATTTGCCTGACTAGGAAAGCAATTCACCCATTCAAATCATACACAGATATATCAATAAAACACACAAAAAATACGTTTTAGCATATCTGTACGCGGGTGCTGTGCACAGCTGTGTTTACTACATTCATAGAGGAAAAAAAGTATCCAGTCGGGATCATCAAATACCTATCATTCGACTAATGCCTTGTATATTTACGAGGAGCTAAACAACGGTTCCCCCCGCTCCAAAGTCGGTGGCTGTGGCCATTACGCCACATCCTCTCTGCATGAATGCTGTCGGCTTGAGAGGGGAAAGAAGAAACAGGGTTTGGGGTGGGAGGGAGGGGGAAATAAGCAACAGGGATGGGGACGAGTGGGAGGGGGAATGAAGCAACAGGGATGGGGCGGGTGGAAGGGGGAACGAAGCAACAGTGATGGGAGCGAGTGGGAGGGGGAATGAAGCAACACAAATGGAGGGCAGATGTGCAGGAACAGAGCGAGTGAAAAGAAGAGCACTCATGTGGAGTGCCTAAATACAACTAAAAAAGTAGCTTCAAAAACAGGAGCAGTGGATGGAGACAATTACTTGGTCCATGCTCTAGGGGAGGGCCAAACACAGGAAGAGGCATGACACATGTATGCATGCCATGGACAAATGGGAACGAAGGATTACAGAGCGACGTTGATGCGAACAAATGATTAGCCTGTGGGCGGGCATTTGCCCAATGAATTGAAAAGAACACATCTGTTCGAGACAACACAAGCGCTATCGAGCGGAGACCTAAAAAGGTGATTCACTGCCTTTATTGTGTATCAGGTTGTCTTGCTCCTTCACGATTAGATGGGACTCTGCTGAAGGCAGCATTGCAAACTGCTCTTTCAAAGGGCTTTTAAGACAGTGGTGTCCTTAACTGCCAGATTCCATCTCTTTAGAGCACGTGCATCACTATAATAGCTGTTATGGTTTACTGCCATGTTAATATTAACTCACTCATCTACTAGAGAAGATAACTGGGCAGGTTTAATGAAGGAGGGAGAGCACAAGTACTAACAGTAGCAGAGTCACCATGGAGGTCAACTTTCGATATTATTCCTTTCTGCTCTCTGGATTTCTCAACTGGTAGGAGTATGTCCACAGGTCAAAGACATTGAGAGAACGTTACCATATTCACTGGCCTGGCATCTTCAAACATACGTACTTCTTAAGTCGTCTTGGCTAAAACAAATACAGACCTGGCAAACGTAACCACGGAGTACTATCTGCTGAAGAAGGAAAGAGTGGGCTGCAGATTTTCAATATGGGCACGTGATTCTGGAAACCCATGGGTGCTGCCCTGACTCTGTTGGAATGGCAATGACGTCTGTTAGACAGAGAAGAAGATTTAGGAAGTTGAGAGATGCGGCAGTCAAACCACGTGGCATTGGTTACTTTAGGAAGGCAAGAGATGCGGCCTTCAAACCATGTGGCATTGGTTACTTTAGGAAGGCGAGAGATGCGGCAGTCAAACCACGTGGCATTGGTTACTTTAGGAAGGCGAGAGATGCGGCAGTCAATCCATGTGGTATTGGTTACTTTAGGAAGGCGAGAGATGCGGCAGTCAAACCACGTGGCATTGGTTACTTTAGGAAGGCGAGAGATGCGGCAGTCAATCCATGTGGTATTGGTTATTTTAGGAATTCGAAAGATGCGGCAGTCAAACCGCGTGGCATTGGTTACTTTAGGAAGGCGAGAGATGCGGCAGTCAAACCATGTGGCATTGGTTCCTTTGGGAAGGCGAGGGATGCGGCAGTCAAACCATGTGACATTGGTTACTTTGGAAGGAGAGAGATGCGGCAGTCAAACCATGTGGCATTGGTTATCTTCTGTCGTTCAGGGTATCTGAAGGGCTTGGTTCTCCAAGAGTAGAATTTCAGAGTGTTGTTCACCACATAAAGAGTATGTAATATAACAGCAGCAGGGTGTATATACAGAGATTAGGCTGTAAAGTAGGAAGCATATTGTGTTGGTTGAAGTGCATATAAAATATCATGGTTGGATTGAAGGAACGGGAGCTACACATTGCAACCATGTCTATATGGAACAGCAGCGATAACCTCATTCACACAAAAGTCTGTGGTTGTAAATGGTATTTACAACAACAAAAGTCCTATTTATTGTTGTATTTTTCAAAACTCACATAAAATCAAGATTTGGAGATTTTTTGACCCCATATCAGACATAAAATAGCAACATATCTGCAAGTATGGCATATTTCTTTCTATAGTAAATGTATGGTTAGGCATGGGAACATGGGCGTTCCCAGGGGAAGGACAAAGGCCGTCCTTTTCGGAAAAGTGGTTTACAACCTATGTTGTTCACAACCGATTTGTGCCCCTAACTTTGGTGGTGAAACTGGAGTAAGTGTGATAATTTTCTGTGAAAAACACACAAACACTCCACATTTAAAGGGAGTATGGGAGAAGCAATTTTACCACAAGGACTTCTTCCTTCTGGTCAGAAACAAAAGAAAAATACATTTTAAAAGTTTCATGTTTACTCTAACATTCCTGTAGAAACAGTGCTATCGAAACCTTTATAGAACCACGACCCAAAGTTTAGAACGCCAAACTTTTGCAACCCACCTAGCTTTAATGGACACGAGGCAAGCATATTTTTATGTAACTAAAGCATTGTGTGGTTGCACACTGTCACGTCCGCACAGCACAGTTGCCATTGAATGGGCACTACATTTGCACAGACATACAATTTTACTGATAAAATGAAATTGCACACAAATGATCATGTGTGGAAATCGGGTTTCAGAGAATAATTATCATTTCTGCATCACCAAGTAAATTGTCTTGATTTGTTTTGATCCTTTTAAAATCTTTGTTTTCATCATACTTCAGAATTACAAAAAATGTGCTTCATTTTTGCTTTCCTAACTGCAGAATGTGCACAGTTCATTTACAGGTATTTACATGTTTTTGTTTGTTACAAAAAATGGCATCCTACAGTCTTTTTCTGCAAACCCTATACCCCAGCACAATTGCCACATAATTCACTTTACTTTTCTTTCTCTGACTGCAAAGTGAGAGGAGTTTGTGAACACCAATGCCCATGTTAAAATAATAAGCAGCAATTTGTCAGAAGGCATGGCCTAACATTTGACCTCTGTCTTTGAAGATCAGCAAACGTGACAAGATAATTACAGAATTTAAACGCATCTTTATTGATTGCTTGGACTTTCCCGACTCACCTAAAATTGTATCGCGAGTTTGGGAAACACTGCTGTCGAATATCCTCTATGTGGGCAATTCAGAAGAATATGTTAGGGGCAATATGAGTAATGATATGGATTTTGATGAACCTCCATAAAGATGGAACTTTATTCTGGGCATTGGAGGAAAAGTTTGATGAGTGGATTTCCACATTTTAGAATAAAAATTGTGAATTAGCCCCAGACTATTATGGCATTGCTGAGGATGCTTCACACTCATTAATTTCCTGGTGCAAGTAATGCTAAAAGAAAGGCTGTCTTCCGTGGACCATCCACGTCATCGAGTGCTATTCGCCGAAAATTTGGAAGTTCACCCCGAATCTAGATTGCATGAGGGCCCAGGTAGAGTAACTGGGGGTGAACCAGGATAGGGTTATACCACATTAGCCCCTTAAAGTGTCAATGAGCTGCGTCATTTTTAAATTAAACATATTATCATCTAGGCTAAGGTACAATACAGAAGATGCAGTTGGCCTACAATACAGTCAGTAGTGGTGGGACTGAAGGGCTTGGTTGAATTTTGGAATAACCTGCCAATCTTGATCATTCGCGAGATGTATATATGTCCTACAGACATCAATGCTCCACATAAAACATGATGGAGGCATTGGGTATGCAAAACTTTAGGGCAATTATACTGAGGGATTTATATCCCAGAGATACCTTCATCACAATCAAAGGCACACAGGATAGTTTAGACCTGAGCAATTCTGACAACATGCTAAGTTGTCCCAGAAAGCAAGGGAAATCTAGACCGAGTTCCCGGGGACCCCTGAAGCAAGAGACATGTCGGCCATAATTCTAGAAAGTGGGGTGGGCGTAGATTAGTATTAAATAAATATTCCAATCTATATAGATCACTGAAAACAGACAAGGTCATTGAAAAACGACAAAGCGGGAGTGAGAACACCATTAAGGCAGCACTGGGGGGGTTATTACCCAGAATTGTTAACACTTGAAGACTCGGAGGTGGTATGTGCTCAGGATAAGAAGCCTCAAGCAATGCAAGATTAAAATTGGTTCAGTGAAACTACCTACATAGGACATTCCTGACCACTAAAACTAAATAAAATGTATTCAGGCAAATCATTCCTCTGCCCATGATACCAGCCAACTTTCTTCGTGACCTGGACCTGTCGGTCAATCATGGGATACGGAGTTGAGGTCAAGCCCAGACTTCACCCTATAACTTTCTAATCAGGACACTGGTGGTTGCGCTTGGCGTGTTTCTTAGAGCGTGATGGGCAGTGATGTTTACACTGCATCTGAACCTCATGTATGTAAAGTAAATGTATGCTGGTTGCTCTTTCTATGTCTGCTTATCATGTAATTTGCATAGTTATCACAATTTTTACTTGCTCAAGTTTCCCAGCCATTACTTGGATGCTAGAAGGATTATTAGTTTCCCTCCCATCAACGTTTACATTTTCACCTCTAGACAGTCGCCTGGGGCACCTTTTTAAAAACCTTCAAGTAATTCCTTTGCTTGCCTGTGTTTAACGTCCAGCGATGCCTCTCTTAAACTTTACTGGTCTTGATGATGACCCTGTGAACTTACTCTTGATGGATCGAAACGTTGACTCTTAAAGTTTGGTACTGTCCATGAACCACCTCTGAAGCGGGGTATCCTGTAGGGAATGGGTTAACTCTCAAACCACCCGCTAGCTGCCTGAATTGGTGCTAGCCATTGTTTTGTGTTCCCATGTGAATTTCTGTGTTCGCAAGTTGATTACTTCAGCACTGTGGTGTCATCCATTCGCGTTTTGTAGCACACTCGTGTGTAATATGGCTTTGTTTCTTAAAAGTTGCCTTATCCTTAATTACATATGGATTAATGACATTATTTTTGGTGTTTGTGTCATTTCATTTTAAACTACCATATGATTTATGCCCATGATTCGCAATTCAGGTGCCCCGTTATATGCAATTTTAGATTTAATGAACCCGCATTAACCCTTGTGCTCTTTTATGTATTAAATTCTATAACGAGCAACCTGCCAAAACTGACCATTAAACAATGCCTTCTTGGAATCTTCCCAAATCAATAGAGACTGTACTAACGAAACACCAAATTGCATTACCCCAGCTCCACCCTCGAGGCCCAATAAAACAAGCATGTATGCCCCGGACTCCAGACCCCATACAGTCGGAAAATCCGAATAAAGATAATTCATTAAACATAATTCCAGTGCTTGTTAGGTAATGCATAATATACAAGACATTTCCACTGCTACTGTTGTAAGAATATTGGTTTCATTATCTATGGCACAAAAGAAAATCTCACCAGTTTACTTCTGAACGGTTGTATGGCACCTTAGGGGGGAGCTCAACTTTGGAATAGTATAATTTACTATTCCAACTCCAGTCCCTGCAACATTAGGGAAAGCGTTGGGCGTTAAAGTCCAACGCTGCTTTACCGAACGCATGTTGTAAATGGAATGCTTGGTTCAGACGCATTCGTTGTTCCGCCCGCGTTGCAAAGGCAACGCATTGTTCGGCGGTCGTGATATGTGCTGTTTCCCCTTCTTAACAGCTTAGTGGTTAAGTCTTTCTTGGTAACTCTTACAGTTTTAAGCTTAACTTCAGGAATATTCAAATGAGCTTAAACTAATTATTGAGGAATCAAGATTTCAAGTTGTGCAATGCTGGAGGGGGTGGAGATTCAGCCCCTATGCTTGTTTAACTTTCATAGAACAGGATGCTGACTCTATTAGCCCACGGCCCTTGGAGTAAGCTAAGCAGTGTTGTAACATTGTGCCCCACCTGTACAGCTGTTAGCATGTGTCAACATTGTGTGGTGTCACATGCACTTCTAATATCACCTCACCAGGCTATTTCTGACCCCTCTGGCTAGAAGGGCACAGGAGAGGGGGCCTTTGAAGCTGTTACCTGTGTGCAAAGGGAGGGCCGCGCGCATTGTTTACTCTTTAATTGCTGTACTCGGCCCTTGGGGAGGTAAGAATGTCACCCACATCTGACATTTCTGCCTATTTCTGGATGGTTGTGAAAAGGTTGAAAGAAGAACTATTGTCGTGCTTTCACACAAGTGAAAACATGGAATGCCTGCAGCAAATAAAAACATCAAACTTTCGTAATGGAGGAAATAAACTCATTCTTCTTATGATAACAAAACCTTGTTCTTCTATAGCGCTTTGATCTAAATTTTATGGTTTTCTAAAAAAATGGATGAATGATAGTATCAATAAGTCCATTGTGCCCAGAAACTAGCCATTAAGGGCCGGGCGAATAACACTTAAGAATCTAGAGCATAAAGCTTTAGAAGTGAATTACACCAATGCAAGGAGGTATGTAATCAGGGTTTATGTAAGGCATAGCCTAGTTTTTTACTGTAGTCTAAAACTTTGGGGTTGGGTGGCAGACCTTGTCTCTAGGTGTACTGGCGGAGCTGAATCAGGGCTGGAGTATTACGCGGCGCTGAGGGAGAGACGGATTTCGTGTGGTGACAGCTCACCTCGCAAGCAAGAGTGCTAATAGGGAGCTGTTCTCACTCCCCCGCCAGTTCGAGTTTAAAAATTTAATAAACTCGGTTCCTCTCCAAGAGCGAGGGGCTCTACTAAAGGTGACATCCCCTTTACTTCTAATTTAAAGAAGGGAGGGTGAGCACCCAGGGATCACAGTGGTGAGAGTCCTGAGGAAAGCCGGGGAATTAGTTTTAGCCGGCTGAAACATGTCGACACTTCTGCAGAGTGGAGGGGTTGGCGTCTCATCATAAGCTCCCCAACCTAGCATCCACTTTTTGTTTTAAATCTGGACAGGGTACCTAGTATTAAAAATTTTGAGAAGGACTCCCTGTTACCAGTTTTATATCACTATTTCTGCACCATTCCTCACCTGTGATCCTACACTGTATGTTGTATTGTTTTCCCCTCCCTATTGCTCCACCTCCAGCGTTGGGTTAGCGCGGAGGTGTGTTAGCAGCCCTATGATGAAGCATGACACAGCTTGCTGTGTGTGAGGGCAGTTTTATTCAATTTGGTGCATTCCCACACACTCATTCACCTTCACGCGTTGTCATTATCCCTCTTCTATTTGTGAGATTAAATTACTGAGCGGGAGGTCGAAGAGGGTTTTCTATCCTCTCACCCCTCTTTTTCTTGTGTGTTACTGGAGTATTACAAGTCAACAATGCACAGAACACATGGTCTCACTTCATGGTACTGACCCACTGATAAACCGGAAGTTATTTTTGGTTTCTACTGAATAACATGACATGGTCTTAATGTTAATCAAAATGCTATCACACCATTAATACAACCTGACAAAGTTCGAGAGCTCCAGACCTGAATGGTTTACGAGAAGCTGCATTATAGTTAAATCCAAACTTTTGTGTTAGTCATTAATGCCACCTTTCCAGGACATTTATACAACCAGGAATAATAGTCCATTCTCTTAGTGCAGCAGTCGGCTTGTGCTGATCGAAGGTATATCCTTCCAGTCTCAGGGTGGTTGCTCTTCTGGATTTGAAGGAAAGCTTTAGGCTGTGCTGGTGCTGACTCATTTTTTGGAGTAGATACAGGAAAATTCGATTTTGCCAATTGAGCAAGCCGGTTTTAGATCACAATACAGTACCTCCCATAATATTAGCCCCGTTTGTTCCTTGGTATCTAAAAATATCCACCAGGGTAAACATTTGCATTTTATTCGTATTGTTACCTAACTGGCTACTCAAATGCATTTGATCGAGTGAGCAGAGAGCACTTCTGGACAATGCTTTAGGGTTTGAAAATGTTAATTATAGCGAGAGGTATGTTTTAGTTAGGAGTAAAGCAAGCAATATAGGGTTCCATCTCATGCTCACTTTGGAAGGAAATACCATGTCCCTGTATAAGCGTTGGCCATTGTACTGCGTTACGTTTTTAGATGTTAATGTTCTTAATGCCAGTTGTACGAAATTGGGTTATAGTGATGTCATTTCTAATGTTGCAGCAATGTTATCAATGATGTCATCGAACATGTCATAAGTCATGTGATATGCAAGGTAGCTAGTGAAAGGTGAGGGCTCGGGTTATAGTTACTTTAGGGCACAAGTTGTAGTTAATAAGTCAGCAAGTTTCTCTTTACTGGGAACCAGATACTACATTGTAGCACTTGACTCTCTAAGGGTTCCGAAGTGGAGCAGTCCAAGCCCTACTCAGAGGAGGTGGTGTGAGCTTGTAACTCCAGCTCGCTGGTACGCAACAACACTCAATAACTCATTGTCCAGTCAGTGCTTATGAAAAGGAAAAACCCTTTTGTTACACCCACACTACTAACTATGACATTAATTACATATATATATATATTTCTCCTTCTTGGCGTTCTGCTCTCGAACACAGCCGGCGGCACCAGGTAAACAAACAATTGTTTCTTTTAGAAATTCATTTTATTTTCTTCTTGTTTCATGGCAAAAACACAGCCAGTTCTGTTAGAATGATCAGACCGACGCGTTTCGGCGATTTGCCTTCTACTGAGTTATATATATATATATATATATGTATATATATATATATATATAATCTACTGGCGGTCGCCAGTAGATAGTTATAGTTAGGACCTATTTTCCATAGGAAATCCGCGACATTCTATTTGAAATAACTCTTGCGTCGGTTGACGAATCTTCGCAAAATTTTCAAACTTTATGGCCCGCTCCGGTCCGCTCCTACCCTGAAAGTTTTGGGGTGATTCGTCAAGCGGGGCCGAGAAAAAGGGGGTCCCAAAACGTGTTTTCCCCATTCATTTTCCCATAGGAAACTTTAGCCACGGCTACAGCCCGAACTGCTGAACGGAATTACACCAAATTTGGCAAAGAGGTAGTTCTTGGTTCAGAAAGAACCCTTTTGTTAAATGGTGTAAATCCGTTCAGTAGTTCCTGTGAAAATCAAAAGGAAAATCACATATATATCTATGGCCGCGTCGGATTCGCGCACCCTCCCGATCACGAGCTGCATGCTAATTGGCTGTCAACACTCCAAATCAGGAAGTGTTGGCAGCCATTTTGTCCCTCGGTAGAACCGAGGGACAGAAACAAGTGTGCAAAGCGCAAAAAGGGGGCAGGGTAGAAACACCCTGACCCCCTAGGTCTGCTCAGGGGGTCCCACAAGGACCCCCTGGGCAGAAAAAAGCATTTTTTTGTTTTTTAAATCGGCAGGATGCGTCAGGGTGCGCGGATCCTGCCGAAAAAAAATCCCGCGCTTCGATGCAAATTTGCCCCCGGGTTGCCCAAGTCCCGGGGGCATGCGGGGGTGGGTTTATTGTTTATGGGGGGGCCTCTAAGGCCCCCCAAGCCCCGGGGACCGCCACCCCCGGGGCTTTTAAAAATGATGGCGGGAGGGCTGTGCGACCTCCCGCTGCCCCGGGGACCGCCACCCCCGGGGCTGTTTTTTTATTTAAAAAACCTGTGTGGGGGCTCCAGCCCCCACACGCCCGGGGACCGCCACCTCCCCGGGGCACTAAAGATTTAAATATGGGGGTCCGTTACGGACCCCAGAGCCCCGGGGACCACCACCTCCCCGGGGCTATGAACAAGTTGGGAGGGGGCCGCGCGGCCCCCTCCTGGAGCCAGTGATGGCCCTGGGGACCACCACCCCCCAGGGCCGGCTCCTGCAGTGTCCCGGGTGCCTACCCCGGGACACTGTAGTTTGCTATGACAGGACGGGAGCATCGCGGCTCCCGTCCTGTCATAGCAAACTTGGTTTGCATTTTGAAAGAGAGAGCAGGAAACCTGCTCTCTCTTTCAAAATGCAAACCCAATTGCTTTTCCACACGGGGAGCAGCATGTTAGCTGCTCCCCATGTGGAAAAGCAATGCCGGCTCCCGCAGGAGGCGGGGAGCCGGCTGGGACTGTGGGGGATTGGGGACCCCCCCACAGTCTCCAACGAGAGGCCAGGCCCCGGGGGATGGGGTCCCCGGGGCCATAAGTGGCCCGGGAGGGGGGCCACGCAGCCCCCCTCCCCAATTTAAAAAAAAAAAAAAAAAATGGCAAAGCCGGCCCCGGGGGATGGGGTCCCCGGGGCCTTAAATGGCCTGAGGAGGGGGGCCACGCAGCCCCCCTCCAAATATATATATTTTTTTTTATTAAAAAAGAGGGCATGCCCCAGGGGATGGGGTCCCCGGGGCCAATAGAGGCCCAGGGAAGGGGGGCCACGCGGCCCCCTTCCCGTTTAAAAAAAAAAAAAATGCTCAGGCCCCGGGGGATGGGGTCCCCGGGGCCAAAAGTGGCAGAGGGAAGGGGGGCCACGCAGCCCCCCTCCCATAAAAAAAAAGGAAAAAAAAACGGCATCGTGCCGGAGGCCCCGCCCCCCTCCCTGCAGCAGTGTGCAAACGCTCCCCCTGGCGCGTTTTAAGAAGGGGAAGTAATTCCCTTGAATACTGGGGGTCCCTGGGGCCAACTAGCCCACCAGGAACCTCCAGTATGCACCAGGGGCTGTGTTGCAGAGAGGTGTACAGAGGCCACGCCCCTTTATACACCTCTCTGCAACGCAGCTCTGTGGCGCTTTTGGAGGTACATGGTGGGCTAGTTCGACTCCAGGGACCCTCAGGATTCAAGGGGACTTAATCCCCCAACTTAAAACGCGCCACGGGCGTGTTTGCACAGTGGTGAAGGGAGGGGCGGGGCTTCAGGTGACATGTGTGCAAACAGGCCCCGTGGCGCATTTTAAGATGGGGAATGAAATCCCCTTCAATCCTGAGGGTCCCTGGGGCCAACTAGCCCACCAGGTACGTCCAGAAAGTGCCACAGAGCTGCGTTGCAGAGAGGTGCAAAAATGGGCGTGGCCTCTGAACACCTCTCTGCAACGCAGCCTCCTGGCGCATACTGGAGGTACAGGGTGGGCTAGTTGGACCCCAGGGACCCTCATGATTCAAGGGGACTTAATCCCCAACTTAAAACGCGTCACGGGCGCGTTTGCACAGATGTCACCTCAGGCCCCGCCCCCTCCCTTCACCATTGTGCAAATATTCCTCTAAAATCAGCCGAACTACGAATTCCGATTTACTCACCTGTTATCAGGAGAGACCTCAGTGCTGCATCTTTGAGCCCAGTACTGATCCTGAAAAGTAATTTTAACCGTACTTACCAGTAACTTGAATTTCCTTCCATAGGCTAACATTGACTGGTTTCACTTGGAAATTCTTCTAAGTGTGGAGTTTTGGAACTTTATAATATTCCTCTAAAATCAGCCGAACTACGAATTCCGATTTACTCACCTGTTATCAGGAGAGAACCCAGTGCTGCATCTTTTAGCCCAACACTGACCTTGAAAAGTAATTCTACCCGTAATTACCAGTAAATTGAATTTCCTTCCATAGGATATCATTGCCTGCTTTTTGCTGAAAAAGTTTCTAAGTGTCGATTTTTGAAACATACAAATATTCCTCTAAAATCAGCAGAACTACGAATTCCGATTTACTCACCTGTTATCAGGAGAGACCTCAGTGCTGCATCTTTGAGCCCAGTACTGATCCTGAAAAGTAATTTTAACCGTACTTACCAGTAACTTGAATTTCCTTCCATAGGCTAACATTGACTGGTTTCACTTGGAAATTCTTCTAACTGTGGAGTTTTGGAACTTTATAATATTCCTATAAAATCAGCCGAACTACGAATTCCGATTTACTCACCTGTTATCAGGGTAGAACCCAGTGCTGCATCTTTTAGCCCAGCACTGACCCTGAAAAGTAATTCTAACCGTATTTACCAGTAACTTGTATTTCCTTCCATAGGAATCCATTGTCTGGTTTTCAGCAGAAAAGTTTGTGTCGATTTTCACAAACTACAAATATTCCTTAAAAATCGCCTGTATGACTTAAACGCATTCTTTCAACTGTTTACAGGAGATGCACCAGTGCTGGATCCAAGATCCACCACTGAGTAAGAAAAAGTAACGATAACACTACTTACCTGCTAAGTGAATTTTCTCCCATAGGATAGCATTGGTGATTCTATGTGAAAAAGTTTCTAAGTGTCAACTTTTAAAATACAATAATATTCCTTAAAAATCACTACTGTAACCAAAACGCTTTTACTCAACTGTTTACAGGAGATGTCCCAGGACTGAATCTAGGATCCAGTCCTGTGGTTAGAAAAAGTAATCCATAAAGTAACTAATTGCATTTAACTTGAAATTCACATTGAGCTCAATGTTGCATTGTGTTTGAAATTGTGTTGCCCATTGCAACAACTGTAACTACTGTACTTAAAAGTGCACACACTCATCCATACAGTCACTATCACAATCACACACTCTCGCTTATAGGTATTTATATACTCCAACACACATATATACTGCCTTTCACATACGTAGTTACTCACACATGTACCACTGGGACATACATTCACTCACTAACACACTCTTACACACACTCACTCACACATCTATGTACGGAGTCACACACACCCCACCCACACAAACACTCAGGCAGCCATACAGATACTCAGAGAACCAATCAATAACCCATATAGACACTCATGTAGCTATTCGCAAATCCATGCATCCACTTACACACCAACAAACAGACGGATACAGACATTCACACAGTTTAGTCACTAACCCATGCATTCAGTAAGATACGTTTAATCACTCACTTGTAGAGTCAGTCACTCACGTACTAAATCATCCATTCAGACACTTATACACCCACTCATTCTTCAATACGCCTTTCCCTATATATATTAAACATATTTAAACTTTACAGAAACACACAGTCACTGGATGATGTCATCAGTGATGTCATTTGAGATGTCATCAGTGATGTCATCAGTGATGTCACTGACCATGTCATGAGTGATGTAATATGTGACGTCATCAGCAGTGCATTGCGGGGGCGCGAGTTATAGTTTAATGAACTAACTATAACGGGGGAATTTCACGGGTTTTGTACGAGTGCAATGTCCAACTAACTATAACTGTCCCTAAAACCTATGGTTTTTTCAGTGAATATATATATATATATATATATATATGAAAAAAGAGAGTTACCCTGGTGGCTGGCACTCACAGGTAGGTAGGTTAAAGGGCCTTGTCAGGTTAGCGATAATCAACAAAATGCCCCCATCATTCCGCTGATCCGACGCGTTTCGGGTGGGAAACCCTTCATCATGGATCTCACAGGAAACAAAGCAGCAGACAATGGGCTACATAGAAATCCGTCTTTTATTTTATTCAACAGGAAGTCTAGCTCATGTGAGCCCTACAGCATCCTGGGACTAGTAGTCCAAATTATAAATCCCAAGTGGGACGCCTGCCGCTGAGCACCTTGAAACAATTTTTTTTTAAAACAATGGGGAAACAGCCTGGAATCACCGCTTTCAACCATTCCCAAGGCAGCCTCCTGGCCACCCGTACCGCCATCCTGCCAAGTGAACACAGGGGCGGATCCGCAAGGTTCCTGCAGCGGTGCCATGCCGTGGCCGGGTCAGCCACATATTTTGAAAAGAGAGTTACCCTGGTGGCTGGCACTCACAGGTAAGCAGGTTAAAGGGCCTTGTCAGGTTAGCGATAATCAACAAAACGCCCCCATCATTCCGCTGATCCGAAGCGTTTCGGGTGGAAACCCTTCATCATGGATCTCACAGGAAACAAAGCAGCAGACAATGGGCTACATAGAAATCCGTCTTTTATTTTATTCAACAGGAAGTCTAGCTCATGTGAGCCCTACAGCGTCCTGGGACTAGTAGTCCAAATTATAAATCCCAAGTGGGACGCCTGCCGCTGAGCACCTTGAAACAAGTTTTTTTTAAAACAATGGGGAAACAGCCTGGAATCACCGCTTTCAACCATTCCCAAGGCAGCCTCCTGGCCACCCGTACCGCCATCCTGCCAAGTGAACACAGGGGCGGATCCGCAAGGTTCCTGCAGCGGTGCCATGCCGTGGCCGGGTCAGCCACATATTTTTGAAAAAAGAGAGTTACCCTGGTGGCTGGCACTCACAGGTAGGTAGGTTAAAGGGCCTTGTCAGGTTAGCGATAATCAACAAAACGCCCCCATCATTCCGCTGATCCGACGCGTTTCGGGTGGGAAACCCTTCATCATGGATCTCACAGGAATCAAAGCAGCAGACAATGGGCTACATAGAAATCCGTCTTTTATTTTATTCAACAGGAAGTCTAGCTCATGTGAGCCCTACAGCATCCTGGGACTAGTAGTCCAAATTATAAATCCCAAGTGGGACGCCTGCCGCTGAGCACCTTGAAACAAGTTTTTTTAAAAACAACGGGGAAACAGCCTGGAATCATCGCTTTCAACCATTCCCAAGGCAGCCTCCTGGCCACCCGTACCGCCATCCTGCCAAGTGAACACAGGGGCGGATCCGCAAGGTTCCTGCAGCGGTGCCATGCCGTGGCCGGGTCAGCCACATATTTTTGAAAAAGAGTTACCCTGGTGGCTGGCACTCACAGGTAGGTAGGTTAAAGGGCCTTGTCAGGTTAGCGATAATCAACAAAACGCCCCCATCATTCCGCTCATCCGACGCGTTTCAGGTGGGAAACCCTTCATCATGGATCTCACAGGAAACAAAGCAGCAGACAATGGGCTACATAGAAATCCGTCTTTTATTTTATTCAACAGGAAGTCTAGCTCATGTGAGCCCTACAGCATCCTGGGACTAGTAGTCCAAATTATAAATCCCAAGTGGGACGCCTGCCGCTGAGCACCTTGAAACAAGTTTTTTTTAAAACAATGGGGAAACAGCCTGGAATCATCGCTTTCAACCATTCCCAAGGCAGCCTCCTGGCCACCCGTACCGCCATCCTGCCAAGTGAACACAGGGGCGGATCCGCAAGGTTCCTGCAGCGGTGCCATGCCGTGGCCGGGTCAGCCACATATTTTTGAAAAAAGAGAGTTACCCTGGTGGCTGGCACTCACAGGTAAGCAGGTTAAAGGGCCTTGTCAGGTTAGCGATAATCAACAAAACGCCCCCATCATTCCGCTGATCCGAAGCGTTTCGGGTGGGAAACCCTTCATCATGGATCTCACAGGAAACAAAGCAGCAGACAATGGGCTACATAGAAATCCGTCTTTTATTTTATTCAACAGGAAGTCTAGCTCATGTGAGCCCTACAGCGTCCTGGGACTAGTAGTCCAAATTATAAATCCCAAGTGGGACGCCTGCCGCTGAGCACCTTGAAACAAGTTTTTTTTAAAACAATGGGGAAACAGCCTGGAATCACCGCTTTCAACCATTCCCAAGGCAGCCTCCTGGCCACCCGTACCGCCATCCTGCCAAGTGAACACAGGGGCGGATCCGCAAGGTTCCTGCAGCGGTGCCATGCCGTGGCCGGGTCAGCCACATATTTTTGAAAAAGAGAGTTACCCTGGTGGCTGGCACTCACAGGTAGGTAGGTTAAAGGGCCTTGTCAGGTTAGCGATAATCAACAAAACGCCCCATCATTCCGCTGATCCGACGCGTTTCGGGTGGGAAACCCTTCATCATGGATCTCACAGGAATCAAAGCAGCAGACAATGGGCTACATAGAAATCCGTCTTTTATTTTATTCAACAGGAAGTCTAGCTCATGTGAGCCCTACAGCATCCTGGGACTAGTAGTCCAAATTATAAATCCCAAGTGGGACGCCTGCCGCTGAGCACCTTGAAACAAGTTTTTAAAAAAACAACGGGGAAACAGCCTGGAATCATCGCTTTCAACCATTCCCAAGGCAGCCTCCTGGCCACCCGTACCGCCATCCTGCCAAGTGAACACAGGGGCGGATCCGCAAGGTTCCTGCAGCGGTGCCATGCCGTGGCCGGGTCAGCCACATATTTTTGAAAAAGAGTTACCCTGGTGGCTGGCACTCACAGGTAGGTAGGTTAAAGGGCCTTGTCAGGTTAGCGATAATCAACAAAACGCCCCCATCATTCCGCTCATCCGACGCGTTTCAGGTGGGAAACCCTTCATCATGGATCTCACAGGAAACAAAGCAGCAGACAATGGGCTACATAGAAATCCGTCTTTTATTTTATTCAACAGGAAGTCTAGCTCATGTGAGCCCTACAGCATCCTGGGACTAGTAGTCCAAATTATAAATCCCAAGTGGGACGCCTGCCGCTGAGCACCTTGAAACAAGTTTTTTTAAAACAATGGGGAAACAGCCTGGAATCACCGCTTTCAACCATTCCCAAGGCAGCCTCCTGGCCACCCGTACCGCCATCCTGCCAAGTGAACACAGGGGCGGATCCGCAAGGTTCCTGCAGCGGTGCCATGCCGTGGCCGGGTCAGCCACATATTTTTGAAAAAAGAGTTACCCTGGTGGCTGGCACTCACAGGTAGGTAGGTTAAAGGGCCTTGTCAGGTTAGCGATAATCAACAAAACGCCCCCATCATTCCGCTGATCCGACGCATTTCGGGTGGGAAACCCTTCATCATGGATCTCACAGGGAACAAAGCAGCAGACAATGGGCTACATAGAAATCCGTCTTTTATTTTAGTCAACAGGAAGTCTAGCTCATGTGAGCCCTACAGCATCCTGGGACTAGTAGTCCAAATTATAAATCCCAAGTGGGACGCCTGCCGCTGAGCACCTTGAAACAAGTTTTTTAAAAAAACAATGGGGAAACAGCCTGGAATCACCGCTTTCAACCATTCCCAAGGCAGCCTCCTGGCCACCCGTACCGCCATCCTGCCAAGTGAACACAGGGGCGGATCCGCAAGGTTCCTGTAGCGGTGCCATGCCGTGGCCGGGTCAGCCACATATTTTTGAAAAAAGAGAGTTACCCTGGTGGCTGGCACTCACAGGTAGGTAGGTTAAAGGGCCTTGTCAGGTTAGCGATAATCAACAAAACGCTAATGAATTCTCCAAGGGGGACTACGTGTCCCAACATGCATTGTACTAGACTTAAACACTGCGTGACCCACTGGGGGTCGTGTGCATGTTTTATAAAGAACCGATTGGAGGCATCTGTGTGTACTCAAGCTGTCCTGAAGAAAAGGCTGTTGCCTTGAAACGCGTCGACACAGAATACTTACCCCAAATGAAGACGCTGGCTCTCTGTGTTAATAAAGTTTCGGCTTTGCAGCTGCTGTCGAGTGCGCCTTCGTGCTTTCGGGCCATTGTTGTACTATATATATATATATATATATATATATATATATATATATATATATATATATATATATATATATATATATATATATATATATATATATAGATATAGATAGATAGATAGATAGATAGATAGATAGATAGATAGATAGATAGATATTCAGGTAGATGAAAACACGTTCGGTGACACCCTCATGACAGATAACACCCCTGGTGATTCTGAACTTTATAAATACAAAGCCTACCACCTATATTAGATACAATATAAGAAGGCATCTTTATAAAAAAGGCAGGCCTACTGGCTTTGTAAGGGGGTCACCAAAGAAGTAAAAGCAGCAACATGTTCTGATTCAACATTGCAACAGTGAGCTATTGCCCAGAGCCACATGATGCTGAGCTGATCTGCTTCCGGCGCTGGGGATCGAACTGTGAGCCCCACGCTCCGGAGTCAGCCGCCCTGGCCGCTGCGCCATCATCTTATTGTGTTTGCTATGTTCGCCCTAAGTTGGCAGGGTATGCCCAGACGTGGGTCCCTTGCTCACTTTGCAACTTGATTCAAGCTAACCGGGCTGAGGGGTGATACCCGGAAACTGGTCCCAGGATGCTTGTTTCTGGTCCAGGGAGGACCTGGCTTGGCAGTTCGGGCTGAACTGTTCCCATGAGGAGCAGGGTCAAGACTGATTTGCGTATGGCTGGGTCCAAACTGGAGTGGCTTAGTGAGCAGAAGAACGATGATGGATTCAACCCAGATCTGTGACTGGCGGTGAGTGTCCGAAAAGTTTCAGGACTCCGTCCATCATCTTATTGTGTTTGCACAGAATATAAGACTGTCATAGATTGTGGAATCAAAATTAGGGCTATGATAGCATTCTGACATCACTAGTTCCAACTCAAATACTTTTGAGGTGAATCTAAATCTCCAGTTGACTTCTCTAATACAAAAAAGAACTATTATAAACAAACTATTGCCACAGTCAAGGGCAACTACTGCTTCACAAACATATTGAAGGCAAACAGTCAAGCAAGCATTGGCTGTCAGCCTTTTGGCTTTGTCATTGCTTGTTTTATTTTCAAGGTTTTTATAAGAACTGTATTGCTGGGGGAGCTGTCAACCCTCAATAAAAATAAAACATTTGCTAAAATCAAAAGAAATTTTGCCTCAAAAAGCGCACGCTGCCATAGTAGTCCCTGGCACTGAAGGGAACTACTTTGTGTACGGATGTGCTCTTTGTGATGTGAAAGGGTAAAATGATGTCACTCACAGTGAAGTTAGCCAATGGCTGAAGTAGGGTGAACCGATGCCCCAAGCTGTATTGTTTAGAGGGTAGAAGAAAAATGTGAATGACACATCAACAGACCCATGGATGAAGAGGCCTGGCCAAAAGGCCACTATAATTAAGTATATTGTAAATATACGTTTTGTAAAATCAAAAAGGTCTTGGTAATGGCAGCCCTAAAAAGGTACTATTCAAGTGGTAAACACTGTGAAAGACACCTTTCCCTCTCTTCAGTGATGTCTACAGAAGTGTACTGGCATCAAAGAATACTTGACAAAGGAGTCAACCGAGACACCACTGACACCTCCACCACACCATATGCAACTATCATCACCTTCTCATTCACAAGAATTGTACGATCCTCTCTAAATACCCAATCTTCACTTTGAATCGCTCTTTATCATCCCATGAAAAGTCTACTCTTCCTAGGAAAGGTCCTGCAAAGGGCAGTTGCTACCGTCCAAGTGTTAGACGATGCTCTCCAGATCAATGACATTAGGGGCGCTTGCCTTTTATGGTTTCTGGACCTATCTACAGGCTTTTGCGGTGTGTCTCACATGGTACTACATGAAAAAATCCACTCTCAAGCAGAAAAGTAATTGTTCCAATGGATCCATTCGAACAGACACCTCTGTCCATCAAAGCACTATTCTTCAGAACTCATCACTGGCAACCATGAGGCATTCTTTCAACAGAGCTACCAGCAGTGTTACTCGGTTAAGATATGCCCCTTCACAAAATTGTTGACAACACTCGGTTGCACCTTGCAGTGTTGCCAGGCATTGATATCAATAAACCTCGATCTTATCAGGATATCATCCAGACACGGATGTCCCCCGTATATCTCAGACCAAGTTTGTTCTCAACAGTGGCTGCACCAAGTTTGTCCTCAACAGTGGTTGCACCAAGTTTGTTCTCAACAGTGGTTGCACATGCCAAGCTTAAGCCCATGGTTGGCTCAGTCACACGGACTCCAAACGTTGCTGCCCACTGCACTCTTCTGGCTTCAAGTATCTAAGATTCCAGATCACCTCTGCATTGTTCTTCAAGGTCCATGCAAAGGACAAGACCAGCCATCATGGGTCCAGTATAGAAGTTCAAGTCATCCCTCCCTCCAGATAACTTCTCATCAATCATACAATCAGATGCTAGACCTCCTGGCCAGCCTCTTAGTCACCACCCCTTAAAATTAAAGACTACGCCTTATGAAGCAGATTGGGTAATCACAAATTGGGGGAAATCCAACCATGTGGCCACTGTTGTGGCTCACTCTTCTGACACAAATCCAGTGCAGTCCTGTGTGAATTACAACACGTTTGATTACCTTTCTAATATAAACTCTCTGGTAGCACCTTCAAAACTCCTGATCTTCCGAGCTTGAATTTCCAAAGACCCCGAAGAACGCCTACAGGAACTGGCCTGCCGCTGATGTGCGCCACGACGCTGAAACAACCTTTTCATACTTCTCGGGCTCACTCTGCATCAATTACTTTTCGTTAATGGCACTGTCTTACTCTTACCCAAGGACGTATCTCTCTTCCCCCTCTTTCCACCTGCCACACACCAGTCGTAAATGGTTTCACCAGTTCTTTTTGTGAACATTCCGGTGTTGTCAAAGCTTTTAATGGCGGTAAAAAAAATAAGCGGTTATGGGGTGAGAGCAATGATAGTATAAACCAGGAGTGAGCACTGAAATCCCCAAGGATATGCAATGGACGTTATGTTCCCTTCTCCCCTTCTGTTCTCTCTCCTGGCCCCTCCTTCGCTCTGCTTCTCCCTTCAGCTCAGGTGATTTGTAGCACTGTGAAGTAACTAAGGACAGCATCAGGCGTTAGCTACACAAGACAGCCTTCACTTCCTTCTTAGGTCTCGGCCTGGCGTTTGGAGCGCGCATGCGCTCCTCGCCTGCGAGAGCTATAGTAAAGAGTATGAAGAAGGGGACTTTAATCCACGCCCCTGTGTCTCGACCGTTTGCAATTGGCTTAAGTCATGATTAATGTTTTTTCCGTGCTTTTGGTTTGCTGGCTGTCACTTTTGTTGACGCCCTTGCAGTTTTGTGATGCCGCCCATCGTGACAAGCACATCTGTTTTCACTCAGGCCATGTGACAGCCTGCAAACCAAAAGCACGGAAAAACATTAATCACGACCTAAGCCAATTCTAACAAGTGGCTGAATGAAAACATATCGCAAGCGTTTTTTTCTCTTTGTGCTTCACAGCCCTCATGAAGAATTTTCTTATCTGCTTGTTACATAAACAAGCAGATAAGAAAAGTCTTCACAACAGCCATGAAGCAGACGAGCCATGGCGCACAGGCATTCCGAGGGCGCCTGTTCCCAGCACTCCAAACAAGCATTTGCAATGCAATAGGTCTCGCATTTGCGAGAGTTTAAGCTATTGGCATTGTAAATGACAATGCCTTTATTTATGTTTTAAAAACCAACACGTAAATAAAGGCATTGCCATTTACAATGCCAATAGCTCAAACTCTCACAACTGCGAGACCTATTGCATTGCAAATGCTTATCTTAGACATCCGCAGCTCCTCAAAATGATCTTTACCAATGTTTCTGTCGTCTTCCTGTTAGAAGAATGTGACCCTTATATAATGCTACTATACAGTACAGGCTAATGTCGCGCTGCCTAAGGCCTTGTTCTCGCTTAAGAAAACTTCACACTACTGGTTTAAGTCCCCTTCGTCGTGGCTCAACAGACGTTTAATGTGATTGAATTACACCCCGGCAAGAAGGGCTGGGGAGGTGCAGATGGCTCGGGCCTTTAAAGATAGTGCTGCGTTTCCAGAAAACCAGTAGTGGTAACGGAGCTCTAATCTCGGCTTCAATTGTGTGATCCTGGGCAAAGCGCTGCAGGCGCTGACATTTTACTGCAGCTGCTGACATTTTACTGCAGCTAAACAAACCTATCACATTTCCAGTGAAGCTGCCAGGGGGCCTTTAATAATAAGGCGCTGTGTAAGGAGAGGTGGGGGCCAGAGATGAGTGCGCGCGCCCGTTAGGGCACGGCAGCCGCTTGGGCCTCTCTAGAACAGCGCTGAGGGCCCCACGAACTTTGTTTGGAAGGTCATAAGCACGAGGGGGTTCTCCCGTTTCAACACTCTTTGCGAATACCGTGCCTGCTTGTGGGTAACTCGATGGGTTCGGTGCGTGCTGGAAGCCGGTATTCTCAAACTGTGACTCGAGAAATATAGAGGCCTAACCACCACCAATGAAATGCTGAAATTGGCTCAGCCAGTCAGGAAGCATTATCTACACCCTCAGGCTGGGAAGAAAGAGGGGGGGGGTTCACATAAGGCCCTGTCTGCTCCATTATCGGTCAGCACTAAATACACCGTGAGTGGCTGCTGATTGAATTACACCCAGCAGGAAGGGCTGGGGATGCTGATTGAATTACACCCGGCAGGAAGGGCTGGGGAGGTGTGCGCGGGGAGCTCTGCGCGGGGAGCTCTAAGGAGAGAGCACGAGTGCAAGGCAGGCACACCTCTCGGCAGCATGTTCTAGAAGTCTTTCTTATATATCCAGGGGGCCTTTAATAATAAGGCGCTGTGTAAGGAGAGGTGGGGGCCAGAGATGAGTGCACGCGCCCGTCAGGGCACGGCAGCCGCGTTGGCCTCTCTAGAACAGCGCCGAGGGCCCCACGAACTTTGTTTGGAAGGTCATAGGCACGAGGGGGTTCTCCCGTTTCAACCCTCTTTGCGAATACCGTGCCTGCTTGTGGGTAACTCGGTGGGTTAGGTGCGTGCTGGAAACATCCACACGTTACAAGTTCAGACCATGACTAGCCTTGCATCCTTCCAAAGCCGGTATTCTCAAACTGTGACTCGAGAAATATAGAGGCCTAACCACCACCAATGAAATGCTGAAATTGGCTCAGCCAGTCAGGAAGCATTATCTACACCCTCAGGCTGGGAAGAAAGAGGGGGGTTCACATAAGGCCCTGTCTGCTCCATTATCGGTCTCTCTACTGATATTACAGTCCAGAGCTCTGGTTACCTAGGATAATTCGGTAGGCTACCTCGGAGGGTCAAGCGCCTGCTGCGAGTTAGCCTGCCACCCTCACAGGATGATTAAAAGGAACACCGCTCGCGAACCTAAAGCCAATTCCTTTTCTGTGGTGAGCAGTGTGAACAGTTCATGTTACCGTGAACAAGAATGCACGTGGCAATAGGAATCGCCCTCATCCCTGATTAATGTTCATCTAGTAAAAGTACTAGATTCTCAGACTTTAGCTCAACGGCCGGCCCAGTGCGTCACTGTCTTATTTCCTGCACACTTCGGGGTACAGGACCACCTTTTGGTGAAACTGAATCTTTAGACTTCCGGTTAACACAACTTGCCTGTGAAAGAGTGGAAAAATGCTCGGGCCTTTAAAGATAGCGCTGCGTTTCCAGAGAACCAGTGGTGGTAACGGAGCTCTAATCTCGGCTTCAAATGTGTGATCTTGGGCAAATTGCAGCATTTTTTTGTAAATGACAATGCCTTTTATTTATGTTTTAAAAACCAACACGTAAATAAAAGGCATTGCCATTTACAATGCCAATAGCTCAAACTCTCACAACTGCGAGACCTATTGCATTGCAAATGCTTGTTAGGTTTTGCTTGCAAAACGCTTGCGCTGTGCTTGTGAAATCTCTTGTAATTAAAAAAAAATCTTAAAAGGGACTTACAGCCAACCTTACTTTCCATTTGTTCGTCTGCTTGCCACTCTGTTTTCCTTGCTTTCTGTTGGTTGTAGCATGCTATTTCCTGTTGGGTGCGAGTTTATTTCGAGTATTTAATTTATCTGTGGAGCCTGGACCAAGTACTTTCTTTGGACTTTTCATCTCCGTATTTTCTTTCATGGATCTACGTCGCCTAGCGTTTTTGGCGACTGAATGTCATTTATGCAACTATGCTTACGATTTGGATTCTTTAGAACATTGCGTTTCTTTGCTGATTGTAGCTGTGTACTTGAAGGTTTATCGACGCAAACACACTCACAGATTTCATGATTTAACTTTACAATTTTTTAGTCCCCAACTTTACCCGTGCCCACTCTTTGCTACTTGAGTAGAAAAGGGGATACGGCAGCCCAGCTTCGCTGGAGGTACATGCTTAAAGTGTGAAAATAGAGGAGCACATCTTGTTTCCGTGAGTGCAACCACATAGCCGATTTACTTATTTCTTGTTTTATATTGCACCAACTTCACCCAACCAGATTTCAGAGCGCTGTTTCTAAGGGTGGCGAGAAAACATCAGCATTCTGTTCTTTATTCCCCTGTCCTTCTGTACTCATTTGCTGCTCATGCCGGCACCACTTCTCCTGTAAGGCTGATCCGTGCATACACCATCCTTCTGTGAATAGAGGGTGCTCCAATGTTAAACCCCCATCACCCCTCCCGCCGCCGAGCACTCTCCTTTCATGGCCCCTCTCACTAGCAGTCCTCTGCCCCTGAGGCAAGCACCCCTCTAGGAGTGTGCCTGCCTTTCACACCCTCCCCCTCTACCAGTGCGCAGGTCAGGAAATAGCCAGTTCATTAAATAAGCTATAGTCAGTGCTTAATTTGAGATGGTGGTTTCCAGTGCTCGGTAGCGGCACTTAATTGTCAACACAGGGACTTATGACAGCTGCCACATGGTGGCGCTGTTTGTGCAATGAAAAGATGAGCAGAAACACAGTTGTTTATTAATTCAATATACATTAAAACAACTTATACCAGCCACCCAAGTCATTCTTATAGCTTTGGGGTCCTCAAACAGTCTCAAATGTCACATGTGTAGCAGTGTGATGCTTAGTAGTTGTGTTGTTATTGTCATTGGCAGCGCTGGCAGTGGCAATGAGTAGTGCAAGCTGTGGTGACCTCCACACGAGGGCCCTGGCACTTATTCTTTTACAAATTAAGCACAGCACTTCTATAGTTTAGTCTGTGTGTGCGTATTCCATGCAACCTTGACAATGTTGGCCTGACTTACCATGCCAATAGCCTGTGTGGTATAGCACGGTACAGATGTTCTGCTTCTGTTTCTGTCTAGGGGTTGTGGAGGCGGGGCAGATGAGATCAAACTTTTCAGGACTGGTTAAAACGTTTCGACCTTTGTTGGGGAAAGAAACGATCTTGGCACAATGTTTGCACGCGTTTTCATTCGAGAACCAACAATATTACTCATTTGGCCTTCCTCCCTCCTATACCTTTTTCTCTCTTTCGCTTTTTAGTTACAACCTTTTTGTTTTTAAGTTACGATTCTTTTATTTGGACCATTGTAAAAAAAAAAACATGTTAAATAACATGTTATTGGCGCACCTTAATGTGCTTTTTAATGGACTTTTTTGGGGATGAAAACCTTTGCTGGGTGCTCCAGGACTCAAAGCTGTGTGACCTGCTTTACGAAAACAAATCTCAGCCATTGGAATATTAGTTCGCTGAGCTACCTTGCTAAGATTTCACCCTGGGCACTCACAGTTTACACACAAATCGCCGCACTAGTTCAATTAACCCAGTGAACTACCTCACTCCAATGCAAACATGGGGATGCAGCTTACTCCTTTTTCCACTAAGTCAGAAACTTTAAATCACTGAACTATATTCACAGATCTCCTTCAGGAGAGGACGCTCCTTGGTCATTGGCTGCTCTCCATGCTGAGCCCGGCCTCTCTCTCCATTAGAAGGGAGCAAGAATTTGCATGCTCCCGGCGGGGCACTGATGGAGTTGCCTCCTTCTCTAAGACAAGCATTGGCAAAGCCAATACGTTTTGCCTATGCAAAACCTATTGGCTTTGTCAGTGTTTCTTTACATGCTGCACAACAGTTGAGCTGCTGTGTAACTTGGCTTGAAGTTATTAAAAAAAATGCTATGACGCGGCCAGCATTGTCCACATCATAGTGCTATTTTTTTTGTTTTTTCTTTAAGCCATGTTGCACAGCAGCTCAACTGCTGTGTAGCATGTGAAAAACATTGACAAAGCCAATAGAATAGACAGAGGTGAAACCTACTGGCTTTGCCAATGCTTGTTCAAGCCTTCCAATTCCCTCTCTGCCCATTCTCTCCTTCTTCTACCATTAGCACTTTGAAGCAGTGACCGTGGCTTTAAGTGCTGCACAAATGACCCGCGTGTCATAACATACTGTTCCATCTTCTCTCTCATCTAAACCTGCCTTGCTCCTCTCCTGTGCCATGCGCTCCCCTCCGCCCCCTCCTTTTCTCTCCTATACCCTGCATCGCTTTGAAACACTTTAAAAGCGACCTCAAGATCCGCTGCAGTCTGCGGATGTAAAGACGGAAGCCCTGCTTTAGAACTGGGCATTTAAATGCTGAAGAGTTGTCCTAGTTTATAACATGATACGAATTGTTCAACATGGAAGCCCAGAATATTTGTTGTCTGATGTGTATTTCACCTATTGATCACCAATATCTGATCATAGGACTTTATAGTTCGGGGAACATGTCAGTTAAAATATAAAATTTTAAACTAACAAAACCACTGAAATTCACCAGTTATAGTTATCTCAAGTAACAGTATCATGCCCTAAAGTTGCTATAACTCACGCCCCCGCCATGCACAGTGTTGTCATCGATGATGTAATTTCTGATGTTGCAGAGCAGTTATCAATGATGTCGTAGAACATGCCATGAGTCATATAATATGCGAGATAACTAGTGCATGGCAAGGGCACATGTTATTACTTGGGATAACTATAACGGGTGAATTTCATCTGTTTTGTTAGTGTAAAAACATTATGTTTTAAATGACATTCTCACCTTACTATAACATCCCTTTAACCTTTCTGTTTTTTGAGTGAATTTCTAAGGTTTTTGGAAAGTTAAGTGATTCCCAACTATGAAGTAACTTTAACCTTTGGCGCCACCAGGGACTGGACCTTGGTTTTGGGCCCCAGCAAACTCTAAAGTTAGTATGCATGGGGGAATATATGATGCTACTTAGCATGCTATTATTACGCATGCTTTTAGTGCGATGTTTTTACATCGCAACTACCATTACTTTGCATATTTTTAGTGCGCATACCATTACTACGCAAATACATATAGAATATAATATTTAGCTTTTACTGCGATTATAATTACATCGCAAACCATTACTACGCAAACAACGACAATTTTTAATATTTTATAATAAAGAAACCTAACCCCTGGCACGGGATTGCGGGGAAATAGGGGTTTTGGGTGGGGGAGTACAATCACTGTTTTAGGCAGTACAACAAGTGTTTCGGGCACACGCAGCACTAATTTTCAAAGTAGACCCGAGAGACATCTACTGGCACACTATGAGATAAAGCGTCTATTCTTCACAGTGAATTGTCCGTCTTCGAGTTAAGCACTTTCACGTAAATGCCAGTTCAGCTGTGCGATAGTCAGACTTACTTATGATTTAAAGTATTGTCTTCTCAACTTCACACAGAGAGAGGTACAGCAATTCCATTCAACGACCATAGTCAAGTGCACAATAACTGAATCGCTGCACTCTGTGTAAAGTACGGAATCCCGTCTCACAGCTGCGTGCCGCGCCCTGAGCCTTCAAGCACAACTGTCTCCCAATCATTCTACTAAAATATACCACAACACAATAATGCCCTATGCACTCTCATGTACACCAAGTCACTTATATGCCCTTTACTTACAACACGTTGACAATGCAAAAGCAGTACTTTCAGCCCTGTATTCGGATGCCACAAGAGAAGTACGAGGTAAAACAAAGATGTATCAGGGGTACAAAGCATTAATATAGTTACTCTGCACTAACATCTTCAACACTACCGTGACTGCCAGCGGGGGTGTGAAAGACCGTTCAAGAACGCACATTGCGCTTCAAGTTTATTTATGAAACATATCACAAGGAGTAGAAAATCATGCCTGCTAACAAACACAGGCTCATGTCCTGTGTATGACAGGCACTGAAACTGTCACGATGCGGTCAAGGATACTAGATGCTCCTGTACATCACAGCAGCTTCCGTTCGTGCTATTACTTATCGAGCAGCCCCCATACCCCTGCCCAAACCCCACTCCCGGATTTGCTAGACGCTTTTTAATGCTCCTACCGGTTCCGAGAAGAATTACATCAAAGTCTGAGGGGTGACTCTCCGTCATCTTGGTACAGTTGGATGGAAGTGTAATTGATTACGGAAGTGACAGGGAATTTCTGTTCGTGTGGCTGAGTGCGCGAATGGAGTTGTAGTTTTTACTACAATCCTAATTATTGGTGCCGCTCCCTTTTGAAAAAGAACTTTAAGCTCATCTCTAGTGTTAAGTGTGAATGGTATACTTTGTAGAACTCGGCGTTTAACTGCTTCGCGCTCAATGGTATGGAGGTTTCCGTGTCCCAACTCGCATTTGACAATATGTTGAAAATGAACATTGCAAAGTAAAATAATGCGTTGTAAACGCTTTTGCGAAGTAAAAGCATGCTATGTAGCAGCATGCGTAGTAATGGAAATTGCGAACTAAAAAATGTGTAGTAAAAGCCCATTGAAGTAATGCCCGCGTAGTAACGGTGCATTACCTGCATGGGGATCACGAGGAACAATTTAAAAGCATGCAAAATTCTAAGCATCACCCACTGGAGGGTATTTATTGCGGGACTGAGAACGAACTACAGGAACCATAATGCTTGAATGAAAGTCTATAGTGGCGCCCACCAGGGGGCAAACACCTTAAAAAGCAGCAATTTGGTTTCGTTCGTTTTTGCAGCCTCTTGGATGCTCCTGGCTCCCCCTTTGAAAAAGGTCTGAGAGACCGAAATGCATCAGGGATTAAGAAACGCCAGCGCTTTTGAAAAATGCAATAAAATCTGCCTGTTTCATCGAGATGTGTGCGGCTCATTCCTTCTCGCTGAGAGGGGTTTTCTTCATATATATATATCCAGTAGGTAGTTATAGTTAGGGCCATGTTTTCATAGGAAAAGCATTTTTGACTTGCCTATATCTTTGGCGTTGTTTGACGAATCTTCACAAAATGTTCCCAAAAAAGTGCCCTAGTGATTCTTGTCCTGCATGGAAAGTTTCAGAGCGATCCATACAGCGGGGTCCGAGAAGAAGGGGGGGTGGTCAAAATATGTGTGTTTCCCCTGTTAATTCCCATAGGACCTTTAGACACGGCTACAGCCCGAATTGCTGAACGGAATTACACCAAATTTGGCAGAAAGGTAGATATTGGTCCTGGGAAGTGTCTTTTGTGATTTGGTGTAAATCTGTTCTGTTGTTTTGGAAATATTAAGGAAAATCCCAATTTGTATATATAGGGATGCGGATCCTCCCCATGCTCAAATTTGATTGGCTGCCAACACTTCAAACCAGGAAGTGTTGGCAGCCATTTTGGGGCTCAAGCCAAGTCTCAGATAAAATGTTTAAAAAAAAAAGAAAAGGAGGCATGGTAGAAATACCCTGACCCCCTAAGCCTCTTGGGGGAGACCCACAAGGGTAAAAAAGCATTTTTTTTAAAATGTTGTCAGGAGTCGCACTTGATCCGTGGCTCCCGCCGAACATTTAAAAAAAAAACAAAGCGTGGTCTCCCGCGCTTCATTAGTAATCGGCCCCGGTGTGGGCCAGGTCCCAGGGGCATTTTGATCATAAAGGAGGTGGGACGCATGGGTCCCCCCTCCTGGGGATTATTAATGGCCTGGGGATCACCATTGTGAGAAGTTGGCCTGGTATATGCTGTTCACTAATTAAAGTGGACACCTTGCACCAGGGCAAATCGACTCTTATGGTAGATAGGTTTAAGACAACCTTTTAAAGAAAGCTATCCTAGTGGTAGCTGTGGAGAGCAGCCTTCAGGCTAAGTCTCGGAGGAATGTAAAGCAGCTTGTTTTACCATATAATCTCTTGAATCACCAAATGAAAAGACACCACACAGGTATATATATCAAATATATATGTATTTATTTCTAAATAACTCTCTACTAATCTCTTTATGAGATTAGAAGACAAACATATGCACAAATCAACGTTTCACAATAAGTTAAGCACAAAATATGGCTGGGGCCCTAGGGGCGTACCAGACCATATACTAAGTAAGAGACTTAGAAACAACGACTTGCAGGGAGACAAGGCCTAGGGCCTTCAGAAGTGCAGGGGCCTCACGAAACCACCCAAGGCAGGTAAGTAAAGGACCCACGGGGGACGCGTGCAGTGTGGATACACAGGCGCGGATCGCCGTTAACTTCAATGGGGCAAGTCGCGGTTGGAAATAAAGAGTTTTAGGATACTTCGGGAGAACCTACAAGCAAGTCACTTACAGGGTAAGTAGTTCTAGGGCCCACACCCACAGGAGCACCGTAGTGCTGGAGTTACCTCACCCAGGGAAGCCGGGTGCACAGGTGTCCTTTGGTGTCGGGTCGCGGCGTCGTTTTCAATGGCGAACAAAGAAGACTTGCTGCTTGCGGGAGCTGAAGAAGTGTCCGGTGGAATCCAAGCCTGGATTCTGAAGAAGGATGACCTGAAAGCAGAGGGGACAGTGTTCAAAGTCACTTGGCAGTGACCCGGGGCAAGGAAGATGGATGCCCACCGTCGTCGGTCGCTTCAGGTCGGTTGCAGGTGCCTTGACTCTTCAGCCACGTGGTCCAGGAGGCGTCGACGATGACCAGGAGCTGGATTCGGTGTGTCCCTCGACGTCTGCAGCTGACTGCGGTGTCGGCAACTCGATCGGAGCCAACAAGCCTTGGCAGCCGCAAGTCTTGGGGAGATGAAGAAAAGTCGATGGCGCAGACCAGCAAGGTCTGAGGGACTCACCCAGCGAGGGTAAGTCAGGGCAGGCCTGGAGCAACCAGGGGAGCCCTTTGGTTTCTTTAAGAAGTCTTCTGGGGACCCACAAGCCAGCGGGCAAGGGATTGCGAAGACACCTCGGGCGGAATCACTCAACAGGGGCCCACGGTCACTCGGGACGGTGTAGGCCTCTGATCTTTGGAGGGTTTCCTGTTGGAGGTCGGGACCACACGTGGTCCAAAGCACAGGTTCGTAGAACGTTGTGAAGGGGTTGCACTCGACAATAGTGCACGGTACCCAGGGGTCGCGGTTCCTCGTTACTCGTGGGGTCCACTTGCCTCAGCTTCGCTGGGGACTCACGATGGCCTGGGAGAGGTCAGGAAATCCACTTCTTGGGCTGCAGGGACTTCGGACTCCGGCGGGAGCGGCGTAGTTTGCGACTGTCGTTGTCGTTTTTGGTGCCTGCCAAGCAGGGGAGTCACTCCTTGACTCCAAGGGAGATTCTTCTGTCTTCCAAAGGTAGTGGAACGTCGAAGGGCCAGGATTCTTCTGTAGAGCGTCGTCCAGGGGTTATCTGCTTTGCAATGGCAAGGTTCCCCTCTTATACTAAAAAGAGGGGAAGGACTAGCTCTATGACCCCACCTATGGGAGGGTCAAGGGAGGGGGTGGCTACACCCACTTCCCTTTGTCCAGTTTCGCGCCAGAGCAGGGGCAGGTAGCCCCTGAGCTGGTTTGAACTGGCATATGCACAGAGGAGCCTTCTGCTCCCCCAGTGCAGGACTTCAAAGCACTCTAAGAGTGCACCCACCCAGCCCCAATACACTAAACCCTGTCTGGGAGGTGGTTACACCTCCCTGTGACAGGATGCCTATTGTTGGGCTTCCTCCACTGTGAGTTTCGGTCATCAGCAGGAGGGCAGCCCAGTGTCTGTGACTGGTGGCATCCATTTTGTGATGCCAGGGCTCTTTAGGATTCTACCGCGTTTCCACAGCAGGTACATGTCTTATCCTCTAGAAGGGTGGAATGCTACCCCCGCCGCCAAGATTGGCGGGGGGTAGTATTCCAAGATGTTTGACACCAAACACGACATGTTTTGATGCAGCCATTCCAAAGTTAGCATTTACCGCGAGGATATAATGCACTTAAGAGTATATGGTTTAACCGCATCCACAAACAGCACCAGAGAATGGACTCTGAGAACTGCAGAGGGGCCCTGCTCATGCAGAGGCACCCCCTCACATAGAAGCCAAGCACCCTGCCCTCAGGATTGATAGGGCCTGCCTTAGGGGTGACTGATAGGTTTATATGTGTGTGCAAGAGAGATATAGGAAACCTATATCTCAGTGAGGGGTGCTAGCACCACCTCACCCAGGCTGCAGTAGCAGGCCTGTGGTGTCAGATTTAGACTGCTTCCCAGGGGTGGCATAACACATGCTGCAGCCCCTGGTAGGCCTGTGAAGTACCTATGCCCTTGGCACCTAAGGTACCATATACTAGGGACTCATAAGGCACCACAGTATCCAATCACTAGTGCACCTAGAGTGCACTCCATGTCGTTTAGAGAGAGCAGATAGACTGGGGCCCTGAATAGCAGGGTCCCAGTCCAACTAAGTCATAAACCAGCAAAACACCAGGAAAAAAGTGGGGGCAACCATATAGTCAGATTCCACCTTCCTACATAACCCCCCAAACGAAAGGAGATAAGGCTAACCTTGGCCAGTTGAGCCTTTATTGACTAAGTGGCCATATAAGGAAGCACCTGCACTAGCATGGTTGCCCCCTGTCTTATGGTCCACTAAGCAATCCCTCACCCTAAGGGTATGAGAGGGTCTCCACCATGGGGAATCACTACCTGTGGTGTGCTTTGGTAAAGTACCAGGCTGGTGAGGTGTCTGAGTAGGGAAGTGTGGCCCTAGGAATGTTGGCCTCAGCTTTCTCAGCTCACTGGTCACCATGTATGCCTGTCTTTCCATGACTGAGTGGTACTCTGCTCTAAGGGTCAACCTTTGACTGCCTACAGCCGGGGGTTGGGTCCCTTTGGGTGGAACACTGGAGGGACATGGCATGTTTGGAACCTTTTGGTCCCAGGTTTGCCCTTGCCTAACAGGGTCCTTCTGGGGGAGGTCCCTACATAAAGGTATGGGGGATCCCTCAGTGGGTTGAGGAATTTCTACCTGGCTAGGGCTACTAGCCTGGGTGCCCCTAATCTGCTGATGGGGGGTTCCTCTGGACAGGGGGCCCTGGGGGTCCACTGACCTCCCTGACCTCTGCAGCCCTGGGCTGACTGAGGCAGGGTAGAGAGGGGCAGGTTACCTGCTCCAGACTGGGTACCACCTTGTAAGGGTCCTCTGCCATCAGGGGGTGGCCAGGCCAGGCCTGACTACCTCTGTGGCAGTTCCTTCACTAGGGGTAGGGTCAGTTCCCTGAGGAGGCTGACCCTTACCTACTGTCTGGAGGGAAGAAGACTTTTCTTCAACCCTTGTGCTCTCTTCTGGGGGAGAGTGGGCCATTCTTCCAGGCTCCATCTCTCCAAAATCTTGGGCTGGGGCTGTGGCCATCACAGCCCCACTAACCTTTACAGGGACACCCAACATCTTCAGATGGGTTTGGTGTTCAATTTCAGCCCAGGCTGAAATTTCCAGATCATTGCCCATCAGGCAATCTACAGGTAAGGTTGGGGACACTGCCACTCTCTTTGGGCCTGTGACCCCCTCCCAGCTGAGATTGACTATGGCCATGGGGTGATCTGTTCTGACACCATCAATGTTGGTCACCTGGTATTTAAACTCAGGTAAAAGCTGGTGAGGGGGACTAGTTTCCCTGCCACCATGGTGACACTAGCCCCTGTGTCCCTAAATGCCACAGCTTTCTGACCATTAATTATTGGCTCCAGTCTGTACCTGCCCAATGCTATGGGACCCATGGTAAAGGTGGCATATCCTACACCACCATCAGAATCTGAGGAGTCTGTTGAGGGGGTCCTGTCTAAACTAGGGCCCACCTCTGTTCCTCTTGCAAACGCACCTAACTTTTTGGGTGCACTACTCCCAACTGGAGGATTACTACTGGTAGTACCAGGAGGGGTGGTAGTAGTTGTTGGAGGAACATTTTCTTTATTGCCATTCCTGGGACAACTGGGATCAGATTTCCAGTGCCCAGGCTTTTTACAGACATGGCAATAGGGTTTCTTTTCAGGAGAGGAAGGAGTTTGGGACCCACCCCCAAAAGAGGAATTTTGGGGCCCTGTAGTGGACTTATCCTTGGATTTATCCCCACCTTTCTCTTGGGACTTGGTAGAATCTTTCTTGTGGTCACCACCCTGATTCTTAGGCCTTACTCTGGTTCTGACCCATTTGTCTGCCTTCTTTCCCAATTCTTGGGGAGAGGTCAGATCAGAGTCCACCAGGTACTGGTGTAAAAGCTGGTTTTGACAATTATTAAGGATCTGTTCTCTCATCATTAGATTATAAAATCCTTTGAAATCAGTAACCCTACTGCCAACCAGCCAACCCTCCAGAGCCTTGGATGCACAATCTACAAAGTCAGTCCAGTCCTGAGTCTGTGCCTTCTGGGTGTCTCTGAACTTCAACCTGTACTGCTCAGTGGTTAAGCCAAACCCATCTATCAGTGCACTCTTCAGGACTTCATAATCATCAGCATCCTCCTCTCTAACAGTGAGGAGCTTGTCTCTTCCTTTATCTGAAAAGGAGAGCCACAAGATTGCTGCCCACTGCTTTTGGGGGACCTGCTGTACTCTACAGGCCCTCTCCATAGCAGTTATCCACTTGTGGATATCATCCCCACTCTGGTAGGGAGGAACAACCTTGCTCAGGTTCCTATGGTCAGGAATATATTCTCTGCCTCTAGGGACACTGTTGCTGCCACCAGGGGTTGTAACCCCTCTTTTCTAGAAGCTCTCTGGATCTCCAGGGCTTCCCTATCCAGTGCCAACTGCTTGGTTCTGAGGGCCACTCTGGCTTCCTCATACTGGAGCAGTTTGCACCTTCTCTCAGAGGAGGTCTCTCTTAAGGGAAAGTATGAGTTCCTCTGCTGGACAAATTCTCTGCCAGAGTGATAAGAGTGGTCAGATTCCCTGGAAGGGGATCTGTGCCTCTCCTCCTCTCTGTCAGTTCTCTTATGGAGAATTCCTCTGTCCTTTTCAGGCCCCTTGGAGCCTGGCCCTTCAATCACAGAGTCTTGGTCATTCTGATTTTCATCATCTGACCCAGATACTATGACTGACCCACCCACTGATTCAGACCCTTTAGCTCCTAGAGCCAATCTAAGGTCATCTGCTGTCAGCAGATCTATCAGGTGTAGTGTTGAGGGACTCTGTCCTAACCTCAGGTGTCTGTCAACACACATGGCTCTCAAGTCAGAGAAAGCCATGTCCTTATACTGAGGCTGAGTGGATCCACTGGGTCCACCCTTTAAGGACATTCTAGTGTTGTGCAGTGTTGTACTACCTACACTAGTTTGTGGCCTACTGATCCTAGCTTGAGCTGTGGAAAGGGTGTGCTATCCCTTGGAACACAGCTCTAAGTTCAGTAGAACTTATTGATACTAAGCTTGACTTTATATGTACCTTGAGTACCTATAATGGTTTTCAGTTAGTAATTCAAATAGAGATTTTCTGGTAAAACAATGGCAAGCTGGAATCCCACACGCTGCCCACCAATGTGAGAAGTTGGCCTGGTATATGCTGTTCACTAATTAAAGTGGACACCTTGCACCAGGGCAAATCGACTCTTATGGTAGATAGGTTTAAGACAACCTTTTAAAGAAAGCTATCCTAGTGGTAGCTGTGGAGAGCAGCCTTCAGGCTAAGTCTCGGAGGAATGTAAAGCAGCTTGTTTTACCATATAATCTCTTGAATCACCAAATGAAAAGACACCACACAGGTATATATATCAAATATATATGTATTTATTTCTAAATAACTCTCTACTAATCTCTTTATGAGATTAGAAGACAAACATATGCACAAATCAACGTTTCACAATAAGTTAAGCACAAAATATGGCTGGGGCCCTAGGGGCGTACCAGACCATATACTAAGTAAGAGACTTAGAAACAACGACTTGCAGGGAGACAAGGCCTAGGGCCTTCAGAAGTGCAGGGGCCTCACGAAACCACCCAAGGCAGGTAAGTAAAGGACCCACGGGGGACGCGTGCAGTGTGGATACACAGGCGCGGATCGCCGTTAACTTCAATGGGGCAAGTCGCGGTTGGAAATAAAGAGTTTTAGGATACTTCGGGAGAACCTACAAGCAAGTCACTTACAGGGTAAGTAGTTCTAGGGCCCACACCCACAGGAGCACCGTAGTGCTGGAGTTACCTCACCCAGGGAAGCCGGGTGCACAGGTGTCCTTTGGTGTCGGGTCGCGGCGTCGTTTTCAATGGCGAACAAAGAAGACTTGCTGCTTGCGGGAGCTGAAGAAGTGTCCGGTGGAATCCAAGCCTGGATTCTGAAGAAGGATGACCTGAAAGCAGAGGGGACAGTGTTCAAAGTCACTTGGCAGTGACCCGGGGCAAGGAAGATGGATGCCCACCGTCGTCGGTCGCTTCAGGTCGGTTGCAGGTGCCTTGACTCTTCAGCCACGTGGTCCAGGAGGCGTCGACGATGACCAGGAGCTGGATTCGGTGTGTCCCTCGACGTCTGCAGCTGACTGCGGTGTCGGCAACTCGATCGGAGCCAACAAGCCTTGGCAGCCGCAAGTCTTGGGGAGATGAAGAAAAGTCGATGGCGCAGACCAGCAAGGTCTGAGGGACTCACCCAGCGAGGGTAAGTCAGGGCAGGCCTGGAGCAACCAGGGGAGCCCTTTGGTTTCTTTAAGAAGTCTTCTGGGGACCCACAAGCCAGCGGGCAAGGGATTGCGAAGACACCTCGGGCGGAATCACTCAACAGGGGCCCACGGTCACTCGGGACGGTGTAGGCCTCTGATCTTTGGAGGGTTTCCTGTTGGAGGTCGGGACCACACGTGGTCCAAAGCACAGGTTCGTAGAACGTTGTGAAGGGGTTGCACTCGACAATAGTGCACGGTACCCAGGGGTCGCGGTTCCTCGTTACTCGTGGGGTCCACTTGCCTCAGCTTCGCTGGGGACTCACGATGGCCTGGGAGAGGTCAGGAAATCCACTTCTTGGGCTGCAGGGACTTCGGACTCCGGCGGGAGCGGCGTAGTTTGCGACTGTCGTTGTCGTTTTTGGTGCCTGCCAAGCAGGGGAGTCACTCCTTGACTCCAAGGGAGATTCTTCTGTCTTCCAAAGGTAGTGGAACGTCGAAGGGCCAGGATTCTTCTGTAGAGCGTCGTCCAGGGGTTATCTGCTTTGCAATGGTAAGGTTCCCCTCTTATACTAAAAAGAGGGGAAGGACTAGCTCTATGACCCCACCTATGGGAGGGTCAAGGGAGGGGTGGCTACACCCACTTCCCTTTGTCCAGTTTCGCGCCAGAGCAGGGGCAGGTAGCCCCTGAGCTGGTTTGAACTGGCATATGCACAGAGGAGCCTTCTGCTCCCCCAGTGCAGGACTTCAAAGCACTCTAAGAGTGCACCCACCCAGCCCCAATACACTAAACCCTGTCTGGGAGGTGGTTACACCTCCCTGTGACAGGATGCCTATTGTTGGGCTTCCTCCACTGTGAGTTTCGGTCATCAGCAGGAGGGCAGCCCAGTGTCTGTGACTGGTGGCATCCATTTTGTGATGCCAGGGCTCTTTAGGATTCTACCGCGTTTCCACAGCAGGTACATGTCTTATCCCTCTAGAAGGGTGGAATGCTACCCCCGCCGCCAAGATTGGCGGGGGGTAGTATTCCAAGATGTTTGACACCAAACACGACATGTTTTGATGCAGCCATTCCAAAGTTAGCATTTACCGCGAGGATATAATGCACTTAAGAGTATATGGTTTAACCGCATCCACAAACAGCACCAGAGAATGGACTCTGAGAACTGCAGAGGGGCCCTGCTCATGCAGAGGCACCCCCTCACATAGAAGCCAAGCACCCTGCCCTCAGGATTGATAGGGCCTGCCTTAGGGGTGACTGATAGGTTTATATGTGTGTGCAAGAGAGATATAGGAAACCTATATCTCAGTGAGGGGTGCTAGCACCACCTCACCCAGGCTGCAGTAGCAGGCCTGTGGTGTCAGATTTAGACTGCTTCCCAGGGGTGGCATAACACATGCTGCAGCCCCTGGTAGGCCTGTGAAGTACCTATGCCCTTGGCACCTAAGGTACCATATACTAGGGACTCATAAGGCACCACAGTATCCAATCACTAGTGCACCTAGAGTGCACTCCATGTCGTTTAGAGAGAGCAGATAGACTGGGGCCCTGAATAGCAGGGTCCCAGTCCAACTAAGTCATAAACCAGCAAAACACCAGGAAAAAAGTGGGGGCAACCATATAGTCAGATTCCACCTTCCTACAACCATCTTCCTAGGACTTATTTATTTTAAAAGTGGGGGACTCTTGTACTCCCCCAGGGACCACCACCTCCCCAGGGCCACATGACAAAACAAATTGGGGGCCACTTGGACCCCCCTTGGCTTGGGGACCACCACCTCCCCAGAGCCATAATGGATTTGTTTTGGGGGGCCTCAGACCCCCCCAACCCCCGGCCCAAGTGAGGCAGGCCATCTTCTTTTTTAAAAATTGGGAGGGGGGCTTCGCGGCCTCCCTTCCAGGCTGTTCCTGGCCCAGGGCAGGCCCTACACACAAGAAAGGAGACATAGATGGCCCTGGGGATGCCACCCTACAGGGCCAGCACCTGCTATGTCCTGGGGTGCAGATGCATGGGAAATAGCTGGTTGCTGTGGCATGGCATTACAGCTCCCACTAAGCCACAGCAAACACTCTGCTTCCAGCAAGCAAGAGAGTTAAAAACTCTATCGCTTGTTGGAAGCAATTGCTTTTAGACATGTTTAGCAGCTCTCTATGTCTTAAGGCAATGCCGACTCCCACAGGAGGCGGGAAGCTGGCAGGGACCACGAGGGCATTCAGGCTCCCCGTGCGCTTCCAGTGAAGACTGCGTGCCCTGGCGGGAATAGGGTCTCCGGGGCCAATTTGGCCCAGGGAGAGGAGTGGCATGGCCCCCTTCCCCTATCACAGGTAGGCCGGGGGATGGGGCCACGGGGCCAAAAATCGGGCCCCTCTCCTCTAAATGAATTTTTTTTTAAATAAATGTTATAGTTAGGACCATGTTTCCATAGGAAAAGCATTTTTTGACTTGCCTTTAACTTTGGCACCATTTGATGAATCTTCACGAAATTTTTCCCAAAAAGTGCATCATGATTCTTGTTGTGTATGGAAAGTTTCAAATTGATTCGTCTAGCGGGGTCCAAGAAAAAGGAGAGGGCGAAAAAAAATTCCATAGAAAATTTAGACACAACTAAAGCCCGAACCGCTGGACGGAATTACATCAAATTTGGCAAAAAGGTAGCTCTTGGTCCAGAAGGAACATTTTGTTATTTTGTGTAAATCTGTTCAGTAGTTTGGAAGGTATTAAGGAGAAAACAAATGTGTATATCTAGGGACACATTCTGAGATCTGATTGGCTGCCAACCTTTCAATCAGGAAGTGTTCGCAGCTATCATGGGACTTGGCTTCAGCCGAGTCCTGAAAAAAGATTCCAAAAAAAAGAAAAGGGGGCAGGGTAGGAATACCCTGACCCCCTAGCTTTGGTGTTGGGGTCCCAGAGGGACTCAGCCAGGGCAAAAAAGCTTTTTTTAAAACATTTCGCCAAAAATCGTGGTGTATCTGTGACTCCGGCAAACATTTTTAAATCGTTTTTTGCTCACCATGCCATTCCAGTTTGAACCCAGCCATATGCAAATCAGTCTTGACCCTGTGCCCAATGGGAACAGTCCAGCCCGAACTGCCAGGCCAGGTCCTCCCGGGACTGGAAACAAGCATCCTAGGACCGGTTTCGGGGTTTCACCCCTCTTCAGCCAGGATAGCTTGATTCCAGTGGCATGGAGAGCACGGGACCCACGTCTGGGCATACCCGTCCCACTCGGGGTGACAAATGCAAAAAGAACAATTGATGGACAGAATGCAGAACAATGTCATACATTCACCCCAGTACAGAGATCTGGGCCTAAATCCATCGTTTTTTTGCTCACCATGCCATATGCAAATCAGTCTTGACCCTGTGCCCAATGGGAACAGTCCAGCCCGAACTGCCAGACCAGGTCCTCCCTGAACTGGGGTGGTGGAGTGAGCTAAAGAATGATGATGGATTAAACCCAGATCAGTTGACTGGGGGTGAGTGTTTGATTTGCTCAAACGCTCCGTCCATCATCCCCTTTGGTATCGCTTTGTTCGCCTTAAGTTGGCAGGGTATGCCCAGACGTGGGTCCCTTGCTCACTTTGCCACTGGATTCAAGCTAGCCTGGCTGATGACGGCTGAATAGCCAGAAACCGGTCCCAGGATGCTTGTTTCCGGTCCAGGGAAGACATGGCTTGGCAGTTCGGGCTGGACTGTTCCCATGAGGCACAGGGTCAGACTGATTTGCATATGGCCATGTCTGAACTGGGGTGGTGGAGTGAGCTAAAGAATGATGATGGATTAAACCCAGATCAGTTGACTGGGGGTGAGTGTTTGATTTGCTCAAACGCTCCGTCCATCATCCCCTTTGGTATCGCTTTGTTCGCCCTAAGTTGGCAGGGTATGCCCAGACGTGGGTCCCTTGCTCACTTTGCCACTGGATTCAAGCTAGCCTGGCTGATGACGGCTGAATAGCCAGAAACCAGTCCCAGGATGCTTGTTTCCGGTCCAGGGAAGACATGGCTTGGCAGTTCGGGCTGGACTGTTCCCATGAGGCACAGGGTCAGACTGATTTGCATATGGCCATGTCTGAACTGGGTTGGTGGAGTGAGCTAAAGAATGATGATGGATTAAACCCAGATCAGTTGACTGGGGGTGAGTGTTTGATTTGCTCAAACGCTCCGTCCATCATCCCCTTTGGTATCGCTTTGTTCGCCCTAAGTTGGCAGGGTATGCCCAGACGTGGGTCCCTTGCTCACTTTGCCACTGGATTCAAGCTAGCCTGGCTGATGACGGCTGAATAGCCAGAAACCGGTCCCAGGATGCTTGTTTCCGGTCCAGGGAAGACATGGCTTGGCAGTTCGGGCTGGACTGTTCCCATGAGGCACAGGGTCAGACTGATTTGCATATGGCCATGTCTGAACTGGGGTGGTGGAGTGAGCTAAAGAATGATGATGGATTAAACCCAGGTCAGTTGACTGGGGGTGAGTGTTTGATTTGCTCAAACGCTCCGTCCATCATCCCCTTTGGTATCGCTTTGTTCGCCCTAAGTTGGCAGGGTATGCCCAGACGTGGGTCCCTTGCTCACTTTGCCACTGGATTCAAGCTAGCCTGGCTGATGACGGCTGAATAGCCAGAAACCGGTCCCAGGATGCTTGTTTCCGGTCCAGGGAAGACATGGCTTGGCAGTTCGGGCTGGACTGTTCCCATGAGGCACAGGGTCAGACTGATTTGCATATGGCCATGTCTGAACTGGGGTGGTGGAGTGAGCTAAAGAATGATGATGGATTAAACCCAGATCAGTTGACTGGGGGTGAGTGTTTGATTTGCTCAAACGCTCCGTCCATCATCCCCTTTGGTATCGCTTTGTTCGCCCTAAGTTGGCAGGGTATGCCCAGACGTGGGTCCCTTGCTCACTTTGCCACTGGATTCAAGCTAGCCTGGCTGATGACGGCTGAATAGCCAGAAACCGGTTCCAGGATGCTTGTTTCCGGTCCAGGGAAGACATGGCTTGGCAGTTCGGGCTGGACTGTTCCCATGAGGCACAGGGTCAGACTGATTTGCATATGGCCATGTCTGAACTGGGGTGGTGGAGTGAGCTAAAGAATGATGATGGATTAAACCCAGATCAGTTGACTGGGGGTGAGTGTTTGATTTGCTCAAACGCTCCGTCCATCATCCCCTTTGGTATCGCTTTGTTCGCCCTAAGTTGGCAGGGTATGCCCAGACGTGGGTCCCTTGCTCACTTTGCCACTGGATTCAAGCTAGCCTGGCTGATGACGGCTGAATAGCCAGAAACCGGTCCCAGGATGCTTGTTTCCGGTCCAGGGAAGACATGGCTTGGCAGTTCGGGCTGGACTGTTCCCATGAGGCACAGGGTCAGACTGATTTGCATATGGCCATGTCTGAACTGGGGTGGTGAAGTGAGCTAAAGAATGATGATGGATTAAACCCAGATCAGTTGACTGGGGGTGAGTGTTTGATTTGCTCAAACGCTCCGTCCATCATCCCCTTTGGTATCGCCTTGTTCGCCCTAAGTTGGCAGGGTATGCCCAGACGTGGGTCCCTTGCTCACTTTGCCACTGGATTCAAGCTAGCCTGGCTGATGACGGCTGAATAGCCAGAAACCAGTCCCAGGATGCTTGTTTCCGGTCCAGGGAAGACATGGCTTGGCAGTTCGGGCTGGACTGTTCCCATGAGGCACAGGGTCAGACTGATTTGCATATGGCCATGTCTGAACTGTGGTGGTGGAGTGAGCTAAAGAATGATGATGGATTAAACCCAGATCAGTTGACTGGGGGTGAGTGTTTGATTTGCTCAAACGCTCCGTCCATCATTCCCTTTGGTATCGCTTTGTTCGCCCTAAGTTGGCAGGGTATGCCCAGACGTGGGTCCCTTGCTCACTTTGCCACTGGATTCAAGCTAGCCTGGCTGATGATGGCTGAATAGCCAGAAACCGGTCCCAGGATGCTTGTTTCCGGTCCAGGGAAGACATGGCTTGGCAGTTCGGGCTGGACTGTTCCCATGAGGCACAGGTCAGACTGATTTGCATATGGCCATGTCTGAACTGGGGTGGTGGAGTGAGCTAAAGAATGATGATGGATTAAACCCAGATCAGTTGACTGGGGGTGAGTGTTTGATTTGCTCAAACGCTCCATCCATCATCCCCTTTGGTATCGCTTTGTTCGCCCTAAGTTGGGAGGGTATGCCCAGACGTAGGTCCCTTGCTCACTTTGCCACTGGATTCAAGCTATCCTGGCTGATGACGGCTGAATAGCCAGAAACCGGTCCCAGGATGCTTGTTTCCGGTCCAGGGAAGACATGGCTTGGCAGTTCGGGCTGGACTGTTCCCATGAGGCACAGGGTCAGACTGATTTGCATATGGGCATGTCTGAACTGGGGTGGTGGAGTGAGCGAAAGAATGATGATGGATTAAACCCAGATCAGTTGACTGGGGGTGAGTGTTTGATTTGCTCAAACGCTCCGTCCATCATCCCCTTTGGTATCGCTTTGTTCGCCCTAAGTTGGCAGGGTATGCCCAGACGTGGGTCCCTTGCTCACTTTGCCACTGGATTCAAGCTAGCCTGGCTGATGACGGCTGAATAGCCAGAAACCGGTCCAGGATGCTTGTTTCCGGTCCAAGGAAGACATGGCTTGGCAGTTCGGACTGGACTGTTCCCATGAGGCACAGGGTCAGACTGATTTGCATATGGCCATGTCTGAACTGGGGTGGTGGAGTGAGCTAAAGAATGATGATGGATTAAACCCAGATCAGTTGACTGGGGGTGAGTGTTTGATTTGCTCAAACGCTCCGTCCATCATCCCCTTTGGTATCGCTTTGTTCGCCCTAAGTTGGCAGGGTATGCCCAGACGTGGGTCCCTTGCTCACTTTGCCACTGGATTCAAGCTAGCCTGGCTGATGACGGCTGAATAGCCAGAAACCGGTCCCAGGATGCTTGTTTCCGGTCCAGGGAAGACATGGCTTGGCAGTTCGGGCTGGACTGTTCCCATGAGGCACAGGGTCAGACTGATTTGCATATGGCCATGTCTGAACTGGGGTGGTGGAGTGAGCTAAAGAATGATGATGGATTAAACCCAGATCAGTTGACTGGGGGTGAGTGTTTGATTTGCTCAAACGCTCCGTCCATCATCCCCTTTGGTATCGCTTTGTTCGCCCTAAGTTGGCAGGGTATGCCCAGACGTGGGTCCCTTGCTCACTTTGCCACTGGATTCAAGCTAGCCTGGCTGATGACGGCTGAATAGCCAGAAACCGGTCCCAGGATGCTTGTTTCCGGTCCAGGGAAGACATGGCTTGGCAGTTCGGGCTGGACTGTTCCCATGAGGCACAGGGTCAGACTGATTTGCATATGGCCAAGTCTGAACTGGGGTGGTGGAGTGAGCTAAAGAATGATGATGGATTAAACCCAGATCAGTTGACTGGGGGTGAGTGTTTGATTTGCTCAAACGCTCCGTCCATCATCCCCTTTGGTATCGCTTTGTTCGCCCTAAGTTGGCAGGGTATGCCCAGACGTGGGTCCCTTGCTCACTTTGCCACTGGATTCAAGCTAGCCTGGCTGATGACGGCTGAATAGCCAGAAACCGGTTCCAGGATGCTTGTTTCCGGTCCAGGGAAGACATGGCTTGGCAGTTCGGGCTGGACTGTTCCCATGAGGCACAGGGTCAGACTGATTTGCATATGGCCATGTCTGAACTGGGGTGGTGGAGTGAGCTAAAGAATGATGATGGATTAAACCCAGATCAGTTGACTGGGGGTGAGTGTTTGATTTGCTCAAACGCTCCGTCCATCATCCCCTTTGGTATCGCTTTGTTCGCCCTAAGTTGGCAGGGTATGCCCAGACGTGGGTCCCTTGCTCACTTTGCCACTGGATTCAAGCTAGCCTGGCTGATGACGGCTGAATAGCCAGAAACCGGTCCCAGGATGCTTGTTTCCGGTCCAGGGAAGACATGGCTTGGCAGTTCGGGCTGGACTGTTCCCATGAGGCACAGGGTCAGACTGATTTGCATATGGCCATGTCTGAACTGGGGTGGTGAAGTGAGCTAAAGAATGATGATGGATTAAACCCAGATCAGTTGACTGGGGGTGAGTGTTTGATTTGCTCAAACGCTCCGTCCATCATCCCCTTTGGTATCGCCTTGTTCGCCCTAAGTTGGCAGGGTATGCCCAGACGTGGGTCCCTTGCTCACTTTGCCACTGGATTCAAGCTAGCCTGGCTGATGACGGCTGAATAGCCAGAAACCAGTCCCAGGATGCTTGTTTCCGGTCCAGGGAAGACATGGCTTGGCAGTTCGGGCTGGACTGTTCCCATGAGGCACAGGGTCAGACTGATTTGCATATGGCCATGTCTGAACTGTGGTGGTGGAGTGAGCTAAAGAATGATGATGGATTAAACCCAGATCAGTTGACTGGGGGTGAGTGTTTGATTTGCTCAAACGCTCCGTCCATCATTCCCTTTGGTATCGCTTTGTTCGCCCTAAGTTGGCAGGGTATGCCCAGACGTGGGTCCCTTGCTCACTTTGCCACTGGATTCAAGCTAGCCTGGCTGATGATGGCTGAATAGCCAGAAACCGGTCCCAGGATGCTTGTTTCCGGTCCAGGGAAGACATGGCTTGGCAGTTCGGGCTGGACTGTTCCCATGAGGCACAGGTCAGACTGATTTGCATATGGCCATGTCTGAACTGGGGTGGTGGAGTGAGCTAAAGAATGATGATGGATTAAACCCAGATCAGTTGACTGGGGGTGAGTGTTTGATTTGCTCAAACGCTCCATCCATCATCCCCTTTGGTATCGCTTTGTTCGCCCTAAGTTGGGAGGGTATGCCCAGACGTAGGTCCCTTGCTCACTTTGCCACTGGATTCAAGCTATCCTGGCTGATGACGGCTGAATAGCCAGAAACCGGTCCCAGGATGCTTGTTTCCGGTCCAGGGAAGACATGGCTTGGCAGTTCGGGCTGGACTGTTCCCATGAGGCACAGGGTCAGACTGATTTGCATATGGGCATGTCTGAACTGGGGTGGTGGAGTGAGCGAAAGAATGATGATGGATTAAACCCAGATCAGTTGACTGGGGGTGAGTGTTTGATTTGCTCAAACGCTCCGTCCATCATCCCCTTTGGTATCGCTTTGTTCGCCCTAAGTTGGCAGGGTATGCCCAGACGTGGGTCCCTTGCTCACTTTGCCACTGGATTCAAGCTAGCCTGGCTGATGACGGCTGAATAGCCAGAAACCGGTCCAGGATGCTTGTTTCCGGTCCAGGGAAGACATGGCTTGGCAGTTCGGACTGGACTGTTCCCATGAGGCACAGGGTCAGACTGATTTGCATATGGCCATGTCTGAACTGGGGTGGTGGAGTGAGCTAAAGAATGATGATGGATTAAACCCAGATCAGTTGACTGGGGGTGAGTGTTTGATTTGCTCAAACGCTCCGTCCATCATCCCCTTTGGTATCGCTTTGTTCGCCCTAAGTTGGCAGGGTATGCCCAGACGTGGGTCCCTTGCTCACTTTGCCACTGGATTCAAGCTAGCCTGGCTGATGACGGCTGAATAGCCAGAAACCGGTCCCAGGATGCTTGTTTCCGGTCCAGGGAAGACATGGCTTGGCAGTTCGGGCTGGACTGTTCCCATGAGGCACAGGGTCAGACTGATTTGCATATGGCCATGTCTGAACTGGGGTGGTGGAGTGAGCTAAAGAATGATGATGGATTAAACCCAGATCAGTTGACTGGGGGTGAGTGTTTGATTTGCTCAAACGCTCCGTCCATCATCCCCTTTGGTATCGCTTTGTTCGCCCTAAGTTGGCAGGGTATGCCCAGACGTGGGTCCCTTGCTCACTTTGCCACTGGATTCAAGCTAGCCTGGCTGATGACGGCTGAATAGCCAGAAACCGGTCCCAGGATGCTTGTTTCCGGTCCAGGGAAGACATGGCTTGGCAGTTCGGGCTGGACTGTTCCCATGAGGCACAGGGTCAGACTGATTTGCATATGGCCAAGTCTGAACTGGGGTGGTGGAGTGAGCTAAAGAATGATGATGGATTAAACCCAGATCAGTTGACTGGGGGTGAGTGTTTGATTTGCTCAAACGCTCCGTCCATCATCCCCTTTGGTATCGCTTTGTTCGCCCTAAGTTGGCAGGGTATGCCCAGACGTGGGTCCCTTGCTCACTTTGCCACTGGATTCAAGCTAGCCTGGCTGATGACGGCTGAATAGCCAGAAACCGGTCCCAGGATGCTTGTTTCCGGTCCAGGGAAGACATGGCTTGGCAGTTCGGGCTGGACTGTTCCCATGAGGCACAGGGTCAGACTGATTTGCATATGGCCATGTCTGAACTGGGGTGGTGAAGTGAGCTAAAGAATGATGATGGATTAAACCCAGATCAGTTGACTGGGGGGTGAGTGTTTGATTTGCTCAAACGCTCCGTCCATCATCCCCTTTGGTATCGCTTTGTTCGCCCTAAGTTGGCAGGGTATGCCCAGACGTGGGTCCCTTGCTCACTTTGCCACTGGATTCAAGCTAGCCTGGCTGATGACGGCTGAATAGCCAGAAACCAGTCCCAGGATGCTTGTTTCCGGTCCAGGGAAGACATGGCTTGGCAGTTCGGGCTGGACTGTTCCCATGAGGCACAGGGTCAGACTGATTTGCATATGGCCATGTCTGAACTGTGGTGGTGGAGTGAGCTAAAGAATGATGATGGATTAAACCCAGATCAGTTCACTGGGGGGTGAGTGTTTGATTTGCTCAAACGCTCCGTCCATCATTCCCTTTGGTATCGCTTTGTTCGCCCTAAGTTGGCAGGGTATGCCCAGACGTGGGTCCCTTGCTCACTTTGCCACTGGATTCAAGCTAGCCTGGCTGATGATGGCTGAATAGCCAGAAACCGGTCCCAGGATGCTTGTTTCCGGTCCAGGGAAGACATGGCTTGGCAGTTCGGGCTGGACTGTTCCCATGAGGCACAGGTCAGACTGATTTGCATATGGCCATGTCTGAACTGGGGTGGTGGAGTGAGCTAAAGAATGATGATGGATTAAACCCAGATCAGTTGACTGGGGGTGAGTGTTTGATTTGCTCAAACGCTCCATCCATCATCCCCTTTGGTATCGCTTTGTTCGCCCTAAGTTGGGAGGGTATGCCCAGACGTGGGTCCCTTGCTCACTTTGCCACTGGATTCAAGCTAGCCTGGCTGATGACGGCTGAATAGCCAGAAACCGGTCCCAGGATGCTTGTTTCCGGTCCAGGGAAGACATGGCTTGGCAGTTCGGGCTGGACTGTTCCCATGAGGCACAGGGTCAGACTGATTTGCATATGGGCATGTCTGAACTGGGGTGGTGGAGTGAGCGAAAGAATGATGATGGATTAAACCCAGATCAGTTGACTGGGGGTGAGTGTTTGATTTGCTCAAACGCTCCGTCCATCATCCCCTTTGGTATCGCTTTGTTCGCCCTAAGTTGGCAGGGTATGCCCAGACGTGGGTCCCTTGCTCACTTTGCCACTGGATTCAAGCTAGCCTGGCTGATGACGGCTGAATAGCCAGAAACCGGTCCAGGATGCTTGTTTCCGGTCCAGGGAAGACATGGCTTGGCAGTTCGGACTGGACTGTTCCCATGAGGCACAGGGTCAGACTGATTTGCATATGGCCATGTCTGAACTGGGGTGGTGGAGTGAGCTAAAGAATGATGATGGATTAAACCCAGATCAGTTGACTGGGGGTGAGTGTTTGATTTGCTCAAACGCTCCGTCCATCATCCCCTTTGGTATCGCTTTGTTCGCCCTAAGTTGGCAGGGTATGCCCAGACGTGGGTCCCTTGCTCACTTTGCCACTGGATTCAAGCTAGCCTGGCTGATGACGGCTGAATAGCCAGAAACCGGTCCCAGGATGCTTGTTTCCGGTCCAGGGAAGACATGGCTTGGCAGTTCGGGCTGGACTGTTCCCATGAGGCACAGGGTCAGACTGATTTGCATATGGCCATGTCTGAACTGGAGTGGTGAAGTGAGCTAAAGAATGATGATGGATTAAACCCAGATCAGTTGACTGGGGGTGAGTGTTTGATTTGCTCAAACGCTCCGTCCATCATCCCCTTTGGTATCGCCTTGTTCGCCCTAAGTTGGCAGGGTATGCCCAGACGTGGGTCCCTTGCTCACTTTGCCACTGGATTCAAGCTAGCCTGGCTGATGACGGCTGAATAGCCAGAAACCAGTCCCAGGATGCTTGTTTCCGGTCCAGGGAAGACATGGCTTGGCAGTTCGGGCTGGACTGTTCCCATGAGGCACAGGGTCAGACTGATTTGCATATGGCCATGTCTGAACTGGGGTGGTGGAGTGAGCTAAAGAATGATGATGGATTAAACCCAGATCAGTTGACTGGGGGTGAGTGTTTGATTTGCTCAAACGCTCCGTCCATCATCCCCTTTGGTATCGCTTTGTTCGCCCTAAGTTGGCAGGGTATGCCCAGACGTGGGTCCCTTGCTCACTTTGCCACTGGATTCAAGCTAGCCTGGCTGATGACGGCTGAATAGCCAGAAACCGGTCCCAGGATGCTTGTTTCCGGTCCAGGGAAGACATGGCTTGGCAGTTCGGGCTGGACTGTTCCCATGAGGCACAGGGTCAGACTGATTTGCATATGGCCATGTCTGAACTGGAGTGGTGAAGTGAGCTAAAGAATGATGATGGATTAAACCCAGATCAGTTGACTGGGGGTGAGTGTTTGATTTGCTCAAACGCTCCGTCCATCATCCCCTTTGGTATCGCCTTGTTCGCCCTAAGTTGGCAGGGTATGCCCAGACGTGGGTCCCTTGCTCACTTTGCCACTGGATTCAAGCTAGCCTGGCTGATGACGGCTGAATAGCCAGAAACCAGTCCCAGGATGCTTGTTTCCGGTCCAGGGAAGACATGGCTTGGCAGTTCGGGCTGGACTGTTCCCATGAGGCACAGGGTCAGACTGATTTGCATATGGCCATGTCTGAACTGTGGTGGTGGAGTGAGCTAAAGAATGATGATGGATTAAACCCAGATCAGTTGACTGGGGGTGAGTGTTTGATTTGCTCAAACGCTCCGTCCATCATTCCCTTTGGTATCGCTTTGTTCGCCCTAAGTTGGCAGGGTATGCCCAGACGTGGGTCCCTTGCTCACTTTGCCACTGGATTCAAGCTAGCCTGGCTGATGATGGCTGAATAGCCAGAAACCGGTCCCAGGATGCTTGTTTCCGATCCAGGGAAGACATGGCTTGGCAGTTCGGGCTGGACTGTTCCCATGAGGCACAGGTCAGACTGATTTGCATATGGCCATGTCTGAACTGGGGTGGTGGAGTGAGCTAAAGAATGATGATGGATTAAACCCAGATCAGTTGACTGGGGGTGAGTGTTTGATTTGCTCAAACGCTCCATCCATCATCCCCTTTGGTATCGCTTTGTTCGCCCTAAGTTGGGAGGGTATGCCCAGACGTGGGTCCCTTGCTCACTTTGCCACTGGATTCAAGCTAGCCTGGCTGATGACGGCTGAATAGCCAGAAACCGGTCCCAGGATGCTTGTTTCCGGTCCAGGGAAGACATGGCTTGGCAGTTCGGGCTGGACTGTTCCCATGAGGCACAGGGTCAGACTGATTTGCATATGGGCATGTCTGAACTGGGGTGGTGGAGTGAGCGAAAGAATGATGATGGATTAAACCCAGATCAGTTGACTGGGGGTGAGTGTTTGATTTGCTCAAACGCTCCGTCCATCATCCCCTTTGGTATCGCTTTGTTCGCCCTAAGTTGGCAGGGTATGCCCAGACGTGGGTCCCTTGCTCACTTTGCCACTGGATTCAAGCTAGCCTGGCTGATGACGGCTGAATAGCCAGAAACCGGTCCAGGATGCTTGTTTCCGGTCCAGGGAAGACATGGCTTGGCAGTTCGGACTGGACTGTTCCCATGAGGCACAGGGTCAGACTGATTTGCATATGGCCATGTCTGAACTGGGGTGGTGGAGTGAGCTAAAGAATGATGATGGATTAAACCCAGATCAGTTGACTGGGGGTGAGTGTTTGATTTGCTCAAACGCTCCGTCCATCATCCCCTTTGGTATCGCTTTGTTCGCCCTAAGTTGGCAGGGTATGCCCAGACGTGGGTCCCTTGCTCACTTTGCCACTGGATTCAAGCTAGCCTGGCTGATGACGGCTGAATAGCCAGAAACCGGTCCCAGGATGCTTGTTTCCGGTCCAGGGAAGACATGGCTTGGCAGTTCGGGCTGGACTGTTCCCATGAGGCACAGGGTCAGACTGATTTGCATATGGCCATGTCTGAACTGGGGTGGTGGAGTGAGCTAAAGAATGATGATGGATTAAACCCAGATCAGTTGACTGGGGGTGAGTGTTTGATTTGCTCAAACGCTCCGTCCATCATCCCCTTTGGTATCGCTTTGTTCGCCCTAAGTTGGCAGGGTATGCCCAGACGTGGGTCCCTTGCTCACTTTGCCACTGGATTCAAGCTAGCCTGGCTGATGACGGCTGAATAGCCAGAAACAGGTCCCAGGATGCTTGTTTCCGGTCCAGGGAAGACATGGCTTGGCAGTTCGGGCTGGACTGTTCCCATGAGGCACAGGGTCAGACTGATTTGCATATGGCCATGTCTGAACTGGGGTGGTGGAGTGAGCTAAAGAATGATGATGGATTAAACCCAGATCAGTTGACTGGGGGTGAGTGTTTGATTTGCTCAAACGTTCCGTCCATCATCCCCTTTGGTATCGCTTTACTTTACAATCAAAGCGTGGTGGATGGCATTAGAACTGAGAGCACCCTTGCTGCAAAGAGGCTGGCAACACAGAGCTCTTTTTTCTGACAAGGACAGAGTGTTTCAGGATTGAATTAATGACCAGGCTTGGTGGGGAAGCGGTGAAAGAGGCAGCGAGGATAGCCTGCTACTCAGGGCTGCAGCCATCATTAGTGCAGAAGGTACAGTTGCACTGGGGCCCAAGAGTGTGAGGGCTACACAAGACCCCAAATAATAGTAGTTTTTTTTTAATCTATTTCAGGTTTTTTTAATGTATTTTCTCATTTATAAGTCTCACATTTAGTGTAGCTTATGGGGTACTGAAAAAGTACCCATGGAATGATCTCATACGCCCCACCCCCTGTGCTCAGCCCTACCCCCTCCCTGCGTTTTTCCATAACGTTTAGAGAGGGCACGTTTGGTAACATTTTGGGTAGGGGGGCTCAGAGTAAAACAGTTTGAAGACAGAGCCAGACTGGAAACCCAAAGCAGCCCTGGCAAATTTTGTCAGACTAGCCCCAGTACTGTGCGTAGGGAGCGAGCGAGTATGACCACTACAAAGGGGTTTTGGGGGTTCTCCCTACAAGAAAATAATAAAAATGGCAAAAACGGTGTATTCTGCAACACATTTTTCATTATATATTCAATCGTGTTAGCTTTTAAAGCATAGTAAATGATGACCTTACAGTGCACCAGGATACGCCAATCTTTGTTGGGGCTCTTCAAAGATTCACTCACTATCACCCTCAAACAGTGTCTCTCATTTCTCCATAGCCCCTCTCTCACATGTATTTCATTTGTTTTTAGCGTCTCTCATACCAGTGTATGGTGTAGGAGAACTTTACATCACACACATTAAGAGACAATGAATCATATGGGTGTAAATCACTGTATAGAAAATGTTACATAAGACAAAGGGGGCTACAAGGTGTAGGATTCACATTTCATCCACACTGGTAAGTATTTTGTAAGAGTGCTTGGTCTGGACAAGCACAAACTCTGGATTCAAAATGTAACCCACTGGTTAGGGTTGGCTTTACTAATAGGGATTTATATCTACCCAAACAAACCCCTTTTAGCAACATTAGGATAATGAAAGACTGGGAAAATCATAACTTTCTATCCTGTACCATGCACGCAGCTCTTTGATGGCAGTTCATAGCTCACTGTGTTAGATTACAATTGTAATTTATTAACTGCACAGTAACAAGAGGATCTTTGTAGCAAAAGCGGTTACTCACTGAGCTATGCACATAAAGTACTGTTCTATTTTCTGCATGGTACATGTTCTTCGCAGCAGGCATATTAATCTTCTGAGCTACCTTAAATGAGTCAAAACTGCCAACAGACAAAACTCTGATCTCTCTCTACCAGGTACATTTAATCACAGAGTTATCTTGACACTTTAATTATTGACTTAAAACTGATGGCTATGCAAGGAACTCTGCAGCAGATTGCTCTGGGTTAGAGTTAGGGTAGGGAGAGGTTAGGATCAGGGTAAGGTTTTGTTTAGTATGAGGGTTTGGGCGTGGGTGGAGATAGGTTGACGTTAAGTTAGGGCCACTGTAAGGTTTCGTTTAGTATGAGGGATAGGATTAAGTATAAATAGGGTAGGATTAGGTTAGAGTGAGGTTTTGGCACAAGGTAAGGTTTGGGGGTAGAGGGTTAGATTAGGGTTGGGGTAAGGATAACACTTAAAAGTAGGCCTAGGTGTAGGAAGTGAAGTTAAGCACAGTGGTTAAGTTTGGGTAATCGGTAGGCTTGCAGGTTAGGGTCAGTGACACAGTGTTAGGTTTAGAACTGGGGTGACTACAAGCGCAGGTGATGTACTGTGTTGCTCTAACAGTCATCAGTGTAGTAGCCCCCTATGATTTTTGCAGCCCGTAGCACTGCAGACGTTTAAATCCCCCGCGCTTGCGGAAGTGATGCTTCCACCTCGAGAGGCGCAGTGCTTAATTTGAGCCAGTGGTTTCCGGTGCTCGGCACCAACACTTAATTTTCAACACCGACACTTGTTACAGTCCACTACATGGTGGCGCTGTTTGACTAATTTCGAAACGAGCACAACAGTTAATAATTTAATATACATTAAAAATTAGCAATACCTGCCACGCTTAACGGTTTGGGCGGCCTGGAATAGTCTGAATTGTCACACTAGTATGAGTGTGAAAGTCATCATGTCATTGGCTGGAGTGGCCTCCTGACAAGGACCCTGGCACTTTTTTTTTTCTCACAAATTAAGCACTAGGGGGCGGCCGCACGTCCAGAGCCGCACGCCGGCCTAGCAGCGGCAGAACCTTCCTTGAAGGCAGGTGTGCGTCCTTCAGGTGACAGCCGCGCGCGGAGACTCTCCGCCGGGGCGTTTAGGGGGCGCTGCGGCCTAGCACCGGTGTCAGGCCGGGTCTTGGAAGCAGACAGCTGACGCACAGACACTGCACTTTGAGAGACTGCAGGCCAAGAAAGCAATGCAATTATGGGGCAGCCGGCCGCGAAGCACGCCGCTTCCAACCTCGAAGCGCCTGCGGCCCGTGCTCTGGCGAGCCGGCTGCCACTCGGCCTTAATTAAGGCCCCGCAACAACGGCTGTCAGGCGGAGGCTGCCGCGGGGAAGTGAGCGAGAGCAGGCAGGTATTGACTGCTGTCTGCTGGGACTAATTTGTTTATCGAAGCCTGTTAGATCATTACTGCAGTTCTGCAGCTGGGGAGGGGGGCGGTGTCCTGCGGCAGCCTGCGAGCAGGGGGTCAAGAACAGGTGCAGCTAAACTGGGCAACTGGACCCCTCCCAGAATTTAAGAGATCTGTGTTGTATACATAGTTAAACCGCCTCAGTAAATATGGGTTAATATCTAATTCAATTAGCATTATTTTTACTCAGTTTGATGGAAAGTATTTTATCGATCTCGGAAGAATGAAAGGCTTGGTTGTCCCACACTGGGACTTGTTGCCTGCAGCTTACACACGAGTTCTGAGCTGTCAACCCGCTGCACTATAGTGCTATTAGTTCTGCGGTATGAGGTTGACATGTTTTCTGGCATTTTTTATTTTCATTGTAACCTGGCTACTACTTAGCACTTTGCATACAACTAAACTTACAGGACCTGATAAGTTCCCGTTCCCCAGAAAAATAACTGCAGACTACACATCTCTGATAACACAAGTTTCCAAACACATCCAATATTTTGCTACCTTGTACCTCTAGTTACAATGGAACATTTCCTCCTGCTCTCGTTTTACATACTATCTCATTTTTTCCAGCGAGAAAACAATGTATATTCGTTTAATACATGTCTTTAGGTTTCATTTGTTCTTATAAATGACCCGATGGCTTTATTCTAACAGTCCATTATTGTTAAATAGCCATGCCCCCTTTGTTGAACTTTTGTTTTGCCCCAGGAGAGTTACTTCGCTCTCTCCTGGTTCTTCAGCCAGCAGCGCTACGCGCTAATCATGATGGGAACTGTAGGACCATACTTACCCACTTGTCCCAACAGCAGATGCTGGCTGTGGAACGCATCGCGCCCTCCCGGGCAGACTTGGTGAAGGATTGACAACTTTTGGGAGTCAAGCTAGTGCTTCGTCCAGGGCCGGACTGGGAAAAGCAACCAGCCCTGGAAGGTTGCTGTTCGACGGGGGGGGGACAGCCGCGAATCACCGCTCCCGCTTTTCTTACAGGGGGTCAATATTGCAGTAATGCTGCAAAACTGGCCCCCTATCAGAAAAGGGCCCCCGCGCAGCCACAGAACTGGCCTCCACCCCTCCGGCCCACCGGGGAGATGCCCAGTGCCCGCTACGGCCAGCCCGGCCCTGGCTTCGTCGCTCTTGGAGCTAGGAAAGCCTACTTTTGACAGAGGAGAAATGCGACCGAAAAGTCTTCGCAAGAAGCTTTCTTCCCTATCGCCATTTTATTTTTTTGCAGTTTTATATAGCATGAACTCGACCCGAAGGTATTGGAGCGCTTTATATGAGCACCAGTTACATTACACAAGGGCACATTCATTTTTGGTAGGCACGGAGATTAAGTGATTTGCCCAGAATCACAGGATGCTGAACTGACGCCGAGACTTGAACCTGGTTCCCCAGCTCTGAAGTCGGCTGAGCCGGCTCTAGCACACAGTTGGGTGATGGTGTTCGGAGGCCCACCTGGAAAGAAGGCCGGTAGTGGCGGTAAGGTTCCTTGTCCGTAGCTGTCAAGTAGTTAGTCCCTTTGCATGTGTTCCCGGCTTTTTTTTTTTTTTTTTGCCTAAGGATGTTGCATTTTGGATTTTGGGACTTTTAATTTCACTTTTAAGATTGCAATTGAGAATCGTCACGTGCAAAGTGGGAGAGGATGTAGCCTTGCGGCTAGAGCGGTCGACCTCGAAGCTGGGGAACTGTGTTCGAGTCTCGGCAACAATGCTCAACATCCTGTGACTCTGGGCAAATCACTTAATCTCCCCGTGCCTAACAAAAATGAATGTGTCCTTCTGTAACGAAACTGGTGCTCATGTAAAGCGCTCTGATACCTGATTTCTCGGGTCTCGTTCGCACTATATAAAACGTTAAAAAAAAAAAAAAAGTGTGGTTGTTTATTATGCCGAGGACGATAGACGTCACACGTGGCATGGGCCATCTCTTTTCATCTCCATTACTGGTTACAGGTGGGCGATCTACTGAAGTCTCGAGCCTGATGCCTGGCCCGAGGTCCTCTCAGACCCTCAAGCCACAAACGAGCCAAGCACTGTGTGAGTGACTTGCGCCACAATGTAGTGTGAGACAGACAGAGTGAGGAGAAGAGAGACTGGAGGGGAAAACTACAGTGCCAGGAAGAGGAGGTCTGACGAAGGTGAAACATAATTAGGAAGCAGTTGGGCAGAGAGGGGCACAGGTGACAGTTTGGTGAGGGAAACGTCAGCAAGAGGATTTGGCATGAAAAGCGATGAGAAAGGAAAGAAAGGGCAGGAGGAAGAGGTGGTGAGACTGCAACAGGCTAGTGTGAAAATCAGGCAGGGCTGGGCAGAGTCAGTAATGTGACATGTGACTAAGTGTGACTGCCTGCTTTATCGGCCTGCCCGTGGCACCAACAGTGCTTAATTAAAAAAAATTAAGCGCCAGTGCCCTTCTCGGAAGGCCACTGCAGCCTGCACCACGCATTGCCCTGCCAGCGATGCCAATGACAGAACCAACATAACACCTAACCATCGCACTCCTACAAGTGTGACAATTCGGACTATTTCAGGCCACACAAAGCTATAATAACGGCGTGAGAGGCTCAAATTAAGCACCTGCCACAGACTGCACATATGCAGCCATGGTTCAGTCCATAGACAGACAGACAAACACACCACACGACACCACACACACACCACACAACACCACACACACCACACAACACCACACCCCCACCCCAGCCTGCCACAGCATGACAATGATTCTGCTAGCATGGCTCGAGTTTTGGCCCGTAGAGCCGAGCCGGACCCCCTGGTCCGCTGTGACTCAGCTCTTGCCTTACATTCTCTGCCTTGACCACCTCTGTTACTGGTGTGGCCTTGTGACTGCCTCTGTGGACACAGAGTCCTCGTCATCGGCCCTGTGCAGCGGGCGCTCTATGCCAACGAGCACAACACCGTATTCAGGGTCCTTGATGCCATTCTAGAGGATGAAAATAAATTAATTAGCTATTTATAGCAGCTCTTAACTCGGTTGCCAAGGGCAATGCTCTGCCACATTTATTTATGAATTTCCATTTAATAGTTCTGTTCTGTGCTTCACTTCCAGGTCCCTGAGCCACTCTAGAGAGTAGTTAGTAGGATTTACATGCACTGCTTTAGAAAAAGAACGCTGCAGATATCAAATGCTGCAAGCTCACAGTGGGTCAGAAGGGTCGAAGTACACGGGTAGCTAATCTCAGGGGTCTGGTGGCTCAGTTGACTAACGCGTCAACTGCAGGGGCCGGTGGTAGACCTCATGGTCACAGGTTCAAATCCCAGCGGATCCACTCAGCCTTTCATCCACCTGAGGTGAATAAAATGAGTACCATTGAGTTGGGTAACAATAAACATCTGTTATTCAGCGCCAAGATGCCTACGGGTGAGCGCGCGCTTTACAAATACACATTATGTTGTGTTAGGGGGTCCAGTGCAAGCAAGGAAAATGTCCCCTGGACCCCTGAATGGATAATAAAATACAGCAATAATCAGAGTACAGTGGCCCGGTGTCACAGCACCTGCTGCACCATTGGTAGCTACGCCCCTGAATCCTTGGAATGTTTTTGGTTAATAAGATGGAGCGTGAGAGAAAGGGATCAAAGCAAGATCAGAGAAGGCATAAAGAGACAAGAGGAGGAAACTATGTCCCCAAATTTGGCAATTGACCACGTTGTCCTTTCCTCTTCACGAGCCTCCGGGGCATCTCTGAGCACTGTACCCATGGGAAGCTAGCGCTGACAATCTAGCCAGGCGCTGCACTTAAGTCACTTGTGCGCCAGAGGCTGAATCTGCGCATGGAGGCCTAGCTGACCAGTAGTTCCATGTCATGTGTGACACCTCCAGCCAGTAGTGACTTTTTATAAGACCACGTTTGCAAGGTTGGATTTTTAAGGTTATACTTATAATGGTAAAAAAACAGCACTACAAGTCCCAGAAAGCAAAGCAAAGTTGGTGCCAGGTTGTGCACTATGCAGAAACCCATAATGTAACATAAAAGCCTGGATTAGCTGGATGTGCCTCAAACGATATGGGGCCACTTGGCCACTATGCAAGGGGTTCAGCATGGGTGTGTTGTTCACACACGTACAACAGAAGCCAGGGAAGTGCTGCAGTCCCTATGAGGAGAGGCACAGCAGCCTAGTCCCCTGCTTCTGCACTCATCAGATGATCCTCTGTTGGGCTCTTTGGTAATAGTTTCTGATCTGGAGCAGTAATACCCATTGGGCTCCGTGTCTCGGTCTGTGCTGAAGCGCATCCTTAAATCAGTGCACCCAATTCCAGAAAAAATGTGCCGACCCCAGTACAGGTGCAAACTATGACAGTTTGGGCTGAGTTTGTGCCTGCACTGTGGAGAGCGCATCACTGAAAGATGAAGTTGGGGTTTGAAGCCACAGCTCTCTATCACTGCCAGTGGACCCTGGCTCACCTTCAAGAGGTTACAGCAATCCCACCTCGGCCAGGTGCAGCATATGACTCCCTGTCGGACCGTGCACTGTCCCACTTCCAATGGAACCTGGGCAGGGCCGGACTGGCTGTAGCGGGCCCCGGGTGTTTCCCCAGTGGGCCGGAGGGGTGGGGCCGGTTTTGTGGCTGTGGGGCCAGTTTTGCAGCAGTGCTGCAATATCGGCCACCTGTAACAAAAGTGGGAGCGGTGCTTCTTACTGTCACCCCCCTCCCAGGGCCGGTCGAGCAGCAATCTGCCAGGGCTGGTTGCTGTTCCCAGTCCGGCCTTGAACCTGGAGGTGTCACACTGAGTGGGCTGCCTCATATGTTGCACACAATTAATGTGTCCTTGACAGCTTCTTTGGCTGTACGCCCTGATCCAGACAGGTGCAGGCGTAAGAGCCTTCATTTGCAGGATTCCAAGTCCCCATGAAAGAGAGAGCGCCTTATTGTGTTTGCAACAGCGCACATTTTGTACCGCATGATCCGTATAACAGAAGGAGTCTCGCAAGCGTCTGTTGCCTCTTCTGTAATATCAAAGAAACAGACGCAAATCATAATGGCACCTCTGGGCTCACTTTGTGTAACACAGCCCATGGTGTCCACCCCGCTGATGGGGATGGCACTGCTACAACACGTCACACGCAGGGATGGCTGGACCTCCCAGAAGTGCCATATTTGGCTATTCGTTTTACACATCAACGCGGTCCTGTGTGTTGTTCACATTGTTTTTATGGAAGGAAATAAAGACCATAGCTGCAAAATTTCACTGCATTGTTAAATGAAAAGGAAGGACAGGAAACCTGGTGTTTGGCATTCATAAAGGGATCTGGCGCATTCAGTCATCTTTATAAATGCTTCTTTGTTTATCAGTATTCACAATTCCAGTTCGCGTTTTGCAGCCGTGTTACAGCAGAGCAGAGCAGGAGTCGTGGCGGAGGCGGAGGTGAGTGGGCTGTGCGATCCAGCCGACGGGTCCGCCGACGGGCCCACCCGCACACCCACCTGAGGGTCTTCACCATCGGTCTCTCCTATCGGACGGCCCGACCTCCTGTGCGCAGCGGGGGAAACGAAGCGTGGGCTGGAGCCGCGGGGCTGCCACGAGAGCTGCGAAAAAGCCACGAGACGCTGTGAGACGCGGCAGGCAGGAGCCGCGGGTGGCCGTTAAAAACCTGCCGGGAAAACCTGCCGTTGCAAGGGCAGTAGGAGCCGTCTGCTTTTCTTCGTGGCCCACGTCCAGCGCTCCAGTATTCCCAGCATCTCCATCTCCAGGTACGTCGCGAAGGAGTCATCTCCCACATCTAACATGCTGTGGTGAGCCGCAGGATTTCCGCAAGTCCCCGCGTGGGGCCTTTTTTGGTTCGTGGTGTCTGCTGACTCTTGCTGATACTTGCTGACCCTTGTGGCCCCTCCCCCCCAAAAAAAGGGGTCGTTTTAAGAAAAGAAAGCAGTACAATCAGTACACCTAGCTCGGGCAGAGAGCGGGGTGGGGGCCAGCTGAGGACAGCAGCACGTTGGTGCATCAAGCATCTCCCCCCCCCCCCTGAAAATTGGTCTGAGCCAGGACAAAATCAAGCAGCAGTTTATTAAAGTCTATTAAAGCCCAAGGAAAACACCTTATTAGATCCCATAGATTGGAATTGGAAGTATGAGATCAGGGCGGGTCCGCGGGGCGCTCAAACCTGCAAGCAGAACAGGCAACATTGGCAGAAATTTATGTAATACAACCAAACGGAAAAGGAAGTCGAAACCACTGGAATGCACAGAGGGGGAGCCGCAGGTCAGGACCAGACTGGTAATGCAGGCAGAGGGCACTATAATCGAATTAACTTCAGAAACAATGAGGCTTAGCAAATTGACGCCAGAGTCGAAAATGCCAAAATATCGCCTTTTTCAACCTAAAATCGACACCAAATTTTGTTTTTTTAAAAATGCAGGCGATACCCTGCTTTCGTGCCCCACCGTATCTGCAGGTCTTCAAACACCACTCCTCCCCTCTTGCCAAGAGGACAGAGGTAAGGAGGAAGGGATTGAAGGGTCTATTACCCAAGGAGGAAGGGGGGGAAAGCCAAGGGGCGGACAGCTCAATAACATCTCCATATGGCCCAGCACCCGCTGCAAGTTGGCATCTCAAGACCCCGGAGAAAAAGCATAATGAACTGTACCCAGAGGTAGTACAAAATCCGCCCCAAGACGGGGGGGTCAAGATCGATCTTAGCAGTGCAAGAGAAGAACAGGCAAGAAATATTGTAGCCTCAGGTAATTGCAACCCTGCAAATACCCACCACACTCCTACGGTCATATTGCCCAGGTTCCCCACCCAACATAAAAAGGACAAAAAGGATGGAGGTAACTGCACAGGTAACTGCATATTACTAGAGCCATTGACCATCAACGAGCAAGATAATCCGACAGCCATCCTCCGGTTGGGATCCAAAGCTGACCCCCCAGAGGGCATCCCGGCAAATAATATAGAGGGATTAAAGGCAAAGGGGGGCTCAACACCTGAAAACCTAAAGGACAAGCTGCGCTCAGAAAATGAAAATGAAGTACGTCTCCCCCCTACGCAACTCCAATGCAAACCAGCGTTCTCTCAAAACAGCCTGCTGCTGGATGAATTAGAAGAACTAGATCAACATTCATACTTAGAGAAGGAGGAGTGGGAAGCACTCCTGGCAGCGTACCGGGGGGATACGCACAGGAGCGAATCAGCAGAAAACCCAAAAACTGATGGTTGCAAGGCGATAGTGGAGGGGGCGCTTGCGCTGCCCATCTGCACAATCAGTGAAACTAGAGTACACCATGGGAAAATGCAAAAAACAGATAATGGCAGCAAAACCGCCAGTGAGGCTGGCAACCTCAAAGAGGACGGGCAAGGACCCGCCCAAGGAGATGCCCAAGGGGATGCATGGGCAAGCTTGCTTAAAACTGTGCAGCTCCTGGTAGAGGCACTGCAATACCAGACAGATAAAATGGACTTGCAATTATCCCTACTGAACACCCTGGCAGTCTATGTGGTATCGATTGACGGCAAGTTGGGAAAATTGAACACGATGCTGCAAAGTACTCAGGACCATATCTTAGACAACTATCGATCCTGCGCATGCAGCCCAATTGTGGACAAATTGGTAACTCTTCCAGCGATGCTGACGGACCTATGCGCACAAGTAAAAAAGGCATCAAATTTCGCTAATACACAGCCTTCAAAAGGGCAATCCCTGCTTGGTCATGGTGAAGACGTAGTAATTTACCAGCATGGGCCAGCCAACGAGGAGCTAACACCAACTGTTATTAAACAAGCAGAAAACAATACCAACATTGACAATAGTAAGCAAATAATAGCACTGCTACCTAGCAACAGCCACACGCCAGAACAAGTAGTGGCAGCTAAAGGAGAAACAAAATTAAATGCAAAACAAAGACGTGCACAGAAACGGAAAGGGCGGAACCAGAAACAAAGCCTTACTAGGATTGGATTTCAACGACTCTTTGGGACATCAGTAGTGCAAGAAGGGATAATGCAACAGCCCATTAGGACTCTGCCAGAACACAATGGGGCAATGCAACAGAATATTCCCACTCCAGAAGCAAACAATAGCTTTGCAAATATGTCTAGCTGCGCCCAAGTCTTACCAAGCAGAAATCGAGACACTAGTGCAGCTGAGGACGCACATGAGAATGTGGGAGTAGACCCCCCTCAACCGCGCTTGGTGGGAAATCTCATCGCAAACCAAATTAAAACCAGAATTGAAGGAGAAAAAGGGATGAGGACCCAAACCTCAGAGACCAACCAGGATTCTAGACATCTCGACAACCCATGGGTATTATTTACAAACAATAAGGTTGTCGCTGGGAGGAACACTAACCAGGGGAACCCGGACATGCCTCCCAGCGAACATACAGCCAAAAGGGAGGGAGAGAAGTTACAGATCAGCCAGCTCCTCCCTTTAGGCTCACCAGCTTCACAAATAACAGCTAAAAACTCCTCGATAGCTCAAAAACCGAACCGAACCAGTCTTGACCCAAAATGCCAAGGAAGTCTAGGCTCCACGGAAACGAACCAAATGGCACTGGGACACCCACAAAACGAGGCCAGCCGGCCAACCATAAATATTCATACTGACGTCACTACATGTGCTAGGGCGAAGGAAACAAATGCAACATGGTTCATGCCCGAATACACCTCTAAAGGAAGGCCTGACATTCTGAACCGAGGCAATATACTGCGGTTATTATCTCACATAACCACATTTGCAGATATAACGACAACAGAATTGGAGTCAATAGAATTTATTAATTGCGGGGACTTAAAGACAGGAGAAAAAACAAGAGCGACATGGACCTCTCCTACGATAGCACACAAAATACTTAAAGAAAGTGACATCCTAAAATCTTGGGGGATAACCATTGCCCCGTATTTTAAGCCAGGATATCCAGATTTGTTAATTCCAGAACCCCTGAGGGCTTCTGAGATGGCTGCCGGCAGACTAATAACATCAGTGCTGAGAGGAGCCACAGGGCACAGTAATAGCGACAAGAGGCACCAACATGAGGAATTAAGAAGCCGCAACGATCCCTTTACTCCGCAAGTTCGGGAAGATGACATAAGATGGATCGCGCGAACCATAAACAACACAAGAGATTGACAAGACGATTGCCCGTTAAACACAGCAAACACAAAGGGGACAGTACGGATCTGTTCCTGGAATGTAAACGGGCTCGCCAACAAACTAGCCGATTTGGACTTCGTCACTTATGTTAGGGCTTTCGACATTGTGGCACTACAAGAAACGTGGGTAATAGACCCGCCTCACCTCCAAGGATTTCTGCGCTTCTCTGTAAACGCCACCAGGGGAGCAAAATACGGCCACCTGCAAGGAGGCTTGGTCACCTATGTCGTAAATACAGCCGTCTATTCTGCTCGCATCTTTGGTGCCACAACACAGTCAATATTAGCAGTTACTATTTCCTTCTCATCACCATCGATAAATAAAAGGGATTCTGATATCATGTTGCTAAATGTGTATATCCAACCTAGATATAAAACCAAATTAGTGAAGGAAATGTGCAACTTCGTGGAAACATGCATAAGCGAAGGATCCACAACTGATCTCGTCTTAACTGGAGACCTAAATCACAATTTAATGGGATCCTCCACGGACGAAGAAGTACTTTTGCAAAATGCAATCTGGAATATCCCGCCGCAAGGAAAATCTCAAGCGTGCAAACAAACCAAGATAGGACAAACGACCGTGGAGGACTTGGAACATCTTAATTTGAGGGCACTAAATGGTAGATCAGCGAAAGATAACCCCCCCGTGACGACATACAGCTCCACAAATTCAAGCTCGATTCTGGACTATACTTTCGTCTCCCTAGGCCTCTTCCAACAAATTGCATCGTTCCAGTTGGGTAATAAAGGCGAAAGTGATCATCGGCCTCAAGAAATAGAATTGAGAGCAGTCACTCCAACACTCGATCGTTGCCGGGAGCCTCAAGGAGTAATTGCCACCATTAACCTAAGAAGAATAGAATTCAAGATAGCCGCAGGAAGCGAGATGCTTGAAATCGCAAAACAACATTTTGCTGCGAGGGTCGGAGATGGCGAAGTGGAAAAATGGAGAAACTTCCTATTAGCTATGGAGGCACATGCGACTAAGACCAAACTACCAAACCTGCAAAGATTCAGCGGCACGAAGCCCATATTATATAGCGCTAAGCAAGAAATTAAGTTTACAAAAAAAAGGATTCAACAACTACTGAGACACCTTCGACACAAGCCTAGCGATGAAACACAATTACAAGCATTACGGAAAAAAAAGGGCAGTCCTCAAAAAACTAAAAAGGGACGCAAACAGTGCCATGGAGGAGGATCTATGGGTCAAACTACATGCTGATGTCAAACATAATAACAGCTCCAGATTTTGGAGCACTATAAACCAATTCATTCACCATAATCACGACGGCGTTTCCTCAAACATCACAGAGGAAGTCTGGGTAAAACATCTCAGGTCTCACTTTCAACAAGGCACTGAACACAACGTGCAGTGCCAAGCATGGCAAAATGAACCCGACTGTCAAACGACACTTAAGGCCTGGCCCGAAATCAATCTCGCCGTCTCTGGGCAATCAGGGATAGACCAATTAACTGAGGCTCAACAAACGGCCCAAATTGATGCCATCAAAAGGCAGATAGGAAAGGGGAGAAGAGAAGGTGCTCCTGGCCCAAACAGAATTCCACCAGTACTTTACAAACAGGAGGCAACTTTCTGGGCAGAAGCACTGGGCCCACTTTTCAGAGAAATCAGAACGTTGAACATCCTGCCCAGTTCATGGAGAGGCTCAATTATTTCCCCAATCCACAAATCTGGCGATAAGTCAGAACCACAAAACTACTGATTAGTGGCTCTATTAGATAATGAAGCGAAATTCTTTGCAGGCTTGTTATTGGAGGACCTCCAGGCATGGGTGAAAGAAAAATCTGCAATTCCTCTTCAACAGACCGGCTTTATAAAATCAGTTGGGACAATAACTAACATTTTAAGCATGGCAATGCTTATGGATAAGGCCGAGGCTACACGGACGTCTCTATACCTTTGCTTTATCGACTACAAGGCCGCTTTTGATCATGTTAATCGTATTAGACTCTGGTCCAAATTACATCGTTGGGGGCTTCCTCAGCCCCTACTTAACCTGATCATAAATCTGCATACGGACACGTGGCTACAGGTGAAGCTGGGTAATGGAACCTTCTTGTCAAGACACATTCCCACGGAAAAAGGCCTGAAACAGGGCTGTGTTTTAGCACCCACCCTTTTTAATCTGTATATAGCCGATCTAGTCCCGCTCCTAATCAGCTGCAATTCACACGCTCCGAAATTAGGTGACACGGCATTACCCTGCCTCCTTTATGCAGACGATATAGTCCTGATCAGCAAAACAAAAGTAGGGCTACAACATCTCTTAAACACAACGCGGGACTTCTCCCAAGCAAATGATTTATCGATCAACTTGGATAAAACAAGATCAATGATAATCGGGAAAAAAAGGCGACAAACCGTAGCCTGGTTTTGGGGAGAGACCAGAATCGAAGACACAACAGAATATAAATATCTCGGCGTGAAGATGGATACTGGCTGTCAATTCTTGGCACGGAAGAACAGCATAAGGCATAAAGGTTTAATAATCGCAACCTCCTTAAAAACATTAAACTCTAAATTATCTGGCCCATCGAGCCAGCCACTGGCTGAGGTGGTTCGTGCTAAACTCTTACCTACAATCACCTATGGTAGCGAGGCACAGAAAGGCAGGGATGCGAAAACACTCGACGCCACAGTAATAATGGCATACAGGGTCATTTTTGGGTTGCCGAAATACACTTCACCCGCGCAAATTAGACTTGAGTTTGGCGTTTTAAAACAATCAATTGCCAGACAAGGGGCCTACATCACTGCATGGGACAAAGTGCGAAAAACACCTCCGGGAACGTTAAATGAACAGCTGTGGAAAGAGCTACAAACGCACACTACATCATCAGCAGCGAAATATCTTCACAGCAGTATACACAAATTAGGGCTAAACCAACTTTGGGAAACTTCGATAACTACCCTAATATTTAAAAAGACAGTGTGGAAGACGGTGAAATTACTCTCATGGCTGGAGGACAAGGCTGCACTTTCAAAGCGAGCCCATGGATGGATGACCTTGAATACATACACAAAGCCGGGCGCCCAAGCCTATTTTAACCTGGGATATGACAAACACATAAAAATTGCATTTATGAAATATAGATTTGGCCTGCTCCCCTGTGCACAGCATCTCCCACCATGGCTACGTAATAAAGCAGGCTCCGTGTGCCGATTATGCGGAACAGCTCGGGAAGACCTGCTGCACTTACTATGCTCCTGCAAAGAACTCCTCAAAGAACGAAAGAAATTGTTGAAACAACTGTTTAATCGACGAGGGATTCAAACAAGGAGGCAAGCCCTGCTGGCATGTTTTGCACCCAGCGACCCACAATTGAACTGCAGAGCAGTAAAGTTTTTGAGACTGTGCGGAAGGAAAATGCCAGAAACAGAGACATTAAGAACCCAGTCAGAAATAACATAAGCTAATGTGTAAATCAGTCTGAAGACATTCTAAGATATAATTAAGCAGATAAACTGACAATTCACTATGCTGCTATAGTTGTTCAAAAGCAGCAAGCTTTTTTAGTATGGTTTTAAGACGTGAGTGTTATGAAGGAATAAGTTTTATGTATGTACATGACAGATTTTTTAACTGAATATATTTTTCTTTTTTATTGCAACGGTTTTAATTAACTATGCAAATAAATTTACTTACTTACTCTTTGTTTTATCAGTCACCTTCATTTATCAGAGCTGCTGAATAATGTGCAGGTGTTACCTTATGCCAAAACCAGAGTGTCCATGATCATGTGGGTGTGTGAGAAGAGGATACACTGCATTTCCACTTTCTTTCTGTGCCGGTGATCAATGTTCATATAATGGTTATTCTTGTTTTTCTCAGAATATAGGTCACAATGATGTGGCGACAGGCCAGTCAGAACGTGAACTAATAACCCATGTAATTTCCCATGCCTTTTTCCACGTTATTTAGCACGTGTCGTCAATATAGCGGGATAATTGCCTCCATCTAACATATGCTTCCAGAGCAAAAGGCAAGGGCACATGGAAAAGGGCAAAAGCTATCAATAAAGCTATTACCAACAACCTGGATTTAAAACGCATCTTTTTAGGTTTGGTCTAGGGACAGCTTTAGCTTTCAGCCCAGCCTCACAATCAAAATATCCATTATTAAAAATATATATACATGTATGCATATATAGAGGGGCTGTGGGTCAGTGCTCTTCAGCCATTGGTCCATCATACTGCCACTCACATTTTCCTTTCACCCACCTCAGCATACAGTATAGGGCAATTGGTCAGCCCACTTCAGCCATTGACTCTGTTGTACTGTGAGTGAGATTGACAGCATTTTTTCTGCATAGCCACTTACAAAAGGGCACTTAAATAGCAGTGCAGGTGGGCCAACTTTCAATGTGTTTTTTTGTTTTAATTTTTTAACCTTTTATATTTTTTTCACATCATCCTTGCGTGTTTAAACTGTCTTCAGGTTACATTAATTTTTAGCCAATAGTACAGTTTCTTTGCGCCATTAAGAATCATATATTTATTGACGTGCATTTTCACTAAAACATAGGTACACTTGTCTGCTAAAAAGTACTTGTACTGTTTTATTTAAAATATATGTTATGGGTAACTGAGTTTTGATTAACAAGGCAGACATTTTTGGTTGCCCACTGCCAAAGGGCAGTGGTCTGCCCATCCAAGACCGTTTCTTTAAATTGTGGTTCTTCTAATGTTGTCTTTGCCATGATCATTTTTTTGATGAGACATGTATGAACATCACAGCTGACGTACAATAACATTCAGGGCCGGCTCTAGGGCGGTGCGATCAGTGCCACCACACTGGGCGCTGACTTGGGGTGGGTGCGTCATTTTTGCAAGTATATTATCATTTTAAAAGCACCTGCTGCCGTGTTGCTGGCCTCCAGCAATTTTCAGGCATTAATTAAAAACTCAAGATAACTCTGGTGATTTATCGTCTTCCTGGAAAGAAACCAGAGTTTTGTCTAGTGGAAGTTTTGACTCATCCTAAGGTAGCGAGGAGGGTTAAAATGCGGGCTACAAAGAACCATGCATATCACAAAGTGCATATAATGTAAATAGGTCAGTGCGTTATTGCTTTTGTCACAGAGCCTCTTTTGTTACTTGCAGTTTATAAGTTAAAATCCTAATATAGAACAGTGAGCAATTAACTGTCATAAAAGCGCTGCATGCAAACTGCAAGGTATATGTTAGAGCTATATGTTTTTTTGCCCAGTCTTTCATTATGATAATCTTGCAAGAAGGGCTTATTTGAGTAGAAATCGATTCTTATTACTAAAGAGAACCCCTAACAATGGTGTTACGTTTTACATTCTGAGTGTGTGCTTTTCCAGAATAAGGACTCTTAAACTATATTGCCTACCAGTATCGATGACCTGTGACTCCTACACTACACCTTGTAGTCCTGTCTGATGTAACATTTTCTATACACGGATTTACACACATATGATTGTCTCTGTGCAATGTCTGTGTGATGTAAAGTGCTCTGACACCTTACACTGGTATGAGTGGTGCTATAAAACTAAATTAATGTGAGAGACAGTGGTTATGGAGACTTGAAGGGCACTGTTAAAGGTTGCTAGTGAGGGAATCTGTGGCAATGGTGGTCATAGAGGGGCACCAACAAACATTGTCGCACAGGGCGCCACCAGTGCTAAAGCCGACCCTAATATTAGATCCCTTGAGCAAGTAGGAGGAGGAAGGGCAGATCCTACTGCGTGGCTCATCTTTGAATAAATCAGTAGGTTAAAGACACCCCAGACAGATGTGTGCGTAACCTGCAAGACTGAATCCCAGCAGAGCCTGGCTTTCATCCTTACAGGGTTGATACAATGAGTAGTAATAAGTTAGTCAATAACACTCGTTATTCAACCATAATGAGAGAATCCAGTGAAGGGGTGTGTGGTACAAATGGTCAAGATCAGTCCTAATGCGAGTTATTAGAGGTGAGCAGTGAGGAGATGGACAAAACACGTGGCCTTTACTTGGTAGTAACTTAGAGGGTAATTAGGAAGTGGCAAACCTTTTATAACTATTAGTCGCCAAGACGGTGCTTCCCTTTTCTGTTGCTGTGCCTCTTGGCGCAGCACATAGAAGCCCGGTCACTGATCCTGTTTTACTGTAAATCATCACTTCCCCATTTGCAACCCTAAACAGGGCAAAGTATTTCTCCCATTTTAGTAATCTGGTACTTCTGTCTTCAGTAACTGGGATCACTGGATTACATATAGAAAGGATGAATGATAGTATATGCCTGTTATGTTATGTTAATTTATTTGTAAAGCGCAACTATTACCTGGAGGTGTCTTGGCGCTATTAGCAGTTTTGATTTTTTTTCCCCCTTTAATAGCTGCAAATTTCCACTTTGAATTTCTGTTCCACTCTAAAAGGAGGATTCTAGTCACTTCTAACATGTTCTGCAGTTGTGCCATCTATGGGACGTTTATCTCACCCTTTGCCTTCAGGAAGGTGTACTGACAACAAGCACAGACAAAGACAAGTTTCCTTTGCTAGAAGATGGCAAAGCTGGTTGTGGTGCATTACAGCGAGAGCTGCCCACCTCTTAAGGGCAGTGCAGTCTTGAAGAGGGGTGCAGGTGAGATGGTACTGTGTGGAGAGGCAGCGTGAACAGGAGAGGTCACGTCCATTGCACATATTGGGGATAACGATTTGAAGGGGCCTTGGATTGCAGATTTGGGTATGGGGAAGGAATACTGTGGTGCATTGCAGTAGATGGAGGTAAGTGATCGTACCATGATTTTAGGGCACAATAATAATTTAGTGCATCATTTATGCACTGGTGGCTAACTAAATATGTCGTTTAAAAATGGCAGTTTTTAGGAGACAGCAACTCCTTTAATTTCATCTGTTAGCTTGAGTTGATAATGGGGTACACAGGGATGGGGTTGTGAGCCTCTGGGCCAGCGGTTGGTGAGATTCATTTTTTTCAAACCAATCTAAGCGGATGGGAAACTTGAGACAATTTTGCCTCCCTCTTTTTTTAGGTCGAGCCTGAGCAGCTCTGCTCTGCGAGGCATGCTGTAGTAAGAAATGGAATAAAAGCTCTGCCCAATTCCCCCCCATCGTTTCAATTGGCTCCTGTTACAGTCCTTTCAAAATCATTGCTTTTCATTCGTGAATAGGCTTACTAGTCACTCCTTAGTACCTCCTTGTCTGCATTTGTTACCTCCCATAACGACTGGACTTTATAATTGTCTGCTTTATGTAGTCGGTGAGCACTATTTTCTTTAATGGTAATTAATTTAAATAGCACAGAAGGCACGCCAGCGTTAGCAATGAAGGACATTTTTTGGGGGGTATTTGCAGCGGGGTGTCGGCTATAAATATACCCCCCAAACCCCTGCACAGAAGCGGCCGCTGTTAATTTGCCAAAACTGTTTTTTAGTAACTCAGTGCTATAAGTTTGAAATATGCTCCGTTCCTTGCCCCCTCCCCCGCTGCACAGACGCCTGCATGTTTTTTTTTTTACTATTTCACTTTTTGGTTGTTTTTAAGCGCCCCATGCTGCGCTTTCACATTAATAGAGGCCACGCCCCTTTCATTAGACGAGCCATGTCTAAAGAAAGGTTCGTGGCCACTTTTAAAGTGAAGCCGTGGCATGGGGCACTTTTACCAAAAAAAGCATTTGTATGTTAACTTGACAAACGAATGCTTTTTTTGGTAAAAGCGCCCCATACCGCACTTTCACTTTAATAGCAGCCGTGGACCTTTTTTTGGACACGGCTCGTCTAAAGAAAGGGACGTGGCCTCAATTAATGTGACAGCGCGGCATGGGGCGCTTGTAAACAAAAAATATTTGCAATGCAATAGGTCTTGCATTTGCGAGAATTTAAGCTATTGTCATTTCCAACGCCAATAGCTTAAACTCTCGTAAATGCAAGACCTATTGCATTGCAAATGCTTGTTGCATCCAGCTGTTTGGGATTGAAAAAGGCGGAGTGCATAAGAAGTGCCTCGCAGAACAAGTTCTCCTCGTTCCGCAGAGAGGAATGCACAGAACGAGGGGTTCGTGCGCCGTCCAGCACCGTCAGGGGCCCAGCAAATGCCATTACTTTAGTGGAACCTACATTAAGTTAATAACAGTGGCTGGTCCTTGACAGTGCTCTGCAGAGCAACTTTTCCATCAGAGGAGCGTGTGTGCGGTCCTGGTAGAGGCCAGGAGGACCTTGGGTGCGGCAGGGGAGGCACACACGCCCCTGCCGGGGAAGTTGCATTGAAGAGCACTGCCAGGGGCCGCTATGTTTACCGTAATGCATGTAGTTAAATAAAGTGTCCAATCACTCGCAGTGCTTCTTAAAGCTACTGCCCTTCTTGGCTTATGGCCTCTTTTTTCCACCCACAGAGGTCAAATCCCTCTCGTCAGGTGGGAGAAAAAGAAGGTGAATTTCCATAACTTCGTTTCTCTAACCGCATGGAAATTTCACGCACCTCTGTCTTGGTGTAAGGAATAGGGCAGCAAAGGGGGACTGCCCTCCAGCCTGGGTTTTAATGATCTGATGTCTTGTTTTTATTTAGTTCTAAAACCTTCATAACCACTGTCAAAATTAACTTCTATTTCCTACAGAAACCTGAGCCAACATCAGGAGTTTTCTAATACTATTCTCAAAGTGCAGTGCGCTTGAAGCTAAATTGTGAGTGGTTTGACTAGGAATAGTTTTCTTTTTTGCTCAAACCAGCAGATCTGGTAAGAGATGATGGATCCTGTGCAGGTGTTTGTTGTGTGGCAGTGGCCTCGGCTGCACAGTTTTCAGTAGCTCAGGGGCACATAGTCTGGTAAGGATAAGATCACATAGTAATGGGTCATTACTGGCAGGGATGTCTGGTTTTCCCTCATTGCATTAGGCACAATTGGCCACATGGCTCCTGTTCTCTTGAAGTCAGCTGGCTATGTGCCAAGCAAAGCATGGTGGGTGCTCTGTTGTTCTTCGTACTGCTGAAGGCTGTCAGTCCTTCTGTCCCTCTGTTGTTCTTCGTACTGCTGAAGGCTGTCAGTCCTTCTGTCCCTCTGTGGACCCCGCGTCACAATCTTTCTAGAGAGAACAGTCAGCGTGTTCTGTTTGAGTCGCACATCTTTACAAGCCCACCGACAGACTTCAGATGCTGAGAGAAGTGTTCTCTCTGCCACAGGGCCCTATAAGAGTTACAAACCAGTGTATGTTTCACAAACCTTGTGATCAGCAGATTGGGCTTGTGCTCTCAGGACCATGTTCCATGGTTTTTAGCAGTCATTTTTGCATTACTCTTCTAAGGCATCTCTATCCAGATGTATTTTTGCTCTGGGTGCATCGCAGACACATCGGCGATGCAACCTGGCCAGTTCTTTGCACCGTGTTGGATACAGTGGCGGCTGGCATCTACAGGGAGGGGAAGGGGTGCACACGCGCATAAATAAAAGAAAAAAAATTAAATAAACCCTTACCGAACTCGATGGAACCAACTCGCGCTATATGGCCTCGTCACGAGTGCAGCTGGGCCACTAGGAAACTCCCTTGACCAATCCTGGGCACTCCTCGCCAGCATGAGAGCAGCGCCCTGATTGGAGGGAGCAGCCTTGCTCAGTGCTCCACAGTGCTCTGGAGGCCTGAACTCACTCTAACCCAGCTGTCTTAAGACAGCTGGGTTAGAGATGTTTAAAGTGCGCATGTGTGGCTGGCTGTCGCAACACGGTCGGTCAAAGAGACATACGTACTTTAAACAGTAAATAGACAGCCCACCCTTCTCCCTGCTGCTGTCACTCAGCAGGCCCCACCCCATCCTGATGCTCTGCGCAGGACGGGAGGATGAAAAATAAAATGGTAATGAATTACCATTTTATTTTTCAACTCGGGGGCATTTAAGTTAGGCAACACTCCTCCGCTCCAACGGAGGAGCCGCCCTTGGTTGGATATATGAAACGGCACCCGATATATATATCAAAGCTAGATTTTCAGGATAACAGTTGTATTGCTAATGAGTTCCATTTTGATTAATTGAATGAAAATGTGCTCCATTTTTATTAATGATATGAAAATGTATTTTATGTAGATATCCTAATACGTTAGCATCGAGCAGACCTCCATGACCTAAGTTGGACACCCATCTACTAAACTCCATTAATTCACAAACCACTATAAAATGTAAATGTGTAAAGGATGTCTTCAGAGAAGAGCAACAGCCAGGGGTCTGTGTTTTTGGTGCAATCAGAAGCGGTGTCCTTCCTCAAGCTTGCAGATGCTGAATAGTCCTTTGCGGCCAATAGCTCGCGACACCTCATTAACATATCTGTCTAAAATGCCTCCAGGAAGGCTTGTCCTGATGATTAAAGGTTGTCAGTTCTGCTTATCGTCTCTGTAGAGACGGAACAGCTGATGCCCACAAGCTTAGATTTACTAAATGCCCTCGATATATACTCAGCACATTGGAGAATCAGGCATATGGAACTAATGCACATTACGGAACTGATGTACACTGGAGGATCAGGCATACACTACTGATACACATTAGAGAGTCAGGCATACACTACTGATACACATTGGAGAGTCAGGTTGAGGGAAATGATACACTTTGGCCAGTCAGTCATACACTACTGATGCACAGTAGAGAGTCAGGAATACACTACTGATACACAATGGAGAGTCAGGCATACACTAGCTATGCACATTGGAGAGTCAGGCATACACTACTGATACACATTGGAGAGTCAGGCATACACTACGTATGCACATTGGAGAGTCAGGCATACACTACTGATACACATTAGAGAGTCAGGAATACAGATCTCATGCACATTGGAAAGTCAGCAAGCATACACTACTGAAGCACACTGGAGAGTTAGGCATACTGCACTGACACATATTGGCAAGTCAGGCATGCACTGCTGATGCACATTAGAGAGTCAGGCTTACGGAACTGAAGAGTCAGGCTTACAGACTGATGTGCATTGGAGAGTCAAGCATATGCAACTGATGCACATTGGAGAAGCAGGGATACACTACTGATGCACGCTGGAGAATCAGGCATCCACTACTGATGCACACTGGAGAGTAAGGGATCCACTACTGACACATATTGGACAGTCAGACTTATGGAACCAATGCACATTGGAGAGTCAGGCATACAGTACTGATGCACATTAGAGAGCCAGGAATACAGACCTCATGCGCATTGGAAAGTCAGGCAGGCATACACTACTAAAGCACACTGGAGAGTTAGGCATACTGCACTGATACATATTGGCAAGTCAAGCATGCACTGCTGATGCACATTAGAGAGTCAGGCTTACGGAACTGGAGAGACAGGCTTACAGACTGATACACATTGGAGAGTCAGGCATACACTACTAATGCACACCGGAGAGCCAGGCATACACTTCTAATGCACATTGGAGAGTGAGGCATACTGAACTGATGCACATTGGAGAGTATGGCATACACTACTGATGCACATTGGACAGTCAGACATATGGAACTGATGCACATTATTGTGTAAGGCATGCGCTACTGATGCACAGTGGAGAGTAAGGTATGCACTACTGTTGCACATTGGACACTTAGGCATGTGGAACTGATGCACATTGGAGAGTGAGCCATGCAGTATTGATGCACATTGGAAAGTCAGGTTACACAATCTATGTACATTGGAAAGTCAGGCATATGCTACTTATGCACATTGGAGAGTAAGGCATACACTATTGATGGACATTGGAAACTCAGGCATACACTACTGATGCACATTGGAGAGCGAGGCATACTGAACTGATGCACATTGGAGGGTCAGGTCTACACTACCTAAGCACATTGGAGAGTAAGGCATATGCTAGTAATGCACATTGGAGAGTCATGCATGCACTATTTATGTACATTGGAGAGTCAGGTCTTGACTACTAATGCACATTAGAGAATCATGCATATACTACCTATGCACATTAGAGAGTAAGGCATTCACTACTGATGCACATTGGAGAGTTAGGCAGGCATACACTATTGATGCACACAGGAGAGTAAGTCACACTCCACTGACACACATTGGACAGTCAGACCTATGGAACCAATGCACATTTGGAGAGTCAGGCATACACTACCTATGCACATTGGAGAGTCAGGCTTACACTACTGATGCACATTGGAGAGTCGGGCGTACACTGCTGATGCACATTGGAGAGTCAGTCATGCACTACTGATGCACATTGGGGAGTTAGTCACCCACTACTGATGCACATTGGAGAGTCTGCAATACAGAAGTGATGCACATTGGAGAGTCAGTCTGACACTACTGATGCACATTGGAGAGTCAGTCAGACACTACTGATGCACATTGGAGAGTCAGTCATACACTACTGATGCACATTGGGGAGTCTGCAATACAGAAGTGATGCACATTGGAGAGTCCGGAATACACTACTGATGCACATTGGAGAGTCAGGCGTACACTACTGATGCACATTGGAGAGTCATGCGTACACTACTGATGCACATTGGAGAGTCAGGCACACGCTACTGATGCACATTGGAGAGTCAGTCATACACTACTGATGCACATTGGGGAGTCTGCAATACAGAAGTGATGCACATTGGAGAGCCAGGCATACACTACTGATGCACAGTTGAGAGTCAGACTTGCATGACTGTTGCCCACTGGAGAGTCAGTCATACACTACTGATGCTCATTGAAGAGTCAGTTATGCACTACTGATGCACATTGGAGAGTCAGTCATACACTACTGATGCACATTGGTGAGTCAGTCATACACTATTGATGCACATTGGAGAGTCAGGCATACACTACTGATCACAGTTGAGAGTCAGGCTTGCATGACTATTGCCCACTAGAGAGTCAGGTATACACTACTGATGCACATTGGGGAGTCAGTCATACACTACTGATGCACATTGGGGAGTCTGCTATACAGAAGTGATGCACATTGGAGAATCAGGCAAACACTACCTATACACATTGGAGAGTCTGCTATACAGAAGTGATGCCCACTAGCACGCCTGGATCTGACTTTGAAAGACAAGGATTTTGTGCATCTCTAATCTGGTCTTTCCCCTTCTCTCCCCAGTGCGATCAGTACAAGAAGGGGATCATCTCCGGCTCAAGCTGCAAGGATCTGTGTGAAGATCACACACTGGTGCTCCAGCAGTGTCTCTCCTCTTCTCCTGCCCACCAGGTACAGTGTGCTTATGCTCCTCAGGGAACCACAGTGCGGCTCATTGTTGTGACTGTGTATATTGTTGGGGTGCTGAATATAATGTTACCACGCTGCCTAGCAGCTTCTTCAGAGTGCTCTTGTATACTGTAAGCATGCAGACAAACCGTTCGAGTCACTATAAGCTTGCTGTTATGCAGTCTGAGGCATGGTAAGCATGCAGACAAGAAGTCTAAGACACTGTAAGCGTGCAGACAAGCAGTCCGAGTCTTAGAGTGGAATAGCGTGGAGTGGCATAGAGTGTTGTGTATTGGAGTGGCATAAAGTGGAGTTGCCTACAGTGGCGTACACTGGAGTGGCGTGGAGTAGACTCATGTTGAGTGCATTGGCGTAGAGTGTTGCAGAGTATAGTGGTGTAGAGTGCAGCGGCATAGCATTCAGTGATGTACAATGCAGTATTGTAGAATGCAGTTTCATAAATGAGAGTGCAATGGTGTAGAGTGCAGTGGTGTAGATTGCAGTGGCATAGAGTTCAGTGGAGTAGAGAGGCACAGAGTGCAGTGGAATAGAGTTGTGCAGAGTACAGTGGCATAGAGTGGTGCAGAGTAGAATATTGTGCCGTCGAGTGCAGTGGCATAGCGTGGAGTTTTGCAGAGTACAGTGGTATAAAATGCATTGGCGTAGAGTGGTGTAGAGTGCAGAGACATGGAGTGGCATAGAGTAGAGTGGACTGGTGTAGAGTGTTTTGGCGTAGTGTGCTGCAGAGAGAGAATAGTGACATAGAGTGCAACAGTATAGAATTCAGCGGCGTGCAATGCAGCATCATAGAATGCAGTGGCGTAGATTAGAGTGGTGCATAGTAGAGTGCAGTGCTGAAGAGTAGAGTGGCATATTGTGCAGGGGCATATAGTACAGAGGCTTACAGTGCAGTGATGTAGAGTAGAGTGGCAGAGATTTCAATGGCGTAGAGTGGAGTGATACAGAGTGCAGTGGCCGGGAGTGCAGTGTTAGAGAGTAGAGTGGCATAGGGTGTTGTGTTGCAGAGTAGAGTGCCGTAGGGTGCAGTGGCGCAGAGTAGGGTGCAGTGGCGCAGAGTGCAGTGGCATAGAGTATATTGTTTCTGAGTGAAGTGCAGTGGTGTAAAGTGTAATAGCATAGAGTAAAGTGGTGTTGAGTGCAGGGGCATAGAGTTTAGTGGTTACAGAGTAAAGTGTATTGGCATAGAGTGCAGTGGCGTAAAGTGCAGTGCTGCAGAGTAGAGTGGCATGCAGTGCAGTGGCATAGAGTACAGAGGCTTAGAGTGCAGTGATGTAGAGTAGAGTGGCAAAGAGTGCAATGGCGTAGAGTGGCATAAAGTGGAGTGATACAGAGAGCAGTGGCCAAGAGTGCAGTGTTGCAGAGTAGAGTGTTGGAATGCAGTGGTGTAGAGTAGAGTGGCATAGAGTGCAGTTGCACAGAGTAGAGTACAGTGGCATAGTGCGAATGACATAGAGTGCAGTTGCGCTGAGTAGAGTGGTGTAGAGTGCAGTTGCATACAGTGGAGTAGGGTAGAGTGCTGTGGAGTTGATTGTTTCCGAGTAGAGTGCAGTGGTGTAAGATGTAATGGCACAGAGTAAAGTGGTGCAGGAGCATAGAGTGCAGTGATGCAGAGCAGATTAGAGTGGCGTACAGTGGATTGGCATAGAGTGCAGGGGCATAGAGTTGAGTGTTACAGAGTAAAGTGCATTGGTGTACAGTGTATTGGCATAGAGTGCAGCCGCGTGGAGCGCAGTGTTGCCGAGTGGTGTGGAGTTGTGTAGAGTAGATTGGAGTGGTGCTGTAGTGTAGTTCCTATTTCCCTAATAGGCTCTGCGCATTGGAATAATATACCCTATAGGTTTGACATAGGACTGAGGTCAGTATGTCCCTATCGAGTATATTAAACTTAATTACTTTGTGCCAGCTAGCTCAGAGGCCACTAGAAACTCCTTGTAAACAAGAAGGGAGTAGTTTCTGGCAACCGCATAAACATGACTACTTTGTTTCTCTTTAGGATTGGAACACTCTCAGAATCGTGGAAACAATAGATAACAGTTTCACTCAGCTAATCGTGCATGCTTAGTTTCTTCAGAGTTACACAGAAAGAATAGACGGGCGTTTCAATAAAAAGGATTTATTGAACAGTCTTGTTTCTCGTGTAAGAGATATGAGCTGTTATGATCACAAGACAATATGCAAGATATATAATGTACAGCGTAAGCAGTAGAAAGAAATAATACTGCGCTAGCATTATCTTTTAGCTATCACACATATATTCATATACATAAATAACATAAGCTAAAAATGCGAGTACTCATAAGATGCTTCTCTAAGCTAGTTCTACCCCAGTGTACCTAACCTAACCTAGGTGTAGGACAAGGTAAGAAGTAGGTGATGTATTCTATAGTATGGTATACTAAGAGTCTGGTATGCCAAGAGTCCCTCTAGGTTCTAGTCAGCTCCATACCTTGAGAATGAGAGAGGTGGGAATCTCTTTCCGGATCTTCGAACTCTAACACCCTGCGAAGGGAGTCAGAACACTGGGAGCTGGATTCTCTGCGAGCAGGGATGACAGCGTCTCTTCTCAGTGCGTCAGGCCGGGACACTTTCATATTTGCCTGCTTGCATTTGTTTGAGGCAATACTGAAACTGAAAAGTAGTGACATGCAGTTATTTTGCCATGAATAAGCCATTCTGTAGCTGGTTTTTCTGCCACTGTGAATGGTAATTTTTCCAGTTTTTCAATGCTCAGCACTGTATACTTTGCTCCCCTTTGTGCCAGTTCGATCTGTTTATCTGTTAGATTGTACTCCGAAAACAGAGACGACGTGTTGATAAAACGCCAAGGCACATAGCCCGCACGCAAAGATTGCAGCGTCCAGCTTAATAACATAATAGAACGTATCTGAGATTGGCCTTGTTGTAACATGGCTAAATCTTGTTCCAGTATGTCAATAGCAGAGGATACAATGTTGTCCAATGAATACATTCTGGATGACAAAGTTGTTAACCCATTGTCGACCACAGTGAGAGATTTCTCTAAGTTAATACGATCAAGTTCACGTATTCTTTCTGCGGCCTCTGCCTGTGAAACCTTCCATATCTCATTATAAGCAGCATAAATGCCGGCATATATGAAACGTTTTTGACGCGGTTTTCTTGGTCCTTGCAAGAAATCCCTAAGGTCTGCGTCTTCTTTAAGTAAAGATAAGTGTTGTTTCACATCCTCGAGTGTAGATTTTTGTAACCAGTCAAGGCACAATTTTCCTACACTGTATGTTGTTACTACCCCTGGATGTTGTCGTTGAACATATCGTGGGTCTGGCCTATGGATTGTAAAGCCCTGTGTTTTATTCAGGAATCTTTCTTGACAGATGTTTGTGTCTGTGGGCCAGAGTAACCATTTTTTCCAATCAGGATCTGTTCTGTTGTTTTGTAGTATTGTGTCTACTTTGACCGCTCCCTGTGTAGTGCTATTACTTGCAGGTGTTGGTACTGAAGGTGTGTTCATGTCCTTGATCTTGGCTAAACCAAGGCAAGACGTTTGTTGCACAGTGTCATTCAAAAACATTATTTGACGTGGGATGATACATGCTCTAAACAGAGCTTCAATCCCCTGCACTTGCCAATCTTTAGAACCCCAGACAGTTTTTGTGTCTATTGTGTCTTTCCAAAAGTCAAATCCTTGTCTAGACAGTTGGGTAATAAAGGCTGCAGAATAAATCTGTTTTGTATTAGTTAACATAATTTTCTGACCTGTTTTGTTTACATTCCTATAGAAAAATGTTTCTGGATCAGATGTATTGTACCCTGAAAAGTATGGAAACTTATTTGTAAACGTTTTTGAACTACCCTTTGGAGGTGTAGGACAATTTTCCCATTGGTTAAATTTAAACACATTTCTAGGTGTTGCAGATTTATGCAAGAAATGATGACCATAGTGGTTATAACAATAAAGCTGTTCATAGTCTGATGAACCCTCTAAGTATTCATTGTTAGAGAACGCAGCAGACCTTTCTAGATCAGACATCATATTATTTACAGTCTCAAAGTCCTAATCATCAGAATAGGTACTGGAGGTAATAAAATCACTTAATGAAATTTTAAATAAATGTGGAGTGTTCAAAAGTTTTGTGGGGCCGAATACATCAAAATCGGTTTTGTCCCAAACTATACCATCCTGTATAGGAACGGCTGTGATGTTCACTGCTGACAAGTCTCTTGTTTCACGATGGGAAGATTTGTGTGGTTTTAAAAGTAAGTTCACATTTTTACTTTCAGTGTCCCTACGGATGTATCTGCCATTTATAAGCACGCTAAGAGTCATAACCAAAGCTAGCCAAAGCAGAAAGAAAAATATTCCAGAAATAATCCATAGTTCAATCCATGGTGAAACCAGATAAGTCTCTTTCAGGAAATGAAAAAGGTCTTGTACTTGTTGCTTGAAAGTTTTTGATGCTGGCGTCGTTTCCGGTTCACTCAGATCCTCAGAAAACGTATCAAAGTTAATGAAATAGCCAGAAGCAGTTCGGTCAATTGTTGGAATTGCATCAGGATTTGTTGAAATCGCTGGAACCAGTTGATCACTTGTTACGTTGGTGTAGACAGGTGTATTTGGACGAACTGTTACTTGAGTTTCAAGAGGGATGAGTTCCATAGCGTTGTTGCTTAGTCCTTCATCTGTTACTGCTGAATTCTCGATGGTTATGAGTCTTTCAGTCTGAACCTCTTGGATAGTAGCGAGAGGAGTGCATCTGCTACTAGGTCGGAGTCCACGAGGCCTACTATTTAGTATTGGCCACATACTGTGGTTTGATGAGGTCGATTGACACAAATCTTTTCTCCATTTTTCCAGCAAGGGGTGGCAGAAGTACTGTTCTTGTTCCGTGAACGGCTAGGACAGGTACTGGTTGTCTGTAAGAAGGTCCAAATTCCTTCTTGTCCGCAATCTTCTCTCTGACTAGATCCCCAACTTTTTGGATCCAGTTAGGCCTTGCTGGGACTGCCAGTGTTTCCCCAGTGGTGGTTGGCTTCAGGAACATGTTGCTTTGTTTCGATCTTAGTTCATTTAGATCCTGTAAAACAGCCAAACGATCTTTGATACCAAAGGGTTTATTTTCCACCACTGTGCCCTTACATTCGAGATCAGGAACCCACATTCTTGTCCCAAATAGGACCTCATATGGAGTGACCCCCCCTAGAGAACTTCTTGGCAAATTATTTAATGAGCGTTGGACCCCATAAAGATGTTTGACCCACCCATCACCCGAACCTAATACTCTAGCTGTTATAGACTGCTTTATGTCCCGGTTTTTCCTTTCCACAACAGAAATTCCCTCAGGATGAAACGGAGAGGAGTACCACAATGCAACACCCAAACTGGCCATGGCTTCTTTGTAAGCCCGAGAGCTAAACGCAGGGCCCTGGTCAGAATGTAGTGTGCCTATTGCGTATGTGCCGATAAAGACTCGCAAATCTTTTATAACAGTTCGAGCGTCAGCCGAGCGCTGAGGCCATATCCATAGGAACCTTGAGCACGAATCCACTGCAACCATTATATATTTATAGTTACCGTCCCTTTGCAAGGGACCGCAGTGGTCCAGGTAAACACAAGCTAATGGTTTGTCTGAAATCAACAGGGGGGTCTGCGCAGGACGTTTCACTGTGGAGACTTTCATCTGTTGGCGTATGTCACATTCCAAAACATAGTTTTTGGTCTGTTTCCTAATGCCAGGCCACCAATATCTTTGTTTAAGTAAAGATACTGTTGCAGAAACACCTGCATGGGCAGAAGCTATCCCTTCATGTGCTGATCGGATTAGTCCTAATCTACGTTCCTTGTTTGGAATTACCCTATCCCCCAATCCAGGGATTCGAGCAAAAGGAACGTTGTTCGCATCAATTACATAAGAGTACTTGAGTGGAAATTTCTTTGGTAACGCTGCACCACTGCCTTTGCTTGAAGCATTGACAGCCAACAATATCTCACTGTCTATTTTCGTTTTTGAACGAGTGATCGCAGCTACGGAAGCCGTCTGAACAGCCCCCTTTGCACCGTACTCGGCAACACGAGGAGCGACGTCCGTGTGTGGGATCAAACTATTAAGAAATAAGATTCTGGACTTCTGGGACATACAGGGATCCCTTGGATTTAACATTGAGAAGTGAGACGTCGCGAGATATTGAATCCCAGTGTGGGTTGGAATTAACACCACTAATAAAGGTTATACACAGGAAGACAATAGCCTTGATAAAGTCGCGGGATTAATTCCCATGTAAGCGACGAAACACGTGTCGGCTGTCTGAACATCGGAAAATAAAAAAGAAAAAATAAATAAGAACTTACCTACTTGTATTTTACTTATGCTCACATCAAGCATGTTTATGTATATTGTGACATAACAGACGTGTGCTGAGGAATTCCTTTGTATATCTGTCAATTGGCCAAGGCCATTTTGTGTTTTGAGGAGGTCAGTGGTTCTCTTCACCTTGCAGCACCGTGATCAATACAGCAAGTAAATATCAAATATTTGTGTTATCTCTCCCGAGTGGCGCCTTCATTTACCCAACTAAATACCACTGCTCATTAGGTGCTCATAGCCCCCTTTGCGGCTTCGTCAGCCAATGAATTCCCTGCAACGTGAACGCCATCACGTTGATGACTCAGCGTGTGTATCACGTGAGCTTTTGGTAGTTCGTTTTTCAACTGAACTACTTGTTCCCAAAGCGTTTTATGCTTTATTGTGCCACCTTTTGCATCTTTGAACCCATTTTCAAGCCAATTTTGTATATATTCGTTATACGACTGAACACAGTAAAAAGTATCGCACACTATGAGTGTGGGGAATTCGCGATCTGTACTTTCAAGTGCCAGTTTGAATGCTTGTAGTTCAGCTCGCTGAGCTGTACAATCTCCTAGAGACTGCGTTTTAGTGACCATTGATCTGAAGTTACCATCTTGCATGCGACCTTTAACGATTGCGCACGCTGCACTGTAAGCTTGCTTACTCCCTGTAGCGGGTTGTGCTGATCCGTCAGTGTAAATTATAAATTCGTACTGATCGAGAGGCAGAATTTCAGTGGGCAGAGGACATTCATGTTCATATTGCAGGAACGCTTGTGTTTTTAGATCAGGATCAAAAACATATTCAACATCTGTTGCAGCAAGAGAATTAACCCATTGTATCCATCTAGGATGTAATGCTTTTGCATTCGGAATGCTCGCTTTTGTAACCGCCTCTAAGGCTGGTACTGGGGTTACGACAATAAAGTGTTTCCCGTGGGCTAGAGCTCTTTCTTTTGCTACAGCGGTTTGAACTGCTGTCAGTATTTTTTCTGTTGAAGTGAAGCGCATTTCTGCTTGTGTATACAAATGGGATTTGTATACTATTGGTACTTTTTCACCCTCATTAAATGTTAAATAGGTGAATCCGCATTGACCCGAAATTATTCGGATCACTAAATTGCGTGTATTTACGCGTGTTTGTAAGTGATTTGTTGCTAACATGTTAGCTTGGAGAGAACGCAGGATTTCTGTGTGTTCTTGTGTCCAATGTTTGATTGAAAAATCAGGTTTGATTAATTCGTAGAGAGGTTTAACCCTTTCTGCGTAATTTAGAATGTAAGTTCTTCCAAAATGTAGGAAACCCAAGATAGATTGTAAATTTTTCTGCGTTTTTGGAGGTTGGAGCAGCGCACACTTTTCTAAAAAGTTAGCTGCCATGCTCTTGCCTTCACTTGAAAGCTCATATCTTAGGAAAAAGACATTGAGATGGGCAATTCTGGATTTTTTAAAGTTGAATTTATAGCCCTCTGAGGCGAAGCCCAATATAATGGAACTCACCCTGTTCAAGTGCCTATCTAGGTCATCGTCTGTCAGATAGATTTCATCGACATATGACAATGCCTCATTATCATAAATTTGTAGTAACTCTGTTACTCTCGCTGAGAATAACCCCGGGCTATTTTTGAACCCTTGTGGGAGTCTACAAAATTGACGCTGGGTCCCCATTATTGAGAAAGCTGTTAAGTACCTGCTTTCAGGTGCTATGTTTTGACAAAAGAAACCATTTGAAATGTCCAATGTGGTTTTATATTTTTACGCACAATGTTATTCATTAATGCTGTACTATGTGCATTTTGCACTGCAAATGTTTTGGAACAAGTGTTCAAGTGTCTGTAATCCAAAACTAGGCGATATGTATTGTCTGGTTTGGATACAGGAAACAAAGGATTGTTCATTGAGGAGGTGCATGTTTCAATCACCCCTTGGTATTCAAGTTGATCTAAGATCTCCCTGACCGGTTTTTAGCTTCTTGCTTTATTGGATACTGCCTTTGTGCAGTAGGTTCATTTTTAAATGTATTTTATGGTGAGGTGAGTCCTCATCCCATCCTACATGATTTTTATATAATGCTGGGGCCTGGGCAACTGCCCATTTCCTGGCATAAGTATATTTTAGGTGAATTGGAATATGGTTGGAGAAGGCTGGCATAATGATGTCCTCACCATGTGGGCACTCCCTGACAAATTGTGGTGGCCAGTCTTTTTCTGCTAGAAGTATATCATAACCCCTTGAAAGTTTCTCCCAAAAGAGTGTTTTCACCTTTCTTGGTATGTCTCCCTCCATTCGGAGTGTTATTTCATATAACTTTTGTGGAGTACTAACCCTGGTGTCTACAGTTTCTACTGTGATGTACTCATTCAAGTCCACTATCTCCAGAAGTTCCTTCAGGTTCTGGCGAGCTATTGTGACTTCTGCTGCACTGTCCAGCATTGTCTGAGCCCATTCTCCGTTCTTGAGCTATGTTCTCAGTATTCTCGGCATGTCTGATCTTCAGACCTGCTACCTTCTTTTTGAGAATTGAGGTTTTGATTTATTGTTCTGAACGTGTTTGTCGTCTTTGGATTTCACGCGTTCTTCTCTATGTTCTGACCGTCCTCTTCTTTCCGATGTCTGTGACGATATCTGAAAGGTACGAGAGGAACGTGTATCAGTATCTTGATACCTGTCAGGTTTTCTTAAATTATCCCTATTCCTGAGGTCATACCTCCTTTCAGAGGGCTCCTTTTGAGGAGACCTACCTCGGGATTGAGAACGTGTCTCGTTTGAATTTTGTTTATTAGTTTCCCACTTCTTTTTAGAAGATGTAGGAGTTTGTTTAATAGAGTCCTTCTCAGGACTTTCAGATAGTTTTGGCTTCAATGGTTTTCCACCCAAACTATCTCTGCCTAATTCTGCATAAGATTGTTCTATTATTCTGGGTAGTTCATGTTGATGTTCTGTTACATCAAATTCCCTTAAGCGCTGGCGGATCGCCACTGATGCTGCCTCCCCTTTAATATTATATAATATTATTGTTGAGACCTGGTCGAAGTTTTTCAGTAATTTCATACCTAAATTCAGAGCAGGTTCTGCCCCGTATTCGTTTTGAATTTGTTTCAGGACATCTGGTATTACTGCAATTGACGGAACACCATGTGTTTTAGTATAGATGGCAGCAAAGACTGCGCCCCAAGTGGTGCAATCTTCCAGTTGTGGTGTGATCCCCATTGGTAAACAGATTGTTAGGATTCTGTGTTTCTCATAAGGGCTAGTATTAGGAAATACTGTTTCAATTTGAGTAATTTTTTGAGCTATCCAGAATGGAATTTGCTCACGTTTTGTGGGCATTTTACCCATGACTGCGTATAAAGTCTGTGGAGAAATTTTTAGTGTATTCCCCTGTTGAGGGGTTTGATTTGGAGTGGTCAATGGTGGTTGGACTGTGAAAGTCCGCATGACATATTGGACTAATTGTCTGTAAATTTTTATTAACTCTTGTAGTTGAGTAAGTAATTCCTCGTCTGACATTACATCGATGTCAGGATGAGGTGTGTAGCCGGCTAGAATCGGCCATGTTGCTCCTGGTCTACCTAGTGGACCGAGCCTGGTAATGTTTTTGTGATGTTTTAGGGCGCCTTTAAACCAGAGATGATGCTCCTGGTATGTGAGTGGAATTTCAATATCCTCGAAAGGAATATATTCCTCTGGTGGTTCATCTTCTTTGTAGAAGTGAAACACTCTTGTGACTGGATTTGATTCTGGGAATACTATCCATGAATAGAATACCTCTGTCTGAAAGGATTCGTGTGCCTCTATCACGAAAACTGCTCTACCCCCTCTTGGTGGTAGGCCGTGTTTTATACGTTTTAGAGTGATGGCTCTCCTTACATTTGGAGCGATGTCTATAACACCCTCCTCGGTTTCATTTAAACCTGTAAAATTAAAAGCTGTTACGACTGGATCAGCCGCAGCTACACCGTTCTCGGTGTCATTGTCCCCGTGTATGGACATTTGTTTTTTGAAAAATGTAGAACAAGTTTCAAGGAAACAAAAGATAAGGTGCACAATATTTTGGAACACTGTATCCTTCAACGTTGAACAAACCAAACAGCTAATATATAGGGTTTTTTGTCCTATTTAGCTTTGGTGGATATTTAACCCTACCCACTCCAGACGTCTTATGGAGTATGTGAGTAGGGGTCTCTGAGAAAAGCACGACTGAGTTACTCAGTATCTAGCGTTAAATTACTGCCTTACCAAACGGTTGGGCGCCATGTAGTGTAGTTCCTATTTCCCTAATAGGCTCTGCACATTGGAATAATATACCCTATAGGTTTGACATAGGACTGGGGTCAGTATGTCCCTATCGAGTATATTAAACTTAATTACTTTGTGCCAGCTAGCTCAGAGGCCACTAGAAACTCCTTGTAAACAAGAAGGGAGTAGTTTCTGGCAACCGCATAAACATGACTACTTTGTTTCCCTTTAGAATTGGAACACTCTCAGAATCGTGGAAACAATAGATAACAGTTTCACTCAGCTAATCGTGCATGCTTAGTTTCTTCAGAGTTACACAGAAAGAATAGACGGGCGTTTCAATAAAAAGGATTTATTGAACAGTCTTGTTTCTCGTGTAAGAGATATGAGCTGTTATGATCACAAGACAATATGCAAGATATATAATGTACAGCGTAAGCAGTAGAAAGAAATAATACTGCGCTAGCATTATCTTTTAGCTATCACACATATATTCATATACATAAATAACATAAGCTAAAAATGCGAGTACTCATAAGATGCTTCTCTAAGCTAGTTCTACCCCAGTGTACCTAACCTAACCTAGGTGTAGGACAAGGTAAGAAGTAGGTGATGTATTCTATAGTCTGGTATGCCAAGAGTCCCTCAAGGTTCTAGTCAGCTCCATACCTTGAGAATGAGAGAGGTGGGAATCTCTTTCCGGATCTTCGAACTCTAACACCCTGCGAAGGGAGTCAGAACACTGGGAGCTGGATTCTCTGCGAGCAGGGATGACAGCGTCTCTTCTCAGTGCGTCAGGCCGGGACACGGGCTCCTCTAAAGTCGAGGTCTCCTCCTAACTTGCTTGGGCAAGGGAAGGTATATTTATACCTGGTAGGTGCCTTGGAATGTTAGCATTGACGTGAAGTCGGACAGAGGAAGACGTCAGGAATGAACCCTTAAGGAATAGTGGTTCATGCATAATAGACGAGTTCTTGGAGAAATCAATAATCCTGTGCTAGGGGAACTCCCAAGAGCTTAAGGGTCTGGTTTCTAAGAACTTGTTGTGACGTTAGGGTGGACGGATGTCGGTGACCATGCCTGTATTTGGAGTGCATGGCTAATGCCTAAATAAGGACTGGGATTTTATGCCTATATAAGGGCAATGTGAATTGTGCCTATATAAGGACATGTTTCAGAAAAGCCTATATACGGGCACCTAAAGCGGAATACAACAGTGCAGAGTGCAGTGTCGAAAAGTGTAGTGGTGTAGAATATATTGGCATAGAGTAGAGTGGTGTAGAGTAGAGAGGCATAGAGTGCAGTGGCGTAGAGTGGAGTGGTACACAGTGGAGTAGAGTGCAGTGGTGTGGTGTGGAGTGGTGTAAAGTGGAGAGTGCAGAGTAGAGTGCAGTGGAGTGGTACAGAGTAGAGTGGAATATGCATGGTGTGGGTGTACACTACCATTACAGACAACACATTTCCAATTGAAATGACCATTACATTTGCACCTACATACAGTTTTACTAATAAAACTATACAGTGCGCAAACGATAATGTGTGGAAATTATATCATCTAGTGTATTGGTTTGTTTTTACCATATTAAAGTATCTGTTTCCAACACACTTCAGAATTAACAAAAAATGTGCTTCATTTGTGCATTCCTAATTCTGATATGTTCTGAATATGTTCTGAGATACTTGCACAATTCATTTAAATGTTGTTGCGTGCTAGATAATAACCCCTTTCCCTCCCACGGTATCCAGCAGGTTTGTCACATAGATCCTCTCACTTTGAAGTCCAAGAAAGAAAAGGAAACGCTGAGCTCCCTCGGAAGACAGAGCCTGACATTTGAACCTCTGACTTTGAATGCAAAGCAAGTCTGGCAAGATAGGAACACGATTTACAGGCCTGTTTACAGAAACAAGCACTTGTGGAAGAATACCAGGGGAGTTGGTGTGAAAAGCTTTGCTCCTTGGGAGGGACAAACTCACTCTGGACAGCCTAAAATAAATAAAGCCAGCAAATAGAAAGCTAGAAAATGTGAGTTACAAACCACAAATTCAATGGTAAGCAATGGGTGGAATTCACTCCCAGGGAAGCTTTCTGAATGTCCCCAAGATGTAATTAACAAACCAGACTGGTAGGCTTCGACCTCAAAATGGTGTATAACATGCTGCTGCGCAGTGTAAAGCCCTTTGCAAAGGTTGACTGGTCTCCTTTAAGTTACTTATGGCTGTATTCGGGTGTTAAACTGGTGCTAATTATTTGAAATCTTTGCCCAGACAGTGCTAGCCTATGTAAAGATGACAAAATAAGGAAGTAATACAATCACGAAACGTGCTGTATTATGCCGCATAATTTGCCCTTTCATGCTGCATAATTTAACCGCCCCTGCTGCATAATTAGGTCCTCCCTTACTACATAACTCCAGTGGCCCTGCATATGACACACTATAACTGGCTTCACTGTAGTTGGACCGAGCGGACACAGGATGTTAACATTCAAGCGAAGGGATTGGAGAGGGTGCAGTGACTCCCCCCTCACTGAAACTCTATCAGCCTTCCACTGTCCTGCTTATCCTCCCATCTTTACAAAGGCTGCAGAGAGGATCAATCCTATCAAGCAGAAGGCACACTGCAGCAGGAGGAGCAAGGGCGCCCAATGTTAGCATGGTAGAGGGGATAACCTAGAGAAAGATGACATGCGACATAGGCACGTGACTGATGACAGACAGCATCCCAAATCAGGTACTCCAAGGGCAAGGCGGTGGTGACATTCCTCTCCCCTCTCTGCTCCATCTCACGACAGTCGCTGGACTTTCAGGAACCCAAACACTGCAGATCCCCCCCCCCCCCCACCCCCATCTTCCAGCCATTGCCTCACTCCTGGACCAGCCACATGCACCTCTCATTCATCAGACGTCTTCGCAGTCACTGTTATCAGTCACATGTGTTACAACACCAGGTATTGAGTCTCAGAGGCATTTACTTACACCACACTGAATTACATTTATTTATCAAGTAGTGTAATGACTCCTATTTAAGAAAGCTTCACTGACCTTAACAAAACAATTACTAAAGAAGTTTATTTTCATAAAACACCAGTAAAAATAAAAAGCAATGGAGAAGCCATATGAAAAATAACTCTTCCACAGACTACTAAACAACTAATTAACAACCAGACAACTATACGCAGTAGATCGAAGAAAATCCCCAGCTGCATATTGAGGGCGTGCAGACGACCCTACATTGTCACACTGATCATAAACAAATGCAGATGACGTAACACAAACCGAGGAACCCGAGAGGCGCTGCTGAAATCTGAGGTTCGTGACTGCCACGTGTGGGTATTGCACCCCTGAAGGCCTGCCAGGCACCCGACAGACGAAGACTCCTTGGCACAGCAGACCGGCGCTGCAGGACGGAATGAAGGGCATCACAGCCATTAGTGCAAGGAGTAAGTCCGGCCCCTGAATACTAACAGCCAGGTCCTTGAACAACTTCACAGGCCTCGCAGACCACGAAGAAGGGAATTCAGAACTCCTCGGGGATACCTTGCGGACACAGAAGATGCAGCACTCTGAAAGAGCGACAAAGCGCAGCAGCCATCCACTCTCTGCGCCTGTAGGAATCCCTGGTCCAGGTTATGTTAGGGTTCTCGGTACAAGCACTGATGCTATAAGTATGTGCAGTGCTTTAAATGGGAAAAAATAAGTGCAGGTACTCATTAAAATGAGCTAGAGGTTTAGTGACGGGGAGGGCTAAGGGCAAGACATGATGATACTTAACAACTTCTATATTAGTTGCAGCACATACCAAAACACATGAGAAATGTGTTTATATAAACAAAGCAGGTTAACTCATTACACAAAATGAAAGAGAAATGCGATAATACGTTAACATTTCCTTTTATTGCAATAGTTGCACCTTCTTAATGTCATACTGTTAATTGCTGTTTGGCACAATACTATATATTTTTGAGCACGCGAGTAGGAAGAAACTGAAAATACCCCCACGTCACACCAAAGCTCTTATGGCACCAAGCAAATGAAGCAACTCATCATGACCCTCCCCAGAAGATATCTCTTTTCTCTTCCATCAATCTATCCATTCATTCTTTCATCCTACCATTTACCTGCTGATGTCCACCATTTAACCTTTACATTCTATCGTCTATTCAGACTTTCATCAATCATTCAGTTTTTCACCATTCCGTCTATCCACCCTTCATATCCAAACCTATCCATCCATCCATCTATCCATCTCCAAACCTATCCATTCATCCTTTCACTCATCCATCTCTTTATCCACCCTTTCCGTCATCCATCAATCCTTTCGCTCATCCATCCATCAACCCTTTCACTCCTTTATTCTATCCACCCTTTCACTCAATCGCTCCTTTCACTCATCCATCATCCACCCTTTCATCCATCCTCCCTACCTTTCATTCATCCATCCAAACTTTCACTTATCCACCCATCATCCGCCCTTTTATCCAATCATCCACCCTCTTTCACCCATGCATGCTTTCACTCATCCATCCATCCATCTATACATCCACCCTTGCTCACTCATCCATCCACTCACTTATCCACTCACCCACCCACCAACCCTCCCTTTTACGTTATTTATGAATCTTTGTCGCCGAGCAGACATGTACAAACAAAGTGCCACACATTTTCTTTAAAATACCTCCTGAGAGTGTCTTGATTCTCTCTCTCTTTCTTTCACTTTTTTCTTACAAAAACAGGCATACACACAAACATAGCAGACACACAAAAGACTCGGGTATGATAAAAGCCATCTTTTCTCTTCACCTACCATGGCTTTTTTAATTGCCACCTGGGCCGGACTGGCCGTAGCCTGATTGCCACTGCCAGGGGACTGACATGATTCCTGTGCTTGCACGAACGCACAGGATAGTGTGAATGTGATTGACAGCACAGGGCCTGAATGGACCCTGCTCTGTCAAGCACAGCGTGATGGTGAGCACTCGGACATTATTCAAATGAGCCCTGCTGAATAGCTCAGCTAGGGCTCAGATCAGTGCTGCAGAAGCGGCGCCTTGGCTGCCAGAGACACGTTCTACTTCTGCTCACCAGCTCTGCCAATGAGCCTACCTTTTCATGAGTACCGGTACTCTCCAGGGCAGTAGAGAAGTGCCGGTACTCAGAGCGATAAATCTAAGAAGTTCCGGTACTCAGTACCGGTGAGTACCGGCCCATTTAAAGCATTGAGTATGTGTGATGACAAAGGGATGACGTATTGAGAATGATAGCATGAGCACGTGATGACGACAGCCGCAATCTGATAGTACAGCCTGTACTTGTAGCTAAATACACGGCGTCTGCATAGGCATTTCCCAGACTCTGTTCACTTGCAGGAGTTCCAGGACTGCCCAGTAAGACCGCCAGTGGTTCTGATGTTGCAGTGGCCTGGTAAAATGTGTGCCATCCGGACAGATGGCCCGTAAACTGATAGATGGAACCCACAGAGGACATGCGGAAGTATCAGCAACGAAGCGTGTGCTCCCTGAAACTTATTGGTGGACCTGGTAGTTGATAGGGTGGTGAGAGGGTGTAGATCATATGTTACCCATGCACCCTATTAATTGGCCTGATAGTTCATGGCAAAAAGTAGCATTTGGTATTGCTGCGCTGTGTGCCCACAGTGTAGTGATGAAGCGGTGAGTTCTAATCGGACCCTTAAGAGTTTCCTTGAGATGCGGTGGCTCCTGGTTTGAGTGTTAGAGGGGAAGGGTTTTTGTGCAATATGTGACACCCTGAAGTTAGTCTTTTTGAGCTACTGAAGAGAGAGCGGGGGTGCACACTAAAAAATGGTGCGACTAAAGTAGAGTCAATGAGAATTGTTTGGTGATGGGTGTGAGTGCGATTGCATGGGGTGATCATGAAAATGGAGGTCGTCTTAGGGCGATCCTTGAGAGTGGCGGTGGCAAACAGAAATAGCGGAGTGTCCCAGCTCGGCGATTGGCATGGTCCGGTGGTTTGGAAGGGAGACGGCAGGGAAACAGAGGGAAAAGAAACACCAGGGTGTTGATGTAGGCTCACAGAGTGGCATTCACAGAAGCAGACTCATGGTGCAGAGAACGTGGAGCCTGGAGCGTTGTTACCGTGAGCACAGGGGTTGGTAAAGTTGTTGCTTCGGATCCAGGAGGAGCCGGGGTACTTGTGGTGAGCGACATGTGGATGTGCATTCCAAGACAAGGAAGGCAATCCTTCAGGCACCAGCCTAAGACACTGGTTGGTATTGTGTTTCCTTGAGTGGTTTGTTTCTTCTTCTTTTGTGGGGGTGCAGAGTGTAAAACTTCATTCACATAGTACTTTGTGGAAGTGCATTGCTCGTGTTTGGCACAAGCGGATGATGGATTTAACTGGGGAAACTGCTTTATTGGGTGTGTATAGGGATACCCTGGAACTAAATGATGGCTATGGAAGAGGAAGGGACTTACAGATGTCTGCTGCCTCTCACCTATTTCTTTTACAATCCGGATTTGTCATGCAATCGGTTGAGACACAATGAACAAATGAAAAGTATAATGCTACTTTACTTGTTCTTTGCACTTCTTTGGTTTTTACCTGCAAGGAGAGCGACCTACCGGGTGAATGCACTGGATACAATTCTAGGTCTCATGAAAGAAATCTAATGGTGTAATTGTGAGTTGCTTATATACCTGCTGTGTCTCGAGCTTGACATACAGATTGACTGTATGGCGGTGCAGGTAGTGGTGGGGGGTGACTGGGCGAGGGGCAGTTGTTAATCACTTGTCCTGTGGTGCTTGTCTCCATTGACATTATGTAGAATCTTGTTATGCTACAACCAGGACAGAAATTCTGCGGGTGGCCACTGGGCATTAGCCAGGGAGGACTTTGAAGGTTGGGTTGTCTTGGTGTGGTAATTAATATACTCTTAAAGAACTTCTCCCAGTTCACCATGTTCGTCATTACAGTCCCAAGAAAGCAACCTTTAGACCAGGAGTGTCTACCTTTGGTTCAGGAGGGGCAGGTCCAGGCCAAATTTTCAAGGCAGCCACATAAGCTAGGCACATAAGGCATACAACCAATCTTAATGGGACTCATATCCATAGCTATTGGCTACCCTGAAACTCTTGCACAGACCCACCCCTCCAAAACTTACAGTGGACACCCCAGCTTTAGACACCTGTGGGGTTTATAAGTGTGCAACTGCACTTCTTATTTCCCTTCCCAGGCCTGCTGTTTGTGACCTAGGGTGCAAATATTCCTTTTTTCTGCTTGTATTATCATAGCAAGATACAGTCACCCGTTTTAACCTACCCCTCTCTCTCTCTCCCTCCCACCGGCCGCCTTCTGCAGAACAAAATGTGCTTGGTTCCTGCTTTACTCTTATCTGTGGTTTTTTCAGTCCCCTGGGCAGTGCTCGTTGTGCTGTGATGCGCGCGTCTCCCCATGCATTCAGTGGCCTCTCCGTCTGCCAGAGGGCCATTACCGCCTTGCTCTCCTGCCTCTGTGGGAACAAGGCCTACTCCGTGGGCTGTCCAGGCCCCGCAGGGACTACTTGGTGGTTTGTGATAATGGCAAGTGAAGCAGTGAGAGGCCTGAGGGGACCCTCTGTTTGCCAAAACATGGCAGTGACAGGCTCATATGAATTAATTAGCGGGGGCGGTTTCTAGTACATCAACAGAGATGGATCGGCCTATGGGGGGTTGAGGAAAATGGCTGACAGGCTGGGCCTGTCGGGCACCTGCTGATTTCCCTGTAGATCCGTCCCCTTCTCCCCCATCAATCTCAGAAATATGAAAGGGGGTAAAGTAACACTATTAATGTAGGTTCTCGTTGAAAACGCTAATTATTGGAAATGTTAATTATCTCGAACCGGAGGAGGGAAGTGTGCTCGCCCTGAAAGTGTCTTCTACCTCAGAAGTTTCCTATGTTGCAGCATTCAGAGTTTATCCAGCCTCATTACTCCTGACATTCAGGTACTGACAGAGTTCACCAGAAGGGCGGAAGAAGCTTCAGACTGGTAATTCATCGTGTTCCTTCCGCGCTGCTTTGCCATCCTTGACAAACTTCTTGGCGGGAGCAGCCGTGCGTTCGCCATGGCAACAGCACTCCCCATCCCCTCGGCAACAGCTCTGGGAGGGAAGAGAGCGAGGCGCGGGGACGCGGCGCTGGCTTTTAAAAAGAAAGTTCAAACGGGCTGAGGCGGGGTTTAATTTTCTCTGAGAAATTGTGATAGAAAATGGCTAAACAAAGGGGCTCCGCATCTGTCGCAGCCGGGGCCAGACTTTCTAATTTGCAGTTTCATTATTGACAAGTGACTGAGCCAGTTTTGGGGGAGTTTTGTAGCACTGTTTATTCTAGGTCTAACGAATCTGAAATCAACTTCAATGGAAATTATATCAGCGAAAACCTGCCTGCTGTTTGAGGTGCCCCGTGTTTCCTTGGTTTTGTGAAAAAAAACATATTTCGGTTCAAAGGTGGCACCCAAAAAAGATGCACACAAAAAAAAAGTAAGAACCTTGTTCCTAAACCTCAACTCAAGTCAGTCCAAGAAGCTGACCGAGCAAAGACGCAATTGTGGCTGATCCAACCCGATTCTTAATTGTGCCATATGTCCTTCCACGTGCCAACTCTATTGTTTCCACTTCTGAAGAACGCAGCATTAGTTGCTGATTCAAGTCACTGTAGAGACAACAGCACATTCTTCTGACTCAAGCCACTCTAAGGACTGCAGTACATGCTCCTGATTCAAGCCACTCTAAGGACTGCAGTACATGCTCCTGATTCAAGCACTCTAAGGACTGCAGTACATGCTCCTGATTCAAGCCACTCTAAAGAACTCACCACATGCTCCTGATTCAAGCCACTCTAAAGACCATAGCACATGCTGCTGATTCAAGCCACTCTAAAGACCGCAGCACATGCTCCTGATTCAAGGCACTCTAAAGACCTCACCACATGCTCCTGATTCAAGCCACTCTAAAGGCCGTAGCACATGCTCCTGATTCAAGCCACTCTAAAGACCGCAGCACATGCTCCTGATTCAAGCCACTCTAAAGACCATAGCACATGCTCCTGATTCAAGCCACTCTAAGGACCTCACACATGCTCCGGATTCAAGGCACTCTAAAGACCGTAGCACGTGCTCCTGATTCAAGCCACTCTAAAGACCTCTTCCCACATGCTCCTGATTCAAGCCACTCTAAAGACCGTAGCACATGCTCCTGATTCAAGGCACTCTAAAGACCGTAGCACATGCTCCTCATTCAAGGCACTCTGAAGACCTCACCACATGCTCCTCATTCAAGCCACTCTAAAGACCATAGCACATGCTCCTGATTCAAGCCACTCTAAAGACCTCACCAAATGCTCTGGATTCAAGGCACTCTAAAGACCCTAGCACATGCTCCGGATTCAAGCCACTCTAAAGACCTCTTGCCACATGCTCCTGATTCAAGCCACTCTAAAGACGTCACCACATGCTCCGGATTCAAGCCACTCTAAAGACCATAGCACATGCTCCTGATTCAAGCCACTCTAAAGACCGCAGCACATGCTCCTAATTCAAGCGGCTCTAAAGACCACAGCACATGCTCCTGATTCAAGCCACTATAAAGACCTCACCACATGCTCCGGATTCAAGCCACTATAAAGACCTCACCACATGCTCCTGATTCAAGTCACTCTAAAGACTAAAGCACATGCTCCTGATTCTAACCACTCTGAAGACCTCACCACATGCTCCTGATTCAAGCCACTCTAAAGACCGCAGCACATGCTCCTGATTCAAGCCACTCTAAAGACCATAGCACATGCTCCTGATTCAAGCCACTCTAAAGACCTCACCGCATGCTCCTGATTCAAGTCACTCTAAAGACCTCACCACATGCTCCGGATTCAAGCCACTCTATAGACCGTAGCACATGCTCCTTATTCAAGCCACTCTAAAGACCGTAGCACGTGCTCCAGATTCAAGCCACTCTAAAGACCTCACCACATGCTCCGGATTCAAGCCACTCTAAAGACCTCTCCCCATATGCTCCTGATTCAAGTGGCTCTAAAGACCATAGCACATACTCCTGATTCAAGCCACTCTGAAGACTTCAGCATATAGTTGTAATTCAAGTCACTTTAAGACCACACACATGCTTCTGATTCAAGCATCTTTAAACACTTTCGTATATATTCTTAATTCATGTCACTGTAAAGACCATAGCACATGCTTCTGACTCAAGCCACTCTAAAGACCACAGCACATGCTCCTGATTTAAACCACTCTAGAGACCTCTGTACATGCTCCTGATTCAAGCCACTCTGAAGACTGCAGCATATAGTTGTAATTCAAGTCACTTTAAGATCACACACATGCTTCTGATTTAAGCCACTCCAAAGACGTCACCACAGGCTCCCGAATCAAACCCTTCTAGAGAACTCGGCACATGCTCCTGATTGAAGCCGCTCTAAAGACCATAGCACATGCTCCGAATTCAAGCCACTCTGAAGACATCACCACATGCTTCTGATTCAAGCCACTCTATAGACCATAGCACATGCTCCTGATTCAAGCCACTCTAAAGACCGCAGCACATGCTCCGAATTCAAGCCACTCTGAAGACCTCACCACATGCTTCTGATTCAAGCCACTCTATAGACCATAGCACATGCTTCTGATTAAAGCCACTCCAAAGACGTCACCACAGGCTCCCGAATCAAACCATTCTAGAGAACTCGGCACATGCTCCTGATTCAAGCCGCTCTAAAGACCACACCACATGCTTGTGACTCAAACCACTCTAAGGACTGCAGTACATGCTCCTAATTCACGCCACTCTGAAGACCTCACCACATGCTCCTGATTCAAGCCACTCTAAAGACCGCAGCACATGCTCCTGATTTAAGCGGCTCTAAAGACCACAGCTCATGCTCCTGATTCAAGCCACTCCAAAGACCGTAGCACATGCTTCTGATTCAAGCCACTCTAAAGACCGAAGCACATGCTCCTGATTCAAGCCACTGTAAAGAGCGCAGCACATGCTCCTGATTCAAGCAGCTCTAAAGACCACAGCACATGCTCCTGATTCAAGGCACTCTGAAGATCTCACCACATGCTCCTGATTCAAGGCACTCTAAAGACCGCAGCACATGCTCCTGATTCAAGCGGCTCTAAAGACCACAGCTCATGCTCCTGATTCAAGCCACTCTAAAGACCGTAGCACATGCTTCTGATTCAAGCCACTCTAAAGACCGCAGCACATGCTCCTGATTCAAGCAGCTCTAAAGACCACAGCACATGCTCCTGATTCAAGGCACTCTGAAGATCTCACCACATGCCCCTGATTCAAGGCACTCTAAAGACCTCACCACATGCTCCTGATTCAAGGCACTCTAAAGACCTCACCACATGCTCCGGATTCAAGCCACTCTGAAGATCTCACCACATGCTCCTGATTCAAGCCACTCTGAAGATCTCACCACATGCTCCTGATACAAAAAACACTCTAAAGACCGCAGCATATAGTCGTAATTCAAGTCACTTTAAGACCAGAGCACATGCTGCTGATTCAAGCATCTTTAAACACTTTCGTATATATTCATAAATCAAGTCACGGTAAAGACTGCAGCATATACTCATAATTTAAGTCGCTCCCCTACCTGTGATGCTGTAATTAATTTGTATGATGCTATCAACACTGAACTATTTGATGTCATTCAACAATGCATAATACTTAGCCGTTCTTGATATTAAGCTGCTGACTGTATTGAAAAGTTCCTATGCTCACCCACAGCTCCCCACCACTGACTGCTTCATCACACTGGGCTCAGTACATTGTTCTAGTCAGACTGCCTTGGAAGAACCTCAGGCCTTCGTATCCACCAGGCAAGACTGCACCTTGGAAGAGCACTTCCACATTCTTGCCTCAGCTGAAGTTGAGATGCTGATACAAGGCCCAACAACGACACTGCCATAACAACTGAACAACTAATTCAACAGCATCACCTCTCAGTCGCAATAGCACTAAAGACCTGGAACCCGGCCGTATTTTCAGTACCTCAGAAAGCCAGCTACTACGATGGACAAAGCACCTAAATAAAAGATGAACTCTTGAAGAGTGCCCATTTTGACAGTCGGAATAGCAACGCCTACAACAAAGGGCCATCCCACCATGTTAGTGCTCTAACTACTAGAGCTCACCACAACCCCTTGTTCCATGGATGGGCAAGAAAGCTTGAAAGCAGCGACTTGTACCCTTCACAATCTTAGCCTCTCCAGAGTTCAAACCCTTTATAAAAATTGAACTCATGAACACACATTCAGCTAACAAACATTTTCTGGGCACACAAGACCTCATGAACAAAAATGATTTCCACATTATCAGCCTGTTGTGTGACAGTTTTAGATAAACTGATATTTCTTAGTTTTGGAATTATATACATCAATCTATGTATCAGAAAGGGGATAGCGTGGCACTACTTTGCTTTAAGGGCTTGATTTGTATCACAATCCACAGCATGATCTTCCTCCAACAATGCAGTGTAGAGATAAGGCAGAGGTCTGTCTCTGTGAAACCCTTGTTCTGCCCACTCTATTCTAAATCTTTGCCTTTGATGAGTCCCCCGCTGGCCGTGCTGTCGTAAGACTTACTCCGATGGCTCGAGGGAGTATGGCCCATCGGAGTAAGTACATCAGACTGCCACCCTGTATAGAGCGGATGGAAGGAAAATCTGGCATCATTGACAGAAATGAATAATGATCCCCCAAACCTTGGGACAAAACTCTTAGGGTGTCAGGGTCATTATTTATTTGTTTTTCAAACAACACTTTGGAGTTTGTTTAAAACACTTTGGGGCATGGCCACCTAGAAGACAATAACTTTCCTCTAAACTTTCAGTGCCTTTGCAGGATCTGTTGTGACAGCGACTCCTTTGAGTGCACAGAGGTCCCCACTGAGCCTGTGCTGATCTCTGAATATGGCGGTCCTTTGACCATCAGGGCAGTGGTCGTAATGTCCTCTGTCACGCTGTTGGTCGGAGATAAAACCACTGAACTCAAAATCAGGCCCTAAGATAGCTCCCTTACCGCCATATGAATTATTGTTCTACCGAGCAGTCTGGATTGATCCTTAGAGATGTGTGCTCTTGTACAAAACAAATACAATAACATAATTGTAACTAAAATAGTGACACATGCTACATATATAAACCTTTATATAATTTTATTATTCTAAAATGTATTTTCCAATTTAAACAGTGTCCCTTTTTAGGTCTCGGCTAGACAGCACATGCGCTGTCTCGAAGAGATATGTTGTGTTTAATCTGTGGGCTTCAGCCCGCCTACAGGCTTCCCATTTGCTCATCCCATTGTCTGTCTCATATTCTTTGTCGCCATTTGCCCCTGACATGCATGGGTCATGCCTCTTGTGTTTAGCCCTCCCCCCAGAGCATGGACCAAGTACTTGTAAACATCCACTGCTCTCGTTTTTACAACCATTTTAGGACCTGCTTTTTTCTTTCTTTTTCAGCACTCTACACAGTGCTTGTGCTTTTACCAGATCGGTCTCCTCCCACCCGCATTCATTCCCCATCCACAGATCACCCCCTGCCTCATCACTGCTTTTATTATTGTTGCTGCTTTTCATTTCCCCCACCCCCTCCCTTCCATCGCTGCTTGCTCCCTCGCACCTCTCGGTGCTTCTCCATCCACAGATCACCCTCTCCGCCTCCCCGTCACTGCTTTTCCCTTTGTTGCTACTTTCTTTTCCCCCACCTCCTGTCTCTGCTTGCTCCCTCGCACCTCCCGGTGCTTGCCCCATCCACAAATCACCTACAACCCCGTCACTGCTTTAAACTCCCATTGTAGTCTGCTTCGTTCTAGCCAGTGGTGGTGTTCGCCTTTTAATGTCCTGTTAGTTTATAGCTGATTTGCTGATTGGAGCATGTGTGCTCGGCTGCTATTACTTGGCACACGTGTAGTCTCTGTTTATTTTCCATGTGTGTGGGTACTAGGTGTGTGTGCGTGTTTACACCATCTGTGTTCATTGGCAATGGTGTTTATAGCTAGAAAATCAGACCACAAGTGAATTAGGTATGTGTTATTACAGGGCATGTCAGGAGTTTCTAAAGTGCCTGTGCCTTCTGCTGTAATTGCATAGCCACGTTTCTCCTGTGCAACATGATTGAACTGTTCATGTCTTACCTTGTTGCTTCTCATTTCATAGGGTGGGACTCTCTTTCTTCAAATTTCTCCCGTCAGGACACTTCCCTACTTTTTCCACCTTCACTGTTGAAGTGTTTCCTGTGCCATTGTTGTTTAACTTGAATTCTTTTCAAAGGAGACAGGCTGAGTTGTGATGCCATCAAGGTCTGCCTGCCCCTCAGTGTCCATGGAAAAGTTGTCCTTTTAATATGGTTGCAGATGCGATGTATTGCCTCATGTTTATTACTGTAAACCAGCATAATACTGTGATTCTTTGTGGTTTTTTTGTGTAGTTTAATATAGCGCCACCACCACTCGAAGGTAGAGGAGCGCCTTACATTAGCACTAGTTACTTTTTTTGTTCAGTTTTATATAGTGCCAACACCACCTGAAGGTTTTGGAGCGCTTTACCCTAGCACCAGTTCCTATACACAAGGACACAGTCATTTTTGTAGGCACTGGGAAATGAAGTGATTTGGCCAGAATCAAGGAAGTTGAGCTGACGCTGAAACTCGAACCCGGTTTCCTAGCTCCTTAGTTGGCACCTCTGGCCCTTACACCACATCCTCTCCCAAGAGGACGCCACATAGTCTCCCTAGCCTCGGCCTCAGCTCCACATTTTGTGATTACGACCAAATCATTTAATCTCCCCGTGGCAGCCCGCATTTGCTGTTGGCTGCTCGTCCACCTCCCTCTACTTGCCCCGCTGAACTCAGCTGCACAGATCACATTTTTTTTGGTGCAGTTTTATATAGCGCCAACACCACCCAAAGGTATTGAAGCGCTTTACGTTAACTCCAGTTGCACAGATCCCCTCTCCCCCAGTTCCCCTGCGCCCAACTCTACTTTTCACATTTGTGTTTTTTGTGCAGTTTTACGAAGCGCCAACACCACTGAAGGTATTGGAGCACTTTACATTAGCATCAGTTACTTTACACAAGGACACATTCATTTTTGTAGGTATGGGGGGATTAAGTGATTTGCTCAGAATCACGGATGTTAAACCGACGCCGAAACTCAAAGCCGGTTTCCCAGCTCCATAGTCAGCAGCTCCGACCCTCATGCCACATCCTCTCCCAAGAAGCCGCCACATCGTCTCCCTAGCGTCGGCCTCACTTCCACATTTTGTGATTACGGGCAAACCACTTAATTTCCCAGTGCCTGCCCGCATTTGCTGTTGGTTGCCCGTCCCCCTCCGGCCCGTCGCTGCTTGAACCCGCTGAACTCCGTTGCACAGAACCCCTCTGTTTTTCAAATTGTTTTGGGGCGTTTTATGTAGCGCCAATACCACCCAAATGTATTGGAGACCTTTCCATAAGCACCAGTTACTTGTTTTTTGTGCAGTTGTATATAGCGCAAACACCATCCGAAGGTATTGGAGCACTTTACATTAGCACCAGTTACTTTTTTGTGCAGTTTTATAGAGCGATACAAAAGGGGATGATGGACGGAACGTTTGAGCCAATCAAACACTCACCCCCAGTCAACTGATCTGGGTTTAATCCATCATCATTCTTTAGCTCACTCCACCACCCCAGTTCAGACATGGCCATATGCAAATCAGTCTGACCCTGTGCCTCATGGGAACAGTCCAGCCCGAACTGCCAAGCCATGTCTTCCCTGGACCGGAAACAAGCATCCTAGGACCGGTTTCTGGCATTCCAGCCGTCATCAGCCAGGCTTGCTTGAATCCAGTGGCAAAGTGAGCAAGGGACCCACGTCTGGGCATACCCCCGCCAACTTAGGGCGAACAAAGCGATACAAAAGGGGATGATGGACGGAACGTTTGAGCCAATCAAACACTCACCCCCAGTCAACTGATCTGGGTTTAATCCATCATCATTCTTTAGCTCACTCCACCACCCCAGTTCAGACATGGCCATATGCAAATCAGTCTGACCCTGTGCCTCATGGGAACAGTCCAGCCCGAACTGCCAAGCCATGTCTTCCCGGGACCGGAAACAAGCATCCTAGGACCGGTTTCTGGCATTCCAGCCGTCATCAGCCAGGCTTGCTTGAATCCAGTGGCAAAGTGAGCAAGGGACCCACGTCTGGGCATACCCCCGCCAACTTAGGGCGAACAAAGCGATACAAAAGGGGATGATGGACGGAACGTTTGAGCCAATCAAACACTCACCCCCAGTCAACTGATCTGGGTTTAATCCATCATCATTCTTTAGCTCACTCCACCACCCCAGTTCAGACATGGCCATATGCAAATCAGTCTGACCCTGTGCCTCATAGGAACAGTCCAGCCCGAACTGCCAAGCCATGTCTTCCCTGGACCGGAAACAAGCATCCTAGGACCGGTTTCTGGCATTCCAGCCGTCATCAGCCAGGCTTGCTTGAATCCAGTGGCAAAGTGAGCAAGGGACCCACGTCTGGGCATACCCCCGCCAACTTAGGGCGAACAAAGCGATACAAAAGGGGATGATGGACGGAACGTTTGAGCCAATCAAACACTCACCCCCAGTCAACTGATCTGGGTTTAATCCATCATCATTCTTTAGCTCACTCCACCACCCCAGTTCAGACATGGCCATATGCAAATCAGTCTGACCCTGTGCCTCATGGGAACAGTCCAGCCCGAACTGCCAAGCCATGTCTTCCCTGGACCGGAAACAAGCATCCTAGGACCGGTTTCTGGCATTCCAGCCATCATCAGCCAGGCTTGCTTGAATCCAGTGGCAAAGTGAGCAAGGGACCCACGTCTGGGCATACCCCCGCCAACTTAGGGCGAACAAAGCGATACAAAAGGGGATGATGGACGGAACGTTTGAGCCAATCAAACACTCACCCCCAGTCAACTGATCTGGGTTTAATCCATCATCATTCTTTAGCTCACTCCACCACCCCAGTTCAGACATGGCCATATGCAAATCAGTCTGACCCTGTGCCTCATGGGAACAGTCCAGCCCGAACTGCCAAGCCATGTCTTCCCTGGACCGGAAACAAGCATCCTAGGACCGGTTTCTGGCATTCCAGCCGTCATCAGACAGGCTTGCTTGAATCCAGTGGCAAAGTGAGCAAGGGACCCACGTCTGGGCATACCCCCGCCAACTTAGGGCGAACAAAGCGATACAAAAGGGGATGATGGACGGAACGTTTGAGCCAATCAAACACTCACCCCCAGTCAACTGATCTGGGTTTAATCCATCATCATTCTTTAGCTCACTCCACCACCCCAGTTCAGACATGGCCATATGCAAATCAGTCTGACCCTGTGCCTCATGGGAACAGTCCAGCCCGAACTGCCAAGCCATGTCTTCCCTGGACCGGAAACAAGCATCCTAGGACCGGTTTCTGGCATTCCAGCCGTCATCAGCCAGGCTTGCTTGAATCCAGTGGCAAAGTGAGCAAGGGACCCACGTCTGGGCATACCCCGCCAACTTAGGGCGAACAAAGCGATACAAAAGGGGATGATGGACGGAACGTTTGAGCCAATCAAACACTCACCCCCAGTCAACTGATCTGGGTTTAATCCATCATCATTCTTTAGCTCACTCCACCACCCCAGTTCAGACATGGCCATATGCAAATCAGTCTGGCACAGGGTCAAGACTGATTTGCATATGGCTGGGTTCAAACTGGAATGGCATGGTGAGCAAAAAAACGATGGATTTAGGCCCAGATCTCTGTACTGGGGTGAATGTATGACATTGTTCTGCATTCTGTCCCTCAATTGTTGTTTTTGCATTTGTCACCCTGAGTGGGACGGGTATGCTCAGACGTGAGTCCCGTGCTCTCCATGCCACTGGAATCAAGCTATCCTGGCTGATGAGGGCTGAAAGCCCGAAACCGGTCCTAGGATGCTTGTTTCCAGTCCAGGGAGGACCTGGCTTGGCAGTTCGGGCTGGACTGTTCCCATGGGGCACAGGGTCAAGACTGATTTGCATATGGCTGGATTCAAACTGGAATGGCATGGTGAGCAAAAAAACGATGGATTTAGGCCCAGATCTCTGTACTGGGGTGAATGTATGACATTGTTCTGCATTCTGTCCCTCAATTGTTGTTTTTGCATTTGTCACCCTGAGTGGGACGGGTATGCTCAGACGTGAGTCCCGTGCTCTCCATGCCACTGGAATCAAGCTATCCTGGCTGATGAGGGCTGAAAGCCCGAAACCGGTCCTAGGATGCTTGTTTCCAGTCCAGGGAGGACCTGGCTTGGCAGTTCGGGCTGGACTGTTCCCATGGGGCACAGGGTCAAGACTGTTTTGCATATGGCTGGGTTCAAACTGGAATGGCATGGTGAGCAAAAAACGATGGATTTAGGCCCAGATCTCTGTACTGGGGTGAATGTATGACATTGTTCTGCATTCTGTCCCTCAATTGTTGTTTTTGCATTTGTCACCCTGAGTGGGACGGGTATGCTCAGACGTGAGTCCCGTGCTCTCCATGCCACTGGAATCAAGCTATCCTGGCTGATGAGGGCTGAAAGCCCGAAACCGGTCCTAGGATGCTTGTTTCCAGTCCAGGGAGGACCTGGCTTGGCAGTTCGGGCTGGACTGTTCCCATGGGGCACAGGGTCAAGACTGATTTGCAAATGGCTGGGTTCAAACTGGAATGGCATGGTGAGCAAAAAAACGATGGATTTAGGCCCAGATCTCTGTACTGGGGTGAATGTATGACATTGTTCTGCATTCTGTCCCTCAATTGTTGTTTTTGCATTTGTCACCCTGAGTGGGACGGGTATGCTCAGACGTGAGTCCCGTGCTCTCCATGCCACTGGAATCAAGCTATCCTGGCTGATGAGGGCTGAAAGCCCGAAACCGGTCCTAGGATGCTTGTTTCCAGTCCAGGGAGGACCTGGCTTGGCAGTTCGGGCTGGACTGTTCCCATGGGGCACAGGGTCAAGACTGATTTGCATATGGCTGGGTTCAAACTGGAATGGCATGGTGAGCAAAAAAACGATGGATTTAGGCCCAGATCTCTGTACTGGGGTGAATGTATGACATTGTTCTGCATTCTGTCCCTCAATTGTTGTTTTTGCAGTTTTATAGAGCGCCAACACTCCCCGAAGATATTGGAATGCTTTACATTAGCACCAGATACTTTTTTGTATGCACTTTTATATAGCGCCAACACCACCCAAAGGTATTGGAGAGCTTTGGATTAGCACCAGTTACTTTACACAAGGACAAATTCATTTTTATAGGCAGGGCGAGATTAAGTGATTAGCCCAAAATCAAGGATGGGACGCCAACGCCGAAACTCGAACCCAGTTTACCAGCTCCGTAGTCGGCAACTCTGGACCTTACGCCACATTCTCTCCCAAAAGGACGCCATATCATCTCCCTAGCCTCGGCCTCAGTTCCACATTTTGTGATTACAGATAAATCACTTAATCTCCCCATTGCTAAACACAACAAACATTGGCAAAGCCAGTAGGTTTCGCCTGTACGAAATCTATTGTTCTTAGGTCTCAACTAGATACCGCATGCGCTGCTCAGCGATGCCGCATGCGCTGTCTCAAAGAGACGTGTTGTGTTCTATCTGTGCCCATCTCCTATCATTGGTAAACTTCGAGGTCCCTCTCTTTTTCTTTGATGCCATTCGTCATGGCATGCGGGCATCATGCCCTCTTCTTGTGTTTGGCCCTCCCTTAGCGCATGGACCAAGTGCATGTCTCCTTACACTGCTCTGTACTTGTGTTTTCAGGCCATCTCCCTTGTACGCATACGCATATACCACTAAAATGCATGCACGTGTACATAAACAAATGCATTTCTTAAAAAGTTGTTAAAACACAGAGCACTTGTTTATTTAATTATTTTTTAACAATCCGATGGTATTGGAGCGCTAGCTCCGTCCTCTGTCTTGCCATAACGCAAACATGAGCCGATGGTATTGGACCGCTTTGAGTACTCTCAAGGTACCTTTAACAATGACTGTAGGAAAGTGCCTCTTTTGGACATGGTAAGCCCCCACTTTTTGCCTGGAAAATGATGTAATTTCAACTGGAAGTGCACAGGGTCCCTGCCAGCTAAGTCCCTGTGCCAGATCTCCTTCCCTAAACTGTACCTTTTGTTTCCCCAATTGGCACCACTTTAGTTCACACATAAGTCCCTTGGAAAAGGTACCCTTGTACCAAGGGCCTTGTGGTGAAAGAGGGTCCCTAAGGGCTGCAGCAAAAATTGTGCCCCCCTAAGGGACCCCTCACCAAGCACATGCACACTGCCACTGCAGCCTGAGTGTCATGGTGCAGACAAAAACTGAAGATTCGACATGGCACTCATCCCATTTCAATTTCCCACCGTCTCACTGAGTCTATCACTAGGGTAGACCTGTGCAATGAGTCAAATGATGTACTTCCAGTGAGTTAGTATGTATTATATTTATTGATTGTAGTGACCCCTGTCAAAGGGTTTTCTAGACCCGAAATGCATTGAGTTTGTTCGAACGGACATTAACAAGAGAACATTGTAACTTTTATGATGGACTACACGAATGTGAAGATAACATTTGTGAAAAGAATTTGCCATCCACAATCAACTGGATTAAAGAATTGATTCATTTTTCGCAATGAGTTTCATTTGAATTATTCCAAGCGGACTGTTAAATAATTTTGATTCACAAGATTGCAAGGCAGCCCTAGGGCACAGTACTGCACGTAGTGTCTAGGGCATCTGTTCTAGGTTTTTTCACACATCCCTGTGAGCCATGTCCACAGACACTGCATGAGGTAAAGGTAAGACACCCCTCTAGCAGGCCTTAGCCCTAAAGCAGGGTGCACTATTTCTCCTGTGAGGACATATCTCCATGAGCAGATATACCCCTGCAATATCCTTGTCGATTCCTGGATATTGTAAGTAACCAGGGAAGCCATAGTAAGTACATGGGCTGGACACTCGTCATTACGAGTTCCCCAGCTCCATAATGGCTTCACTGAAGTATGGGATGTTTGGTACCAAACTTCTCAGCATAATAAACCTGCACTGGTCCAGTGTCAGATTTATTAAAAAATTGCACAGAGTACCCCTCAGAGGGGCCCCCTGAAACCTACCAATCCTTAATGTGGTCACGGACTGGCCTAAACCAGCCTGCTACCACCAGACAGTGTTCTGACCTCATGGGGTGAGTGCCTGCACACTTAGAGGTCGAGAACAATGCCTTTCCTGATGTGTTCACACCTCCCCTGGTCAGGAAAAGGCATCTGTGGCAGGGAGCTTCAAAGGCTTTGCCGCCTTTGTAATGTGACCTCAGCCTCTCCTGTTAGAGGGAGCAGGCCCCCTTCTTGTCCTCACCCCCTTTTTGGCAGGAGGACAGGCGGTAAAACTTAAAAAGAATAGGAGGTGTGCCCCCCTCTGCCAACCCCACCCTTCAGGTGCTGGAGGCGAGGTGAAGTACGCTTTTCCGTGCCCACCATCTTGAAGATGGTGGGACTTATCCGGTCAGGGCTAGGTCTATGTCTCCCTCCCACAGGAGGTGGGCATAATAGAGGATGTAGAAACCCCAGGTAAGGGGCCCATTGGCCACTACCTGTCACTCCCTTGTCATGCCCCTAAATCTAGTATTTAGGTGGCATCTCCAGATCCTGGACTTCAGTTTCTGACAACCTAAGAAGTCGCACCAGCAGAGAAGACTGCAGAGAACTACTGACTTTTCCCCAGCCCTACTGGCCTGTCTGCAGCCCTTGACGATCCTGCGCCAAAAGACGACCCGTCATGCAGCTCAGTGACCTCCAAAACCTTGAGAGGACTGCCTCCCTTCGACAAAGACCAAGCTCTCCCAAGAACAGCGACTTGTTGAAAAAGCAACCATCTTCAAAGTAAAGGCTCTGTGACCTGCAGAACCGTTAAGCCTGCCCCCGGTTCAACCTCTGCACCCAACTCCTCCGGCCCAAGAGCAAGTGGCCCACCAGTTCCAGCAAGGTTCCCAAGCACTCCAGAGCCCGCGTCCACCGTAAGCTGACCTCTTCAGGACTCCTCGACGTCACCTGCAGCCTCTGCACGGAGCCCCCTTCAACTGCGACCTGCTCCGGTAAGCCGTTTCCGACACCAAAAGACACTCCTGCACCCGTCTGCCCCGGGCCTTGGTGAAGGGGGTCCAAAGATATCTCTGCATCCTGAGCACCGCAACTTACCTCTCCAGGTGTTGGTTTTTTCCGACCGGCCTCCTGGCCTGAGCCTGCAGCCCTTTTCCAATTGGGCCTTTCTCCATTGCATTCATTGGGCACCCAATGCTGTGTTGGCACCTGGCCACCCCATGCCGCTGGTGGTGTAGTGTTGGTGCTGCTTTGGGTCCTGTCCAGCGCTTGCCTCAACCCCCGGAGCCCCTGTCTGATTGCCCCAGTCCCCATTGATTTGTATTGGGCGTCCGACCTCAAACTTGCACCCTGCACCCGGCTGCCCCTGTGCCACTGGTGGTGTACTGTTGGTGCTGAACTGAACCTTGCCCAATACGGACCTTAACTCTTGAAGACTGGTCTTGTAAGTCGATATTACCAATATCTTTTCTTTTTCTTTCTGAAGTTTTATATAGCGCGAACTTGACCCGAAATCAGGTATCAGAGTGCTTTACATGAGCACCAGTTGCATTATATGAGGACACATTCATTTATTTTTTGTTAGGCACGGGGGAGATTACGTGATTTGCCCAGAATCACAGGATGCTGAGCGTCGTTGCGGAGACTGGAACCCGGTTCCCCAGATTTGAGGTCGACCACTCTAACCGTTAGGCTATGTATGCTGAATGTTTTCTTCTTCCCGTAGGTTAACATTGCAAAGTCTGAAAATTGAACTGTCAACTTTTTACATTGAAAAGCATTTCTATTGCAAAACGTATTTACCTAAGACGAAGTTCTGTGGTTCTGCAAAATAAATATAACCAAGTATTATTTTTATAAATTGGTCTCGGATGTAGTCATTGAGTGTTTGTCCCATTTATTGCCACTGTATGTACAACAAATGCTTAACACTACCCTCTGATAAGCCTAACTGTTCGCCCACACTACCACAAAAAAGAACATTAGTATTATCTACTTTAGCCTCTGTGAAGCTTCTGGGCATACACTGGACTCTCTGCACGCTGTACCTCATTTTGTTACAGTATATAGAGAGCCAGCTTCCTACAATGACACATTCCTTTTTGTCGCTGATCCTGCTTCAAATAAGGTATTTTTTTACCCCTTCATTTTTGCTTCCTCCCGCCCTCTCCTGTCATTGCTTGCCCTGCCCCGCATCCGCTCCTGCTTAAACCGTCCCCCCACTACCTCCCTCGTCGCTGCTGCTTTTTAAAAAAAAAAAAACATTTTGTTCGATCCGGTGGTATTGGAGCACTTGCTTGTTCCATCCTCCATCTAGCCATAGTGCTAACACCAGCCGATGGTATTGGAGCCCTTTAAGTGCTCACTTGTTACATTACACAATCACACATTCATTGTCGTACGCAGGGGGAAGCGTAAGTGATTTGCCCAGAATACAAACTGTTCAGCCAACCCCGAGATTCGTACCTGGTTCCCCAGTTCTGCTGTCGGCAGCTCTGGCCGTTACACCACATCCTCGCTTCTCTTCAAAGCTCCTCAATTGTTTCTCACTATTACTTCCACGTTTGTTCAGCAAGACCCCGTCAACTCTGAACAAGCATTGGCAAAGCCAATAGATCTCGGCAATGCCCGAGCTATTGACCTTGTCAACGTGAATGTCTTCTAGCCATGTTATCTAGCAGCACATCTACTGTACAGCATGGATGAAAGTCACTAAAAAAAGTGCTTTGATGTAGCCAGTGCAGGCTACTTCATAATTCTTTTTTGTGTTAGGAGTGGCAGGACAATAAACTCAACATGGAGGATGAAGAGACTCGGCGTCAGCCCAACATCCTGTAATTCTGGGCTTTTAGTGACTTTCAGCCATGCTGAACAGCAGATGTGCTGCAAGACAACATGGCTAAAAGACATCCACATTGACAAGGCCAATAGCTCGAGCATTGCCGAGACCTATTGACTTTGCCAATGCTTGTTAGTTGTATGTGTTTTTGAATGGGGGACTCTCCCTCTCCCCAGAATTAACTCCTGTTTAACTCTTAAACAATTCACGTGGAACTTCTTACACTCTAGCATCCCCACACTGGTCACTTCCTGCTTCCCAGTCTGCCACCTCTACGGGTTCTTTTCATATCATTTTTAATGACAAAAGGCTGAGAATTGTCCTAAAAAATATTAGGTTTAAATGTGCTGACAAAATCATGAGAAACCCTGCATACCTTAGCCAGACAGTCTTAATTGTTGCTATTTTCAATTATATTTCTGATGCATGCTGGGTTGGAAGACACTATGAAATAGAACATTGGAATGTTGGGAGCTCCATTGAAGACAATGGAGTGCTCCCTGCTTCTACGGGCCGGTAAAGGCCCGCAGAGCAACATTCCAATGTTTTACAAAGGCCTCTTGGAGCTCGAGGGGATTTAAATCCCCTCGAGCTTCGAGAAGCCTTTGTTTTATTTGTTAGAACATTCTGCCCTCTAGTGGCAGAATGTTCTAATAGCCTTATAGCCCTTCGTAGCAGGGCTATACCGGCTATTAGAATCCCGGTCCCTTGTTAAAGTCCCTCGCCTTCGGCTCGGGCCTTTAACGCAGGAGCTGGCCTTTAATAGCCGGTATAGCCCGCTACGGCGGGCTATAAGGCTATATTATAAAAGGGACCATTGCAGGGAGGCTTAGATTTTTTTTTACTGGTGAAACTACAAGAATAGGGTGGACTAAATATGAAAAGGTGGGAGAATTAAGAAAATAACACAGATAACACTCTCCAATGATTGGGCCAGCGCCTCTTCCCTCCTCACCGACCCACAGCTTGTTCTTATTAAAAGTATGTCTCATAATTCTTGAAATGTGGTATATCAACCATATTATTTGAAAGGCTTTGTATAATTTTTATTATGTTATATTACAGTAAAAGAGCAAAAAATATTGTCATTTTGGAGTAAATCAGGTAGCCCAATTTAGACAGCCCTGGGATTTTACTAATCAGATCTTTTCCTGGGGTGGAGTGCATGCAATGAAAGATGTCATGTTTAGGCCTGGCTACAGCTGATAACCTTTGTGGTGTAGCTACAAACAACTTAAACTTTCTGGAAGACCGCATGAAAGCAGTTCTTCAAAATAGTACAAGAGGTGCAGCAAGGGAATGGGCTTTGGGTCCGCCCTCTTCAGCCATTGGTTTTCATGCCTTTTAATGGATTTCTATCGCTTTGAAGGCTGTCCATCAAAACCATTGCATTTCAGTTATGGGTACTTTGTCTCATTTTGTGTTCTGATTAGGTTTGGAGATGAGGCGTAAGTAGTCCTTCTGTTAGTATAGAGCAAGTGTGTGCTGTTTGATTTATTCACTTAGCTGACACAGCTACATTTTATTACTGATTTAAAGCTTTTTTGTTTAGGAAGTGCTTGCTCTTCGGATGCCTTAGCCAATTAGGAAGACAGAGTGCTATACAATAAATGGCCTGCACATTAATTTGTTTTACTTTGCTGTCATAATAACATATTGGATTTAGAGATTTTATTTATTGCACAGTAAAGATCTGCGACCACAAAGGCATTCTTAAAGCTGCAAGAAAAACATTGGTACTTTGTCAAACGTGTTCGCTATCCAATATTTTGCTGTGTATGCTTTTAATTTCACCACTTCCAACACTTTCAACTTCTTTTCTGAAGACTTTTTTTGATGGAACAACTTAGCTCTGCTAATACCGTCAGTCCAGTGAAGGGGCATTTTGCTTTCAATGATGTCTCCACCTTGTTGGCGAAGAAGGCAAGAGAGAAATCTCGCAAGTATTTAAAATATTTTCGGCACATTCATTCAGAGAAGTTCAAAGCTTAGGTTATTCGTTCACAGTTTTGAAAGTGCACTTTTCAAAATCAAATGGCAAGATCATAAGTAGATAAAAGGTGAGGGCAACAGTGTACTTCTCATCCACCATCTGTAGGAACTGGTGACTAAAGGGCTACCACACCAACGACAGTGGATCTATTTCATCAAGCAAAATCTGAGGATAACTTCACAGCAAACCTGAAACTAAACACCTGTCTTACTCACCAAAGTGCATCTTTATGCCTGTTACATTGGCTGTGTGAAGCGCAGAAAAGGAGTCCTGGCTTTCTTGATATGCAGATAGGAACTGCTCCTTCCCTTCACCTACTCGGAAAACAGAAGGTGATCAATAAAGAATGAAAAACAGTGTTTTGTCTAAAAGTCTACTAGGAGTTAAAACCAGAATACAGGAAAATACCTCAAGGCAAGCAGAGCATCAAGAAACAAGCATTGGCAAAGCCAATAGGTCTCGCCTATGAGAGCTATTGGTTTTGTTAATGTTTTGTAGCCTTGCTCTACAGCAGTGCAGATGCTTTGAAGAGTGGTTAAAGCTGATTTAGAAAAGAACGATGATGCAGGCAGGGCTAATGCACTTTTGTTTTAAAGTGCAGTAACACCGGACGCATCATAGTCTTTTTATCATTATCATTTTTAACCATGCTTCACAGCAGCCAGGCTGCTATACAGCAGGTCTACAAATCCTTACCAAAGTTGCCAATGCCCATGCTGCACAACATGAGCAAAAATGCAATGTCGGTGCCAGAGGTCTCAAAGGCAAGACCTATTGGCTTTGCCAATGCGTGTTAGTGAATGTCATGGTCTTTGAACTCAAATTTCCAGTTGTGTGACTACCATAGTTCACTATTCATCCTTGTGCACATGCAGTATGAACTTCGAGCAGGTAAAGAGCAGAGTTACCCTGCATTGGCCCAAGAGGGAGAATTCATGGCCGCGTTTCACGAATGATAAATTTAAATAACATTAATCTTCAGAGGTAAACGTTTACAAAGTCTGTGGCTATGGTTGCTATCTGGCATGGACCAGTCCCTTGTGGGCCCACGTTAGACATCACTGGTGAAGCAGCCATTTAAAGTGAATGACTCAGCAGTTTAAAGTTGCAGGCATAGTTTCATTTTGGGTCACAAGAGTGGGTTTTACACTTCACCATTCACCTAAAGAGAGGAGCAAACGTTCATTATAAAGCATTTAATATAACGAAGAACATTTTCCTCCTTATTCCTAAAAATAGAGAGCCCACTTCGGGGATGTTTGTTCAATAGAAAAAACAATAGGGTCACTTCACAGTTTCTATGAAGTAATGAGAAGTGCACAGGCGTGTGCTCGCTTTGTTGTGGGTGTTCACACCAGTCCATGTGAAATTTCTCCTTTCTGTGAGATTGAAATTAACATGGGCTAGTAAGATGCTGTGCATTGCTGTAAACTCCCTGGCAGGCCGCTGAATTCCTACGAGATTAAAAGTGCTCAACAACACATTACTATTTCCTCTGCAAACCTTCAGTAGTGACCTTTACTACAGGACTTTCACAACCACGCACCTCCCTTCCTTTCAATTTACCTTAGGCGCTTCTGGTGAAAACAATAAATTGAGAGAAACTCATAAAGCCAAGTCCGTGCATCGAAGAGAGCACACGCTACAAGTGCCCTTTTCAAATAAAAAAGGGTTACTTTCCAAGACACACATAATCCTGTTAAAGCGACTATGGAGTGTACTCAGTGGTCGAAGTGCATTCAAAAAAAGTATGGGAACTGTGATGCTGCATACAATGGGGTGCAGTCAGTGAGCATGGGGGCGAGGTCAAAGGTGTGGTTAGAAAAAGTCAGTAATTGTGTTTTTGATCTTTCACCTTCGGATAACTATATATAAAATAGTTCACAACTTAAGTGAAAAATTTAAAAGTTCAGTTAATCAGTGGTATATGCTCTATAGTGCATTATGAAACCTCTATAAGTTAATGCACTGCTGAGGTCCGGCTGTAACCAGAGAGCCACAGAGTTAAATGTTGGTTGGTGCAGTGGAGAATAGTGACTTCTGTATTTTTAGTGCTACGAGGTCACAGCCTGTGACAGAAAGCACTGTAAATATGTAAGTCATTATTTAACTCTTGCAGTACACACAGTGTAAGACAGACGGCTGCAAAATGCACAAAAAGGTTTAAGATAAAATGGTGCTTCCAAAATATAGATTTTAATAATATCCAGACTGTACATAATGCATTTTTTTATATAGCTGTCCCTTAAAAGCAAACACTTCACCACTCAGCTGGTAACTCTCTTGCACTACCACCCAAAAAACATAAATCTTGATCATCACAAAGCTTCAAGTGATTCCATCAATTCAATCCAGTGCGGGCTCCCAAGCGACTTTTAAGTTTGCAGTGGTGCACATTTATATTTTATTCAGGCAAGCAGACACCCTGGGAAGAAGACTTGTTAGGTCTTGCCTAGGCAGCGCTAGCGCTGTCTTTTCGAGACATGCTGTATTCAGGTATGGACTTGAAGATCCGCCCATTTTCCACCCATCTTTTCAATTTGCTCCTGTTACTGTCCTTTCTGAAAAGTTGCTTTTAATTCGTGAATAGGCTTAGTAGAGCCTCCTTAGTACCGCCTTTTCTACTTTTGTAACCTCCCATGAGGAGTGGCCCTTTTACTTGTGTTGTTTCTCTGCAGGTTTTATTAACAGTCTGTGGCCACTATTTTCTTAAAGGACTTTCTCCTACCAGCTGTTTTAGGCAGGACACCCTCTCCTGCAACCCCTTGTTTTGCATTTGTAGCGCGAACCGGACCGTAAGCTATTGGAGCGCTTTACATCAGCACCAGTTCTCTAGTTCGCCACGCTTGATCTTTAATAATGGCAGCCACGTGTCTTTTCTTTTGTTGCATGCGGCTCAACATTTTTTAATTATTTTTTTTATTTAAAGGTTGCTCTTTATCAATGGCGGCCATATGTCTTTTCTTTTGTTACGCGCGGCTCGCCAACCCTTGTGCCTTTAGGTGCAGCGGGCACACCTGCTTGATCTTTATCAATGGCGGCCGCGCGTCTTTTCTTTTGTTGCATGCGGCCGTTTTTATTAGAAGTCCACGCGTCTTTTAACAACACGCACTCTGAATAAAAAACAAAAATTGCCTTGCAGTGCTTCTCGCAGTCTTGACATAGTTGGGTGAAGGCACCTTTAAATCTTTCTGGATTTTCAGCATAACACACGCACGTGGCTCACAGTGGACCGATAGATTTTAAATTAGCACATCGGCAAACACTTTCACTTTTAAACAGTGCTGCTGGGTGGCAGCTATGGAACACACCATTAGGTTTGTATTCACAGTAAGCATGGGTTTATCACTGCTTGGAGTATCACTGGCATCATTTTTTGTTTTTATTCATTTTGCATTAATTTGTGCTAGCAGGAACAGACACCCTGTTTTCACAACGGCGATCGTAAGTGCATGTAAAACTCACGAGGTTGTCATTAACAGAATAGATTTTTAGATGAAAGCATGGCAGGTATAACAGAGGTCTCTTTCAGTAGGTAACCTTTGGGCGAGCACGTGCAGACTATATCGCTTCTACTGAGTTTCCTATTCACTCATCAAGAACAATATTTGGCACGTTCAGTACGGGGCAGTTGCATTTTCTATCCGCACTCTCAGCACATCGTATAAACACGGTGATTAACATATCAGTGCTACTGTCATATGTTTTGTATTGTAGTGGTCTGCTTTTAGGGCACAATAGATTTACAAAAATTCTCATTGTTCAGTCACACAGACTCCTGAGGCGGGACAGCTCTGTGAACTGCTGTCGCCAGGGCCGGACTGGCCGTAGCGGGCACCGGGCGTTTCCCCGGTGGGCCCCTAGTGTGGGGGCCGGTTTTGGGCCCCTGGGGGGCCGTTTTTGTTACCGGGGGTCGGCAATATCGGCCCCCTGTAAAAAAAATCGGCCGAAACCGGCCCTCGCAAACAGCTCGGCTGCACCCCTCCTACCCCAGGGGGGAGCGGCCGAGCAGTTTGCCAGGGCCGGTTTCGGTACCCAGTCCGGCCCGCCTGTCGCCCATGTTTTTGTGCCCTTCGCTTTCCTGCCCTTGAGCTCCATCCTCCAGAATTATATGACCGCTAAGTGGTGAATATGGCTCCCCCAGTAGGGCACTGACTCATTTCTCTTTGAACTGCTCACAGCTGTTCGCTTGTGGTCATGATCATCGCCCCTCTCCCTAGAGGTTAGCAAGAGCATGTAACTTGAGGAAAGAATATATCGCTTGTCGGTGCTAGTCCACAGGGGCATGCCGTGGCGGGCACCAAGATTCTGTCTGGAAACTGCCTGATCAAAAGCAAGGCTTACCGGGACTTTCCTGGCAAGAGGTAGCCAGTTCTTAAGTTACAACTTGGACCAAACGTACGCATTGAAAGCCCCAACAGTAGAAATATACGCCGACTAACAGAAATAGCTGTATTGATGAAGGATTGTGTTAAGTTCCCTTCTGTCTATATTGTAAAGCAAAAATATATATATATATTGAGAAGTATTGCGAAGTTTTGGATGGGCTCCTGAATCTTAATGTAATCACTAACACATTTGCATAGAAGACTGAAACAAGACTCCCAGTAACATTCCGCCCTTAACAACAATTGTGTTAAGCGCAAATGCCCTATCAGCAACATACTTTAAGGCACTTCTGGTGATGTTCATCATTTGTAGGGATGAGCTGGGCTGATCATGTGATTGATAATAATTGTAATGTGCCAGTACCTGCCAACTGCTCCTGTGCCGTGCATGACAACTTCCAGCCAATCCTGGGTTTTTATTTTATTTAATATCATTTTTCATGCTGGGCTGTTTGTGCCAACATGCTTCTTCATGAAAGGAAAAACGACAAGTTCCACAATACGAAAATGTTGTTGCGTGAAAATCCAGAACTGACAGGAGATGCCACACAAAGCATGGGTTCATTTGATAGCTGTGTGCAAAGCTGCATGGGAAACTTGAGAGATGGCTCTTAAGACTTAGGTGATGCACACCTCTTCTTATAACACTACATGTTGTTCCTTACAATCAATGTGTCAGCTTCTGCCAGTTTTATCCATGAAATGTTCTCCCAGCTACATTATTTGTACATTTTGTTTTTTTTCCTTGCCTATTGCTTATTCCAATTCGTGAATCACCTATAACTATTGAAACAGGAAGTGACATCAGAACAAAACACATGCAGCGTGCAGCTCAATTAGGGCATGCTACTGTGGGTTTTAGGTCTAAGCCTACTAGACAGCTGTGCTGTCTGGTTTGCTAATGACATCTTGGGGGCATTCTGAAAAAGTCCTTGGGATGATTTCCACCCATTGCTTACCATTGGCTTTGTCGATTGTAACGCACACTTGCTTGCTTTCTATTTGTTGGCTCTATTTGTTTTACACTGTCCAGCTTGTGTTCATCACTTCTCTCGCCCAAACCCTATTTTCTGTATTCTTCCACCAGTACTGGATTGCTCTATCCCACAGTTCACTTTATACTCTTCAACTGCTGCCTTGGATGCTTGCAAAATAAACATGCATGGATGAGCTGTTCGGTCCCCTAGAATGTGTACGCTCAACTGAATTGCTGTGTGTCTCCTGGGAGTTTAATTTTGGGGTTATGTTCAGCTGTTGCTTTTTTGGGAGGTGTCACTACTCTTCTGTGCTTAAACCCTGCTACATTTCCCATTATTGACCCTCCATAGCTGGGTAATCAGGCTCCAAAATCAACTCCCCCAGCTCTCTTTTGTCCATTCTGCTCTAGTCTCTTCCTCACAAATTCACAACTGCCCTCTGTTTCCCACTCCCTGTCATATTCCTTCTCACCTTCCCATTCTTATCTAACCATCCCTTTCTCCCTGTCACTATCGCGCACTTCTCTCTAAACCCTCATTCGCTCACTCTGTCTCTCACGCACATATCCTGCTCTGGTATCAGGCTCTCTCCTGTCATCCATTATCTCCGACCATTTACAGCAACTCCTTCCCTAGTTTTTAAATTCCTTTTTCCATTGGTGTCATTTTATTTTCCTCTCCTCCCTTGTAACCTATTTCCCATTTTCTTGGTTCTCCACCGCCGCAAGGTCATACGAATAGCAATAGCGCTATGCAAATATGATCACTCCACTGCAAAAAAAAAATGTTTTTAAAACATTGTAATTTACAACGCCAATAGTTTTAACTTTCACAAATGTGAGACCGATTTCATTGCAAATGCTTGTTTATTGTTCAGCCATCTGCCCGCCTTTGGTTTCACAGCACAGGAGACTCCCTGCCTTACATTTCAGCTGAAGCATTTAAACTTTCGGAATTAGCCATCCTGGGATGGGTGTCTTTTCACAAAAAGTAGGGGAACGGTTTCTCATAAATTAAAAAAGTATGGGCGCGTCGTGCCCCTCCGATCCTACCCACTTCGACCACTGAGTGTATTACATAGAGCCCCGGTGATTGCACAGAGGTGAAGCAAGATATTGCTTCTCTTATTTCGTCTGTCCCAACATCACCAACATATCAAGAACAACGGGTTATGCCCTTACTCCTAAACTTAAACACAATGCTTCTCGGGTCTATTTAATAGACCCGAGAAGCATTGTGTTTAAGATTATTATTCTAAGGGGAATCACTTCTTGCAGGTCTTTAAAACTTTTTCCCTTGGACCCTCCCTCTACTTTCTTTGTGTTTCAAATATGCCCTTACTCCCCCAAGGATACATCACGCAAAAGCAATACAACAAAGAAAATTATGTCCAGGGATAAATATGCACAAGTTGCTACGGCAGAAGGACAAAAAAATCACCAACAGGCAAACAAACTAGACTTGGTCCGACACACTGACTGGGCATGGCACTTAGCTTACACTTTGCATCATTCTGCAAGGTATTGAGACAGAATATCGAGTTGGAAATGTCGACTTACACAAATATCGTGACACAGAAATATCGACTGCAAGAATATCATGGTCGAGAATATTGAATTAAGGTAAGAAATATCATTTTTAAAAATATAAAAGTTATTAATATCATTTGCAAAAATATAGTTGTTTAAAATCTTTTTTTAAAATCAGTGTTATGTATTTTAGTTTATATTTTAAATGTATGTGATGTATGTTTTTTTGTATTAGTATTGTTTGTTTTTTAATATATGTGTTATATTTTTAGTAGTTATTAATTTTCGTTTAAGTAAATTTTGCGTTTTTTAGTTCTGTAGCGGGTTGTGGGTTTATAGGGGAATAGGGTGGGAAGTAATTTAATTATAATAAATTAATGATTATTTTTTATTTATTATTATTTATTTAATTGAGATTTTATAGTGTTAATTGTGGGAAGTAATTATTTGCAATTATTTATTAATTGGTTGTTAATTAATATTAATTGATTATGGTAATTGTGTAATTTTTTAGGTTCGGGTTGTGGGGTTTATAGGGGTAAAGGGTGGGAAGTAATTTATTTGTAATTAATTATTAATTGGTTGTTAATTGGTAATTATGGTAATTGTGTAATTATTTTTACATGCAGGTTGTGGGGTTTATAGGGGTCAAGGGTGGGAAGTAATTTTTGATTAATTAATAATTAGTTGTTAATTTATATTAATTGATTGAAAATTAATTATGGAAATTGTAATTAATTTTAGGTGCGGGTTGTGGGGTTTATAAGTGTAAAGGGTGGGAAGTAATTTATGTTTAATTAATAATTAATTAAAATTAATTAATTAATTAAAACTAAATATGGAAATTGTGTAATTAATTTTTGGTGTGGGGTTTATAGGGGTAAAGGGTGGGAAGTAATTTATGTTTAATTAATTAGTTAATTTATATTAATTGATTGAAAATTAATTATGGAAATTGTGTAATTAATTTTAGGTGTGGGTTGTGTTTATAGGGGTAAAGGGTGGGAATTAATTTATGTTTAATAATTAGTTGATCATTAATATTTAATTGATTTTTGATTAGGGTATTTGTTTATATTTTTTGTGTGTGGGTTTTACTTTTATAGGGGTACAGTGTGGGGTTTAATTAAATTTTACTATATTATTAGTTGTTAAATACTATTCGTTTTTGAATCGAAAATAAGTTAATTAATTTTTTTACAGTTTAATTTTAGTTGTGGGGGGATTATAGGGGTAAAGTGTGGGAAGCTTATTAATTAATTAGGAGTTTTAATTTGTTTTTTAATTACTAGTATTTCTTTAATTGGTAATTAATTATGTTAATTAAGTACATTATTTTTTTAATTTAGATGTGGGTTGGGAATTGTGTGGTGTTATAGGGTAGGAAATATAAGCAAATTTATGTAATTAAAGTTTTTGTTTCTAAATAATTTCTAATTAAAAATATTCATTTGTTTGAAAAGATTTTTTTTTATTTAATATAATATTTGTAGGTATTTGTCATATGTATTTAACATGATAGTATGTTTTTAATTTTTTTAAATATGAAATATATTTTTAGTTTAATTTTTAACATTTATATATTTATAATATATTTTGTTTTTTAAATATTTTTGTTGTTAATATTTTGTTTTCAATTTTGAACTGACTGGAGTGAGAATATTAATTGTTACCCCTCCGCAATCCAACAATTTCCCTACTGTTGCACTCACTGGAGTGGGAATAGTAAATTTTACCCCTCCGCTATCCAGCACTTTCCCTACTGTTGCACTCACTGGAGTGGCAATAGTAATTTTTACCCCTCCGGTACCCAATACTTTCCCTACTGTTACACTCATTGGAGTGGGAATAGTAATTTTTACCCCTCTGCTATCCAACTCTTTACCTACTGTTGCACTCACTGGAGTGGGAAATTTAAGTCTGAAGATTTTTAAATAGTTTAATGTTTTAATTTATAATAGAATGCTTTTTTTATTAGATTTTATGTTGTTGGTATATATATATATATATGTGTGTGGATATATATATATATATATATATATATATATATATATATATATCCACACACGATTCCTCGGACTTTCCCAAAAGAATACAAGGACACTTTGAAAGTTTGCAGTGTATGGCTGCAGCTTTGGAGGCTAAGCGCAAAAACACGGCAGATAAACTATTTTTCACAGCGGCAGGTGTAACTGGTAATGCATTACTTGCACCCACTACGATTACAGAAGAAATTAAGATACAGGCATTATACAACCAACTGGAAAAACTTCATAGGAAAGAACTCGCCAAATGGTGGGAAGCGGAGTCGCTTCAACGGTACATAGAGGTAGGACGTGTACCAAGGGGCTTACGCATCTTTACCATACCTACGTATGAGGATCCCGATCCAGAGATGCTGGAGGAGTGGTCCAGTAATTCTAACTCGTGCTCACTTACTATGCTCCGGATACTTGTAAAATATGCTCTCAAAGATCGAAGCAAGTTGCTGGCAGAAATAGATGTGTTATTCGCTGAATTGGAAAAAGTATCTACAAAGGAATGTATTGATACTTTCACGACGAATCTGGCTTCTAAAATGGAGAAATTGGAAAATGAGATCACTGCCAAGAAACAGCGTAAATTTCTCCGAGACTATAAAGATTATCAGTCAGGTCGCACCTTAACCTTCCATAAAAAATACGACTATCTTTTTGACAAAGAAGGGAAGGTGGTAACCAATTCTACGATACCATCTACAAATGTTGAAATTTCGAGAGCGATGTGTCGGATGGGAGTCTGTCAGACGCATCCACATCAGGAATTAATCAAGTACAACCGAAAAGCAAGTAATTTTTTAGTCCAGTTCCAGATGATAAGTCAGGGAAGGACAGAACATCAGAACAAGCAAGGGGCACAGAGAGGGAGAGGCGGAAGAGGAAAAACCAGAGGAATAAAAAAGCCAAACAGAGGAGAAAAACCAGATGTACCAACTCCAGTGGGAATGCTGACAAGGGGCAAGCAAGCACAAAAATGACTGTCGTCAACCTTTCCCAACGCACCTTGTCGGTAGAAGAAATACAGCTCTTGAATTAGGTTTGTCCTTCTGTCCTACTATGAACATAAATTTTGCCCAGACTAGGATAGATTTGTTTTATTTCTCTCGAAAATTAAAACTGAAAAAATGGTTTGACACTAAGGGGTCGATTCCGATTCGGGCCGGAAATTTCACCGACCGAGCCGGACCCGGAGAGATTTCCGACCGAATCGGATCCGTGCAGTCCGACCGAACGAGTACGATGCGTCCGTATGTTATCGGACTCGAGTCGGTCGGACTCCCATTGATGTCAATGGGAGCTGGTCGTACAACGCGTACGCGGGCTCCCATTGACTCAATGGGTGCGAAGTCGGACAAGGGCGCCCCTACAGCGGGTACGCGGCGAGCGATTCGCGCCGTACACGCACAGGTAGGGGGACCCATGGGTCCCCCTGTGTGCGACTCGCGCGGCTACGCGTACAGGGGGTCCGACACGGACCCCCAAAGTACGGCTCCGACAGCTCTTACGAGCCGGCGTGCGCGGCTCGGTCGGACTGCGCCGCGGCGCGCATCGTACTTACCCGGCCGGGAAACGTCTCCATTGCGCGGTGCGAGCCGAGTCCGAGCGAGTCGGTCGGAGCGGTTCGAGCTGGGAGCGAGTCGGTCGGAGCGGTCGGGACGCCCGGACGAAGTCGGTCGGCGATTTCGCATCGTACTCGCTCGGCCGGACTCCGCGTACGGTTCGGTCGGAACAGGGCTCCGAATCGGATCCGGTAAAGCCGAATCCGATTCGGAGCCCTACCGGCCGAGATCGGAATCAACCCCTAAATGTAATTCAGTTGGTACTACAGTTGGGAGAGCCCCCCTGAGTAATTTGAATGTGGATGATTTGGAAATATTGAATATCCTAACATCTGAAAATGAGGATTTGTTAACCAATGAAGATATGGTTTTGAATGCACGTGAGTTTAACATTGACACTAATGTAAACCCGGGTAGTGGGTTCAAACCAAGATCAGTATTTCTACCACAAATCGAATGTGACGCTATTGAGGTGTTCGAGAGAGGGGTTCTGGCAGAATTTAAGAGAATCCGACATAAGAAGACTCCCTTTGGTAACAGGAATCTTAGTGTAGAGCAGATGTCGGCACTTGAAAATCTCAAAGCCGATCAGACTGTCGTAATTCGACAGTCTGATAAAGGCGGGAATGTCGTGGTATTAGATAAACAGGCATATCTGTCAGAAGGTCTCAGGCAGTTATCCGATGCCACCTGCTATTGTGTATCAGACAGAAAATCCATCTTGGGTTCTAATGCTAAGTATGGAGAGCTTCTGGTTGATTGGAGAGAGCGTGGTTTAGTGGAATGGGAGGAATATAACTACCTTAAATGCCCCCACCCACGTATCCCTATCCTTTATTTACTACCTAAACTACACAAAGATCCAGTTAATCCCCAGGAGGCCAATTGTGTCCTCTATTGGATCACTGTTAGAGCATACCTCACAGTTTATTGACCATTATTTACGTCCATATGTGGTCAGTCTACCATCATATTTGAGGGATACTACCCACTTCCTAACTGTTATTGATGGGATCTATTGGGAACCTTATTACATCTTGGTTACCTTAGATGTGTGTAGCCTATACACGTGTATCCAGCATGACATTGGTCTACATGCCATTAGACACTATTTGAAAACACGTTCTATCTCCCTGTGGTCACATTCTCAAATGATTCTGGCTATGATACAATTTTGTCTGACCAATAACTTTTTTCTTTTTGATGATGTCATCTATTGCCAGTCACAGGGCACAGCAATGGGAACCTGCTTCGCCCCCAGCTACGCGAATTTGGTGATGGGCTGGTGGGAGGAGCGGGTGGTCTCACAAATGGCTGATTATGATCGCTGTGTCCTGTGGCTGCGCTATATAGATGACATTTTTATCATCTGGAATGGTGACATTGATTCAGTTAAGGGTTTTGTCCGAAACCTAAATGACAATCCCTATAATTTGGTCTTGTCGGAACATATAAGTAAAACCAAAATTGAGTTTTTGGATGTTTTGGTAGAAATCATCGATAACACCTTACAGACACAGCTGTTCCGCAAAACAACCGCAGGTAACAGCATTTTGAGTGCCGCAAGTGCGCATCCTCGGAAACTGATATATAGTATCCCGTATGGCGAGCTATTACGCGCTAAGCGCAATTGTAGTTCTGAAAGTAGCTACGTGAAAGAAAAAGAAGTGATGTCCCAACGCTTCAAAGAAAGAGGATATAGCTCCAGGACTATCAAAGAGGCATGCACTAGAGTTGAGTCGGTTACCCGAACACAGCTGTTACATCCCCTTAACTGTGATACGAGTACTGAGAAGTTGAGATTTATTACCTCCTACTCAGGTCAAGTACAAGATGTTCGCCGGATACTTAAACACTAAAAAACACTGGCACATCTTATTAACTGACCCTAATCTCTGCAAACATCTGAATAGCTGCCCCCAAATTACTTTCCAGCGCAATCGGTCACTCAGAGATGAACTCAGTCCAAATTATGTGACTCGTGAATCAAAGGCAATGAATAAAATCTGCCCGGGGTTCCGATGTTGCAAAAAGTGTAAAGCCTGTAGGAGTAGCAATGACTGCACAACATTAGTCATTTCAAGCAGTAAGAGGGAACATGTCATCAAAAAAGCTCTCACATGTAATACGACGTATTGCATCTATGCATTGGTCTGTCCTTGTAATAAGGCGTACATAGGGAGCACAATTCACTGCGCAAAAAAACGCGTATTAGAACATGTCAGGGCTATACGCCATAATAACAGGCAGTACCCAGTGGCCCGACATTTCTATGATCAACATCTGCAAGATGAGACACTTTTAAAAATGGTGGTGATTGATGCAGTCCCTGTTAATCCAAGGGGTGGCAACAGACAATTGGCATTGCGCCAACTAGAGTCAAGATACATCATTGACCTAGACACTCTGACCCCTTTAGGGTTAAATTCGAGTGAAGAATTAGCTGTACACCTGCACTAATGAATATGGTTAGCATATTAATGCAAATGTTCATCTGTCGTGTAAATATTTTAATATGTATAGAATGAAATACAGTGTTGATTTTAATCTTATTTTATTTTTCACATTTTCTAGGTGATGCACATTTTGTTCAAAAATTTGGCCGCTTATACTTACAACTGGCATGGAATGTCTTTAGAAGGTGGCAGCTATGCTAAGCAGATGCAGTCCCTTGCCCACTGGGGCAGAATTGGTTGAGTAATGACATTTGTCAGCAAAGTCATTAAGGGTAGCTGCACGCATTGGATGTAATTTGTTGTCCATTCTGGCAGAATTGCTAATTGGCGAGTTCTGGTAGTAAGATTAATTGTGATCAATCAGAGGAAGCTATATTACTTAAATGTACCATTGGTAGATTGACTTATTATAGCTAGACGCTAATATGTTTATGTAATTGCCAGTGTTGCTGTACGCATATGTACTAAGATGTAAATACATTGAATAATACGTGTATTATACCGGCATCAGTGAATCTTCTGGTAGAATTAAAACCAACAGTACATATGTTTCACAAACAAATACAACCATGTTAAGATGGCCACCATATTATTTAGGTTTCATTAATTGTCCTTTTTTTATGTTTATCACGTAGTATGAATTGTCCTTTCACTATGTTTTCACATATGGTTTAAAATGTTGGTTACTGCTTAGCCCTTTAGCGTGATCAAGGCGTAAGCTGAAACGCGTTGCTGGTGCAGTCAGTAAATCTCCTACACTGCAAACTTTCAAAGTGTCCTTGTATTCTTTTGGGAAAGTCCGAGGAATCGTGTGTGGATATTGCAGGGTTTCCGATACCCTGAACAAGGACCGCCCTACTTGACAACCTCTGCATTCATGTGACTAGTATAAGTTTGATGTTGTTACAAACGTGTATTGACCGTGATAAAGGAACGGCTGTTCCGAAACGCGTCGGGCGTTTGCCACTGGAATAAACTAAAACTTCCACGCATATGGATCTGGGCTCTGGTGTTTTTCTTGGAGACTTCCTGAAATCGATGTTGGTATAATTCGAGGTTCGCTACCTCGCCGGAGCCCGCCGTCGTTTGAGGCAGAGTACACGCGACTTTTTCTATTGATATATATATATATATATATATAAACCGATATTTTGTACAACTATATTTTTTACATTGAGATTTTTTCGATATTTTTGTACTTACCTGTTTAAGTATAGGGAGTCGATATTTTTGCTTTCTATATTTTTTCATCGATATTTTTTACTTCTGTATTTTTTACATCGATATTCTGTCAGTGAACCATTCTGCAAGTAATATGAAAAGTTCATGTGCACACTGACTTAACCTGTCACCTCTATTCCTTACTGTCTAAACTAAAAACGGTGCAAATACACCTGCACTGCAAGTTGTTTATGGGATATGGCCAGTGGTGTCACAAAACTAGAGGGGGCCCACGTGCAAAGTGCATGGAGGGGGCCCCCACTCCCCGGACCCAGTCATGCGCTCTCAGGCCAGGGGCCCACCGCCCATGCACAGTGCCTGGAGCTCTGGCCCCTCTGCTCCGCAGGGGCTGCAGGGGCTATTGTTACACCACTGGATAGGGCATGTTTTCCTGGCACCGCATTTAAGATTTTCAATTGTCACAACTCTGTGTGAAAGATGCGCTTCTCAACAGAAAGGCATAGTGTCAGTTTTAGTCTCTTCACAGTGGCTGGCTGCACATTTGTTTGATTTTCCTCAATATAGCACACTGTTATTTTGAATGCTCTGTCTGATCATCGTTGTTTCATTTTTGCGTTTCCAACATTATCTGCAGTTGTAACTGTTGTGACAATCTCAATGCACTGGCGGGGTCAACAAGAGAGAACAAATCTGTCATTCACATGTTACATGATGTGCTATTTAAGGGTTATGTTACAGCCTCGTAAATGGAGCATAGGAGGGGCATGAGTGGGCTCCACGGGGAGAGTAATCTGCATTCCTCTTTCCTATAAACGCTCTTGCTCTCACTTTGAAGTCAGCCAAAAGCAAAGTAAACACCAAGCTCCCTAGAAGTGAGAGCTTGACGTTTCACCTCTGCCTTTGAATGCACAGCAAATGTGACAAGATAAAAAAGAAGATTTAAAGGCCTGCTTATGCAGGTTCGTGGAGAAATACATTAAACATGCTTTAGGCAACGGGAGGGACAAACTGAACCTGGAGAGCCTAAAAGCAAATAAAGCCAGCAAATGGAAAGCCAGAAAATGTGAGTTGAAAACCAGATAGCCAATAGTAATCAATATGCGGAATGCATTCCTAGGTCAACTTTCTGAAAGTCCTCAGGATATCTTTATCTTTAGGCTGTGACCTAAAAATCAGGAACACATGAATCTTTTAAAACAATGAAGGAAGGAATCACCAAAAAGCAACAGAGCAGGCAATAAGCTGTACTACAGGCAAAGCTCGGTCGCACAGAGTTTGTGAGAGGGACTCCTTGTATTTATTCTACATTGGGACTGACCTGGAAGAAATGAATAGGAAGTGAATTAGTGTCCTGATGGAATGAGATTATAAAGTAATGGCATTAAGAAAGAAAGATGGAACCCTTCAAAGTAAAACAAATTTCCCCACATCCCGGCAAGGTTGCAAAATCCCTGATGGGCATCAGCTTCACATCGTCTCCACAACAGGCTGGAAACCCTGTCACTGCAGGGGTTTTCAGCTCTCCACCTGCACAGCCTGTGATATTGGCACTTTACAGTGAGACCTTGTACAGAGAGCCAATGTCTTGTGAGTGACACTGTGCGGCTTGGCAGGTCTAGTTCTGTTGGTCGGTGGTTGAGAAGAGGGAAGTTTCGGCTGATCTGGACCCGTATTTGGGGTCGCCTTCAGCTCATTTGGAGATCAGTAGAAAACACGAGGCAGGCTCTCAAAGTTCTGTGGCATCCCAAGCCGATTAAAGGCCGACACAGGTAAGGAGTAAACTTACACTGGATCTGTGCCGAAAGGTTGAGGGGTGCCTCAGGCACTGGGAGCCCTGAAAAGGACCAGAGGAGTTTATGAAGAACACATACATTGAATGTATTATATCCCTCACCTCCTCTTATTGTGAAGCTGTTACAAGACAATGTGCTTTACACACAAAATAGTTTGTAGTAATGTTCACCCTTGGTAGCAACCCCAGCGTTTAAGCCTCAGAAAAGTTTCTGATTTGTTGGAGGTCGGCTTCCCTTGGATAACTTGAGGAGGTGATGTCATTGTCTATTGTCCCTTGCATGATTTACCAATTTCTAGACCACCACACCCTACCATTTCTACAGGCACACACAAAGTCACATTCTTAAATTCCTGCCAGTCACAAGTTTTACTTTTCACCCTTTGCATTGATGCTAAACTATCCTGGACGCCTACACAGTCGCTAGGTGCTCAGCAAAAAGCCTATATTTGACCTGTTAAACCTTTTAAACTCTTGGCCTCCTTCAGAAAATACATTGTGCATGGGTGCGTTATGGTAATGTGCTCCTAGTAGGAGTAGTGCATCATGATGTCAATATGAGCGGTACATCATCGTGCTCTGAGTAATACGTACATTGCCAAGCTGCCACGATGAGTGGTGCATCATGCTCACAGTGGGAGAGGTGAGTTGTCTTCTCAATGCGAGTGATGCATTACTCTATCACCACCCAACAAGGCCCGTCAACTGTGCTGTGACTGGTGAGGAATTGTCAAAACAGCACCTTATACATTCCATGCTTTTCCGGGTGCTCAATCAATGCTTTAGTAAACCCTGCGTCTGGGGAAAAAAACGAGACAGTTTTTATATAGCGCAAACTCGACCCAAAGGTATTGGAGCAGTTTACATTACACAAGAACACACTCACGGGGAAATTAAGGGCCTGAAATGAGTCTGGTTGTCCACGGACCGCCAGACACACGGTGGCACGGCGGTCCAACCGCCGCATTACAAGTTGGGCGGTCGGACCGCCATTGCACTGCCGCATTCACCAGGGATCCGCGTTCCCTGTGGTGGCACGGCTGTGTGAGGCCGCAATATACTTGGCGGAGCCACTGTGGTCCCGCCAAGCATATTACGAGTTTCCTCACTGCCAGCTGTCTCATGGCAGTGAGCCCACCATAAAACGGCTGCCGGTGAGTAAACTTAGGGTGCCCTACAGGGCCCCGAGTGCCTCACTGCCCGGGGGTGCATGCAGGGGGGGCACATGGTGGGCACCCGTCTGTATGCACTCCCAGTTCCAGCATGGCTTGGACTTCACAGTCAATGACGTGCTGGAATGCTCTGTGGCTGACCCACGGCGTTGCATTTCTAAGGCTCTCCTATGAGCCTTTGGAAGGCAGGGCCATGCGCCAGCTGCCACAGGACCGCCCGCCTGGATTACGACGTGTAATCCAGTGGGCGGTCGACTTTGGCCGTGCAGGAGCGGGGTGGGGGCACGCCACCCCACTCCTGCACCGCCAAAGTCATCCCTAATCTCTGTTGTTGACCTAAATAACCAGGTATGTTAGACCCAAGTGTCTAATCATGATGAGCCAATAATGGCATTCAAAAAGTGGTGTGGTGTGGGCGAAGTTAATCTTCCTCCTCCCAGTCCGGAAAGTTCAGAATTCCGATTAAATGTAAGAAGCCAGTGTGGCTTTCATTCAAATTCAGAAAGATCTACAATGTAGAACCTGGAGCACCCCGTTCTTCATAGGATCCTCCGGCGTCCCGCGCTCGGAGTATACAGGCAAGGCTCAGAGTATGAGGTCCATCATCATGCTCACAGTGAGTGGTGCATCATCCATGCTCACAGTGAGAAGTGCATCATCCATGCTCACAGTGAGCGGTGCATCATCATGCTCACAGTAGGAGGTGCATCATCATGCTCACAGTGAGAAGTGCATCATCCATGCTCACCGTAGGAGGTGCATCATCATGCTCACAGTGAGTGGTGCATCATCATGCTCACAGTAGGAGGTGCATCATCATGCTCACAGTGAGAGGTGCATCGTCATGCTCACAGTGAGAGGTGCATCATCATGCTCACAGTAGGAGGTGCATCATCATGCTCACAGTGAGAGGTGCATCATCATGCTCACAGCGAGAGGTGCATCATCCATGCTCACAGTGAGCGGAGCATCATCATGCTCACAGTAGGAGGGGCATCATCATGCTCACAGTAGGAGGGGCATCATCATGCTCACAGTAGGAGGTGCATCATCATGCTCACTGAGAGGTGCATCGTCATGCTTACAGTAGAAGCAGCACGCGGTCAGTACGTGGCATTCACCATGGAGACTGTGAGAGGTGCGTCATGTGCGCATTTGCAATGGCGTACCATGCTTGCATCGCGATGTGCATCGGACGTAAGCACAGCGAAGTAGGCCATTCGCCCAGTCAGGAGTGTATTGCCCTAAGAGCTGCATCATCCTGGCTGTAAGTACCACTCCCTGTCCTCACACTAAGAGAAGCAGAGCACGGGCATGCTGGAAGGCGTATCATCTTGGTCTTGAGAGGGGCACCATGCTTGCAGTGAGCAGGGCGAGCCATGCCGACAATAAATTATACACATCTCATTCTATAGGAAGAGATGTATCTTCCGTGCAGAAAGCCTTATTTAGTGAGACAGCCAGGATTAGACGTGTAAAGGAAGTGAGTGCCCCAAGCTGCAGTGAGATACCCATTCTGCACCTCAAGTAAAGAAGGATCGTGAGATGCAATGTCATGTTCAATTTTTATTGCGAAGCATTGTTGTATTTGTAGAATATATGTTCAGGGGCCCAAAGTTTATCTTCAAAGCCCGCTACCAGTGCTGCCTGCTGGGGTTTGTGGACGTCGTGGTAAGGGTCGCCAGGGGTCGCAACAGTGACCCCTGGCTTGCCCCTTGCAACCTCTGGCCTCAGAGGTGGCAAACTCACTGCTTGGAACACAGGGGCAGCTCGTCCTAATGGACGTCAGTTGGGGCTTAACTTTCCTGGTTTTCTGTTAATTTTTCAAATACAGAAATAGTGAATAACATTATTCACTATTTGTGTAACAAAATATGGAGTACAGTTAGCTGGAATGTGACCCTATCTGGCAGCCAAGGTAAGTAAAACAATGCTTTTAAATGTATGTTGTGTGCATGCTTGTTGGTGAGAGTGTGTTTATGTGAGAGTGCGTGAATGTGTGTATGTGTAAGTGTGGGTGAGTCAAAGTAAACGTAAAATGGCGTGTATGTCACTTCCGCTACACCTGGCATTTTGGTGAATTGATGTCCATGCTGGGGTTGCTCAGCACCACAGCTGCCCAGTCGTGACCCGAACTCATGCCTCTCTCATCCACCACCTTACACTTCCTGTCTCCTTACCTCACTCTTGCAGGTTCTGTTTTTTCTCTCTGCTTTCTCCCTTTGTCACTGTTTTCTACCTCCCTTTTCAGCCTTTCTCTCTTGGCTCTGGTTTAAAGTTTGATGATGAAAAATAAGCCAGGGTCCCCAAAAATGAGTGCTGGTGCCCATCAAATGCAACCACCAGACAAGAAAGATGAGGTGGAGGTGGAGCTGGCTGTTTCCTGCATCCTGTGTGGTTTTAAAGCAGTGACTAGTGAAGGAAGGCAAGAGGCTTGGACTAAAACATGTTCCACACTCTTCAGTCCAAATGTAGTTTAAAGAACATTTGTTTTTAGATTCCTCTGGTTTCTATCATGGTCATGTTGGAGGAACTCATGCATGCAGATTACATCTCTTTGCCTCATCTCTATGGCCGTGTACCAAGTTATAACAGAATTCAGTAACTTTAATTCATTTAAAGACTATCTACATCGCCCCTTGATGTCATTTTCACTTTGAGGCCAAACATCAGCATTTTAAAAACAAAAGTAATCTTTTCTGCTAACTTAATCTGATTTGTTGGAATAAAATGCCCTTTTCTCTGTCTCCCTTGCACAGGTCTATGGCGGGTTGTGGAAGGACAGAGAGATAATTATAAAATGTGGAATAGAAGAGGCACTGAAGGCGGACAGTAACCCAGACTCTGGTCCACGGCGGGAGTTGGTCTTGTTCGATAAACCCACCAGGGGGACTTCAATGGATGAATTTAAGGAGATGCTGACCAACTTTTTGAAGGTACGTTTCTGTGCTGGTCTTGGGAAGGGAAAACGTGCAGTCGGTCAAAGTAACCCAGGATATCCGCCATGTTTAGAGCAGACAGTCTGACATGTTTTTTATCTTCTTTGGGATCACAGGGAAAGGATGGTGCCTCAGATAGGGAAACAAATAAGTGATACTATGCTGGGAGAAAACTCTTAGTGTGTCAAGGACAGTTATTTTTTGTTTTTCAAAAACAAACTCTGCTTTGGGAATGTGTTTTTGAAAATCAAAATGAACATGGTACCCACAATAGGTGATGTGAGGAATGTTAGCAAATAGTCTAAGCACTAGTAATTGCTCGGGTAGCATCCAACCAATTTCTTGTTTGCCCGCCATGCCACCTTAGATTAGACACAGCCATATGCAAGCCAGCCGTGGTCCTGATCCAGTATAACAGTGCCGCACGAACTGCCAGGTCAGGTCCTCTCTAACTAGAACTCAAGCAACCCAAGATCGGTTGCAGCCTATTTGGGCCTCTTCAGTTGCGTGCAGCTTGTCTCTTGTGGCACAATCAGCACAGGACCCATGTCTGGGCATACCCTTGCCACGTAGGGAGTTAAATTAAACACCAAATGGTGAGGGGAGGAATACTTGCAAAAAGTGCAATCACTGGGAATTGCTCTGGGTAGCGTTCTACCCATTATTTGTTTGCCCACCATGGCACCTTAAGTGATTGCCAGTGGATAGGCTATATGGAAGCATCTTCCCTTCACCTTTTGTGTGTTAAATTGAACATAGTGCTGGCACAGCAAAGCAGTGGGCACAAAGATCTCTCCTTGCTTTGCAGAGAGCTCTAAATATGCTGAGCTGTAGACCACTAGGGCAGGGGAGCACATCCCTCCACTGCCCTGCTGGAATAGAATACAGAATACAGCCTGCCAATTTTTAAATAAAGCCTTGAGTGCCTTACAATTATAGACTTTTGCATCTGAAAGTGGTAGTCCTTGGACCATTCCTACCCATCCCTGGTTGGCTGAGGCCCTGAATTAAGGTGTTCTTCCGTATCCAAGTGGTGGGAACCAGACTTGATGTGTATGACCTAATAGGAGAGGTTCTTTGTGCCTCATGGGTGCATGTCAGCATGCTGAGGACAGTGTGTGTTGTCCCTCTGCAATAAACCATACTATGTTCCTCACCTGGATCAGTGCAATCCGGCAACCACTCTATCTCCCTCAAACAATCCCAAACACAATGTACTGTAACGCCAAGCTCCTCGTATTGGAGAATGCACAAAAAGGGTGTGTGTTGCACTCCTGTAGGAGTGTCAGTGGATACAAATTCTTACAGGGAGAGGAGGCCCACCCAGGTCTTCTGGACAATCTGTAACTATATATAGCCCTTCACATTTGGTCTTGTGGACAAATCTGGAACTTTGATACATAGCTCTTCACACATGGATTCCTATAGACTTTACGCAGCAGATATATTTATCTGGACTGTAGGGTCTCGACATGTTCCTCCAAGGCCCCTTTCTATTCTAATTCCATGTCACCCATGGACTCCCGGTCTCCTAGTCCCAGGGGCTTCCCGAGTGGGTACCCTGTGGCCCCAGGGACATAAGGAGCATCTTTGATGGGCAACAATGTATGCCATGCTACTTTAAATTGGGCTGCCAATATTCCTGGTTTGGACATTCTTAGGTTCTGACCCTGCCTGCTGCATGCTCCTAACTAGAAATATCTCACTATGAACAAGGTAAGGGACCAGCCCTGTACCCATACCCACCCACAGGGCTGGTGGTCCGATATGATTAACCAAACACATTACCCACTTGTGGTTCCCTTATGGCTTCCCTTGCACTATGTCACCTCTTGTGCTTGTCCAACTCTCAGATTGTCAATGGGTCCTGCCCAGGCCTTTTGGTACCTTTCCTGGACAGGACCCATATAGTGTCACCTTACGGATTTTTTGGCCCTTGGGAAAGACATATTTTGGGGCTCCTTGTATGAAACAACTTTGAATTTTATTACCCATTGACTGATAATTCAAGCCTACATGATGCCAAGCATTATAATGTTGTATTTGAACTTGCACACAATCAGCTGAAATGAGTCTTGCCTGATTCCCCTTAAAATAACACTGGATATAGAGCGAAAGAGTCAGAGGAAGAGGCAGGAAAAGAGAGAAAGAGTTTCTGATAGAGAAATTAAGGAAAGTGAGAGAAACAGAGAAATATTCCTTTACCGAGAGGGCATTTAGAAGGTGAGGGCCCTGGGCAACTGCCCACTTTGCCCATGCCTCAAAACGTCTCGGATCACCCATCATGTGAAGTTACCTTCATGGGGTCGATGGAAACATCAGTTGCAAACAATTCTCACCCAGACTGACTTAGAGAGTGTTCTTTCTTCTGCAAACTCGAGGCACACTCCTTCATTCTCCCAGCCATTAGCACACTCACCCCATGCATAGTGACATCCTAGACCAGGACAGACATAACTTTAGACCGCGCTCCAGTTGCTATATATATATATTCGGCCATTATAGTTAGTAGAGCTAACTATAACTCACGCCCCCGCAATGCACTGCTGATGACGTCACGTATTACATCACTCATGACATGGTCAGTGGCATCACTGATGACATCTCAAATGACATCACTGATTACATCATCCAGTGACTGAGTGTTTCTGCAAATTTTAAGAATGTTATTTATATATACGCCAAGGTGTATTGAAGAATGAGTGGGTGTATGAGTGTCTGTATGGATGACTTTGTGGGTGCGTGACTGACTGTACAAGTGAGTGATTAAACGTGTCTTAGTGAATGCATGGGTGAGTGACTAATCTGTGTGAATGTCTGTATCAGTCTGTCAGTTGATGTGTAAGTGGCTGCATAGGTTGGGGAGTAGCTACATGAGTGTCTATATGGGTTAATGATTGGTTGTCTGAGTACCTGTATGGGTGCCTGAGTGTCTGTGTGGGTGGGTGGGGGGTGTGTGACTCCCTGCATGGATGTGTGAGTGGGTTATTCACTGGGTGTATGGGTTCATGAGTGCATCTGTGAGGGGCTGTATGGGTGGGTGAGTGTGTGTGTAGACCTATGAATCAGTGAGTGGGTATGTACTAACTAGTATTGGTGTGTCTATGGTTTCGAGAATGTAGTCTGTATTTTTGAGTAGGTGTTTGAAACGTTATATTAGGGTGTGAGGAGGCGCATCAGATATTAAGTGGATGATGTCATCAGTGATGTAATTTGAGATGTCATCAGTGATGTCATCAGTGATGTCACTGACTATGTCATGAGTGATGTAGTATGTGACGTCATCAGCAGTGCATTGCGGGGGCGCGAGTTATAGTTAGCTCTACTAACTATAACGGCCTAATTTCTCTGGTTTTATATGAGTGAAATGTCCAACTAACTATAACGTCCCTGAAACCTGTGTTTTTTTCAGTGAATATCTAAGGTTTTTTAAATGCTAATTTCTAACTATAACGTCCCTGAAACCTATGGTTTTTTCAGTGAATTTCTAAGGTTTTTTAAATGCTAATTTCTAACTATAACGTAGTAGTTGCATTAGCAGAGTGGTGCAGAAAGGGGCCTGGGCCTCCAACCAGCGCTCAGCAATTCCGCTCTTTAGGACTTACAGGAGGTACCAGGAGGGCTACTTGGCCCCCAAAGTCCCTCAGGAACAAAGTGGACTTCATCCCCCAACCAGTACTGTGCCAGGAGGCTCGTTTGCATAGTGGTGGAGAAAGGTGAGCGTGGCCTCCGAAGACTTCTTAGCAATCCTACTGTGTGGGACTTACTGGAGGTAACAGGAGGGGTAGTTGGCCCCCAAAGACAACCTTGTGGGCCAACTACCCCTCCTATTACCTCCAGTAAGTCCCACACAGCAGGATTGGTAAGTTTTCATAGCAGGCCACGCCCCCTTTGCCCACCACTCTGCAAACGCGCTCCCTGGCGCGCTGTTGGATGGGGATTAAGGTCCCCTTCACTGCTGAAGGTCCCTAGGGGCCAACTAGCCTACCTGATACCTCCAGTATGCCCCAGATAGTGGGATTGCTGAGAGGTGAAAACAGGACACGCCCCCTTTTTCCACCACTCTGCAAACGCACCTCCTGGCGCGCGCTTGGTTGGGGGATGAAGCCCCCTTGCCTACTGAGGGTCCGTGGGGGCCAACTAGCCCACCTGTTATCTCTAGTAAGCCCCACACAGCTGGATTGCTGAGAGTGGTCCGAGGCCACGCCCCCTTTTTACACCACTCTGCAAACACGCCTCCTGGCGCACTGCTGCTTGGGGGATGAAGTCCATTTTAGTCCTGAGGTCCTCAGGACACAAGAGGACCTCATCGCCCCACCAGCAGTGCGCCAAGAGGCGCGTTTGCAGAGTGGTGTAAAAAGGGGCGTGGCCTCGGACTACCTCTTAGCAATCCCACTGTGTGGGGCTTAGTGGTGGTACCTGGTGGGCTAGTTGGCCCCTAAGGACCCTTAGGATTGAAGGGGACTTAATCCCCCAACCCAGAACGTGCCAGGAGGCGCGTTTGCAGAGTGGTGCAGGGAGGGGGCGGGCCACCGGCGAGATGCCGGCTTCTTTTCCCGCTTTTGTTTTTGGAAGGGGGCTGTGTGGCCCCCCTTCCCTTAATACTTTTTGGGCCCTGGGGACCCCATCCCCTAGGGTCTGAGCCCCAGGGTCCCCATCCCCCAGGGCTTTGCCTCTTTTTTAAAAAAAAAATCATTTATATTTTATGGGAGGAGGGCCGCGTGGCCCCCCTTCCCTGGGCCACTTTTAGCCCCGGGGACCCCATCCCCCGGGGCCTGACCTCACGTTGGGGACCGCGGGGAGAGCCCCAATGCCCCCGCGGTCCCTGCCGGCTCCCCGCCTCCTGCGGGAGCCGGCATTGCTTTTGGGCAAAGGGAACTGCTAACATGCAGCTCCCCTTGTCCAAAAGCAATACTGCTTCGCTTCATGGAAGCGAGGTTCTCGCTTCCATGAAGCGAAGCAGAAGTTTGCAATGACAGAGCGGGAGCAGTGCTCCCGCCCTGTCATTGCAAACCTCAATGTCCCGGGGGTGGGCGCCCCAGGACATTGCTCGAGCCGGCCCTGGGGGGTGGCGGTCCCGAGGGCCATGGAGGGCTCCAGGAGGGGGGCCGCGCAGCCCCCTCCCAACTGTTGTGAAGCCCCGGAGAAGTGGTGGTCCCCGGGGCCGGGGGTCCCCACTGGACCCCCATATTTGCATACTGTGTGCCCCGGGGAGGTGGTCCCCGGGGCAGTGTGGGGGAGCTCTAGACCCCCCACACTTACTTTTTATTATAGCCCCGGGAAGGTGGCGGTCCCCGGGGCTTGGGGGGGCCGTGAGGCCCCCCGCCCATAATTTTGGAAAGCCCCAGGGAAGTGGCGGTCCCCGGGGCTGCGGGGGGGCTGCGTCCCCCCGTACATAATTTACGAAAGCACTGGAGAGGTGGCGGTCCCTGGGACTGTAGGGGCCCACGCGGCCCCCGCAAATATTTGTCACATTGCCCCTGGGACCTGGCCCACCCGGGGGTTTATTAAAACGAAGCTCGGGACACCCCGCTTCGTTTTCGTTTCAGCAGGATTTGCGAAACCCGCCGAAATATTTTCACAAAAATACTTTTTTGGGCCCTAGGGGTCCCTGTGGGACCCCCTGACTAGGCCTAGGGGGTCAGGGTGTTTCTACCCTGCCCCCTTATCTTGTTTTTAACCTTTTTTCCTGGTTTGAAGTGTTGGCAGCCAATCAGAAACAAGCTTGTGATCGGGAGGGTTCAGCCAATCAGATCTCACAATTCTCAAATATCGATATCTGTAAATCTTTAAATATCTCTAAAACTACTGAACGGATTTGCACCATTTTAAAAAAAAGCGTGCTTTCTGGACCAAAAGCTACCTTTTTGCCAAATTTGGTGTAATTCCGTTCTGCAGTTCAGGCTGTAGCCGAGTCTAAAGTTTCCTATGGAAATTAACATGGAGAAAACACGTTTTGGGACCCCCCTTTTTTCTCGGCCCCCGCTTGAGGAATCACCCCGAAACTTTCAAGACAGCAGCTGACCCAAGCAGGCCATTAGTTTTGAAAATGTTGGGAAGATTCGTCAAACGGCACCAAAGATATTGGCAAAAGAATAATAATATATAATTTATATTTATATATTGTCTTAGTGGATGGGAGCTCTCCTGTGACAAAATGCTATTGTGCTTGGAGCTCCCAGCAAATTGGCCCATTCCTGCTATTGTTACCTTTGCATGAATTAAGTTGCTGTTTTTATCTTTTGTGCTTCCAAAGGAAAACCGCTCCATGCATTCACTATCCTTTAACTGGAAATACATTTGCGAACGCCACTCCTTCTGACCCCAGCCTCTTCTTATGGCCTAGTGCTGTAAGAATACCCCCTCCACACCTCTATTTTGCAAATGTATTTGCTTTTGAGGTCCTTTTAATTCGACCTATCTTTTGAAACATTCCCCTATCTCTGCCTCTGCCCATCTGCAGGTATGGGCCCAAACTGGCACAATATACTAAAGCATGCGCCTCACCAGTTATGTGCGCAATTACAACACAAAGCGCTTGTTTATTCTGCTTCTACGTATCCCTATGCTGCCTAACAACCCTCTTTTGCTCTTAGTAGCTGCATTAAACTGTTGAGCTGTTTAAAGACCATCAGTGCAGAGCATTACAAAAACAAAACCAAGAAGAAGATAAAATAACTAACTATCTTTCCTCTTTATCTTGGCCTTGAAGTCCAGTTCACTGCCCATCGTGTGCTATGACACAGGACTTCTGTGTGCCATGTGCATAACTCTATATTTGGTGGCATTGAACCTAAGCTGTGCCCTACCACTTCTAATCACATCTCTGTGCGAGATGTACAAAGAGACACGTCACAAACAGTGGTCACCATTTGGGCACTGAATATTTGCAATCAGTCTTTAATTTTACGATACGGCCTATGTACAGGTGACGTTGTAGAATCTCCAGTTGATGTGGGTCACAAAATGACCTATCTAAAGAACATTAAAACGGTAGGTCGCTTTTTTGCAAACCCTGTGATTGGCTACAAACACTGAAGTGGAGAACCGCTATGAACAGCAGGTCACCACCCTTGTGTTTTCATTCCCAAACAAGAACCTTTTTTTCTTTTATTTTTTAAATCAACCAGTGCTGCTTAAAAGAAAGATTCCCATTTGGAAAGACATTGAGGGGGGCATGTAGTGGTGAGCATGCAGTCACCCCAAGGCCGCCAGACATGATTCCCAAAGGAGACTCTGTCCAACGAAGACTCCTTCCCGCCTGCAAATCTTTTCCCAATTCCTTTGAGGAGTCAGTGGCATTTCAATAGTCTGTGACAGCAATTGCAGTCACAAATCAGTGGGAAATCCAGGGCCACTGGAAATATGCAATTGTGCGGCCACTGCAATTTTCGCATAATTATAGATTTGCTGCATTTGCCACATAATCCATCATCTGCTGCATAATCTGCAGATTTTAACAAAAAGAAAAATTTGTTTCTAGCTCAAACGGTTCAAAAGTTACTAAAAACGTTGCAACCCACTTTTCTGTGCAGTGGAAAGCCCTTTGAAAAGGTTGACTGGTCACCTTTCTGTAGTTTATTGCTGTGTTTGGGTGTCAAACTGGCACTAGTGAGTTGCAACCAATGCCCAGACAGTGTTAACAAGTTTAAAAGTGGCAAAATGATGCCTAACACATAATTTGCCTTTTCTTGCTGCATAATTTACCCAACCCTGCCACATAATTTGGCCCTCTCCTGCTGCATAATTCTAGTGGCCCTGTATATATCTCATTGTGCCCCTACCTAATCCTCACACAACTCCTTTTCCAAATTACAAAAGCTGTTTAGTGAACACTAAAATATCATTTTGAGGTTGCAAATCGTGTGATTTTATGATTACATTAGTACATCTGGCCTTCCATTTTACATTTGTCCATCCAGCTTGCTCTGTTCCCCACAGGGGCGGCTCCTCTGTTGTGGCGGAGGAACGTCGCCTCACTGAAAATAAAATGATAATAAAACCATTTTATTATTATTTTATTTTTCTTTCCTAATCCTACCATTGCCAGCCGAGGTTAGGGCGGGTGCGGGGCCATCGTGACGGGGCGTCGCAGTAGGGAGGAGTGGTTGGCACTTAAAAGTACGCATGTCAGTTTGGCTGGCCATCTTAGGCTGGCGAAACTGACATACGCACTTTGGTTTCTCCAACCCAGCTGTTTTGTACATCCGAATTGGAGAAAAGCTGCAGGCTCCCTGTGCCTGAGCAAGCGTCAAGTCAGCCTGCTCAGACCAATCACAGTGCTGCTTTCATGCTGGTAAATGATATTACCAGCATGAGAGCAGCACTGTGATTGCCCCCTAGGAGCCTGTGCATCGTGACCAGCGTAGGGAGAGGAGCACCTAGGTGGCGTTCGCAGGTGAAGGTAAGTTGTTTAATTTAGTTTTTTCCCCCACCCTCCCTCTGCGTTGCCGCACCGCTTCCAGTTTAGAGCAGCCGCCACTGGTTTCTCACTGCTCTTTGGCGCTCCTTTCCAGGGACTACCCATCCCTGTTCATCAATCTGCCCCCAAGGCCACGGTTTAGAACGCTATATGAGCATCCCAGGTGGTCCCATATTGAAAGCTTTAGTAAAATGTAAGTAGATCCCATCCATCATTCTATTCTGTCTGTCTTATTTCCTTGACACACAATGAAAAAACGCAATTATATTTGTCTTGTATGACCTTCGTCTTGATAAACCATCTGCCTTGCATCCACTCACCCGAGCATTCCAATGCTTTATTTTCCTTAAAAGTGATTTCATCGTTTTTTCAGAACAATTCCTATCAGGAAGGCTGCGTTACAGTTGGCAACATCCCCCAGACTTCGAATTTTCTGGAGTGGGATCTGCATATCTGGGAAAGTCCCAGATTCTGATCCTGCTTCTACAGGCTTGTTTTATATTCTAAGATGCTCTTGTGCACATCAAGAGTTGCAAGTTTCAGTAGGAACCTTGCTAGCATCCCCTCCCCAAATTTATCCAGGCCCTGCTAACTATAAAATAATGTAAAGGCATAGGTGGAGATTTACATCTTACTTTTCGTGGTTATTCTATTCACCCAATGCGAAATTCAAAATAGTGTATAATTACATACAAAGGGAATGGATCCTCTGTGCAAACACATGGTTTAATTTTCTTTTTCTCTGCTGGGAAATTATTTTCCCCATAAAGAAAGCCCTGCTGCTGAACCCCCATCCTGGAAGGGGAGTTACACCTGCTCCTTGCTGAAGTAAAGTTAGAACCATTTCTAGGGTGGGTTTGAGAATACCTACAAACATACATGGTTGTGGGAGCTCCCAAACCACACATTGGAATGCCCCCTCTTCCCAACCATGGGGTGGGATTAACTACTATGGTGCCAATTCCGATCTCGCTCGGAAGGCCTACGAATAGGATTTGGCTTTTACGGATCCGATTCGTAGCCCTTTTTCCCATCCGAATCGTACACAGGTTCGAACGACCAAGTACAATGCAAAGATTGCATACGCGCCGACCGCAACGTTTCCCAACCCGATCCTGTCCGTACGACTCTTACGCAGACGTTTCGTACAGTTCTATGGAGTCTGTTTCCAAGCGAGCAAGTATGATGCACGATTCGGACAGCCTTCACGATCCGGTATGTCCGGCTCGAAAAAGCTGCCGGATTCGTGCTTTTGGGGCCCGTAGCAGGCCCCCCACCACTTGGAGCCCTCCAATTCGGACCCGTGGGGGTACCCATAGGTCCCCCCTTCCCATGGGATGCCCGCCACAGGGTGTACACTTTTCCCCACCCACCCATTTTCGCGATGGGAGCCTGTGTACGCGTCCAGTACACAGGCTCCCATAGAGTTCAATGGGAGTCCGAGCGAACCGAGTCTGTCAGCATGTGACTGCATCGTACTCGCCGCTCGGACTCCAGGTGCACGATTCGCTCGTAAAGCCCTACGGATCCGAGTCGGACGGAGGGCTTTACAAGCGAGATCGGAATCGGGCCCTATGTATTTCTCTGCTCTTACATGTAGAGAAATAAATGCAAAAGTAAATGCATTAAGCCTGCTGAAATCCTTTTGTGAATTCTTGGCGCGTTCAAATGAAGTTATTTTAGGCCGTAAGGAATTTTAGGGTGTTCTTCCAGCCATTTTGGATTTTACCGCTAAAGCTGAAGAATATTTGTAAGCAGTGTGACTTCAGCTTAGTTCCAACAAACGTGGCCTATTGCATATTTTTTAAGTGTGTTGGAATTTTGTGCACTCTCCTAGAGCACATCGCATGAAAGGCGAGTGTCCCGGTTCTAGTGTACAGAAGAAGGCTGTTAAGGTTAGAGCTAATAGAAGGGCGAGCTATATGAAAACAAAGAGCAGAGAGAAAGGAAGGAACCAAATCAGAAGTTTAGAAACAAAAAATAGTGAAAAGCGGAATGAAAAAACAGACAACTGACAGCGCCAAGACACCTTTGGTAATCGAGCGCTTTAAAAATTTCCTAACATAACAAGGGGGCAGAACGAAGAAAGAGGGACAGAAAAGTACTGTAATGAAAATAAAGTGTGGGGGGCTGAAAACTATATAGTATAAGGATTAAAGGACTCATCGCTGTATGATTAAAGAATATTGAAAGTCATCTCAGAGTTCTGTGACCATAGCCCTTTTCCTGCAGGCCACCTACCTCTGTTCACAGAGCCTCTGCATGCGCTATATATTTAAGGTCTGTTTATCGTTATATTAGATAACAAGTTAGTCACTGGGTTCTGTAACAACTGTCGGTCAGTTTGGGTCTGCTGAGCCTTATTCACTCATTTGATGAGGCGACTCAGTGAACAAAGCCTTTTGTCTTCTCTATTGAATTTGAATGAAGCAAGGAGATAAGGGTCCTGATTTGGAGTTTGATGGACAGGGTAGACCATCGCAAACAGGATGTAGTACCCTGTCTGCCAAACCCCCAGTCTGCCCGTCTCATTTACAGTCGGAGGTACCAGAAGTATTCTGTCACCCCATTGGCTCTGTCAACGAAGGCCCGGTGGAGTAGGTTCTGTCGGAGGAAAGACTTTAGACCATCTGCCCTTTTTGAAGTGGACGGTGTAAAGTCTTTTTTTTCCTGTCCGTCACTGCCAGGAAAATCCTGGTAGTAAGGGACAGGAAAAAATCAGTAATGACTCGCCCTCCCTGAGAGAAAGCTCCCAGGGTGTGGGAGCCATTAGTGTTTTTGTTTTTTTCAGAAACAAACTACCGCTTTAGGAGTTTGTTTTTGAAAAACAAAAGACTTTTTAAAAGTTTGATGAGCATCTGTCGTAGCTGATGGTACCATACATCATATTTTACCTATATTCAGTGGAGCTGCCATGATGGCAGTCCTGTCAATGTAGAGAGTTTTCTGCAGGGGTGACGGACAACTCTAAATGTGCTGGACAGAGGTCCCCCCTGATGGCGGAAGTACTGTCCTCCACCATCCCGACAGAATACTTCTGTGAACTCTGTCTGCCAAACTCTAATTAGGCACAAAACCTTTTAAAGATAATTAATTGAAAAAGGACCTGAAGAATTGGAATGGTAAGTCCAAAGAAATGGTGAGTGGAGCTGCAGATTGTGTTTTTGGAACCTTTGGGAATGTCTATGAAAAAGTTTGCAAAGTTAGCTGAGTTTTACACTTTAAAACATCCATACAAAAGTCATAATTTTATTAAAGATTATTTGTTTCACATAAATTTTTATTAAACTTATTTAAAAAAAATTGTTCATACTGAGGGGCTGGAAATTGCAGTCGATAAAATGGCTAAGGGGGAATAAAGCCTTACCACACGCAGCAGTGTTACCCTTGTGCAGTTTTACAGGCGATTCCGAATTCTTCATGTCAGGTTGGGCTATTACATGCCACTTAGGTCTTCACAACTGGGAAACCACACATTCTCTCCCTCCCCCCAACCCCCCCAATCCCCCTTCCGACATGTTTTAATGCTTCCAAGGAATGTTTAGAGAAATTTGAGTGTGGAAGCACCCTATGCCACAGATGAGCTGATGGCGAAGGGGTGTATTCACACAGGTATTTTCGGCTGTGCAGGTACTTTTGTGCTATACATGACACTTTCAGCGCATTTTCTAGTGGGGGGTGTGAAAAGTAAGGGGGTCAGAGCAAGTACTGCACTGCCTCGAAGGAAGGAAGGGCAGGTGAGTGTAGTGAATGCCAGAGAATAACTATAGTTTTGTAGGCATATGCAAGAGACTTCATGGTGCCAGAAAAAAATAATTGAACCAACAGTGGCCATCGCTTTTCCAGGTATTGAGCTTGACTAGTCTGAAATGGGGTCTAGCCGACTGGTGGACTAGGTGCAGGGACAGAACAACTGCTACATCAAGTAGTTGATAAACAAAGTGTGATTTGAGGACTTTGCTGCAGGTTATAGGCCATCTGAGGTTTGCATGTGAAGTGGTGGTGCCAGGCAAGGCCCGTGGCAAGCAAATGGTGGCTGCCATGCATGGGCTATCAAAACCTCATCCCGTTTAAGACTTGCAGACAGAATCAGTCTTGTTGATGTGGCTTCAGTTATTGGAGGAGTACAACGCAGTGACCGTTTGGCTTTGGGATGACCCAATGGCATGGACGATGGAGATCTTATCAGACGCATAAGGGTCAGGAGGGTTTGGCCTATGTGAGTTTGGCTTATACTGAAAAGGACAGTTGTGTGGTGAGCAGAAAAGAAAAGAGACACAGTATTGCATTCCTAGAGCTCTTTCCTATGGTGCTGGCAATCAGTCATGGAAGAGCATGTTAAAAGACAGACATGAAATTGATTTTTGTGATTGACAGTGACAGGAAGTGAAGTGGAGCTACTTTTCAACCCAAATATTTCTACAAATTCAGTGGGGCAACTGTGAAAACCTTTGCATGGCAATAGCCTAAGAATTACTTCTAGCATTCTAACTGTGCTAACATGAGCAGATTGTAACACACAAAACAGGTTGTTGCTATAACTCGTCTTTTTGTTTATCCGCAGGCAAATCTGGGAGATCAGACCTCTCTCTCTGTCCTAGTGAGCCGCATCATCAACATGGCGGATGTGAATGGGGATGGGAGAGTGTCCCTGGCCGAAGCCAAGTCCATCTGGGCTTTACTCCAGCTCAACGAGTTTCTGCTCATGCTCTCGTTACACGAGAAGGAACACACGTCAAGGCTACTGGGTCACTGTGGGGACCTGTACATCACAGAGAAGACCCCACATGTCTCACTCTACGGATCTCAAATCCCTCACTTCTTGAAGCCGTTTCTGCCTTCGCCCATACACAGGGTCATCAACCAGTGGTTCGCCCCGGCCTGGCCTCGAAGAGCCAAAATTGCCATTGGTCTCTTGGAATTCGTGGAGGAGATCTTCCATGGCACCTACGGCAATTTCTTCATCTGTGAAACTAACTTTCAGAATGTAGGTTACAATGAAAATTATGACTTCAAGATGATCGACCTGCGCAACGTGGCTACAGAAATGTCCATACGAAGGTTCCTGAAGGGTCGACACTGTGAGCAGAATGCCGACTGCACTTTCGGGAAGGACTGCACTGCAACCTGTGACAAACTGATGAAGCAGTGCAAGAGTGACATGATCCAGCCCAACTTGACCAAAGTCTGCACACTACTGCAGGACTATCTGCTGTATGGCACCCCAGCTGATCTGAAGGAAGAACTTCAGAAGCAGCTTCGAACTTGCATGACACTCAGTGGCTTGGCCAGCCAGATGGAAGTGCATCACTCCTTGGTACTGAACAATCTAAAGACCTTACTGTGGAAAAAGATTTCCAACACCAAATACTCCTAGAGGGAGCCGGGGAGCTTGGAAGCCTGTTGCTATGCTGTGGGAAGCCTTAAATTAGAAAGCCTGTTTGCCTATAGCCCATTTTCCCTATCCTGTGCTGGGGGGGTCTGAGGGTTCCAAATGGATGGAGATCACGTGGCTGCAGACTTGACCTATTACTGGAATGATAACTATGGTGAATTAAATGGCCGCTTGCATCTCAGAGTATAGAACCTGTTATTCTGCTAATGGAGGCAGATGCACTTTCGAGAAAGCGAGAAGGGACTGCTTGCCATGGTTGTGCATGTCTCCCATTGATTCAGGTTAAAACAGACAAGGAGTATGACTGGAGGAAAGAAGCTGTAATTGTCCTTTTCCATTCGGAAGAACACTTCTGATGTAAATAAATACATTTTATGTGAAATAAGGTTGTCGTGCTTGTTTTACACCACCTGCAACCTACTGACCTAGCTACATGCTCCTGTTTTCTAGCTTGACAGCTGGCAATAAACATTGAATGTTCTAAGGTTATCCTTTTACTATTCATATGCCTAGTTAAGGAGACCGTGTTCCCCCCTGTATGCACTCATGCCATGCAGCTATTGCAAATGCTCTTGGTTTCAGTGACAGTCAGTCCCACAGCCGTGTACTACTTGGCTTTGAAGGAAATCTACCTCCAAGCTAAAAAATAATAATATTTTTTTCTGCTTCATTGAAGCGAATGCAGTTGCTAAGATAAGGTCACTCACTGCTTTCATTTCCATTTTCTCACGTTAGCACATGCTTCTGATATTTCTCTACGGCTAATTGGCCTTGTTTGCCATTTGTGTGCTATGGACCATTGCACTTGCAATTATTATTCAAAGTGTTAACTCATGGGTTTTCGTGAATTGTAGATTAAAAGTTTGATCATTCTTATTGTGTGTTAACTTTAGTTGGTTGGTTCTCACCCCGCCACCTACCAGCAGGACTCAGCACTTATGTTCTAACATATGTTGTTTGGTGTGCAGACATTTTAGGACCATGACTTCTAAATGCATTGCAGATTCCCTCTGTGCATTCTCCTGTCACATGGTTTGCCCTTGGGGGGGAAACATTTTTGAACATTCGCTAGTTTGAAATCTAAAAGAAAAGTATCCATCCACTGGGCTGTAACAGATCATAAGATGTTCTGAGTTTCTCTGTTTTCTACGTGTGTATTATGTATCGGGTTAGCAGCGAGAACCTAATTTATTTAGATAACTTTGGGCCCCAATTCTAAACTGCATTTTGTAATTCGTAAAGTACTACTACACGAGTATTACTTACTACAAAATGCAATTCACAAATCTACAAGTGTAAATCTCCACCTCCCGGCTCCTATTTTTTTCTATGAGGAGATACTCACACTTAGTAGTAGATGTGGGAGTGACCAGAGGAAATGGCTAGAAAAAGGGGAATACTTATTATAAATGTCATTCATAGTGGAGGAGTAAGGTGGGGTTTAGGGATGGCTATGGTGGGGTCTAAGGAGGGAAAGACAGCCACCCACAAAACAGTAAGCCCATTGCTATTCACAAACTGCACTTCTAAAGTTACTACAGCCGAAAAGCTCCCAGAACTGTAGTGAATGTACTCCAGCTCAGGCCCAGAGTAAGTCCAGCACCACACATGGCTAACCACTGATACTGCAACACACTCAATAGCCGGGGACTTAAAACAAGACTAAAAATTACTGTTAAAATAATCTACTTTATTTTCATTTTTTTTAAATATATATGAATTTACTTTACTGTTAAAAAAATTATATATAAAGTTACTCAAAAGTGCAATAGTAAATTTACATGTGATTTCTTTAGTAGTTCCGTTGACGCCACTTTCAATGGTGGCACGCAGTCGGGCTGGGAATGCCCGTACTGTTTCCACAAACACTCGGATCACCACAGTAAAAGAAAAACTATGCGCACCTGAAAATATCCAGCAAAAAACAGTTATGCACACTTCCCTGTTCTCCATACAGGCTGCATTACAGCCTGCATGGAGAACATGCCCACCCCTCCAGCCCCTGGGTGAGCGCCGTGTTACGGCGCTCAGACCAATCACAACGCTTAGGGGAGGGAGCCTAGCGGCCTGCTTCCTGTTCCTGGAGTCGGACACAGGAGAGCAGGAGCTGCGACGTGGGACCGGCCTCGAGGTAAGTTCATTTTATTTATTTCTTATTCCCCAAAACCCACCAAGCGCCCCCTCCCCCCCCGACCGCCTCGACACCCACGAGCCATGCCGACCGCCACTGGGCCCACATCCAGGTAAAAGTCCAGCAAACACCAAAAGTGTCTCCCTCTGAAGGAGAGCAGAGCGCATTATGTAATGCCTAGCTCCAATTCCTCCTCCCCACCTTCCAGATCCACAACAGCTGGGTAGCCTGGGAAGTGAATTTCTTAGCTCCCTCCCAGTCAAAAGTCCAGCAAACACCAAAAGCATCCCCAAAAAACAATTTTATAAAAACTTTCTATCAAGTGCTATTATATGGTAACACATTGGTACATATGATATGCAATTTTATCATTTTGTTTGTATATAGCACAAACATAGCTATAGGCTGACAAGGAACTTAACAACAATTCCAGAAACCACAGCTGAATATCAAGCATTAGCAAAGCTAAGAGGTACGGCATTGCCAATTTGATGCAATGGTAACATTTAAAACAAATGTTGTACTGCATGCTTACGTCACAAAACTAAAGGGAACAAGGATAAAAAAGGGAAACATGCTGCTATGTAAAACTGGCAGCCGTATGCTTGCAATAAATATTTTCAATTAAAAAAAAAGATAACCATCACATATAATTTTAATGCAACTGTTTGGGTGCGTCTTAGCAGGCAGGTGTACTTGGAACAAGTATAGTAACCCTTTCTTCTTTTATTCCACATAACAGAAAAATTATTCTTAGTGGCAAAAAAGATGAGGTGAAATTGTATGTGAATTACTGTAACCTGCAGACATAGTTCAAATATGACTAAAAGAGCCTAAAGTATGGAGAAAAGCATTTGCAGAGTAAAATATTGGCCAACCACCTCTGGCACTGCAGTGCACTTGTGTTTAGATTAATGTGTATATGAGTTCAGTCAAAATGCCATCACCAGGAAGGAGAGCCAGTGGTTGAAGAGGGTGGATCCACTCCACTATATTGTGTGCTGTGGTGGACAGAAGCACAGTTGAACAGACCAATAGATAAAGAGGGCTGACCTAAAGCCCCTCTACGTATCTAGTTATTTATATGTTTTTATGTATGTTTTTATTACATGATGCAGTAAAACAACTAAAAGTGTCTATAGGCCAGTTAAAAAGAACAAAAAACACATGAGAGGGTCCCTGAGAATAATACTTTGAGAGGGAAGAAACCAGGGAAAACACAATAATACACAACGAAAACACTTCCCCCATTTAACATTTCAAATTCCGGTAATCATCCTGAATAACATGCCCCACAGACTCGTAGTATTAATCTTTTATTATCAAAAATTATATATCATATAAAATGTTTTTTTCTTTTAGTATCACATGTACATATTCAAACATTATTGAGAACAAATACAAAAGATATAGTACATTAAATGAAAAAGAGCCCCATGAACATGATGAAGAACCATACATAAGCTGTACATGTCCCCATAGTAACAAACAAACATGTAGTAAACCCAAAAACACAATGCAATTATACACTAGACTTCAAAAGACATACATATAAAATGACATACAATATACAAAAATAGGAAAAATACGTCACAATATACAGACACAGAAGAAATGCGCCGACGCGCGTTTCGGAAGTACCATGTACTTAAACCATCCTTCATCAGGGCGCTGGATTCATATTTTAAACAGTGGTCAAAAAACCATCTGTAACTACTGCACTCAACCCAATTACGTATAGTGCAAGGGGCTCTGTACAATATATACAACAGAAGTTTTCCAAAGGTTCTGGTTCAAGAAAGATGTACGTTAAAAAAGAATAAAGGTAATCCCAGAACACGGGAACTGGTGTGCCATGAATAGTCCAAGATGGCCTGTAATTGTCTGTAACAGGGGTGCTCGTCAGTTGTTTTTAAAAAAAAAATGTTTAGTCCGTGCTCACTTTCAATAGATAGCAATGGAATATGGCATCCAAGTTGACACGATCAATAAGCTTATTAACGTCGGGTCGTGTATATGGAGAACTGTCCTGGAGTACTTAATGGAGACAGTCAAAGATTAAAACGCACAGGACCCAAACCGATACATTAAGTAGTGTCCTATGGACGAATACAAGCACACGGCCAAATCACGGTGTCCGAATCGCCGCTAATCCTTCGGGGCGAACTGGTGACTAGTGACGACTTGGAGCCTGATTTTGAGTTTCGTTGGCAGAAATTCCCCATTGTAGGACATTCTCTACCTACTTCAAGGTGAAAAATCTGACACATTTAGAGGTCTCCTCCAGGATGGTAGAGGTAACTCCACCAGAGTGGCTGTTTCAGCCATGGCGAGCAGCCAATTTGGGTGGCGGAGCGATGGTGGTTGCATAATCTTCTGGATGAGATGCCTCCAAAACCCATCTTGGACCGTGGAATTTCTCCACTATGTGAGCAGTGAGAACGCACCCCTCCAGGAGGGAATACATTGTCAGTGCCCACATACGTAGTTTCCCTAACTTAATGATGGCTAGTATTTGCCAACATGTTATGGACATTTTACTCATCATTTATGGAAATCTGCCACCCTTCTTGATGTGGATTTTAATGGAGGCAACGTCACCATATATGATGGTGAGTCAGTAACTAAAAGATCTCTGGTAAAGAGCCCCCTTGAGGGTGCCCGTCGGGCATTGCAGAGCCGGCCTGATGAGGAGCAAGCCCTTTGATGAAGCATGACACCCACATGGGTGTGTAAGGGCCCTAGTTCCTAAATGACCCATGCCTCCACCTCTGGTTTCTTCCTCTCTGACCTGATACCTTCCCTCCTTCTTTTCCCAGGAACTGCATACCCTTAGTTGATAGGATTTACTGTGGAGCACGTATGCTGGACCTACATGTGCTCCTGGTCCCCCGTCTTCTTGTGAGTCAGTAACTAAATCAGATGGCTGAACCACCACCATTTATGTCGGGGTTATATTTTGGTGGGCCCTGTGTCTGACTCGGAGGAGTTTTCGACTACTAGAATTCCACCACCACGGGAACTCTGACTTGCCTGGGGTCAGATATGCAAGGGTGAATCTGATTTTTTTTTTTTTTAAAGAAGATTTGGTGATACTACCCTGCACCACATCAGACCCTTACATAAAGACCTTACTGAGCACATAGAGAATATTTCCATCAAGAGTGCAATTTAATTACTTACGGATATAATATATGACCAAAACATGAGAGTTTGTAGTGGAGGTAACGATGAGCAGAGTTTCTGTAATGAAGCCCTAACGACTTCAGCCAAATGAGTTGCCCACTTACTTTCTAGATCACCATGAAACCCATTTCAGCTTACTGAGCTGCCTCTGTCTCCTTCAGCTGCCTAAACTTATAAGAAGTACTCTTCATGCATGAATAAGTGATACAGTATACTGGGTTGAGTAGGTACACACATAGTAATAAAAAATAAGACAGTACCCAGTAAATGGCTGCAACAGGAATTGGGAATTGAGGTTTCCTGTTCATACTACCGCCTGTTCTGGTAAAAATAACTTGTGCCTTCTAGTTTGCTAAACAGTTGTATGAATAAAAGCCTAAAAATAAGACTTGGTAGTCTCAGGCAACCTTCACTTGATGTGCCATCCACTACTGGCACATTGCTTTGGGCATGTGATGAAGGATCCGATCTGTGCTCTCTGGCTTCAGTATGCACGCATGTGTCTGCGAGTAGAAGTATGCCATTTGCTGAGACTGATAATACATTCATGAAGTGTAGAAGCCATTTTAAGGGTCTTTACTTACTGCAGTGAGAGTTCAAAGCAAGGAGGGTCTTGCCATCGGCTCTGCACTTTTACAAACCCTTGTCAAGTGCCTGAGAAAAGTATCTTGAAAGCCTCAACAGGAATTCTCTCACTTTAAGAGCCGGCGGCCGAAACAGAAGATGGAAATGCATGTAGACTGAGACCTGAGAAGATTTCATCTTAGAGCAGGGCTGGATTGGTGATGTGGGCCACAGGAAAACCCTCCAGTGGGCTGCTTTTAGGGGTGAATGACTAAAGCAATTGTTATCTATTCAGCCTCAAGTTTCTGACAGAAATGTATACAATTTGATCCTCCAAAAGCTCTTTGAGACAGTAAGAACAGGGCCACTGTAATGAGGCGGCAATGGAGTACCAAATGTATGTGGCAAGTTGACTAAATTATGTGGCAGCAAAAGGCAAATTATGCGATATAATGCAGCACATTTTGTGATCGTATTAATTCATTATTTTCTCATTTGCCCAAAGCAGAGATCCAATGTCAGGCTCTGTCTTGGAGGGTGCTTGGTGTTTACCTTTCTTTCTCTTACTTCAAAGTGAGAGGATTTATGTGACAATGAATCAATGAATCCCTTTTTGTATAGCAAAACACTGTCACCCCTTGGGGTATCTGGGCACTGCAATAATGTTGGATACTGGAGGTGTGCTAGAGGAAGGTTGTACGATGTAATTTTTTTCTAGCACACAACAAAACTTAAATAACTGTAAATGAACTGTGCCGATATTTCAGAATATATCCAAATTAGGAAAGTACAAATGAAGCAATTTTTGTTTGCTAATTCTGAAGTGCGGTAGCAATACATTTTTTTTTACACTTAAAACAAATCAATACACTAGGTGATGACATTTCCACACATTATCGTTTGTGTGCAGTAAAACTGTATGTCTGTGCAAATATGATAGTAATTTCAATTGAAAATGTGTTGTTTGTAATGGCAGTGCTCTACCACACCATCTATACTCCACTCTACGCCACTTCACTCTACTCTGCTTCACTCCACGCCACTGCACTCTACTCTGCACCACTCCACTTTACGCCACTCCACTCTATGCCACTTCACACTACGCCTCTCTACTTTACTCTATGCCAATGCACTCTACGCCACTCTACTCTGCACCACTGCACTCTACACCACCCCAGTCTAGGCCACTCCACCCTACTCTGCACCACTCCACTCTATGCCACTCCACTCTATGCCACTCTACTCTGCAACACTGCACTCTACACCAATGCACTCTGCTCTGTACCATTCCACTCTACGTCAATAGACTATATGTCAATCCGCTCTACACCACTGCACTCTATGCCACTCTACACCACTGCACTCTACTCTGCACCACTCCACTCCACTCTGAAACAATCTAATCTATGCCACTGCACTCCACGCCACTCTACTCCACTCTGTACCACTCTTCTCTAATCTATGCCAATTCACTCTGCTCATCTGCAGTCTACTGTGCACCACTCCACTCTAAACCACTCTGCTGTACTCTGCACCACTTTACACCACTGCACTCTATGCCACTCTACTCTAACCACTGTGCTCTACTCCACTACACTCTACACCACTTTACAAAAAATCAATGCACTCTACACCACTGCACACTATGCCAATCTACTCTGCACCACTGCACTCTATGCCAATATACTGTACTCTGCAACACTTTATTCTACACTACTGCACTCTACATCACTGCACACTACGCCACTCTAGTCTACTCTTCACCACTGTGCTGTATGCCACTGCTCTCTCCACCACTCTACTCTACTGTACACCCCTCTACCCTATGCCACTGTACTCTATGCCAATGCACTCTACGCCACTCTACTCTACACCACTCCACTCTACGACACTCTACTCTGTAATACTGCACTCTGTCACTACACTCTACTCTACACCACTGCACTCTACCCTGCACCACTGCACTCTACCCTGCACCACGCCACTCAAACCTGAACCACTCCACTCTATCCTGCACCACTCCACGTTACTTCACTCTACTCTGAAATAATCTACTCTACACCACTGCACTCCTTGCCACTCCACTCTACACCACTCTGCACTACTCCACTCTATGCCACTCCACACCTCGCCACTGCACTCTATGCCACTGCAATCAACGCTGCACCACTCTACATCACTGCACTCTATGCCACTGCACTCTAGGCCACTCTACTCCACTCTTACACATTCCACTCTGACACTCCACACCACAATACTCCTCTCTGACAGTCTACTCTATTAAACTCTACTCCACTCTATGACACTCCACTCGATGTCCCTCCACTCTGCTCTCCACTCTTCGCCCCCCACTCTATGCTCTTCAACTCCACTCTACACCGCTTCACTTTAATCTACTCCACTCATTCCACTCCAACACTTTACCCCACTCTATGCCACTCAACAACACTTTATGCCATTCTACACCACTCCACTCTACAACACCCTACTTCACTACATGACACTCTACTCCTCTCTACAATGCTCTACACAACTCCCTCCCACTCTACACCACTCTATGCCACTCCACGACACTCTGTCACTCCACTCTACAACACTCTATGCCACTCCACTCTACGACACTCGTCAACACTAATCCACTCTATGCCATTCCATTCCACTTTACTACACTACACCACTCCATGCCACTCCACTCTACAACAATACACTCCGCTCTACGACACTGTACTACACTCAACTCCCTCTACGCCACTCCATGTAACTTTACGACCCCTCTATGCCACTCCAATCTGCTCTACACCTCTCCACTCTACGATACTCTATGCCACTCCAATCTACGACACTCTATGCCACTCTAGTTCACTCATCTCTTCGACACTCTACTCCACTCTATGCCCTTCTACTCTATGACACTCTACTAACTCCATGACTCTACAACACTCTACGCCACTCCACTACATGCCACTCCATGACACTTCACTCCACTCCATGACAATTCATTGTACTCTACACCACTCTATTAATCAATCAGTCAGTAGATTTGTAGAGTGCTACTTGCCACCCATGAGGGTATCCAGGCGCTGTCAGGGTTCAGTTGATTGGCCGAATAGCCAGGTCTTCAGGGACTTTTGGAACTCTGGAAAAGATGGGGAAGTCCGTAAATGAAAGTTTAGCTCGTTCCATGTCTTGGTAGGAGAAGGAGCGACCTCTGCATCTGCTACGTCTTGTGCGTGGGATGAGGGTTTGGGAAAGAGACAAAGAGCAGATGTGTCAGGTGGGCTGTTGGAAGTTCAGACAGTGGTTCAAGTAGGCGGGTCTGCAGTTGCGTAGGGCCATGTATGCACAGGTCAGGAGCTTGAACTGGCATCTTTTCTGTACTCGGAGCCAGTGGAGTTCCCTGAGGTAGGTGGTGATGTAGGAATCTAGGGAGATCCAGGACCAGTCTGCCTGTGGTTTCTGTGACGTCCGTAGTCATCAGAGGGGGGTGAGCTGTGATCCCTGCTTAGACAGCATTGCCGTAGTCCTGTCAGCTGGAGAGGAGGGCCTGGGTCATAGCACATCCTGAGCTTTGGTGTAGCCATTTGAATATCTTATGAAGCATACAGAGGATGAAGAAGCAGGAGGAGGAGACAGAGTTGTTCTGAGTCATCATGGTTAGCTTGTTGTCCAGAATGATGCCTAAGTTCCTAGGGTGGTCAGTGGGGGTAGGAGTAGTTCCAATTTCTGAAGGCCATCTGCATGCGTCCCATGGGGAGCTTTTGTTTCTGAAAATCAGAACCTCTGTCTTGTCCGTGTTGAGCTTCAGGCAGTTGTCCTTCATCCAGTTGGTGATGTCCAGTTGGCGAAATCCAGTTGGACTTTGGTCTTGGTATTAGTAGTGTATATGCAGAGGGGGAAGATGAGTTGTGTGTCGTCAGTGTAGGATATGATATTGAGTCTGTGCGTTTTGGCGATGCTTGCCAGAGGTGTCATATAAGTGTTGAAGAGGATAGAGCTGAGTGAGGATCATTGGAGTACCCCACAAATTATTTTCTTGGATTCAGAGGTGAAGGGGGGAAGGTGGACTTGCTGTGTTTTTCCAGTGAGGAAAGAGGCGATCCATCTGTGAGCAGCTCCTTGGATGCCTATGTTGTGGAGCCTTGTGATGAGCGTATGGAAGAGTGCTGACAGGTCTAGGAGGATCAGAGCCGCAGTTTCACCTCAGTCAAGTAGGGCTCGGATGTCGTTGGTAATGGCGACGAGGTCTGTCTTGGTGCTGTGACTGCTGCGGAACCCAGATTGGGAGGAGTCAAGTAGGAGGTTCTGTTCTAGATGTGAGGAGAGTTGGTGTCTTTTTCGAATACTTTGGCTAGGAACAGGAGCATAGAGATTGGTCGGCAGTTGTTGAGTTCGCTGGGGTCTGCCTATGGTTTCTTTAGTAGGGCATTGACTTCTGCGAGTTTCCAGTCCTCGGGGTAGATGGCCATGGCAAATGAGGTGTTGAAAAAGGTGGTGAATACTTGGCTGATTCTAGCTTCGCCTATGTTGAATATGTGGTGAGGGCATGGGTCGGTTGAGGCCCCTGAGTGGACTGAGTTCATTTTGGAGGCAGTGTCCTGTGGGGCGAGCTAGCTCCATTTGGTTAGTCGAATGTCTGTGGTGGTAGCGAAGTCGTTGTGTTGCTTGAAGAAGGCATGGGCTTGGGCTGGGATTCTTGTTGTAGAAGAAGTTTGCAAGGTTGTCACAGAGTTCCTTTGAAGGGGGAATGTTATTTGTTGAAGCTGAGGGGTTGGAGAATTCTTTGACAATGTTGAAGAGTTCTTTGCTGTTATTGGAGCTTGATTTGATGCGTGAGGCTAAGGCCTTTTTCTTCAATTCTCTCAACTGTCTGTGGTAGAGGTTGAGGGCTTTCTTGAAGGCGGTCTTGTCGGTCGTGCCCTTGCTGATGCACCATCTCCTTTCCAGTTGTTTACAGTGTTGTTTAGAGGTTCTGAGGTCTTTAGTGTACCAGCTAGCCTGCTTGGTAAGCCTTCTGTGAGTGTTGCTGCCGATAGGAGCGAGGTTGTTGGCTCAGTTGGTGATCCAATTGTTGAAGTTTCTGACATTCTGTTCTGGGTTGTTGGAGGAGATGGGGTGGGTGGTGTTGAGGGCATTGATCCATGTGGCATTTGAGACCTTGTTCCAGCCGCGTGGGGGGCGTTGGGCAGACTGGGGGCAGAGGTCCGTGAACTGGTGATGTTGAAGAGGACGATAGAGTGGTCGATCTCGGTGAGTTCCGTGTTGTGGCTTTACCTGATGCGGTCACTGGAGGTGAAGATGGAGTCTAGCATGTGGCCTGCTGTGTGTGTGGTGTCATGGATGAGTTGGGTGAGTCCGATGTTGTTCATGCTGTCGGAGTTTGATAGTGTTGATGTCACTGTGGTCATCGAGATGGAAGTTGTAGTTGTTGGAGTCTATGGCGAGGGTGGGCGATGAAGTCTGCAATGAAGTTGGAGAAGGCTGGACGTGGTCCTGCAGGATGGTAGGCAATGGTGCCCCTGATGGTAGTTGTGCTGTCTGATTGAAGTCTGAAGTTGGGGTGGTCCATGGCTGAGGAGATGTCATTTGTGGTGGTGCATTAGATGGATTCCTTGTGTATGATGGTGATCCCTCGCCAGCTTGTTGATGCGGTCGCGGTGGATGATCTTGTATCCTTCGGATATTGCGATGTTGGACGCGGAAGTGGGGTTGAGGCAGGTCTCAGTGAGGAAGAAGATGTCGGGTATGAGGGTGGAGATGAGGTCCCAAATCTCGGTGCTGTGTTTGCATAGTGAGCGTGTGTTGAGAAGGGCACATGCAAGTTGGTGCTTTTGTTCAGGTGGTGTTGGGGTATGGCTGGTCGGTGGGCTGGTATGTGTTCTGTGGCAGGTGAAGTGGCATTGGATGCAGGTGAAGGGTCCTACTGTGGACTTGGTTTGGCGTCGTGGCAGTGTTTGTTGCGGCATCCGGGGTCAAGGGTGTAGAACTCGGCGATGGTGTATCTTCGGGGGTGGGAGTGCCTGGGGTCATGCCGCTGGGTGCGGTCCTGGGACTGCCAGGCGTCGTGGCACTGGGTGCGGTCCAGGCATGGACGGGCGCAGATGGGCTTGCCCTTGGCACGCAAACGGTACACCCGCTGCGTGTGTCCGCTGTGCAGTCGCACTGCGGCCTGCATTGAGTAGGTACACGGGTGGGCGGGGCTTCTGTTGGCAAGAAGAACTACTACTATACTCCACAACATGCTATTGCCAATCCACGCCACTTCTTTATGCCACTAACCATTATCCATGCTGAACAGTATCCCCTTTGTGTACAACATGGCTAAAACACATTGGTAAACCCAATAGCTCTTGCTCAGGCGAGACCTATTGGCTTTGCCAACGCTTGTTTAAATTGTTTGAATAGCTCCACTCTGCTTGCCAAAAGCAAAGTGAGGGGAGAAGGTGGTAATTTCTTCATCACCCTTGGCCAAGTTGAGTAGGTTTGAAGGAAGTCTCTTTCACCCATATTTCTGCAGTGTCAGGAAATGCAGGGGACCGTTCCTAAGGCCCGTAGCTAGGAATATTTATTTGGGGGGGGCTTGGCCCTCAGTAATGATTTGAAGGGAATGGCACTGACTGGGTGCACAGTGTAGTGGGGAGCGGTACCAGAATAACATGGCATACATATCATTTGTTATAAATATATTGTCCCATATATTATTTATGAAAATATCGCACCACCAGAGTTAATTATGTAAAACAAATGTTTCCAGTTTAAAATGGGCTACTAAGGAGTGCATAGAGCATTGTGAACTGTGATGGACTGTCAATATGTGATCAAGGCTACACAATACTCCATATTCAGATGTTGATAGTTCCACAAACGTGAATGCAATGTATTTTCAATCAAATACGTACTTATAGAAGTAATAAACTCCATACTGTGGTCATATATTCAAAAAGAGCATTCCTATCCAAATCCAACTTTTGATCATCAGTTCAGGAATTGGTTCTCTCCCACCTGGATGAAAGCAAAGCCCTCTCAGAGGCTTTTCCCATCCATACTGTCCTACATAGTGGGGACTGACCAAATTCAAACACATCACCTCAACACTGAAGGGACTTCTTGGTTCCCCTTCAAGGCCTGCATAATTTTCCTGCAACTTCGCCTTTCTCATGAGTACAGGAATGCGAAACACATGCCAAGAGCTACCCTCACCCTGTGCATTTGGATACTGTATCTTGCACTACATCTCCCAAAATGCACTCAAGAGGAGCAGGGCAGGCCTGTTAGCCAGTGAGCGACCCATTCCCAAAGAAAGCTGTATCATCATGACCAAGTGCATCATCTACAAGTCCACCCGGGACAAAACCTCTATTGTACGTAGTGGAGAAGCTAGTCCTCTTGTGAGGCGATATGCCACCAAAAGCAAATACATTTCCAAGCTTGACAGAAAGAAATGCTAAAAAAAGAGACCAGCAATAACCAGAAGACTAGCCTTCTCAATCTCTGTACCCATTTGGAACAGCATATCCATTAGCTTCCTAACCACTCTTACCTCCCAGCGATTCAGGAACAAACTGAAGCCACATCTCTTCTCAGAACTTAGTCCCACTCTTTACACATTAGAAAGTAAATCAAAACGCATCTCTTTTATAGAAGACTATGTCCTCATTGTTAGTTCCCACCTTTACTCTTCCTCGATGTACATTTTTCAAACAATATACCATGGCTCTAGGCCTTATGTTCAGTGCAAGGTGTGTGCAAAATACACGTAATTTACTTTTGTAATTACGAGAAATTACAAATCGTCATTTAGCACTTTATTTATGTGCAGATTACTCCGTTGTGTCAAATTTTGATGAGAGAACACATTTCCTGCTGAAAAAAATAGTTCAAAAAACAGCCGCTCATGTTCTGTTGTTCCTGTGCATTCACAGTAAATTTTTACCTCTAATGATGCATTTGCAGTACATTTTTACCACAAATGCCACAAAATTACATGAAGTGGCGGAATGGCGGAATTTGTGAATTTTACTTAACAACCGTATTGAGAAATTCCCAAAATTACGTGTATTACGCTGGCAAAATTTCAATTGTGCCCAGGCATATTCAGGGCCCCGTTTTTACCCACATGTTTGTGCTATATAAATACCCTCACAGATATACAATGTTACAACAGGTGATCATTCCAGGAAGGAAATTATAGTGTTATGTTATGTTAATTGGTTTTGTAAACCGCGTGATTACCCAAAGGTGTCTTGGCGCTGACTTTGATAATAGAGGGAGATTTGAGCTGATATGTTTCAATTTAACAGATGCTGAAGAGCCAGATCTTCAGCTGTTTCCTAAAGTTCAACAAGTTGGGTGCATTTTTAATGTTTAATGGTAAAGCATTCCAGGCTTTGGATGTGCCTAGAAAGAAACTCCTGCCGCCACAGGTGGACAGTTTAAACCTGGGTACAACAATGTGTTTTGAAGAGGCCGATCGTAGGGTTCTGGCTGGGGTATACCAGTTGAAGCTTTGCTGCAGATAAGTAGAACCTAGACTGTGAAGTGCTTTGTAAGCAATGCAGAGTGCCTAGAAAGTGCACCTCTGTCTGATAGGAAGCCAGTGCAGAATTTTAATGGCTGTGGTTACGGATTGATGCCTAGGTATCTTTAGCAGAAGTCTTGCTGCTGAATTTTGTAGTACCTGTAGCCTATTAACAGTGCGTTGATGCGTGGTGAGTAACAAACCACTGCAATAGTCTAGTTTAGAAATGACTAGTGATGCAATAAGAGTTTTTTGCAGATGTGAGGGAATAAAGGGAAGAATTTTTTTTAGCATTCTTAGTGTGAGAAATATCGATGATGATAGGGCATTGACGTGATTTGTGTAGGTTAGTATATGGTCAATCAGACATCCCAAATTCCGAGCCTTGGTGACGGTGGCGGGCATATGGCCCATTTCCGCTCGCCAGCATGATGGTGTCCAGAAGGAAGTTTGTGCTCCAAAGAGTATTATTTCGGTTTTATCTGCATTTAATTTAAGACAATTCCTACTCATCCATGTATTTACTGCCTGCATGCAATCGTGAAATCTGCCGCTTACTCCTGTTTTTTTTGGGGCAATGATAAGACAATCTGGGTGCCGTCTGCGTAGGATGTTATGGAAAAGCCAAAGCTTTTGATTAGTTTGGCCAGGGGTGTAATATAAATATTAAATAAGGTAGGGCTGAGTGAAGAACCATGGGGAACACCGCAGGGGTAGATGAAAGATTGAGAAGTGAACTCACCGAGTCTGATGGACTGTTCTCTGTCAGAAAGAAAAGATTTCAGTAGGTTCCATGCAGTGCCGCTGACGTTGAATTCGGATAAGCGGTTTAATAGCACTCCATGATCTACTGTGTCGAAAGCAGCCGAGAGATCAAGCAGTATAAGTGCTGCTCCTTGGTTCTGATCGAGCGACTGCCTGATCTCTTCAGTTGCCTTGATCAAGGCTGATTCTGTGCTATGTCTGCTGCGAAAACCGAATTGCGTGTTGTCCAGATGGTTGTTAAATTGAATATGGTCCATCAGTTGTGTATTTATGATCTTCTCGATGATCATGGAAGGGAGAAGGAGACGTGATAAAGAGCGGTAACTGCTGGGATTTTTAGGGTCCAGGGTAGCTTTTTTTTAAAGTGGAAGAATTGAAGCTTTCTTCCAGATTGATGGAAACTGGCCGGCCGAAGTCATGGTTTGGAAGATGGCAGTGAGTGGGTGGGGGCAATGATCTCCACCACTAATCCTTCTATCTTTGGAGGGCACTGGTCATGAGGAGAGCCAGACGAAGTTACTTAGAGTAAGTTTGTTACCAGCTCTAAGGTGGGTGGCGTTAATTTATCAAGATTTGGTCCATTTCTATGTGTCAAGGCAGAGGACGTGATATTATCAGAAGTGGAGATCGAGGAGGAGGGGATAGATTATAAACTCCTACCTTTTCCAGGAAGAAATCCTCTAGGCTATTGCAAAAGGATTGAATGCATAGGCTGGATGTATCAGGTGCATCCGTGGTTAGCTTAGTTACTGTTTTAAAGAGTTCTTTTGAGGAGTTTTTTGCTTCCTCTATCTTTCTTGTAAAATAGGACATTTTTTCTTTAAGAATGAGCGATTTATACGTTGCTAGACAAAGCTTATATTTAGTTTTCTCGGTCTTGTCTTAGTTTTGTCTCCAGGTTTTCTCCTGCCTACGGCAATTTTGTTTCTGTGTCCTTAGTTCCTCCATGAACCAAGGAGCTGATAAAGTCTCTCGTTTGACTTTACTGAGTTTGGGTGGTACTAGCAGCTGGGTTGCTTTATCAACCCACGATGTATATTGAGTAGCCGCTGTGTCAGTATTAGAGGAGAGATAAGGAAGTGAATTGTTGAGGTTCCTCCACTAGCCTATCTGGCTGCATAGTGCTCCAAGCGTGAGATATGTACAAACCTGGTTTGGTTGGGAGCCTGTTGGCTGAGGCATTATATGTCAGCTTGAAAAGAATCACATTGTGGTCTGACCATGCTAGTGGGAGAATTTTATTAATATTTAGGGCTGCATTATTCGTGAAAATTCCATCTAGTGTATGCCCTTTTTAATGAGTAGAGCTATCCACCATTCGGGGAGGCCAAAGCTAGACATGGATTGGAGAAGATTTGCTGTTTCCGTATCTTGAAATGCTTCTAGGTGAAAGTTAAAATTACCTAAGATAGTGAAATTAGAGGAGAGAATATGTTCTTCTAAGAGATTAGAGATTTCCTGTATAAAAGGGGATCTAGGGCTGGGTGGGCGCTATAGAAGTATACCGGTAAATGATTGAGCATTTGTTAGAGCAATTTTAAAAATGAGCGCTTCACAGTGTGTAGAGGAAATAGCCTTACAGTGAATTTTTTAATCTGTTTTATAGACTATGGCTAATCCCCCCCCCCACGTTTAAGTGGTCTGTCTTGCATAAAAATAGAGAATCCCGGGGGTATTGCTGTTAGCAGATCAGGGGCACATGAGGGGTCTGCCCAGGTTTCAGTAATGAACGCTATGGTTGGTCTTTGTAAGTCCATAAATAAATTAAATTCCGTGCAATGCTTAATTAAAGCTCTAGCATTGAGTAAAACGCAAAGCAGCGTTCTGTCTAATGAGAAGTATTTGTTGCCAGGGCCAAGAGGGCTTACATAGGATGTAGCAGTTGTATTGTGTATGACTATCCGTGTGCCGCATCCAGAACAAGTGTGGAATGAGTTGGCTGGAGCTTCCAGACAGTCAAGCCCAATACAGTCCATTTTCTTACCTGATTGCAAGTTTAGCAGGTTTTCTCGGGAGTAAATTGTGGCCACTGAGTCTGTCTCGTGAGAGCTATAGTGGCTGGTGCTGGAAGCGGTCCCGGCATGGACGGGCGCAGACGGGCTTTGGTGCCGTTGAAATAGCCCGTTGTTACGGGGGCGTGACGGGGCGTGGCTATCACTCACAGCAGCGCTTGCCGAATTCAGGTAGGAACAAAAGATTGGGCACATTTAAAAAAAATAACCAGGGTCCAGCAACCCCTGCGATTAACTGCAGGCTCCCCTACAGCCAATCACTACTGGTAGAATAAAATAGTTAAAATAACAATGAGAACGACAAAACATAAAATCAATATAACGAACGGAATCACCCTTCCAATATAGCGGCACCATTTTATTTGGGAGCTAGGCAACTCCCGGAATACAAGGAAAAGAAAGCGTGTGCTCAGAGCTGTTTTACTTGGGAGCCAGGCACCTCCCCTAATACAAGGAAAGAAAAATGTGGTCTCCTTCAGTCATCAAAGCTGCATGGACGCACTTTGGTGCCATTGAAATAGTCCGTCGTGACGGTGGCGTGGCTATTGCGCACAGCGGCGCTTGCCGAATTCAGGTAGGAGCAAAAGATTGGGCAAATTTTTTTTAAATAACCAGGGTCCAGCAACCCCTGCGATTAACTGCAGGCTCCCCTATAGCCAATCACTACTGGTAGAATAAAATAGTTAAAATAACAATGAGAACAACAAAACATAAAATCAATATAACGAAGGGAATCACCCTTCCAATATGGCAGCACCGTTTTTCTACGGATCCAGGCACCTCCCGGAATACAAGGAAAAGAAAGCGTGTGCTTGGAGCCATTTTACTTGGGAGCCAGGCACCTCCCCAAATACAAGGAAAGAAAAATGTGGTCTCCTTCAGGCTTCAAATAATGTGGGAAAGGAGAGGAAACGACATCAAAGTGGTGGGGGTGTAAGGCAAGTTGTTTCCTCATTCTCCCTTCAAGCTGCCCCCCGCAGCTTCATATGAGCTGCGTTCCTCTGCATTGCCATCCCAGTGGACATGGAAACTGGCCTGTTCCTTCACCCAGTAGAAGGGATTTCTCCAAGGTGAGCACAAAGATTGTTTAGAATTGACATAAATCTTTCCTCTAACTCAAATTTGACTTGATCTGCAAAGGTTGTAAGGATTAAGTGAACCTAAACCTTTATCCATAGACCTGTCCATCCATTCTCCGTCTGTTCATTCTGTTGATTATCTATGTATGCCTAGTTGTGTACTGACTCACTTATCTATATTGTGTGGAGCAGCGCATGTGTGCCTGAATGTTTGTTGGCTGTGTCTTAGCTTCAATGTGTTGGTTAGTGGACATGGGTACCTGGCTTGCCTTGTCGTCTTTTTTAACAGTCTCCCATTCCTAAACATCTGTTGGGCCCTGATTCTTCACATTAGCCCTTTCCCCATTGATTTATGCCTCCAACCCTCTCTTGCTCCCTCTTCCCTTTTCCGGCAGCTTATTTTTCTTTCCTGCTTTGTTCCTCCTGGACAAACAGACACAAAATATTGTTTATCAACTACTGCTTGTTTCCATTTTGGGGAAGATCATGCATTCATTAGGTCCCTTCCTCACTCTTCTTGCCTCCTTTCCTGTCACATTTAGCACTTGCAAACAGCATTCCCACAGCATAAAGCTCTATACAAGCAACCAACATAACACGTCTTGTCTGTGTTTATAGGTGATTGCATGTCAAGTAGTTTATGTGTATGGTTGCCTGTGGGTATTTATGCCAGGGTGTATGTTTATCTGCTGATCTATGTGCGTGGATGTCTGTAGGTGTTTCGCCATATCTGTACATTTCCATGCATGTGTCATCTTTGACAATGAATGTGTGGTTTTTCATGCGTATGCACCCTAAAAAAGTTAAACCTTTTGGTTTTGTCAGTGATTGCACCCAGTACTGCAATTTTGCAATTTCAAATTCCAAATGCTGTAAATATCTGATGTTACCTTTACTCAGTTTAATGATACTCAAAGTATTATTCTCAGAAGGATGAATGGCTGTGTTTGCCATGTGAGGGATTCAAGAGAGAGGAAAAAACGAGACTGAATGCACAAGGGGTTGTGTACCAAACTATAGCATAAATGTTTAAAATCTCCCGGTACAGTGTGTCTACCATTTTATAGGTTCTCAATGATGTTGTTGATGTTTTTTGCACCACAAACACCGTACTCCCCCAATTGCTAAAGGGAGTTGAATGTCAAACAGATGGACTCCCTCATCATTGAATATTTGAGTCATGGTACCCATCAATGTTCCCTCTAATTTCTTTCCAGTGTGTGCGGCAGTGTAAGGTCTCTGTGCGCTGCAGCCAAGGGTAGGTGCAGCAGGAAAATGTCCATTTATGCGAATGCCGCGTAAAGCTACCAAAATCAGTGGCATGTGCCACTCTAAAGTTCTGTTTTACAACTAAAGGAAAAAAATGGGTATTTTTACAAACATTGCTCCGTGTAATAAAGTATTAAGCCAGTTTTGTGATGTAGTGGCACACTCCTAAGACATGACCTGTTAAGTAGCACCTACATCCCAGTTACAGTAGACAGGAATCAGAAGGCTGAACCATTTACAAAATGTTATTGTAGTAACACACACGAGTCTCTCTCAAGGCAGTAAGGGTGGTGGACGTTTGGAGAGCTGCTACATCTTACAAATGTGCCCTGCCTCTGTAACGGAGGCATAAATGAGCCATGCAAACTTAAATAATGGAAGCTGGTCTGGAGCATTTTTATATAGCGCAGTGTGCAAACCTAATGTTGCTTCAAAGCTTGGAGTGCAGGGTGAGATAGTTAGAAAAAAGGGACCGGAAAAGTAAAGTGATAATTACAAGGCACAGCATGAATTAAGTTCTGGAGGGAACCTAGAGAATGGGTCACTCAATAAAACAAGCATTTGCAATGCAATAGGTCTGGTATTATTAAATTTTGAGCTATTGGCATTGCTAAGTAATGCAACATTGTTTTAGGTATATTTGCATTTGTAAAGTTGTGAGTTTTACAGTATGGGAGGCAAGAATATAGTGTTGTTGCTCCTGGTGTGGGAAGAGGATTCTGAGGAAACAAGGCATCTGTTAACAGATCCGGGTAATACCCCCTTGTGCTGACTACAGAGTGACACCTAGTAGTGACCTGAGGTACTTCACCCTTTGTGCTGACTTCAGTGGGACCCTTAGTGATGATTTGAGGTACTGCTCCCTTTCCTCTGACTTCCTACAGACCACTAGTAACACCCTAAGGTACTGTGCCCTTTCTGAGGACTTCAGAGGAAAAACTCAGGGCCGGCGCTAGGCATGGGCAGTGTGGGCAGCTGCCCAGGGCCTCGCGCTCAGCCAAAAAACAGGGGGCCCCGCGTCACTGTGAAAGGTCACACTTTCACAGTTAGCCCACTACAGGGCCCCCTGCCCCACCCGATCACATTACGCCTTGACCTTCTTGGTCAGGGCGTGGTGGCATTCCTGGGGGTGTAGGGGTGGGGGGGAAGGTGCAAAGAGAATGGGGGACGGCACAGCAGCTGGGCCAGCAATTATGTTGGCTCAGAGTGTCAGGGGCAGGGCAGCGCCTCTGTTAAGTACTGGCCATTCTCAGCGCTGTTTGTGCATTTTGTATCCAGGCAACAGAAGGCCCCTTTGTTTCCAGGACCGGCCGGACACAGGTAAGAGGAGGTGGGTGAGGGGAGGAGGGAGCAGCCAGATCAACTGGCTTTTGTTAACCTTTGAATCCTATGTAGAACTGCTTTGGTAGGGCAGTGTCTTGGGAAGTGCCTCGTTACTGTTACAAGGCCGTGTAGCCATTATGTAGTGCCAGGGTCGGTTTGGGAAGGGAGGTATTCAGCTGGTGCCCGAGGCCCAGTCCCTGAGGCTTCATGTGGGCCTTTTTTTTTCTCCTTTAAGTTCAGGCTTGCTCTGCTGCTGTGAGGCCTCGAGTTCCTTCCACTGCCCATGTCATATAAAGAATGCTTTTTTCGATTTTCGTTAAACAAAAGAACTTTTAATGTTGAATTTTGGTGCTCCATGTAAAACAAGCATTTGCAGTACAATAGGTCTCGCATTTGCGAGAGTTTAAGCTATTAGTATTGTAAATGACAATGCTTTTTATTTATGTTTTGCTTTTTAAAAACATAATTAAATGGCATTGTCCTTTACAATACGAATAGCTTAAACTCTCGTAAATGCGAGACCTATTGCACTGCAAATGCTTGTTTTTAATGCCCTTTGACCTCTGATTGGTTACTGTGGCAGGTCTGAATGCAGTAACAGAAAACCCACAGACACCCAAATGCTGACTGGGGGCGTGCTGTGAGAAGCTATGTTTTCCTATTTTGTAAAGGCAAAAGTTTCAGTGTGCTCTCTTGTCCATCCAAGTTGTGAATGCGGAAGCAATTGCTTTTATGATTAGTATCAAAAATTGTGACTTTAATGGGTGTTATATGATATTTGTGGGTCCACCAAAGTGTAAGAGAAAGTCACATGCACCATGGAGTTAGGTACCTTCTGTTGTTTTAAAAAATTTCTGATACAGATTAGTACGTCCAATTAGTTAGCAATTAGCTGAGCAAGGCAATTATTATATTTTATAATAATCAAGGTTCACATGTAACAAGAAAGTGTGGGAACTAAGCTGCAGCGCAAAGACGTTCAATAAGCAGCAACACTGAATTGCCATAGTTGCAGCGTGAGGCAGGAATCACGGCGGTCATTTATGTTACAGGAATTAGAATGAGGACAGGGAATTGTGTATGTAGAAATTTAGAGCACCAAAGTTGTGATTTTCTAAGTGGTGCAATTGCACTCCCAGCAGGAGATGGGCAAAGAACGAGAAGAAAATTCTATTTACATCTCTAGTAGAAGCAAAACCACAACAAAGACTTCAAGGTTCACTGAAGCTGCGGTTTTTAGGTCTCGCCTGAGCCAGCGCATGCGCTGCTCTGGCGAGAGTTTTAGTAAGCAGGTTTTGGAAGTGCAAACAGCAGTTTGCTGGCGACCAGCTTGCGTTCACGCGAGCGTGCACGCACGGTCAGGCGCCATATGGCTTTCCTCGCCATCTGGCTTCCCTCGCGATTACTTTCACTTTCGCGGCCACGCGGCCATTGCTTGTTGGAAGGTGTTTTTAAAGCCGCTCTTCAGCCTGCCTCACTTACGTCCTCTTCTTTGATTTCTCCCCTCAGACCTCCTATAAACGCTCCTCTCGCGCGTCTGCTCCTTTCCAGGCGCATCTCTTATCCGCCCCCCTCCCCCCAAACCCCGACGGAAACTCCTCACGCTCCTCTCTGAACCCCCTTGGTGCACCACTGCTCCCTTCTCTCCTCCATATCACTCCCATATTCCCCCGGACACTGTCCGGTCAGCCGACAGCTCTTCGTTCTCTCCCTTCTTCTCGGCCCTCCCCAGAGTTCTCACGCTCCTGTGTTCACTCACACCTCCTTCCTGTTCCCACGCACCTCTTTCCCTCAACTATTTCTTTCCCTCACTCCGGATTCCTCAGTCTCCCCATTGCACCCCAGTCACCCTTCCGTTCACCTCATCTGCTTGCCCACCGCTGCTTCTCATTCCCTTGAATATTAATGCTCTATAAACTGGTTTTTTGTGTGCAATATTTATATTAAGTATTCTGGCTCTGAGCTGTTGGCGCACTAGGAATAAAAGCGGGCAGTAAATATGTAAGTGTGGTGGCCCATTGACGGGGGTGGGGGGGCAAGGATTGAACTCAAGAAGGCGACGCTCGGGGTTTCATTGCGCATGGGTTTTGTCTCTTCGAGTGGGCAGTCGCCTTTTCCCCAGCTTTCTTTGCAGGCCGTGTCCTTTGACACATGTGCTGTTACAAGTAGGGGTGAAGGGGGCACGGGAATGGCAGTGAAAAGAAAGTGCTTAGTGCAGGTTGAAAGAGGGGAAAACACTATTGTTCCCCTGAGGAGAGGAGAGAGGAGGCGGGCACGACTGACAACCACATTGTGCTGCTTACTGTTAAATGTTGTGCATGGAGGTTTTGTTTGTGTCGCCAGGGTGAGAGCACCGCCCTCTATTCTTTCCTGCTCGAAACCAGCCCAGAGAGTGATTTTGGTTAATCACAACTACCCCTGTGCCTTGGGTGTTGTTTAAGGTAGGTGTCTTTTGGGGGCTCCATCATAGTGGTCTCTTTCCTGTCACTTAGCGTGAACTGGCTGTGTTCGCATCTTGCTGTCACAGTGTCACGTTGGTTCAACCATTTGGATGCTCCTAGGTTAGCCCTGAGCGACTATTGACAGGAGTTGCTCTTGCCAGAAAAAACACTCTATGGTCTTCTGCTCTACGGAGAAGTCATTGCATAAAGCAATGATTTAGCTGCAGCTCATGTATCTTTCTCAAACCCGATGCGCAGCTGGTTCCGTACATTCAATATAAAGTTAGAGTACAAGTTTGTTTTTGGATGTTTAAAATAGACAGGAGCATATAATTTTCGATTTTTAGGCCCATTTGCACCAGAGTTGGGCATAACTGGCGTAATTCGCTGAAGCTTAATTAGGTGAAATTAAATTACAGCAAAATTATGCAAGATCATGCGGAATAATTCGAGCTTCTTAACCCTGCATTTACAATTTTCTTGGCCCAAAATGCACCCTGTTATCCAAACAGGACTTGAAGCTCAGCCGTGCAGCTCAGAAAGGGATGTTCTTTTTACATAATTTGTATTTAATAGAATTGGGAAGCAGGAGAACAGTCTCACAGTTGAGATAGGGATTCACATACACTGGCGACCGCTTTTGAATTGGCTTTAAAACCATTCAAAGATGGCTGCAGCGTCTACGTGGGATGCGGTGGACTAAGTGGCAGCCGGAGCCTGATAGCACTGCTTGTCCTTTAAAAAAAAAAAAGCATTGGCATAGCCAATAGGTCTCCCCTTTGGGACCTTATAAGTGTTTAGTTATCCAGTACAATATCCTTGGTGCAACAACATCAAGTGTTGCATGGCTAAACACTTATAAGGTCCCAAAGGCGAGACCTATTGGCTATGCCAATGCTTGTTATGCTTGCAAGGAAGATACAGCATACATGGCCAAAGGTATACACACATAGATTAATGTATTTATTGCACAGCAGGATAACACAAAGTTCAAAGGTTTTAATCTTGGGCAGGACCCAGTCTGTCTCTCATCCTACCAAAGAGGGTAACAAGAATACCAATTATTCATACACACGGTCAATAATAGCATATCATTATTTGATGGCTGTTTAACTGGCAAGAATAAAGCGCGCCTTGCTGAGTTATGATAAGCACTCGGCCACTGAAAGACAAACTATTCAGGTCTGGGAAAGTATGTCGAAAAGGACCAATCTCACCTACCTCACACCTGAGCCCTTTTATGACTTTAAAGAAGCAAGTCACTGGGAAGCCAAAGTGGGGAGCACAATAAGGTTGCAAAATAAGAATTGAGGGCCCACTAAAATATCAAACAGAAAGGTTGCATCACACTTCCAATTACTTTCAAAGTGATTATAAGATTTGTCATAAGCTGAGGTTCACTCCAAAATTCTCGTTTTATTTTTTTTCAAAGGTGGGCACAGCTGTTAAAGACGAAAAGGTGGTTACATACATCAATCAGGGCAGTCCCTGTATGTATGTAAAGCCCACGTTCAAACCACAGGGGATCTTAGTGCCAATTACTTACTTTAGCGCGAGGTTGAGTGGACCTGCTGGGATTCGAACCTGTGACTAAGAGCTCATTTCAAACCGCCACAAGGGCTGCATTGGTCTAACGAGCCACCAGACGAGATAGCTAACTGACCTGCTTTTATTCTACAAAAATGTTTGAAGAGGACGGGAACCAACGTTTCCAGACCCTTCGCTAGAGAGCTAGAGTGATAGGAACTGTGCCAGACAATTGTTTTACAGCAAAAAACGAACAGTACCAGACCTCCTAATCCCCAGAATGAACGTCATAACTTGGAAGTTGCATCGTTTGGCACAACCCTATGCCATGGACTGGTGTCTGGAGCACAGCCTTGTAGGTAGGCGCTGTTCATAACTGTTCCATTATTATACTTTTCAGGGACACCCACGTGTCCCAACATAGTATGGTATGAGGGGGTGGTCTTTTAGAAACAGTACGAGGATTAAGTTCAACATGGTTTGTTTCATTAAAGCGTGCATGCTTTGCAAGCCAGCCTGAAACTTCTGCTGCCTGGGAAATGGTGCTGCCGAAGTCATAATACACGGACGTTTTCATGGGTGTCCGGGGGACAAAAAACACACGCATTTGCAATGCAATAGGTCTCATATTTACAAACTCTCAAATGCGAGACCAATTGCATTGCAATTGGTTGTTTGCAAAAACGCCCCATACTGCGCTTTCACATTAATAGAGGCCACACCCCTTTCTTTAGACAAGCCGTGTCTAAAGAAAGGTCTGCGGCCGCTATTGAAGTGAAAGTGCGATATGGTGCGCTTTTACCAAAAAAAGCATTTTATTTGTCAAGTTGACAAACAAATGCTTTTTTTTGCAAAAGCGCCCCGTGAAAGCGCGCATGGCGCGCTGAATGTTGCAGAGACGCATGTCGTGCCTGCAGTAAGAGAAACTCAAAGAAAATAGTGCTTACAGACTAAATAACACATACCGTGTAACAACCGAAGTAAAAGGGCCAGTCGCCATGGGACATTACAAATGCAGACAAGGCGGTACTAAGGAGGCACTAACAAGCCTATGAACCAATCAGAAGCCAGCATTTACAAAGGGCAATGACACAAGCCAATGACAAATATGGGCAGAGAGTGGACGGGGCTTCAGGTACATACTCCAATACAGCATGGCTCGCAGAGCAGCGCATGCGCTGCCCAGGCTCGACCTAAAAAGAGAGAGAAGTCTGACAATACCATCTGCATGTCTGTATTAAGCGGGTATATCACTCCTTGGTACGGGGCCTGTCCTTTCACAAAACATGCACGATGTAGCATGCGGCCTTTCAATGAAAGAGGCACAAATAAAACACACCCAGCCAGCAATGGTCTGCAGTAGTTTATATATAGCTGGCAGAACATTTTCAAAGAGCAGAGCTGCTGAAAACATCTGGAGTGATCACGGCATATTGAAATCTATGACCAAATATTCCACACACAGCCATGTCTGTGCAGGGCTGTCTTAACAGCATTATAGGCCCTCATACAAAGCAGTGCACTGGGCCCTGCCTACACAACCGCTCACAGGAATAAAAATGTTTAAAGGAAAATCAGTGTTAAATTCTGGTCTGCATGGGGACCCTATGCTCGTGGGGCCCCCGGGCACCTGCCCAGCGTGCCTATGTGTTGAGGGCACTGTGTCTGCGGTCTCATGGTTGACAGCACTGGTCCTCAGCGCTCTCTTTACTTTTACACAATGCCTGCTGCAGCTGTTTCTGTGGTCGACACTGGAATTATGTTAATATGTCTTTTTGGTATTTGTTATGAGTTTATGAAGCACAGCATCCACCCTGGGGCTTTTTGCTGCAGATTCACCAAACGGTTTACAGGTAGAGGGCTTAATTTGAAGTAGGTCTTTGAAGCCTCCCTGGGTTTAAGGAGGGATTCTTCCCAGCTTGGTGACAAGGGAGCAGACTTCTGCAGCTGGGCTGCAGTGACCGAGAAAGCCTGGCTGCCAGCCAGGCACCTCCTGTACTTGGACGCATCCTCTTTGAGTTATTCACAGACACCTGCACTAAAAACACTGCTCTTTGCAAAACCATCCTAACACAGTCATAATCTGATTAAATCACAAAACACCTCCTCATCCTCAACATAAACCTATTTTATTAAAAAATGCAGGCGTACATTCTGACTTTGTTATTACTGGTTGTAACAAGAAAGAGGGCAGCAGCGTACAATAGTGGAGAGATGGTTGTGTATGTCAGTTAATTGAATTTGTGTCATTGTGGTGTTTTCACACAGCTACCAGAGAAATTGTTGCATTCTCATAGGTTGACCATGCTTCCCTGGTGAAGCTGCTCCTGGGCGAGAACAGCTGTGGTTCCTCCTTGTGTAAAGTGCTTATTTCACCTATAACCTGCTGAAAAATTATATTAATGAGCTCCCCAGTCAATTATTTCGCAGTGTATTTGATTGTAAATAGCATTTATATAGCGCTTACTACCCCTGAGGAGGCGTGTATACATATTTCAAGTTAACACCTGAAAATTACACCATTGCGTAATGTAACTACCTAGAAAAATACACACTCTCCTCACCAAAGCATCCTATGATCTGAGAAAGCAGGAGTTTTCGGATGTTCATAGTTTGAGCAGATGATGAATGCTGGAGTTATCCAATTAAGCCACTGGTATTGTTTTTACAACAATCGGTCCATTTCAGCTCAAGTCTTATAGGCTTGCTGTTGCAGTGTTAAAGGAACTGGTCATGAACCTGGAGCGCAGCGTCTTTGCATTCCCACAGTGGCCTCTCATGCACACTCGCTAGTGACATATTTCCTGTCCTTTATGGTGTATCTAGATCGTCCAAAAGAGGAGAGATTTTTTGAGGTTACTTTGGGGTCAGCCCTACCAACATAGGTTGTCATGTGCTTGGTAGATCTATATTATTACTCAGTTGTCACGTGAGTTGCAATCTGTCCTATTCTCTGCATAAACCTTTCATTTATATGTACGTTATTGCGGATTGATTAAAAGGCAGTGTTTTGAGAAGTGCCTCGTTACTGTTTCAAGGCCCAGAAGAGGGGTGCCTCAAAACACTGGATCAAGCTGCAAGGTCAAGGTGTGGGGGCCCCCTTCCCTAGGCCTTATAGCCATTATGTAGTGCCAGGGTCGGATTGGAAATGGAGGTATTCGGCCGGTGCCCGAGGCCCAGGCCCTAAGGCTTCATGTGGGGCGTTTTCTTTTCGCATTAAATTTTGGCCTTGCTCTGCTGCTGTGAACTTGAGAGGCCTCAGCAGCCCCTTTCAAACCCATCACAGATTATCACAGCCCATTGTCATATATGGAATGACAATGGGCCAGCCCCAGCAGGTCCATCATGTGTTGAGTGCTCCCGCCCTGGTCGTGTGGTATGATGGTGAGGTCTTGCCATGGGAGATGGTGCTTTTGAGCAGCAGAGTTTTCACTCCCCTTAGAAGGGGAAGTGGTGGGGTGGGGGCAATAAACAGGGTTCTGCTTTTGTCCCTGCAGTGGATGGCCACAGTCCCATTCATGGTGGCCAGTCAAGGCATCCTCGCTGCTCTACCCACCTCCCATCTCAAACCCAGAATTTGACCAGAAAGCAAGCCCTGCCTTATCAGTCTCTTGCAGATTTGGCACTTAATTGAGAGGCATTGTCACCAGATGGCCTCGACATTGAGTTTCCAGAGCTTTAGTGCCACCGCATTGCAGCTTTTAAATGACCGTAGTCAAAGAACAGCCCTACAGAAAGTGTTACTATTTTTCAGAGATCAACTGTTTGATTATGTACTCCTTCCTTGAATACAACGCTCTTTCAAACAAAGCCTGTGAAAGTGTTTACACCTGTAGCTTAATTGTTAAGGCAGCACAGTCATTAATGTGCTGTCTGCTGGGGTGTACTGATATAACCAGGGCCACTAGAATGATACAGCAGTCGAGGGCCAAATTATGCAGCAGAGTTGAGTAAATTGTACGACAAGAAAAGAAAAAGTATGGGGCGTAATGCAGCAAATTAATTATAGTATTACTTCATTATTTTGACATTTTTACACTTGTTAACAGTGTTTGTGCATTGGCTGCACCTCATTAGTACCAGTTTAACACTCAAAAAAGAGAAAAGCAACAAAAAGGTGAGCAGCCAAGCATTGCAAAGGGGCTTCTACTGCGCGGCAACACGTGTTGCTGCGTTTTAGGTAACTTTTGAACCCTTTGAGCTGGAAACAACTTTTTGTGTTAAAATCTGCGGATTATACAGGAGATGATGGAATATGTGGTAAATGTGGCAAATCTATATGCATAAAACACTGTAGCCGCACAATTGCATAATTCCAGTGGCCATGGATATAACTTGCAGGCTTCATTCTGACCAGTACCAACCCAATTATTCTTTTTTCTGAGAAAAGTGGATCATGGTATTAAAAACACCTGTTGGGTACAGTGCTACGAAATGGCAGGAAATTCAGTGGAATGCACTATGTAACAACTCAAATTGTATGCACCTTTCCTTTCTTTTTCTGCCTCTTTCAGCAATGCTCTGCTTTTTGACTCTGTTGCACCGATGTCTGTAGCTCACTTTATTTGTCCTCACTGAACACATCCGCATCCTTTTACCACAACATCAACACAGTGCCTAACATGTGCAGATAGTTGGTAGTGGTTGGCACAAGCTCTCATTTCTGGACACCAAGGCTTACTTTTTAACATGAGATTTTGACCACCACAAGAGAGAGAAAGGCAGAAAACGAGGGGAACAAAGTCATAGGAAAGCACTGACAAAGGGAGAAATGAGAGAGGAAAATGAACTTACAAGAGTGAAATAAAGAGACGGGAAGAGTAGGATGGTGAAAGAAAGCAGAATAGGGTGAAACCAAGTGTTTGTTGCCTCGGTACTGAGCAGCCCTGTGTTCAACAAATCCGACCAAGAGCTCCTTAAAGAAAATCTGAGCCCCAAACACATATAACGTGTGTGAGTGTGTATATATCAACACATAAGAGGCCATGACTGAGAGCACTGGAGGTGGGCCTATAGGTAGTGCAAGGTTCTCACAGAGGCTGCCAGAGGATCATCAAAGTGTTTAGAATACTACCTATGGGGTTGTCTAGATTGATGGTGCATTCTTGCAGTAAATATTTACATTGGTTTCTTTCTTTTGCTGTAGAACTCACCTTATATATAGGTCAAACTCTACCTGCTGAGAAGGAGCAATCTCTCTAATATTGGATCCGGTTACTTGCAGATTACGCTTATATCACTGATATTGAAGACGTAAGTTCCTGCAAATCGGCCATTCTGCCTCTACCACTTCCTACAGTTTTAACACCAAATTAAAAACGGTGATTTGAAAACCCCTTGAATCTGAAGCATACCTTCACTTTAAACACACCCAGATACTTGGCCTTCCCTAAATGAATCAATACCAGGGAGCCACTCAACGAGAATAATCTAGAACGTTGGAGTTACTCTATTTATGTTTCACTGGAATTGTATTTTTATGTGTTCATTCTCCTCATTGTTTGATTGCAATATTTCCTTTTATCTGCTTTTTATAATAAATGGATATTTGCGCACCTGTTTTCCATCCCTCATCTTTTGTCCAAGTTACTGATATCCACATTAGTTTGCTTCATTGATGCCAGATAAGATCAATAGTCCTGCGATGTCACTTCCTGTGATGTCACTTCTTGTGACGCAATATGCAATTAGAGGGGCCTCACATTTTCCCTTTCGCCCGGGGCCTCAGAAGTCCTAGGACCGGCCCTAGAAAAACTAGTAACAAAATGTGGTATTGCGTCCTTGTTTGTGGTAGCATAAGGAGAAAGGAGCAGATTAAGAAATGACTGTTGTGAAAGAATGCCTTGAGCATAAACACTGTACCATTTACTTATGAAAATGACTTATGTAATAATAGCAAACACGACATTTTGTTGATATGTTTGCAAATGAAATGTGGTAGAACTGGTTGCTTAACAAAGCTCTGCACCTGCAGGGCATAGACAAATACGCTACAGTTTCACTTTATGCTTTTAGGAAGCTATGGCTATGTTATTCATGTAATTTGGATTACATTTTTATGTTCAAATTAGGTGATGCCCAGCTTTGTGCTATGGCAACAAATCCTTTTTTGCTGGTAAATAAAACACTTATTTCTTAGGTTAAACAACATAGATTATATGATACAAGAATTGAGATGTGCTGAGTTTAACATTGCCTACTTGGGGTGAGCCGCTTTCAGCGCTTGCTTAATGAAAGTGTTGCCTACATTTTGGATAAGGCAGAGGTTTTTTTTCCACACCATCATGCTGCAGATATTTGATTGGGTGTTATATGGATTAGTCCGCCCACAGAGAGAATGTCCATTGCAAAGATGAAGTCCATTGTACTCAAAAGCAGTTAGAACTAATGATGATGATTAATGACAGACCTAAACAACATCCTGAAGCCACTCTTGGAACAATGGTGCCTACGCTTTATGTACCGCTTGCACTGCCATAATGATGGCGATTCTTTATATATATTGGGCCCATTCTACCAGGATTGCATCCGGCCAAGGAGAAGTGCTTGCTGTGGCATAAAACTGGTAATTCTTTGCATTTTATAACGCCATTACTACTGCTGTCTGCAGCCACTGCCTGCAAGATTGGGGAACCGGTCTGCGTTCATCTATGTACCCGCTCATTAATCCATTCATGCACTTGGACATCTTCCAGCCTGTATTCAATAAACTCACTAATTGAGCCATCTCTTTGTGCTCACCATATATTTGTCCATACATTCAATTATTTAGTCATTTATCCATCCATGTACACACTTGCCTATCCAACCATTGACTCATTATCACAATCCCACACTCACCTGAGCACTCTCACAACCCAAACCTGCCAATCAATGAAGAATCACATTCTTTTATAAAATAGCCAGACCTATTGGCTTGGCTAGTACTTGTTTCCCTTTGCATTCAGGACTCTTGTGTAGAATGGGGAAAGCCGAACTAGAAGTACCAGAAAAAAAGAAATGCCCTGAATAACTTACTAAATCCTAACATGGAACAACTGGGCATTTTGAAAAGAATTCATAAGTGCCAGATGAGAGTTTCCTCCTCAATTTCCAACTTTAAGTCGTGTTTTTAGACGCCATGAAACATATGGCAATCTAAACACAGCTGCAATAGAAAACGAGACCTAAAAATGACTCCTTTCTCTTGGGACTGTGCGCAAGACAGGCATTTTAATATGTCATTAATCATTACTAGTAGAGAGTGTAACTATTCCTTAGCTTCCCTAACATATTTTGTTTGTCCTGCATGCAGTGGTGGCTGGTGAAATTTCAAGGTGATGGGGGCTTAAACAGATGCCTGATAGTGAACCAGGCATAACCCAACTCTCCCAAGGCTAGTCCCAGGGCATTTGGGGGGTGGGGAGGAGTAGTGCAAATTGGTGCATTTTATGCCACAATTTACCAAAGACACTGACTCCGAAGCTAAAGTTTAAAAGGCAATTCTTAAGGGGTACTTGGTAAATAAGCACTTATAGCGGCCTGCAGTTCTAGACATGTGACTTTCACTTTGCCAACTGTTAGTCCAACTGCCCCTGTAAGCAGATTGGTGTGATGCATTTAAGACCACATCCTGGTTTCAGAAGCAGGATTATTCCCACCCACAAGACGTACAAGAAAATCAAGTTTAGGAATTCTTTATAGTGGCCAATTTGAGTGAAAAATCGTCTGCATGGTAAGTGGGCATAAACATAAATACGTCGAAAGTACAATCAGAGTGCGAGGCCACATTGAAGGCCACATAAGCAGACAGTGGATGCTGTGAAAGTATATCCAACAAGTATACAAGCTGATGCACTCTGGGTCATGTAGTGCCATGGTGTGTCAAACAAAAAAATAACTATAAGTATTTACAACAACTTTGCTGCAGCCACTAAAGCCAAAAGTTTTAGAAGATATGGGACTTCCAAATGCGTCATACTATGCCTGTAATCTCAGCGCAGTACAGAAACATCTCAATACATAAAGATGAGTCACTACAAAAATGCGTCACACTTTTGAGTATGAATACAAGGCTTGAGGCCTACAGCTACCACAGCATCATCCGACTTCTAGTGTAAACGAAAATTGTACACTGCACACTGGGCAGCCAGCCAGCCACATCATCATATGCACTTCATGGGTGAAAAAAAATCACATAAATCCAGTGACATGTTGAAACGTCTCTGCCACTAAAGTTTTCAATGATTTAAATTAAGTAATACCTCTGTCCTAAAACGTGCTGCATCATGCTTTGGCTCGAATTCACAGAGTAGCATACCAAACATAATAACTCTATTTTAGAAATAAATAGTGACAAACCTTAACGTTTATTGATTTCTCTCTCCTACGTATTCTTCACAACAAGGCTCTGGGCAAATAGTCTCAAAACCTCTGAGGCCCGACTTTGCAATCTGGACACATGTGGGGAGGAGTCAGCGAGAATCGTGATCTCACCTCACTCCGTGATGAGACTGGAAAAGTGGTTTGCCTGTTATGCTGCTTCGTACAGCCTGGGATGGAAAGTTAAACGCCCAAGGCTGTTTTTCATCTCAGACACTTGAAGGAGGAGGAGAAATGGCAATGACGTCACCTGCTCTGAGGTGAAATACAAGGGCTGTGCGTAGGCAAACCCTATAGACGCTTCAGTGCAGCGTCAAGCACACATTCTTCCATGCGCAGTGAGCCTCCCGAAAAGCCTGGTTCTAATTGAGCGAGCTTCCGGCAGTCAGGCAGTATTTTTAAATTTACTTTTGATTACAGAATTTGTTTACAAAAAAAAGAAAGGTAGTGCACAAAATGGCCAGGGGGCGCAGCCCCAGTGCCCTTCTGCAGAAACCACCACTGCCTGCATGGAAGCTGCACTTGAGTGTCTGGTATATAAGGGTTTGTGTTAACTTGCTGGTTTCACATGTGGTAGCTTTTGCACGTAATAAAAGTCAAGAGTTCATTTTGTAATTCACGCTCTGAAGTGGTCACAAGCCATAATGTTTTAGTGCAGTTAGGCACAACAAACAGTTGTCACCCTGTGCGTCTCCCTGAGTGCATCCTCTCTCACCCTCAGCGCCTGCCTGCAGGAATCTTGTGAGGCAGCATTCCTGCTGGTCGCTTTCAAATCCAGTGTCGTCCATCTGACGTAAACCACGAGGGCGTATACTGTTCATTGACGAATATTACTGCTTTTTATAGGGGTTTGAGGTGATCGAGGTTGTCGTGTGCCTATGTATAGCCATCAATACGTATATGCAGCTGGGCCGGGTTATAGACACTGCCACGAAGCGCCACAGGCAGTTCCCGCCAACTTTTGACTCCAGCTGAAATTTGGCATTTCAGAAGATGTTTGGGCAGCCATTTCTGTAACACCATTGTACGCGTGAAAAGTTAGCACCCACACAAGCCAAAGAGAGTGTTTTCAATAAGCGGGTTTCTTTGCTTGTGCAACTACTGTCTTTTACAGATTGAAGTGCATGGCCAAATAAGCATCAGCAAAGGCACTCGGTGTGACCTTGGCTTGGCAGCCTTGCGCAATGGTTAATTTATGTTCTTTTTAATACAAGCATAGGTCACAAAAGTGAAAAAAAAGAAACGAAACTGTGCTACCACCGAAACGTGACTGCCATATCCTTCCATCACATTTAGCCGAACGCGGGAATCGAAACAAGTGGTGCGCGCGCACCACAGAGGAGCGGGGGGAGGGAGCGCGGCAGCGACACGAACGCGCGCTGAATGGGCGGAGCAAAGGCGGGACATGCGCCCGCCTTTGCCCAATTGCGTACTGGATTCTTTTTTAAAAAGCACGCGAAAACCAATGGCAGCCGCGGAAAGAAAAACCACACGCACGAGCGTGTGGTTAGCTTTCAGAAGCCCTTTCTAGAGGTCTCGAGCTGCGCGAGCAGGGCTGCGCACTGCAACGCTAGGCGCGAGACCTAAAAAAGGTAAGAAAGAAAAGTATGCATAAGGTAGCCGTGCAACATAAAAGTAAAGGCAGCTGGACATAATTGAAAAATAAAGTATTGCATTTCTCAGAGCTCTGAAATGCCCAGGTTTATTTTGCGGTTGACTAGATATTTGTTATATGGGAATCGGGATGCGCCTGGATTATCTACCTCCCGAGTTTATTGTAGCTGCTAAGAAATAAAGTTATGTGATAAGAAATGCATGCGTCAACATAGCCCTGCACAATAAACGTGACACAAAATAGAAGTGTAATTGAACAAAAATTATGCAAAACTTCAAAAGAGTTGCCCTAGAATCAGCCTGATGGTTCTCTCTGCCTAACGATGGAGACTGCCTGTTGCTGCAGCATCCAACACTCACCCGTTGGACCGCCCTTTGCTGCTCCTGCAATCAGATTCCCTCTCCCTCAGCACGGACTGACTACTTGCGCTCTTCAGTGCAGTGCCCTCAGCCCTCTCACTAATTATTTTTAGCATGAGCTTTCCATCTGTGTTTACTTTAACTATTAGTCAAGAATCACTAAAGCAGCCCTAGAACAATGTGAGAAGAAATATAAGAGTAAAGCGCATTTAAATATGTTCTAGAGCTGCATTAATAAACCCTGGCTAATAGTTAAACTAAACTAAGACAGAAAAGTAATGTGAAATAACTCGAGAAAAACATGGAACATTTGAATTCCAAGGCTCGGACGCAATATGGGGCTGTATATACAAAACGTCCTGTTCCTAAATAAAATGATCCCGAGATCTATAAAATAGCAGAAACAGCGAGTATTTGCTGATAGGCCGTGATTGATAGTAAAACACACTCTCCTGCAGAATGCCGCTGAATGCCACCTCCCAACCCTCGATAAAAACAGAACAAACGGCATATGTAGGAGCCGCCTGCTCTGATGTCCATAACCCTGCTAGAATCCAAAGTGCCATGGAAGAAGAAAACGAATCTTTGCAATTGTATGGTGCCCCCTTCCACTGTGATCTGCTTCTCTCCACGGGCCTCCTATTGAACTGCCGCTGTTCATCCTGCTCAGCTGCATAGAGAGTGGCCGAAGAACGGTTTCATGCTCTTGTGGGATGCATGCAGGCAGTGATCTGGCAATGACGTGTGCACGCAGCACTAGTGTCTGACCGCTGGGGAAAGGCAGGGTGTGCGCGCGCGCAAGCACACATCCTACAGGGAGCACTGGTACCCATTAACGTTCAATCCAACTTCAGCACCTCACCCTTACATCACCGCTCATGTGACGGAGGCTCTACTGCTCCTGCTCACCATCTTCAGGACAAGTAATGATAAGGGCAACATGATCATAAGGATCGACCTGCTCTTGAAGCCTTGCAATAATAAATAGAAAGCTGAAATATCAGACCATGACCAAACACACAGTAATAGACCATACACAGGAAAGAGAAAACATACAGGCAGACCTAGAAACTAATGAAGAGAATCCTGGAGGTGAAATGGGACAGGAGAAAAAAACTGCTGAATAATTAGCAGTGCATGAAAATATAAGAAATCATAAAGTCAAAGTCTTGATATTTCACAGGCAACAAAAGGTTTGTAGAATAGGGCTAGTGCTTTATGGTAAGTCCTCTTTCTTTCTCCAGTGTTGTATAAATAATACCAGGTTAATAACTTACAATAACCTTTAACAGGATTAATTTCTGTGCTATATTTGTTTACATTTGTTTTTTCCTGTCTTTATTCCATCTTCTCTCTCTTTTTTCTTTCCCTTCCTTTTCCTCCCGATCTCTTACCTCCTTTACTTTCTCTCCGATTTTCTTCCCTTTCCCTCTCATTTCACCCTTATTTTGTTTTCTGTCTCGCCTGGTATCTCCCTCTCTCCCTTTCTTTTCCTTTCTTGAACTACATGAGACCTGCCTCTAGAGTTGTCTGACACTTCTCCTCTTTCATCTGGCCTCATCCCTTCCAACCTTACCTTTCCTCTGCTTATTTTATCATCTCCTACAGGGATGTCCAGCTAGTGTGTACAGGCGAGGGTGCCTTCCCTGTTACCATATTTTGGGGCTAGGTGGGGTCTTGAGCCATAGCCCCTTTCTCTTCCTCTCTCCTGTGCTTCCCTGAGCCACCCTTCTTTCAATCCTTTGAGAACACCATGCAGAATTGCTTTGTTGGCTACCAGTGCCTTCAATGTTTTGCTCCTCGGTCGATCCTAGGCAGTCTAGTCCTTGCTGGTTTAACACTGTCTCCAATGGGTATCATATCTGTCACCTTTGGACAGTCTCCATATAACAGTAGCTTATGGCTTTACAATACTCCGAAGGGTTGCTTTCCTTTGCTCCTCTGGCACTCCTGGAGAGACTCAACATAATACGCCTTGGTGGTCTTACAATGAATGCCTCCAATGAGTCGCTCCTCTGTCGCTCCTGGGTAGACTCTATAATACTCCTTGGTGGTGTTAATAGTGTCTTCACTGGTTTGGCTCCTCTGATGCTACTCTAGTGATCTCCATAGAGCACAATCAACCCCCACTAAAGTTCATATCTGCAACACTCATGCTTGTGCCCAGCAACACTCAGTGAACTGTGCACCCACCATGCCATCAAACCTCATGCACTTGATCGACATGTCCAATATAGGTCAATCCACTCGCAGCCCCCTTTCAACCATGCACTCCAGTGGATGCCGAGGAACCTGTTTCAAAAGAGAGCACTTGATCTTACCGGGTTTAAGAGTTGCTATATATACAATGCAACTGGAACATCTGGAATAGTGTGTTGAAAGTATGGAAAGTGTAAAGTATGGACAGTGCTCTATAAATAACCAATACAATCCCTCAATTTGAAAGAAATGTTGTAAACATCTAATCTTGTGCACTGCTGTACATCCTACATTTAAACTACTAAAAGTAGTATTGTATTGTCGCATTGCAGATAGCATTAATGTAAGCCCGTCCGGAGTCAGGAATATAGCTAGACAAGACTGCAGGTTACAGGGACAGCTGAGCCATAGCCAAGCCCAGGGGTCTGGCTTTTCCAGAAGTGCCAAAGAACATTTGCTTTGTGATTTGTTATGTAAATTCTACAACAAACGTGTAAACATATGATGAAGACTTAAACATTCAATAAAGTATGTTTCTTTCTATGATGTTTTCCCACCAGCCTGTAGGTTGTAGGTGGTGATTTTTGTTCTGAAAATACAATAAAAAGATGTAAACCATAAAGAATGTTTCTTCAACATTTAGAAAAGTTTTTACTCAGCAAGTAGATTACATGACTGCATTGAGTGACATTTGTTAAAAGTGAAAGTTTCTAAATATGAACTTAGACACATGAATTAACCCCTTCCACTGCCCACCACCTGTCACCACTGTACCATGAAACGAGCAAGCTAGGAGGCAACTCAGTGGATATTCGACTCCCCTGTATATGGCCTATGTAGTTATTATAGATGAGCAACATTATAATGAATAAACCATACACAAGAGATAACTTTGTATAAGTCACATCCTGAACTGAATTACTTCAAGGTGCTCTCAAATGTGAGAATTAAGGAAATATAGAAACAGTAAGGTAAAGTGATTTGTCTTAGATCACACAATTTGGTAAATGTGAGAAGCAGAGATTTGGAGCCCAGGTCTCCTGGTAACACATTGTGCAATTTTGTTACTGGATTGATATGTTCTTCCCTGTTGCATCTAACACCAAAGGATGGTGCTTTTGTTTAATTCTACCAAGGCTTAAATAGTGCACTGTCTTGAATAAATGTACTGATCACATGGTAAATTAATCAGAAATGAAATATCTTTCTTTTTTTTAAAAGTACATAGTTAAAGGAAGTCATGAGCAGATGTCGGTCTCACTGCGCAGGTAATGTAGGCAGTCACAGCAGTGTTGAGAGGCCTGTGATGCGGACGTGATGCGGACGAATGGAAGGCAAATGCACATTCTGCTACCACAAGCCAGGGAGGCAGCCGGCAGGTAGTGATACATGCTGCAAATGTGAGGCCCAACTAGATGCATTAGAAGCAAGGCCACCACCATGACTGGGTCCTGACTTTTCCAGTCTGGTCGGTAATTTGACTAAGATCAGATTATTTGAACAAGGCTAGCAGCCAGGATTTGAACCCCAGGTTTTCTGGTTACAGACTGTGCAACTTAACCACGAGATTGCTATCCACTTCCATAACACATTTAACACCAGAGGATATTACTTTTTGTTTAATTCTCCCAGAAGCTAAATAGTACACTCTATTAAATAAATACATCACATGGTAAATTATCTGGCACAATGCAGATTTCTTTAAAAACAAGTACAAATTCAAGGAATGGAATTCAGGAGCCGATGCCAGCCTAATTCTCGTGTCCACTGGTGATGCTGACAGCGCAGCATGAGTGTAGAAGGAAGCATGGAAGGCAGGTGACTACATGAGCTGCAAGTCAAATATGGGGCCCAGCTGGATGCATTTGAAGCAGCACCATGACCATCCTGCATGGTGACACTACAAGTAGGGTTGGCAACCAGCTGTGTGTTTTTACCGGCATTACTGGTACTTTAACGACCCAGCTGGTACAAAACTTAGGGAAATCACCTAAAGCTGGTATTTTCCCTCGTTACCAGTACATATTTAAAAGAGTAAATATATGAAGAAAGCACTTTAAAATGTGTTGAAATGCTTCCTTAATGACCCCTGACTGATAATTAAAGTAAACAAAGACATAAAGGCCATGTTAAAAATTAAAACAGACAATTTTATTTAAAGGTGTGTTTAAGTACCATGTCTAGGCCATTGCCGACACATACAAATGTGAAATAATTAATGGGCAGGTTTTCTCTGGGAAATGTTGCAACCCTAACTGCAAGGGGCATGCAAGAGAGGGTCGAGCCAACAAATTAACAGGGCAAGTCGAGCCAGAGCTGAGGGTGTGACCTGGCTCTTGGAGCCTGTACACGAGCCGAGCCCATAAATGATTTCCATGTAAATCATACAACACACATCCTGGAAAATATGATAAAGTCTCTTCAAAGTTCAAAAAAGTGAATTTCTTTAACATGAGGACTTTTTGACATCAATAGGTCACGTTATAGCACTGCACCGAAAAACACTTATTATATGTTTTTAACCATCAACTTAGAACCATTCCTGTCCCCTCCCCCACCCTGGTGACAATGCCATTAGTGAATTAAGAGACAACACAGCTGTCATGTTAACCCTGTATGGGGCCCTGATTCTTATAAATAGAGCAACATTATAGTCTATGAAATCAAACACAATAGGTTTTTGTACAGCTGGTATTCTGTACTCAAGTATTCAAAGGTGTTTTCATATGCTATAGTGAAAAAAGAGGATAGGTAAAGTAAAATATGTGCTTGGTTAAGCAGGGAAGCCATGACTAATTCAGGTTTTCTGATTTCACTTTGTAAAAACTCAGCCATTAAATGGGTATCTATTAGTCTCTTTTACCTCAAATGTTAATGCTTGTTTACCTCTTTGGCCCTCATCACACGTTAGGTGGAATAGGTGAGGTATTACCCTGGTGTGAGTTATTATGTATGGTAAATACACCCTCTTCCAACTTTTTAACTTTCAAATTAGGCATAATGTAGAATCGCTATTTAACACACAGAATTCCGCATGCTTTGCTTTTTTTACAGGCTTTTTCTCCCAAATACATTTTGGCAGCTTTGACCAGGCAAACTTTGCGAGGGGAAAACTGCGAGGGTGTGATAATTATCACACAACTCATAATTCCTATCCCTGAGCCAACATGTTTTTGCACATGAATTAGAATTTAGCGCTGCACTTGTAATCAGCTGTTCCTCTGTGCAGAAGTGGTAATAGTGCAGACTCCATGTCGCTGCTCCAGGGCCGGCAGAGGCAGTAGCAGCTTGCCTGTCTCTGAAGGTGATGGTTGAACAACTTCAGCTGTCACTTTCATTTTCTATGTCGGAGCTGAAAGAGCTTAAAAAAACAGAGATGTTTTAAGGCATGGGCAAAGTGGGCAATTGCCCACGCCCCCCACCTTCTAAGGGGCCCCCTGCGAAAGTGAACCTTCTCTTTATTTGACCTCTGTCTATTTTATTTTTCTCTCTAAACATATCTCCCTTTCCACCTACCTCTACCTGTGACTCTGACTGTCGACACAGTGTCATCTTATGGATTTTTGGGTTTCTGGGCACCAAAGATTTCACCTGGTTTTCTGACCATGTTAAAGTTTAACATAATTCAGTATGTTTGGCCTGATGCGGCCTTGAATTCGCAGGAAACGGGTAATATAATTGAAAGTTGCTCCATACTGGGGTCCCCAAAAATATGTTAAATCCTTAAGTTGACACTGCTTGAAAAAACATGCCTAATCAGCCCCCTCCCCCCCTCGAGCCTTGGCTTGCCCTACTCATGGATATCCTGGCAAGCCTGACTATGTATAGGCCTGCCTGCAGACTGAGGGAGGAGCCTCTATACTGGAAAAGACTGAGGTTTTGGGGAGGCCACACAAAAATATAGGCTGACCTGGCTCCTGAGGGCCCTCCACGCCCCCCCCCCCGCCCCCATCCTGTGGCTACACCTCTCTAAGTTCGTCATGCATGCCAATAAACCCGATTCAGTCGGGAAACTTCCGTTTTTGTAAGCCAAACATGGCTTCATTTTGTCCGCCTCCCGCCTGGAATTGTGTCTATTTCAATAGAAGTTAATGGGGAAAATGCATTCTCCTGATTATGTTTTTTAAATCTCTCATTTTGCTCTTCTAAAATGTTGGCATTGGCATGTTGGTTCGTCCCTCACTCTCGGGCCTAGTGTCCAAACCCTCCCATCTCTTTAATGCCCATTCTTGCCACGTGCCGCTCGCAGCAAGCAATTTCCCAATTCCCGTGGCGCATCGCAGCTAATTTACTGCGTTCTCCCTCAGGGAAAATGAGGCTGGTTGGCAAGTCCTACACGCTCCTCAACTCCGCAATAGACGGTTCGTAATTTTGTTGGTTTTTTTCTCCTTCATAAAAAAAAAATAGACTGCCTCACCGGCAGTCTGACAGACCCTGCCTGGCAGACAGTGCGCTACATGACAACCTCCACCCTGCGGAGTGATGGCCTCCGCGCGCCGAACAAAGCAGAGCGCGCGAAAAAGCAAGTGATTCACCCCGCATCGGCGCTCATCCACCGAGGGAGCAAAGACTGATTATAAAGGTGCAAATACAGCAGTGCACAGGGGTTTCCAAGAAACAGCCACCTGAACATCGCTTGATGGATGCTCTGTCATTTTTCTGTCTATGCTGCAAGGGTATTTTTAGGCTCTGGAGAAATGGATGAGGTTGTGCTGGAGGGAGGCGCCCTGTACAGCGTACACAGGGTTTCTTATGCAGGAGGCAATTAGAATGTGAAAGACAAGGCCCCAACACCATTATGGCAGTCAGTAATGTTGTGGCCTATAAGCCAAGATAATAAATTGGACGTATGTATCCCACATTGCCACAGCACGCGCCACCCGCAGGCTCTCAGATAGATCACAATGTTGAAAAATACCACTGATTGATGACTGCTGCGAACAACAAGAGCATGTAAGCCTAAATGAGAAACAGCGAAGACAAGGAAAGCAGATCACCCGCTGTGAAGACGTAAGGGGCTGGTCTAGAGTTTACAGCGTCAGAAATATAAAGCATATCTCGCCCGCTGTCTTGTTGCATTACAACCTATGGTACTTGTAATAAGGCGGATGCGTCAGGCTGTGATGGAGTTATCTGTCTGATAAACTTTAAATCAAGGTCCATATTTAAATCAAGGTCGTCCTTGCCCCACTCAACGAGGCGTAAGGATGACGCAACGCTAAAGTCAGATGTATCAAGCCACGCGAGGCCACCTTGCATGGCACTGTATGGCTTGATAAATCTGGGGTAAAGCAACGCAACGCATTACTCTGCCCCGGGGAGGCATTCCATGGGTGGAGCGCGGGTGTTCCCACGCATACGCCCATGGATTTTGGCTCAGTCCCAGATTTACCAGTAGTGGTAGACCTGGGAATGCATCAAAATGCTACGCCTCCTCAGGGGAGGCGTAACGAGGAGAAATATCTTTATTTCTCCTTGTTTTTTCCTCTTTTTACGTGTGCTGCCTCTAAAGATTGTTTTTGTGCAGAAGGTGTGACTTCCTAGACAAAAACAATCCTGCTTTGTGCAGGAAGGTGTCCCTTCCTAGACAAAACCAATCCTTCCTGCAACGCAGGCACCCTGGCAGCATGATGCCAGGGTGCCTGCATTGGTGCTAGGCAGCCAAAAGTGCGGCAGTGCAAGGAAAGGACAGGAATGTGCTGTATGATGTGAAATTCCTGCCCTTTCCCTTTCACACAGCTCAGCAAGCTGGCCTGCTGCATTGTGCTGTGTGAAAGTATGATCAATCTAGGTCCAAGTCCTTCCTATTATAGATACAAGGTAAGCTTAATGTCAACTTTTGTGTTGCACCAAATGTAAATCACTGCCACCTATGCTGCTTCAACTGACATGGGTGGGTTGATGTGTTGCACTTGGGGCTGCCGCTGGCCACACCTCTCTCTGCTCTAGCGGTCATGAAGAGGGAGGGCTGGCTGTGGTTAGCTTGGAGAAACCTTGATGGGGGAACATGGACTAAGAAAGGAAGGGTGGACTGGAAGCGGGAAATTGAAGTAGTGGTTATTCATATGCCAGGCGTTTTTCTTTTTTTTTTTTTTAAAGAAAATTGAAAAGCAGAGTGGTAGTCAAGGGCAATGTCCTGCTTGTGGGCCACTAAATAAAAGATATGAAGTGGAAGGTTGGTGCTCAAACATAACCCAACAATGGGCACAAAGTCAGCGATGCCGATTCTTTCTAAAGTGGAATGGCCCAGAGAGGACAAAGGGGCATTTTTACAACAAAGTGGGGGAGCGTGGCGTTAGCCTCCTTGGCTTAACGCCACGCTCAGCCACTTCTGAAACGCAGGGCTGCACCATATTTACAACAATATGGTGCAGTCCTGCGTTTACACCTGCGCTAGCGCTAAATTTAGCAGCCTAGCGCCAACGCAGGCAACCTTGCACCATAGTGCAAGGGTGTCTGCGTTGAGGGGAAGATTGTTTATGTGCAGGAAGGTCTCCCTTCCTGCACATAAACAATCTTTAAATGGTGTTTTGTCACTTCTATGTGTGCTGCTTAATGCAGCACACATAGAAGTTACAAAATGTCATTTAAAAAAAATATATATTGTTTTTGTGTAGGAGGGCCACCTTCCTGTACATAAACAATCAATGGCCTGATGATATTTCTATGTGTGCTGCACAAAGCAGCACACATGGAAACAGCAAAAACGAGGAGAAATAATGCATTTTTCCTCAATTCGCCTGTTTCAGACCAGGTTTTCCCTGGTCCTAATTTTGGCGCTGCCTCCTATTAACGCTGCCCTTGTAAATAGGGGGCAGCGTCAAAATCAATGTGTGTTGCGGTGGAACGCCCACCGCAACACCCATTGCCTTCCCTTTCACGCTGAGTACAGCGTGAAAGGGTGCCATATTTACAAGGCAGCGTTAAGCCACGTTAAGTGGCTTAACGCTGCCTTGTAAATAAGGCGAAGCACATATTGCCACAGGAACGCATTCCTGTGGCGATATGGGCTTGTAAATATGCCCCAAACTGTTCTGGGTGTAGACAGTGCTTAATTTGAGCGGGTGGTTGCAGGTGGGATCCACAGGCACTTTTTTTCCTCATCAGACTTTCAACCAGAGCAAGAGAGAGAAAAACACACAAAGAGGAAAGAAGGAGAAAGAGAAAACCTGAAAAACAGTGATAAAGGAAGAAAGCAGGGATGAAAAGAAACCTGCAAGTTTGAGATAAAGAACGAGGGAGTGTCTGGTGGTGGATTTAAGAGGACTGGGGTGGAATCAAGATTTTACAGCCTTGGTATTCCGCACTCCAACCTTTGATAAAGCAGGATGCACACTCCTAAACAACACTTTGGGCACTGGCACTTATTATATTGACAAATTATGTATAGGCCTGCCTGCCTATTAATACAAATTAAGCACTGTATGGGCATGAATGTGCTTTTATAGAGCCTGATCCTAGGTACAGTTCAACAGTGATTGGTACGGGGAGAAGTTACCAATAGATAATTGGTGGTGAAGATCTGGGGGAAATGTTGGGGGGGGGGCTACAAGGTTTGCAGTAATGAATCAGACAGGAATGGGGGGGAGGGGGTAAGAGGCCTGGACTGATCCAGAGAGAGCTGGGGGTATTGTCTTCAGGAGGAAGCCAGTAACCGGGTGGTCACCGTGCAATGAGGTGCCTTTAGATTGTTTCTCAAGCTGAGGAGAGATGGACTCTGCTCAATCTGGACTGGGACAGAGTTTATGACTCTCCATGCACTGCAGAAGATGGCCTCATGTTCCATCTTCTGCTTCCTTTCCATCTGGTCTTCATTCCAACAATGCTGGTGCTTGCGTTGAGAGATCTGCTGGAGATTTAAATCTCAGGTGTCAGGTATGGTAGGTGCTTTTGTTGAGTACCTCGTACACGACACAACAGATTTTCATTGTTTTTGCAGGGGGAGTCCATGCACTTTTCAGAAGGTATGTGTGTTTATGTTGCACTTTTTGTGACATTTGAACAATCGGACTTTATGTAACAAGGAGAACACACATTAGGTGGGTGAGGTGTGTTTTGGGCATAAATCAGTAGAACGTTGTCTCCATTGAGATGAGCAGGACAAGTGCTCGGACAGCAGTTCTGAAGTTTGGCTCCATTAGAAAGGTCTCCACTTTGCAAAAACATAGGGGCATATTATCAAGGGCAGTATCGCCGCTTTAGCAGCACTTTTTGCCGCTAAAGCGGTGATATTCTTATCGCCCTAATAACAAGGACTCGCTAACATGCGTTAGCGCTTGTTTCCATGTGATAGCAGCCGGTTTTTTTGCCGCTTTGCATGTCGGCGATATTTATCGCTAATGATATGCAAAGTAGGCGTTTCTCACTAAAACAACATGGAAACAGTCGCAAACACGACTTCGCCCTATTAACAATGCCGGCCCGGACCCGCGAAGCGATAGGAAAACTCGCGCTAAGCGCGTTTATCTCAGGAATCTAACACCTGTTTGAAACTTGACTTAGGCATCCTGTGAATGGGAGGTGGATTAAATGGTTAAGTACACACATGCCTATTATCAAGGTTTCCATTAGCGATGCATGATCATCGCAGGATTTCACACGATATTTCTGCTTATCGCCGTCTATCGCTGGTTTTGACATCGCCTCTGTGCAAAGCGTTGCTAATACGCCGCTAACATGGCGATGTCAACCAGCGATAGATGGCGATAATAGAAAACGCGCTAAGCGCGATTTGCGATAATTATCGCATGCTGTTGTTAATATGCCCCATAGATTTTTGGGAGTTTTTGTGAGATTGTTTTCATCTGACCAGAAGGAGAGGTTAGTGGCTGTGTAGAAGGCCAAAGATTTTAGGGTTATATTGAGTTGTGGAGTGAAGCAGTAAAGAGTTATTCCTAAGAGCAAACATCTACCTGTTGCTTGCTGTAAAAAATGACGACTGCGGTTTCCATCCTTTTAGGGTTGAGATTGTGGGAAGCCTTTGACACCCATGTATGAATCTCAGCAAAAAAGTCCTTTCACATGACAGCTGTTTTACCCCAGGAAAATCATGAGGTAGAGCAGGATGTCATCACCACACTGATGGATACCAACGTCCTTATTGGTCAATAGGAATCCAACGGGTGCCGTACACAGGGTGAAGAATTATTAGTGACTTGAAGATGAAACTTTGCAAAATATGACAAGTTTTGGTGATTGGCTGTGACCTGGGAAATTCATGTGTTCGAGCTGGGCTTCATTTAGGACATGAACCATTACAGACCCGCACCATCAGGACCCATTCTGTAGGAACGCTTGTAGAGTTGGGGTTGGTATAGCCTGTGAGGAAGACTGCAGAGAGGTTGAGCATGATAAAGCTACAATGTTTGGGAATTAATGTAAAGAAAAAAGGTTTCTCCAGGGAAGTTTTAGTACCCGGGCCCGACCCTATCATTTGTTAGGGGGTATGCCCAACCAAATGGCAGCATACTACCCAGAGAGGGCACAAGAAAATTGGGTAGGAAATTTACAAGAGGACCGACACTGGCTCCCCATGAAGAAGAGAAATGATTTCAAAGCCTTATGTGTTGTCCAGGTTATAATTCTCCCAAAGATCATTTCCATCCATAGGTCGTGTAGGGTCAAACTAAGAATTCCGATGGTCATAATAACTTCCTTGATCACAGTCACTATGGAAAGAGTGGGAAGACTCTTGAGGTGACAGTAGCCTTTGTAGTGACTCAGGTAGAGGTGATAATATATGACATTATTGTGGGGGTCGTGGAGGAGGTTATGACACAGCGGTGGTGGCCTGGTCTTTGCTCTTCTTTGGGATGGGATAAAACGTTCAACCCCTCAGAAAGTCCTTCCTCAAAAGTTATGTTCCTCTTCTTCCAAAGTATTAGTTGTGGTGCGTGAGTCTCCTTTGGAAAAGGGCAAACTAGAATCTTCCCTGTAGATCTTCTGCCTGAGGTCACACGAAGAGGTTGATGCCTCTTATGGAAAGTCTGGAGGCTCAACACCCAACTCGCCTTTGAAGATGCTCGGCCTCTGTATGAGACTTTTTTCAAGATAATACCATGAGCTTCAGTGTGGGTCAAGGAATGGTGGCTCTGGGTGTGATTTTTATCCTGGGCCCTGGCATTTCCTGCAGGACAGCAGGCTGTTCCTCGAAGTCAGAACCCTCGAAAGAGAGGATCTTATGGATCTGTTGTTCTTGAGTCGCCGATATACCAGATGGGCCCTCGCCCTCTTCATATGCTTCCTCCTTACCCTCGAAGTCAAGGGCAGCAGGCATGTCGGTGGAGTGTTGATGCCGCATTTTGATGGGCCCAGCAGCAGTCTCTCTGGTAGCAGATGGTCTTATTCTAGGGCACCTTCCAGTCCAGAAAGTTTGATTCCTCGTGGTTTTGAGGGAGGCATCGGTTCCGCACTCCATGCTGGTCCCACCATAGAAATTTTGCCTTACATTTGAGGCCAATTTGAAAAATGCATACTCTCCATACCCCTCCCCTCAACAAGTAATTTCCATATGAATTTAGTCCTAAAAACCTCTCCTACAGTTAAAATCTGAAGCAACGCATACAAAACTAGTGGTGTCTTCCGATGAAGGTTAAATATACTCAACAACTGGAGCCAAAAAGAATAAAAGTGGTCAACTGTACCAGGGCTCCAGCTGAATCATCTCAAAAGAACCTGAGATGGAGTCTTCATCCAGGCACATGAGGACTTCTTCGAGAAAGCAATTTGCAAACATTCACACCCAAACCTAGATGGCAGGAGTATACAGGGCAGGTAGTCTACAGCAGCACATGACACAAACTGAGGAGCTATTCCACAAAGCTAAATTTTAACTTGTTGATATACTCACCTGTAATTCTGCAATTACACCTAGGAGTAACTTTAATACTTTTTCCTATTCACAATTTCCAAGTGTAAAGTTACTTCTAAGTGCAGACTTGCACATCTCTGCCCTCTGGTGGAGACTGCAGCACCAGAGTTTACAAGTGTAAAGATACTACTCTTCACACATAAGCAGAAGTCTCCGCCACAGAAGCAGAGATCTCCCTACAGTAAAGTATAGGGGAAAAAATAACATTTGATAAATATTTTAAAATATATATATTTTAATGTAAATTAACTTAAAAAATTATTAGATTAAATATTTTTTTTAAGCCACCCTCACTAGCATTTCTATACGTTTTTAGTAAATCTATTTTTTTAAAATGTACTTTTAATTACAAGCATTACAAATTTACAAGTTTTAATTATTTTCAAGCAAAAAAGTTAAATATTTATTTAACTTAAAATTTAATTTCAATAAATAATTTTAAATTCTAAATAATGTAATTTAGCATTATTTCCTATGGGGTGTTATTTTAAGTCCCTCCCACCATTGTTTTTAGGGCAGTGTTGAGGTACCGATGAGTTGCCATGTGTGGTGCTGGACTTACTCTAAGGCTGGAATGGAGACCATTTACTACTGTTTGGGTCCTTTTTGGCTGTAGTAACTTTAGAAGTGTAGTTTGTGAATATAAATGGGCTACTCTTTTGCATGCCACAGCATACTTCCTTCCCTAATCCTCTTTCATTTAGTAGCGAGTATTCCAGATTTTTAAGCCACTTCTCTAGGTTCTTCACAAATCGACTACTAAAATGAATACCTGAAACTTTCACATAACAAAGATAGGGTGAGGCGGAGTTCTCCGCAAGTAGGTTTGTGAATAGCATTTTGAAGTACTACTAAACATACTACAAAGTTCAGTTTGTGAAGAGGGCCCATAATGTTTTGAACAGAGACCTCTGGGGGTGTAATCTTTAGATGATTTACAGTAGTGCAGCAGCGGCTCTTTATCAGGGATTAAGGGGCGTAACCCTGCCTCCAGTGAGGCAACACTTTCTGTCCTTTGCCTCTGCTGCTAAAGATTTCTTTCAGCAGCTTCTTCAAAACACAAGTTTCGTGTTCTTATGAACACTGTTGGTGCATAGGTCAGTCCGCTCGGCCTCCTCTCCAGGCTCCTGATGACAGGAGGAAGAGAAGGGGGGCTGATGCACAGCCCAGCTACAGAGTGTCAAAATACAGCACTCTGTAGCTGGATGTCTGTATTGGTCATGTGAGGGGTGCAATTCAGCTACAATTCCCTCACACATTCATTTAGCAGGCTTACTGCGCATGCCTCGGGCAGCACAGTATATCTGCTCAACAGTAGCTGTCATCCCTGAGGCTAATGTGTAGCCACACAGTGCAGCTGGGGTAGGATCCCAAACAGTGTCCCAGCTTCTTATAAGTCTGTGCTTCCAGTTCTTCAAGAAGCTGGGAGAGGAATTGAAGCAGGTTTTCCCTTTTCCAAACCTTGCTTGCTGCTGTCTGGCTCCTCCTTGGTAATCATGGCTTGCTTATTCTAATGCCCAGCGGCACATTTCTGCTCTGCTTCTGCCATTGAGCCTCTGAGTTGCCACCTAAGGTAGAAAGGTAAGTACAAAAAAACGTTGTTGGTCTGTGCATGTGTGAGTGATTGACAGTGACTGAGATTGAGTTAGAATATGTGTGTAATTTGTTTGAGAGTGTCAATGAGAAGTGAGTGGTAATATGAGTTTGAGAGTGTATGGATAAGTGTAAGTTAGTGCATGGGTGGGTGAAGGAGTATGAGTGCGTTATAAGGAGTGAGTGATTGGACACTGTGAGCGGCGTGGAAGGGTGATAGGTGAGTAGCTATCAATGATGCAGCAGGTGCAGTTGCAATAGGGCCCAGAGTCAGTGAGTGTGTGTGTTTGTGAGAGTTAGAACCAGCGAGTATATGTATGTTTGTGTGTGAGTAACTGTGAGTGGGAGTGAGTATGAGTGAGTGTGAGTTACAGCGAGAGAAGGGAAAGAGAGTGATTGCGAGAGGGGGTGAGTAAGATTGCGTTTGTTTGCATGTTTATTATTGTGAGTCTTCCGCTAGCCATTGCATACTCAATATAATTCTGGACCCATGGAGGCACCCAGGGTAACAAGCAGCAGCTGGCATACTGGAGATAATTCTTGGCATAAAAAAGGAAAAAAGGGCACACATGGCAAAATGCAGGCCCTGACATTCTGGGAGTAGTTCTTGACATGCCCCTGTGGAAAAAATGCTGGTGCTTGCATACTGGAGGAACTTCTTGGCATAGGGACCCCTGTGGCTAAATGCTTTTTCCGGGACATTAGAAGTAATTCTTGGCACAACGGAGGGCACCCAAGGCAAAATGCTGACCCCGAAATACTGGAAGAATTACTTGACCTAAAGGGACACTTATGGCAAAATGCTGGTACTGGCATTCTGGAGATAATTCTGTGCCTTAGAGATGGCAGCCATGGTGTATTGGGGCCAAGGGGGCAGGTTGAGGATAGCAAACCAAGATAAAATACTGGCTCTAAAATACTAGAGTCAATTTTTAACATACAGGCCATCCATGGTATAAGGGCAATATCAGTGGCAAAATTCTGGTACTGGAATTTTGTATATAAGTATTGGGATAGGGGGCTCCCATAACAAGATGCTGGCTTTGGCACAATTAAGGTAATTCTTCACATATGGGAACCTCTCAATGCACATTTAGAAAACCAATGGGATGAACTACGGGCAAGTATTATGCCCCACCGCATTTAAAGATCACCAGTGCCACTGCAGTAGTGTACCGATCGTCTCCATGTAACTGTTTAACATGTCCTTGTGGTAGGTTTTCTGGCTTCCATTAGTATATCCATACATACCTGGGGAGATTGAGTGTCTTGGAGTTTAGATGTGATAATTGACCTTGTTGAAAGAGCAAGTGTGCGCACAGTTACAGCTTTTCATGAGAGTGGATGGACAAGTCTAAGATAACACCAAGATTGTCTAGCACACATTATTGCCAGAAGCCCAATGTATTTTCCCAACTATATATGAAATCACTGGTAGCCAGGGCAACGAATATGCAAATATCCCCGACCACTTCATGCATAGGGCATTTCCTAGAGCACCCAGAGGCGACGTTTTGGCACTTTACATTCTCCCATGTGGTAAACAGTTCTACTGATTGTGTGCCCCAGTGCTGGAAGTAGCAATTTTCTACTAGTGAGTTAATCTCCCACTCACAATTTTTTTGATGGCTTTTGCTGAGATATGCAAAGGTCAGTGGCCATCCCTTGAAGGTGCTCTGGTAGCTGATACTTGGTGACTAACTACCCAGTTCCAGATTGAGGAATTTTGACAGCTTAAAGCTTGTCCCCTCTTGTTTCTGGATGCAATGCATGGCAGTTATGTTGTCAGTTGTGATGAGAACGAAATGATTACTTACTTGTAGGAGTACCTTTGCAGCTTGATGACCTTCTGGGTTCACATGCTGTGGATTATTCCATCTTCTAGTGGTTGGGTCTAGAGTTGTCTCCGTTTTTTCTTTGTTGTGTTTTTGGAGTGCCCATTGTCGCCCATTTGGTGCTATGTCCTTCATTGATGATATCAGACACATGCCAAGGAAACGCTACTGCGTGGTCACCATCTTCAGATTCCTTTTATTCTGTGACTAATTGTCTGTAGCTTCCTTTGTGTTTGTTTAATTATTTTCTTGTCTGTGTTGCACATTTCCACACTTGTTTTCTGGCAGAGGTGGGAAGATTACATGTGAATCCAGAAAGTCTTCAAGCTGCAAAACTACTCCTACAGGTAAGTAAACATTACGTTTTGCAACGTGAATCTTTCTGGATTCACATGCTGTGCATAGATTATGCTGTGTCCGCTTGTCCTGCGGTAGGTTGGGTAGAGAACGGGTTTTGTGTTTGCAAACAGGTGTTTAAGCACTTTTGGTCCTACTTGTGCATCCTTGCATGCTTAGATGTCGACATGTTTAGTGAAGGTGTGTACCAAGGACCATGTAGCAGCCCTGCAGATGTTGATGACTGAGACATAAGCTACGAAGGCAGGTGTTGCTCCCTTCTTCCTTGTAGAATGCCATTTCTCCTCCAGCATCACTGCTGCCGCTAGGTGACATCTTTGTATTGTCTGAACTATCCATCTTGTTATAGTTCCTTTCTCACCAGTGATCCCTCGGTAGCTGGAGAGAATGAAATGAAGAACTGGTTGGTTTTCCTGATTGCCTTTGTTTCCTGTATGTAGTACATCATAGCCCTCCTGACTTCCAGTTTGTGTAGGGCATTTTCTGCATGGGATTTTGGTTGCTGGAAGAACCCTAGCAGCTGTATTGCTTGGTTATCATGGAGGTGTGGGACAACCTTGGGTATCATATTGGGGTTAGTTCTCATTACTGCCCTGTCCTTGTGGCTCTGAATGTATGGTTCCTGCACTGCTAGTGCCTGCAACTCACTCTGGGATTGCAGCCCTGAGTTCAAAGGAGGCTCCATAAGTAACCAGATTGAGGTTCCATGTGGGTGCCACTGTGGGTGATGCTAGTCTTCTTGCTCCCTCCAGAAAACTTTTGACCACTGGTCACACCTCTTGTTTACACCAAAATGGCTGCTAGGTGTACCTTTAGTTTGGCATAGGAGAGCTCTTCATCCAGTAGATACATCAGACATTTTAGTTCTTTGGTGTCCTCTGTTGATGTTGCTGGGCCATTTTCCCTAGTGCACCATTTTCAAAATCTGTTAAATGTTTTTGGAATAGCACTTTGGGTTTGTTGGCTTTCTTGCTTCTTTCAGAACTTCCATGGTTCTTTTTGATAGTTGGAGATGCCCAAATTCCATGCCCTTAGGACCCATGCTGCCAAGCTGAGTGTTTTGGTCCCAAGTGAAACACTTTGTCACCCGGCGTGGCCGGAATATCTGGCCATGTTGGTAGCAGTGTGACCTTTCCCTCTGACAGTTCTACTCGGTTGGAGAACCATGCTTGTCTGGCCGATTGCTGTGCAATGAGGATGAGAGTCATCGTTGCTTGTTTGAATGAATGAATGAATGAATGAATATGAAATTTGTAGAGCGCAAACTAAGCCCAAGGGCGTCAAGGCGCTATAAGCGGACATAAGGGTGCAGAACCAAGAGACATGCTCATACCGGGATCAGAGAGAAGAGCCAGGTCTTTAAGGCCCTGCGAAAAAGAGAATGAGAAACCTGGCTGGAGAGATGTTCCGGGAGGGAGTTCCACAGTTTAGCAGCAGCAGTGGAAAAGGCTCTACCTCCCCATGTAACCTTCTTGAATCTAGGTACAATAAGCAGGTTTTTATCTGCAGACCGGAGCCGTCTGCTAGGAACATAGCGATGGACAATAGACTTGATCGCCTCAGGACCTGACCCATGATAAGCATCGTGAGTCATACACAAGGTCTTAAAGAGGATCCTGCGGTCCACCGGCAGCCAGTGCAACAACCTGATAGAGGCTGTGACTGAAAGATATTTAGGAATATTCATCACCAGCCTAGCTGCGTCGTTCTGCACCATCTGCAGACGGCGCACTAGGCCCTTATTAATGCCCAAATAAAGGGCATTACAATAGTCCAATCTGGACGTCACCAGGGCAATGACGGCCTGCTTAAGGGCATCGAAGGAGAGAAAGTGGGAGATTTTCCGTAGGATCCTAATGATCCCAAAGCATGTGGAGACAGTCCTACTAACCTGTAAACTTAGGGAAAGTGAATTATCCACAATAACCCCAAGGTTTTTACCATGAGAAACTGGGGAGGGACACACGCCAAGTGCGTCCGGCCACCAGTCACTGGACCAAATTTCCTGTTTACTCCCAAAAATCAGAACCTCCGTCTTCTCTCCATTCAGTATCAAAAAAATTTCCACCATCCAGGAGGAAACTGCCTGCATACAGTTCCTAAAATTAAGGGCTGAATCCTTTATACTATGCGAAATAGACACCATTATCTGAGTGTCATCCGCATAGGACAACACCTCCAAGCCAAAAGATCTCACAACTTTCGCAAGAGGAGCGACATAGATATTAAAAAGAGTGGGGCTCAGGGAGGAGCCCTGAGGAACACCACACAACAGAGGTTTGGGGGCTGAGTAAAATTGACCAAGCTTAACCGTCTGTGACCGCTCACTGAGAAAGGAAGCGAGAAGCCCCAAGGCCGAGCCCCCTACACCTATCTCTCTAAGGCGATCAATCAATCTGCATGGAGACAGGGTATCGAAAGCAGCGGTAAGATCCAGTAAGACAAGGAGGGTGGTGTTCCCTGCGTCCACTTGGATCCGGATATTATCAAATACCGCCGTCAACGCTGTCTCAGTACTATGATGGCTTCGGAATCCATGTTGAGAGCCATCCAGCAGATGGAAATCTTTTAGGTAGGTACTGAGATGAGAGTTAAGGTAGGTTTCCAGAATCTTAGCTGGAACAGGCAGTAAGGAGATCGGGCGATAATTCTTCAGATCCCCAGGATCCAAAGAAGGTTTCTTCAAAAGAGGCTTCACTACAGCCGTCTTCCACAGAGTAGGATATTGCCCCTCTGAGATGGCGGCATTAAAAACATCAGTCAGGTGGGGCATAATGACTTCACGACCACATTTTAGGACCTTAAGGGGACAGGGATCCAGTGGAGAGCCAGATTTGACTCCATCGAGGAGCCGATCGGACACCTCAGAGGACATAAACGGAAAGGTAAGAAGACTGGGCGGCCCCTCAGCGAGTCCGGCCCCAATGGGATGAAAGGTAGGTCGAGCAGATGAACTCGCAATGGAGTTGGAGGCTTCAAGCAAGGTATAAATGTCTGAAATCTTAGGCGCGACCTTTGTACCTGTATTACTAAGGGAATCAGTTTAAAATAATATGCATATTGCCCTGATCATTCTATTGATAGGGCTTTCCCAGCGACTGCTGGTTTGGGTACCTGGACCCAAAGTCATGGCATTTCTTGAGTTGCGAACAGGTCCATGTGTGGGGTTTCCCATTTGGTGAAGATCATGTGTTGTACCTGTGGATTTCTACTTCCAGTCATTGTTTTGCACGTTCAGTGTGTCTACCTCTGTGTTCTCCACTCCCAGTAAGTGGATTGCCACTAGCGTTGTGTTCCAATTTTTCACCCTTGAGCTAGACTGGATAGTGCATGCGAGTTCATCCCAGTTTGCTTGTTGAAGTAGAAGATGACAGTAGTGTTGTTCATTTCTATTTGTACCACCTCCCCTTTGACTTGTGATTGAAAAGCCTTGAGGGCTAGAAACACTGTCTTGAGTCCCAGGATATTTGTGTTTTTCTGCATCCTACAGGCTCCACAAGTCCCTGATGTTCAGCTTGTTCATGTGGGCTCCCCACCCAATGTAGGTCGTATCCAAAAGTTATGGTATCAGTGGATGCTGATTGTCTGAATGGTCTGCCTTCTGTGATGTTGCACCACTGCATTTCCTTGTGTACTTTTTCTGTTACAACCACTAAATCCTCCCAGCTCCCTGTGACCAGTTACCGTGCAGCCACTCCTTGGTTGGTCTCATGTGGAGCCAGGTATTTGGTATGATGGGCGAACATAATGCCATCATTCCAATGAGTTTCTTCACCGCCCTCACTGGCAGGAAGAAGAGATCTTGTCCTGTTAGAGAAACTTCCTTTTCAACCCAGACTTTACAAACAATGGGGCATATTTGCAACAGGCAGAGATAATTATCACTGACCTTGTATACCGCATTTTTTTCAATCGCTGGAATATTTCGCCAGGCTAGCGATGTATTAACAACGCTTAGCGCCATGGTGATGTATATTCCAGCGATAGCGCCCTTTTCCATGGAACATCGCTGGTTTTCCAGCGATGTTCCATGTAAAACGACCATATACTTGATGATACGACCCTGTGGTCGTATCACATGAATCCACCTCCCATGTTAGGGATGCCTTAGTCAGGAATTTAACAGACGTTAAATTCCTGCGTTAAGGCATACTTAACGCGATTAAAATAATCGCTTCCCCGCATTGTAAATATCGCGAAGCTGCCTTCGCGATATTTACCCATGTTGTTTCCACAGACACGCCTACTTTGCATCTCATTAGCGATGCGAAGTTAGGCGTGCTGGAAACGGGAGCAAAATCAGCAAAACACGCGATAGCGTGTCTTTGCTGATAAGGCGATATAATTATCGCCGCTTTTCGGCCGAAAACGGCCGCAAAAGCGCCGATAATTTCTTATCGCCGCATTGTTAATATGCCCCAAAGTCTTTACCACTCAGGTAAGCATTTGTACCTTTTACAAGGATACCTTAACCACAAAGGGAAGTATTTTTCTAAATAACAATCATTATTAAGGCTGCCTGTTTTACTGATTTTTACAGATAAATACTGGCAGAAACAATTTATTTTCCGGTCTTTATTTATTTTTTAGATGTGGATAAAAACAGAAAGTAGGTTGCTTGAGTGATTATAAATGTCAGTCATGGCTGCCAGGCCTGTAGCTGTCTGGACTGACAGGTAAGGGACCAAAAACAGAGGCATTTTAAGAATGAGACTTAAGCAGATGTTCACAAGTTTGATACTAAACTGTTAATAAGTACGTACAAGTGTATTAATTTAATATCTATGGATGTTCATATCATTGAAACCTGTCAGGCATTCAAGTGCGAGTTTACTTTTATTGGTTTAATAAATGTGGAAATATACTATTTTCAGCTTCATTTTTTCACAAAACCCAAAATAAATCTTGACAAACACAGATAAAATGAGAAAAAAATAGATATGGATAAATGCGGACTGAAATGTAGGGAGCCTAATTATTATGTTTTTAAAAAAATGCTCAGTGGCAGGCGAGTGGTAAAGAGAGGTAAGGGTAATTTTAAGGTTCATGTGTGGGTAATGATAAAAAGGGGGGTAAGGGCAATTTTATGGTTTAGGGGTTGGTAGTGGTAAAGGGAGGTAAGGGTAATTTTAGGGTTTAGGGATGGGTAGTAGCAAAGGGAGGTAAGGGTAAGTTTATGGTTAGGGTTAGGTAGTGACAAAGGGAGGTTAGGAGTAAATTAAAAACATGGGGGTTTGGTTGGAGCATATATATATATATATATACACACACACACACACACACACCAACCATGTGTGGTAAATGCTGCATGGAAAAGGCAAGCGTGGTAAGTGCATGGGCTGTGAAATCACACATTCATCCTGTTATTACTTGGATTCTCTTCTTGATAGGGAGCTCTTTCCCGTTCCCATTTTGAGTTTACCCTGGCTCCTAAGAAAATCTTTTCGATTTCTGGTATTGTGTATGATTTGTTGATTGAGAGCACAAGGCTGTACATTGTGTTCATGACCTTGTCTGTATTGTCTTTGCATTGCTGGTATGACTTTGCTTTTATCAAACAGCCATCTAGATATGGGTAGACGTGGATTCCCTTCCTTCTTAGATACGCTGCTATTGCATGCAAGCACTTCATGAATACTGGGCCTGATTCACAGAACTAATTTACGTCAAAAACGTAAACGTAAACGTAAACGTAAAGTTAGTACTTTTTAGGTATTCACAGAATACACTTACTCATTTTGGTATTCACAGAATGAACTTACTCATTTCGGAATTCACAGAAGTTAGTAGTCCTAACTTTAGGACTAAAAAGTACTAACTTTACGTTTACGTTTTTGACGTAAGTTAGTTCTGTGAATCAGGCCCAATTCTTCCCAAATGACACCACCGTAAACTGCTAGTGTACCTTGTCTTGCATAAATCCTATGAACTTTGTGTGTCCTTTATTCATTGGCATGTGTGGATACATGTGCTTGAGGTCTATTGTCACGTGACGACCTTTCCTGAGGAGTGGAATGACTTCTTGCAGTGTTGTCAACTGGAACTTGTGTCTTGATGTACATGTTGAGGGCTCTAAAGTCTAAGATGGACTGTGAGGACATGTCTGCTTTTGGTAATAGGAAGTCGATTGAATACACTCTTTGTCACCTTTCTGCTACTTGTACCCTTTCTATAGCAGGTTAGTGAATTCCTCTCTCAAGTGAATGGTGTTGCGTTAGTTTTTGCCCGCTTTGCCTGCTTGCAAGAAGGACACCAGGGACTTGGTGTCCCAACATTCATCACCTGAGTGGAGGGAGGAGGAGCCAGCTCCCAGCTGACCCGCGCCGCACACTGTAAAGGTGCTGGTCATCTCCTGTGGCGCGGGACGCATCCGGTCAAAGCCCGGGCCAAGGGCGGGACCGTCCGCGCCCGTCAGAGGCCGGGCTGGGCCCCCCCTTGGTTTGTCTGTTCTTTTGCCCCCGGAGCCTTGATATTTGGGCTAGGATCGGGACATACGAACGTCTGCTGGGAATAACATCCGGAGGACCAGAGAATGGGGCTTGAACTTGGTGATCTGCGCAGGTAAGAGCCCCATTTCTTCATCTTACCTGTGTGTGGGCATTGTGTTTGACCTGTTGGTTACACCCCCTTTTGGTGCCCTGTTTTGCAGTGGAAAGGCCATTCCTTTTGTGGGATCTCCATTTTCTCAATTAGACAGTTTGTCAGCTGGACTGCCAGGCGCCTGTTGGATCGAGTTGGGCCATCCCTGTAGGGCTGCTGGGTCATCAGGTGTTGACCCAATGGGCAAGCGTAGGCCAGCGGGACCACCCCAAAGGAACCCGTGAACACGGTGACCACCATGGATGCTTTCCTGCAGCGAGCCGTCGGGGTTCTGGACAAGGAAATTGAACTGGCCATTCGGCGACTGTCTCGATCGCCTATTCCCCCTCCTCCCAGAGGAAGTGCCCCTCGATGGGGGGCCATGCAAAGTGCAGGAAGAGCATCGGTCTACATCCTAATTCCTCAGTGTGGCTTGCAGAGCCCAGTATGGACATGGCTCTCTTGCTTGACAAGCTTAAGGTAGCCTTGCTATCAGCGCTGGATTCCAAACTCGACCCAATTCTACATCGTTTATCTGTGATTGAAAATAACTTGACTAAATTGACTGCTTCACTGCAAAGGGCCCATATAACACCGCCCACATGTCCCCCCAACTCCAAGGGTCATGACTAATAGTTCATGTGGAATTGGTTTGGAGCCTGGTCCCAGGCCTTCTCCTAGGTCTGCGCCGGAGGTAGTCACGCAGTGAACGAGTCATCCAGTATCTAAAGCCTGTTCTGCTACAGCAGTACCAGCTTTGAACAGTATAGCACAATCGGCACCGACAGTTAATCGCATGGTGGGGGGGGGTCTTCGATTTACAGCATCAAACTCAAGGCACCTAAGCAGGGGGGTCAAACAGCATTCCTGATGAAAGGCGGGGAGGGATTTTTCTAGGGGAACCTAGCAACCTTACGCAGAGTTTGTGTATCATCCACCTGCCACCAGAGTCGACCCCACTTGTAGTGGTTCTAGCTAATGCTCCCCGACTTGATCCGGGCACCATGGAAAAACCGATCAAATGAAGAATAAGTTTGTGCACTGGTTAAACTTGAATATTGCCCCAGGGCCGAGGGAGGAAAAATCACATCATCATGGTGCGCAGAATATCTTGGGTGGCAGTGCCAAGAAAGTCTGGGCTGGGAATTGTGTTATCAATTTTAATAGTCCTTTTATGGTAAATAGTATTTTATGTTCAGTTGCGCAACTTAATTACAGGAGTCGATACTCGGCAATTGTGGCAAACTCGGCCATTGTGGCACTCCCGTTGGGCTACTTTTAGCCTTCATTTGGAAACATACACGGCAGCCTCAAGATGCAAGTTATATGAATCAGCATGAGACAATGATAGGTGTCAGCTTGTCAAACAGGTTCACGCCCCCGAGTTCATTAGAATGTTGTGATTGACTGTGTTCTGGCCCACAGGATCTAGATGTCTTCCCACTACAGGCTGTGGCACGGCCATTGGGCCCGGGTTCTCAAGATTGCAAGGGGTATATGTTTATTTCTTGGAATATTGCAGGGCTTGCAAGTAAGATTGATGACCGTGATTGGCTGCTCTTTGTTAAAGGTTTTGATGTGATATGCCTCCAGGAAACATGGGCTGTTGAGAACAGATTCTATTTGGAAGGCTATAAAAAGAAATTTGTGCCAGCTACCCCCTCCACGCTAGGAAGAGCGAAGGGGGGCCTGGTAACTTTTGTTTCATTAGCAGTTCGAGGCAGCTCTGTTACATTGCCCCACACCTCCTCTACTTTACATGCGATGTTATTATCTAGGGGGACGAGCAAGCTCCTGCTCTTTTATAATGAGGAGTCGCCCAAATGGCAGCATGTAACATCACACGGCTGGGTTCCTTATTGAGGAATATAACCTTGAGTGAGCAGAATTATTCCACTGTATTCATAGCAGGGGACTTTAACATTCATACGCACGGGGACATCAGGCGAGGGGGGTGAAAGATATGGGCTGTGCGCGCCATGCCAGTTTGCACATGGAACATATCCCTCAGGGCTCCACACTTAATGCTATTTTGCACGAATTTGACTTAACATCTGCCATGAACAAGCTGCCTCTGGAAAAAGCAATATTGTCCCCACTTTTACTGGAGAGCGTGTGATACATTTATTGATTTTATCTTTGTCTCTACACCATTCTATTTTTACATTATGGACTTTTCTATCAAGGCGAGCGCACACAGTGATCATAATCCTGTGAGTGTCTTTACAGGATGGCCCTGGGTAATCAAGCAAATTAAGGAGGGTCTGGGGGTTCCCCTAAAAGTTGTGGAAGGGGGGAAGAAGACTGAAGTGGGGTCAAATTGTTCCAGACCAGCTCCATGAGTCCCTTTTAACCCAGTGTAACAGGGAGTTTGCTATCTGTTTAGATAGTGCGGCCAATCCACTGGATATTATGAAGGCTTTCGGAAGTATGTCTGATGCTATAGTGAATCTACTGAGGGCTCCGGGTAGGTTGTCATTGCACTTAGTACCGAGATGGTTTGATTCCGAGTGCTCCTGTGCCAATAGGAAATTGAAAGTGACACCTCGCGACCCTTTCGTTTCGAAGAGCCTATAAGGCTGCCCTGGCAAAGCGTAAGTCTGCCCTGAAAGAGGATGCCTGGTCAGAACTGGTAGAGGCCAGTACCTTGGGCAACAGTTCTAAGTTCTTGAGCATTATTAACAACCCCTTTTTAGCAGGTGACACTGGCAACTTAATGGACACCCATATCTTAGAGAATGATTGGGTAAGCCACTCTGAGGGCATGTTCCAGTCTCCAGGGAAGGGCGGGGAAGTGTGGAAGGTAAATCCGAGGTCGTATTTACAGCACAAGAGGTAAGAGCCGGCATTATGGGACTGTCCAAAAACAAGGCCCCAGGCCCCGATGGGATTCCGCCAGATCTTTACATCGCGAACGTGGAAACTTGGGTACCTGTACTTACGGCAATTATAAATGCATCGGTTCAGGTCGGCCGCCTGGATTCATGGGCCCTATTGACTATCGTCCCTGTTTTTAAAAATGGTGATCGGGATAGAACTCATTGCTATGGACCCATCTCCCTTTTTAATTCTGTGGTGAAGGTGGTGGGTCGTATGGTTTTAGACAGACTTGTAACCTGGGCGGATGAAAACAATATTTTAGCTGAGGTACAATACGGATTCCGCCCAGGTCGTTCTACAGTGGACCAATGTTTAAACCTATATATGGTATTGAACAAGTACATTGTGGCTCATACCGGCTCTATCTACCTAGCATTCATAGATCTTGTCCTCAGCGTTTGATAATGTTAATAGATCAAAGCTTTGGCAGATCATGCTTGGTATTGACAGGGACATTGTCCTGTTTTTAAGGGACCTTCACAGAGACTCAAAAGCGGTTGTCCGTTACTCGAAAGATGTTAAAGTGACCCGCAAGTTTGCAATAAGGAGAGTGGTGTGCCAGGGGTGTATCTTGGCTCCTTTCCCTTTTAATTTGTATATTAACTCCCTGGAGAAGGTCCTCTTGAATCTAAAAGCGGATTGCCTCCAGGTGGGTAAGCGTAGTCTGACGGACTGTACACAGATGATGCTGTCCTCATGGCGAGCACAGCCAGGGGCCTACAACTTTTGTTGAATTCTTTTGTACATTTTATGTAGGACCTGGACCTGTCGGTTAACCACAGTAAATGGTTTGTAATGCAGGTGGGACCTCGTACAACTAAACCCTATACCTTTAGGGTAGGAACCACGTCAATCCCTAAGACAAATATTTTCTCATATCTGGGTGTAGTGTTTGATGACACCCTGAGCTGGTGCCTCTCGAAAGAAAGGGGACCTGGCTAGAGCGACTGCTGCCGTTTTCAACTTTGCTTCCAGATTGGGTGGAAAACTGATCGGGCCCTCCTGAAGATCTACAGAGCTAAATGTATTGCGAAGGTCACTTATGGGAGCGAGATATGGGGTTATACTGGGCAGGAGGCACTGCAAATCGTTGAAAATACTTTCTTGAGATGGGTACTCTCTTTACCGCAGAGCATTCCATAGTATGTTATTCACAAAGAATTGGGGATGGCCTTTCTCTCAGATGAGCTGGCTTTTCGTCCCCTAGCTTTGTGGATGAAGATTTGGACCAAGAAAGAAGACGCCCTTAGTAATGACATTCTAATGGATTTTTTTTTTTTTTTACGGAGTTTTATAGAGCACGAACTTGACCCGAAGGTATCGGGTATCAGAGCGCTTTACATAGCACCAGTTGCGTTACATGAGGACACATTCATTTTTATTAGGCACGGGGAGATTAAGTGATTTGCCCAGAATCACAGGATGTTCAGCGTCATTGCCGAGACTTGAACCCGGTTCCCCAGATTCGAGGTCGACCGCCCTAGCCGTTAGGCCAACTCCTCTCCCTTGATTACGTTAAACGTATCTGTTGGTTAAAGTATGTTAGAGAATGTCTTTGCAGCTTAGGAAGGGCAGATCTATTTGATAATCCAGAAGCGATATGTAGGAGGGATCTGACTTGGTTGAAAGAGCGTTTTCTTAAAAGGCGCATCTGGGATAGAGAGGAAGTAGAGCTGAGAAAGCCCAGAATGCGAAGGTACATTGTACTGAAAACCGTGCCAACTATTGAACCATATCTTCTAGGGGTTAAAAGTAATCATGATCGCTTTTTACTGACTAGATTTTGGCTTGATCTTTTTCATTATCATTTGGCCCAACCACGTGATGCTCATAGAGGGCAGTGTCTCATACCCTGTGGCAGCGACAGACAGTCTCCTCAGGATATGATGCACTGTTTACTGTTTTGTAGTTCTTATGAGGCTCCCAGAAAGTATTTTATTATTCCTATTCTTAAAAAAGCTTGTTTTAAGAGGGCTAGACCTGCGTTTATTTTTTCCCAACTTCTTTCAAGTGACTCATTACTGTATACACTTAGGGGCATATTATCAAGGAGGCGATAGGCAATTATCGCCGCTTTAGCGTCCGTTTTCGGACGAAAAGCGGCGATAATCCTATCGCCCAATCAGCAAGGTCACGCTATCGCGTGAAACCTTGCACTATCGCCTCTTTCCCCAACGCCCATCCTTGCATCTCTAATGAGATGCAAGGTGGGCGTTACTGGCGTACCCCAGATGGGCTACGTTGTAAATATCGCCGATGTGTACATCGCGATATTTACAAGGCAGCCCACAGGATTGTAGCAGACCTTAGATTTTGGCGAAAACGGCCGTTTTCGCCAAAATCTAACGTCTGCTACAATCTCGACTTACCCATGTTACACATAGGAGGTGGATCCTGCTGATACGACCCTGTGGGCCGTATCAGCAAGGTTATCGCCGTTTTCCATGGAACATCGCTGGAAAACCAGCGATGTTCCATGGAAAACACCGCTAACGCTGGGAAATTATCGCCATTGCGCTATGCGTTGTTAATACAACGATAGCATGGCGATAATTGCCAGCGATAGCCGGCGATAAGGTAAACCTCGCTAAGAGCGGCCAGCGATAATTATCGCTGCCGCTTGATAATATGCCCCTTAGCTTTTTAAGGGCCGCCATCAGGCTTAGGTCCAGTTGTGATTAATCTCGATAGTGGGGCCTACCTTTTCAATTCCGTAATTAGGGGTCTATAATGGTCTTATCGCATTGTTTTTTGTATATATGCTGGAGTTTTCAATGATATTTGTATGACTTTTATGGTTTTAACTTCAAAAACCGAATAAAATATGGTGATGATGAAAGGTGTCCCTGCTGATTTAGGGTATCTCACTGGGTTTGAGGTGTTTTAAAGAGTTTTATACAATCTTTGGTGGATTATATTGAGTATTCACTTATCGGAGGCGATGTTTGCCAATTCTTGAGGAATCCTCAGATTCTGCCCCTTACTGGTTTTACATATAGGGGCTGTTGTTCTGTAAAGTCATTTGCCACTGTGTCCAGCACCTCTTATGCTGTACCTCTTTCATGAGCCATTCCTTGAAAGGGTTCAAGAAGAATCCTCTTTGAATCCCAAGACACTTAGACAGGCGTGTCCTCAGCGTGGTCCCAGTGCAGATTTGCCTGTGGTGTCTAGGGCTGGCTTCAGGCAATTGTTGGTGATTACCCTTACCACCTGGATGATGGATTTTTCCATTTTTGCTATTGCTGTGGGAGGTGCTGTAAAAGACTCCATTTCCTCCAACTGGTGAGGGGCATATAGGTTGTGGAGTCCATTAGAAATGGCACTTCTCCTTTGGATTGATGAGACTTCAACCTTTCTGCCCAACAGATCCATCCGCTTGCTCTCTCCATCTGGTGGTATACCCACTAATACTGGTGAATTCACTCATTACGAGCCATGGACACATTGACAGAGTAGGGAGCCACCAAACCCTTGATTAGGTCGTGGTCTAGTGTGGAAGGTCTATTTTTTCCTCCACGCGTGGAGTCAATACCTTTTCTGATTCTTTGAACGCTTCTCTTCCCTCGTTCAACACACTTAGGAGGACTGGTAGGAACTGGCACCTCTGCTGCAGTGGCAGCAGTTTCCAACAGAAATAAGGATTTCCCCTTGATCCTACTCTTGCTTGACGAAATAGGTTACAATTGCCTGCTTCACCACCACATTATATACGGAGTTGCAGTCTGGAGATGAGGGCCTTGAGGGATGTGCGCCTATACACCACTATGGTGAATCAGCGTCACTATCCTGCCAGTCTTTCAAGCTATCGGGCCTCAAACATCTCTTGGAGAGAGCTTTTTTTAAAATAGTCTTCAAACTCTAATACTTCTGCTCCTCCAGCGGCTCTAGTGTTGCTGGTAGCTCCAGCTCTAGTTCTTTGGTTTGAGGAGCAGAGCGGAATTTTGTATCCCTTTAAGGAATCGGACCCCTTTTTTCCTATTTATGAAGGCCTCTAATTCACCCTCGAGGCATTTTTTCTTCCCTTTTTGCCACCGAATTGTCCCCTAGGCAGGCCAACTTCTGCTTGCCATGCTCTCGATCACCTTTGGGCATTGATCCGAGGGACTCTCTGGGCTTTTTTTTTCCCTTTTCCAATACGGTCTTTGAAGTCAAGATAGACTTCTTGTGGTTGGAATCCAACTCTTTCTGCTCCGTCCCTCACCTCCCTTCCGGACCTTGTACTTAAAGCCTTCGATGTCCTTCAACTGCCCTTTTTTGTGATGACATTTATGGTGTGTGTTCAATAGACCAACTACATTGCCCATGCCACGCTGTTGACATCATAGTCTGCTAGTCAAGATTGAAAATGCTGTGATCTTGGGTGGTAACCTGTGATTCTCTTCAGTGTCTGATGTTTTCCATCAGTTCTTTGGTCCTTCAACTTTTTTTTTTTTTTTTTTTTAAGTTGCTCTTCTCCCGTCTGTCTGGGAGGTACCTCCACTGCATCCAGATACAATTGAGGAAAAAGAATCTGAAGATGGCAACGACTCAGTGGCACTTCCTGGGCATATGCCTGTCATTGAGAAGAGACATAGCACCAAATGGTCAATTAAGTCTCAACAACAAAATACAGACCCAACCACTAAATGTCAGAATGCACAGCATGTGACTCTAGAAAGATTCACGCTGCAAAACCACCTGGTCATGCATCTGTGTTAGAAAAGCTCTATTTTCATGAGTTCAAATACATTAATGTGTAGGGAACATTATTGTAGGGTTCACTGATCCTGAACGCAGAGGTCACCCAACTGAGTTGCTCAGGCCATAAGGGCGGAGTCTTTATTAGTCATCTGCAAAGGGGAGAGGTAGACCCAGTCATTGAAGTTCCACATGCGCCCATCAACTTGCCCACTTGAGGACCACCATAGCAATTCCTTATTGAAGGGTATCTGTTATCCTTTAGAACTTCCTGCAATCTCAAAGATAAACACTGGTGCTAGTTTCTACCAAGAATTCATAAATGGTGATAAAAATACTGGATCTGAACTTTAATCCTGATCCAAGAAAGCGATGAAGTCATTATCCACAAACTGAACCATTTTTCTTTGTTAACGAGAAGACAAGAATGAGACCACTTCCATATCCTGAAACCGGATGAGGCAAGGAATGCCCAACAGAACAGCTCTAGTACCTGAACATGATGGTATGGACTAGAGAGCCAACTTCTGGCACCATTTCAAAATCTAGTTCTAAGAAGTGAACAAAACATCAATTGCATCTCAGCTTAGCTCAAATGTGCGCCCAAGTCTCTTTCCAACTATTGTGCATTTCTGTGCATCAATAGCACTACAAAACCACATTGTCAATTGTATTACTACACGAACATCACATCAACCCTACCTCAACTTTTTCTCCATTTTAATTATATTTTTCTTAACTGTAATTGCAACCTTCTATGTGGGTTAGTTTTAATTTCATTATCTTTAGGTTACCACTGATACCTACTCTAATATATCTTTAGTCACGTTTCATGTATTGCATTGACCTTTTTTTAACCCTCTGCCTTACCCTCAAACTACCCCTTAATTATATTTTGTTATGCATCCTTAGCCTATTAACCTTAATTTTTAGAAAATCAATTTACCAATTAGTTTATTATCCTTATCCTAACAGATTTAATGTCAAATGGCATGAAAGGAAATGAGATCATGCAATATTTTGAATTAGAGCGCCATTCTTGGGAGGTAGGCTTCACTTTTTTGTATGCAGTCTTAAATGGAAACTGAAGCTACATTGACCACCTGTTGAGAGACTGTTCATGCATCTCATGGTTGATTAGGCATTATACGCATGGAACTCCTTTTTCACAATTATTCATCCATTCGGAATTACCATCTACTTCGGCTCACTGAACAATTCCCTATTGTAGAACTGAACACCACCTTTTCGGTTCAATTTCAATAATATTGCCAATATTTTTGAAAAGGAGATTCTTCTGTATGAGAGTTTGAAAAGGAAATGATCCTGGCCAGTTATAGAACAAAAACTATATAAAAAGTAGGTTTTTTATGCTTGGTAATGGATAGGTATTGTACTACAAATAGAATATTAAAATCAATTTAGATTATAAAAGGATCCAATGATTACACATTCGGAATATGTAACTCAGTGTAGTATGCATAGATGGTGCGATATCCAATTCATTTTCCAATCTGCATTAAAGGAGAGCAAAAACACGTTGTAAGCCCCATTGATTGTTCCACGCATTTTTGCAGAAAGAAATAAAATGCATACAAAATAAATGTTTAGGACAGACTGAAATCGTCTCCTTAACCTTACAGCTGTCTTGTGACTGCAGCTCACCAGATGACCAGTCCATTTTAATGAGACCTGTCAGAAAAGAATGTTACTTAACCTGAAAACATCTGTTCGTAGCTTGTAGTGCTGTCGTTTCACATTCGCTGCATACTCCTGCCATCTAGTGTTATGCTCTGACTTTGCAAGTGTTTTTTGTTTGAAGAACTCTGAGTGACACAGGGCCCTGTCACTCCTCCCTTAGATAGCAATGTGCATGGCCACCAACTCCATTATTGGATTATTTTTCACACAACTGTTACTCTGAAACCTGATGACCTTGCCAATGGCATTTAATAGTAATAACTGTTAATGTTCGACATATGCAACCATTTGCTGACTCGGAGGCGGCGGGTGGGCACATGAGAATCTACAGCACTACAAGCTGTAAACAGATGGTTGCAGGGTAACATTCCGTTAGTAGCACATGTGGCTGTAGATACAAATGCTCTGCATAGACTATGAAGTAGCGCACCCCCAAAGTGGTGGCTAGTCAGGGGGAATTGCAGATATCTGAAAAAGGCTAATACAGTTTGTCCAATGGTAGCCGGTGACTGGCAAGAATATGCACACAGTAGTGTTTAGTAAATGTGTACAAGGTCATGTAGCTGCTTTACAAATGTCAGCTATGGAAATATTCCCTAAGAAAGCCATGGTTATCCCTCTTTTAGGTAGTGTGTTCCAAGGGGCATATTATCAACGTGATTATCGCCGCTTTAGCGGGACTTTTTCCCGCTAAAGCGGCGATAATTCAATCGCCCTATTAGCAAGCTGTCGCTAACTGCTGTTAGCGACAGCTTCTAGGCGATAAGCGACCGGGTTGGGTGTCGCTTTGCATGCCAGCGATATTTATCGCTAATGGCATGCTAAAGTAGGCGTTCCCACCCTAAAAGCGACTGGAAACAGTCGCTAAGGTCGGTATCGCCTATTAGCGAGGCAGGGGAGGTGATTAACGAACCAGCGCTAAACACGTTTAGCGCTTGTTTGTTAACGCCTGGTCCAGACCTGACTTAGCCATGTAATCCAATGGGAGGTGGATTACATGGCTAAATCCCCTCGCCCTATTAGCAAGCTAACACTGGTCACAGTGCGAATATCGCTTGTTTTCAAGCAATATTCACACTGTTCTCCAGGGTTTCTATCGCTTTGGAGATAAGCGTTGCTGATAGCACGCTATCTCCGCGATAGAAACCTGCGATAGCCGGCGATAATTATCCTAGCGCTAACTGCGCTTAGCGATAATTATCGCCGGTTATTGCTAATAGGCCCCTAAGTCCTTTAGCTTTACATTTGGATATAATTTGCTAGCCCAACTTATGACATTTGGTGTTCTTTGTGCCGTTTTGCGAAAGCAACAACGTTGCAGAGTCTTGCAAAAAGATTTAGGGGCATATTATCAAGGGCTGGCAATACAATTTTCGCCGCTTTAGCGTCCGTTTTCAGGCGAAAGGCGGCGATAATTTTATCGCATTATTTACAAGGACACGCTAGCGCGTGTTTCAATGACTTAGTGCTCGTTTACGGCACGCCTCGCATCGTTAATGAGATGCAAAGGAGGCGTGCCTCACAAAACATCATGGAATAATATCGCTAATGGGGCATTGCGATATTTACAACGAGGCCCCGTCCGGCGAAGCGATAATCATATTCACGCTAACTCGCCATTAATGCTGCTTTCTAACGTCTGCAAAAATCATGACTTATGTATACATTACATGGGGGGTGGATTATGGTGATACGACCACAGGGTCCTATCAGCAAGGTTATCGCCGTTTTTCATGCAACATCGCTGGTTTTTCAGCGATGTTGGCCCATTTCCCCCGCTATCGCTGGAATATTTATCGCCATTGCGCTATGCGTTGTTAATACAGCGCTAGCATGGCGATAAATTCCAGCGATAGCCGGCGATAAGAAAATTTGCGCTAAGCGCGGCCAGCGATAATTATCGCTGCCGCTTGATAATATGCCCCTAAGTTCTATCAATGTAGTACATTAAAGCAGTTTTGACATCCAGTATATGAGGGGCCCTTTCTGCTACTGAATTGGGGGTGCGGGGATTGGTAACTTTTGTTGAGGTGGAGAGAGAGAGAGGAGGAGAGGTCACTTTCGGAGATAAATTTAGGGTCAGTCTGGAGATCAATCCTATCTGCATGAACTGGAACGAAGATTCTTGTAAAGTATGGTCTGTAGATCAGTTATAAGCCTCAGTGAGACTAGCTAAAAGCAAAGCTACTCATGGAGAGGAATTGCATTAGGCAGGAACACAATGGCTCAAATCAGGTGGCGGCGGAGGGTCCAAAGTAAGTTTTGTGAGAACTACATTAAGGTTTCAAAGTGGGGCAGATAGGACTCTTGGTGGAATGTCCCTTATGAGGCCTTCTATGAAAGCCTAAACTGGAATTCTGAATAGTGATGAATGTTCCTATTCTGTATATGACAATAGCCACATGGTAAGACATGGAAGTGTACACTAAAATTGATTTTTGTAAGTTTAGTAAATAACATCTGGTGTAAGGGTATAAAGGTTCTTAGAAACACAGTTTGCTGCATACCAAGCTCTAGCAGTGGGTCTGTGAGCTTCCTCAAGAGTGCCCACACTCCTGTGGAGTGTCAGTAACCCAATTCCATGACCTCAGTTGCCAAACTGCTAGACTGAGTTGCCTGGGGTCAGGTTGTCAAATCATGCAGTGTACCAGCATGAGAAGGTCCAGCCTGTTGGAACCCCTCATGAGGAGTAAGATACTGAGGAGAGCTTAGAACCATGGTTGTCTGGCCCAGCTGGATGTCACTATGATAAGAGTGAGCAACATTTGATGCAAAGATTTGTTGCAAATTTATCACATATGGAAGGAGGAAAGTGGTTGTCAAATATCCCTGACCATTTCCTCCATAGACCAATTCCCATGGACTGTGGGAATCAGGAAGCAAAGTATTGGTATTTTGTGTTTGAGTGGTGAAGAGATCTACTCATAGAAACTCCCAAAATTAGGAGAAAGATTTGTGAGTGCAGTTTCATCTAGTGGATTTGACGAGTCCTGTTGACCAAGTCCACAGGGTTGTCATCAAGTCCTGGTAGAGATGCAGCTAAGAGGGGTATCTGATGAATTCCCCAATGCCAAATCTTCTGCACTAGTGCTGAAAATTACTATGACCACCACCTTGCCCTCAATGTTCTGAAAGAAGGCTTTTTGAATGTCAAGGATTTCAAGGTAGTTGATGTGGTACTCCTGCTGCGAGGCTGACCAACGCCGCTGGGCTGTCCTGTTGCAATCATATGCCCTCAAACAAACTAGGGATGTATCCGTGGTGATGGTTACCTGTGGAATCAGGCCCATAAAGGGCCTGCCCTACAAAGTGTTGCTGTTCCACCATTTCAGAAAGCGATCAAAGTGTGCGACCTTATCCACACGGGATCTTCTAGATGAGTCCCTGATTCTGACCATTGTGCTGAGAAGCACTCCTTTAACAGGCACATGAGGAACTATAGCAATGCAGAATGCCATCATGCTTAAAAGGTGCAGGATTGAAAAAGGTAAAAGCTGCCAAAACACTTGCACCCTCTTTTGGTTGGGATATGCCTTGCCTGAGATGGCTTTGGGAACAGACTTTAAGAAAAGTTAAATTTTAGAGGCTGTAGATGCCATGTGGTGGCATTTATGGTGACAAGCTGTGACACAATGTGACAGTCTGTGTGCTAGGCACTGTTCTTTGCTTGCGCTCTTGATCAGCCAATCTAGATAGACCTCCCTTCTTAGGCGGGCGGCCACAACTGCTAGACATTGTGAATACTCTGGGGGCTGTGATAACCCTGAAAGGTATTAACTTGAATTGGTAGTGTTGTCCACTTACCACAAAACAAATGTATCAGACAAGCAGGATAAATTAGGATTTAGAAAACGGCATCCTTCAGATCCAGGGCAGTCATGAAGTTGCCTTGTCACAGCAGTGGGACAACATCCTGTAGGTCTGTTATATAGAAATGTTCTGACAGGATATACCTGCCCAGGAACCTGAGAGCAAGGATTGGCCTGAGTGAGCAGTCATTCTTAGAAATGAGGAAATATAGGGAATCACCACTGTCTTTGTCTTGTGGAGGCACAAACTGGTTTCTTTGAGGAGCACTTGAAACTTCATGAAAAATGTGGTGTTCTGGTGTTGGGCTGTGTGCATGTGGTGGAATGTTTGGTGGAGTAAGGGGAGTTCCAGACAATACCCCTGTTTTATTACTGTCAGGGCCCATGAGAAGAATTCTTGCCCCTGAAGGATCCTCACGTATGTACCCCTTTGATGGTAGGTTTGTTACTGTCTCACAAAGGATTGGGGTGGTTTGGAGAGGTGGTCTTGAATCCCTTATACTGTGGCTTGCAAAAGGACCCTTTAGCCCTTTAAAAGGATGGTCTGGAGGGCATCTATCAACTTTGGGAAAGATTTCTCCTTTGAATGGAATGTTGATAAGATGATGCTGGACTTCAGGCTTGAAGCCAGTTGTGGTGACAGTATAATGGAGATATTTTCCCCTGGCAGCAGAGACTGGAGCATAAGGCACAGCATTCTGCAGTACTGGAAATAGTTTCTTTCCATCACAAGTCCCTCATCCCATTCTAAATTGTTATGGAGATGTTAGATGAGCTCTCCATCTGATCTCACTATCTGATCTCACTGAGCCTACCCAGATCATGCAATAAGGCCAACATTGGCAAGGCACCAGTGTGTGGTCGCACAGACTGCCACCCTACTACATCTATGCATCTGGGAGCATCGCCTGTGGCTTGCCCGCTTATAGCAACATACAGCACCAGCAGTCAGGTAGTTAATTGGGGTCAGATAGAGAAGGCTCGTACTTTTCTATCCAGGGCATAACTACTGTTGCTTTGACTGGCTCCGAAAACAGAAGCTGTCTTAACCCCTTCGTGTTTCAGACGGCAGGGAGCCGTCCGACGCACCAGTGCTCATGTGCAGACGGCTCCCGGCCATCCACGCACATGGCACTGGAAATCCAGGAATTTCCCCCCCCCCCTTTACCCCTCCCCCTCCCCAGGAGGGCGATCCCCAAGCAGGGATCCACCCACTGGACACCAGGGAGGGGGGGAGCGGCCCCTTGGGCAAGGGCCTTTGCTCCCTCCAAAATAATTAGAGGAAAATCAGTCTTTCTGCCCCCTTGGGGGCAAATGGGCAGTAGCCCCCAATCTGCCCCCTGGGGGGGGGGCAGAAAGCACATTAGATGTCAGAGATTATTTTTTATATTTTATTTCGGGGTGGGGGCTGTCCGAGATGGGCATGCCAATGCCCCTACACCCGCTCAATTCCACAGTCTTCCTGCCCACGGCGGGGAGCAGAAAGCACACTAGGCACCAGGGATTTTTTTAAATGTATATAGGGGTGGGGGCTGTCCAAAATGGGCAGGCCAATGCCCCCCCCAAAATCCTACAGCCTTTCTACCCCCCCCCCAAGAGGCAGATGGGAGCACTAGCCCCTGATCTGGGTCCTGGGGGCAGAAAGCCCACTAGGCACCAGGGATTTTGTTTTTATACATAGAGGTGGGGGCTGCCCAAAATGGGCATGCCAATGCCCCTACCACCCAAAACAAATTGTCACAGCCTTTCTGGCTCCCCTGGGAGGCAGATGGGGGCAATAGTCCCTAACCTGCCCCCCCCCCCACACATTTTGGCTGTTTCAGTGATATTTTTATTCTCATCTGCACCCAAGTGGGGGCAGAAAACCACTAGAAACCAGGGAGAGTTTGTGTGTGTAAACTGGAGTTTGGCTGACGGTCTGCGTGCGCTGGCATTTTGCTGGCGGTGTGTGAACCTGCACTTGGCTAACGGTGTGTGTGGACACTCGCTTGATGACTGTGTATAGATTTGCGCTTGCCTGGTGGTGTGCATGGAGTGGCACTTGGCTGGCGGTGTACGTGGACTGTTGCTCGGCTGGCTGTGTACATGGATGGTGCTTGGCTGCAGGGCCGGACTGGCCGTAGTGGGCATTGGGCGTTTCCCCGGTGGGCCGGAGGCCGGTTTCTGGTGTGGGGGGGGATAGGCTGTTTTGTCACTGGGGATCGGTGTTGCAGCAGAGCTGCAATATCAGACTCCAGTAACAAAACAAGTAACAAAAGCTGGAGCGGTGCTTTTTAGTAGCACGCCCTCCCCCCCAGGGCCGGTCAAGCAGCAATCTGCCAGGGCTGGTGGCTGTTCCCAGTTAGGGCCCAGCTTGGCTGGCGGTGTGTGTGGATGGTGCTTGGCTGGCGGAGTGCGTGGGTGGCGCTTGGCTGGTAGTGTTCGTGGATATTACTTGGCTGATTGTGTGCCTTGATCGCATTTGGCTGGCGGTGTACGTGGATGTCGCTTGGCTGGCGGTGTGCATGGATGGCGCTTGGCAGGCGGTGTGCATGGATAGCAATGGCTGGCGGTGTGCATGGATGGCGCTTGGCTGGCGGTGTGCATGGATGGCGCTTGGCTGGCAGTGTGCATGGATGGGGCTTGGCTGGCAGTGTGCATGGTTGGCGCTTTACTGGCAGTGTGCATGGATGGCGCTTGGCTGGCAGTGTGCATGGATGGCGCTTGGCTGGCAGTGTGCATGGATGGCGCTTGGCTGGCAGTGTACATGGATGGTGCTTGGCTGGCAGTGTACATGGATGGCGCTTGGCTGGTGGTGTGCATGGATGGCGCTTGGCTGGCGGTGTGCGTGGATGGTGGTGTGCGTGTAGTGACTCTTGGCTGGCGGTGTGGCTCGCATGGATCCCCCAGCGTTTTCTTACCCAGAATCCCCCGCAAACCTCAAATGTATTTATTTATTTTATGGGATTTATAGCGCGCACAGCTACTCAATAGAGTGTCCCGGCGCGAAGCCAAAGCGTCAGAGGGAACAAAAGCAGAGTAAGAGAGGGACAGCTTAGTTGAACAGGAAGGTTTTTAACTTTTTCTTAAACTGAAAGGGATTCTTCAGATTGCGTAGATCATGGGGAAGGGAATTCCAGTTAGTTGCTGCAAGATAAGACAAGGAACTGCCGCCTTTACGTTTCAGACGAAACCTAGGGACAGACGCAAGGAGCATATTCGAGGAGCGCAGACACCTGCCAGGGGTGTAAAACTGAAAACGTTTCCTAAAATAGGCAGGGCCATACTCATAAAGTGCAGCGTGAGCAATGGTAATAGCCTTAAACTTTATCCTAGATTTTACTGGCAACCAGTGTAGATTACGTAAGTGATGCCTAACACTGGAGTGCTTAGGAAGATCCAATAGGAGACGCGACGGCGGCATTCTGAACCACCTGAAGTCTGTCCAGAAGGTAACATGGCAAACCGGCATAGAGTGCATTCGCATAATCTATGCGAGAAGTGACCAAAGCACGGATGACCGTTTCTTTAGCGGCGAGAGGCAATAGCGGCAGAAATCTACGGAGAAGTTTTAAAATACCAAAGCAAATGCCAGTAAGTTTGCCAATCTGATTACCAAAACTTAATTTCTCATCAAACCAGATGCCAAGATTTTTCACAGGATGACCAGAAGGGGAGGGACAGGGGGACTCAGTCGGCCAAAAATAATGCCAAAACAGAGGGGGAAACTCCCCAAAGAAGAGAATCTCAGTTTTGTCTGCGTTACATTTTAACTGAGCCGACGCAAGCCAGCTAAATACCGCAGAGAGGCAGGTCTTGACATGAGATGTGTCAACCTCGTGTTTCTTCCAGGTAAACAAGAGTTGCGTATCATCTGCATAGGCAACTACTTTGGCACCCAGATCCTCAGCCAGCTGAATAAGAGGAGTCATGTAAAGATTAAATAACAAGGGACTAAGAATAGACCCTTGAGGCACTCCTGTCAGCAAGATGATGACACAAAAGGGGGAATCCAAACTTGTTGAGTTCTTTTTTCCAGGAAGGATTTCAACCACTCCCAAGCAGTACCGGTGATGCCAAGCTTGTGTAAACGGGCAAGGAGAAGTGAATGGGGGACAGTATCAAAAGCGGCCGAGAGGTCCAGCAGGACCAAAACAGCCCTGCCCCCAGCATCCAAAGTCTCACGGATAGCCTCTGTTACTTCCACGAGAGCCGACTCAGTACTGTAGGTGGCCCTAAAACCTGATTGTGCAGGGTAGAGAAGGCCATGATGTTCAATAAAAAATGTGAGCTGCTTGTTAACCATTTTTTCACAAACTTTAGCAATCGTAGGGAGCAGAGAAATAGGGCGATAGCTGGAGGGGAGATGGGGGTCGAGAGTGGGTTTTTTTTATAAGAGGAACAAGCAGCGCCTGTTTCCAATCAGTCGGCACAGAAGCAAGAGAGAGATTTACTTATGAAGTCACATTTTCCTCACATTTCTGTGTGGGTAATTTGCAGGCACAAATTTTCTACTACCCAGCATTCCCCTTGGTCTCCCGAGAAAAATGATACCTCACTTGTGTGGGTGTCCAAAGTAGCATAAGCCTAAAAATGTATAAACAAACTGCCCTTTTGAACCCGCTTTCGGCCCCCCTCGATCTCTACATGTTTTTTGGCCCTTCCATGCCATAGGCACTTGGCCCATCCACACAAGTTAGGTATCATTTTTATCGGGAGACTGAGGGGAAATGCTGAGTGGTAGGAAATTTGTGCTGTGCAGTGATCCCACAACTTTCCCACACAGATATTAGAGGTAAATGTGACTTTTTAGGTAAATTGGAGGAATGCAGAGGATTTTTGGAAGGAAAATGTTGGGGGGGATCAACGCAAGTCACACCTCCCTTAACTCCCAAGGGTGTCTAGTTTTTAAAATTGTCTGGGTGTTTTAGGTTCGCCTAGATGTCTGCAAACCCGGGACCAAAAACACAGGTGGTCACAAAACAACCTGGGTTTTCAAGGGGGGTCACCTGCGTTTTTGGTCCCAGGCTCAGCAGCCATCTAGGGAAACTTACCAAACCCAGACATTTCTGAAAACTAGACACCCAAGGGAATCAAGGGAGGTGGGGCTTGTGTGGATCTCCCAACATTTTCCTACCCAGAATCCCCTGCAAACCTCAAATTTACTTAAAGTCACATTTTCCTCACTTTTCTGTGTGTGAAAGTTGTGGTATCACCAGGCCGCCAGAAATTTCCTACCACCCAGCGTTCCCCCTGATCTCCTGATACAAATGGTACCATACTTCTGTAGGTAGGCATAGTGGCCACAACAGGAAATGGCCCAAATCGTATTGTGGAGACTTCAAACTACCCATCATAAAACAACCTGGTTTTGCAAGGGGAGGGGGGTTCACCTGGGTACTTGGCCCCGGGGTTGGCGGCCGTCTAGGGAAACCTACCAAACCCATACATTTCTGAAAACTAGAAAGCTGGGGGAGTCCAGGGAGGTATGGCTTGTGTGGACCCCCAACGTTTAACTACCCAGAATCCCCTGCAAACCTCAAATTTAACTACAAATTTTAAAAAACAATTTTTTCTCAATATTCGGTGTGGGAAAGTTGTGGGATCACCGTTGTTAGAACTTGGGGTCTCTAGTTGGCTGAGGTATGTACCTTAGTCCAAATAGGGACCCTTGCTTCTAGTCAGGGTAAGGAGGGACACACGCTTAGATAACCCCTGCTCACCCCCTGGTAGCTTGGCACGAGCAGCCAGGCTTATCTCCAAGGCAATGTGTAAAGTATTTGCAACCACACTCCCAGTAACACAGTGATAACACCACAAATGGACACCACACTGGTTTCATAAAAATAGCGGTATCTATATAAAAGGAATACGATGAGACCAAACGATCGAGATCCAACATATGCGTATTCGTAATATTTCGCTTTGCCGGTTATTAGGCCAGCAATCACTTGTAGGTTCTTGCGGTATTAATGAGTAATTCACGATCTCTATTGCAGTCCTAATGCAATGCTATGCAGTTCGTAATGCAGTTCATAATGTAGTAATAAGACAGTCCTTAATGCAAGAATCAGGCAGTTCGCAATGCAAGAATAATGCGGTTCGTAATGCAAGAATCAGGCAGTTGGTAATGCAAGAATAATGCAGTTCGTAATGCAAGAATCAAGCAGTTCGTAATGCAAGAATAATGCGGTTTGTAATGCAAGAATCAGGCAGTTCGTAATGCTAGAACAATGCGGTTAGCCAATCTGCGCGGTCAACTCGGGCACCACGAGGCCCCATCAACAGAGACAACAGTCGTAAACTTACAGGGGCGGCCCAGTACTGCTGGGCAGGTACGGGCCGCTCGGGGACTCAGCACGCCTAACGCGGTGCAGCAGGAGAGAGCTCGGAGCACTCCTGTACTCCTCCTGCACGCCTCCCCAGGCCACACACGCTTGCGGCTCCCGACCGGAGTCCAAGCCATACCTGGGGGGTGTGCTGCCTCGCTCTCTCTCTCCGCTCGTCGGACGTTCTGCTGGGCGATCCCGATCACGTTGCAGCTCTGTTGCTAGGCGACGCTGTAGCCGGACAGGTTACGGCGCTGCCCTCTCCTTCGTTGACGATCTTGGGCAGATTCCTTTCGACGAACAACGATCACGATACCTTTCACCTTGTAGCTTCCTTAGCTCCAAGAAATCCTTTAGCACGTTGCGGCTCGGGCCGGCGGCGGCGATCTTTACTCACAGCCTCAGTTATGATGACGGCTCGGGCCACAAACAGCAATGCAGCAGTGTGGACGATGTTTCACGCTGCAGGGGAATGCGGTCACGGGGCACCTCGTAAACAGCACCACGGACCACACGGCAGTCTCAGGCGTGCAAAAAGCACACACAAACAGCGTCGCGGAGACACACTTGGAAACTTTTATGTTCCTGAGTTTCCACAACAGGGGACCATCTCTCCTCGGGCCCTTCAGGACACAGCACACAGCAAAGTCCTCTCAAGCAGGGGGACACAGCACACAGCAAAGTCCCTTGTCCTCTCCTCAGTCAAATCAGCAAACTGCAGGCCAGCCCCAGAACACACAGCAAGGGCAGTCCTTCTCTTCAGTCTCTTCAGCTGTTCTTCTTTGGCGGAGGTTCCTCTTGATCACGAAGTAGTTTCAATCCTTTTTCAGTATGGATTTCAGTCTTGAGTTCAGGGGTTTCAGCTCTTACATTTATACCCATAAATGCCTTTGAAGTCTTTGTGTTCAGGGGGCTCTGACCCCGGTCCAAACCAGACCTGGGTGTCTTCCTGCCAGTGCACACCCTCTTCCTTTGATAGTCAGGGTCTGGGGCCCAGACGCTCAGCAGGAGGTGGAGCCATCCTCTGGGAGCAGCAACACAGCCCTCTTCACATCCAGGGGGCTACTCCTCCCCCCCCCCACATCAAACGCAGGCCAGCCTGTTGCTGTCTCACCTACTCCTCCCTGGGTTCAGGACACTTCCCAGACCCTGTCACATCCAAACCCAGACAGGCAATACACAACCAGGCAGGGGCACACAGGATGGTTTAAGACAAGAAACCAGCCACTACTAAAAGTGTGGTTTCTAAACACACAATTCAAAAACCATCTTCACAAAAAGATGTGTTATTAATTTCTGAGTTCAGGCACACTAAACTCCATCTCTCCATCTTATGCCTATGGGAAGATATGCTGGAAACATGGGACTCAGCATTCCCCATTCTGTCCTATGGGCAAGATGGCCTTGCAACAGTGAAAAACGAATTTGGCAGTATTTTACTGTCAGGACATGGTACACACCTCAGTACATGTCCTACCTTTCACATACATTGCACCCTGCCCAGGGGGGTACCTTGGGCCTACAATAGGGGTGTCTGATGTGCATAAAAAGGGAAGGGAAGGCCTGGCAAGTGGGTGCACTTGCCAGGACAACAAGGCAGTTAACAAACTGCGCGCAGGCACTGCAGTGGCAGGCCTGAGATCTCTTCTTAGGGCTACTTGGGTGGGTGGCACAATTAGTGCTGCAGGCCCACTAGTAGCATTTGCATCACCAGCCCTGGCACACATAGTGCACTTTACTAGAGACTTTACTAGTAAGGCAAACTTACCAATTATGGACAACCAATTACCATAACACTTTATACTGAGAGCATATGCACTTTAGCACTGATCAGCAGTAGTAAAGTGCCCAGAGTCCTAAAACCAACAAAAACAGGTCAGAAACAATACAGGAGGAAGGCAAAAAGTTCAGGGATGACCCTGCAAAAAGGGCCATGTCCAACACAACCCCCTTCCAGCCAAAACACAGGGTAGACCAATCACTACCTTGATGGGCTTCCCTGCTTTGGGCGATAGAACACGGACCCTGGCCCGCAACTGCAGGGGCATACTCCAGTTCTACGCCAATCTGAACCCAGTTGGATCCCTCTGTCCATACTCTCAGGGCACCCTAAGCTAACCCAGGGGGGACCCATCTCCTCACCTGGGGACCCCATCTGTGCAGTGCCTAAACTTACTTTGCTCACAGATGTGTCCACACTGGTAGACAGTACCCACATGGCCAACACAGTGGTGTGGCCCAGTCCACCCTCGAGGTGTGACTCCAGCCCCCCTCCCAGGGGCAACTCTGTCCACCAGGACAACCAGCCACAGTAGCCACTGACAGCTGTCAGTGATGAGAGCCAGGCATCATGCCTTTCAGGCCTGTCTAACCTCTGTGGCGTCAGAAAGCGGAGGCAGTAGCCCCAGGTGCCTGGCACCTTTTCTCCACTCTCCCTTCTGCCAAGTCAGGTATGGCATCCTGACACTGGCCCACCAGCCCAGGGTCTGTACCCTTCGGCTGGACAAAAGACTGGGGTGGGCTCTCCCACACCCTGCCTTTCTCTCTGGACCCATGCACCCTCCCCACTGGAGCGGTGCTACCAGACACCAGAACTGGTGGGATGCTGGTTACAGCAGTCCCCCTCAGTTCACCTGACACTTTGGGATCCCCTTCAGGAAGTGGCCTCCCGGTACAGACTAGGCTCCCCTCCTGGTGTTCCCTTATGGAACCAACCAGGTCCTAGGACTGGGTATCGGGCACCTTGGGACACAGCCCCCTCCCACTCCTTCTCCTCTGAGACAGGACGTGGGACCCTACACCCCTCCCACTACATTGGGACCTATCTGGGCTACCACAAACCTTCCCTACCTCACTTGGTTGGGGAAAACCTGAACCACCCCCTTCTGGGTCACTCCCAAAAGCTTCCTCAGACCCTCAGGAATCCACCCAAAGGTCTGCCTCCTGCGCAAGCTCCCTGGAATCACAGAACTCGCACCCCACCGGGTGTTGGCATAGCTCTGGAAAACAGGGACTTAAAATATGCTCTCCAACAAATGAATCACACAGCCCCCCTCAGTTGTTAACCAAGCTATCCTTTGCCTCACCCTCCAGTGCCTCACACAAGTACCCCACACCACTCTCCTGGGATTGGCAAGACAGTGTCTGACTGTCTCCGTCACTCAACCTACACTCTTCTGGGCGGTCTCCACACTCACACACCAAGGTTTCTACCATGGGGGAACCCCTCTCCCTGCACCTCTCATCTAGGGTCAGTAGAGTGTCCCTCCCACCACTAGGAATATGACCCCTTGTGTCAGTTCCCCAATCTACTTCAGGGACACTGCACACCACTGGAGCTACCTCATAAACCTGAACCCCCTGGTGTATGTTAACCCCCTCCCTCAAGTCAGGCGCCACATCTCTGGGTGTATGTACTTTTCTCTCAGCACTAGACACTCCATTTTTGCTGCCACCATCTGAGCTGGACTCCACCTCCAACCCAGCAGAGCTCACTTCCTGAGCTACACACATCTCTTTTGGCTTGCTGAGACACTCATGGCCTCGAGCCTTTCGAGCTCCAAATCAAGCTCCCTCATTCTTAACTTATGTGCCAAAAGCAATCTCTTTTCCTCCAAAGGGAGAGCGTTCTTGCTCTCCTCTGCCCACCTTTTGCTCTCAATGAGCAACTTCTTCTCTTGAGCCTTAAGTTTTAAAACCTCCAACTCATGCTCTCTGACCCTTTGGTTTTCCTCCAGCTCCTCTGGGGAAAAGCTCCTCCCTGAATGGTTACTACCAGCCCCATAGGCTGGTCCTCCCACCGGCAAATCCTGTGGACCAAATCCATTCCCTGGGTCATCCTCAACCACCTCAGCATCACCTGTTTCCTGAGCCTCTTTGGCTTCCCACCAGGCCCTCAAGGCCGTTTGCAGCTCCTCCTTCTTGGCGCTACTTTTCATGGGACATCCCAAAGCTCTGCAGAATTGCCTCAATTGATCAACTTTGTAGGTAAGCAATGCCTCAATGTCGAATTCCAATTCTGCAGCCTCACTGGCTACTTGACTCCTTTGAGACATGATGTGTGGCTTAAAGGTCGCTCAAAAATAGAACCAAAAAATCAAAAACACAATATGTGGTTGCGTCGTGGTCTGCGCTAAAACTAGTGATGTACACCAATCACTGTGAGTCAGTTGCAAATACACGTTCAAATCCCAACCGCTGACCACCAATGTTAGAACTGGGGGTCTCTAGTTGGCTTAGGTATGTACCTTAGTCCAAATAGGGACCCTTGCTTCTAGTCAGGGTAAGGAGGGACACACGCTTAGATAACCCCTGCTCACCCCCTGGTAGCTTGGCACGAGCAGCCAGGCTTATCTCCAAGGCAATGTGTAAAGTATTTGCAACCACACTCCCAGTAACACAGTGATAACACCACAAATGGACACCACACTGGTTTCATAAAAATAGCGGTATCTTTATAAAAGGAATACGATGAGACCAAACGATAGAAATCCAACATATGCGTATTCGTAATATTTCGCTTTGCCGGTTATTAGGCCAGCAATCACTTGTAGGTTCTTGCGGTATTAATGAGCAATTCACGGGGGCGTGGTCTGCCGAGCTGCGGAATGGCCGCTCTGTGAGCAAGCTCCGCCGGCCGAGAAACAATCCTTCATTTATCCTCAAAAATGGAGAGCTAATGTTGCGCTAAAATCCACTCACCAGCAGCGGAATTCATCAGGTCTCGAACAACGTGACCCGCATCTGGGTGCCCTGCTCCGGCGCTGACCTGTGCGACCTGCTGGATGGAGGCCGGCTGCGGAGGCAGGTCGAGATGCGGCGTGGGCGGGCATCCCTCGAAAATTGAGCCCGCGGCGGCTGGAGCGATGCGGGCCTCAGCCGCGGCAAAAGTGAAGTGCTCCCCTGGGCTTGACGATCCCGAACACGGTGCTGGCTCCGGCCGCAGGGATGTGCGGCCCCCGATGACTTTCGCATCGAACACACCCTGATTTTATGAGGTGAGACATGGTGCGGAGGAAGGAGAGAGGCGCCCCGTAGACTGCAGCCGCCATTTTGCAGACGCGCCGTGTAGGTCCTTGACCCAGTTCACTTTGGCGGTGCATATTGGCCCTGTGATTGCTCTTCCAGGGCCCGCGTGCACGCCACAGAACCATATCATTTAAAGACCCTGCCAGACGTGTTCCCTGCTCCCCCGGCTATGAAGTGCGAGCCGATCTGATCCCTGCACAGTGGCCATCTTGCACGAGGGGCATATACGGCAGAGTGCTGTGAGGTGGCACCTGGAACGTGAGGAGCGGGGCAGAGAGCCATTTGGTGTTGACGATTTCGGCACCACTGTGGACTACTAGATTGGCATTGAGTTGTGGTACAGCATATCTTTACTGTGGGGTGGCAATCCCCACAGGTGTGTTTACTGGCTGGTGGCGTGGCTGGGTGATCCCCCTCGCGGCCCTGTGTGCTGGGACTGTACATCCACTCATGCTATTTTGACAAAGGCTGCCAAATACGTGAGGGAGAGTGGTCGGTGTGCGCCCTGAGCCTTGGCGGACGGAGTGGATCTGCAGTTGGGACCGGAGCGCAATATGGGGAAACAAGACGCTAAACAACCAAAGTTAAACTTTGACCAGCGGAGAGCAACTCGACTCATGGAATCCGACCCCGAGGCTGGCGCGGAGAGATCCACGGAACAGCAAACAGAAGATCGAGGGGAAGACCTCCGGACACTAATGCTTGAAATGCGGTCAAGCCTACGCAACATTGACACCAAGCTTGACGCGCTTACTACACAACTGGAGTCCGTCAAGTCCCAGGTGGGAACTCACGAACACAGGCTCGACGTGCTGGAGAATAGACAATCTGACTTCCATGAATTTCAAGTGGAAACAAAAGAACAACTTCTGCAGATGGACAAAGTATTGGGGCTCATCCGCGCCAAGAATGAAGACTTGGAGGCGAGGTCTCGCCGAAAAAACTTACGTATCACAGGCGTACCGGAGACCACGGCCATTGCCAAGATGGAGACCTACGTGGCTGATCTCCTCCGTGAACTGTTTGATACTCACCTCTCCCCTGTCTTCACGGTAGAGAGAGCTCATCGTACTCTGGGTCCCAAACCGCCGGTCGGGGCTCCACCTCGGCCCATCCTGGCTCGGATCCTCAACTACCAGGACGCCGACCTGGTTTTGCGTCTGGCGCGCGAGATGGGGAAAATTACACACAAGGGCAATCAGATCTCCTTTAACCCGGATTTCACACCTGCGGTGCAGTCGGCGAGACGTGAGTTCCTTTCGGCGAAGCGGATCCTGATGCAGGCCCAAATCCCCTATTCATTACTGTATCCCGCCAAACTTGAGGTTACGCATGATGGCTCTACCCTCTTTTTCACAGATGCCAAGTCTGCCCTCAAATTCGCCAAACACATCGGGGGTAAGCAGTCGAAGCATGGCACCAGGCCGGCGGACTCGGCAGAAACCCAGCTAAGTGACAATGACTGACAGCTTCCCCGCCATGCCATGTTATATGCTCTGGCTGTTCAGTACTGTCATTATTGGTGGGGGCCCTGCTTGACGCTCTAGGATGTGATGACACATATATGCTATGCCATGTGCTCCTGTGCTCAACGTGTTTTTTTTCATAGCTAGGTTCCCCCGGGGTGAAGGTGCAAGTCCTGCCTCTGCGAGGGCCTGATTATGTGGAGGCTGCGGTCTAGGGGGTCCGTGCAGCATATCACTCACAGGGGTGTCACATTAGTCTGTACGAAGATATGGGGCTTGTTGGATCTCCAGCCAGGCCCTATTGTTCTTTGGGTGGTTTCTTCGATTCCTGTTCCTGTTATTGACTCTGCTCTCTGCAGTATCTTGGCCACCCTGCCTTGGCAGGGAAGTGTGCCGGTGTTCCCGCATCCCCATGGGAGGATTCCCGGGTGCCTATTGTTTTTCTATATGTTCATGGGTGGGTTATCTACAACCTGATTGGGGGGTTGGAGTGGGTGGAGGGTTGGGGGATGGGTATGTTGTTGTATTTTTAGCCAGTATAACTATTCGCTGCTTGTTTGACTGCATGGTCAGGTCTAAGCATAAGATGTGCTGCCTTTGCCCCGTGGCTCACTTGTACTTTGCACAGGTCAACACCACGCTGCCAGTCTAAACTTTCTCACATGGAACATCAGGGGATTGAACGATGGCAGAAAGTCCAGGCTCGTGCATGCATATTTATTGAGGCACAATGTAGATATATGTTTACTGCAGGAAACCCACCTTAATATCATGCCCTCCCCTAGGTTGAAGCACAAAAGGTGGAGCCACGTTTACTCCTCCGTATATTCCAACTACTCTAGAGGAGTGGCGGTGCTGGTTAAGCGAGGTTTGGACTGGAGGGAGGAGGAAATACATAGGGATCCTGAGGGTAGGTTCATTATCATATTGGGCTCATTGGGTGGGGCTCCTGTTGTGATAGTAGCGATATTCGGTCCTAACGTAGATTCCCCTAGTTTTTTTCAAGACATCTGGCTAGAATCAGGGCGACAGGCTGCAACACCATTATCTGGGGGGAAGATTTTAATGCCATATTGGACGACGACATGGACAGAAGGGGGGCGGCCCGGGCCCTACATCCCTCAGCAAGCGATGCCCTAAAAGCCATAATCTTAGATGGAGATTTAGTAGATGTCTGGCGCTGTAGACATCCTGCGATTAGGGAAGGCACTTGTATTTCCGAGCACCATGGCGCCTGGTCCCGCTTGGATTTTTGGCTGGTTTCTCGTGATGTAGCTACCTGGACTACTGAGGTGTCACATCTGCCGAGATCTTTGTTGGATCATGCCCCATGTCTTTTGCAATTGAAACTTCCTATGGCCCCTCCACGCATGTACTCTTGGCGGCTCCCACCTCATGCCCTATTAGACGAGGCTTTTAAGGAAGAAATAAGGACAGATATCACTGACTATTTCACTCTTAATTCCGGCTCGGTGGACACGGAAGCCTCACTCTGGGAGGCATTTAAGGTGGTCATAAGAGGTCAGTGTATTTCCCGCCAAGCAGGAGTGCTAAAAGCCATACGGGGCACACTTGCTTCCCTCGAGTCCCAAATTAGAGGACTGGAAACACAATTTTATTCATCCAATGACCCTAACACTCTGGCTCACTTAAAGACCAAACTGCTTGACTAAGATGAGGAAGCGCAGCGTGAGGTTAAGTTTCTTGGAAAATTCGCCGAGGCGAGGAGATACGGGGAGGGCGATAGGCCGGGAAGGACGTTGGCTAGTATGATCCGGACCCCGCGCTTCCACACCTTCATTCCCGAGTTAATTGGCACGCAGGGAACTGTTATTAGGGGTCAGGCGGGTATCCTAGACGAATTCTCCTCGTTTTACTCTAGACTCTACACTGCCACCCAGGAGACGAGCCCAGAGGGTATGCAATCTTTCCTCGATTCTTTGGAGTTAATCTGGTTCAATCAACGACACAGGGAGTACATGGACGTCCCGTTTAATGTAGAGGATATCTCTCAGGTCATAAAAAGCTTACCTCTGGACAAGGCCCCAGGATCTGATGGCCTAACTACCGCCTTCTATAAAACGTATGTGGAAGAATTAGCGCCACATCTGTTGGCATTGTATGAGGAAGCCCAAACTTCTGGTATATTACCACCAACTATGCGTGAGGCAATAATAATCACTCTGCTGAAACCCGGGAAACCTGAGACTGAGCTTGATTCCTATCGGCCATTGTCGTTGATAAATGTGGATGTTGGAGGCAAGATGGCGTCTGAGTAGCAGCCGCATAGCTCAGCTCCGCCGGCCCGACCTCGGGAAAAAATATTAAGCCCTGCCTATTTCATCGCTGCGAAAGATTTTGAAGTCACGGCAAATACGGCAAATACCTGCTAAAAAACTCCCGATATATGGATCGGTACATTATTTACAGATTACGGTGGTTTTAGCTCGAAGCCAGAGCGGGCTCTGCATCGCAAGGAGGCATCTTACTGGTGCATTAGCGCTGGCTCTGGCATCATCAACCGGTGCGGCCCTGCGGCAATTCCCTACGCCGATCTCTACGACGTGCTGCCTTTCGGCCCTCCACAGCCTCCTGACAGCTTCAGCACACTCGAGCGAGGCTCCCAAGCGCAGCAGCCGATTTCAGCATTCGAGCTGTGAAAGAAGTGGAGAACGAAGGATACATTGTTTCCAGGACTGTGGAAACAGACAAGTAAGGATGACGGGGCAAGGGGCGAAATCACTGAAGCATAGAAACATGCATCTGTCAGCCCCTGATACAAATGAAGGTACACAGCCCAACCCTGATCCTACAATGGAGGTTTGTCAGAAGCGCCCCGAGACACGGGGGGCAAAAAACCAGGAGCAAACTGAGAGACTTAATTCTGTAGAGAGGAGTGACCGGATGGCTAAACAGGGAAAAAAGACACAACCTAGAAGCACCAAACTCACGGACTCTAGACAAGTATATAATACACAGCCCCTAATCTCGAATATATTTGGCTTAATTGAAGGGAAAGGTCACAATCAGGAAATAGATGAGGGGGCCGTGACCGGAGGGTCAAACTACCCAACTGATGCCGCAGATTCCCCTTATGAAGCTGTAGAGCTATCGATGCTTCCTGAGGGTGAGAGTGGTTCCAAAACACTTATGAGTGATTCATTAAGAGATCTAGAAAACCCTACTGAGACTGAGACTGTTACTACTGTTACCAAAACAAATGCCAGCCATGTCGGCCTGGACGGTCTGGGAGAGAACGAAGCAGAGTGTACATCTAAACCAGCATGTTCTCGGTCCAAAACGCCGGATATCATGGGAGAGCCACATTTAACACCAGAGGAGTCAGAAATCTCCGATATTGGCACATCTATATCCAGTGATGGAGTGAGACACAACAGGGATAGTAGCATGGATAGTAACACAGACTCAGAAGCCCTGTTAAAAATTGCCGCAAAAAAAAAAGAAATCGCTGACTAAAAAATCCAGCAGGCATATAAGGGTGGACCAAGGCAGCACAGCAGATCTTAGATGGATTATTCATCTTCACAACCAGTATCTCCATCCGATTCAACCGCATGCTTAGGCGACAATCACGAAACAATGGGCGATATGAGAGATGGAGATGGAAACCCGGGAAACTCTGGTAGCAAGAGCGAACCCACTCTCTCAGAGGTGCTTCATTCAATCAAAAGCTTTCAAGAAGAAGTCAAGCAGGATAATCAACGATCGCGTCATGCCACACAAAAACTACAAGGAACAATAAGGAAAGTGGGCAGAACATGTACCGAAATCGCTGACAGAATGGCCTCAGCTGAAATACGCACGGAGAACCTTGAAAAGGATGTTTCAACCCTGAAGGCGCAGGGGGATGAGCATGAAGGCATAGTTAAAGATCTAATGCTTAAAGTCGAGGAGCAGTAAAATAGACTTCGACGCAACAATCTTCGCTTTCTTGGGATCCCGGAGGGTGCGGAAGGGAGTGACCCAAGGGCTTTTATGGTCACACTCCTCAAGGGCGCTTTTCCTGAACTGCACTCCTGGGACTGGGATAAAGAGATACAACGTGCTCATCGCTTTCCTTTGACACCATCTAAACGTCCTGCGTCGTCAACACAATACCCACGCGCCATGTTACTAAATTTTGGAAACTTCCTTCTGCGCCAGCTACTTTATGATCTAGCTAGGCCTGCAAACAAGAGGGTATTCAATGGTGTTACGTTTTTTACAAGGCCTGACTTTGCCCATGCCACTGTCGAGCGCAGATGGAGGTTGAGACAACTCTTCGCTCCCTTGCAACAACTAGGTGCAACCGTATATCTTCAAAACCCTGCCCGTCTAAAGGTTATATACAAGGGGACCATGCAAAGCTTTACCTCCGAAGTCCAGGCTCAGCTATATCTACGGGAGATCACTGATGCAGGAAGGGGCAAAACTTAAGACTAAAAGACTAAAGCTCGATTTTTCTCTCCTTCTTTTTAATGTTGGGGCTCTTGGTTATTTTTTTTGTAGGGTACATAGTAAAAGATTGAATAGGAAATAGGACATGGAAGGACGGGCTTACAATGAGGAAGGGTGGAGGTGGGGCCGGTGGGGGGGGGTACGGGGTTCTGATTGCTCAGATGCTCTCATCCTGGCTCTCGCAGAGCCAGGTAGCCTCAGTGGTAGGTGGGGGGTGGGGGGTGGAGGGAGGGGACAGAGGGGGGGAGGGAGCAGTTGTAGGGTGGGGGCAGGGGTTGGCACTCAGGGGGTTAGCGTTATTTTGTGTTTTTTCTCTTTTCTTTGGTATTGACTATGTGAGATTAAATTACCTTACTAAACTGCAAAGAGTAAGCTAAGAATAACAACAATTAATATTTGTGGCCTTAATGATTCTAAAAAACGGCTGAATACTGCTGCAGCGCTTCGGTTGCTTAAAGCTGATATCATTTGTATGCAGGAAACGCACATTGAAAGAGCCCAGATTCACCTACTAGATACACTAGGATATACAGTCATAGGGGCTACGACACAAAACACAAGGACACGTGGGGTAGCAATTCTTTCGGCCAATCGTACGATTCAATTTACATGCACAGCAGCTGATCACAATGTGAGGTGGGTTATCACAGAATGTCGTAGAGAGAATGGCGATTTATTCACTCTAGGTACAATATATGGAAGCACCTTGGATGATCCGGCAGTATTTGACCATATGAATAATGAATTGGCCACATGGCCTTTACCTATGATCATTTGTGGAGATTTTAATATAAATTTGCCTGCCAATAAGAATATAATTTCCGATAAAAATTGGATCTATAGCTGTCGGAAACCAAAAGTATTGAGAGCCTTGACGACACTGTGCCGCGAACAAGCACTCATCGACGTCTGGCATTCACAACATCCCCTAGACCCTGGATATACATTTTATTCCTTTCCACACAACAAGCTTGTGAGATTAGATTTTATGTTTGCATCCCATTCTATTCTACATGCCTGCTCAATAGAAAAAGCACCCCGTATAGTTGCAGACCACAACCCCTTAATAGTCAAACTTAGAGGGGCAGGGCCTGGAAATAGAAGTGTGATCAACTGGAGCTTTGAACGATCCTTACTCCTGAATAATGAATACTGTACACATATGAGGCTGTGGATTCCTCAATTTCTTAGAGAGAATTTGGGAAGTACAGGGGTAGAAGTAGTGTGGGATGCACTGAAAGCAGCAATACGAGGAGAGACACTCAGCTTTTCACTCTCCCTGAATAAAGAGAAACGTCAACTGTTAAATGACAAGCAGAGTTGTTTGGCAGTGGCAGAAGAAGAGTTGATCACAATAATACAGGTTGGGGGGGATCCGGCAGACGCGCTTGCAAAAATAATGTTAGCTAAATCGTCCATTATGGAAATAATAGCTAAAAGGGCAGCAGTTAGATTAGTTGCATGGAGGCAGGAAGCATATGAATGCAGCGAACAGGTCGGTCACCATCTAGCGATTAGGGCAAGACAAAAAGCTACACGGAATTCAAGTACAGCAATTAATGATTCCACACGAGGTAAAATTACAGATCCAGAAGGTATTCGGAAAGTGTTTTATTTATATTATCAAGATTTATATCATGAGACCAATTTTGATAACTCAAAGGATATTAAGACCTACCTTAATCAACTCCCAGCTGTACAGCTATCTCAAGATGATCAGCTACAATTTGAAGAGACCCCTCAGTGGGTTAATTTCTTATTATGTATTAATAACCTCCCTAATGGCAAAGCCACTGGCCTAGATAGCATCCCATTAGAATTCTACAAGAAGTTTTCGACAGAGCTGAAAGAGGGTATGCATCAGCTAATTGAACATGTATATAAAGGGGGGAGGCCGCCTGAATCATGGACTCAAGCAAAAATAATAGTTTTCCTGAAAAAAAATAAAACAGCGCTAGAACCTGGCTCCTATCGCCCTATAACTTTGATAAATGCCGACAGCAAGATTTACTCTAAAATCTTAGATGTTCACTTGGCGGGGGTAATCCAAAAAGTAGTCTCACCTAGACAACATGGATTCATTCCAGGACGTGGCACTACAGACCACATCAGAAGGGTTATATCACTCTTTGATGCCGCTAACATTACTAGGGATCCAACCGCATTAATTTTGCTTGATGCCAAAAAGCCCTTTGACAGGGTCTCCTGGCTTTTTTTATGGGAGACCCTGACAAGGGCCGGAATAGGCCAGGAATTTATACAGGCATTTAAGATGCTTTATTTTCAACCCACAGCAAGACTATATATAAATGGAGAACTTACAGATTCATTTAATATAACTAGAGGTACCTGGCAGGGATGCCCGAGCTCGCCGCTTCTGTTCGCACTTTATATAGATCCTTTCCTACGACAACTGGAGGCTAATTTAAATATCAGCCCCATCATTTCCCATGGCTGGGAAACTAAAGTGCTGGCTTATGCCGATGACATTGCCTTAGTAACCTCTAACCCGGGAGTATCTATGTGTGAGGTCGAGGCAGAGGCGGCGAGATATGGGCAACTATCCGGATATTCTCTTAATAGTACTAAGACTCAAATCATCTGCAAGAATGTTAGCATGGGCAATGATACTAGACAGGTTGATAAGGCCACGTATCTTGAAGTAGATATTATGACTAATCTAGAAAATATTGTGGATGGTAATATCGATCCACTGATAGTTAAAACAAAAACTGAGCTAGCAAGACTGCACAATTTACATCTATCAATAATAGGTAGATGTAATATAATAAAAATGCTTTTTTCCCCAAAATTCTTATATTTTTTAAGGGCAATTCCGTTAGAATTTACTACCAATTGTTTAAAGAAAATTGAAGATTTATCTGGGCATATGAAAAACCCAGAAGAGCTTATAAATACTTAACTTTGCCAAAAGAAAGGGGTGGGTTGGCTTTACCAAATGTAAGATTTTATTACTGGGCAACTACTCTTTTGTGTAATCTAACTCTTATTACTGATAAATCAAAAGACAAACCTTTAGAAGACATACCGACACCTATTGAACTTATAATGGGTGAAGACGCATGGGGATGGGCTTGGAGATTCTTAAACGATTGCCACTATAAGAAGGTACGCTTTAAGACGCTGGCCGGTGGATATAGAGTTATGAAATCGGTTCATAAAATGTTGGGATTAGGTCGTTTGAATTATTACACACCGATCTGTAATAATCCCAATCTGCCGGAAATCTTTAAAGACACTATAGTTAGAAAGTGGCGGGAAAAAGGCCTAACCAAACTTGGGGATTTTTACTCTTTAACGGATATAGTTACTTTTGAAAATCTCAAGGAGAGGTATGAATTAGATAGGAGAGATTTCTATAAATATCTTCAAATACGCAATTTTTAAGTAAAAAGGTGGTGGCCCGATTGGCTTTGTTAATAACCATATTATAGATAATCTGAGAAAGAGTAAACCATTATCTATTGGAGTTATTTATAATTCTTTTAACTCATTAATGCCGGATGATATGGAAGCACGAGCGATAAAGTGGAAAGAAGAAATAGGCATTTCGGAAGACTTATTTTTCCATTCAACGGAGTTAGCGCAAAGTCTGCTAATTCCGGCCCGTCTCCAGGCCCAGTACTATAAATCCTGCTTTTCACTCTATTATACTCCAAAGAAGATTGCAAAGTGGGGGACAGGGCTGTTCCAGATGCTCACTATATCAGGCGGATCTAAATCATATGTTTGCTTCCTGCAATGCTCTAAGTAATTTAAAAAAAGAGATTTCAACCTTTTTTAAAGAGGTGCTTGGTAGTGATCTCTCTCTCTCTCCATCCCTGATTGGACTTGGGGTGAAACCGGAACTACAAGGGAAGGCGGGAGAAAAATTGGCTTTTATTGGTATGTCGGTACTGCGATTATGTCTGGCTTCTGCTTGGCTAGATCCAACTCCCCCAGGCTTTCACCAATGGCTGTCTCGTTTGGTGGCTAACTATAATTTTGAAAAAGCTATTTACGAAAAAAGAGGGATACGGGCCCGATCAAATGGTTTAAAAATTTGGGAACCATTCACTAGATGGCTCGAAAGGTAGAGGATTTATTTAGTTTATCTTTAAACCAAAGATAAGGGACTGTGTACAACTCCTGGCGGGAGGTCGGGGTGGGTGGGGATAAATCAACAAAACTTTGCATGATGATCTTAACTCATGTTTTTTTTGTTTTTTTCTCTTTTGTGTTTTCTTGTGTAAGTGCCGAATTGCTATTGAAAGATGAATTTTGATACATGTAATTTCGATATCATGCACTAATAAAAATTTATAATAAAAAAAAAGATAAATGTGGATGTTAAAATTCTGGCCAAATTGATAGCCAATAGACAGCAGCCTTTACTTCCCCTTATTGCTCGCCCCGACCAGTCGGGCTTCATCCCTGGGTGGTCTACCTCCCATAACCTCAGGACTGTTTTTTCGGTGCTACATTACCTCCACCCAGACATACCGGCCGCTGCGGTGTTTCTCGACGCTACCAAAGCGTTCGATACGCTCGAATTGCCATATTTGTTTGCTATCTTAGGCCGCATGGGGTTTAGCCCGCTTCTTATTAATCTGATTCGGTTGCTATACACTATGCCCACAGCTCGGATCAGAGCGAACGGCCTCCTGTCGGAACCCTTCCATATTTCACGTGGCACTAGGCAGGGATGTCCCCTATCCCCCCTGCTTTTTGCGATAGCAATGGAGCCCCTCGCTGCGCGCATCAGGCAGCACCATACAGCCAGGGGGATTGGGTTTAGTACCAGAAGCCTCCTCATTTCGCTATACGCTGATGGTCACATTATATATCACTGATCCCACGACCAATCTGGATCCCATCTTGAGAGAATTCATAAGGTTCGGGGGGCTGGCTGGTGTCTCTATCAATTGGGCTAAATCCGTCGTGTTCCCCTTGACGGATAACACGGTCCCGGTGATTTCTGAGTTTCCTTTAAAGTGGGAGGCCGAGGCGGTTAAATATCTAGGCATCTGGATCAGCCGGAATCTGCAGGAGGTGTGGAACTTAAATTACAGACGTGCCATTACTTGGTTAGAAGAGAAGGTTGCACTATGAGCTAAACTCTCGCTATCCCTGGCAGGGAAAATCGCCCTAGCTAAAATGGTCATATTGCCGAAATGTCTTTATTTATTTGTGAACATACCGATTCCCCTTACACACACCTTTTTTAAGTCCTTGAGATCACTGTTAGTTTCTTTGATATGGGCAGGCGGGCAGGCTAGAGTATCATGGGATTTGCTGACACTCCCGCTGAAACAAGGTGGGATGGGCGCTCCGGATATGCAACTATATGCCTGGTGCGCTCAGGCCCAGTTCCTTCACTACTGGGTTCACCCGACACCCTTCCAACCTCATGTAGCAATGGAGACTGACGCGGTGGCACCTGTCCCTATTCGGGTGGTGCTGTATCGTCGACCTCGGGACGGCATAGATACCACGGAGACCCTAAGCTGGGCTTGGGATGAGCTGCGAAAACAGGCGGGTGCCCCTGTACTATATGCCCCTTCTATACCGCTAGTAAATAACCCTATGTTACCAAATATAAAGGACGGTATTAGTAGAACGTTGGCACAAAAATTGAGCCTCCGCACTTTTGCAGACCTTTATCCAAAGAACACATTCAGGTCCCCCCCGGTTGCAGATGAGGGCCAGACGGCGCCGTTTGCTGAACTCTTCCTATATCATAAGCTTCATGCCGCTTGTCGCTCCCTGCATGACAGTTTTCCGGCGTCTCCACCACCATTGTTATCATTGTAAAATCTGCTGAGTTCACCTTCACCCCGTAAGCTGGTCACACGTCTTTACACACACATGCAAAACACGGCTCCACTGGTGAAGCCTAGAGCTCTACAGGGGTGGAACGACGAGCTCCCGGCTCCGCTGACCGAGGATCAATGGGCGTATTGTTGCGGCCAACTCACTGAGCTGTCCCCCAATTACAGGCTTTGTCTGATTTATTTCAAATTCCTTCATAGATTTTATAGGACGCCTGTGGGTCTGCAGCGTATGGGGCTGAGGGACGATGAAAGCTGCTGGTGCTGTGGGTGCACCCCCGCATCCTTCTTACACATGGCATGGGACTGTCCAAGGCTAGCGGCATTCTGGTCCACAATCTTCACACTGATCAATCAGATCGTTGGTACATCTACGTCTCCCACCCCCCGGTTGGGATTGCTGAGCTATGTCAAAGACACACCAGTGAAAGTGCGCAAACTACACGCACTACTTCTTCTGTTCGCCAAACGCCAGGTTGCCATACACTGGGGGAGGAGGAGGGTGCCTACTATTAAGGAGTGGATAAGAGACGTCACGTATGGCCATTCCCAATTGACCACATTCTGGGAATTGATGCCCACTACTTCAAGACCCAGGGATATCTGGGAACCATTCATTACTTGGGCTAGGAAGAGACGGAGGCCAGACGGGGACACCTCGAATCTTCCAGGGCCAACAGGTGGGCTATTGTGAAAAGTTGTAGCTGCATGTCTCTACAGTTAGCCTGTTTACAGTAAATGTAAGATAAAACGAGTCTCTAGACTTATGGACATGTCCCCCATGTGATTATTCCTTGATTGGTATCGGGTTGTGGTCCTGCATCTATTTGTTCAATATTAGGGGAAAGGCGCATACTGTGTAATGTTTACAATGAACTGAATGTGCAGACTTTATTCCTGAAAATGCATCGCTTATGTACTGGCTTGTCGTTTTGTTTGTGGTTTTGTATTTCTTTTTGAAAATACTAATAAAAAGAAATGTAATTTTTTTTTTTTTTTAAATGAGCAATTCACGATCTCTAATGCAGTCCTAATGCAATGCTATTCAGTTCGTAATGCAGTTCGTAATGTAGTAATAAGACAGTCCTTAATGCAAGAATCAGGCAGTTCATAATGCAAGAATAATGCGGTTCGTAATGCAAGAATCAGGCAGTTCGTAATGCAAGAACAATGCGGTTTGTAATGCAAGAATCAGGCAGTTCGTAATGCAAGAATAATGCGGTTTGTAATGCAAGCATCAGGCAGTTCGTAATGCTAGATCAATGCGGTTAGCCAATCTGCGCGGTCAACTCGGGCACCAATAGGCCCCAACAACAGAGACAACAGTCGTAAGCTTACAGGAGCGGCCCCGGTACTGCTGGGCAGGTACGGGCCGCTCGGGGACTCAGCGCGCCTAACGCAGTGCAGTGGGAGAGAGCTCGGAGCACTCCTGTACTCCTCCTGCACGCCTCCCCAGGCCACACACGCTTGCGGCTCCCGACCGGAGTCCAAGCCTTACCTGGGGGGGTGCGCTGCCTCGCTCTCTCCGCTCGTCGGACGTCCTGCTGGGCGATCCCGATCACGTTGCAGCTCTGTTGCTAGGCGACGCTGTAGCCGGACGGGTTACGGCACTGCCTTCTCCTTCGTTGACGATCTTCGGCAGATTCCTTTCGACAAACAACGATCACGATCCCTTTCACCTTGTAGCTTCCTTAGCTCCAAGAAATCCTTTAGCACGTTGCGGCTCGGGCCGGTGGCGGCGATCTTTACTCTCAGCCTCAGTTACGATGACGGCTCGGGCCACAAACAGCAATGCAGCAGCGTGGACGATGTTTCACGCTGCGGGGGCAATGCGGTCACGGGGCACCTCGTAAACAGCACCACGGACCACACGGCAGTCTCAGGCGTGCAAAAAGCACACGCACACAGCGTCGCTGAGACACGGTCCTTAGTTTCAAGTAAGCCTTTAGCACGTTGCGGCTCGGGGCGGCGATCTTTACTCACAGCCTCAGTTATGATGACGGCTCGGGCCACAAACCGCAATGCAGCAGCGTGGACGATGTTTCACGCTGCGGGGGCAATGCGGTCACGGGGCACCTCGTAAACAGCACCATGGACCACACGGCAGTCTCAGGCGTGCATAAAGCACACAGCGTCGCCGAGACACACTTGGAAACTTTTATGTTCCTGAGTTTCAACAACAGGGGACCAGCTCTCCTCGGGCCCTTGGAGACAAGTTACTTCAGGACACAGCAAAGTCCTCTCAAGCAGGGGGACACAGCAAAGTCCATGGTCCAGTCCTCAGTCAAATCAGCAAACTGCAGGCCAGCCCCAGAACACACAGCAAGGGGAGTCCTTCTCTTCAGTCTCTTCAGCTATTCTTCTTTGGCAGAGGTTCCTCTTGATCACGAAGTAGTTTCAATCCTTTTTCAGTATGGAATTCAGTCTTGAATTCAGGGGTTTCAGCTCTTACATTTATACCCCTAAATGCCTTTGAAGTCTTTGTGTTCAGGGGGCTCTGACCCCGGTCCAAACCAGACCTGGGTGTCTTCCTGCCAGTGCACACCCTCTTCCTTTGATAGTCAGGGTCTGGGGCCCAGACGTTCAGCAGGAGGTGGAGCCATCCTCTGGGAGCAGCAACACAGCCCTCTTCACATCCAGGGGGCTACTCCTCCCTCCTCCCCCCCCCCACATCAAACGCAGGCCAGCCTGTTGCTGTCTCACCTACTCCTCCCTGGGGTCAGGACACTTCCCAGACCCTGTCACATCCAAACCCAGACAGGCAATACACAACCAGGTAGAGGCACCCAGGATGGTTTAAGACAAGAAACCAGCCACTTCTAAAAGCGTGGTTTCTAAACACACAATTCAAAAACCATCTTCACAAAAAGATGTGTTATTAAATTCTGAGTTCAGGCACACTAAACTCCATCTTATGCCTATGGGAAGATATGCTGGAAACATGGGACTCAGCATTCCCCATTCTGTCCTATGGGCAAGATGGCCTTGCAACAGTGAAAAACGAATTTGGCAGTATTTCACTGTCAGGACATGGTACACACCTCAGTACATGTCCTACCTTTCACATACACTGCACCCTGCCCAGGGGGATACCTTGGGCCTACTATAGGGGTGTCGGCTGTGCATAAAAAGGGAAGGTAAGGTCTGGCAAGTGGGTGCACTTGCCAGGACAACAAGGCAGTTAACAAACTGCGCGCAGGCACTGCAGTGGCAGGCCTGAGATCTCTTCTTAGGGCTACTTGGGTGGGTGCCACAATTAGTACTGCAGGCCCACTAGTAGCATTTGCATCACCAGCCCTGAAACACATAGTGCACTTTACTAGGGACTTTACTAGTAAGGCAAACATACCAGTTATGGACAACCAATTACCATAACACTTTATACAGAGAGCATATGCACTTTAGCACTGATCAGCAGTAGTAAAGTGCCCAGAGTCCTAAAACCAACAAAAACAGGTCAGAAACAATACAGGAGGAAGGCAAAAAGTTCAGCGATGACCCTGCAAAAAGGGTCAAGTCCAACAACCGTGCTGACAATTTCCTACCACCCAGTGTTCCTCCAGGTCTCCCGATAAAAATGGTACCTCACTCGTGTGGGTGGGCCAAGCACCCCAACAGGCAAGGGCCCAAAACGTACTGTGGTGACATCAAAATTACCTATCACAAAACAACCTGGTTTTACAAGGGGGGGGCGGGGGGCACCTGGGTTTTTGGCCCCAGGCTCAGCGGCCATCTAGGGAAACCTACCAAACCCACACATTTCTGAATACTAGACACCCTGGGGAGTCCAGGGAGGTATGGGTTGCATGGATCCCCGGTTTTCCCACCCAGAATCCCCTGCAAACCTTAAATTCTGCTGAAAAAGAATCACTTTTTCCACACATTTGTGTGGGATCATCGTGCCGACACAAATGTCCTACCACCCAGTATTCCACTTGGTCTCCCGAGTAAAATGATACCTCATTTGTGTGGCTGTCCTATGCAGAATCAGCTAAGAACATATTTTAAAAATGTAGCGCTTAGACTTCGCTGTGCTATACCCTTAATCCCTATGTTTTTGGCCCTTCCCAGTCACAGGCCCTTGGCCCACCCACACAAGTGAGGTATCATTTTACTCGGGAGAGTGAGGGGAACGCTGTTTGGTAAGACATTTGTGCCAGCGTGGTGATCCCACACAGATTTGTGGAAAATGATTTTTTTCCAGCTAAATTTGAGGTTTGCAGGGGATTCGGTTTAGGAAAACGTTGGGGATTTATGCAACTCATACCTCCCTGGACTCCCCAGGGTGTCTAGTTTTCAGAAATGTGTGGGTTTGGTAGGTTTCCTTAGATGGCCGCCGAGCCCGGGGCCAAAAACCCAGATGCCCCCCCGCAAAACCAGGTTGTTGTGTGATAGGTAATTTTGATGTCTCCACAGTATGTTTTGGGCCCTTGCCCGCCGCTGGCGCTTGGCCCATCCACACAAGTGAGGTACTATTTTTATCGGGAGACATTGGATAATGCGGGTGGGTGGACGTTTGGATCCACGCAGATTCCAGATCTTTCCATCACTGAAGTGTGAGGAAAATATGTGTTTTTTTCTTTTTACAAAATTTGAGATTTGCAAGGGATTCTGGGTAACAAAACATGGTGAGAGCCACACAAGCCACCCCATCCTAGATCCCCCTGGGTGTCTAGTTTACAAAAATGTATAGGTTTGATAGGCTTCCCTGGGTTCCACCAGAGCTAGGATTCAAAATCCACAGCTAGGCACTTTGCAAAAAAGGGTCAGATTTCACTGGAAAAATGTGTTGTGTCCACTTTGCATTGTGGGCTGCTTCCTGTCGCGGGCACTAGGCCTACCCACACAAGTGAGGTACCATTTTTATCGGGAGACTTAGGGGAACACAATTGTAGAGCAACTGTTATTACCTATTGACTTTCTATGCATTTCTGCCTTCTAAAAGTAAGGCAATCTGTAAAAAAAGAAGTCACTTTGAAAAAGTCCTATAATTCACATGCTAGTATGAGTACCCACAATTTCGGAGATGTGCAAATAACTGCTTCTAAACTCTTATTTTGTTCCCATTTCAGAAATATCTATTTTTCACTTTATATTTTACCAAATGAATTGCTATATACTCGGTACACAATGAAAAACACCACTGCAAGACGCAGCTCAGTTATTGGCTCTGGGTTCCTCGAGTTCTTGGTGACCCTACAAGTCCTATATATCTTCACAACCAGAAGGGTCCAGCGGATGTAATGGTATATTGCTTTCAAAAATCTGTCATACTTAGAAGTTACAGGTGAAAACGTTGGCACAAATGGCTGTTTTTTCAAAACATTCAATATTTACTTTCAACTCTTACTTTCTATAAAGAAAAACCTTGAAGGATCTACACAAATGACCCCTTGCTAAATTCTGAATTTTGTCTACTTTTCAGAAACGTATAGCTTTCTGCGATCCATTATTGCTTTCACAACCATTTTTACCACTAACTGGAAGGAGGTTGAAAGAACAAAAATAGGCTATGTCCCAGTAAAATGCCAAAACTGTAGAAAATGTTGGTTTTCTGACAAGTCTGCCTGTCCCTGAAAGCTGGGAAGATGGTAATTTCAGCACCACAAACCCTTTGTTGATACCATTTGCAGGGGGGGAAAAAAAGCTTTGTGCAGGACATTTTCCCCATTTTTCCAATAAAACACAAAATGTAGCTGTATTTTGGCTAATTTCTGGGTCCCCTCCAGGGGAATCCACAAACCCTGGGTTGGGTACCTTTAAAATCCCCATGATGTTGGAAGAAAAGGACGCAAATTTGGGGTGGATACCTTATGTGGACAAAATTGTTACAGGGGCCTGATCACGAACTACCATAAATAGCCAAAAAAAGGCTTAGCACGGGGGGCGGGGGGCTAGCAGCAAAAGGGTTAGGCATCCCATTTAACATGGGTGGAAACTGGATTGAATATTAAGCTTTAGAGAGTCTCGAAAAGTCATAAAGTCTTCCTCTTGTAAAATGTGCATGTCAATCTTATGGTCAGCAGCTGTCCTTTGTATTGCACCATGATAAGGGGTAGTATTGTCAGAGAGAGGTCTCAATAGTGAAACGTTCCAATCCTGGATCCCTATCAGGTGAATGTCAATCTCTTCATTAGACATCCCAAGGGTGAAATGGTTCCTCATTCCTGCAACAGGCTGTATGACTCCCATGCGCTACCTACAAGTGTGGTGACCCATGAGGCTGATCTTCTGGGGATGAATGAGTAGCTATTTTAAGGGTGGCGTTAGGCGAGGTGGTGTAGGAAGCAAAGGTGGGAAAGGATGTGGCAGGAAGACAAAATGAGGTGTACCAGGTCTTTAAATATCTTTTGGAGCTGGTCTGATTGGATGGTGAAAATTCCTCAAAGTCAAGTCTTGCTTGCTCAAGTGACCAGTTTCCCTAGCGGGGAAACCTTGGCAATAATCTTCACTCCTAGATGAGGAATGAGCAGCCTTTTTGCTTTTCTATGAGGATTCTTGGAGTTTCGCAATAATTGGCCTCTTGACCTAGTTTGAACCAGCCATGGGGAGGGTTGTTCATGACCAAAGCAGGTGCAGCCAATGGCTATGGTGGTGTCAACAGGCATCTTTGTAGCCAAAGGACAACAGGGATAGACTGTTTGGGCAGATCCCATTTCAGCTCCAATGCATTCTGTGTGGCGACCAGAGCTGGAGGGTGTTTATTTCCCTTGTGTATAGGGCTAGAAGCTAGACTCCATTAAAGTGGTGCTCCGCTTTGAGGTGGAGTGTCCAGGCTTTGGTCATACTCACTGTGCTGAGCATGGTTTTAGACGCCAGCCTCGACTGCACTGAAGTGTATGGGTCCTCTTACCCTACAGAATGCTTGGTATCCATGCATGAAGTCAACTTCTGGGCTGATCAGAACACCAGAATATTGAAGATCTTCCTCCTTGGCACACAGGGGGTCCGCTTCCCCAAGCTATCAGGAGCTTCTTCAGCCACTTGAGTCCACACTCCAATATGGGACAACTATCCATCTCGGCTGTGGCAAAGGATCTTTTTGCACTTAAACGCAAAACAGAAGGGACACTACATCATTATGATGTGGGGAGAGAAAGTCTGCAGATGCTTTTATAAGCTGGGCCATGGGTAGTTAACTGCATTTTAAAATGGGGTCCATTCCATCACCTACCATGCGTGGGCATTCACTGTCAAAGACTGTAGATAGACCACAAAGGGGCACCTCAATGGACAGGGATGGTCATTTAGCCATTAGGGTCATTGTCGACATTGCTAAGTTAGCTTGAGCTCTGCTGCCATGATGCTGCTTTTGCACACATTACTACACGACTTTATTTTGCAAGACTCTGTTTGGGGCTTTCACATGAGAACCGTCTGCTTTCTGCGTTCTCTGCCTGTTCCTGGAGTTTAGTCTGAACACGATGTGCAAGGTCGATAAACAATGCCCCTTGTTATTCTGTTCTGGTCAGTCCCTAGCACCTAGACAAAACATGCTAACACAGCTGCTATTGCTGGATATTAGGGGAATGCATGTTGTTCTAACACAGACTTGGAGAGGAACCTTTCCAGGGAGAAGAGCAATGCTTTTCCTTTGATGTAGAAATACCATTTAGGCACTAAGGTATGGGGTCTGCTGACAAAGCCCAGAGATTTTTTTTATATAATAAAACTTCTTCTAGCCAAGGGGAGTGTGGTTAGGCCTAAGTCCTTTATCCACTGTCTGTATACGATGACATCCCCCTTTATAATCTATGGAATTGCAACAATGCTAACTGTTTTAGGTTTATGCGTTATGCTGCTAGTGGTGGCTCGTATACTGCATTTTAGAGTCAAGTCTTATTGTGGACAAGTGTGAGTGAGCGAAAGGGTACATCTTGCTACCGAGATTCCTGAGAGAGTCGGGAGTGTTGTGTTCTAGGTTGTCTAATCATTTGTAGCTTCGTGAATGTATAGGAGAACAAATGAGACACTATAGCTAGTCAGTTTTGGGATTTTGGGTACTGAGGCGGTAGGAAGGCTCAGCCCCTACACACTGAGGTCCTGTTTTCCTGCACATAGTTCTGTGTATGTGCAGAATCCCCGCAACATGGCGCCACCAACGTTTGGTCTGTTACTTATCTGCGAGACACCTGAGCAGTGCTTGTGCTTGTCCACAATCCCCTCACCTGTTTCCGGAGGCAGTTGTGTGGGTGTAACCTCCTATATGGTGAAGTTATAGGTTTTTCAAGCTTGAATTCTAAAAGGTCTTTCTCCAACCCAGTGTTGCGCTGCCGCGAGAAAGTTGTTTCATATTTTTCTTCCATTATGGCAGTTGCCATTGGCCTCCGAACCGCGCTCCAATCACCGCTTATTTGACTCAATATGGAGTCCCTAATGGTGGTGCTGATCTTATCTTTGTTTTGAGGTGGATGCAGCACACTGCTTCGAGGTGTTTTATTCTTGGGTAACCTTCCCGGCAGCGGATGGTGCTGATAATTTCTTTCACGAGTATACTGCTACCGTGGGATTATCGACCTTATTGATCTCTTGAAGTTCCGTTAATGGCTTGGCAACACACTATATGGTTTAATGGTGCCCTTCCTCACCCTTTGACAGTGGTCCGTTTAGGCCCCTTATCGATTGATGGGGCCACGTGGCCCGTTTTGGCTGGGTATACCCCACACCCAAATTATCTTACTGCTACAGTCGCAGAGCTACACGTATTACACACTTCATTAATACGTGTACATAGAGCTGTTATACAGTTCATGTCGCGCAACATGCAGGTGGGACCACCTGGAGTTGCTGCACAACCACCGGGTCCCAGTGGTGTAGTTATCAGTCCTATCATGAATAATTCAGTGATGGGCAAGCACCTACAAAATAAGGACGAGTTTTCTTATTGGCTTGCTGAAAAATTTGGGCAACTCAAAGCTGTTTTTCACGTCGTCTGTGGAGAAGCACAGGATTCTGACCATGAGCTTACCGAAAGGCCTTGTTCCCGAGTTGGCTGATTGTGACACTTGGGGTAGAGTGTTTGCAGCTGTATATTCGATGTGTTTTGGCACTCCTTCAATGACCATTCTCCCTTCTGTGATAAAACGTGTTCAGGATGAACATGGGGCCGAGGCGGCCCTGGAGTTGGGAATGAAACTGGTGGGGGTGTTCGATATTGTTTGCGATATGATCTTTGCTAATGTGAAGGGTGAAGCTGTAACCTTACAAGTGGCACAACACTTGGAGGCTGACGCAGACAAACAGCGCGAATTGCCAAAGATTATTGCTAAAGCTTATAAAAACCTTAGGGCGCAATAGTCTGGGAATTAAGCCTTTTACTCAAACTCAACAAAAAGCCCAGACTGATAAGGATGGGCGCCCGTTCTTTCCTAAAAAGAACTGAATTTTTTTTAAAAAACAGGTGCAGCCACAGCAGAAGCAAAGTTCGCGTGCTGGTTCACCGACACCAGATTCTTCTGAGCGAACTTATGATTTGCGTGATCGCGCGAAATTTAAGACTCCTGCTAGATTTCAAGTCCCTGATCAGCGCTCTACTCGTTCTTTATCGGACTCTCAAGTCGGTGGTGGGGAACGCCAGGATTGCAGCAAAGGTGCAACCACTCAGCAGTGACGGGATCAACCTCGACAGTATGACTTAATAGCCAAACAAGAGGGACTGCCTCATTTTCGACCCCCATACCAAAAGAAAAAGGTTGCCGCTTTAACAGCGAAGTATGCCTCAGACGGTGAGAACGCTATTCCTCAACTGGCCATGGGCAGTGACTCTGCTCGACAGCGTGGCAGAGGTTACCATAGTGTGGGAGGCACTGCGTCCCTGTCTGGAGGCGAGAGCAACTGATACCTTTATTACAGTAGAAACAGCATATACTCTAGTTGCACCCCCGGATAGACTTTATGAAATTGTCTTCCAAATTGAAGGTGCTATACAACGTACAATTACAGTGGTTTTCTGGGGCAATCTCACCTCATTTGACATTTTGTTGGCGGAGGCAGATTTGCCGCCACCCTTTGTGCTGGCTGCTTCTAGAGGGGAAGACGTGATACTTCGAGTTTTTCACGTTATGTCCCTGAGGAAGCTAAACAGGCTTACGCATCTGAGTGGGCTTTGGCCCTTGCCCCAGCGGTGTACCGTAATCAGGTGGGCTGGGATAGAGATTCGCAGGCACATGAAATACCATTACGGTTTATGCCACAGGCACAACCGCAATATCCAATCAGACGCGAGGATAAAGCTCCCGTTTGTGACATTCTGACTCAATTGGAATATCAAGGTGTAATTGAATCCTGTGTATCACCGATGAATAATCCTCTTTTTCCGGTTTCGAAACCGGATGGTTCATATCGCATTGTCTTAGATTATTGAAATTTGAACAGTCATTGTCGTACGTTTGCAGTACAGAACACACAGCTCTGAGCTGGTGAACAGTATAGTTCGGAAAAAATACCAAACGACATTGGACATTTCCAATGGTTTCTACAGTCATAACTTGGCTCCTGAGAGCCGTGACTTGACATCATTTAGCACCGTCGGAAATCAAAAAAGATTTACGCGCCTGCCTATGGGGTATAAGAACAGCCCCGGGGCTTTTGCTGCACGTGTTGTGTCTTTGCTGCACAGCATAGACCCAGATGCGTACTCTTACGTGGATAATATTTATCTGACGGACGACAAACTGATACCGCATCTGGTCAGAGTCGACCGAATTATTCTGTTTGCCGACTATGGATACAAATTCAATTTCACGAAATCACACATCGCTTGTTTTGCGGTGCTCTTTTTGGGCTACGAGCTCAATAATGAAGGTCGGGGGTTAGCCCTCCACTTTCTGGAGAAATGTGCACAATTGCAACCTCCGTCTACACTGAAGAAGCTTCAGTCTTTGCTGGGATTTTTAAATTTTGGGAGGACATACATTCCAGATTATGCCCAGCGTATCAAACCACTTTATGCGTTGATACAACCTACATAATTCTTCTGCTGGCTTCTGGAACACACCTATTCTACAATCTTTGCAGTCAGATCTGCTAGCGACTGCTTGTTGACACGTGATAATTCCACGAATCGGGTCATACGTATTGTACCAGGGATGGTGGGTTTCACATACTTGACATTCAATGAAGGAGACAATACCTATTGCATACAAATCTCATCTGTACACCGCTGCGGAAATGCGATTTTCAAATGTTGAATTTTTTTTTTGGACTGCGGTCCAAATGGCAATGCTAAATGAACGCTCACTGGTGCAGGGGAAACGCATTCTTATGGTTTCACCAATCCCTGCTTTAGAAGCAGTGACTAAGGCAATTGTACCAAACTCTAAGGCTTTACATCCCCATTGGATATAATGGGCAACTTCTTTGACATCAGCTGATGTCACGTTTATCTTTGATCCGGCCTTTCAGACAGGAGTTTTTGCAGTATGAACAGGTTCTTCCTCCTCAGTTGTCGTCGCTTCCTCTGGACGAGTACAAATGTATCATTAACACCGACGGCTCAGCGCAACCGGCCATCAGGTCCAAAATGCATATTCGGCAGCTTGTGCTATTGTGACTGGTTCACTAGTAAATGGTGAATTTAAGTCTTCCATTGTACATACACAGGGACTGGGGGACTGTACGGCGCAATTGGCTGAGCTGCATGCTCTTGTTCTAGCTCTCGAGTTTGCCGATCCTAATGTGAACACTCTTATTTTGTGCGATTCTTACTACTGTGTCCAGTCTTATAATGACAATTTATTCTTTTGGTCTCAGAAGGACTATCGAGACTCTAAAGGCAGCGCAATTAAGAATAAAACGCTTTGGGTTTGAGTGGCAGGCATTAAAGAACATCTGCCACTCACACAGGTTTTACATACTCTTGGCCATCAGCGGGTGGGAGCACATGCGGTTGGTAATTCTTTGGCTGACGAGGCAGCCAAATCTGCAGTAGCCACGTGCTCCGTTGCAGCAGTTACAAGATTCATGACTAAAATAGATAATGAAATTTTGGCAGCTATAGCTGCTACGAAGGATGGAACTGCTTACCCGCAGGGCTTCCCTTCAAAGTATTCTTATTTATCTCCCGAACAAGTTCCTTATGCTACAATTCCGTCAGTTGGGGATCGGCTGATTCCCAACATGGACCGCAGGCTAGCTTTGATCATAGCCGCACACGAAGGCATGGCTTCTGCACATGCCGGGGTGTCTGCCACTATTTTTACAGCAACGTTATTGGCGGCGTGGTTTATATAAACAAACCCGTAATTATGAGCTTTCTTGTGACATTTGTCAACAGATCAAACAGTCTACGGTTTCACAACCACCACAAACAGCTATGTATTTCAAATCAGCAGTTTGGCTGTGTATATCTTGATCACTGCGGTCCATTGACTTCCGATACTGCATATAAATATATTTTTGTTGGTTGATTCGTGCACTAGATTCCTATGGGTTTGACGCTCAAAATGTCATTTGAGATTTGTGTGTCTTTGTCGGGACATTTGCCTGTGGCACCTTCCATTCTGACCAAGGTCCAGCGTTCGCCTCTAAGGCGTACAAGGACGCGATGAAGTCTGAGGGTGCTGGTGCAGTTTGTCTCCAAACAGGCCTGAGGGCAATTCTATAGTGGATCGAATGAACCGTGACTTAAAGCAATCTTTGACAGCTAGGGTCTTAGATACTGGCAGGAACTAGCTGGCCCATTTATATGGAGTTCAACGTGGACTTAATAATCTTCCAAGAAGATCTCTGGGTGGGCGGACCCCATATACGAAATTCTCTTTGGCATTAAAAGGTTTGTGCCAGACCTGGATGGTCTAGACGTTGTGGCGGCAGCCGCAACATTTAACGTAGATAACCATTTTACTATGTTACAGGACCTACATAAGACCCATGACAGCTACGCAACAGAACATATACCCTCTTCCACCGACACGGCAATGCCGATTCCAGTCACCAACTGGCTTCCTACGATTGGCGATCTGGTACAAGAAAAGCTGGAGAACAAAAAAAGAATTTGGTCCCTCTTATCGCGCGCCAGTTCTTGGATTGAAGGGTACTCGTACGGTGATTCTACCACCTTTGCCTGGTCACAAAGAAAACAGATACATTTCTGTTGATAGTGTTGAGCTACATCGTCTGGCCAATTCTGAATAGTGTAACTCCTGCTGTTTCGTGCAACACTATTTCATTGAGTCCTGTACTTACAGCCTCTTCGACATATCCCCCATGTTGAGGGAGAAATGGAAACTAATGTTGACCTTTTGCCTGTTCTGCCTTAGTCCTCTTCTGACGTGGAGTATGCTTAACCTGTGGATGAGTCCCACATTGAAGTGCCGTACAGTGCTCTACAACATCAAGCTGATGCTGCGCTGCCTCAGTTAATGAACATGAATGCAAGTGGTTATTTTGGGGACCGTACAAGCTTCTCTTCTGACTCATCCTCGTCTTGCTCTGTAGCAACTCCACCAATAAAAACAAGTATTTTCATCTCTTGGCTCAAAAAGACTTATCTGGTCCCGCCCTGGACCTACATCAGGTTGGTACTTATCCTGCTTTTCCTCTTCAGGTCAATTGGATTTGTCACAGTATTTTACTTGCTCATCAATGGTAATTATTTGCCAGAACGCTCTGCTGTGAAATTGGTCGATGGAATTCTGGCTCCCATACCTCGTCCCACATCATGAAACGTGATCAAGCCTTTTGAACATTTCAGCTTTCCCAGTCGCAGATGGCATCGTATGGGATAAAGTTGCATTTGAAATCCATGGTCTGACGGAGATTCTCAAGATACTATACGTGTTTCGCGTTTCATTAGGAGACGTGATAAAACAGGACATACATTCTGATGGGATGTACAAGTAGTACATTCATTGTTTTCCGATTTAAAGTACTATGCTGCTTTTGATGCTGAAGACTTATATTTAAATTCTGCCAATTATGCTGATTTATTCTGTTATCAACATTATGGCCATCACTTCTTACACAAAACAAACACGTTAAGACCTATTTTTAATTACACGCAGTGGGAACATTGCCTAACTCCCTTACAGGGAGTTCTAAAACACTTAGCAATAAGTTCACCTATTTCACCGATTATAACACGTCCAATCCAGAATCCCATTTCTTTAAATTGACATTGCCATCTCAATCTAAATTTATTCCCACACACGAAATTAATATATTTAAATTCATTTAAGACTGAATTGACCTTACAGGGTTATGATCACTAGAAAGATACTGTTGATTTGAAATAGATTTGGGGCACTAAAGCTTGACAGGTACAGGGAACTGAGGCTTTACATCGTGCATGCCTAATTCCGACTCAAATGTTATTTTAAAATGACAGCGCACCAAACTACTTGTTTTGGTCTGGCTACTGCCAAGAATCTGAATATTCCATCCATTCCGTCATTAGTGGAGTATGATAATTGGTGTAAACACAAATTATACCATCGATGCACTACAAGCTCGGTTTTGAAATAACAGTTTCAATATCTGATGTAGACCCCTCAGGATGGTTATTGTGGCAAACCAATTCAAATGCGGGTCAACTGAGTTTTTATAATGCAATGACCGGTTTCATACAGACTAGACCTGATCCTAGTTTCACACCGTCACCACATATTCAGTGGGAAAATTGTGCAAACAATGGTTGGAAAACACTACTCGGTCGTCAGTGAAACAACACCCGTCCCTCTTGTTGAGCGATATTAATTTGGCTGATTTTATCTTGGGTCCTAAATCCCCACGGTCAAAAAGGTTTATCTATGCAGCTTATAATGAGTTATGGAAACTTTCGCAGATGGAGGCAGCGCTGCGCCTGCGACAAATTGACCAAGCAAATTTGGAGAAGGTTCTTGCAGTTGTCGACAATAGCATAAATACACCGTCTTCCCGCATTTACACCTTAGATCATGTTTCATCTGTTATTGTTCAAAGTGATGTATCTGTTTTACCATGGTCAAAATCAACTAAGATCTGTGATGCAATTTGCATGGACTTTACAAACTCTCAAAATGGGAAAAGTGCCATGGGATTATTTGAATGCTTCCGCTTTGTTTTTACAATTTAATCTAACTGATAAAGATTCATGTCGATGAAAGATGCTACATACACGCTGTTACACATTGAACAATTAGAACACTTGCCATTTCCAGTAGCAGAAACCGATTCAGCTTTATGGTTAATTCATGGTGTTATTTCTTTACCTTTCTCACCATTTCAATTTAACTCTTGCATGAAAGTTCCCGATAGGCCACTTTGAACCCCTTGGGAGTACATTTATTCACGAAGTGTGGTCCTTGCCTTTTGCTTATGTCAGCGGGAGGATACAGAAGTTTCTTACAGGGGAGGAATGAGATTCCACAGTAGGACATTTGTAAATCACATTAAGTTACACGCCACTTGTAACGTGTCCACCCCTAATCTGGCTTGTTTCTTAAAAGGGACGCCTGTCCCAGCAATAACTCCGGCTCTCACGTTGCTTTCTAACGGCAGTTATCTTATTTTGAATAACCACGACTGCTGTGGTTTACGGGCAGGAATCCCATATATAGTAAGTTTCACAACATGTTACTTGTTGTAGCAATGTGCTTTTTCCACCCCCGCATGGGATTGTAGATAGTTCCATTTGGCCTTCCATTCCAACTTTGAAAACAGACTTTAATAAGTAAAGCAGGCTCAAAACGCTATATTTCAACAAGTGGGTCTCACTTCGGCTCGAGACCTTTGAATTGCAGGAGGCTAGGACATCTAGTGAGATCCAGTCACTGCTGAACCTGAATCTCCCACTTCATTTTGTGGAGCGGATACATCAAATATTCAATGCGTCTGACACAAAAGGCATTGCTCATTTTTTTTAAGCTTGTGGGATCGAGCCTTGCGACCTCATTGCGGACGATCTTTGGAGTAATTCCAGCATTTATTCATTCTATTTTTTCTAGAATCTTTGGAGGGTTCCCATTATTACTGGCACTAGCGGGTGGAATCCTGATTCTTCTGCTCCTGCTACGCAATGGCTACCCATCATGTGGTAATTAATGCACAGACCAGTCCAATTGCAACTGTACCGTGAGCAAATGCAACTTTTTGGATGCTTGCCATTAGCAACGCTTAGCGCGAGTTATGGACTAACTTTTCACTTTGCCTACTTCACTTGCATGCAACCTGTGTTCTACTGTCAGCGGTGCCCTTTCTCTTGGGCATTGGATTTATGCCTCTCCAATACATCATGCACTGACCCAGATTATGACCGGTTGAAGGGTCCATTAACGGACCATGACCAGGCCTGTTCTCGGGATAGCCGTATGGCACGTGCGGCTGCACTTGGTGTTGGCCAAGTGGAATATCTATGCTGCTGCAAAAAAAACCTTTTACTAGGAAATTATCTAATATCACGCAAGTTGCCCAGATATGCTCTTGGAAGCATCGGATTACGAGGAACATGCATGTTCCTTCTAACTACTTGATTGGATGGCATCCTTTTTGCTACAAACGATAGGGGTTACCTTATGGAGCAAATTGCATTCTTAAGTTTACATACTTCGATGGATTTTCCACCTCTAAATTAATCCCGTTCTCCGTGAACAAAATTTTAAAATGACAATTGTTTTGGGGAATTTTCTAATTCTGCTTTTTCATGCGCTTCTAGACTGCTTACCTTTGAACTTTGTCTTTTGTCAATGTACTACTACCTTACCGAGGGTGTCGTATGGCCATTTGACATTGCTAAGTTAGCATGAGCTCTGCTGCCACGAAGCTGCTTTTGCGCACGTTACTACGACTTTATTTTTGCAAGACTCCATTTGTGCCTTTCACATGAGAATAGTCTGCTTTCTCTGCCTGTTCCTGGAGTTTAGTCTGAACACGATGTGCAAGGTCGATAAACAATGCCCCTTGTTAATTATGTTCTGGTCAGTCCCTAGCACCGAGACAAGACATGCTAACAGCTATTGCTGGATACTCGTGCTTTGATATTAGGGTAATACATGTTGTTCTAACAGACTTGGAGAGGGACCTTTCCAGGGAGAAGAGCGATGCGGTTCCTTTGCTGTAGAAATACCATTTAGGCACTAAGGTATGGGGTCTGCTGACAAAGGCCAGAGATTTTTTTTATATAACAAAACTTCCAGCCAAGGGGAGTGTGGTTAGGCCTAATAGTCCTTTATCCACTGTCTGTATACAATGACATCCCTTTTATAATCTATGGAATTGCAACAATGCTAACTGTTTTAGGTTTCTGCGTTATGCTACTAGTGGTGGCTCGTATACTGCATTTTTAGAGCACTGTAGTTAAAATACACATTTTGAACTATAACGGACTGTCAATTCTTATTGACACGTGTGAGTGAGCGAAAGGGTACGTCTTGCTACCGCGATTCCTGAGTCAAGAGTGTTGTGTTCTGGGTTGTCTAATCATTTGTAGCTTTGTGATTGTATAGGAGAACGAATGAGACTATAGCTAGTCTGTTTTGGGATTTTGGGTACTGAGGCGGTGGGAAGGCTCAGCCCCTACACAGAGGTCCTGTTTTCCTGTGCATAGTTCTGTGTATGTGCAGAATCCCCGCAACAGGATCAAAGATATGAAAGTCTTTGAAGTCTGGCAGAGTAGAGGAAAATAACGCAGTTGATACACGGTGGTGGACGTAAACGGAAACCATGAGGATCCAAAGTACACATGTAACCCAGGAGCACCACTGGTACACGTCCAACTAAGATGGACAATAAAAACATCCATGAGCATTGCCCACAGAGGGAGGAGTCACAGGGTTCCTCATGACTCAGATTTCTAACAAAACTTCGAAAGTCTGAGCCCATTACTAGATGGCAGGAGCATGCAGAGCATGCGTTATCCAAGCCATTTTAGTCCTCTTACCACTGCACAATTAATGTAATTTTGTGAACTCTCCTTGTAACAAATTATGCATAATCATTTTATAATTAATGGTATACTGCGATCCCTGTATAAATGCCAGCCTCCAATTTCTTCATAATTGGAAGCTTGACATACCCAGTTGCTGATTATAAAGAAAAAAGTCAGAAATCAACTGTATTAAGTTACTGTAGTAGAGTTCAGATGTCACAATGTCCGCTGCCAGCAGCCAAGGTAAAAGGCAGGTCAGATAACGCAACAGCTGTTTAACGCAAATTAAAAACTGCTTTCTTTTTGCTCTATTTTTCTAGCTTAGTGGCAACAGGATTATTTTTTGTATTCCCTATAAAAAAGGAAAAATCTTTCAGGTTTCTATAGTTACTGTAGCTTTTTAAAAAATACTTGTATTAAATTGTTTAATAGATATTTGTTACAAAAAGATAACTGGTTTGATATTGAATTCTCACTAGTTTATTCTTCATATTTGCAAACAAGCTCTTCCATATGTAAAAGCTACACACCAAGGTTAAGTAGTTTGTGAGAAAGGGGATGCTGTGATCATGTTAATGTGATAGGTACTTCCGATACACAAGGATATTGCAAGCCAGCTCAGAGTTCCATAAATGTATAGAGGGACTCTGCCTTCGTCCTCTGTATGGGCATGGAACTCCTGACATATATATCAGCAGGGGGTATCTAAACTGGCCAGTGTGCCAGTTTATAATCTTGATAAACAATCTAAACTGATTTAGGTCTATAGTCTTGCATAGGGATTAATTTTTCTAAAAAATGAAAGCAATATTCTGAAATAATTTCCTTTAGAGAACCTCCCTTGTAAGATAGTTCTATGCACAGGAGTCAGTCTGGCCAAGGTTTGATCCTTACAGGTATTCTCATCCAAACCGAAATGGTCAGGCTTTGTATTTTGGGACTTTGAAGGAAGCCAGCATCCAATGGAGAGACTACACTGGTCTTTATTCATCTGGCGTATGCATAGAGAAGTATAGTTGTACATCTCAACCTGAGCTGCTTTTCCAAAGGATTTTTTGGCAAAATTGACAGTAAAAACGTTGCACATTTTTTGTGATTACACTTCGGTGCACACAGTACCTCAATGTACATCTCGACAGACAGCATTGTCTATGCTTGTACACAAGCAACTCAAATGCTGCCTACAAATCATTGATAAAGCTACCACACAGATGGTAAAAAAAAAAAAAGACAGAAAAAAGTCCACTTGGTATTCATTAACAGTGCATATACCATACTATCAGTATTCTCACAACACTAATATGCAACAGAACACACTGGACAGAATACCAACATCCCAGATGCACCATTTAGATTGGTTATCACAGTACGCCACTTTACACCTTTCCCCTACCCCCCTCATCTCATTACAGAATATGAGAAACCAAAACATCTAAAGATCATAACCCGGTACTAAAGACAGCAATAGGAGTTTCTCACATGGCTACACCTTTGAGCCTCAGAAATTTAGCTTAACTATAATCCACCCTTATGCAGGTATCCCAAATTATCTACCTAGGGCCATATTACGAGAAGTGCCCCAGGGGTGCAACACCAATACTGCTAGTGCACATGTAGCACCATTGAGTTTCCTTATTTGCATGGGGTGCAGCCCAACGTAAATGAGGGAATCACTTTGCCCCTGCGCTTCATCACCAATGTAGGGAACAGAGGCACACATGCCCTTAGAAGATTAACTGTCAGAGCACCCCCCCCCCAGGGCAGCCTGCTAGAGTAAAAGGGCCCCATGGACCCCCTAGAGACCCGCTGCAGGCAGGTACAGTCACTCCACCTGCAGGGGTGGTGTAAACCCATTTGAAAGGGCAAGTTTAATCCTGCACTGTGGAAACTAGAGCAGCCACTCCATTTCATCTGAATGCGCTGTCCCAAGGGCAGAGCAAGTTCACAGCTGCTGTGAGGGCAGCACATTCTTCATAATAGGGCGCACATTACTTATGTGCCCGGCACACCTTTTTGAAGGTGTATCGGGCGCAAACCGGGCAATGGCACCCTTTCAGGCCTGGGATTGTAGTGATCGACCACTTACAGCCAAGCCATGTACAACTAAGTATTTAATAGAGGATAAAATGAAGTCCTTTAAAACACCCATACACAAGACCATAATTGCAACAAAAACTCCCACCTTTAAACTAATCTACCCAAACCACTTCTACACCAACCATGGACCTAAATTCCCAATCTCACAAAAAAACAGCAATTTTAACACCCTCCCAAATTCATGTGAACAAGTACCCAGATACAGAATGTGCCACAATGCAGTTATAAATAATGTTAAGCCAAATGGAAATGCACATAAAGCGTGCAGCACCGCTGAATAATATGAACCCTAATGGCTGAATCATGACAAGGACAATAGCTACTTTATAATCAAAAGGGACTACACCAGATGTTAAGGTTCACTACACCTCCGTCTGCCCACTGAACTAGCACTTCCATGCAACATCCCAGGAAGGGCATCCTCTTCACCCAGCAAGGGTTCCGCCACCTCTGTGCTTCTGAGGTGAAGCAAGGCCCAGATTCATCACTGGCACATCAAGAAAACTTGTTGTACCATGGCAAGTGGCGAGGACAGGTTTGCACCATCTCTAACAAGACATGGTGCATTCCTGCTCTCCTGGCTTGGGTGCACTTGTGGCTCTAGCACCACAGGATGGCCTTATAGGAGGATACCTTCCTGCACAAAAACAAGTTGTTTTTCTCTCAAGTCTGCTGCAGGATGCAGCACAACTAGAACGGAAACAATGGAGAAAAAAAATATATATATTCCTCATTGCGACAATCAGGAAGGTGTACAATTTTGAGGCATTCCCAGGTTTACCAGTCTTAGTAAATATGGAATTAGCAAAAATACATGGGTGGATGTGTGGTAACAATTGCAACCCCTTTCCAGCGCAGAGGACAGCCTCGTTTTACTACAAGATTTACCAAGCCTAGCGTGATGCATGGCCAATGCAATCCCATGATAAATCTAGGCCTAATTCATTGCGCTCCTAGTACATACTAAAGAATGACTAACTGCCCCACATCAGACTTCGTTCAAGCATAAGAAATTTGTGAAGCCAGTTAAATCAGCTTAAATCTTGACAAAGCAGCAGAATATCACGAGTTACGCGTGCCAATTGTGGCAGGAAAATACCAAAACACAGAAGCGCGTTTGGGAATTTGCATAGCTAAACATTGTACAATTCTAATTCTACTAAATACAGTTCAGTGCGGCGCTGTACATTCATGAACACAAAAACGCCACGTCACTAAATTGTTTTATTAGCAGTTTTCGCAAGTTAATGCCATTTAACAAAATGTAGCAATGGTCACAAAAAGTAGCTAATGCACCCCTGTTCATAGTTCTGGATTCTACTGCAACAGAACTCCAACTGAAAGAGAAAATAAATCTCGTTAGTGTTTTTGAAGCATACGTAAGAAGTTCAAGCTAGTATTACACATTGTTTCGTAACGATCGTTAAGACACCAAGAGAACCTCAAGCAGTTGCTCAATAGGACTGCTCTACAAGCATTTTCCAACATACATGCCACAAAACAGACATGTCAAATTACTGGGCCAACCTCGCCCCTGGTAGGTTTCTTACATATTCATCAAAACAGTAGCCATCACCTTGCTTCAGTCTTTCAGAAGCTTGCAGACGCAGAAACTTTAGGACCCTGGAGCCAATGAGACAGCAATGCCAGGTTTGACAAACCAGGGCGTTGCATTACATACCAGAATGTTTCCTTGTTAAACACCCCTCCCCCCCCCATTATCTAATATTTGGTAGAAAACCTGCTGACCTTATGGACGGAGGCCTATGGCTTATAATCTTGTGGCACTAGCCCATGACTCCATAGAAAAGTTTAAGTGCACTGAGCGAAGTCTTAAGTTACTAGGAACGGGGGCCATGTAACTTTAGAGAATTGACTAACCTGGATTTCATAAACTTACCCCAATCTGTGCTGAACCACACACGCCCCTAATGATGCCTACCATCCCATGATGGGATTCCCAAGGAGAACCAGACATTGAATTCATTTTTCAAATGGCAGTTTCAACTTTTACCAAACAAGAGTTCACCCACAAATGAATTTGATTTAGGTCATTTTTATCGACTAGGGCACATCAAAGACTTACCTTAACCATCATGCCAGCTGAAACTCTGCACGTGTACGTCTCTTGCAGTGTTGCTGCCAGCCATGTCCACCATCACTCCTGGTGATTGGAAAAAGTGATGGAAGTGAGTGGTAATACAGGCAAAAGGCACTTGGCATGGTTCAACTAGCAAAACATTGACAGGCGCATACATTTTTAATCTACTTCCAAGTCCCCAAAGCCCCCCCTGTATACCAGAGCCAGGTGGAGACTGCTTGCATTAACCTTTAAGAGCAGCCATATTGGAGCGCATCAAGTACCCCAATGAAGGACAAACTGACCCTCCCTCCACTTGACTTTCGAAGCCAGTCATACAATCAGTGTGCGGCTATTAATCATTCTGAGCGCTCATGGTTTCAAAGCACTGAGCGTAGACATAGCCGGTTACTCTCTGCCACCCAATGACACAAACACAGCACTGCAGCGGTGTCTGTAACGCCTCTGGGAGCATGGACCCTTCGGAACACAGTGAAGGCCCACCAACCCCTAAAGGCTCAGGAACGAAGACTGAGCAGAGGGAAAGCTGTATGAACAGTGTATAAATTCAGCAAGCGCTAATAAAGGTAAATTTCCTTGAGGCTTCCCGCACCACGTGGACACAGAACAGCGCAGCCAACAGTTTCGTCTGATGAACCGTGCCAAGGCTCGTGTTGTGGTAGAGTGGATCGAGTAGGCAAGTAGTTGTCCTATTTTAATCCATTAAGTGACTTTACGGACCCTTTACTTTGGACACTGTGCAGCAGGCCAGAGGGGCAAGCATCCTGCATTTGAGGTAATTGGAATACCCCCAATTAGCCCTTCCTAATACTCCTAGTCTACTTGCCAATGCGATCTATTCTGCAATATACGAGCCGTGACAAAGTCCATCGGAGGAAAGTAAAATGCTACTTACCAGTATGCATCTGTTCTTGGCATGTAGAGCTGTAGAATCATATACTGTGCATAGATCGCCATCTGGTGTTGGGCTCGGATGTTTGCAATTTTTGTTCGAAGAAGTCTTTGTAGTCACGAGATAGGTGGCGACTCCTTACGATGATAGTGCGCATGGGCATCGACTCCATCCCCAGATTGTTTGCCATAGAGGGTGATGATGGAGTTAGTAAGAAAGGGATGTCCATGTGTGATGTATCCAAGTAAGATAATACTGCAACAGATACAGGTACCCGGGTGGGCGTATATGAATCTACAGCTCTACATGCCAAGAACAGATGCATACTGGCAAGTAGCATTTTCCGTTCGAGGCATACGAGCTGTAGATCATATACTGTGCATAGACTATACAGCAGTTTTGTTTGTGGCAGTGGCTAACCTGTATCTGTTGAAGTGGTTTGAAAGTGTTCTTAAGACAGACTGGCCCACACTAGCTTGTTGTTTTGCTTGCACATCTACACAATAGTGTTTTGTAAATGTGTGCGGTGTAGACCAAGTTGCAGCTTTGCAGATGTCATCTAAGGGAATGTTCCCCAAGAAGGCCATAGAAGCCCCTAGTTTGCGGGTAGAATGAGCCCTAGGGGGAATGGTTAATGTACGCTTGGCTTTAAGGTAGCATATTTGGATGCACTTAATCCACCGTGCAATACCGGCTTTTGAAATGGGATTGCCTTTATGAGGTGGGGGAAAAGCAACAAAGTTGTTTAGTCTTTCTAAAGGACTTTGTTCTTTCAATGTAATAGAGTAGTGTTCTTTTAACGTCTAGCGTGTGAAGAGCCCTTTCTGCCACGGAGTCTGGTTGAGGGAAAAAAAACTGGCAGTTGAACAGACTAGTTAAGGTGAAAGGCAGACAACTGGAAGTAAAAATGTTGGATTAGTTGCAAGAACCACTTTGTGATGAATTTGCAAAAATGGTTCTTGTATGGTTAGTGCCTAAAGCTCACTCACTCTAAGATGTGATGGCTATAAGGAAGGCTACTTTCCAAGTGAGGAATTGTAGTTCACATTTGAGCAGAGGTTCAAATGGTGGGCCCATGAGCCTTGTAAGGACGATATTAAGATTCCACACTGGAGAGGGTGGAACTTTAGGGGAATTATTCTTTTAAGTCCTTCCATAAAAGCTTTAATAGCGGGTACTCTAAACAAAGACAAGTGTTGTCTGTTTTGTAGGTAAGCTGCTATTGCAGCTATCTGTAGTCTTATAGATGTGTATGCTAGGTTACAGTGTTGTAGGTGTAATAGATAGCAAATAATGTTTTGAGTGGAAGCGTCTAGTGGATTGATTTTACTGTTTGTACAGTAAATTACAAATAGTTTCCACTTTGCTGCGTAGCAATGCTCTGGTAGGATGTCTAGCCTCTTTAATGACGTTCATGCAGTCTGGCAGGAGATTAAGATAGCCAAACTCAGACGCCAGATCGCAAGGTTGAGTTGATTGGGATCTGGATGCCTCATCTCTCCATGGTTCCGAGTGAGAAGTTTGGGAGAGAGGTGTAGTTTTTGATGAGGAACTACTGACATTTCTAATAGTGTAGTGAACCAGGGTTGTCAAGCCCATGTGGGAGCAACCAGGATTAGTGTGAGGGACTGCTGTTTGAGCTTCCAAACCACTTATGGAATGAGTGGGAGAGGCGGAAAAGCGTAAGCAAATTTCCCCGACCAGTTGATCCATATCGCATTGCCTGTGGACAACGGGTGTGGATACCTGGACACGAAGGTTGGGCATTTTGCGTTTGTGTGCGGCAAACAGATCTATTTCTGGGTAGCCCCACATTTGCAAGAATGGAAGAAGAACTTGAGGATGAGGTTCCCATTCGTGGATTGGTTGTTGACGACTGAGCAGATCTGAGATTTGATTGTGTACTCCTGGGAGGTGTTCAGCAAGGAGATATACGTTTTGTGGAATGGCCCATTTCTATATGCGTTGAGCTAAGTGAAAGCTGTAGAGAATGTGTCCCTCCCAGCTTTTGTATGTAGTACATTGCTGTCATGTTCTCTGTATGAAGTAAGACAGCTTTGCCTAGTAGATTAAGTTGAAAGGATTTAAACGCCAGAAAAATTGCCAGTAATTACAGGTGGTTTATGTGGAATTGTTTGTTTTGTAGTCCATATGCCTTGAATGGTAAGGTTTTGGAGATTAGCTCCCCAGCCGGATAGCGATGCGTCCGTTAGCACTATCTGTGGAACCGGGTCGAGGAACGGCTGCCCTTTGGAAAGGTTGTGTGTTCCACCCATGCAGAGAGCGATATGTGCTGCTGTCCACCAACATCAGATCCGTTAGCTGACCTTGAGCCTGGTTCCATTGACGTCCAAGCATTCCTGTAGAGGACACATGGAGTCTTGCATAAGGGACGATTAGAATGCAAGAGACCATCATCCCTATTAATTGCATGAACACTCGAGCTGGTAGAGTGTTGAGGCTGAAATTGTGATATTAGAGCTTGTATTCTGACTGGGTTGGGGTATGCTAGAGCTTTGGGAGTGTCTATTGTCGCTCCTAGATACATTTGTATGTTGGATGGTTGGAGGTGGGACTTGGTGAAATTCACGGTGAATCCCAAATTGTGAACCAACTGAATTGTTTTGCGGGTGTGGTGAACACAGCTGCTGTGTGACTTGGCTTTTATGAGCCAGTCGTCCAGATATGGGAACACGTGAATGTGTTGTCTTCTTAAGTGAGCTGCAACTACTGCGAGGCACTTGGTGAAGACTCTGGGTGCTGTGGTTACCCCGAACGGGAGTACTTTGAATTGGTAGTGTTGACCGTCCACCAGGAACCTGAGATTTTCTGTGAGCTGGATAAATGGGATTATGGAAGTAGGCGTCCTTTAAATCCAGAGTGGAAAGAAAGTCGCCTTGTTGAAGCAATGGGAGCAACTGTTGGAGGGTGACCATGTGGAAGTGATCTGACTGAATATAGGAGGTTTAATGGTCTGAGGTCCAGTATTGGTCTGAGAGCCGTCCTTTTTTGGAATTAGAAAATATAGTGAGTAAACCCCCGTGCCCTGATAAGGCAAGGGGACTGGTTCTATTGCATGTTTTTGTAAGAGGGAGAGAACCTCTTGTTTTAGGAGAGTCAGATGTGATGACATTGGACGTTGTCTGGGAGGGATATTTGGGGGGGTGGGGCGGGAGTGGAGGTGAGTTCTAGGCAATAACCATACTGGATAATTTGTCTTACCCACTTGTCTGTTGTGATGGAGTTCCAGACAGGTAGGAACTGTGAGAGGCATCCCCCGACAGGAGTTGAATGGTCGGGGGTAGTGAAGGAAAGTCACTGCTTGGTGTTAGGGGAATTGCGGGTGTTACCTCTGGCTCTTCCCCCATTATTGTTCCTCTATCCTCCCCGAAAATATCCTTTGGGGGAGGTAGATTGATTGGGACTTTTGTAAGATGTGGAGGGATTTTCTGACGACATGTCTTGGAGCCACCCCTGTAAAAGGAGCGGCAAAAGGAACCCCTGTTGGAAGGGAGTTGCAAGGCCCCCATAGACTTAGCAGTCTCGGTATCTTTCTTCATTTTCTCCAATGAAGAATCGACTGCAGGTCCAAAAAGATGCTCTTGGTCGAAGGGCTGATCGAGTATGGTGGTTTGAACTTCTTGCTTGAATCCGGAGATTCGAAGCCAAGAGTGCCTACGCAGTAATATACTGGTGTTAATGGCACGAGATGCTGCATCAGCTGCATCTAGGGCACATTTTATGGAAGTGTTAGTTATTAGTTTGCCTTCCTGAATGAGTTCATTGGCCTCGTTTGTGTTAGTCTGGCAAGTACTGCATTAGTTTTTCCAGCTCGTCATAGTGCGCTCTGTCATAGCGTGCTAGGAGAGCTGGAGCATTGGCGATGCGTCAATGGTTAGCAGTCTGTGACGCAATTCTTTTCCCTGAAGAGTCTATAAGCTTTGACTGCTTGTCAGGAGGAGGGGCGTCTCCTGTAGTTTGGGAATTAGCCCTCTTGCGTACGTTAGAAACAAGAGTCTAAAGGTACCTGCCCCTTGATGTACACTGGTCTGTGGGAGCTGCTTTATATTATTTATCCACCCTTGGCGTAAGTATTTGGGCTCTAACAGGGTCTTTGAATACTTCAGTAGTGTTTCAACATGCCTTTTAACATGGGAAGGGGGTGGATTGATTTTTGTGAGGGTGCGAATGTTTCCACTAAGAAGTCCTCTTATAGTGGATCAGTGTGTAGTTCCACCCCATGGTAGTGAGCAGCCCTATTAATAAGTTGTGCAAACCCAATGTTATCAGGTGGTGATGGCCTGGAGGGGTACAGATCAGGGTCATTGTGTAGGTCTGGATCTTGATTATAGTCATCCCATGGGTCTGGGTCCTGTGGTATGTTATGGTAGCCATCATCCCCTAGTGTAGCCCCATCCCCACCATCTTGTGGCACAGGTGAGCGTGTAGGTGATGGTGAGTTAGCTGGTGAGATAAATAAGTTAGGATCCGGAGGAGAGGGAGGTATATGGGGGGGTAATAGGGTTAGTACCAACGTCCTTGCGTTTGAGAGGTATTGGAGGATCCTCCAACGGTGTAATTTCTGTTTTTTAGGAGGTCTGGTGAGCAGGTGACCAGTTTTGCGGTCAATATGCAGTGTTTGCTGCTTTGGATCTGAAGATTCTTGAGAAGAAAGGTCTTTTAGTGGTATGTCTGGTTTCAGCGCCAGAAGCTTGGCCGTAGTGTTCTTTAGTGGTGTTGAGCTGTGAAGTTTTTGTATGCGTTTGACTCCGAAATCTTTGGTGAGGGAGTTTTCGGATCAGAGATTCTTTGGCTCCGAAGCTTACGGTTTGTCCCGTTTCGGCTCCAAAGCTTTGTTTTTAGTGGCTTTGGTGTCGGGGTTTTCGGCGAAGGTGTCTTCGGTGCCAGCAATGAAGTGTGGGGCCCTGGTTTGGTCTTGGGCTTCGGTGCCGAAGGTGTATGTTTAGTGCCGGAATGGGGCCGACTCGAGCCCGAGGGCTTTTGTTTCGGTTTCATAGCCGGGTCCGAGGGCGGGGCATCTGAAATATGTTCACAGTGTTGACCCAAGCCCGAGGGCTAAGGTGTTACCGGAACCTTAGGTTTGGTGGCAGGCTGGGTATTAGTACTCACTGTCCGTTGAGCCGGGGTGAGGTTCTGTTAGTCTTCCTCGGAGTCGTCGGCTTTGGACACAGATATCCTCTTCTGCAGGTTGGAGTTCTGGATGGACGTTTGAACCTGCTCCGAAGAGGTCTGGAATGGATCTGCTGCCGTGGGACATTTTGTGTCGTCAAGCCCAACAATCACGGATGGTTTTCTTCGACCGGAAGGAGGTACAGGCCTCGCAGTGCTTTCCCTGGGGGGGAGGGAGGAGAGGGGAGAAGAGGGGAGGCAGAGGTTACACACTTTGTGTAAGTCTGTGTGTGGGAATTTAGCACCACACCTGTGGCATTTTCAAAACTGAGTCCGTTCCATCAACAGGCGTAGTGGTCGGCGCGGGTAGGCCCAACAGCCCGCGTCTAAGCTGTTGGTCGAAGATTTGAAGTTGGAGGATGCGCGTCGAAAGGGGAACGTGATAAAGAACAATAGTGCTGAGTGGTGAAGGATTGCGCGCCGAAGGGGGGTTTGAAGACGATACCGACCCGGAGCGCAGCAAATCACATCCGAACCCGATGGCGGAAAAAAACAATCTGGGGATTGAGTCGATACCCATGCACACTATCATCGTAAGGAGGAGTCTCCCATCTCGTGACTACAAAGACTTCTTCGAACAAAGACAAACAGCAAACATCCGAGCCCAACACCAGATGGCGATCTATGCACAGTATATACATGATCTACAGCTCCTATGCCTCGAACCCTGCGTTCTGCTGCACCAAAGTCCATCCAGGAGAAGTGACATTAAAACAAGCAAATGTTGACTAATGAACTCTCCTGCTGAATCTATTATACATCGTTCATATAATGTTCGCTTTGTGCACGCCGTCATTTTTCTGAGGTTGAATTGCGCGAAGCACTGGCTCCAGTGCCCACACTTGCACAGGAGGGTTGCTCCAGACCCATCCCTGCCAATGAATGCGTTTGCTGATCATAGCTGTGCAGAGGCAGACTATGGTGCAAACACGTGCCTGCCGGTGTTTGCTGCAAGCCACGCCATGGGTTTACGCGTTATACTTCTACTGGCAGGATCGCTCGAGTGATTGCACGCCTTCCCTTTCAGCATCACCAGCACAGCTCACCTCAGACGAGCGCCTTGTTCACAGCCTTCTTCCGAAGCCAACCTGGAAATCCAGACCCATCTGCTCCGGTCACATGTTCGGAAGAAACCGAAACACTTCAAAGCATCCTGCAGATAAAATACAAGACAGGGAGTGAGCCCCCCCCCATCGACAAGCGCTGCCTCGCGTTCAAAGCAAGTTCCCAGCAGCCCCGCAGAGATGAAGCTTTAAAATGCTAAAGTTAACAGCGATAACATTCCTAGAACTGCCCAGTGTCAGTCAAATCTACAGCTTCGGTCACGCATGTCACACCCAAGCGCGTGCATCGTGCGGAAAGGAGTCCCGTCCGCTACTGATAATTTTAATAGATTAGAGTTCCAGTCTGCCGTAAACTCTGAAACAGACTGCGGACTTATTCTTGCGCAAGCTTAAGTACTATTCGATTCGTTATACAAGGTTCTGAAAAAACTCAATTACATCGCCTCCACGAACACCATCAAAAACTGCTGTAAAACTCATGAAACTGAGACTAACTGGGCCAGTCACAAGAGGACACAGTTTTACAGGCCACTTGCTTGAGGGGTCCCCGTTCGCATAACTTCGTGTCAGCGCCTTTGCTGTGATGAGGCAAGCACGTGCCACTGGTGAGGGCGCCCGAGTGGACCAATAGTAGATGGAGTTCTTCTCACATTACTGCACATTGAAGTGATCCTACGGCTATTCAACTGCATCGTATCCAGTTTCACTTTAAATTAAGCCCTACAGTTGCGTGGTAACGCGCTGTGTAACACTACGTACGAGTGTTTGGCTGGTAATCATTGAGTGCTCATTGTTTCGGAGCACCGAGCGTAGACTCAGCCGGTCTCTCTGCGCCACCTAATGACACACATCACTGCAGCTGAGGCTGTAACGCCTCTAGGGGCGGGAATCAAATCATGTTTTGAATAATTCTTACCTGGGAGGCACCGAAGACCCAGCAGCCTTCATATCCATCTGCAAAAACAAAAGCAAACCAATATAAAGGCAGAGAAATATTCAAATATGTAGTCTATTCAAACGCACGTTAGACCATGAACACAACAGGGCCTTGTGTGGATTGGTGAAGCATGCATCTTCCAAATAGTAAACACAAGCAGTCTTATGCGATAATTCCATGTTGCCAGCAGTGCCGTGCTTAATTGCATAGTTCCCTTGCTACATGTGCGCAATAATCACCAAGTGAAAAATTGGACTTAGTCGCCAGATCAGAATGTTCACTGACGTCTGCACGCATACACTCCCTCGCAAACCAAGAAGTTCAATAAACGCGACTTAAGGGAATGTCATCTATCCGTTCTTTGTACTCAGGAGATTGTTGCTAGCAAGATTTACACTTCAGCCCGGCCTCAAGTCGTGTTATGCAAACAGTACACTGCTCTTATTAGTTTAATAATGGGATAAACCTAATATTGAGCCAGGATAGATTTCACAAGTAGCCGCCCCTACGGGCTCTCCAAGGGTACTAGGAGTGGGACAGAAAGTCAGAAGTTGGAGTAGCACAACCAGTGGTGTTGAGGGATGCGTGCAAAGCTCCCAGAGCCACCACCTGCTGCCAAACTAACAAATACGACCGCTCCATTCCTGCCAGACACATCTATACAGAGACTATGCGGAGTGCTGCTGCTGCACACCGCTCCAACAGATGCAGCTCTCAACCCACAACTTGACAGGACTTCACTCAGGGTCGCTAGACGAGCAGTCAAGGATTAGCGTAGGATGCGAGGGAGTCAAACACGGGTGCAGCAGAACGGGAACCCCAACACAAGGCAGTCAACGCTTCAAGAGAAAGGGCAGTTCTAAAGAGTTCCAGCGCTAGATTTCACAAGCACCCTCTGATCAAAGCTCTTCGGTGGAGCTAGGCATGACTGGTACACGATCCCTTGGTTACAAGGGTTTTAGACCACCAACCTCCCACAAGGGGTGTGAAATAGAGGGAAGGGACACATAGCACTTGGTACCAAAAAGGTTGAAACAAAGGGCAGAACCGAGTCTTACTCTGGCCAAAAATGGACATCGGGCCAAAATAAATTGTCATGCCCTGAAATATGAATCCCAGACCCCATCACCCCGACAAAGCCATCAATATTTAGAATCTCTCCAGTGTTCCTGTTGGGAATGTCGAAGTGACCATTGTTCAGTTAGTGTCTGGTAGGGGCAGAGCCAAGATTCCTCAGTCCAACCAGTTCGGGCTGCGCAGGGTGTTGACCTACACTCTTGGCATCCTTCTGTCGCCAAGGGAGACTTCCAAACACAGGAAGATGAAGCTTCCTCTAGGGCCTGGACAAAATATTATCTAGAGCCCACTACCCATTTGGTACATGGGGTTCAGGGACAACCATTTTGTGACTCATGTATGTAGGCGCTCAATGAACCAATGCCTGCAGCATTAACTAGTCCACCTGTTGCATATGCGATGCATATGTCTTCGAGATGACGTGCACGAGGCCCCAGTTTTTGGGCTTGGACAACTTTCTGGGATGGAAGAGTTGGCAGACTACCCACAAGGGTTCTAATAAGTCATTTTTCCCTGGACATTAACACCAACAGCCTAGGCTCAGGGGCTGTAACTACCGGCACTCGAAGGTGGGACACGCTGGGTGCCTCATTAACCAATCACAGCTCATATCAATGAGAAATTAAACTAGTCCCCACCTCAAGAGGGTTTGCACGATTTGCAGAACTCACTGGAGAAAACAGTAGGCCAGAAAATGCACACGACTGTGCAGCACTGGCAAACCATGCTTGAGACCGGCATATTCAAGATGGGGACTAGCAGACTAGTTAGGAATGGTAAGTGCATCCATTCTGCGCAGGTGTCAACTGCCCTGGTGGCTCATCCATCCAGGAGTGTCCCCAGCCCAGGTCATTGATGCCACATTTCCCCATCAGAAGGACGTGGCTGTGCAGGTGGACTCATTCACAGGTAAGGCCTACTTTAGTGTCGCCACTCCAGCTCACTCAGTCTAGCTCCAGAAGATACTAACATCTAGCTATCACTGAATAATCGGACCACCATAAATCACAGGCAGACCCTTGGTTATGTGATATAGAGCCATCCTCTTGCTAGGTAACCACCATAAGTTATCAAAAAGCCATGTCTAAAGAGCACAAGGAGATCTGTACCAGTGAATGCATGCTCCCAGCAAAACTACTTTCGAAAACGGGAGACCTCTGGTTTGGAGTGTAAAGACCAGCATGGGGTTCGGAGTGTAATTTCCAAGCAGAACCTGTATACCTGGAGGTCTCGCCGAATTATACAATGCAATGACATACACAACTTCACAAGTCACTGCAGTCACCTCTATAGTAGACCCATGACGTGAACAGCTGTAAGGAACAGCATCATAACCCTAGAGTTGACAAGATACGGGGTGCGAAGAGGAAAGGGTAGAAGGCACTGGGGAATAACAAATGCCACAGCTGGTGGCAAGATGTGAATCAGGAACCATTCTCAAATGCCGTGAACATTATGGTACACGACGACAAGCAAGGCAAAATGGGCATCTCAAGACTAAAAGGACTGAGAAAGGGGCGAGAAAAATACCACATTCAACCAACACAGGTTGTAATGGAGGACCAAAGGCTTTAGCATTACTGGAAGTCAAATTAAGACCTAAACAAAAACACTGGACTTCAGAGCAGACTTTAAAGCTGTAAATTATAGGTACTTGTTTACTGTTACCAAATGCATAAAATGTAGCTTCAGTGTAACTGTACAAGAAAACCATTGCTCTAGAAAACGTGTTTGGCTGGTAATCATTCTGAGTGCTCATGGTTTCGGAGCACCGAGCGTAGACACAGCCAGTCTCTCTGCGCCACCTACTGACACATACACAGCACTGCAGCCGTGCCTGCAACGCCTTTAGGAGCGGGACACTTCAAGAACCACAATCTACTCACCATGAAGGCCCTTTCAGGTATCCCAAGGCCAGCAGGGCTTCTGGTCGCATCTGCTGAAACAAAGGAAACATGTAAGAGGCACAGCAAAGCCATTCAGAGGAAAGTTCATTTCAATCACAATCAAGTCACGGGGAATAAGTAGAAACCCATTTCAATTCGTCCCACAAGGTACAAGTTGAACGAGAAGCAACACCCAGCGCGATGGGATCTGCGCTGAAATTGTATCACGGCAGGAAGAGAGAAAAAAATGCATCATTCAACCTCTGCGGTGAGATTTGTGCTTAAAAGTGCATTCACGTTATGGGAGGTTTTAGAACACCCCGGATCCCCTTAAAAGCCATTGAATATACAGGTTAGAACATGGTCATGTAGGGCACCATTAACGAGTCCGACTCATTTCGTGGAGGCCCGCTGTGGAGTAGAAACGGAGGTAGTAAGCCCCTGTAACTACACAACATTTAGAGATCCAGGCTTTATGAAAAGTTTGCCAGTCGGGCTGCATTTATCCATACGCAGTTAGCATTCTATAAAAAAAACAAAAAACTGCAACTAACATTTTCCAAATGCATGGACCACAGTTACACTTGCCCGATTTCTTTAATGCTAGCAAAAGTCACAATGCATCACGCCTATGAAATAAAGTGTTAATTAGCACTGTAATGCTAACAGCTGTTTGAAGCCTCTTTCGTAAACGCTTAACCATGATTCACAGGCAGTCTCATGGACTACATTTCCCCTTATTCAAAAACACAAAGAAAGGGGCATATTATCAAGGGGCCGCGATAAAATTAACGCCGCTTTAGCGGCCGTTTTCGGGCGAAAAGCGGGGATAATGTTATTGCATTATCATCAAGGACACGCTAGCGTGTGACTCCTAGAGTTAGGGCCCGTTTCACACGCCTCGCATCGATAATGAGATGCAAAGGAGGCGTGGCTGTGAAAACATGGGAGAATATCGCGAAGGCAGCTTCGCGACATCATCAAGGAGGGGTAGTGATATGTGAAATTGCGTTAAGTATGCCTTAGCGCAGGAATTTAACGTCTGTTAAATTCCTGACCAAGGCATACCTAACATGGGGGGTGGATTGTGTGGCTAAGACCACAGGCCCTATCATCAAGGATATCGCAGTTTTCCATGGAACATCGCTGGAAAACCAGCGATGTTCAATGGAAAACACCGCCACTGGAATGATTATCGCCATTGCGCTATGCGTTAATACAGCGCTAGCATGGCGATAATTTCCAGCGATAGCATGCGATAAAAATCCTCACGCTAAGAGCGGCCAGCGATAATTATCGCTGCCCTGAAGTTCCTTCTCTAACCGTAAAAGTAAACCAATGCGAGCCTTGGATATTTAAATTTCAAACGAAGGGCTGCAATAAAACTCACGCGAACACATGACGCCCCTTTCACCGCAAGAAAAGGCTGCTCTTATAAGCAGTGACAACCATGTCAGACAAGTATTGGCAGAGACAATAGGTATGGCTATCGCGAGTGTTAGAGCTATAGGAATTGTAAGGGACAGTGTCGTTTACCCATGTGTTGTGGCGTTAATGTAGGTTGTGTGGAGTGGAATTATGTGGTTTGGAATGGTCAGTTGTGGAACTGTGGATTTGTTTAGTGGAATTGTGGCATGGTGTGAGGTAGAACGTGGATAGCAATTGTGGTATTGTGTTCTGGAATTATGTAGAGTGGGTCTGTCATGGAGTGCAACTGGAATGGTATTGTGATATGTAGTGTTTAAATGTGTTGTGCTCTTGAATTTCGTAGTATGGAATTCTGTTGTGTAGATTGGATGTGGTGTTGAATGCGGTTTGGTGTCGAATTATGTGGAATGGAAGTGTGGAGTTAAATGTGTGGCGTGGAACTGGCAGAGTGAAATTATGCAGATAGGAATTGTGGCATGCAGAGTGTATTTATGTGGATTGTTGCTATGTGGCAGAGAGTGGTTTTATGTGGGGTACATTTAAGGTAGCGAGTCGTTTAATTATGTGGAGTTGAATCATTTTGTATTGAGTGGTATTCTGTGAAGTGTAATTAGGTTGGGTGGTAAAGAAGTGTGGTGTGGAATTGGGTGGAGTTTGTCACTAGATATCCAGGTATGCTACACAGAATCGGAAGTTCTGGATCAACTTTTGGAAAAATAAATAATTATCAAGGATTATAAAAAAATAAAGATCTGGCTGTTCCCTAAAAACATTTCAACGGGCCTCAACTGAAAATAGTTAATGGCCTGTTTATACAGACAGCGACCTCATCTCCGACATGTTTGAGCCTCACCTCAAACACTAAAGTGCTGCAACATACCTGTGGAGACATGAACGGCACACATCCAAAAATCCTACTTAACATTCTTTCAATCATGCACGACAGTAGCTATTTAATTGTTGAATCTGAAAGTGCGTAGGTGCTTACAAGAGGTACAAAAGCACATTAAGTGCCAATACAATACTGCTTGAACTCCATTGTTGACCCTTCAGTGTGCCTCAAAACACTCCTTGCTGTAAACACTTGGCCACCATCTGTGTGTGGGACCAGCCGAACACTAAAGTGTTTATAACATTTAGATAGGTTAAACAATAGGATTTTGCCATGACGAAACATCAAATGCTTTCACCCCTTTTAAACAAACTTCATGGCGATACACAATTTTAAAGCAGTCATTTATCAATGATGTTGAAAATATTTGAGATTTTTCCTGCAAGTTAATGACTGCAAAAGCCACAATAAACTGAAATGACCATTACCAAGGACACCAAACGAGATGCAATCCAGAGGCCAAAACAGCATCGGGTCTTGGTCTGCCACATCTGTGGAGCATTCATCTTTTACAGCCCAGTTTACAACGATGCTGTAGCAAGGGAAGACACTAGTGCTAAGGAGGAACCCACCAAAATGATAACTTTGCCAAACACGAGAAGGAAACAAAAAGTGCTGGAAAACAGTATAATACCAGTAATTGGGCAGTGCTCCGTGGGAGGAAACAAAGTGGACTGAGGAGCAAAGATTAACCACTAGCAAGTAAGTCTTTTTAAAGGGCAATTGAAGTAACAAAAAAGGCAATGGGTGGGCTGTAAGCCCACAAAGTGTATACAAAATGTTGAAGAAAACGCAAGTGCTGCCTAAGCTCGACCGCTGCATGAGCCACACAAAACTATTTTGTACAAGCCCAACCAACTTCATGTGATGCTATATACACCTTTGTAGGCACCCCTTTTCATAATCACCTGGAAAAGATAATGTGCCAGAAAAGCAGCATTAAACGGAGTATTTCTGCACAAGGGTAGTTGGGGAAAGAAAAAAAAAGTGCAATTTTGCACATTAGTGGAAATAGTGCTGAGCTCAAGTTGCTCCTAACAGCATTTATTTTAAAAATGGGTATGAAACATGTAGCAGTAGCTCATTACATGTACTGAATGAGCACAAAACCCAAGCGTTGTTAGTCAGTGCATCACCACTCTAAAATTAGGCACCAAATATCATCCTGCACAGAATTCGCACTTTTGGAATTACCCACTGAATTTAAACGCTTCTACAGTTGCTTCTTATAATCCACTGTGACTTACCGTTATCTCCACAGTTGATCACGAATCCCACAGGGAGCCTAAGTGAGATGCAAAACTTTGCACCCAATGAACCACCATGTCCTGAAGAAAAAAGAAAGATTGGGGTCACAGCGGCTATTTCACTAAAAATATTACTGCTATCCCCATGTAAGATTTACAGCACAACTGTCTTCAGACACTTTCCATGAATGTTTCATTCTAAATCCAGTGAATCACACACTCTTGCAAGGCTTAGGCGCAATGCACCTGTCACGCAACGGATTGAGGTAAACTGCACATAGCAGCCACCTCACCCAAACGCAGCGTTTTTGCTTTGCCCTTCAACGACAACTCACTGAGCCACAAGAGGCCCAGCAAGTGCTTTTTAGAAGGGGCATTCAACATATCAATTGTGTTCTTATCTGGTCATCAACACATCCCGTTCTATAGGGATCAACATCACTAACAAGTTAAAGTAAAGGATTAAGCACATAGATCGGATTAAACACTGCTTCGGTGCCCTTTGTGCTCGGAAGTAAGAAAAATGTAGATGTTCTGTATGGGGTGCCACAATTGGTCGAACTCTACAAGACAGTAAGGATTGATCATGCTTTTGCACTTTACATCAGACGCAGCGTGTTAAGTTTCCAAGAGCAAAGCATTTCATACACACTTCTGGTGCTGGCAGCCAATATGGGAGAATAAAGCATGTACTAACGTGAGATAGTTATTACCAGGGCAAGTGCGGAGCAGGCAGGCATTGCTGCAACATGTTACCAATAGTGGAGTAGAAGTTACTAAGTTAAAGTATCCAGGTTGTAGCCTTGGCTTGAAATGTAACTAATCTGCCCGACAACCCTAACAATTTGAGAAACAACCAAAAGCTAGTCCAGACATTGCTAAAAACCTATGCAAAAAACCAAATGCAAAACATTTTGGTTAAACCCGTTTTTTTTTTGTTTTTTAAACATGAAGGATACATCCAATAGACTTTCAAATGCACACAAACATAACTTCTAGTAAAGTATGAATAGTATGTAACATGTACAGGGGTATAAGAATATAAAGCATTAAGTCTTTAGGCTGAAAAACAAATCACCCGAATGAACATTACTGCAAAGACTCGGAACAGATCCAGGGGGGCTGATCAGTTCAAAACATTGATGACCATGAATTGCAGGACAAAGGCCATTGGGGTTTAACCCCTTCCGTGCGTGCGTCGGCCAACGGCCGTCGCGAGCACTAGCTAGTTAGTGCTGCGCACGTCCGTTGGCTGACGCGGCACCGCCCACTCAATAGAACTCCCGCACCGCGGCGGAATTTGCGCCGCGGTTAAGCAGTTAAAGCAGTGATGGGGAGGGAGTGATTGGAGCAAGCATAGACGGGAGGGAGGAGGGGGAAAATCTTTTAAAAGTGCACAAGCCAAGCCATCTAGCCCTTTTCTGACGTAAATATTTAAATAAAGGAGAAGCACAAGGGGGCTTATTTACAAGCCCCTTGAGCCACTTTTGCGTCATTTTTAACATGGGAAAAGTGACGCAAAAGTGGCGCAAGGGGCTTGTAAATCTGCCCCAAGGTCTTTTAGCTGCCACAAAAGCATAAGGGGAAACACTGCTGTTCAAATGCTACAAAAGCATCAGGAACCAAATAAAACTGTGAAGCTTGGGCAAACAGGAAAGAAAAGAAACAGTCCCCAAGGTAAACACAACAAATAAGCCACAAAGTGGAAAGGTAACAGTAGTTAGGTGCTGCTCTGTGGGAGGGAACAAAGCACAAAAAGGAGGGACAAAGAGCAAAGTTCAACCAGCAAGCTTCTTAAAGGACAACAGAAGTAATAAAAAGGCAAAGGGCGGGATGTAAGCCCACAAAGTGTATACAACATGCCTTGAAGACAAAGCGCACGCCCCGCTTAGGCTCAACCTAAACAAGCATTGGCATAGCCAATAGGTCTCGCCTTTGGGACCTTACAAGTGTTTAGCCACATATTCCTAGAGCTCTATCCACAACTCTGTTACAAAATATTATTTTCCACGAGTTCCTTGTAGTTTTCAGCGGCTGTGCCTTTTATTTCTTCTCTGGAAGATGATCTCATGCGCTGTGCGAAGAGCAGCAGCGTGCTGTTCGCTCACAATGACGAGTCCTGCTTCTCTTGTGTGCAAATAGCAGGAGACAAGGAGGGGGCTGCTGGGGGGGCCTAACTAGGTCAGAAAAGCGAGGGGGCGGTGAGAGGTCAGTGAGCCCTGGGGGCAGCGAGAGCACGTGTTTCGGACACAGCTAGGAAAACAGTATCACAGGGAAGGGAAACGGAAGGGTATACGTAAAGGAGATCAAATGGGGGCAGGGGCCTCAGCAGATGCAGTGGTACCAGGCTCACTGAAACGGCACTAACCCGTTTGTAATGTCCGCTCTAGTTAAATCTGCATAGCTATGGCTGTATTTTATTTGACCACAAACTGAGTGGGCGGGGCTTGGTTGCACCAGGTTTTATGGCACCCATACTGCCACACCGGTAGAAGGTGGGGTGATAAGGGATTAAGGGTATAGAAGTAACACAGAAAAGCGAGGACACTGGAAGACGTATGCTGTGAAGAGGACCGCGAATAATGAATAAAAAGATGGATCAGCACAGTCCGCGCTAGCAGGGTGCAGTGGGAAAGGGGATAAAACTCTGAAGGGGGGGGCATAAAGAATAAGCCGAGCCAACCCTGCCTATTCCTTCAAGTTACCCAGATTATTGTCGAATGAAGGGAGAAGAGTCATCGAAAGTAAAGAAACCTTCTGCTGCTGTCCGTTATGTCTGCAGGGGCTATAGGGATCACAGAGGTTCATCCAGGCAACGCAACAGCTCCAACGCGGTCATGTAGGGAAAGCGGGCGGAAATGTTAGAAGCTGCTGACAGTGGACACGGGCGCCATTGCTAAAGTCCCACAATTTATGGCTGCTGGAAAAACAAGCGCGCGCGCCTCGAGCTCGAAGTAAAAAAAAAAAAGAGCCCGGCTTCAAAAGTGGTGCGCGCGCGAAAGTGAAAGCAGCGCGTTTGCACATATGTTTGCAATTAACGCGAGACGCGGCAGGGGAGGGGGCGGAGGAGCGTTGAGAAAGCAATCAAGTGAGAGGAAAGCCAGATGGCGCCTGATCGGGCGCTGAAAGCTGGCGGCTGCGCGCATGAACGCAAGCTGGTAGCCAGCAAAAGCCTCTGGCAGCACTTTGAAAAGCACACTTACTAAATGTCTCGCAGAGAAGCGCATGCGCTGGCTCAGGCGAGACCTAAAAACTGACTTCATGGCACTGTCAAGGATGACATTTCTACCAGAAGAAAAAGAGTCCACGTCTAAAAGGACTTGGCACTATTGTATTTCAAATTACATTGGTCCAGGTCAGGGCCGGACTGGCCGTAGCGGGCACCGGGCAATCCCCCGGTGCGCCGCACGGGTGGGGGCTGGTTTTGGGGCCCTGGGGGCCGTTTTTGTTACAGGGCCGTTTTTGCAGCATAGGGGTGGGGGGCCGAGCACTTTGCCAGGGCCGGTTGTGGTTCCCAGTCCGGCCCTGGTCCAGGTAGGAGGTCACATTCTCTTCAAGTTAATTACTCACTGAAGTTGCAACTGTATTGGAACCACCTGTTATTTGATACACATTCAGCTCAATCTAAATAGAACAAATGGTATTTGTTTGGCTGTTCAATCATTCCGAGTGCTCATGGGAGAGCAGTGTAGACATTAGTCTCTCTCCGCCACCTATTGTCCTACACAGCACTTCAGCTGGGTCTACATCACCTCTACGAGCAGAGTTCATTTGAAGAATTGAAATATGCTCACCTTCATGCCAGTCAGCCTCGCCAAACTATAGTCTTCATTGCCACAGACTGGAGAAAAAAAAAAAAGAAAAAACAAGCATGTAAAACATAGAAAAAAGTCACAAAAAAATGATAATGCCTGGAATCCGGTTTAAAGTATAAAAATTAAGCAACGATACACGAGATAATCTCACTTATTTATCAGGGGACAATAAAGTGAAATAGGGACCATGTGTCACACTCTTGCCCAGTGTGATTGTGAAAATAGTTAAGGCACATGGCGAATACAAAATATTTAAAGCAATCCAAGTTTCGGGTTGAACAAACACCAGCATGTAGAATACAGTACAGCCCAGAGACCAGCATATACTCTGGAAATTTAGGGCTGTTCATTATACCTCGGCTATTCAAGCAGCAGATCATTTCAAAGGTTTTCAGGATTGAAAAGGATCTTTGGCATTCTGAAATATGCTTCTAGAGTCCACGAAGAGAGGAGAAAAAAAAACAAAAAAAAACACACATTACTTATTTTGATTCTTTCGGGGATTTCGCCCAAAACTTTGTGTTTCCCTTTGCTTCTAGACCCAATGGCGGAAAAAGGAATCTGAAGATTGCTACCACGCATAGGAACTTCAGGGGTGCCGTCCGACGTCACACAAGGGATGGACCTAGCACCAAAATGGCGGTTGACAACACCCCAAACAAGAAAAGAAAAAAACAAAATACTAAATGGCGGAAGGCACAGCATGTGAATCCAGAAGAGGATTCATGCTGCAGAATGATATCCGAAAACTCCTTTCTACTACTTTTAGGCCAGTAATGTAGGTTCCTCCTATTCTTATTTCCAGCAGATGCAATTCGATAACTTCACAAAATTGGTTCACGTCAGCTTCTCCTAATGAAGCTGGATTCTTTTCACCTGAGGCTTCTATCTTCATACAAGGCCTCCTTAGAACTGGAGTTGGTTCCTAAATCATGCAAGGCTACTTATTAGCAGCTGCCCATCAACTGAACACCCAATGTGGACCCTGCAGTGTCAACTAACCATTGCAGCTCCTTCCATCTCCTGCCACAATAAAAGTGAACCAACAGCTTCCTGCCTTCGTCAAATGCAATATTTACAAAGTGAACTCAGATGCCCCATCTTGTTAAATATCAGACTCCACGGGTGGATCTTATTTGCAGCTATGGCTTTTCAGTGAGGTCTTATGAAAACAACATGCTTAATACTCCGCAATTGTCTCCCTCCACTTAGAATGTAAACGCACAATTGCTTGGAGTGGACTCTTGGATGAAAAAAATATATAACAGCCCCTGAAGCTCAATGGTGACAAACGGAGGTGTTACTCTTAAGAGTGTTACTCTTAAGAGCAGAGGAGCCTGTGACCTACTTGGGGGCCATCCTGGGAGTAGTTTTTGGATTAAGGATTCACCTGTATGGCCCTGCACTGAGGTGCGTTCCCCCCTCGGCCCCTTGCCCAGTGTAAAAAAGGCAAGGAGTCAGCCTTTTCTGATCTTGAAAGAAAAGAAACTCCCTTTGCCCAGTCACCTTTAAGCTTTATGATTGAATTAAAGCATTATGGACTTTCCTGAAGATCATGGACTAACTTAGCACCAGGATTCTTTATGGTGAACTGATTAAAGACCGATTCATTCCATTCCTGTGTGATTCATTTCATGTAATCAAATTCCTTGTGTTCCAGGTTTAATTACCCTAGTTACTTAAATACACAAGTCAATTTTGCTTTAAATTAAGAACTCCCCGATTATGCAGTTGTATGGTAACCACCTATTGCTTCAAATTCAACCACTAGGCAATACTAAAAATAAAACTCCGCTTAAACTTGTGTTAGGCTGTTAATCATTCTGAGTGCTCATGATTTCAGCACAGAGTGTAGACACAACCAGTTTCTCTCCGCCACCTACTGACACATACACAGCACTACAGCCGTGTCTGTAACGCCTCAAGGGGCAGAGTTCATTTAAGACTAAAATAAGCTCACCTTCATGCCCCAGTCCGCTTCTGCAATATTCATGATCTTCACAGCTACCAGCTGAAAAGAAAAAGCACACATCTAAGAGCTGCATAGAAAAGTTCACAAAAGTTACATGTTTGGACTGAAGGACAAAATATAATTAAGCAAGGACTAAAATGTGGATCTCAGACAGATGGCGGAGGGAGTAAAAAACAAACAAACCCCGATTTAAAGACATTTACAGCCCTTGCTGAAGTCAGTGAAAAGTCAGACTTTGCTCTATGCATACAGATACTGCATGCCCGTTTTTAAGGCTCTAAATGTTACTAGTACATGCAAAATGTACCCTACTGTCATATGGGGGGGAGGGGGTGGGGGGCATGGGGGAGGAGGGAGACGTTGTGTTAATTATATTGCACACAATCCAATTCTAGTATTCTGGGAGGACTAATCATCCCAAGGTTTCCACAGCAGACTAGTCTCATTTAGCTTGCTGCAACAAGGAGCCAAGGTGAAGTAATGTCAGGCTCATGGAATCTGGTTTTGAAGGGCAAAGTCAGATGGCTATAACAATTGCTTACAACTTGTTCGGTACATATACTAACTGCCCAGCAGCAGTTAGACAATGATACCATATGTTGTCGGGTGCACCCCTCTGGCAGTCTGATGTATGTGGAGGCTTCTGTCGGTGTGCAATCTGTTGTAGAAAGAGGATTGGTGAACCTAGCCTATGCCGTGTAATGTGGCGGTTTAAACCAGAGTTGTGGTAAGATAAATACCCACCATAGGGGCATATTTTTACTTCGATACAAGCTAGATGTTTTCCAATGTGTGATGTTGGTAACTGAGAAGCTGCCATTTAAGAATGAATTAGTCAGCACTTTAATGCAGACTGTTGGACTTGGACCTCTGCAGTGCAGGGTCATCACCAAACCTTCTGCCTTCACCATCCCGTTTACTGAACCAGTTTGTTGGCTTTCAGGACTGTGCACATTAGTACTGCTAACCAGTGCTTGTGCTCACTCACTCAAATACAACAAAACTAGCTTACACCTGATGGGCATCTTTAACCCCTTGACCGCGATCGGAATTCCGCTCGTATGCGGGACATTCCGATCGCGGGTGTGGTCGTGACGAGCTCAGCTCGTCATGCGCACAGCGCTACCGCGCAGCATGACGAGCTGAGCTAGTCATGAGCACGGAAGGGGTTAATGTACTTGGAGCTCGTCATGAGCACGGAAGGGGTTAATGTACTTGGAAGTCCCTAGTCAAGTGGTACTACCTGTACCCAGGGCCTGGATAATTAAATGCTACTATTGGCCGGCAATACTCATTGTGCAACCCATTTAAGTAGCCCTTTAACCATGTCTCAGGCCTGCCATTGCAGGCTGTGTGCAGTTTTAAACTGCCATGTTGACTTGGCAAGATGAACTTTATGCCAGGCCTAAAGGTTCTTTTAATACATGCGAATCACCCCTAGGGTAGGCCCTAAACAGCCCATAGGGCAGGGTACAGTGCATTTAAAAAGTGAACATGTACTTTTAACTTTTACGTGTCCTGGTGGTGAAAAAGTTAGTTTTTGACTACTGCAAAGCTCACCGCCCAGTAGGATAATTGGGTTACTTATTACATTTAATAAGTGATAACCTCCAATTGGAAGCATGTGGGAAGTTAGAATTTGGTGTCTAAAGAATTGTAATTTAAAACCCTCTTTAATGGTAAACAGTGGATGCCACTCAGAAAGTTTGGATTTTCTTCTCACAACCATTTGGTGCCTGCAGCCTTTATCCTGGGCCACGTGATTAAGTGTAGCTGGCAGTTGGTCTTTGTGTATTGCTCCCAGACAACAAGACAAAGGGGAATCGATGTTAACAGGCTGGCCTGTCTGATTGGGGGCGAAGCGGTCACCTACCACACTTCCATATCACAGACTGCCTCCAGACACTAAAAAGAGGTCACACTAGTCTTTTGTGCCCCAAGACAGGGTAGGGAGGCAGAAAATTCCCAACACCTCTATAAGGGGGGGGGGGGCCACTCTAGAAACGTCTACCACTTCAAAAATGGGCACTAGGTTTTAAGTAGTAGTCCCTCACACCTAACTTCAGATCACTGAGACCGGTCGACTGCCAAAAAGGCGTGCCCAGATTGCTGCCCAAGGCCTGCCGTGAGCTGCCCTGCTGAATCCAGCCTGCCTGTGTGGACCCAGAATTCTAGAAAAACTCCCAGGGTCAGTTAGCAGACCCCTGTTCAAGACCGGGGTCTAACAGCCTTCAAGATACACATTTCTATGCACCTCAACATAGCCTGACATCAACTCCAACCCAGCGTGATGCAGTTGGTCCTCAAAACATTCCAGCTTAAGTCCTCACAAGCACTGGTGGAGTCTTAGATTCCAATGCAGCCATCGGCCCAGCCCGATGCATCTTGTTCCATGCGCAGACACATTGCAATGCCAGTCTCACCAAAGCCTCACCAGCTTCAGACGCATCAGTTTAGACAGTCATGATTCCACCGCTGCACAACACCAAACCTCGCATCTAGATGCCTAGAGCACAACATACTTTGGTCAGCAGACTGACCTCTGTCCTATACCTGGCCCACACTATCGTAGTCTGCGTGAACCAGTGGCTTGGACCCAGTCTACAGTGACCAGATAACTGCAGTCTTAGAGCTTGACATCACCGGTTCTACTAATTGGATTTGTCGTTTTGGTGTCAACTGCATTTTGCTCTATTTTTCTAAATGTGTGGAATTTCTTGTGTAATGTTCCCACTTAACTTTGTGCACTGCATAAATACTTTACACATTGCCTTCAAGTCAGACTGCTTTTGTGCCAAGCAGCCAGGAGGTTGAGCACAGGTTAATTTGGGATCTGTGTGTATTCCACCAGGACAAGAATAGAGATTGCGGCTTGGGTAGGGTTTCGCCCCCTACCAAGCCAGTATTCTGCTTTAAGCGTTTGCCATAGACCTAAATCACGCTTGTGCAGTGTTAAGTTTGTGTAGCTGCTCATGCTTTCTGTCGAGTATGGTGCAAATGGACCAGCAAACACTTTGCGCTGCTAGAAAAATAGCATAATATTATGCAGAGTTGACACCATTCTTTACTGGCCAGCAGAGGACTCATAGGTGGGAACAGAAGCCATCTCGTCAAGAGACACTACTGCAGCTGTATTACGTGGCCAACACCATGTCAGTGCTAGCACATGGTGAGCAACTGGTGTTTAAGCCTTAATACTGGCAATCATGGGGATATTGGTGCCATGAAGATCCACAAGTAGCCATTTAGGTCCGAGCTTTGATAACAGTCAATCTGCTGCATACACAGAATTCCAGGAGCTACTTTGTCAAGGCTCTTTCTGCTATCTTAATGCCCGCTACAGAGTTTTATTCATGCTATGTTCCAAAGTTACTATATACCCCTCAAATAATGTTGATGGTAAGAGAACCACTACCTGCCTCATAATCTGAACCCTCTTCAGCCTTTCCAATGATCAAAAAGCTGCAAAAAACTATCAGGGACAGCATTTCGTCCAACACCCCCCCCCCCCCCCCCAATCTTTACGAATGATTTCTTACAAGCCTCCCAGAAAACTGGGATGTCCTAAGAGGCCCTAGCCAGCAGTGTGAGCCTGTCAGGCGTGGAGGCAGAAGGGTGTTAAAATACGAATGAGCAATTGACAGAAAACATTGACTGATGCAGAGTTTCAAAGTAGAGTGTAAATTGAGCACGTGTAAAAAAAAAAAAAAAAAAAAAAAAGGAAAATGGGAGGCAGATCTCAAAGGGGAAGTTAAGCTTTGAATTGGCTGGGCAGGCCATGAAGGAAATGGGTTACAGTCCACCTCCGCAAAGCGTGGGATAATCCTGCATAGATTCACTGCGGGAAAGCTTCTGATGTTTTTGTAAGATTTGCCCACATTTCTGAAAATTTGTACTAAAGCACTTAACTGTAGGTTAATGTAATGTTAAATACATTTTAAAGGCGCTGTAAAAGCAAAAATGTCAGGCTTTGATTTGTAGTCCTAACTACTATTAAAATAAAGCCTCCTACAGTAAAAATAAATAAAACAAAGCTGTGTGTAAGACTAAAAATTCAGGGCCCGATTCACAAAGGTAAACTGAGACGAAAGTCTAACTTTCCGACTTTCGGTATTCACAAAGGACATTTACAAGTAGTAAAGTTAGACTTAAGACAAAATGTAAGTTAAAGTGAGACAAAAGTCTAACTTTACTACTCGTAAATGCCCTTTGTGAATACCGAAAGTCGTAAAGTTAAACTTTCTTCTCAGTTTACCCTTGTGAATCGGGCCCTCAGTGTCCAATTTACTATGATGAAGTAAGACAGTCTCCACTGGGCTCAAGAGGATGAAGAACGATACACAAGACGGCCCAGCATGAGGGAAGGTATACCTCTGGCCAGGGTAGAAGCCTACTATTAAGTATTGGTAAATACAGATAATTGTACTGTCAAACCAGATCTAAAACTAAGCAATTCAGTTTCGGAAGGATTGTAAACTTTAACTAATGCCCAAGGCAAGTACTTCAAGACAAGTTAGTAGAATAAAGTGACTATTGTGGTTAAATGTTCATTACAACTACTGTTGACCTTGGCAAGCATAAGTGCTATTAGTACGCACCACTAAAATAATTTGTTACACAAGTCGGAAATAGAACTTGCCATAACTAAATTATAAGCAACCCAACCCGCAACAGGTTTCGTTCAAACCAACCACCCCCCCCCGTCAAAATACTTAATTTCCTTCTTCAGAAAGGGGACCTATTTACTTTTTTTTTTTTTAAAGTAAAGGCAGGGTAATATGCGATGTTATTTCGATGAATTGCGCTACGAAAAGGGATGAGCTGACTCTGCCCACATAATGTCAACATTAAGATTCTGCATTTTAAGATAAGAGCAGAAAGTTTCTGAATACTTTAGCACAGAGGTTTCTGCGCAACAGGCTCTAAACAATTAAATAATCAACACGCAGGGTAAAACTTTGTCTGGCTACCATCTTTTAAGTATCCATGGTACTAAACACCAAATTTAGATATAGCCATTATACTGTATGCCACCCAATGACACAAACATGACACAACAGGCATGTCTGCAACACTAAAGGGGCAAATAAAGGATTGTTAAGATGTTGACATCCAAATCTGGCCCATAAAAACAAAAAAATTAAACACTTTTATTCTACATTGGTGCAGCAATAGTAGCTGCCTAAATTAAAATCTGAACCAACACATTTACCACCATTGGGAAAGCCAGAATGTTTGGCTGTTGACTACATCAGTCCTACATGCTTAAGATGACATTTTGAAGTCAAAGAAAATGGATTTGACAATCCTGATTGTTTTTGAGTGTATATAGATCGCTCCAAGAGGCAAAATAAAGCCAAAACATTATAAAAAGCCTGCTGATGTAAAAAATATATATAGCTGTCTGTATAGCATGCACTACAATTTAAAGAGGATTAAGAATCTAGTATACAGAAAGAGCCCAAAACAACTGCGGACAGGGCTCAGTATCAGAGCTCAACTGTAGTTTCCCCAGACCATTACACATCTAATTCACAAACTCCAAATCAGTCGTTCTTGAAAGGCTCAATTCAGTACCACCATGGAGAGTTTACACAAGATTTAATCTTGTCATTCATACACTTATCACAATTAAAAAAAAAAACACAAGTACAATGTTGCACCAAGCTGTAGGATATACAAGCAAAAACTGAATTCATTCACAATGAATTAAAAAAAAAAACTAAGATCTTCACAACTCAACAAAAATAATATCAGACAAAGATACCATAAAAAAACAAAAAAAAAAAAACAATTATCTATATTCAAAGCTGATTTGTTCCATCTGGGGGTATCACCAATACTCAGAACCCCTGCTTTCAAATGAAGTTTTATAGATTTACAACGAGATCGCCCCCATTTTATTAAAATCTGAAATGCTGGTATCACGTCATTGATAATTTGCGTTTGGGAGGGCCCAAGAGATGTTAGATGAAGTTTTGGCTTGGTTGTACCTGAGACGCCAACTTAAAATCACAGCATTATTAGTGACCCCAACATAGATTTTTGGGATATTTCCATTAAGGTGGTGGATGAACATCTTTAAGTTGAACTTCACACCAAGCCCACTGACAAAAACATTACACTACTCTAGTTTCCACCCTAAATCTCAGGGGGATAATATTTCATTTGGACAATTTCTCCAGTTACAGAAGAACTGTTTCAAAGCGAGGGGCTACCCGAAACGTTAAGTCACTTTTTCACGAGAGCTGGGTTTTACGACTGGGAAAGCATGTTCAACAAACCAGAAATGAAACTGAGAATTGTATTGGTCAGTCATTTTTCCAATTGGACTAACAGAATATAAAAATAAGTAACGCAAACTAGAACATCCTTAATGACAATCCGGATGTAAAACTGAGCAAACCTTTTTGCCTTTAAAAAGGAACAAAAATCTGAAAACTTGGTGCAAACATGGGGAGGAATGATGCCAGATTGACTGACAGCAGGAAGTGAATTAGTCTGAAAAAGGTAAGAGAATTCTTACTAAGCTGACAGCTTTTATCAGCCCCTTTATGGCATTTCTTATGGGCATAATCTACTTAGCAAGCTTACTACACTAGGTTGTTCATGCCATTTCATTTAAAGTTTAAGGCCCCGAGCAGCCTGGTTGAAGAGACATTGAGGGATCTGCTGGAACAGACTTGTTTAATAACCCATATCTGATGGTTAATTTAAATTGTTGAGAAGCAGTCATAGTATGTAGCTTGTTGAGACCCGCAGTGGTAGACTAGATTAGCGGCATGATTGGTCAGCAATATGTGTTAGATCACCGCAGTTATTCCATACCTTTCAAGTTAGCTACCTGGTTATCAACTGGTACAGTACTGGGTGATGGACAAAACATCCATCTTAAGCGAGTGATTATCAACCAGTTCAAGAGAATCATGCATGCATGAATTACAATCTATAGTGAATGCACTATCGACAAACACCCTGGCAGGGCCCAGGTCAAACATATCTTGAGGGTCCCCCTAAGGTATAAGCACCAGTTTACGTTAAAAATTAACTCCACATGCCGTTTACCTTTGCAGTAATACTTAGTAACCACTATCTCCCAGGTACTCTTACGACAGAACTTGTAGCACCTAGGAGGGGAAAAAAGTGTAAAAATTAACACTTGCTAACATAACCCAGAGTTTCACAATTAACAGTGTTTCAAATAGCTATTGTTGCCAGAAAAAGTCAAACCGTAACAAAACAAACTTTACGATTAAATAAGCTTATGTTACTCAAACTGAAAAAGGCAAGTTTCCAAAACGGAGGGACGAGTATTAACATGCAGTCGCACTGTTAAAGTCAATTGTTAGGAGCCAGATAATGCGCCACAGGAAGACGAATGTAAACGCTTTTCACCTAGCCCAAGGAACCCACTTGGTTTTAATATTTAGAATTGTAATTAGGGAAATCACTATGCTGTTGTAAGGTTCATTTTAATCGATAGTCAAAATCGAGGAATAGAAAGAGCACAGGATTGACGGCGCCAACACACGAAATTAATTAGATCCCAACCAAGGCGACTCAAGCAAAGCCCACGTGCTCAGGATCAATGGGGCCTCTTTGCAAATGGAGGATAGCCGCAAATTCCCAAAAACCCAGCGTAGTAGGTTTACTTCGCCCGCAAGCCTGGGGGGTAACAGACAGCCCGCAGTAACGAAAATACTAAAGCCACGGACCTACCCTCAAAGCTACAGCGCCGCACCAGCTCCAACTGCTACCAACCACAGAAGCAGTCACACAGAGAACAACATGTGCCACCGTCAGATATTTATAGACCTGGAGTACGGCAACCGGGCAGGGACAAAGTTCACCCCTCGCGCCCAGCTTGCGGCTCGCTTTTTGTCTATCAGTGACATAGAAACGGGATCAAATACGTCAGGCCGAAGGCTCTTCTGTGCTGCGCGGGATTAAGGTGGCCATGTTGTAGTAAAAAACCTGTCGCCAGTAACCGGAGAGTAATGTAATACGCTAGATAATATAATAGAGAGTCGACAAATATGTCATATAACTGAATTTCAATTAATATATTTCAGAAGTTTTACTAATATAGACATATCTCGTTTAAGTATTCACATTAACGAACGTGGGATAATAACTGTTGCCTCCATGTTAAGACGTCGGATTCTTTTACCTACATCACAAGTAGCATTACGATCGATCGGCCTCAGAATTTGGAAGCACCTTATGTACTACAGTGTAAGCGTTAGAATATTCGACGTGCGCAAGCAGTAGCAAACAAGCCTTGGCAATGTCAATAGGTTTCGGCTCTGAAAAGACTGGGCAATTGCCTTTGACATAACTTTCGCGAGTCGTATTCACATAGCTGCCAAGGTTTCAGGTTGCTATGTGTGACATTTTCATAATTTCAGTGTAATTATGAGTGACATTTCAAAAACTATGAGTGACACTCTCTTGCGAGCAAAATCAAGCAATGAAGACGAGGGAAACATATAAATAACAGAAATTACACTCATTTGAACAATGAAAAATTCTAAGAAGATCATCTTAAAACTGCTGCAAAGCACCTGAAATTGAAGGGCACTAACCTAGTGCCCTTTTAACCTCATTGTACTGTTAAACAAATGTGTAATCATGATATTAAACATTAAACAAGTCTTTCACAGGCAGTACCTTAGGAACAACAGTTGCAATGCACCAATGATGACAGTGGCTCCAAGTCTACCTCACCCCCACCCAAAATGAGTTAGAGTAGTGCGGTAACGCACTAGCTGAAACTACAGTGAGAAGACAGACTGCGTGATTGTAGTTTAAGGGCAGGCAGGCAGCTTAGTTAATAAACATGCTCTAAATAACACCATATTTATTTTCACTACACATATGTCTTGTACTCTCAAATAAAACTGCAGACTGGTTGAAAGCTTACAGGCAAGGGTGGACTTCCTTTTCCTCTTTACATTGCATTAAAAATGACTCAATTTATGATCCGTGTATTTTTAACATTTTCATGAAAGGAGTACCTTTGTGATAAGAGTACAACTCTTAGATTTAAAGATGCAAATTTGGTGGCCAGTGGTCAAATGAAGTGGGCGTGTGTTTTAGCACTCCACTCCTGACTCCCAGAATCAGCATCCCCACAGTGCCGTGCGCCCCAAACATCAAAACTGAGGGGTAAAGCTTGAATGAATACCACATATGCGGATTTGTGAAGCATTGCCCACTGTTTTTCTGTAGCTGTGAATATAAGCCCTGGAGTATTCCAGAACTTGGTACAGCAGCTGACATTTTGGGCAGGCCACGGGTGGACAGAGAGGAGATCGGCCCATATTCTGTGGTCACCTAACAGGAGCTTCACTAGAGGGCAGCCGCAGGAGTAAGATGGACTGCAGAACAATGCAGTGTCCAAGTGAGAGTGCCCTGGAGGACTCAAGATCTGACGATCTCATGACCGCGCGCCAGCCGAAAAAGTACATTTTAAGCATAGCAAGTCAGTGCAACTAAGAGATGATTACTGTCAGTTCAGGCACTTACTTCTCTGCAGGTGGGCCCCGTGGTGGCTGGCCCGCTAGGACTGGAGGAGACTACCGTGGCAACCAACACACCATGATTCTGGCACACAATGCTTCACAGGACTCTGACGACAGCTGAACCACTCTGATGGCCCGGGCTGGCGTGGTTCACATTCAGCAGACTGGCCGCTGGCGCCGGTGGGGTCCGTCGGGTCTACGAGATCAATACCGCTGTGGTGGTGGTGCGAGTGACCACTTGCTCAGCCATTGTGCCCACAGGGGATCCGGCGGCCGCGGCGGACCGTGACTGAGCCGCACGGCTGTGCAGCACTGCGTGCAGTCTCCCCCGCAGTGGCCGATCATCATGCGGCGGCTGTGCTGACAGTGACTGACCCTGAGTGACTGCCAGCAGGTGGTCGATCATGTTGTGCTGTGATCCAACAACACGGCCGGGCCGGATTTTAATATAAATTATTGCCCCGCTTGCGCAGGCCTAGCAGCAGCGCACTTGACTCAGACAGTCTCAGAAGTAAGACTGTCTAAGGGAAGCCGCGCGGACCGGACGACACAGCTGCAACTCCTCCAGTTGAGTCCCCGGGCCGGCCCGGCTGCTTCTGGTCACCGACCTCACTTCCTGTTCCAGGAGGACGTGAGGCCGGATTTCAGGCAGCAGCCAGGCAGATTGTTAGTAACATTGTAGCAAGCACTGAGTCGGAGAGAGGCAGAGCAGATCTTTAACTGTTGAGCTGCTGCTGCCGGCATTGAGTGAAGTCTGCTGCGGCCCGGGGAGCACACACAGCTGTCAGCGCAGGCGCGCGCCAGCACCTGGCGTCAAGTGGGCAGCCATGTGGTCAGTGGCAAAATGCGTGACAATGCATTTCAGTGCGGTGATGCGGGAACACCACACTGAAATGCGTTAGCGTCACGCCTGATGCGTGATACTTGGCAGGCCTGTATTCATACTAACATGTTAAAGAGGTGGGATGCAGAAATTTATTTGGGAGGCCGGAAGTCCTGCACTGGAACGCTGCTGTACCAAAGAGGGATGACGATATGCCCACATGTGTGACTAGATTCCATGTCAGGACCAGAGGCTCGATTATGCTTGAACTTTCTTTACTTTCTCACAGCAGCCATCATTTAAAATTTAAAAAAAACCTACAACTCCCATGAACCCCACAGTATGTCACCATAAATGTGACCATAACAACAGTAGCGGCCCGTGGTGGGAGTGCTGCGGGGCGGGGGAGGGGTAGTAAAGTACGGAATACGGCCGTATAGAGGTAAGTAGACATATAAATAAATAAAACGAATTTCGTTGCGCGCGCTGCATCGCCAAATGCGATGCAACGCGAGCAACTAAATTCGTTTTATTTATTTATATGTCTACTTACCTCTATACGGCCGTATTCCGTACTTTACTACCCCCCACCCTCCCCCGCCCCACGTCACCGCCCGGCAGCACTCCCACCACGGGCCGCTACTGCATAACAACCAATACAACCCTGCCAAGTTTCCCAGGTCCATGTATGATGTGCGCTCCACTTCAGGTTTTTTCTATGAATTCCGGGACTTGTAGTCTTGTTCATTCCATTAGAATACATGGGATACAAAATTTTCCAGCATTCGCGACAAGAACTTTAGATTCAATTAAGGACACGGAGGGGAGGATTATGCTTCTCAATCTTTACTACTCATTACAGCAGCCAATGAAAAAACAGTAAAACACAATAAACACTACATGTCCCATGAGGCTTTGAACCACGCCTCTTCTATTAACCAATCTGAGCAGCTCAGAGTCCTACAAAATAGCGAGGCACCATCTTACTGCCTCTTTCTTTGCAACAAGCAATCTTTTCCTTAGTGCAATCGAAAACAGGATACAGTTCCAGCTCTCAACGGAGAGCAACAATAACAGGTCTCGAACGAGACAACTTTATCCATGAACAGCGCCGACCACGTAGCCAGAAGGTAGTCCATATTCAGTTCTGTTTGGAATCCGTTCCTGAAATCAGAAACAAGTTTGAAAACCATAGAACTAAGAAGTTTGGTAATCAAGGGAGGGAATAAACATGTCGCTGATGGAGCAAGGACTCGTAAATGAGACTTGCTCGGAAGCAATCCTTTCGTTTTAACTCATTAACGAATTACTAATAATGTGTTTGTAATTAATAATTCGTGTAGGAGAGTAGGATCTGATTCTTATAGTTACCCCCACTTTTTGCTGATGTTTCACTGTTTTTCGACTTAGCCAGACTGAGGCCCTGCTAATCAGAACCCCAGTCTATCTGCTTTCTACTCTAAATTGATTGTATGTACTTTAGGTACACTCCAGATTGGATTCTGGGGTACCCTTGTGAGTCCCTAGTATATGGTATACTATGTACCCAGGGCATAGGTACCCCAGAGGCCTACCCGGGGCTGCAGCATGTATTGTGCCACCCCTGGGAAGCCTTTTAAAATGACACAACAGGTCTGCTACAGCAGCCTGTGTAAGGTGGTATATGCACCCCTTACTGAGATATAGGTTCCCTATATCTCTCCATATCACTGCACATGTAAACATATCAGTCACCCCTATGGCAGGCCTTAACAATCCTGAAGGCAGGGTGCTGGGTTTCATGTGAGAGGGTGCCCATGCATGAGCAGAGCCCCTCTGCAGCTTTCAGAATCTTTATTCCGGGGTTGTTTGTGATGCAGCCAGACCATATACTCTTAAGTGCATTATGACCCCGCAGTAAATACTAACTTGAGAATGGCTGCATGGAAAACTGTCGTGTTTCGTGTCAAAAACCTTGGAATCATACCTCCACCCCAGTACTGGGGTGGGAGGTATGATTCCTCCCTTCTAGAGGGAGCCACATGGCATCACCGGTACACCCGGTACCAGCTTAACAGAACCCTGGCATCACAAAATGGATGCTGCAGCCACAGACACGAGTCTGCCCTCCTGCTGCTGGACGAAACTCCGGCAGGGGAGGCCTGGACAATAGGTTTCCTGTCACAGGGAGGTGTGACCACCTCCCAGACAGGCTTTAGTGTATTGGGGCTGGGTGGGTGCACTCTCAGAGTGCTTTGAAGTCTGCACTGGGGGCACATTTGGTGTCCCTGTGCATAGTCCAGCTCAAACCGGTTGCAGGGGCACACAGCCCCTGCTCTGGCGCGAAACTGGACAAGGAAATGGGTGTAGCCACCACTCTTTCCTGACCCTCCCATAGGTGGGTCCCCAGAGTTTGTCCCACCCCTTCCTTGGGTATAAAGTAGGAAACCCTGACTACAGGACTTTAGATTACACCTGGACTAAACTCTGTTACCAGAAACCAAGTACTTCGACGATCTGCACGGCGCTGGATGACTGAAGAATCTCCCTTGGAGTAAAGGAGTTACTCCCCTGCAAGGCAGGCTCCTTTAACGCAACTGATCGGTTGACATCTCCGAAGCTCCTGCGGACTCTGAAGAATATTGCCACACAGGAGGTGGGTTCCCGAGGTCTCTGAGGTCGATCTGTGCCCACAGCAAGTCTGAGGCCCGTATCCCTCGTGGAGACCGTGCAACCCGAACCCCTGGACACCGCGACCATTTGCAGAAGCATCAGCTTTCCGGCGACCCCTGAGGCTGAGCTTTGGGTTACTTGTAGCCCTGACCCCGAGCCGTAATTGCACCGAAGATTGCAGGCCTACACTCAACGAGTGTTCCGTGGGCCGCCATTTTGTGATTCCTCTCGAGGTCCCTTCGCGATCCCTGGTCCGTTGACCTATGGGTCCCCAAGAAGGCAACTCTAACTTTTATTGGACTTCCCTGGTTACTCCAGACGTGCTCTGACTCTCCATCGCTTGGGGAGTCCCCAGGACCTTGCTGGTCCGCACAGAAGCATCTTTTCTCTTCCTGCATGGGTTGCTGTTGCCAAGGCTTATTGTGGTCAATCCGATCACCGACACCCCAGCACTCGACATCCTTCGTGGGACAGCTCGAATCCGGCTCCTGGTCGTCGTCGACGTCTCCGGGACCCCGTGGCTGCAGAGTCAAGCTTCACCTCTTCGCACCTGAAGCACCCGACATCGGTGGGCATTCGGTTGCTCCGCTCCTAGTCACTGGCTAGTGACTCAGACTCTGTCCCCTCTGCTTTCAGGTTCTTCACATCTTCGATCCAGGCTTGGATCACCCCGGACACTTTCCTCCTTCACAGCAGCAGCACTTTGCAGCAGATCGCCATTGAAAACAACGACGATTCCCGACACCCTTTGACACCTATGTACCCGGCTTCCCTGGGTGAGGTAACTCGAGTACTCCGGTGCTCACGTGGGTGTTGGCCCTAGAATCCCTTAAGTCTAAAGGGGTTTGCTGAAAGTCTACTCCTAAATGTCCTTTATCTTTAAAATTCCAACCGCGACTTTCCGCATTGAATCCTACGGCGCTCGCGGCTGTGTTCTCACACTGCACACGTCCCCCGTGGGTCTCCTGTGTCACTACCTTGGGTGGTTCCTTGGGGTCCCAGCAATTCTAAGTGCTCTAGGCACTGTGTCTAGTCAAGTCGTGGTTCTTATACCACTTTCTTAATATATGGTTTGGTCCCCCCCTGGGGCCCAGTGTATATTGTGCTATTTACTGTCGTTTTAATACTGTGATATTGTGTATCTTGGACTCTAATCTCATAAAGAGATTAGTAGTTAGTGTTTAGAAATAAATACATTTATTTTATATATATACCTTGTGTGGTTCTCCTTTCATTTAGTTATTCAAGAGGTTATAATCTGGTAAACCAAGCTGCTTTACACTCCTTCAAGACTTAGCCTGAAGGCTGCTCTCCATAGCTACCACTGGGATAGCTTTCAATAAAGGTTGTCTTTAAACCTATCATCAATAAGGGTCGTTTGGACTGGTGCAAGGTGCCCACTATAACTAGTGGACAGCATATGCCAGGCCAACTTCTCACAATTCGCATTTAAAAAAAAGACACGCGGGACAGTGAAGCTTGTCTATGTGTTTACTAACTGCAATAACATGAACGAAGGACTAAAACGCACTTTAACAAGGGATCTTTACTGCGCATGCGTCTACTACATCTACGTAGTATGACGTACTAATGCTTGGAGGGAAAATCTTGCGCCTGCGCAAAAGACGATGAAATGGCCGCTTAAAAGCTCACATGCATGGCACCTGCTTGGCTGAAATAGAAAATAAGTTTTATACTGACGCAAATGCAGAAAGGGTAATAATAAATAGAGTGGGTTAGAGTAGAGGTTGGTGGTATACAGAGAAATCATTTATTTTTGAGAATAATATTTCTTCTTTTGACTTTATTATTAGTGCACATTTGGGCCCTCCACACTTGTCTGAATTGAGCTGACTGACTTGACCCAACGCATGCGCACCAGAAAGAGAATAAAGAAAGATGAGTAAGGACTTGTCACGCGTCCAAGGCCAGCGAAGATGTGCCCTGGGAACATGAGGGTGAAGAGTTCATATGAAGGAGCTTTATTCATGACATCGCAACATTTTGTATTAATAAAGTTTGGAGATGTATGGGAAAGGAAATGATTTAATAAAGTTTGAGGGGAGGGGTTTGAAAACAATGGTTTAATGAAATAAGTGAAATGTAAGCATGGTGTGATGATCATTCCCCCTCGCCTGTCCAATCAGAGTTAGTATTTTGTGAGATTGAAACATTAATGGATGGTACATGGTTATGGAAAGGTATAATTGAGGTAGTTTTAGTTAGTTAGGAAGGTCTTATTGAGAGCGGAGCTGATGATTCGAGAGCTGACTCGGAGCTTTACGGGAGCACAGAAGCAGAGCTCGGGATGCTGTCGGTGCTGAGAGTGGTGCTGAAGCTGTGAGACGCTGATGAAGAAAATCGAATGCAGAACCATCTATTTTAACTTAATTGGGTTAGAAAGAAGATCGCGGAAGAACCACGAGGAGGAAGAGAGTGTCAGAGAGGGGTGCGACGCAGTCGTCGGTATCTAGAGAGGTGAAGTATCCTGTCCTGATTCCTGTCCTGAAGTCTTTGTCTCCTGATCTATCCCGGGGGACCCTTACCAGCCCTTTGGCCAGGGGGTTGGTCTTCACACCATACTTGGTAATTATAAATTAATCGTATTGATAGATGTTCTTCTCTCTCTCTGTCCTCTTCTTTCTGAGCATAGTTATTGTGTGGATCTGAATTGCTATTGCTTATTGAAACTTGATTTAATTGACACTCCTGCGAATGAGGGTGTTTGTACTGAAACGTTTGAGATGGTTCACACGCAACTAATGTAGATAAAGATTTTAAAACTTCCCGAGTCTGTGATTATTTCATTTAATTGAGAGATGTTTAATAAGTTATGTTAATTATCATCATCAACTAGTTCCAACTAATGGTCCATTGACCAGAGGAAAGAACTAATTGATCAGTGAAAGGTTTAGTTAGGGAAAAGAAATAACTAGATCTTGAAGTATGATAATCATAAACTAAAGTTTCCAGCGGTCTACTTGGTGTTTTGTGGAAGTAGTTATATGGGCCCAGGTGAGTATATGGTAGTGGAGTATCTGCTGTTAGTACACCGCTGGATTAGTTTTCTGGTAGCAGAGTTATGGTTATTATTGACTAGTTTGGTGATAAGTATAGATTATTGATTTATGTTTAACAAAAAGAGTTGGCGGACTTGTTTTATGTTGTCTGGAAAATTCCCGGGGAATGAATAGCGGGTGGCGATAGAAACCACACTTCAGTGAGGTTACTCGTCTGTTGGAATAACACTGAGAAGCTAGGTAAGGCTGGCAGTGTTAAAGTAGGGACTATTTTCTGTGTAAAAGTGAGAGTGATTGATAGCAAAGAGTTCGCTAGTAAAACTTTAGGCGTTATATCACCTAGAAAGGGTAACCCTGAAGGAGTAGCAGGTTCTTCCAAGCTAAATTGACAGCAAAAGGAGTTCGCTGGTGAAACTTTGGTCTCAAATTTCCCAAACGGGTGACACCGGAGGAGTAGCAGGTTCTCTGGAGCTTATATGAAGAGTAAGCGGAAGGTTTTTACTCGCAGTAGAAAGAAATAAACTATCCTTTGATTTAGCGGAACAGACAGAGTAGCGAATGTTTTTATGTTGTTAATAACAAAGAATGTGTAAGGAAAATATCGAGAAATAAAGTTTTCGTATTACCTTGTGAAGGGAGGGTCAGTTGCCGGAGTGGTACTGACGTCACAGTGAGCCGCGCTGGTATTGGTAGAAACAGCGGGCGTGTGACAGGAGCAGCTTTGTAAAGGAGGGGTCAGTAGTAAGGAGCAGAACTGACGTCAGGAAAAGGCCGCGCTGGTATTGGTCAGATCACGGGCGTGAGCCTGATTTGATTGGATAGCTAGTTAGAAGCCGCGCTAGGATTGGTGGAGAGAAAGATTGTATGCGGGATTTTGATTTGACTGTTAGTGCAAGACGTACAGGTAGAAGATTTCAAGGGTTTGCAGAATACAATTTCCTACATCGTTCCTCAAGGATGTATGGAGAGAAAAGAAAGATGTCATTTTTAAAGAAAATTAAGAATTTCTTTGTAAAGGATAAGCCTGTGTTGACTAGAGAGGGAATTCCTATTCCGCCACCGAAGATACCAGCATCTTTTATGATGATGGAAAGAGGATATCATACTTGCGTGTGGTTGGAAAACTGGATAGAATATACAAAGGATGATGGAGTGTTAGTATTTCCTAAAGATGGTACGTTTAATGGGAGGATTCTTCAGAATGTGAGATTGAAAATGAATGATTTGGAACCTAGACCTAGGTTAACTCAATATGAGGCTTTGGAAGAATGGGAGACTGAATCATATGAAGGGGAAATACAGAGGTGGAAGGTATAGAGGATTCTTTCCCAGACACTTGCATGAGTCACGCGAAGGGCAGATGAAACAATGGAGGAGAGCTATGGTATCAGAAGGTTTATATCCAGTGTTAATGGCTGAGGAACAGTCTGGAGGGAAGTGTAAGGAGAAAACAAAACACATGAACTCAGCAGGATATGGTGACTCAGATGACGAGTTGTTAGAGGATATTTTAATTAAAAATCCACCACCGTATCAAGAAGCAGCTAGTAAGGTTACCCCAAGTGCACCGGTAATGGGAATGCCATTAACCCTACAGATTTTACATGAGACGTCATATAACAGAGTGTTGCAGGATAATTAAAGAGATGCTTTGAATAAAACTAGAGAAGAACTAGTTCAAAAGATAAGTCAATTAAATTTGAATACTGAAGCTTTGACAGTACCAGAGACCATTGGTCCGGTAATCCCATTGTATGGAGATAATAAGATTTACCAGAAACCACAACCTGTGACAATTCCATTAAATAGTCCTAGAAAAGAAATAATAATTACAGATGATCAGGTTAGCGAAAGTGAGTCAATTATTTCATTAATGGATCTCCCTAATGTGGAACCTTTGACGGAAACTCCAAAGAGAGTTACGCCCATGAATTTGAGAGAAAGAAGACCTTTGGTTCATACTGGAACTGGAGGCGCAACAGTAGTCACCTCTGAAGAAATAGAAAGATGGGCACAGGAAAGAGATAATCAGAACCCAACACCAAGGATTTTAGACATCAGCAGATTGAAAGTGGAATTAGAAGAGATGATGACAGGATGTGTGGGTACAGAAAGATTGAACGCTTACAATGATGAGGAATTATTATTTTTATGTAAGAGTATAACCAGGAGAACAAGAGTATTTCATGAGAGATTGACTGAAGTTGCTTCAGAGATTGGAATAGACATAGGGAAATCCAAGTTGTTACAAAAACCATATCGAGTGGACTTTACTGATAAAGATTTAGAAAGTGTAAATGCTTCTGGAAAGAGACTACAGATAAAGGAATTAATGAACATTTTGCGAAAATGGGGAGACATTGATAAATGGAGAATTAGATGGATAAGAAAGAAAGAGGAAGTACAAGCGAGAGAAGCAGCAGCTGCATTTCCATTAAGAGAATCAAGCAAAGTGGAAAAATTGTGTCCAATGAGAGAGGTTCCTGGAGGAGGATATGTTCATGTTCCTTGGAGTAGACAAGATATTTTGTCATTTACAAATGATTTTCCAAAGCTGAGAGAAAAACCAGTTGAATGGTACAAACAGGTAGAGAGATTTGTGAAGGTTTCAAAGGTTTTATTGAAAGACTTGGATGGTCTATTTGATATAGTGGTACCTGCTGATTTATGGACAGAATGTAAAATTACAATTGACTGGCCTAATGAGGAGTATGCTAGAGATGCAAAGACAGGGGCACCCTCGGAGGAGGTGATGAAAAATTATCACCAAGTGATTACGTATTTGAAAGGGAAAATTCCTCCTAAAGAAACAGATTGGGTAAAAATAGATAGAACAACACAAGAACCAAATGAATCTGTACATGCATATTATGAAAGGTTGTTACAGGTGTTTAAGCAGTATAGTGGTTTTGAGAATATCGGTGACAAGGATATGGGACATTTTGTGTATTGGTTTGTATATGGTTTGAAACCAGAAATCAGTCAGATGATACAGCAGCACATGTTGTGTTGGCAAAGCAAGACATTGGATGAGATTTTAAAGTATGCGAAATATTGCGGAGATGACACTGAAGCCAGGCGTAGGAAGCTAAAAGAGAAAATGATGTGGGCACAAGTTAAATTGGCAGAACAGCAAGAAGAGAAAACAAATGACCAAAATAATAATCAAGTGAAAGAACAGAGTCAGAATAATCAAGGAGCGAATGGTAATAAATATAGGGGACGAATGGACAGAGAAGAAGTGAAAAAGAAGTTTCCTTGTCATGCGTGCGGAAAGCTTGGACACTGGAAGAACGAGTGTAAGAGTACTCAGAATAATAAGAGTAATAATGGGCCAAATCAAAATTTAATCCCACAGATACAGAATGAAGTACTTATGAATCAGCAGCAGCAGGTAGTTACTCCACAATATCAGGTGCCACCAGCTCCTATGCCAAATTTTGTGAATCATCAAAGTTTCAGTGCGAACACCGGATTTCAAGGAGAAAGTGGTAAGAATAATAGAACAATTACACAATATTTTTTACAGAATGATGAAGAACATTCAGATGTCGCACAATGACGGTGCCTGAGGGGGGAGGAAGAGGAGTGCATGCTTGGCGCATCCTTGCCGGTAGATCAGTCAGGTCCATTTATTGATGGGAGAGTAGAAGGTAAAGACATTACTTTCCTATTGGATACTGGTGCTACCAGGTCTACTGTGAGAACAGCAGACATCCCAAACCTACCCCTCTCGGGAGAATCAATCCAAGTCGTAGGCGTGTCAAACCAACAGATTAGAACCCCAATCACCAAACCAATGGAGGTGCACATTGGAAATTTTAAGGAAATGCATCGGTTCGTAGTTTGCGTTTCCAGTCCTGTAAATCTGTTGGGAAGAGATCTTTTGTGCAAGATGAATTGCACGATCTATTGTACACCGGATGGTGTCGCTTTCCAAACCCCTGATGAAGACGTGGTATACAATATGATGCTAGCCAAACAGGGAACAGAAGTAGATGAAATGTTTTCACTAATAACGGAGAATGAATTACCAGAAGAGTTGAGAACCACAGTTAATCGGAGTTCGGGCAAGATGGTGTCTGGTTAGCTGCTCCGTTCCCGCTATCCTCCCTGAATGGATTGGCGCATCGGTCAGCGGCTGGTTGGACTGGTCACCCGAAGGTTGGAGTCTGCGTGTGATACTGTGGACGTCCTTCTCCGGTTGATTGAACTGCGGCTAACAGAGACTTGTGTATGCCGCGAAAGTGCCGGATCTTCCCGACGGACGCAGAGGAAAGTTTCACGGACCATGGCTGCTAGGAGTGGCAAAGCTATTAAGGCGCGCGTGGGAGTCGGTGGCTCTACAGGGGGCGGCTCAGCACCCATGGCACCCGCGGCATTACCCGGCATGAACGAGGCAAACGGGAGCGGGAGCACTAGCGAAACCAAACAACGGACTGCGACGGGCAGAGGAGCCAAGAAAGACCAAGGAACGAGGAAAATACTGGGGAAACCAGGTCGGCGGGTTGAGGATGACCCTGCGCAGCCCACTCTCACCGCGATGTTTGGGAATCGGCCTGCACCAGAGACTACAAGTAAGGAGCGGTCTGAGTCAATATCTGGGATAGAGAGTGTGCACTGCGGGGAGGTGAGCACTGAAGAAACAGGCCTGAAAGGAACCAACCTATCTACGGAGATTTCGCCCCTGGCCCAGAGGAGGGTGTAAGTGCTGCCGGCAACGTAGAGAGGGCTAATGACCACCAAGATGGTATAAATCTAATAAATAAAAATGAAGACAAAATAGCCACCCCAAATCGTGAAACGCTGCCGCAAAAGCCTGCAATCAGTGATCAGGGCTTGAAAGAAAATCTGGGAAATAAAGGAGCGGTGAGAGTGTGGCATCAGAACAGAGAGGAGTCTTCGCCCGACGGGGTGGGGATAAATTCTTCTCTCTCACTGACGAATCCGATCCCTCTGGAAAAGAGGACATCTCCTCGAACAGTAGCGAAGGGGGCCTGGAAACAGATGACTCCGCATCAGGAGACCACCTACAAACAATTCAGAGGAAAAAGAGTCTAGGAGGCCATAGAAGGAAAGAAGGTCAGAGATGGCAAGTGGGGAGACAACTCAAGTGGGACTATTCTGATACGCAATCATTTCAGGCCGAGGAGGCAATGGAGGGTGCGAATGAGATGGCTGAGCCTTCACTATCTACAATTCTAAGCTCAATCCAGCAGATGCAGGAGGAAGTAAAGGCGGATGGTCGCAGGGCCAGAATTGCCAATAAAAAAGTACAAGCCGGAATCAGGAAATTAAATAAAACATGTGGGGATTTTGCGGAAAAGCTGACAATGGTGGAAACACGGATGGAGGCTCTTGAAGGGGAAGTTGAGGTATTAAAGGAACAGAACGCAGGACAGAGTGGAACTATGCCCGATGTTATGCTCAAGCTCGAGGAGCAAGAAAATAGACAGAGGAGAAATAACCTGCGATTTTTGGGGGTCCCGGAAGGGGCGGAGGGTAGCAATCCAAGACTATATATTGTGATCTTGCTGAAGAATACTTTTCCGGATCAAGTCCAATTGGACTGGAACAATGAGATACAAAGAGCCCACCGAGTACCCCTAATGATGAGGAAGCAGCCCCAAAACCGACCAAGGGCCTTTTTAGTGTTTTTTGGTAACTTTTTACTGCGCCAATTGGTGTATGATCAAGCTCGACCTAACTCCCCAAAGACGCATGATGGGGTCTCCTTCTTCACTAAACCAGATTTCGCCCATGCGACGGTGGAACGACGGTGGAGGCTCCGGCAACTGATTGCACCTTTTCAGAAAGCAGGGGCTGAGGTGTTCATACAGAACCCGGCCAGGCTCAAAGTAAAATACAAGGGTACTATTCGAGTGTTTGCTACAGAAATTCTGGCCCAGGGGTATCTAAATGAGATTATTAAGCTTGGCAAAGGGGTGGAGAGCACGAAGACGGGAGGCCAGTAAATTCCTGAGGCTATGGCTGAATGGGGAGATGAAAAGCCGCTTGAATATCTTTGGTTCTGTATTTCTAACACAGGGGGATGGCGGGGCAGTTCATCAAACGCATATCATTCAGGCTTCGCCTGATTGCCTAGGTTTTTGGGGGGAGGGGGAGGAGTGCGCGGGGATGGGGGGAGATGGGGGAGGGAGGGGGGAGGGAAGGGGTGGTCAAAAGGCTGATGAGGAATGGGCACTTGGGTTAGGGAGGACACACGAGGACTCAGGTAGAGAAAGGAAAAAAATGAAACAAACAAGTTCTTACTGTATGGTCTTGTATGGTCTTGACATTAATATATATATATGAATAAATTAAGGATTGGATCATTAAATATCTGTGGGTTGAACGATAGAAAGAAAAGGCAAATGGTCTCGCAAGGGTTGAGATTATTACAAGCTGACATTGTTTGTCTCCAAGAGACCCATGTGGAAGGCAGTCAAAAAGATTTGTTAAAACATTTGGGATATAGTGTTGTAGGAGCAACGACACAGGGTGCACGTAATCGGGGGGTTGCAATTTTAGTCCGAAATAAAATCATCCAGTTCTTAACAGTAAAGGTAGACACAGCTGGGCGGTGGGTCATAGCTAGTTGTAGCACGCCCGACCTTCCAAAATTTACGTTATGCTCCCTATATGGGAGCAATATTGATGACCCAGCCTTATTGGAATGGATCTCAACTGAATTGGCGCATTGGGAACTACCTATAGTGGTGTGCGGTGATTTTAATATCAATCTCTATAGCGACTGGAAATTGGGGGAACCATACACTGGTAAAAAGCCCAAAGTTTATCAGGCTTTATGCAATATGTGTCAGGAGCATGGGTTGTGTGATGTCTGGGGAGAATTAAGACCGCAAGACCATGGGTATACATATTATTCCGCGCCCCACAGGAAACATGTGAGATTGGATTATTTTTTTGTTTCACATACAATTAGACAGAAAAGTACAATCGAAAAAGCACCTAGATATCTTTCCGATCACAGCCCATTAGTGCTGGAGATACAGGGCTGGGCCAATAAGGCAAAACCATGTTCATCATGGTCGTTTGAAAGAGCGTTATTGGTGGATGAGATGTACTTAGAGCATATGAGGAAGTGGATTCCGGATTTTCTGGGAAGGAATCTTGGGTCAGCCGCCCTGAATACGGTATGGGATACATTAAAAGCCGGGGTACGAGGGGAAACAATTCAATTTGCATGGAGGAAAAATAAAATTGAGAAAGCTGAAATGCAGAAACTGCAAAATGGGTTGATGCAAGCCGAATGTAATCTAGTTAAGGTCATACAACAGAAGGGAGATATAGAAACTGCTAGTCTAGGGGTGGCAATAAGCAAATCTTTGATAGGTGAGACACTACTAAAAAAAGCTGTGGATAAGGCTACAACCCACCATGAAGAGATGTATGAATGTAGTGAAAGGGTGGGGCACTTCCTTGCAGTAAGAACAAGGCAGGAAGTTACCCGGAATGAGATAAAGGCAATTAAAGACCCTGTTGAGGGATTGAGAACGAACGCTGGGGAAATCCGAACTGCATTTTGTACCTTTTATCGGACCCTTTATACAGAAAATCAGGAGGGGTGCGCATGTAGGGCAGAACAAATAGAGCAATATTTAACTTCCCTTGCGGAGGATCTCTTGACGGGAGAAGAAAGGGATCAGTTAGATCAAGTATTAGAATGGGAGGAAATTGTAAAAGCTCTTGCTGATTTACCAAAGGGTAAAGCGACGGGGCCAGATCTGATCCCTACCGAGTTTTACAAGGTCTTCCATGAGCAGTTAAAGGATACTATGATGGATCTGTTTGTACAAATAATAGAGGGGGCGGATCCACCTTCCTCCTGGGGGATGGCAAAGATCGTAATTTTCCCTAAAAAAAATAAACCTATGGATGAGTTAGGGTCTTATAGGCCAATTACCCTTATTAATGGGGATGCGAAGATTTACTCTAAAGTGTTGGCCTCTCGCCTGGCATTGGTGATCCACAGGATTGTCTCACAGAAGCAACATGGGTTTGTCCCCGGTAGAAGTACTATTGAGCATGTCCGGAAAATCATTACACTCTTTGATGTGAAACAAGTAGCAGGAGACCCTATGGCCGCTATTTTTCTGGACGCTGAGAAGGCGTTCGATAGGGTCTCCTGGCAATTCTTGTGGGCCACTATGTCCTGGAAAGGAATTGGTGAGCAGTTTATTCGAGCAGTAAAAGCCCTGTACAAATATCCAGAGGCAAGAGTGTTAGTGAATGGGGGTTTAACAGAGGTAATTAAAATAACCAGAGGTACAAGGCAGGGGTGCCCCTGCTCACCCTTATTGTTTGCCATCTATATCGACCCCTTCTTGAAACATCTGGAACATGCACCGAATATTCCCCCTTTATTTGATACTGGCCCCGCAGAAAAAGTTTTAGCTTATGCTGACGACGTTGTGGTAATTACTTCACAACCTGACATGGCTATGAATGCAATTAAAATCGAGGCCCAAAGATTTGGTTCTATATCTGGCTATGCCCTGAATAGGGATAAAACACAAATAGTTGTGAACAATTTTGCCCCAAGCACTGATAAGAGAGTTGTTAAAAAACAACATACTTGGGAGTTGTGATTAAAGCTGAGATTGATGAGATAGTTAAAGAAAATCTCGAACCATGCGCAGATGGAATGAAAAAATCACTAAAGAGAATGGACAATCTACATCTTACCCTGATTGGACGAGTAAATATAATTAAGATGATTTGTTTCCCTAAGGTTTTATATTTTTTAAGAACAATTCCCCTGATCTTCTCGAGTTTTTGGTTTAAAAAATTTGAGAGCATCTTTTCACAGTTTATATGGGCCTACACTAAACCCAGAAGGGCGATAACATTTTTGTACCTATCTAAGGAACGGGGAGGGCTGGCGTTACCCAACCTTAGAATATACTGGTGGGCAGCTTCCATTATACATTATATACCATTTTTGAATGCATATCCAGGGGTTGAAAGGTCAAACTGGAGTTATCCATATACCTATGTTAATTCACATGATGTAAGAGGGTGCCTATGGCGCCAGGTGAATTACGGATACTACAAAAGAGTGCGTTTCAAGACTCTCATGGCGGCTTTTAGGGTTTGGTCGGCAGTACGACGGCTGGTAGGACTAGCAAAAGTAAACTATTATACACCATTTGTGCAGAATGTAGAGCTACCCGAGATTTTAAAGGACCAATACTTTCAGAAATGGATAGATTCCGGAATTATACAGGTTGGAAGCCTATTTACATCCGAAGGGTTAAAATCATTTGAGGCAATAAAAGAGGAATTCGCACTATCTAATAGGGATTTTTTTAAATACCTACAGTTGAGGGATTTTCTGTTAAAAAAGGCTGGAGGGATGCCGAAATACGAAAGTTGTGAATTGGTGGAGAAACTAAAACAACCTGAAGTACCAAAGATTGGACAAATGTATGTATTATTAAACACCTTTATGAAAGATGATCTGGGAAAATGTTCAGTAAAGTGGCAAGAGTCGCTGGGAATAACAGATGGTGATTTCCAGGAAGCATATCTTAATTCATTAGAGATTTTAATGCCAGCCAATCTTCAGGTGCCATTTTATAAAACGTGTTTTGAACTATACTATACGCCATATCGGATTGCCAAATGGGGAGAAGGGAAAGGCACGCATTGTCCAAGATGTGCGTTATATAAAGCAGATTCGATACATATGTTCGCCATATGCCGGGAACTCTCCCCGTTCATTCGAGAAATTGAACTCTTCCTACAGGAAAAGCTACAGATACAGGTGGAAATTACTCCCCAGGTAATAATGCTTGGAATACACAATCTGGGGCTAGAAGATGGTGGGGCCTTAATGTGTATAGCTATGGCAGTGTATCGAATTATTATTGCATCAGCATGGATAGACCCTAAGCCACCGACCTTTCACCAGTGGTTAGCTCGGTTATTGAAAACTTACAGCCTCGAGAAAGCCATATATGATCGGCGGGGTATTAAAGCAAGAAAGAGAGGAGGGAAAATCTGGGAACATTTTACTACTTGGAGGGAGCAAGTGGAGGAATAGCCCCTCTTCATCCTTGGATCAAGTATCATGACGATATATGTACTCTATGCTCTATTTTACCAACCGGGCTGCTAGAAACTGATGTATGGATAAGGGGACAAGTGAAATTATGGTTGAGAATTATAAAAAGCGCATTAAGAACTTAGAAATATATATCAAAATAATGCACCTTAACAATAAGGCTGTTATAATAAATGTTCTTCTCCTTTGCACATTTGCACATTTACACATTTGTTCTTCGGAACATGGCACTTGCACTTTATCAAATTAAGCTGATAATGCACAAATACGGGGGACTGAACAAAATGAATTTAATAAGATTAATTGTACGCACTAGCACTTTAGAGCAAGAAGAAGGATAGGGTAGGAGGTTAGATAATGGAGTTTTATGTAGTGCTATCCCTTCTTTTGATTTTTACTTGATGATTGGATAAAATATGCATTTTGGGTCTTTTAAATCTGTAGATGATGTGTAAAAAGGTATGGAGTGTAATGTGTAATGTTTAATGCAATATATGCAAAATATGTATACGTAAGTCAAATTAAGAAGAATAATTGAATTGTGAAAAGGAAGAGATTTTGTTAAAGAACTACCAAAATTGACAAGAGAAGGATGTTGGATAAAGATGTCTTAGACCTTAGGTTTTAAAAACTCATCAGGTAAAGTGTTTTTGATCAGTGATTGTGGCGGGGGGGGGGGAAACTGTCAAAAATTTGCGCAAGTTTTCCTGTAGAAGCTCGAACTGTCTTTGTATAAAATTTGTTTTCTCACGCAATAAAAATATTTAAAAAAAAAAAAGAGAACCACAGTTAATCCAGAAGTGTGGGATTTTACAGGAAAAGACATTGGGCTAATGACAAATATAGACCCAGTTAAAGTGACAGTGAAAGAAGGTGCAGTGTATCCAAACACCCGACAGTACAAGATGAGTCCAGAAGTAAAGGCAGGAATTATTCCAGAAATTGAACGAATGGTTAAACAAGGTATTTTAAAAGAAGTGATGGGACTGAAAAAGCCTAGCGGAAAGTACAGAATAGTGCAGGATTTACGGAAAATAAATAAAATTGTAGTGCCATGTTGTCCAATAGTGCCAAATCCAGCAGTGATCCTTTATCAGATACCCTGGAATGCAGGTTGGTTTACAGTAATTGATTTATGCCAAGCGTTCTTTTCTATTCCTTTGCACCCAGACAGCCAGTATCTTTTTACATTTAAGTTTGAGGATCATATTTACGCATGGTGTCGAGTTCCTCAAGGGTACACAGAGAGTCCTTCAATTTTTTATCAGATTCTGAAAAAGTGGCTAGAATCGTTGGTTATGCCTGGAAAATCTGTTTTGGTCCAGTACATTGATGACCTACTGGTGGCATCAAAAACACGAGAAGATTGTGTCACAGACACAATTGCATTGCTGAACCATTTGGCTGAAGGAGGACACAAGGTGTCTCCAGAAAAATTATAATTCTGTCAACGAGAAGTTAGATATTTAGGGCATAAAATAGAAAGAGGAGTTAGAAAAGTGACACCGGAAAGAATAAAAATAATCAAAGAAATGCAATTGCCACAGACTCAAAGAGAAATGAGAATGTTTCTAGGAGTGGTTGGATACTGTAGGCAATGGATTAATGGTTTTTCGATGTTAGCAAAACCATTAATACAGATGATCCGGAAAAGAGCAAAAGATCCAATTGATTGGAATGATGACTGCATAGAGGCATTTGTGAAATTGCGAAATTGTTTGTGTGAGGCTCCTGCTTTGGGCATGCCTGATTATTCAAAAGACTTTGCTTTGTTTTGTTGTGAGAGAGACAATTGTGCACTTTCAGTCTTAACACAGAGACATGGATTAAGTCGACGTCCAGTGGCATATTTTTCAGCTACATTGGACCCAGTGGCTTCAGCATTGCCTGGCTGCCTAAAAGCAGTAGCTGCTACTTGTATGAGTCTGGAGCAAAGTGAGTCGATAGTGATGGGACATCCGGTAAAAGTTTTTGTTCCACACTCAGTTGAGATTCTTTTGACAAGAACAAGAACACAGCATCTCACCCCTAGTCGATTGACTAAGTATGAAAGAGTGATTTTGGGAGCTGAGAATGTGACTGTGATAAGGTGTACGATTATGAACCCAGCTACCCTACTGCCAGACCCCTGTGATGAAGAAGTGAGAGATGAGAGTGATCATGATTGTTTGGACATGACTGAGTTATGCACGAAGCCCCGGCCTGATATAAAAGAGACACCTTTGAAAGAGGCTGACCATGAGTTATTTGTAGACGGTTCCTGCCTCAGAACACAAGAAGGAGGACTAAGTGCTGCATATGCTGTTTGTAAAATATCTGGGGTAATTGAAGCATCCTGTTTACCTGGGGTCAAGTCTGCACAAGTAGCTGAATTGGTTGCCTTAACAATGACATGCAAAAAGGGGAAAAATTGGAGAGTAACCATATTTACGGACAGTCAATATGGGTTCGGGGTTGTGCACGACTTCGGCCAGCTCTGGATGCAGAGGGGATTTCTGACTTCTTCAGGATCTCCTATCAGAAACAGCAAAAATGTGAAGGATTTGTTGGAAGCATTGCAATTGCCAAAAGAGATAGCAGTTGTAAAATGCGCTGCACATCGGTCAGGAAATGACTATGTGACTGCTGGCAATAATTATGCTGATCAAGTGGCCAAATACTGTGCCAAAAATGGTGCACAGTCAAAATATCAACTTTTAAATATCGACCTACATTAATATCGAGTTTTAAATATCGTAGGGACAGAATATCGACATCAAGAATATCGGTGACCAGAATATCGACCTGAAGGTAAGAAATATCGTTTTTGTTAATATCGAAGTTGTTAATATCGATAGTAAAAATATCGATGTTAATAATATCGATTTTTATGTTAGTGTTATGTATTTTAGTATGTATTTTATATGTATGTGTTCCACATGTTTTGCTATGTTTTGTATTATTTTTTTAAATATATGTATTAATTGTTTAGAAATTAGTAATTTTTTTTAAAGTAAATTTTGCATTTTAGTACCGTAGCGTGTGTGGGTTTATAGGGGAATAGGGTGGGAAGTAATTTAATTATAGTAAATTAATTCATAATTTTTAGAAATTATAAATTATTTTTAATAAAATGTTGCATTTTAGTTCTGTAGCGGGTTGTGGGTTTATAGGGGAATAGGGTGGGAAGTAATTTAATTGTAATTAAGGGGCACATTACGATACCCGGCGTAAAAAAATCCGCCAGGCATGGAAGCGGCAAAAATCCGCCCGCACACACCGCCTGAACACCGACCACGCCATTATGAGTACACAAACTGAAAACCGCCATCGGCGGAAAAATCATACAAAATACCGCCCGCCATCGTCCGAGTCGGAGTCAAACCGCCCGCCACGGACGGAAACACGCACGACAACACAAAACCGCCCGCCCTCACGGCCGACACACCGCACGTGAAATTACGATCGCACCGCCATGAGCGCGGAAAAACAACAAAAATACCGCCCGCCAGCGCAAACAACGCCGATGAGAATCGACACGGCAGAAGCCATGGCGCCCACGTACCTGCACAGAAACCATCCGCACACAAAACCAATAGCACACAACATGGCCAACAAGTCCACACAGCAAGGCACGCACAAATACACAAGCACAGTACACATCCCGAAAACACCCCCCGGACAAACAAAAAATACAAAGGCCAGAACCCCAGACACAACACACCTGAAAACAACAGACCATGAGGACACACCCACATAGGTGAGTACAAAAGCAGCACTCCCACAGACCACAACCCCTTGCTACATTGCAAACCAGAGAGGAGAGGAGAGGACACAGTGACACAGCAAGGACAGCAGCACACCACAGAAACGCACACATCACAACCACCACCACCACCACCACCACCAAACACCGGCACCACAAACCCCCTGCACATTACACAACACACACCGCACCAGCACCACAAACACCATGGCACCACAAAGGATGCCCAAGTTCACGCCCATGGAGCTGACGGTCATGGTCGACGAGATCATCAAGGTGTACCCACAAATCTATGGGAACATGGTCCAGCACACACCACTAGCCACCAGAAACAGAATGTGGACCCGGATCGTAGACCAGGTCAATGCAGTCGGGACCCTGCCCAGGAACAGAACCGAGATAAACAAACGTTGGAATGACGTCAAGAGCCTGGTCAAGAAGAAGGAGGGCAAAAACAGAGAGCTGGCTGCCGTCACTGGCGGAGGGAATCCCGCGCTCTTTAAGACCTTCAAAGCGTGGGAGGAGAAGGTGCGAGTCGTAATCCATCTGGAGATCCTCGCCGGATTAGCAGGGGGAGTGGAGGCTGGTAAGTACAAACTAATGTATACCAGCACACCGCTATGTACACACATGCGCAACCACCATGCCACAGCTCCCAGGGACAAACACCCCCATGTCCAGCACACAATACACAACACATCACACGCACATGCAACAGACACTACCACACACAGGCCAAACCGAACAACTGTAAGATGCGTGGGGACATGTGTACACTAAGCCAGCCACGTAACCACCAACAGGTCCCCAAATATGCCAGAAGCGCCACAACGAGCACCCACCACACCCATGTGTCCGCCACAGCTGCACTAACCGACAAGTAACAGGTAAGTGGCAGGAACACAAAGTGCAGTGGGTGGGACGGTGGACAGCTGAAGTACAACACCCACCAGGCCCCCACTCCCACAGACCAGCAAGGTGGAGCACTCCCCACACCCATGTGTCAGGCACAGCTGCACCAACCGACAAGTAACAGGTAAGTGGCAGGAACACAAAGTGCAGTGGGTGGGACGGTGGACAGCCCAAGTACAACACACACCAGGCCCCAGTCCCACAGCACAGCAAGGAGGAGCATCCCCCACACCCCACACCCACGTGTCAGCCACCGCAGTGCACAACGACAGCCGAAAGGCAGACATCACGGTCCACAGCAATCGGTGTCAGTGGGTGTACAGCCACCCCCACGACCCACTACACCCCCCCACCCCCACAGACCTGCAACATGGAGCACCCCCGCTAAGAGCCATGTGGCATCCAGTACAGTGCACGCACGAACAACTTGCAGGTGGGAAACTGGACAGGGCTGGATTACTGGAGGCATGAGGACCATAACACCACCAACACATGGGACATGTCACGTAGCACACGGACACGCAGCACCGCCCACCGTCACGAACAAGTGAACAATGTGCACACGGACATGAACAGCAGACTCACACCCCACATGACCCATCACAGACATAGCAACACCCAAGGAGCCACGTCTGCATGCACAAGCCACACTGAATATAGTCCCACACGGCAGCCACTGTGCAACTCATCACACACAACCGAAACACCATTGAAGTCCTGTCCATGTAGCCCCTACTGCCTGTCAACCACACACCCCACAACTACGCCTATGTAAGACAAACAACACTAGACGCAACAGAGCGGAACAACAGAAATGCACACGAACACCACTGAACCCATCAAACACACAGACACACCATGCACATACAACATACCATCCATCCCATCCGTCAGCCCCAGTCTCATGAAAGGCATGTCATCCGCACAGCTGCCACACATACAGCAGTCACGCTAAGACACATGCCCATGACCAACCATGTGCCAGAAGTCAATTAAGCGCACGACACACTGTGAGCAACAACACACAACATGGGCCACACCCCCCCGAGCACTGCAGTGATGCACATGGCACAGGGCAGCACGCACACCAAGGAGATGGGACAACTGCAATACGTTGGCTGGCACACAACTATCACTCACTCATAACGATGCGTCCAATGCCATGTCCAGTAACCACAACAGACAGCAAATATGCAGGGCATGTCAGGCATGCACACACCTCAGACCATGCACTGTCATGCTGCCACAACACATGTCACGTTCGGCACCCATGGCTCACAGCATGTACCCCAAAAGCATATACCCTCCCAAATGCGAATCTGGGGCATGGCCCCCATGTTGCCATATGCGTTCCTAAGCGTTCCATTTGAACTCCAAAAGCAAAGTACAAACCAGACCCAGGATGGGCCAGGAGCCCGCATACACCAGAGTCACAATGAGTAGGGGCAAAGCAACACACCCATCGGCATGGCCAATCCGTCCCATGCCACATGTGCACAGCACACAGTCCCATTGCCTAGCACACACACCTACAGATGCCACAGCCACACACTCGCCTCCGGGAAACCCATGTACGAGATTGCACGAACTGCCAATGTCAGACGACTAATACATACTTCGCCATGTGCAACACAATAACAAATCTCATTCTCTCCACAGGTGACGAACTGCTGGACGCTGGGGATGGAGACAGCAGCCAGCACAGCCAGCCTACAAGCCCCCAACGAGGACACACGGATCTGGAGGATCTGTCCACCTCTTCGGACACGGACCACCAAGCTGGCCCATCTGGCGTGGCAGGGCCCAGCCGCTCCCCAGGACCCCTCCTACCCACCAACCCATCATCCAGGGATGCTGAACAGTCCCAGTCCCCTGCTGCCACTGTCGTTGCGGCCACACCCACGGTCATTGCGGCCACTACCACTGCCGCAACCGCCACCATCGCCGCACCGACCACCACCGCCTCCACCACCACCACGTCTTCGCTGGCACCAGCCCCAGCGCAGGTGGTGGCCCGGCCGACTGGATCCACCCTGGGAGCCACAGCGAGGACCGTGGTGAGCAATGTGGCTAGTGGGCAGGCCGGTGGCAGCAGGACTGGTAGGAGGAGCAGGGTCAGGGAAACGCCAGCCTCCCCTGGGAGCCATGCCCTGCCTCAAATGGACAGAGTCCTTGGGGCCTATGAAGAGGCCCAAGGACAATGGGCCAGGTCTGCTACTGACACGCGGGAGGTGCTGGGGGTGCTGAGGTCCATGGACGCCCATATGGGCCAATTCGTGTCCCGTATGGACCAACTCGTGGACCTCATGGGCCAGCTGGTGGTGGCGGTGGGGTCACAGGCAAGGCCAGCAACACCACCTCCGCCACCACCTGCTAGGGCGCAGGCTCGGGCAGCAGTGTCCACTTCCCCTGCGTCCACAGCCAGTGAGCACACCTCACCCACCACCAGCAGGTCGCCACCACACACCCCCTCCCAAACGTGGAAGGGGCCGTCCGAAGAGGAAACAGATCTCCCGGGAGGACTTCGCACGCTCCAGTCGCAAGTGAGGCAGCCAGCCAGCCTTCCGCCAGCCTTCCTTGACCAGCCACTGCATTGACTTGCTCTACGATCCCACTCCACACAGCCATCTGGATGGCATGTGTGTGTTGGACTATGGACATAGAACCAGTGGGTACACCCTGATCATCACGCAGCCATGACCGACAGCTCATTGTCACTGCACGCACCACTTTTGTCATCACCTTACACACAATCACATGTCACAGTTTGTAATAAATGCACCTTTTTCACTAACTGCTGTTTGTGCCCTGTGTCTTTATTGTACGGAATACAACGGCCACCTTGGGCGGAAAGGCACCTGATGCGTGGCATGGAAATGGAATCCGGAGGGCCTGTAGGGACCTAGGGGTGGGAGACAGAACAGGAGCACATTCAATGAGTGTGTCACACACCCATCACACAGTACATGTCAACAACTACAAGCAATGTACACACATCGCACAGAGCAATAGGGCACAATGCCACAGCCACCAACAGTGGCATACTACCCTGGCCATGGAGCGTTGACACACTGCACGCAGTGAACATACGGCCACCCTGACACAGCACACACACACCTGCATAGATACAGACACATCATCCGTCGTACATGGACACTCACCGTCAAGTGAAGTAGCGGGCGATGAGCTGCTGGCGCACATTCCCAGCTTCCTCCTCTCCGCTGTCCACCTCACTCGAGCTGTCCTGGTCTGCGGGCTGGGGCCCTGGTTGATCTCCGTCATCCACAATGAGGGGGATCTGCTTCCGAATGGCCAGATTGTGCAGCATGCAGCACGCCACCACTATCTGGCACACCTTCTGTGGGGAGTACGCCAGTGCACCCCCGGTGCGGTCCAGGCACCTGAACCTGGACTTGAGGAGGCCAAAGGTACGCTCGACCACACGTCTGGTCCTCCCATGTGCCTCATTGTATCGATCGTCTGCTGGGGTGCGAGGATTCCTCAATGGACTGAGCAGCCATGCCCCATTCGGATACGCAGAGTCACCTGGGTGTGAGGGACACAGAGAACCGTTGCTATTCCAACTGGACAGGGGACAGCATCGCACAACCAGCACGCTACACCACTCCACATACTCACCGACAATACAGCCACGATCCTGTTGCAGATTGCCCATCAGTCGTGGCAAGATGCTGTTGCGCATTATGTGTGCGTCATGGGCCGAGCCTGGAAACTTTGCACACACGTGGGTGATCACCATGTCCGCAAGGCACACCACTTGCACATTCAGGGAGTGCGTGTGCTTCCTGTTGCGGTACAGGTGCTCAGTGGCCTGTGGTGGAACAAGGCCAACATGAGTGCAGTCAATGGCTCCCACGACGTGTGGGATTCTGCCAAGGGCATAGAATGCACCCTTCACTGCCGCCAATTCACGAGCCCTGGGGAATCTGATGTACCTGTTCCGGTACAGCATCATGGCTGCCAGTACATCCCTCAGCACCTTGCTGAACATGGGCTGGGACATCCCTCCTCCACTGCCCACTGTGTGCTGGAATGACCCAGTGGCGAAGAAATGCATGGCGGCCATCACCTTAGCCGTGGGGGTGACAGCAGTCGGATACACCCTGCGGGGACGGAGATGGGGCTCTAACATGGCACACAGTCGATGCAGAGTTGGCCTGTCCAGCCGAAACTTCCTGATTACCTCTGTATCGTCCATGTCCGCCAGCAATTGGTATGGGCGGTCAATGTTCGGTCTCCGCCTGGGTTAAATGGCAGAGGACACATGTCAAAGCAACACGGCACATAGCAATTTCGCATACACATCACTGACATGACTGAGCAAGCACATGAGCCACAGCCCAGCTGTCAAGCTGGGACGGCACGGCCACAATACACTTACACAGGTCTCCCAACAATGGCAATGGCAAGTGAGACATACCACTGCCATGTGCATGCACATGGGGATCTAGGCCCCAATGACTTGCGGGGCGTGCTGATGGGGACTGACTGCATATTCGTCAAGCGGCAACGCCACGGCAACATGAGTGTCTGCTGAGCATGGTACTGCTTCCGAGGCTGGATGAGTATGGCACACGACAGACGACGATGTGGGCACGGGCTGAGCGGCCAATACAAGTGGGACCTGTGGCACGAGGGGATATGAGACAGTAGTAGGTGTCAGCACTGCACCCTATGTACAGCACTGTACGGATCACAGCTCCCGAAACATTGACTGGTGTCCACATTGACAGCCCCATGCCAAGACGGCTGTGTGCTTGCAGTCACACGTCACAGGTGAGAGGTTACATTGCACGTGCCAGGTGGCAGTCGTACATAGTGGGAGCTGGCATGTGTGTGCATGTGTCTCCTGTTCAGGATCCACCAGATGGGCGCTGACTCTGTACTGACCATTGGACACAGCATGTTCCGTGGAAGGCTTGTGTGTGTGGGATGGTGGCACTGGATGTGCCTCCGTTGGGTGGGGGGCCATGCACAGGGCGGGTACGTCGATGATTGCGCATTGTTGGTCACGGTGGGTGCACCAGCTAAGATGTGTTGCCCTGTGTTCAATTCCTATGTCCGCATGATGATGGACTGTGGATGTGGGCAGACTACACATTGGTCGATGTGCTGTCTATATGCATGTGCCTTCACACCAGGCACAGCTGCCCCTGCACATGTGACCCCTGCTGGACTCGCTGCTGGGTCTGTGGAGCTGATGCACCTTCTGCGCGTGGGGCGGACAGCTCTCCTCACTTCCCTCATTGCGCATGTCATGTCTTTGCCGCAGGTGACATGGATCATGGAGGGCCCACATGTACGCGTGGGTAGGCTACACATGATTGTTCACTGGTCGCCACCCCCAGTCAGTGTTTCGAATGGGAAGGTTGTCGTGCTGGTGGTATGTTCGATGTGGCGGATGGGCGGGCCTAGGTGCGGGCTTACATTCCGGACATGGGGGGTAGTTGGATTGGCGACTAGTTGCAGTACACACGGGACACGTCTCTTCCTTTCCATATCTGGGTCATCCCTTGTACTAACTGACAGTGATACAGTCATCTTCGCCCCAGCCCTCATGTCCTCCCCTCGCCCCCCAATATGCATGCTCACCTGCGAGGCTAGCGCTTGCACAGGCAGCCCCAAGCTTGCACCAGAGAGGGCAAGGAGTGTATGTGTGGGTCCAGTTGCACGAGTGGGCTGTCTCAGGGTATGATGTGTGGCGGGACGCCGTCCACCTGCGTGGTGCCCCAAATGGAGACCCGGCCTGCATGGACTATGCATCACAGTCTTCGCCTTCCGGATCCGCCACCTGCGACACCCAGTGGCTGTGGCTGCCCTTGCGGCCATGCCGCGTCCGTCTGTGGCTGATGGCCCACACATTCACTCTTTGGCCTCTCTGGGGAGGGCTCAGGGGTGGTGGCGCACGCGCTTGCACTTAGTCGCAATGGCATGTGTCGTGGTTGGTATGATGGGCAATGGATGGGATGGTGCGAGCCACCTCCCGTGACGTCAGTGCTGCTCGTGCTGTGGTGCGTCCCCCTACACTTCCATTTGACTTTTTGCCATGCTGGACGTTGAGGTTCTATTGCCTGCGTGATATGACCAGGAGGAGCGCGAGGAGACCTCTCACACACCATGCTCCACTGCCATCCCGTGCCCTGTATCGCCTGTGCGGATTGACTATGTTGGGGTTACACCTGGTCGACTGGGGCTGTGTGTGCCTTGTCAAGGGGCATGGCGGGCGCACAACAGGATCCAGCTCGTCCACAGAGGGTGGGCTGAGGTGCGCCTGGTACCGCTTTGTACGTGTGCCCGGCTGCTGTGCACACACGTGTTCACTCCCCCGACAGGTGTCCTCTCACAATGCCCAGGGAAGCGGTGGTGTACTGTTCATGAGCCCTCCCAACACGGCGTGCTCCAACTTGGCATGTGCGCATCTACCCGTCGCACCCACCAACCTGAGCACTGCGTCCATACGACTTCACACGACACATGTGTGTCTTCCACAGTAGTGCTACTCATTTGCGTTGACATCCAATACCAGTGGACTACATGGTCATGTCACGACTGCCGTGTACTTCACATACTCTCATCCTCTCTCATTCGTACTTGTGAAATGAGTCAGCGGAGACAGTTCTGGTTTCAAACATTATATTGAGTCTTCTGTCCTCTGTGATGCAGTATAGTGGACACTACTGGCAGCGGAATACATATTGAGGATATACTGAGCATGATTACAAATGGGATAGGGTGTGGGGTTACATCTGCTTGGCCAAGGCTGTGCTAATGTACATTTACGTATAGCTGCGGAGCTGCGGACTTTGACACAGACGGTATACATGTAGCCTACCAGACCGCTCGGCATCATGGGCACAGTCCATCTCAGTTCCATGTGACAGGTTTGCTGCGGTTGTTCCTCATGCACGCGTGCATGTGAGATGACATCAGGGCATGTGCTTGCGTGCATGCAGCGGCGTGCCACTTGTTGTTGCACTGTGGTGGTTACTGGACATGTCACAGTCACTGGGGTCGTGTTGTTGTTGTATGCACTTGTCGTCCATGCAAAGGTCCTGGTATGGGATTCCCGGGGCGGGGGTGGGAGGGGTGCAGCACCCACAGACTCCAGGCGACCTATTCATGTCCACTGAGCGGTGTGTGTGTCCATGTGCGCTGGATCCATGTCGTGTCCTGGTTGTTCGTGCAGTTCCGTCCATGTGGGTGCGATGCACAGAGCCCATGCCACTGCCTCCCACGATGCATGCGGTGTTCCTGGATGTGATGGGGAACAGTGTGCATGTCCCGGTCATATCCGATGTCATGGCGATGTCGTTGATGGTGTGGTTACAGTTGCCGGTCGTTTGGTATGGCTGTTGTGGTGGTGACTGGCCAGTCCGTGCGGAAGCTGAGCATGGGTGCGGGGTTGGACTTCATAGGTCACTCGGGGAACCTGCGTTGTGGTCCGACGTATTTACAGGTTGTCAGGTATGCGATGCCGTCCAGCAGGGCTTCCATGTCATTGGTGGTGTACATGTTTGCCAGCCAATGAAGCGGATGGTGGCTGTCAAGGTGTTGTTCGTAGGTTGTCCCTTGGAGGACCATGATGGGGCATGCTGGGTGACATTCGATGTAGCTGTTCTCGATGATCCGTCGTGTGGAGGCACAGTGGTTCCATTTCAGTGCGCGTGCGATGTTGGCCACATACGCCATGCCCCCATAGGCAGAGCAGGCCCTGTCGTGTGCGTCCAGAGGGAGGAGTAGTGGTAGCAGGTCCGCCTTCAGACATGCCGGGTTGGAGAGGCATATCTCGACGGGATGCTGGTAGGGACACCTCCGACAGTAGAAGACGGGCATGACGCAGCTGAACAATGTGATGCGGTAAGTCAGTCGGTAACTTACGTTCAGCAGGGACAGGAGATCGCATCCCAATGTATGTATCGTGCTGGTTTGGTACAGCTTGAGCTCTTCGGCGTAGTTGGGTAGGTGTGTTGCGGTTGCCATTTCGCAGCGGTGCGTTGTGGTGGCGTGCTCCGGCTGTGTGTGCAGTCTGCAATGTGCACACTCCGGGGTTGCTGTGAGCTCTGTGTAGTCGTGGGGAGACAGGACTTGTGTTCTGTTGGCTTGTTTGGAGGACACGGGCCCTCTTCCCACATGCTTCTCAGACAGTTCAAGGTCAGTGCTGTGTGACTCCTTCCAATTAACTTGCATGTGGCCGACATGGGGAGTGTTTTCTTCTTTCTTCCCCGTCCGTTGTGTGCTTCTGTGATATGCGCTATCTGCCCTGTGGTCGGTCTCCTCGGCATGCCTGTGTTGGTCTATTCTTGGACAATGGCTGTATTCACCGGCTTCTGTCGTAGGGCTGTGGTTTCGGTGTTGGAATGGAAGGTCATTCAGTGCTGTCTGCTCTCCCTTGTGTGGGCGGCAGGCTGCCTTTCCGCTCTGCGTTGGGCCTTGTGTGTGGATGTAATTCTTGGGCCGCCTGTTGTCGGTCACCGGGCTCTTTGGTGTTCCGTTTCATGTGTCTTGTTCATATGTGCAGGGTGGTATGGGTTTTTCAGTGTGGTACTGGCGTTCCTCTTCCCGAAGGGGCCCTGCTTCTCCTAGTTGGTGTTGCCGCCGCTGTGTGCTTCGCCATGTTTGTTACACTGGGGTGTGTCCTGCTGTTGCGTGACTTCACTGACATGTGTGCGTCGGTTGTGTGGCGTTGGGTGTTGTCCGTGAATTGGGCGTTGGGGACATGTCTGTGGCAGGCCTGTCACGTGTCATGTGCGTTCGGGGTGGGGCTGGTGTGTGTGCTGCTTGGTTGTGTCCCTGTGTCTGTGTGCGACGCATGCATGGCGCTGCGGTTGGCCTCTGCGTTGTGCGCATGTGTGGCGGCGTCATCGGCGCTTTGGGGCCGTGACGGGGTGGTTGGTTCCTAGTCCCAGGTGGTGTGTACACATGTGTTCCGCGATGTTAGGATTTGGCCTGTGTGTCATATGTGGATGCAATGGTGGATGTGTAGTGTGCACGCGCTGGTGGGGGGTTGTCCGCTTTTCCGCCCTTGCACTGTGTGCGCTGTTTGCGTGCACTTGTTGTGTGTGTGCCTACCTGCGTCTCCGCGGTACGTTGCGTCCTTGGTGGTGCATCAGCAGAAGCATGGGAAGGGCCTGCAGTGCTGGATTCATGCCCGGGGTGCCGCTTCTTCGTTGTCCGTGCTCTGCGTCCGTGTTTCCGCCTCTCTTTCACGTGCGGTGTCTCTTTGCCGTGGGAGCCGTTTGTTTGCGGCATCGTAATTTATGCGCCGGGCGGGCCGTGTTTCGTCGGACGGTGTGTGTCAGTTGTGCTGCGCCGCTACGTGTGCGGGCGCACTTTGATGGCGGACGGTGTTGCTGGCTTGCCGGCGGTGTTTGGCCTGCTTTTCGCATCGTAATTGGGCGGGCGTGTGGACTGCTGCGTGCCGGCGGTAACTGGTGGTTTTTGCATCCGCCAGCACGGCGGTAGTGCTTCCGCCCGCCATCGTAATGGGCCCCTAAGTAATTATAAATTTTTATTTATTGTTGATATTTAATTTATTGTTAATTAATTATTAATTGGCAATTAATTTTTATTAATTGATTAATTGATAATTATATTACTTGTATACATTTTTTAGTGGAGCGGGTTGTGGGTTTACAGGGGAATAGGGTGGGAAGTAAATTAATTATAATAAAGTAATTAATAATAATTATTTTTTGGTATTGATAATTAATTTATTGTTTATTAATTATTAATTGGTAATTATTTGTTATTAATTAATTAATTGATAAATATATTAATTGTGTTAATTTAGTTTAGGAGTGGGTTGTGTGTTTATAGGGGAATAGGGTGGGAAGTAATTTATTATAATTAAGTAATTATTTATTAATAATTATTGGTATTGATAATTAATTTATCGTTCATTAATTATTAATTGGCAATTAATTTTTATTAATTATTACTTATTGGTATTGATAATTATTTTATTGTTAATTATTAATTGTTAATAAATAAAAAATAATTGATTAATTGATAATTATATTAATTGTGTTACATTTTATGTGGAATGGGTTTTGTGTTTATTGGGGAATAGGGTGGGAAGAAATTTAATGTTATTAAAGTAATTAATAATTTTCATTTATTGGTATTTATAAATAATTTATTGTTAATTTATTAATAAATCATTATTTAATTAAAACAATTATTTAATTGATAAGTATGTTATTTTTAACCCCTACGCTATCCAACACTTTCCCTACTGTTGCACTCTCTGGAGTGGGAATAGTAATTTTTACCCCTACGCTATTCAACACTTTCCCTACTGTTGCACTCTCTGGAGTTGGAATAGTAATTATAACCCCTACGCTATCCAACACTTTCCCTACTGTTGCACTCTCTGGAGTGGGAATAGTAATTTTTACCTCTACGCTATCCAACACTTTCCCTACTGTTGCACTCACTGGAGTGGGAATAGTAATTTTTACCCCTACGCTAGCCAACACTTTCCCTACTGTTGCAATTACTGGAGTGGGAATAGTAATTTTAACCCTTTCGCTATCCAACGCTTTCCCTACTGTTGCACTCTCTGGAGTGGGAATAGTAATTTTTACCCCTACGCTATCCAACACTTTCCCTACTGTTGCACTCACTGGAGTGGGAATAGTAATTTTTACCCTTACGCTATCCAACACTTTCCCTACTGTTGCACTCACTGGAGTGGGAATAGTAATTTTAATCCTTTCGCTATCCAACACTTTCCCTACTGTTGCACTCTCTGGAGTGGGAATAGCAATTTTTACCCCTACGCTATCCAACACTTTCCCTACTGTTGCACTCTCTGGAGTTGGAATAGTAATTTTTACCACTACGCTATCCAATACTTTCCCTACTGTTGCACTCTTTGGAGTGGGAATAGTAATTTTTAGCCCTAGGCTATCCAACACTTTCCCTACTGTTGCACTCTCTGGAGTGGGAATAGCAATTTTTACCCCTATGCTATCCAACACTTTCCCTACTGTTGCACTCTCTGGAGTTGGAATAGTAATTTTTACCACTACGCTATCCAATACTTTCCCTACTGTTGCACTCTTTGGAGTGGGAATAGTAATTTTTACCCCTACGCTATCCAACACTTTCCCTACTGTTGCACTCTTTGGAGTGGGAATAGTAATTTTTCCCCTCCGCTATCCAATATTTTTCTGTATTGTTTTACTTAATGTTGTGTAGAATTTATTTTACAAAAATTAAAAATATTGTAATTTTTTTAATTTGTTAAATATATTGTAAACATTTTTAATAATAATATTTTTGTATGTGTATGTATGTATTTATAATTTATAAAATATTTTTTACAATTTATAAGTTATTAAAATAATTATTTATGAATATTATTAAGTAAGTATATATTTTATATGTATATGTTTAATTTATTTTAACATTATATGTATCAGTTTTTATTTTTAAACATTTTAAAATAATTTTAACTGTTTCTTTTAATTATATGTATTATTTACTTTATTTTAGATTATTTTTTTAACATTTAAACGATATTTTTGACATTGATATTTAATTTTCGATATTTTTGTACTTACCATGATGTAGATAGGATGTCGATATTCTTGACTTCGATATTTTTGTCACAATATTTTTGTACCTCGATATTTTTGAGGTCGATATTTTGTCAGTGATTCGCCAAAAATACAGTGGCCATAAACAGGAAAATTGAAACGGGTGAAACCAGATGCCAACTTTTTTTTTTCTCAGTACCAGAAACATGGGATGAGATTAGACAATTGCAGAAAGAAGTTGAGGAAAAGGAAAAGGAAATTTGGATAAAGGCAGCCTGTACAAAGAGACCACATGATGAGGTATGGGTGTATTTAGATGGAAGACCAGTCATGCCAGATTGTTTGCTTTAAAAAATGGCAAGAGTGTATCATGGAGCAACACACATAGGGAGAGACTCAATGATCAGGCTATTCAGACAGAGTTGGTACAATCCGAAATTCAGGGTAGTCGCAGAAAGCCTTTGCCAAAGATGCTTAACCTGTCAGCAGCAAAATCCATGTAGAAAGACAGTGGTAAGCTGGGGAAAGATTGGAAAGGCAGAACGACCCTTCACTAGATTACAGTTGGATTTTATTGAATTGCCCCCATGTAATGGACTGAAATATATACTTGTCATAGTATGCCTTTTCTCAAGATGGGTGGAAGCCTATCCCACTCGAAGAAATGACAGTCTAACAGTTGCAAAATTGTTGTTGAGGGAGTTAGTTCCACGATTTGGTTTTCCAGTCACTTTGGAATCGGATAGAGGCCCTCACTTTAATAATGAAATAATTCGATTAATCTGTGCTGCATTTAACATTGAACAAAAACTGCACTGTGCTTATCGTCCAGAGGCTTCTGGAATTGTTGAGCAAATGAATGGCACAATCAAGTCAAGATTGGGGAAGGTGTGTGCATCCACAAAGCTGAAATGGCCAGATGCATTACCTCTTGTATTGATGGGTCTCAGAAGTATTCCAGACAGAAAAACAGGAATGAGCCCACATGAGATTCTCATGGGAAGAGCCATGAGACAGGCATTTATTCCTGGAAATAAACTAATGAGTATAACTGATGATCTGGTATTGGACTATTGCAAAGGATTGGCTGAAATGATGCGTTCTGTCTCTCACCAGGTTGGAGAAGACGCAGTTGAAAGACAGCCAGACCAAGCGCATGATTTGAATCCTGGAGATTGGGTGCTAGTGAAGAAACACGCAAGAAAGTCGTGCCTAGCACCAAGGTGGGACAAACCGCGGCAAGTCATACTAGTCACTACCACAGCAGTGAAGTGTGCAGGTTTGCCCAACTGGATTCATGCCAGCCATTCCAGAAGAGTTCCGAGCCCATCAGAACAACAAGAGCAACCACTGACTGAACAGGCTGAAGCGTCAGGAGTTGTAAGCTGTGAGATTGAAGAATCTAGAGTAATAGATTCTGAAAGACAACCATATGACGAACAGCCAAGCACAAGTCAGGAAGAGTGGATACCAGTGATTGAAGTAATTGATGACGTTATTGAAACAAGAAGAAGAACAGAACTGAAAAGGCAGGAAAGTAGTCAGGAAGAGACAGGGGAAGAAGAACACACTCAGGTGGAAAATACCAAAGACTTACACGAACCTGAGGAGGGAAAAATAGAAGAACACGTTCAGGCGGAAGAAGAAAAGTTTGAATTAAGACCTGAACAGGATCAGATAGAATTAGAAGAACAGGTTCAGGCAGAAGAAGAAAGGTTTGAAGTAAGACCTGAACAGGGTCAGATAGAATTAGAAGAACAAGTTCAGGAAGAAGAACAACAAAATACGGTAAGACCTGAGCAGGTGGAAGTAAAAGAAGGTACAAGCACAGAAAACAGAGAATCAGAACAGATTGTGCCTAGAATAAATGAAATAAAAAGAACTTTACAAAGAGATAAAGAAGGTGAAAACGCAGTGCAAATCAAAAGAATCAGAAAGGGAGACAATTGGCCAACCGGAGTAAAGAAACTAAAATATCACTTGAGAAAATCTGAAAAGAGACCAGAACAAGTAAACGAAGTCACAAGTCAAACACAATCTAAACAAACGTTGGCAAAGATAACTCGAAGAAGTCCAAGATTGAGAAATTTAAACAGGAGATACAAGGCTCCAGAATGGACTTACGTCATACTTGAGGAATTTGAATCCTAGATTTGACTGATGAAACAGAAGAAATTCATATTGTTCAGATTGATGAAAGCAAATTGAGGCCTCCTTAAAAACGAAAAGGAAAGTCAAACTGACAAAGAAAAGATAAGAGAAAATAAATTTTCTCTGGAGTAAAATGGCAGAAATTTAAGTTACCGGGAAACCAAAATGTGGATTAAAAAGAAAGTGTTTTAGATTTTGTTTTTGTAGTATTTTATTAGTAGCTTTAGTATGGTTATTCCTAACAGTAGGAGTACCTTTGTTAATGAAAACAAGTGAAAAGAATAATACAGATACTAATGTTAAGGTGGATAGAATAAAAGGAACTGAAATAGAAATAGGGGTAGAAGATGAAGCAAACTATCATAATGAATCAGACTATAATACGTCTTCTAATGTGTTTATTAAATTGTTATTTCAATATGTTAGTACTATGGAGATTAATAATTGCTACGTGTGTATGAAGGTACCCTCATCAGTATCAGAAGGAATGACGTATCACCATATACCTTTAACGTATGGTGTGTCATGTAGTATTTTATCAAGTTTATTTTATGCTACAGGGAGACTTCAATATTTTTATTCAGACATAGATGTAGTATTTTCAGAATTACCTATTAGAAAGAATATGAATCCAGTAGTTAGTAGTAAAAATGCACAGTTTATGGGTGAATTTTTCTTAACAATGAGTTCAATAGATTTAGTTCAGGCACATAAAGATAATCTAACATGTACATTAAGAAAAGAAGAAAAATTATTTTTTAATTTAGTAGAAGAAAGGAGACAGGATTTAATAAAGAAGGCAACTGAACAGAAAACCCATGTACCTCCATGGGTTGGGAAGGAGGGAATCTATGCAAGTGGCAAGGCTCATGCTGCAATGTCCATGGATTTTGTGAAAAGGGGAAAATTCTGCCTCCATAGATTAAAAACAGATTATAACAATAATTACATTGGTTCCAGTGAATGTGAACACAACTTCCTAATTCTAGGAGGGTGGGGACTAAAAAGGGGAACTGATCCTGTGTTTCCAGGAGTGTATTATGTTTGTGGGAGCAACGCCTATTATAGGTTACCTGCAAGATGGTACGGGAGCTGCTACTTTGGAATAGTTTTTCCAAAGATCTATCATGTAGATAAAATCAGTGGAACCAATGGAAATTCTAATGGACTAACACGTAGAAGAAGAGCTAGTTTTTCTGAAATTGTAGGAGACATTTTTAGTGCACTGATACCCTCAGTTGGAGTCCTTCTTAATTCACAGAAAATTTGTAAGTTATCAACCATAGTTGATCGTCTTTCTACAGACACTGCAGGAGGATTCTTAATGATTAACACAGAAATGGTTGCAATCAGGTCTATGGTTTTACAGAACAGTCTTGCTCTTGATATATTGTTAGCAAAGGAAGGTCGAGTCTGTGGCATGTTGAAAATTCAACATTGCTGCACTTATATTCCGGACAAGAGCAGAGAAATTAAAGGATATATTGAAAACATTACAAGAATGCATAAAGACTTGACCCAACTGGAGGATGACAGTGTGTGGGGAAGACTAACAAAAAGTATAACATCAATAGAGAAATGGTTTGTTGATTTTGGGAAGGGTTTTCTAGGTCAAATAATAATACCATTAGTTATGATAATAACGATAGTGATGATAATAATGATTACATATAAGTGTTGTAGAAGAGGAAGGAAAGAGAAAGTACATTTTGAAAGAAAAGGAAAGGGACAGAAACAAAAATGAAAATATGATGAAATACAGCTGGAAGAAATGAAAGGCCGATTATACAAGAAAATGAGGGATTTAGAAGGAAACGAGTTGATTGATGGGAAATTGAGAGGAGAAATAGAGAAAACTGAGAAGTGCTAAAGTTGGTATCTGGGATGGGATGGGTAATTTTGTGATGGCTTAAGATGCCATCAGAGAGGGGATTGATGGAGCAAGGACTCGTAAATGAGACTTGCTCGGAAGCAATCCATTTGTTTTAACTCATTAACGAATTACTAATAATGTGTTTGTAATTAATAATTCGCATTTAGAAAAAGACACGCGGGACAGTGAAGCTTGCCTATGTGTTTACTAACTGCAATAACATGAACGAAGGACTAAAACGCACTTTAACAAGGGATCTTTACTGCGCATGCTCCTACTACATCTACGTAGTATGACGTACTAATGCTTGGAGGGAAAATCTTGCGCCTGCGCAAAAGACGATAAAATGGCCGCTTGAAAGCTCACATGCATGGCACCTGCTTGGCTGAAATAGAAAATAAGTTTTATACTGACGCAAATGCAGAAAGGGTAATAATAAATAGAGTGGGTTAGAGTAGAGGTTGGTGGTATACAGTGAAATCATTTATTTTTGAGAATAACATTTCTTCTTTTGACTTTATTATTAGTGCGCATTTGGGCCCTCCAAACTTGTCTGAATTGAGCTGACTGACTTGACCCCACGCATGCGCACCAGAGAGAGAATAAAGAAAGATGAGTAAGGCCAGCGAAGATGTGCCCTGGGAACATGAGGGTGAAGAGTTCATATGAAGGAGCTTTATTCATGACATCGCTACATTTTGTATTAATAAAGTTTGGAGATGTATGGGAAAGGAAATGATTTAATAAAGTTTGAGGGGAGGGATTTGAAAACAATGGTTTAATGAAATAAGTGAAATGTAAGCATGGTGTGATGATCATTCCCCCTCGCCTGTCCAATCAGAGTTAGTATTTTGTGAAATTGAAACATTAATGGGTGGTACATGGTTATGGAAAGGTATAATTGAGGTAGTTTTAGTTAGTTAGGAGGGTCTTATTGAGAGCGGAGCTGATGATTCGAGAGCTGACTTGGAGCTTTACGGGAGCACAGAAGCAGAGCTCGGGATGCTGTCGGTGCTGAGGGTGGTGCTGAAGCTGTGAGACGCTGATGAAGAAAATCGAATGCAGAACAATCTATTTTAACTTAATTGGGTTAGAAAGAAGATCGCGGAAGAACCACGAGGAGGAAGAGAGTGTCAGAGAGGGGGTGCAACGCAGTCGTCGGTATCTAGAGAGGTGAAGTATCCTGTCCTGATTCCTGTCCTGAAGTCTTTGTCTCCTGATCTATCCCGGGGAACCCTTACCAGCCCTTTGGCCAGGGGGTTGGTCTTCACACCATACTTGGTAATTATAAATTCATCGTATTGATAGATGTTCTTCTCTCTCTCTGTCCTCTTCTTTCTGAGCATAGTTATTGTGTGGATCTGAATTGCTATTGCTTATTGAAACTTGATTGAATTGACACTCCTGCGAAGGAGGGTGTTTGTACTGAAACGTTTGAGATGGTTCACACGCAACTAATTTAGATAAAGATTTTAAAACTTCCAGAGTCTGTGATTATTTCATTTAATTGAGAGATGTTTAATAAGTTATGTTAATTATCATCATCAACTAGTTCCAACTAATGGTCCATTGACCAGAGGAAAGAACTAATTGATCAGTGAAAGGTTTAGTTAGGGAAAAGAAATAACTAGATCTTGCAGTATGAAAATCATAAACTAAAGTTTCCAGCGGTCTACTTGGTGTTTTGTGGAAGTAGTTATATGGGCCCAGGTGAGTATATGGTAGTGGAGTATCTGCTGTTAGTACACCGGTGGATCATCGCAATACAGCATAAGACATCATGACAGTTGTAATACAACTCTTACCTGTCCTAACGGGTGGGATAATCCTGGCCTCCGTGTCCTTAATAGAATCTAAAATTCTTGTCGCAAATGCTGTAAAAGTTTGTATTCTATGGCAGGACTGGAGGCTCAGATTATGCTGGTTCAAATCTAACCAACAACCACATAGGAAACATGTACAATTGGTTTGTAATAAAAATTGTAAACTTTGAATCGGATGACCAATCCGCTGCTTTGAGAATATCTTCTAGTCTGGATCCCATGATAAAGGCCTTAGAGGCCATCGCACCTCTCGTTGAATGAGCGACATATACAGGTACATCTATACCGGCCTCAGCCATAACCCATCTGATCCAACGGGCCAAGGTAGCCGCCGAGACTGGGTGGAAAGGTTTCTGGATTGACAATAACAATGGTCCTAAAGGATCGGTTCTGTGAGATACAGTACGTTCTTCATAACTTTTCAGACATTTCAGCACACATAATTTATCATTATGAGGAAAAGCAGGATAATCAACAGAACTAGACATTGTTTTAGTTCTTCTGGATATAATGAATAAAACGCCATGGGGAGAGTTAACTCTCCCTGCTAGATCTAAAGAATGTACATCAGGCACTCTACTACAAGAAATAAGACATAAGAGCATGGTAAGTTTAGCCGATAATTGTTTTAATGATAAATCTTTATTGCCAGACCAAGATTCCAACAATGCAAGAACATTACACACATCGCATAGTGCATTGTATCTGGGTCTCGGTGGACGAGCGACCCGTATACCTTTCATTAACTTACACACCATCGGATGGGTCCCCACCGGTTTTCCATCTATTTGGTCATGTTCATCCGACAAAGCAGATCTAAAATTATTAACCGATCTGTAGCATAAACCTGATTCTACACATTCAGATAAAATATTTACAATTTCTTTCAAATCTGATCCCTCGGGATCCACCTGCCGTTGTTTCCATGCCCCAGAATATCTTTTACGGGTGGAAGGAGTCCAAGCCTGTTATATAAACTCGGCAGCCGCCGATGAAAGGCCTTCAATTCGTTCGTGTCTCCTTAGAGCAGAGCTTTCCAAATTGTGTGTCCCGACACAGTACTGTGTCGCCTGCAAATGGTGGGTGTGTCGCGGGATGACACTGGTATTAACGGGCACTTAGCACATAACTGCTGCTAATTAAGAGGCATTCCTTTGAAAGCTTTGATCTCACCATGCCTCATCTATTGCATAACGTCTCCCAGTAAATGGTCTTTTAAAGACCTGCGAAGTACTCGGGTGCGGCTGTGTGTGCGCCCGGGAAGCTGGGGTGAGGTGACAGAGCGTGACAGCCAGAGGGTGACAGCCAGAGGGAGGAAGCCAGAGGGAGGAAGACAGAGGGAGGAAGACAGAGGGAGGGAGACAGAGAGAGAGAGGGAGACAGAGAGAGAGGGAGACAGAGAGAGAGAGGGAGACAGAGAGGGAGACAGAGGGACGGAGACAGATGGAGGGAGACAGACAGAGGGAGACAGACAGAGGGAGACAGACAGAGGGAGGAGGGCGACAGAGGGAGGGAGACAGAGGGAGACAGAGAGAGAGAGAGCGGGAGGGAGACAGAGAGAGGGGGAGGGAGACAGAGAGAGAGACAGAGAGAGGGAGGGAGACAGAGACAGACAGAGATAGAGACAGACAGGGACAGACAGAGACAGATAGAGGCAGAGACAGGGACAGGGGCAGACAGATAGAGGCAGAGACAGACAGAGACAGAGAGACAGAGAGGGAGACAGAGGGAGGGAGACAGCGACATACAGGGACAGACAGAGACAGGAACAGACAGATAGAGGCAGAGACAGGGACAGACAGATAGAGGCAGAGACTGAGACAGACAGAGAGGCAGAGAGACAGAGAGGGAGACGGAGGGAGACAGAGGGAGAGAGAGGGAGAGAGAGGGAGACAGAGGGTGACAGAGGGAGGGAGAGGGAGGGAGACAGAGAGAGGGAGACAGAGAGAGGGAGAGAGGGAGAAAGGGAGGGAGAGAGGGAGGGAGACAGAGGGAGACAGAGAGGGAGACAGAGGGCGACAGATAGAGGGAGGAGGGCGACAGAGGGAGGGAGGGAGACAGAGGGAGACATATGGAGACAGCAGAGGGAGGGAGACAGAGAGAGGGGGAAACCGTGGGAGACAGAGAAAGAGGGAGACTGAGGGAGGGAGTCCGGGGTAGACAGAGGGAGGAAGAGGGAGACAGAGAGAGGGAGACAGATAGAGGGAGACAGAGGGAGGGAGTCAGGCAGAGACAGAGTGAAGGAGAGGGAGACAGACAGAGGGAGACAGACAAAGGGAGGGAGACAGAGGGAGGGAGACAGAGGGAGGGAGACAGAAGGAGGGAGACAGAAGGAGGGAGACAGAGGGAGGGAGACAGAGGGAGACAGACAGAGGGAGAAAGAGGGAGAGTGAGAGGGAGACAGAGGGAGAGGGAGGGAGACAGAGGGAGGGAGACAGAAGGACGGAGACAGAGGGAGGGAGACAGAGGGATGGAAACAGAGGGAGACAGAGAGCAGGAGACAGAGGGCGACAGACAGAGGGCGACAGACAGAGGGAGGGAGACAGAGGGAGGGAGAGAGAGGGAGGGAGACAGAGGGAGGAGGGCGACAGAGGGAGCAAGACAGATAGAGGGAGACAGAGGGAGGGAGACAGACAGAGGGAGACAGAGGGAGGGAGAGAGACAGATGGAGACAGAGGGAGAGAGAGGGAGGGAGCGAGAGGGAGACAGAGGGAGGGAGACAGAGAGAGGGAGACAGTTAGAGAGAGAGAGAGGGAGACAGAGTGAGTGAGACAGAGGGAGACAGAGGGAGGGAGAGAGGGAGAGAGAGAGAGATAGAGAGAGGGAGGGAGAGAGAGAGGGAGGGAGACAGAGAGAGGGAGGGAGAGATAGAGGGAGGGAGGGAGACAGAGAGAGAGAGAGAGAGAGATGTGTGTATGCCGGGTCTGGTGGCTCAGTGGACGAAGGCATCCACTGCAGGGGCCTGTGTTCAACCTCATGGTCTCAAATTTGCTTGAAAATGCACCAATTGCCCACTTTTATTTCAAAATTTTCTTCCAGGGGGAGAACCCCCCCGAACCCCCCTTAAGTGGTTCGGGCTCGCTTGCTACGCTCGCTTGCTACACTGCCTTACTGTGTCCCAAAATGATGCATCTCCAAAAAGTGTGTCACCAACATGAAAAGTTTGGAAAGCTGTGCCTTAGAGCGTCCAAACCATGAGTACCAGTTGTTCCTGAAGGACCAATGGATGAGGGGAGTCCACTGGGTCCAGGACTAGTTGTGGAAAAACAGGAAGTTGAATGGGAAGATCCACTGACAACTCCAAGAGAGTCAGAAACCACGATTGTGTCTTCCACAGCGGAGTGACTAACACCAATGATGCTGACTGACGGCGTACCTGAGCCGCCACTCTCGGGATCAATGCAAATGGAGGAAAAGCGTAATTCTTCTGATGTCCCCATTGATGAAGAAAAGCATCCGTTCCCACTGCCATCGGGTCTGGTCTCCAGCTGTAAAAACAGGGAAGTTGGGTGCTGAGACAGGAGGCAAACAGGTCCATCTGGCATGGGCCTCAAATATCCATGATCTCTTGAAACAACGCAGGATGGAGTTTCCAGTCGCTGAAGTCTGTCAGGACCCTGGAATTCCAATCTGCCACTAGATTGTCTTTTCTGCGGATGTATTCCGCCATTATCGTGATCTTTTGTGCTAGGCAGAAGTGCCAAAACTCTCGAGCAATGTTGGCTAGCAGACGAGACCTCATCCCTCCTAGGCTATTTATGTACCTCACCGCTGACACGTTGTCCATTCGGAGAAGGATACAACAATTGCTCTGTATTGGAGAGATCGACTTGATGGTAAATGAACCCGCCAACAACTCTAGACAATTGATGTGTAGTTTCAGTTCTTCTGCTGACCAGCGGGCGCCTGTAGCGAAGTCTCCGCATCTTGCGCCCCAGCGGCTGGCGTCTCATTCGATAAATACATCGGGAGACGCTACGAAAATGGCCTTGCCATTCCAAGTATCCATATGTGTTAACCACCATTGCAGTTCCTCTTGAGCTTCTGGTGGCAGAGCAATAAAATGATTGTAGCTGAAATGTTTCTGAAGATAATGAATTTTGAGATGTTGCAATGCCCTGTAATGGGGAGGACCAGGAAAAATCACCTGGATTGAGGAAGCCAGAAGGCCCACAATCCTCGCCAGGGATCTCAAAGAAACCTTCTGTCGACAATGTCGTACTGATTACCCTTTTGATAGATTTGATTTTGGCTGGAGGGAGGAGCAATTGCACCGTCACTGAGTTGATCTGAAAACCCAAGAAATCCACTTGTGGGATCGTCATGGACTTTTTTGAGGTTTATTACAAAACCCAGTTCATGTATCATAGCCATAGTCCAGTGTAGGTGTGTGCACAACTGTTTCTGATCTTGTGCTAACAGAAGCATGTCGTCTAGGTAGACGATCATGCGAACCCCCTTCTCCCGCAGGCGAGTCACCACTGGTTTCAACAACTTGGTGAACACCCAGGGAGCTGATGACAGGCCGAAAGGTAGGGACTGGTAACGGAACCACTGTCCTTTCCATTGAAACTGTAGGTATCTTTGGTGCAGAGGAAATATTGGGACTGTCAGATAGGCATCTTTCAGGTCCAAGCTCACCATCCAATCGTTTTCTAACAACAGATCTCTTAAAAGATGCATACCTTCCATCTTGAAATGTCTGTAGACTACAAAAGGGTTGACATTTCTGCAATTTAACACTAATCTCTGTCCTCCTCCTTTCTTTTGCACTAAGAAGACGTTGCTGCAAAAGCCTTCCAGGATGAAGGGTCCCGTAGCAATGGCCTGCTTTGTCAAAAGTTCTAATAGCTCTGAGTCTATAAAAGACTGATCTTGTAGGGAAAAATGGAGAGGAGGAGGAGGCACTTGCTGGGTAGGAACGCAAACCAATTCTATTTGATACCCTTGAACAGTGTTCATGATCCATGCATCTGAGGTGATCTTTGCCCAGTTGTGAACAAAATGCATCAGTCTGCCCTCCAAGGGAATCGAAGGGAGAGAAAGTGGAATTTTTACCTGAAGGTTGGGCGTTGTTGTTTCTGAAACCTCGATTGATCCCTCTGTTGTAGCAGCCGCGTAAACCACGTGATCTGGTGGGGTAAAATCCAGCCTGATCTGGTTCTTGTGTATAGCCTCTGCATCTAGAGGCGAAGCCATGAGGACTTTGTTGGTTGTAGCGGCCGATCGAGCGTCCTCTGCCACGACCGACCCTACCAGAGAGGGGATGGAATTCTCTTTTGAGGGAGGACTGATATTTGTCTAAGGATGTAAAGGTGTTTACGAATTTTGCGATATCCTTTACAAACCGCTCACCAAAAAGTTGACCCTCAGCTAGTGGGCCTGGCTCGGCTGAGGCTAATTCTGCCAGCTGTGGGTCAATCCTCAATAGGATAGATTTGCGTCTCTCGGAAGAAAGTGCGCAGTTTGCATTGCCGAGAAGGCAAATCGCTCTTTGAGTCCATCCAGCCAGGACTTCAGGGTGAATGGCTGCACCAGTTTCTTGTGCTTCTAGAGCTAATTCAAGTATCTTTGCCAGTGGACCAGAGACATCAAGAAGTTTATCTTGGCAGGCTCTCAGAGCTCTATCTATACCTTTCTTGGGATCTTTCTGGTACTTCTTGAGAAAGGTTTGCATCGAGGTGTCTATTTCAGGAGTTAGGACTGTTTTGTTCGGAAGATCTGGCCGGGGGCATTCAGATCTAAGACGGGATCGAACTTCCTTATCGAAGCTCTTACGCAGATTCGTCTGCATATATGTAGGATTATAACTGCAGAAAAGAAATTCCCAGAAAAAGAATTGTGACAAATCAGGCCCGGTACCGGCACAAACTGTTGAGGCTGCGATCCCTCAATTGTCCAAGCCCGGGGAGAGGCGTCATCCAGCGTGTGTCTGCAGTCGCGTGCACTGACTCGTGCAGGCTCCCGAGAGGAACGCGCGAGCAGCCCTATTGGGCTCCTTTACGCAGCCTCGCTCCCAGGGAGGGGCCACTCCCTATCAATAGCGCGAGGAGCACGCAGTGTAACAGCACGGCCATTTAAGTCAAAGCGGTTTAACTAACCTCATTTACGGGCATTAAATATCAAAACAATGCAAGGCAAGGGCTTGCATATAAACCCTTGCTGGATGCACACAGTCGCGGATTTTAAGGAAAAGATGTCTGAGCTCGACTATTATAAGTTATTACAGTCGAGTTCTGACACCACAATGCCTGCTGCCAAAGCCAGCAGTCAGGTCATGGAGCATAATTGAATCAGTTGTTTAAAGCAATGAAAACGGAACATTGCTTTTCTTTCTTCTGCTCTATTTTAATAGCTTATAATGACAAGATAAGAGAATATGTTTATTTTTCGCCCTCCTTAGAGAAAAGTTTGATTTTTTTCTGCATGTTTCTGACCTACTGAAGCCTTTTTTTGTTTTAAAAAACTGACTTTTATTGAACTGTTTATAATATCTGTTTGCCACAAACATCTAACAGGTTTTTGATGTGGTTAACTTTGCACTTGAGGTTTTATTTTTCTTCTTCATGTTTGCAAATATGCTCGCTCTTTCATACAAAAGAGTTATGCACCAAGGTTTTAAGTGGTATGTGGTAAAGATGATGGTGTGACCATGTATTATTTGGAATGAAGTATCCCCTGGCGTACATGATAAGGATATTGCAAGTCACCTCGTAGTTCCATAACCTTATAAAGGAACTTGGCGTTAAGCCTTGTTCCTTTATATGGTTATGGAACTCCTCTGTGACTTGCAATAAAACTTGATAGTTATGCCAATAATAGTGCCCATGACCGTATAAAATGTGGTGACATTCTCGGTTAGTCGTCCTTCTATGATGCTCACATCAGCTTCAGATAATTACTTTTTCTTCTCCTCATTATTTTACTCTACATATAACAATTTCAGCTATTTGATGCACTCACTAGCGTCTTGCTACCTGTGGCCCTTCTCCATTGACCTACTCCAACTTCCATCTTGGCGTTCCGCGCTTGAGGTGAGCTTTGCCTGTGGTACAGGCATCCCGTCAGGAGTGGAATGGCAAAGGATCTTGATCCTCTCTCCTCACAGCAGAATTGGTAACATCAGAAAAGGTAAGAAGACTGGTCTGGGAAGAGAGAAAGAAAAGACTTAGTGCTGCATGCTGCCATGTCAGGAGGATCAGGAGTGGCCGTCCATATTCCCTGATGGCTTGGGAGATTGATTACACAGGCCTTCGAGAGTTGCGCCGACCATTTTGGATTATCATCCGCCGCACTGTCTTGAAAAGCATTAGCTCAGACAGTCGCAGTAGCATTTCTTCACAGGTGCTTTGCGACTGCCCTAGTCATTAGCACTCTCTCCCTATTTATCTCTTTTGAGGTGTAGTTGCTTTTATTGCCACAACTTATTTAGGATGGAAGACAACCATGTTTATGGGAGACAGGAGGAGGTGGAACAATAGTGTAATATTGACACTGAGCTAGTAGAGATGATTGACCAGGCATTTTCCAAGTCAGTAGAGAACACAATGGCCATAACATTGCAAAAGTTGCAGAATGTCCCGCCAAGAACCCCGAGCATTCTATGGGCACTCTGTCACAAACACTCTCGCTCTGTGTAGATGAAATCCCCATGATGATCCCAGGCTACAAGCAGTCCAAAGAGCGGGCAGAATCATTAGGGAAGTTGAGCCACTTACTACAGACATCCCAAGTGGGGGCCGGTTCCAGCGCGTTCTTCTCAATGGAGGATACCCCTCAGGAGGGCTCTATGGTCTGACCAATTTCAAGACAATTTCAAGACAAAGCGTCCAAACGCTCAAAGGATTGGCATCCCTCCGGGGGGTGGGGACAAAAAGAAACCCAATGACCGGGATCAGGGCAAGGACTTCGTTGATCCTGAAGACATCCGGCACCCCCACTCTTTGGCGTGGGCGACATGCTTCAAGGTGGCACATTACCTCAAACAACGCCTGAGTCACCCTTTGGATAAGGAAGTGCATTATAAGTTAAAGGCAATATGTACGAGACCCTCCATCAAGGGCAAGGTCACTGCCATATCTTAACTAGATACCACCATGGTCATATTTATGGGAAAGTTCATTAAAGACCCCGAGAGCTGTATCAATCGCACCCCAAAAGGGGGATAAAAAATCCTGGTGCTTGTGTCAGGCAAGTTTCTAGATATTTCTGGATCAAGCACAAAGATCATGGCGATGGTGGAAGATGCCAAACAACCGGGAGAAGGCATAGATCCCGAAATCCTCTCAGGTTGGTCCTAGAGGGAGATTTGCCTCTTAGGAAACATCATTTGCACCCATTCCACCCAATGGAAACATTCTCTCCTCTTGCGCTTAGACCCAAAACTTGGGGAGTTGGCCTCCAGGGAAGCAGGTTCGGAGGTGAAAGTTTATTGTTTGGCAAGGATTTTTGCTAAACATTTGGCCAAAGATGACCAGGCTTTCACGGCCCTCAATAAAGCACAGTCTTCGCTTAAGAAGGCATTCAACCCTAGGGTTTTCGGATGGGCTGTATGGTGCTGTTCGTCCAGCCACTTCTTCCATCAAGGTTTTCAGAAGAACCAAGGTCCCAGGCATACTGACTGGAACAATCAGAAGGAATGCTCACCATTTTTGCCCTCCAGGAACAAGTTAATTGGCAGAGGTCCACAGGTAAGGAATAACCTTTCTTTCCTTGTAAGACTGGGGGGCAGGACAGTGCAGAGTCCACACAAAGGGGAGCATATATCCTCAGACGCATGGGTCATTCAAACAATGCAAGGGTTCCATAGAGAATTCTGGGGTACCATGAGACAACAGAGGAGACCATTACCCCTTTCCTTTTGAGAGGAAGTCTCCGTCTTAATAGATTTGGAGATTCAGAATTTAGAGTGCAAAGGGAATATAGAGAAACCCTTCTTCCACCCAATTGGGGTTCTTGAGCTATATTTCATTGTAAACAAGAAGGAGAAGGGGGTCCATCCAGTGATCAATCTATGGAATTCAACAATTGGTTGATATAAAGATGTGGCTCATGGCTAAAAAGCCAGTTCTGGTTGAATGTGTCAGTGACATAAGACACATCCACCGAGCAGCTGTGTCATGACTGAGGTGCATAGACATAACTGAATGGGCAAGACAGGAAAAAACTGAGGTGAAGGGAACACAAGATTGGAAAAGCTGTTTATGAGTGTCCAAGTAATGAAAAAGCAGGGGAAGTGCAGTGCATGTCTGAGGTGCATTGACAGAGATGTGCATGTGTGTCCCAGTAATATAAAAACAGTTGTTGGGTTGGTAGGTGTAGGTCATGTGTGAAGTACATTGGAAGAGCTGTGTATGTTTCGTAGGAAGGGAGGTAGTGGTGCAGGTCAATATTGAGGTGCACAATTAGAGCTGTGTGTGCAATCATTTACTGGCACAGTAATGAGACTTGCAGAGCAGGACACTGACATATGTGTGTGTGTGGAGGCTTTAGTTAAGTGAATGGTATGTGGATACAGGTATAGATTTGGGTGAACTAAGAGTGCCACTCTTCGGTCTCAATTGCAGATTGGCGGGGTAGTGCAGATCAGGATTAAGGGTACTGGGGGAGCTGAATGTTAGTCCCAGTATTGGAGTAATAGGGAATACTGAAGGTGAGCATTGAAATTAATTGGTAGAGTACTTCTGTGTTCAGATACACTGTAGGAATAGCAAAGGGTGCTCCAGGTCCAAAATTAAGGCATGCTTTGGCAGAGCTTTGCTATATGTCAAATCCCAGTACTGTTGTAGCCAAGGAGAAATAGGGGTCCATTTACAAAGCTCTCTCTATATTGGGATAGCAGGGAGTGCTTTAGGTCTTGACTGAAGTGCATAAGTAGAGTTCAGATTAGTGTCTGGTACAATGCTGGAATAAAAGAGGGTGTGACAGTGGTGGGGTGGGGCATCTTGCCAGAGCTGTGAATGGATCCTTGTGCTGGAATACAGGATGTACTCGAGGTCAGGATAGACATGCTTTGACAGAGCTAGTGGAGAGGTGTGGTGCAGCGGCCAGGGCAGCTGACTTCGGAGCACAGGGCTCACGGTTCGATCCCCGGCTCCGGCGGCAGCTCAGCTCAGCACCATGTGACTCTGGGCAATAGCTCACTTAATTTCCACGACGGCCCCTAGCGCCTTGAGACCCGTAAGGGTGAGTAGTTTGCGCTTTACAAATACGGATTTACATTTTTTACATTTACTATAATAGCACAAGGTGCAGCAGGCAAGGAATAGAATGTATTGGCAGAGGTCTGGAGTATGATGGCTCTAGAAGCGATACAGAAGTGGGTGTTCAGGAGCATGCTTGAGTTGCTTTAGCAGAGTTGTATTTGAGTTCCAGTACTGGAATTGCAGGTGCTGCTAAAAGTACTGGACTAGGTAATGATGGATCTAACTATCATGCTTTAGTATTTTTTATGCATGTTTAGTAAACGTAAACGCCGGAATTGTAAAACTAATTTAGAGTTTGAGTACAGCACCTTGATGCAGATATACTTCCCATACATATTTTATATATCAGATGTTTCTATTGGTTAGCATAGTATAATAATATTAATTCAAGCATTAAGTTTACAATGACATGTCACATAATTTAAAGCAATATCGAAATTTAGACACACAATGTACATCACAAAGTGTCGCCATCCTAGGGTTAAACTGATGTGTTGCTCGAATACTCCGAACTGCACTCACTGTAACATGTCAATAGAAACATTTGTCAGTGGCTAGTGACACACTCCCAGTTTCAGGGGTCAGGACTTATGGTTGTTTTATGCTAGGCTCTGCAGTTTGGATCATGTAGCTGTGGTTTTTGGAAAGCACTTAAGGACCAGTGCCATTATGATTGTTGCTACCCTTACTGACCAATAGTTGCAGATTGTGGAAGCCAGTTCCTTACCGCAAGAGGCATTGGGTGCTCCAAGTGAGGAGTTCTGTAATCAGAGGCCCAGTCTGTTTGATTGCTCCATCCAAGTGCATCAGGCTGCACAGCGGCAAGTTAGCCCCTCACACAGACAACAATGGGCTGTGGCTGGCTGAGGGTGAAGCCCTTCTGGTAGGGAACATCACCGAGCAATTCCCATGATTGGCAGAACCCAGATCCACCTCCTGCTCAGCTATACACATGTAAGCTCCAGCTAAAAAGTTCTCACCTGCCCTACTTTATTGATCATCTTCTAGGTGACAGGCAGAGGTATGCTGCAGAAAGATTGTGATTTTGAGGGCAACATGCCAAGCCTTCAGCCATGTAACAAGAACACAAGAGTTGTAAGCATGGTGACTACATTCCTCCTCGGCTCCAAGATATAGCCACCTGGCAGCAACAATGTAGAATTAAAGTGAAAGAGTCTGCTGATGGCCGATTTTGAAAAATAACAATGAGCATATTAATCAATTTAGATACAACATGGTGCAATGAATTGCGTGACATAAGACTAAGGGGCCGATTCCGATCTCGGCCGGTAGGGCACCGAATCGGATTCGGCTTTACCGGATCCGATTCGGACGCCCTGTTTCCGACCAATTCGAACACCCGTCCGCGCGAGCAAGTACGATGCGAGCGTACGCGAAATCCCCGACCGACTCGTTCCCGGCTCCGAACCGCTCCGACCGACTCGTACGGACTCGACTCGCACCACGCAATGGAGACGTTCCCCGACCGGACAAGTACGATGCGCGCCTCGAACAGTCCGACCGACTTGCGCCGTCCGGCTCGAAAGAGCAGTCGGAGCCGGACTTCGGGGGTCCGTGTCGGACCCCCCTGTACGCGTAGCCATGCGAGTCGCACACAGGGGGGACCCATGGGTCCCCCTACACATGCATGTACGGCGCGAGTCGCACCGACGCGTACCCGCTGTAGGGGGCGCCCTTGTTCGCGACGCACCCATTGAGTCAATGGGAGCCCGTGTACGCGTCGTACGACCGGCTCCCATTGACTTCAATGGGAGTCCGACCGAATCGAGTCCGATAGCATGCGTCCGCATCGTACTCGTTCGGTCGGACTGCTAGAGTCCGGTTCGGTCGGAAATCTCTCCGAATCCGACTCGGTCGGAGAGATTTCCGGCCCGAATCGGAATCGGCCCCTAAGTGTGTTATTCTAACCCTTGATAAATGATACTTTGTAGGACTGTGGACAGGCGCAGCTCATCACGCATGGACCTAGGACGTGTGGCAGGACTGAACAATGGGTACATTCAGCTTTTATGACATAGCTGCCAAGGCCCCTCTTATTTTTATCTGAGATACCTTCAGCTATTGCTGGCATTACATTTAGCCAAGAGGACTTTGTATTCTAGGCTGTGCATTTTTTTTATGTTTACTCTTGTGGGTTTGTGCTTAAAGGGGTTGCCAAGACTTACTCTAGAAAAGGTCTTGGGGATTGTGGATCCACACTTATGGTTGTTAGAGAGATGAAGGTTAAGAAGTCATAAACGCAAGTGTTGGCGTCTGTTAGACCTGGTATCCTTGGCGTGGTTTCCCGCCCAACTTTTTGCCTTCAGACCTCCAGTTTTTGCTGACTTCGTCTTTGCTGGCTTTAGGACTCTGCCAGTGGCGTAATGAAACTTGAGGAGGCCTCCACTGCAAAGTTAACGGAGGGTGTCCCCCACGCTCCTGACCCGGTCAGGAGCTTTAAGGCCAGGGGCCCCACTGTCTATGCACAGTGCCAGAGGGGGCCCTGGAGATCAGGCCCCCCTCGCACCGCGGGGGCTGCGCGGGCTATTTTTACACCACTGGACTCTGTGCACTTTACTACTGCTAACCAGTGATAAAGTGCTTGTGCTCTCTCCTTAAAACATGTTACAATTGGCTTATAACCAATTGGCATATTTGATTTACTTATATGTCCCTAGTAAAGTGCCACTACATGTGCCCAGGGCCAGTAAATTAAATTCTACTACTGAGTCTGCAGTACTGATTGTGCCACTCACTTAAGTAGCCCTTTAAATATGTCTCAGGCCTGCCGTTGTAGAGCCTGTGTGTGCAGTTTAAACTGACATTTCGACCTGGCAAAATAAACCTTTTGCCAGGTCCAAACCTTCCTTTTTAAGACATACAAGTCACCGCTAGGGTAGGCCCTGGCCAGCCCAGAGGGCAGGGTGCAATGTATTTGAAAAGCAGGACATGTACTTTTAAGTTTTACGTGTCCTGGAAGTGAAAATTCTTAAATTTGTTTTTCACTACTGCAAGGCCCATCTCTCCTATAGGATAACATTGGAATTACCTTATTACATTTTATAAGTGTAATTTTCAAATGGGAAGAGATTACCAGTTCATGTTTGGTGTCTCTGGAATCCTAATTTAAAATCCTAACTTATGGTGAAGTCGCATTTTAAATTACAATTTTGAAAAGGCCACTTTTAGAAAGTTGGCATTTTCTTGCCTTAGCCATTTGGTGCCTGCAGCCTGTCTGTGGGTCACATGATTGGGGTGGGTGACAGTTGGGCTTTGTGTATTCCTCCTAGACAGCCACACACAATAGGAGCTTATATGTCACTGGATGGGCCATCACTGGCAGGATGAGAGGGATAAGCTGGGCACAGCCCCAACTACACTTCAATATGCTGTATCTTCCCTCCACACAAACGGCTGCATACCCCATCTGGTTAGTCTGGAGCCAAGGCAGGAAAGGCAGGGAATCTGTGCACTTCAAAGGCATGCCTCTAGCAGCTTCACATCACTTCAAAGCACAACTGTGTGTAAAAGAAGGACCTTAAACACCAATTCTTCAGTACACTTCTGGACCTGTGGATACTCTGCCAGGAAGGATTGCGGTGCTACAAGGACTGCCACTCTGCTGGACTGCTGCCCTGAAGGTACCCTGCTGTGTTGACCTGCTGCCTGCTGTCCTCTTGCCTGGGGAAGAAGAACTGGACCTGCAACTCCATCTTGAACCCAGGACCCCAAGGTGACTCAAATGGCTAGACTGCTGGCCTCCTGATCTGAGCCTCAGGGGCATAAAAGGCTACCCAACAGATCCTGGACCCATTTGCAGTGAGTTCTTGACCCCTGAGTGGAGGGTCCTGAACCCTTGGTGTTGCTCACAGGCTCATAAATCAAGCTTTTGGGCTCTTTGCGACCACAAACAGGCCCGTTCGAACCAGAACTGCACCACTTGCACCAATATCCAACGCGAGCCGCTGGCATCCTGTCTCTTCACACAGCAGCATTGACAGCCCTGGGAGGAAGGCGCCAGTCCGCGAAGCCCAGCCTATTCTTCGTACCATGCTGACTGTCGCCAGCGATGCTGTCCTTGCTCCTCGTGACCCTCTCTAATGTGAACGGGCCTCTTGGCACAAAACTTGAGAAGGTAAAACTTCAGCAGGACTAATCTGGGACTGTATCCGACCCGCACTCCATCGTGATCGGCCTGAACTTTTGACTTTGACCCAGTCCAGCGCGACCAGATAGCCACGGTTGGTTCTTTCTGGTATTAGATGCTTTTGCAGTTTATTCTTAACTTCGGTTCTAACGATTGGATTTTTGTTGTTTTGGTCTTGTTGTATTTATTAAACTAAGCTCTATTGTTCTAGCCTGGTGTAGGATCTTTTTTGTGTGGTGTTTTCACTGTTTTACTGTTTGAAGTGTTGCACAAATACCTTACACATTGCCTCTAAGATGAGCCTGACAGCTATTTGCCAACCTACCAGTGGGTTGAGCACAGGTTAATTTGGGGTTTGCTTTTGCCTTACCCTGACTAGGATTGTGGCAGCTGCCTGACCAAGGCTCACACTCCAGTCAACCAGTAACTCAATTTCTAACAGAGTCCTACCTGTTCCAAGATGAGGGAAGTTTTTGGTGTAGGGAAAAGGGGTCAAACCCAAGCAAGATGGCATCCATGTTTCCCTTCCGGGTCACAATAGGCAGAGCAGTATTTAAGTGATTCCTTCTCAATCAGTCTTCACCTGCCAAAGGTGTGTGTTGGTGGGCTTAGTAGCTCTCATTTCATTTCGCACCCAGCTCCCCTATTACTTTCTCATGTTCCTGTGGATAGATTTGCTGAGCAGGAATCTCTGTGCTGTTGCTATTTTCCTATTGGTCTTTCTCATTCAGCTCCTTTTACCCTACTTTTGGACCTGGCCCTTTTTGCAGGGTTATCCCCAAACTTTTTGCCTTCTTCATACTATTTTTCTGACCTTCTTTTTGTTGGTTTTAGGACTCTGGGCACTTCACCACTGCTAACCAGTGCTAAAGTGTATGTGCTCTCTCCTCTAAACAAGGTATGATTGGTTTACACCGGTTTGGCATATTTAATTTACCTACAAGTCTCTTGTAAAGTGGTATCCCATATACCCAGAGCCTGTAAATTAAATGCTACTAGTGGGCCTGCAGCACTGCTTGTGCCACCCACAGACGTAGCCTTTCAAACTTGTCTCAGGCCTGCCATTGCAAGGCCTTTGTGCACAGTTTACTGCCACTTTGACTTGGCATTTAAAACTACTTGCCAAGCCTTAAACTCCCCTTTTACTACTTATAGGTCACCCCTAATGTAGGCCCTAGGGAGCCCTATGGGCAGGGTGCTGTGTAAGTGAAAGGTAGGACATGTGCCATTATTGTGTGGCATGTCCTGGTAGTGACACACAGCCTTTTTTGTTTCTTACTGCTGTAAAGCCTTCTCCTCTCATAGGCTAGCATTGGGAATTCCCTTATATGGTTTTAAGTGGTAATTCTTGATCTGATTAGAGTAGCGTTGAAATGTTTGGTCTGTTTAGAATGGTAGTGATAAATCCTGCTTACTGGTGTAGTTAGATTTTACATTACTATTTTAGAAATGCCAATTTTAGAAAGTGGGCATTTCTCTGTGCTTATGACTCGTTGTGCTTTGCAGCATGACTCCAATCCACATCTAGGCCTGGGTGACAGCTACACTTGTGCATACGTTCCAGAGAGCCATCACACAGGAAGGGCTGGGTGTGACAGGATTACATCTGCATTCATCTGCATACTGATAGTCTTCGTGGACTGGGAGAGAGAGGGGTGTTCACACTTTACATTTGAATAGGTTGTGTTCTGCCCTCACACAAAGAGATGATTTACCCCCTGCAGAGGTCTGGAGTCATGGCTGGGTTAAAAGGGGTTTGTTGTGCACTTGAAAGGGTTCCTTTTAAGTCACCCCTAGATCAAAGACATTTTGAGTATAGGTACAGGGGCTCTGACACTATTATTTTAGACACTGCGTGGGACTTGTAACCGGACGCTGCTGCTTCTACATCCTACACATTGCCAGAAGGAACGTCTGTGCTGCCAGGAGGGACTGACACTTTGCTAACTGCTTTGCTGTGTTGGCCTACTGCTTGGTGAGTGCTATGCTGCAGGAGGGACTGCCACTTTGCTACCTGCCTTGTGTTGCTGGCCTGCTGCCTGCTGATTACTGCTGCGCTAGGAACCCCAAGTGTTCTCCAAGGGCCTATTGGCTTGACCCTTGTTGTTCAGAGATCTCTGGGACATCAAAGATCTCCAAGCAAAGTGCTTTTTGTTTCAAGCCAAACGTTTCCAACTCAGCATTCCAACCTGAGGAGCAGCGCTCTACCTTCCTCCAAGGAGATCAGCTGTACACCGCTGTTCCCGGGTTTACATTTTGCAACACGCTGAGACTGGCCAAGTGTCTGAGGAGCAGTGCTCTTCCCCTTCCTGCGAGCACTCCCCAGCCACAATCCACTGCATGCACGGACTGACTGGTGGGCTAATCCTCCCTGGGAGAGTCTGCAACTCCTTTTTATGTGGAGGAACTTTTCGCGCTGGGCTCAGTGCTTCGCGCCTGCCTCTTGGTCTGATTGCCGCTACTGCTGAAATCCCCCTCACCAGGACCCCGTTGGACTCACAAGCATACTGGATCCCACACCGCCCGATGAGAACCCACATAGTGCAGCCTATCCTCTTGAGTGGTTGCGAGAGAAGATACCGGGGAAGCCGGAGTTTGCTCCCCGCTCCAGCCTGAGGGGCCTGAGCACCACACCGTGCACCAAGGCCAGGGAACATCGTTGACCCTGCAGTCTTCAAAAGTGAAGGTACGCTGAGTGAGGGGAGCTGCGTGGACTCCTTTAGTTACAGGCCACCTGGGCAGGGAGGGCGCTCGGTCTGGCCCTTTATTTGTTGTGGAGTGCGCTCCTTGTGGGACTTGGGATTTTACTCCCCACCTCAGTGGAGGGCCCTGGGGAAGTCGTATCGCCATCACGCGCTATCTCTGCGGGCACCGCTGTTCAGTCTGACAATCACAAGGACCCGCCCTGAGCCATCCTGCTATAAGTGCCCCCTTTGCGTGGACGTCCCTGGGGACATGCACTCCAGTGTTTCTTCCTTATCGTTCCTCTTTTTCTCCATTTTCTCAAGGCCTGACTCCAAGTGCTTGTGGTCATTTAATAAGTACAAATGATCTTAGTCTTCAAATAGGCTTTGGCCTATCTGATGGATTCCAGTTCTAGCCTCAGTCGTGACAGTTTGCCAGGCCATGAGATGGATCCTGTACAATCACAGAAGTCACTCTGACACAAATAGTAGAGAATGTACAAACAGAAATTAGAATCACCAAGGCTGAAAGGGATATTTTGTGGGCAGATTCAATCACTTACAAAGTGGGAGTGCTCTGGCTCCATCTACAAGAGTGAGCAATCCATTAGGTACTTTGGTGCCTCTAACCTCACAAAATAATGATTCCAGTTCCCCGAATAATCCACCTCCAGTATCCAGTGTTCCTGGAATACAAATGACATCTCCAGAATAGTATGGAGATGACCCAAAACAATTCTCACCCTTCCTAGATCAATGTCAATTACATTTTGTGCAGAGAATGCTGCAGTTTACCACTAGTGTCGTTTATATTTTCTTATTTAACCCCTTCGGTGCTCATGACGGAGCGGTTCCGTCATGAGCCTCGGTGGGCGTGTGCTCATGACGGAACCGCTCCGTCATGGCACCCACCCATGGGGGAAGCGCTGGCGCTCCCCCCATGGGCAGCCCATCTGCACCCCCAAGCAGGGATGGCAGTGGAAGAGTTTCCGCTGCCACTCGACCCCCCCTCCCCCCTCGGCGATCCTGTGACGTCATCGCGAAGCCTTGGACGCCTGGAAACCATTTGTTTCCAGGCGTCCAGGCGAGCAAGGGGTGAGTTTGTGTGCTCCGGTGGGGCGGGGGGGCCAGATCCTCACGCATTGAGGCATCGGGGAGAGGAAACCGTGTTTCCTCTCCCCCGATGTCTCAATGCAGGGCATTCCTGCTGCACGATCGCACACAGCGTCACGATCATGCAGCAGGAATGCCCCCACTAGACACCAGGGATGTTTTTTTGTGTAAAGGAAGCGACCCCTTGGGCAAGGGTCGCTTCCTTAGGGGGCTATATTATTTTAAGACTTTTCTGCCCCCCCCTAGGGACAGATCGCCCAAATTCTTTGGAGTTTCTGGCCCCAGGGGGGGCAGAAAAGCCCACTAGAGCCAGGGATATTTAAAAAAATAAAATGGAAGCGACCCCTTGGGCAAGGGTCTCTTCCAGGGGGCATATTTTTTTTAAATGTGTATTCTGCCCCCCCCTGGGGGCAGATCGGATGGTTTATTTGGCCTTTCTGCCCCCCGGGCAGAATACCCCACTAGACACCAGGGAGTTCTTTATTTATTTAAAGGAAGCGACCCCTTGGGCAAGGGTCGCTTCCTTAGAGGGCACATTATTTTTAAGACTTTTCTGCCCCCCCTGGGGACAGATGGCCTGCGTTTTTTTGCGTTTCTGGCCCCAGGGGGGGGCAGAAAAGCCCACTAGAGCCAGGGATATTTTTAGAAAATAAAATGGAAGCGACCCCTTGGGCAAGGGTCGCTTCCAGGGGCATATTTCTTTTTAATGTGTAATCTGTCCCCCCTGGGGGCAGATCGGCCCATTTATTTGGCCTTTCTGCCCTGGGGGGGCAGAATACCCCTCTAGACACCAGGGAGTTCTTTAAACTTTAAATGGAAGCGACCCCTTGGGCAAGGGTCACTTCCGGGGGGGCATTTTGTTTTTTATATGTGTATTCTGCCCCCCCCTGGGGGCAGATCGGCCCGTTTTTTGGCCTTTCTGCCCCCATGGGAGGCAGAAAACCCCACTAGACACCAGGGACTAATTTTAAAATTAAAATGGAAGCGACCCCATGGGCAAGGGTCGCTTCCAAGGGCATATATTTTTATATGTGTATTCTGCCCCCCCTGGGGGCAGATCTGCCCGTTTGTTTGGCCTTTCCCCCACTAGGCACCAGGGATTTTGTTTTGTGTGTAATGGAAGCAACATGGTTGCTTCCAAGGGGGTAAAATTTGCTTATTGTTTTTTCTGCCCCTCCTGGGGACAGATCTGCCCCTTTTTTTTTGCCTTTCTGCCCTAGGCGGGTGGGTGAGGCAGAAAACCCTACTAGGCACCAGGGATTTATTTATTTTGCAAGGGGGGCACATTTCTGTCCGCTGTTTTCTGCCCCACCTGGGGGACAGATCGGCCTGGCAGACAACCTCACCCGATCCCTTGGGCAAGATCACCCCCCATTTTTCTCAGCCCTATTTGAAGGCCCATCTGGCAGATTGACTATTTGGGTAGTGACATAGCGTGTTATAATGTTAATTGTTTTATTTCTTGTGAATTGCAATTGTAATGCTTTAATTCTCCCTTTTTGTTCTAGTTCAAGGCTTTTGCTCTTTAGACTGTTCCAGGTTGCGGTTTCGTTACTGGTGGTTCTGCTGTTTGTGTAGTTGCATGTGTTTGGTAAGAGACTTTTTTTTGTACAATGTAAATGAGTTTAATTTTACTGCATTAATGTGTTTTTTGCAAATGGTGTAATAATAGCAGTATGTTTGGCTTCTGTTTTTTGAGTGTCAAAAACTTTTTGCATTTGTGCTCGATGTGTATTTTGTTGTCTTGTGAGTAATTGGTTTTGTTTTTTCTTTCTAGTGGGATATCGTTGGTTTTTGCTGTCTCTGCAGAGTAGGTGCTGGTGAGTGTAGCTGTCTCTTGCAAGTGAATCGTATAGTTTTTGAGTATATAGATCTTTGTGATAAAGGTACACATTTTTTTTACTTACTTATTTTGCACAGTGTTGGTTGTTGTTGACTTGTTTGTGCAGTCTCCTTTCTTAGTAAGGATAATGGCTAGCCGCAGGATTACTGCTCAGCAGGTTGTTGGTATGCTTTTTGAGTCTTCCTCTGACCATGGTTCAGAGACTGACTCTGCATCTGAGGCAGAGGAGGAGGGGAAGATTCAGGCAGTGAGTTTTCTCTCCACATGGAATCATCGGATGATGAAGCTACTCTCAGTGCGGATGAAGCTACTCTTAGTGCGGATAAAGTGCCTGTTTTAGAGGAGGACATTGATGTGCCGATAGTGCAGCAAGAGGCATCTGGGCTGCAGCCTGGGGCTGCAAGGCTTCCAGTTGGAAGAGATGACCTCTGGGTTGCCCCAGGCATGGTGCAGCCGGCATTGCCAGACTTTACTGGTGTTCCAGGGTGTAGAGTGAATACAGAAATCTTTTTGCCGATAAATTTTTTTCAGTTGTTTATGAACGATGTATTTTTGGCAGAGATTGTTGAGCAGACTAATTTGTATGCCGAACAGTTTTTGAGGGACAACAGTGCCAGCCTTAGGCCCCACTCGAGAGCTACCCGGTGGACTCCCACAAATCTGGAAGAGATGAAGAAGTTCTTGGGTTTAACTTTTTTGATGGGTTTGCTAAGGAAGCCATCAATGTCTTCATATTTGTCTACTAGTCCCTTGATGGCAACGGCTATATTTCCGGCAGTCATGAGTCGTGATAGGTATTTGCTTCTGCTTCGGATGCTGCATTTTGTCGATAATGGTTTAGCGTTGCCACGAGATCACCCTGAGTGTGACTGTCTTTTTAAGATTCGGCCTGTCATGGATCACTTTGTAGATCGATTTTCTGAGATCTATGCTCCAGGGAAAGAAATAGCAGTGGATGAGTCTTTGGTCTTGTTCCAGGGCCGCTTGGTTTTTAGGCAATACATTCCTAGTAAGAGGGCACGCTATGGAATTAAGCTGTATATGCTGTGTGACAGTAGGACTGGATATGTCACTAATTTCAGGGTGTACACCGGTAAGGAATCCAGGATTAACCCCCCTGGTTGTCCGTCCACTTTTGGAGTGACTGAGAAAATTGTGTGGGAACTTGGTAGAGGACTTTTTAACAAAGGTCACCGTTTATATGTAGATAACTTCTAGACTGGTGTGCGGTTGTTCAGGGAATTGGCCAAAGTGGACACTGTTGCTTGTGGCACAATCCGCTCTAAACGTAAAGGTTTCCCAAAAGAACTAGTTTGTCAAAAGCTTGTGCGGGGACAGTGCAGTGCAGTGCGTTGCGTTGAGAGGAACTTCTAGCTGTAAAGTTTTCAGACAGGAGAGATGTCTACATGCTGACTACCATCCATGATGAAAGCACTTCACCTGTGACTGTTTGGGGTCAGGTTGCTGAAGCCCGCAAACCTGTGTGCATTTTAGACTATAATAGGCACATGGGTGGTGTTGATAGAGTAGATCAGAGGTTGGAACCTTACACTGCTCTTCGTAAGGCTTACATTTGGTATAAGAAGTTGGCTATCCATCTTTTCCACTTGGCAACCTTTAATGGTTTTGTTGTATTCAAGGATTCTTGTCCTGAGTCACAGATGACTTTTGCTGAGTTTCAGGAGTCTGTAATAGGCAGCCTTGTTGTAGTGGAACAGGCAAGTGTTCCTAGAGTTGGAGTGGTGGAGGATGTGGCTAGATTGAAAGATCGCCACTTTCCTGATCACATTCCTCCCACACCCTCAAAAGACTTTCCCAGTAGGAGATGTAGAGTCTGTTGGCGAAGAGGTACGCGGAAGGAGACTCGAATGTACTGCCCTGAGTGTCCTTCTAACCCTGGGCTGTGTGCCTGCTTGTTTTAGAATGTACCACACGCAAAAGAATTTTTGGGAGCATCCATGAGTGGTAAAGTGAACTGCCTGGTCTCTATTGTTTTATATTTTTTGTTCAGTTTCAAGGTTGGCATTTGTGCAATGTATTTAGTTTCAGTTAGTAGATTTGTATCTATTTGCAATTTGTTTGTGGTTTTTTTTTTGTATAAAAAAAATCCTAAATGTGATGGTGGTGTGTGTAGGCTTGCACTTGGCTGGTGGTGTGCGTGGACTGGCGCTTGGCTGGCGGTGTGTTTGGACTGGCGCTTGGCTGGCGGTGTGCCTGGACTGGTGCTTGGCTGGCGGTGTGCCTGGACTGGCGCTTGGCTGGCGGTGTGCCTGGACTGGCGCTTGGCTGGCGGTGTGCGTGGACTGGCGCTCGGCTGGCGGTGTACGTGGACTGGCGCTTGGCTGGCGGTGTGTGAGTAGCGACTTGCTGCTGGTCACTACACACACTGCTAGCCAAACGCCACTCCACGCAATCCGTGAGCTGGTGTTGTTGCTGTGTTAGGAATGTGGGCGTGTGAAAGTGATGGGCCCTTGAATGGCGCTGTCTGCTGGTGTGAGTGTTGTAATGTGCTGGGCCCGAGGCTGGCGGTGTGAATGGTCTTGTATGTATCACGTATGAAAGGTGTGTGAATGGCCTGTAAAGCGGTTGGGGCCTTGACGTGGCTTTACAGCTCACGAGCTGCGAGTCACTGGTTCAGTTTTTTGTCCTTTCAATTATTGACAGTGCATTTCATTTTTGTGAAATCTCTTGTTAATAAAATGTTATATACTGAACCATCACTCGCCCTCGTGCCAAATCCAACCAGTATGTGTGTGTGCTTGAGGAATAGATGGCTGTGCAGTAATCTTTGTCTTTTTTGTCTCTCTGCCAAGGTGTACATTCCATCTAAGAATAACCTACCAACTGTAGATATTGTCGTAAACTAAACACCCATGGGAGTACATGGTGATGTCTCTCTTGTGGATCCCAACAAGTTATCTTACCCACAATGTCCTGCAAACCTCAAAATGTGTCTGTCACATTTTCCTTGCATTATTGTGCCAACATTTTCACGCTGCAGAAAGAAACAACAAATTTCCTACCCCCCACCTTTCTCCAAGAATCCCAATAGAAATGGTACCTCACTCGCGTGGGTGGCTCAAGGACCCACGACAGGCAAGGGCCCAAAACCTAGTGAGGCGACATCAAAATTACCTATCACAAACCAACCTGGTTTTCAAGGGGGGGCGGGGGATCCCATGAGTTTTTGGCCCCGGGCTCGGCGGCCATCTAGGGAAACCTACCAAACCCACACATTTCTGAAAACTAAACACCCGGGAGATTCCAGGGAGGTATGGCTTGCGTGGATCCCCCAACGTTTTCTTACCCAGAATCCCCTGCAAACCTCAAATTTAGCTGAAAACAAATCACTTTTTCCACACATTTTTTTGTGGGAAAGTTGTGGCATCACCGGGCTGACACAAATTTCCTACCACCCAGCGTTCCCCCAGGTCACCCGATAAAAATGGTGCCTCACTCTTGTGGGATGCCCAAGTACCCGCGACAGGCAAGGGCCCAAAACGTATTGAGGCGACATCAAAATTGCCTATCACAAAACGACCTGGTTTTGCAAGGGGGGTCCACCTGGGTTTTTGGCCCCGTGCTCGGCGGCCATCTAGGGAAAACTACCAAACCCATACATTTCTGAAAACTAGACGCCCGGGGATTCCTGGGAGGTATGGCTTGCGTGGATCCCCCAACGTTTTCTTACCCAGAATCCCTGCAAACCTCAAATTTAGCTGAAAAGTTCACTTTTTTCAACAAATTTTTGTGTGGGAAAGTTGTGGCATCACCGGGCTAACACAAATTTCCTACCACCCAGCGTTCCCCCAGGTCTCCCGATAAAAATGGTGCCTCACTCGTGTGGGAGGCCCAAGTACCGCTGACAGGCAAGGGCCCAAAGCGTATTGAGGCGGCATCAAAATTGCCTATCACAAAACGACCTGGTTTTGCAAGGGGGTCACCTGGGTTTTGGTCCCGTGCTCGGCGGCCATCTAAGGAAACCTACCAAACCCACATTTCTGAAAACTAGACACCTGGGGATTCCAGGGAGGTATGGCTTGCGTGGATCCCCCAACGTTTCTTACCCAGAATCCCCTGCAAACCTCAAATTTAGCTGAACAAAATCACTTTTCCACACATTTTTGTGTGGGAAAGTTGTGGCGTCACCGGGCTGACACAAATTTCCTACCACCCAGCGTTCCCCAGGTCTCCCGATAAAAATGGTGCCTCACTCGTGTGGGAGGCCCAAGTACCCGCGACAGGCAAGCGCCCAAAACATTTTGTGATAGGCAATTTTGATGTCGCTCAATAAGTTTTGGGCCCTTGCCTGTCGCGGGTACTTGGGCCTCCCACACGAGTGAGGCACCATTTTTATCGGGAGACCTGGGGTAACACTGGGTGGTAGGAAATTTGTGTCAGCCAGGTGATGCCACATCTTTCCCACACAAAAATGTGTGGAAAAAGTGATTTTTTCAGCTAAATTTGAGGTTTGCAGGGGATTCTGGGTAAGAAAACGTTGGGGGATCCACGCAAGCCATACCACCCTGGAATCCCCGGGTGTCTAGTTTTCAGAAATGTGTGGGTTTGGTAGGTTTCCCTAGCTGGCCGCCGAGCACGGGCCAAAACCCAGGTGACTCCCTTGCAAAACCAGGTCGTTTTGTGATAGGCAATTTTGATGTCGCCTCAATACGTTTTGGGCCCTTGCCTGTCGCGGTACTTGGGCCTCCCACACGAGTGAGGCACCATTTTTATCAGGAGACCTGGGGAACACTGGGTGGCAGGAAATTTGTGTCAGCCCGGTGATGCCACAACTTCCCACACACAAATGTGTGGAAAAAGTGATTTTTTCAGCTAAATTTGAGGTTTGCAGGGTATTCTGGGTAGAAAACGTTGGGGATCCACGCAAGCCATACCTCCCTGGAATCCCCGGGTGTCTAGTTTTCAGAAATGTGTGGGTTTGGTAGGTTTCCTAGCTGGCCGCCGAGCACGGGCCAAAATCCCAGGTGACCCCCTTGCAAAACCATGTCGTTTTGTGATAGGCAATTTTGATGTCGCCTCAATAAGTTTTGGGCCCTTGCCTGTCGCGGGTACTTGGGCCTCCCACACGAATGAGGCACCATTTTTATCGGGAGACCCGGGGGAATGCTGGGTGGTAGGAAATTTGTGTCAGCCCGGTGATGCCACAACTTTCCCACACAAAATGTGTGAAAAAGTGAACAGCTAAATTTGAGGTTTGCAGGGATTCTGGTAAGAAAACGTTGGGGGATCCATGCAAGCCATACCTCCCTGGAATCCCCCGGGTGTCTAGTTTTAAAAAGTTTATAGGTTTGCTAGGTTTCCCTAGGTGCCGGCAGAGCTAGGGTTCAAAAACTAGAGCTAGGCACTTTGCAAAAAAAGGGTCATTTTTCATTGTGAAAATGTGGTGTGTCCACGTTGCGTTTTGAGCCGTTTCCTGTCGTGGGCACAAGGCCTACCCACACAAGTGAGGTAACATTTTTATCGGGAGACTTAGGGTAACACAGAATTGTAGAGCAACTGTTATTACCTATTGACTTTCGATGCATTTCTGCCTTCCAAATGAAAGACAATGTATAAAAAAAGAAGTCATTTTGAAAAATGACCTATAATTCTCATGCTGGTATGGGTACTCCCAATTTCGGAAATGTGCAAATATCTACTGTTTCTAAACTCTATATTTTGTTCCCATTTCAGAAATACATAGGTGTCTTTCATACCGATTTTTCCATGTATACATTTTCCCAAAATAATTGCTATATACCCGGTACATAATAAAAAACCATTGCAAGACGCTGCTCAGTTATTGGCTCCGGGTTCGTCGGGTTCTTAGTGAACCTACAAGTCCTATATATCCCCACAACCAGAAAGGTCCAGCGAATGTAACGGTATATTGCTTTCAAACAGCTGTCATAATTAGAAGAAGTTACAGGTGAAAACGTTGACACAAATGGCTGTTTTTTTCAACTAATTTTCAATTTTTCCTATATTTAACTGTTAGTTTCTATGAAGAAACCTTGAAGGATCTACACAAATGACCCCTTGCTGAATTCAGAATTTTGTCTACTTCTCTAAAATGTATAGCTTTCCAGGATCCATTATTGCTTTCATACCCATTTCTACCATTAACTGGAAGGAGGTTGAAAGCACAAAAAATAGCAAAAATAGGCTATGTCCCAGAAAAATGCCAAAACTGTGTAAAAAATGTTGGTTTTCTGACAAAAGTCTGCTTGTCCCTGAAAGCTGGGAAGATGGTGATTTCAGCACCACAGCCCCTTTTTTGATACCATTTGCAGGGAAAAAACCAGACGCTTTCATCTGGAGCCCTTTTTTCCCCCCCAAAAAATAATTTAGCTGTATTTTGGCTAATTTCTGGGTCCCCTCCAGGGGAATCCACAAACCCTGGGTACCTTTAGAATCCCCATGATGTTGGAAAAAAAGGACACAAATTTGGCGTGGATACCTTATGTGGTCAAAAAGTTACAGGGGCCTAAGCACGAACTACTCCAAATAGCCAAAAAAAGGCTTAGCACAGGGGGGGGGGAAAGGCCTAGCAGCGAAGGGGTTAACCAAAGATGCCTGAAATTGGGCAGTCTGATTGATACTAAGGAATGATCCATGTTTATCGAATTACGAGAATTTCTTAACTGAATTTTCTGGGGTCTTTGAAAGACGACAGACTAAATAAGGGTGCCATTTAAAGATGCTATTATTATGGCAAGGTTCTTAAGAGTTGTATCATACATTACTCAGCTTCATCGATTTTTATGCAAGGCTTCATGAACGAATGGCGCAGCTGCCATATCTTTTTATCAAGGTATGAGGGAAGATCTTATGGATGCTATATCTACGTTACATAGACATGTCTACTACCACTCTTATTGATTTAGTTATACAATTGAAAGAGCGAACTGCAGAAAAGGAAACTAGAAACTTGATGTTCCAATGTATTATTCTGTTCCTTGATCTCTACCAATTCTCTGTCCCCTTCAGTAACTCCGTTCACACTGTCGTGGGAAAACTCACCTCAGAGAAACTTTTCCTTTATTGTAGTCAATCTGAGTATTATGTTCGACACTACCCCAATGGCTGGGAAACTTCAACACTCGCCCTTGAACAGCTAACTATGACCTAGTGCTTCACAAGAAGACCCACTGAAAGATCAGACCACTTTTTTTTTTTATAGAAGTGATCCTTTCATTGTTCCAAGGACCACTCACAGTCTCTGCTCTCCTCTATGCAGGGGCTATGGGCAATTTAATGGACTACTCATTCGCACTGCAACATTGAATTAAGTTGCTCAAGCAAGAACAGGTTGAACCAATACAAGCAGTACATGCAACACTATTAATTACCCAAAAGACTGCTCGGATCATAATGGTTTCTTTAGAACAGCATCTGGAGTCTATCTTCTTTGATGTAAAAGGCAGAATCTGGCTTCGAAGACATAATCCGACTATCGACTGTCTGCATGAAACTCTGACCTTCTCCTTTCCTAGATATCAACATTGTTTTCCGAAGGTGGCAACAGTGACTAGTACAGAAACTTCTGATAATGAGGACTCTGAGTTGCCTCAAGTCAACCAAGAATTTGCAGATGTTTTATGTGAAAAATGTGCAGCACAACTGCCATCACATAGACCCAATGACTGAATTTAATTGCTTTTGTCCAGGCACCAAGATCCTGGATGCTTGTGTTTATGCCCTTACGTAAAGGGAACAAAAGGAGTAATACAGAAATACATCCATGAAAATCTAGACAAAGGGTTAATACGTCACTCTACTTCGCTAGTAGGAGCAACTATATTTTTCATGCCAAAACCTCATGGTGAACTATGACCATGAATAGACTATATAGAACTAAAAGCTAAAACAAGCAGAAACCAACATCCATTACCTCTTGTGTTACTAGATCAATTCGATCCTGCTATACACTTCAAAAAATTAGATCATCGAGAGGCATATAATTTAGTCCAAATGTGTAATGGTGAATAATGGAAAAAAACATTTAACACTAAATATGGCCTTAATAAAATACCTAGTAATTACATTGGGACATTGCCTGTTGGTTTCCCACACTTCATCAATGACTTCATGCATGACTTCTTGGATAATTTTGTAGTGGGCTACGCCTCATCTTTTCGCATTATGCTGAAGGGCACAGACGTAAAAAAAAAAGTGCTGCAATGACTCTGACATCACTTCTATATAATGCTATCCAAATGTGTTTTTGAAGCCTCCTCAGTGTCGTTTTTGGGTTATATAATATTCGATAATGGCATAGGCATGGATGAGGGCAAAGTGAATGACCTATGCAACAGAGGCAGTGCAACGTTTTAGTCAGGTTTGCTAACTCCTAGAGACAATTTATTAAATCCCTTTCCACTATCAAATTACCAGTCTAAACCAAAAAGGGTCTCTTTTTCTGGGGAGTTAAACAAGAAAAATGTAGAAACTGATGCTTCTGCCACAGCCATTCAAGCTATATTGTCTCAAAAGGACCAATAGAGCACCCAGCAGCTTATTGTTCTCAAACGTTATTGGAAACTGAACAGCATTATACTATATATGGTCGAGGATCATTAGACATAAAAGATGCTTTTGGACATTGGGGGCATTATTCAGAAGGAGGCAAATCCATGAGATGTGGCAATCACAGACATACACCTTGGATGCTATTCTATTCTCGTTTCCACTTTCACATCAAATATAGACCGCAAAATATAGACGGCAACCAGACCCGTTATCAAGGAATGGAAAAAACATTGAGGAATCACATCGATCTTTAATCCTTTCTGTAGTGCATACCAAGCCTATCACATGTGACACCTTCCTTGAAGCAGTTGAATGCTCAAAAAGACATTTCTCAACAAGAGTGGTTGTCAGTAGAGCCAAGATTAAGGTACTCTCTACAGAAAATAAAATGCTGTTTGTACTCACAGAAGAACGGCAAGATCAAATTCTATAGTGGTGTCACAATGCTCCTCTGTCTGGCCATCCTGGAAATAGATGCTCTTAAGAATTAATAGTAGATTCCTTCTGATGACCAAAGATGAAAAAGACTATCCAAAAGTACATTACCCAGCATGAGGGAAGCGCCGGGATTGGTGTGAGCAGGCTGAAATACCGCTCAGTTAGGGACAGGGAGCCTGGGCCTCTTTTCCCACCCGGCTGTGCAAGACAGCTGGGTTGGAGAAATGTAAGTGCGCATGTCTGTTTGGTTGTCCTAAGACAGCTGGCCAAACAGACATGTGCACTTACAGTGCACCTACCACTCCTCCGCCCTGGCTGCTGCTGATGCAGAGCATAGTGTTTCCAGAAACAAAGGTTCCTGTGGAATGATACAGTGTATTCTGATATTAACACTATGCGTAATAGCAATGTGAAGGGTTAATGTGTTGTCAGAAGGCAAAGAAACCACCAATACCAATGATTGAGTAAATCACAAATTGATTTTATAATATAGAACGAAGGAACTGATATATACAAATTCAGAAAATGAAACAAAATGCAAAACAATTGTGTGCAGTGTCCCTAGTGAAAACAGGAACCAAAAAATAGTGGTGCTAAATTGTGACAGTATTTTTACAAGGTTTCCACATTCAAAAAGTCGACCATTAAATGTGTACAAGTTGAACAGCAGCTATATACAATGATATGTGCTTGTTAATGGTTCGCTTTTGCTTTGTGTCGATGACGTTTCGACCCTCTGTGCAGTGTGGGGTCTCATCAGGACCTAGGTTTGTAGGGACATCTAATGGTGACGCCGCGCAGCCGCGAGAGGAGTGTGTGCCACACGTGAGTGAAAGAATAGAAAAGAAATACTCACAATGTGACCCAGCCGGGTACCCAATAGTGAGAAGAAGGGAGGGCTTCACATTGCTATTACGCATAGTGTTAATATCAGAAAACACTGTATCATTCCACAGGAACCTTTGTTTCTGGAAACACTTTACCTACCCTGGTTCCTTAGTGAGTAGGGTCCCCTTGTTCTTGCTCTCGCTGATGCAGAGCATGACCCCGCCCCTCCCAAGACTCGGGGGTCACGGCTGAGCAAATGAGAAATTATAATAAAATAGTTTATCATTTTATTTTTCATTTGCTGCCTTTCTGCAGTGGGGGACGCTCCTCCGCCATAACGGAGGAGCCCCCCACCCCCTGACATTACCACATGTGTTGTCAGGTTAGAGTTAAATATTGTTTGTGAAAAACCTGTAAATATGCCCACTGAATGGAGTAAAGTGGGAATTAGAACTATACTTATGCACTTTACTGTTGTTCCATTGTTAGTGACAATGTTTTTTTAAAGAAAAGGAACAGTGTATGTATAAATATCTATATGTATCTATATATACACATATATATAATGTGTGTATGTGTGTGTGATAGGCAGAATGAGAGTGATTAATAAGTACATGGGTGCTGGTGTGAGTATTATATTTGTTGTAGTAATGGATAAAGGCAAAATAAGGGAACTGAAAAGAAAACATGTTTTGTATCAAAGAGAATTTAATGCAATATATATATATATATATATATATATATACACACACACACACACACACGCACGCACACACCCCCCCCCCCTCTCACGGGAGGCCATGCCACTGTTAGAGCGGGAGGCTTGCCTGCTGAAAACTTAAGAAACAATTTTTGAAAACTGCCAGGGTTTGCAGAGGGATTACCCTTGCAATTCAAGAGTGGAAGAACATCGTATATTAAGCAGGTACTGACGTATACTGTTGTATCAATAAGTGCAGGAGGATGAGTGCTTTGGATGTAATTTGCTACAAATGTTGCTGCTCAGCCCTACACGGAATTTATTCCATATGAGGCAAGAAGAGGGCATTGTTCTGTAATAATTAGGTACAAGGTATTAAGGGATTGTGTACTACAGAGAAGGACGGAATGACACTTCTTTTTCAATCGCAAAGCATTATGGACATTGAAGTCCTTGGAAGTACTGAGTGGCAGTGTACCTTTAAAATTGCTTGCACGTAAGTCCTTCTTTACTGTCTGAAGTTGCAGGACATTTTAAAATCAGAAGCAACTGCTCTCTGCATTATGCATATGATTAAGACCCAGCTGGGTTGAAACGCGTCATACTATGCTAATGGACTGCCTGCTGAAATAAAAATCTACTTTTACCAACTCTTGATTGGAGGGCATGTTTCTCGCACGGTGCGAAGTGTGCGAGTCTGCTGGTGATATATATATATATATATGTATGTATATATATATATATATATCCTACTGCGGTCGTCAATAGGTAGTTATAGTTAGGAAAAGCTTTTTTTGGTTTGCTAACTTTGGTGCCGTTTAACGGATCTTCACCACTTTTTTCAAAACTAGTTTGCCACTCACTTCAGCTGCTGTTTGGAAAGTTTCGGGTTAATTTGTCAAGTGGGGGCCAAGGAAAGGAGGGGGTTCCAAAACGTGTTTTCCCCCATTTAATTTCCCATAGGGATTTTGAACACAACTACAGCCCGAACCGCTGAACGGAATTACACCAAATTTGGCAGAAAGCTAGCTCTTGGTCCAGAAAGAGCCCTTTTTAGGTCTCGCCTAGCGATGCAGCGCATGCGCTGCTCGCTTGCGAGATCTATTGTCGTCGATTTTGCTTCGGAAGCGGGGTGGAAGCTCCACCCATGCTTTCCATTGGTGCGCGTAAAAAATGCTCGCTTTTGATTGGGAGGGAGGCATGTTTGTTCCCTCCCTGTCTCCTGTTTGCCGTGCCTGCCCGGACAGGAGATTGTGCATGCGCACGGCGTCTCTTTTCATATGTATCGCTTTCACTTTCAGCGATCGAGGGCCTCGTGTTGCTTCTCGCCAGTGGCGTTTTTTCCAAATATGGCACTTATGGTGTACGTTCGTGGCAAATATGTTGACATCTTTATTTCAATTCCACTTTCACAAAGTGCGGCGCTGCGACTTCACACGAGGCACAGACATGCCGTGCAGCACTTTGTTTACTGCCCCTTTCACAAACTGCGGCGAAGTTGGCGGAGGAAACGGGAGCCTGCTCATTCCTCCTCACATCCTGCCTCCCTTCTCTCCGCCGCTCGTTCATTGCACCTCCTGCTCCACCCCGCCCGGTTTTATTTAATTTTATTTTTTACCAGTTCATGGAAGTGCGGGTTTCATTGTCTCTCATGCCCACTTTTCGCGCACTACTATAACTACACGCTCCTCCCTTTCGCTCGCGTCATCCGTTGCTGCCGCACCCTTCCCTGGTTCCAATTGTATTTTTTAATTTTCCTTTTTTTAAATAGTTGGCTAGAGAACGGATTTCCAGGACTCCAAGGTAAGAATGATGGTGGTGCCAAGCAGCTCTCGCCCATTGTTTCTTTTTTTTTGCCACCTTTCTTTGTCTGCCTCCCGCCCTTTGCCTCCTCCGTTTCTTTGTTCTCTCCCTCTCCTTTAACCTATTTTCCACTCTCTTTCTTTCGCTTTCTCTCTTGGTCTCCCCCGTTTTCCTTTCTTTGTCGCTGTTGCTTTGTTTCCCTTCAGCACCTGTCTCCCCCTCTGCGTGCCCCCGGCTGCTGTTAGGTATGTTGCGTGTGCGGATCCGAGATGCCTGCGGTGTTCGCTCTCCCCACAATGCCGTAATCGCCCCCTTCTCACCTCCCCGTTGATGGACGTTTCTAATCTCTCCCAGTAGCACAGGCGGCTATTCTTAGCGTCCCAGCACCACAAAAGGCTGTAGACAGTGTCCCTAGGGGGGCCAGGAAGGCGGGGCTACTTCATCACCAAGGACATTAAGCCAGAATTAGACAGACGTCCTTTTGTACTTGGTAGCATCCAAGTCGCCCTTCCTTCCTTCTGTCGCGACCATGCTCCTCCTCTTTCTGTATTCACCCCTTCACCATCTTTCGCTATCCTTCCCAACTTTCGCTATCCTTTTACTCTTGCCTTGCCCCCTACTTCCTTCCTCACCATCTTTTGCTATCCCTTCCTAACTTTCTTTACCTTTTTTACTCTTGCCTTGCCCCCTACTTTCTTCCTCACCATCTTTTGCTATCCCTTCCCAACTTTCTCTATCCTTTTTACTCTTGCCTTGCTCCCTACTTCCTTCCTCCCCCTCACCATCTTTTGCTATCCCTTCCCAACTTTCTCTATCCTTTTTACTCTTGCCTTGCCCCCTACTTCCTTCCTTCCCCATCTTTTGCTATCCCTTCCCAACTTTCTCTATCCTTTTTACTCTTGCTTTTCCCCCTACTTCCTTCCTCGCCCTCACCATCTTTTGCTATCCCTTCCCACCAAACAGATGTGCACTCCCGGCTGCTCGGGCAAATCTATGGGCATCTCATCCAGACCACATCTGGAAAAATAGCAAGGAGAAATAGGGGATGGACAGACACTTGTTTTTTAGTGGCTAGCATTCATCCCTCATTTTGGATTAATATTCACACAAAAGGATGTTTGCACTCATCTGTGGGCAAACCAAAGCGTAATCCCAAGTAGTAATTGTAATGATTCATTATCAATATTTAGTCCGGGTTAAATAATAATGAATTATTACAATTACTACTTGGGATTACGTTTTGAGCCACAGATCATCCATCACTTGCTGTTGTTGATAGGAATCTTACAGTTCCTAAAACCTTGGTAGAACAGTGAAACAAAGCAGACAGGCTACCTCACCAGGCTCAGGCTCTCACAAGTTAAAGGTGGGAGTTACCTCTCAACCCCCACCAACAGCCCCCCATCTTTATTGTGCTTTAAAAAAACGGAACATTTCAAAACCTCAATATAGGAAACATATTGTAGGATTGTATATCTGTGAATGCCTGTAAGACTATCTGGCATGGCATGATTGTTGTTTTCCACAAAGAGTGGTTCTACTACGCAATAAGAAAACGAGCATTTGCTATGCAATAGGTGTCGCATTTGCGAGAGTTTGAGCTACTGGCATTGTAAATACCAATGCCTTTTATTTCTGTATTTTAAAAACCTGCAAGCGGTGTGTAAACAGGCACTTTGTACTTGCAGTCGTTGCTTACGAGAAGCAACGCTGGCAGTAACTATGCCTCTTTTACTGCCAGCCTTCCTTTTCGTAAGCAAGGACTATAAGTACAAAGGGCGTGTTTATGCACCGCATACAGCTTTTCGAAATACAAATAAAAGGCATTGTCGTTTACAATGGCAATAGCTCAAACTCTTGCAAATGCGAGACCTATTGCATTGCAAATGCTTGTTGTAATTTGGTGTAAATCCCATCAGTAGTTTTGGAGTTATTTATGAAAAAAGAAATATAGATATCTAGGAACGTGAATCCTCTGCAGATCTGACAGATCTCATGCTGAAATCTAATTGGCTCCCAACACTTCCACCAGGAAGAACTGGCAGCCATTTTGGGACTCTGACTCAGCTGAGTCTCAAAACAAAAGTAATGAAAAAAAGAGAAGGGGGGCAGGTTGGGAAACCATGACCCCCCAGGCCTGGTGATGGGGTCCCATAGGGACTCTGCCGGGGTAAAAAAAAATTGTTAAAAAAATTTTGCAGCGAAAATCACGGTGGATCCATGAATCTCAGAAAAAATTCCAGCGTTTGTTTATGCGTCAGGCCCCAGGTGGGCCAGGTCCCAGGGGCAAATGTAAATACGTATATTGAGGAGATGGGCACATGCAGCCCCCCTCCCCAAGCCATTTATGGCCTCGGTGATCGCCACATCATCGGGGCAAGGCCTATCTTGTAAAGGGGAAGGGGGCAATGTGGACCCCCCTCCCAGGCCGTTGTCAGCCAGGGACCACCACCTCCCCGGGGTCAGGAAAACTGCTCCCGCCTGCTGGGAGCAGACGTTTCATCTGTTTCCCTGCCAACTGTCAATCGGGCAGGAAACCGATGAAAAAATTGCTCCCGCACACAGGGAGCAGCATTTTTTGCTGCTCCCTGATGCGAGAGCGATGCCGGCTCCCACTGGAGGTGGGGAGCCGGCAGGGACAATGGGAGCATTCAGGCTCCCCGTCGCCCCCAACAGTTCACACTGGGTGCCCCAGGTGTAGCCAGGCCACCCAGCATGAAGTGATCAGGACCCGGGGAATGAGGGCCCAGGGCAAAAATCGGCTGGGGGAGCGGGGCCTCATGGGCACCCTCCCCTTTTACTAATTGGCTGGGGCCCAGGGGATGGGGTCCCGGGGGCCAAAATTGACCCAGGGAAGGGGGCCGCGCTGCCCCCTCCCTTTTACTAATTGGTCAGGCCTTGGGGTCCCCGGGGCTGAAATCAGCACGCCCCCACTCCCCTTGAAGTAATTGACCGGGCCCCGGGGGAGGCCGCCTCTCCTTTTAGTAATTGGCTGGGCCTCGACGGACGGGGTCCCCAAGGCCGAAATTGGCCTGAGGTGGGGGGCCACGCAGCCGCACTCCCTTGCACTAATTGGCCGGTCCCTGGGGATGGGGTCCCTGGGGTCGAAATCGTACCGGCGAGGGGTGCCGTGCAGCCCTCCTACGACTGCAGTAATTGTCCAGACCCCAGGGGATGAGGTCCCTGGGCCGTAATTGGTCCCGTGAGAATTGAAATCACCACACTTCAACTGGCTGGGCAGTGCGTCTCGGACGCCGAACTTAGTCACCAACCTACTGTGTCTCATCCTAACCATATCCTACTCACTCTTCCAACAACACGATCACACTTTAAGAATTGATAAGATTCCTTACGTCCCCCCCGTGGATGTGCTGGTACACCTCCACTCCTTGACAGACTCAGCCTGGTCAGAGGAATCCATCCCTACCTTGCAGAATTCTTTGTAGCCACAGCACTCCCTGAATCGCCTGTAACCCGGTCCTGATGATGACCTGATGTAATTTCAGGTCGAAACGTCATCGACCATTCAGCGCATCTATTGGCGCCTTTCTGGTTTCATAAAACAGTTGATTAATTCATGTACTGCATACAATACTGTTTTGTAACCATTTTCTCAAACCCATTGCGCCATTTTTCCAGCTGTTTTTCACAATATTTCACGTGTCACTTGCGCTGATCACCTCCTGCACAAGCACGTTTGTGCACACGCTTCTTTGGGTCACACCCACATACATTGGAAATAGTGCTGATATAACGATCAATGTTTATTTCAATCAATCAGGTTTGTTGAGCGCAGCTACGCACCCGGATGGGACTCAAGGCGCTGGGGGAGGGGCGCCCAGGTCCTAGGCATTCACGGAGTATCGTCGGAGGCCAAGAGGGTCAGAGGTCTTCCCTGGCCTTTCAGGGTACGTGCGGAGCCGGACGCTCATGGTGATTCGTCGAAGAGCCAGGTCTTGAGGTCCTTCAGGAACTTGGAAAGAGTTGGTGTCTGGCAGCGGTGGAGAGGGAGGGTGTTCCATGCTTTTGCCGCGAGGAAGGAGAAGGAACGACCTCCTGTTCTGGTCTTCTTGATGCGTGGTACCGTTGCGAGGGAAAGCTGTTGTTGTGGAGGGCTGCGTGGGTTTTCTAAATACTGATCGCTGTTTATACATCACAAAAGTCTTGAGTGTCTCCCTTTTTCCAGTGCAACTCTAAACTATGTTTATTTTGTAAATTTGCCTTTCCTGAATATCATCTTATAAATAAGACACTAACACTAATGCCCAACATGAAATTGAATTCTGGAGGCAAGGGGGTGATTTATTTTTTAATAGCAGAGACCAGGCATAAGAAACAATGTAAGGCGATGAAATTGGAGACAAGGGCAATGTGAATGCTACGAAAATAGATGCACGTGGAATAAACAACGGACATTGAGGATATAGAACCGAACAGTATTAAGATAACTCGAGAAGTGGAATGACTTTGGATGACTATACTCAGTCAGTGATTTAGTCCAGAAATGTGGAGACATTTGAAGTCAGGTGACTTGAATTTGGAATACGGAAAGCGTAACAACCAACTTGTGGTGTTCATATGCAAGTGTATTATGGATACACTTACCAAACGATCAACTGGCTTTTTGATTGAAGATATTTTTTCATTACTGTGTATTTATTTGCTGTGGTTCCACTCACTTTATAATGTCCACTTGAAGTCTTTTTTCGCTTTCTACACGTATTCACGTTTAAAAATGAACTGAACCACTCTGCAGGTCATGTGATCAAGTCCCATGTGTGGTCAAAATGCGTTAGTGTGCACGTGACCGGCACTCTCAGTTTTCAGCTCAGCACTACACTGAAAACAGCACCGACAGCCCAGCACTTCACTGACAGGTTAGTTGTGCACAAGTGACTAGCATGGTCAGCTTTCAGCTCAGTACATCAGGAAAACCAAAACAGTCAGGTGAATACCTCAACAGGTTGTGCACATATGACCAGCCCTGTCACCATTCAACTCAGCACTTCACTGAGACCAGCAGCTTCAGCTCAGTACTTCGACAGTAGTGCACGTGACCAGCCCTGTCACCTTTCAGCTCAACACTTCACTGAGACCAGCACCATCAGCTCAGCACTTCAACGGTTGTGCACATATGACCAGCCCTGTCACCTTTCAGCTCAGCACTTCACTGAGACCAGCAGTCAGCTCAGCACTTCGACAGTAGTGCACATGTGACCAGCCCTGTCACCTCAGCAGCGTCAGCTCAGCACTTTGACAGGTAGTCCATACGTGACAAGTAAAGTGCGCTGTCATCTCAGCACTTCATCAAGATCAGCACTGTCAGCTTACCACTTCGCTGACAGGTTGTGTATAGAAGATCAGCACTGTCGGCTCAGCAATTCACTGACAGGTTGCACAAATATGACCAGCATTGTCAGCTCAGCACATGTGCACACGAGGATAGCAATGTTTTAGAAGCTTCTCACAAATTGGTGCATCATAAATTTAACAAGATAAATCACTATGTGGTTCTCTAAGTTAGAGATCAGGATTATATGCCTTGAATCAGCACCAGGTATGGGGCTAGTCAGTGGTAACGAAAGGCAGGTTTCAACTCGTTTTCAGCGTGAAGGTAAACAAGGTGGGCACCATTATGAGAACTAACATGAGTGTCACTCATATCAACAGGGCATGTAGGACCGCAGCCACAAAGGTCTCCATGGTTTGCACTCAGTAAATTACCCTACATCGCGAGAACCCGTCGACGCCTTGGCCTCACACCCAATTCAACTCCTGAGGCTCCATATTATGCTTCTCTTTCTTTACTTTATTTTTTTCAGCAGCCAATATAAACTTTAAACTGAAAATACTACATTTCCCATGAGCACCTATAGTCACATGTACCAATCACAAAGCCCTCAGCCCTCTATAAACCCAAAATGCCATCTTATGTACTCTTTCTTTGCAGCTACGCAGCCAATTAAGTGCCTTATCCCTTTAGCATTAAACTTGGTAGGCATTATGTTTATATTGGCGATTGTATTGTTTGGCGCCGTGCCTCTAAAAAGCCTTTCCTGTCGAGTGCATCCAAATTGCCATTTACATTTTTGCATTTATGTTGGCGGCTGCCCGGCCGTGCGGGATGCAAGGACGCGTCGGCCGCCCGGCCGTGCACTCTTCTTTCACTTTCTGCACGTGCCATGTGCGCACATGCGTACCTTTTCTCTCTGCCGGCACAGTAAGCGCAGCTTTGTTGAACGCTTTGGCGGCACGTGAAATCTCGCCGGAACCTCTGGCCTTGTGCTCTCCCCAGCAACGCCCTGGTGGGAGTTGTATTAAATAGTTGTCAGGCTTCTTGCCTCGAGTGCTGCAGGCTGCTCCCTCCACGCTCTATTCTTGCTTTTGTGCCTGCCTGGGGTTGATAAACTATTTTGCACTCCCTCTTTGAAGCTCCTTTATCCGAAGGTGATTTGGTACTACTGCAACTGCTTGGTAGCCTTATTACTATGTGTGATCCATTTGACGGGGAGATGAACCAATATTACGACGACCCTGCAGGGTCTTTGGAGCAGGACTTGGTTGAAGCACTGGATGCTGGGGTCCAACAGTCCGCAAATAAGGCTTTGGGCCCTATTACTAGACACCACCCTCGCTATGCAAGCCAGCAAGGATGGATCCCTGCAACCCCAATTGACTAGCGATGATGGCCCTTCTCCCACACAGGGGGAAATCTGCAAAGGGACTCCACTCTGCGGCCTTGGAAAAATTGGCTGATTCCCTTTTAGGGAATCATGCTTATAGAGCTCCACTTGTTAGCCCCTCGTCCCTTTCACAGAAACCTGGGGATTCGAATTCTCCTGGCTCTGATAGCTCAGATCATGACAAAGAGCCTGCTCCCAGCAAACGTATGCACAAGATGCACTACGACAAGTCTCAGAAGCATCCCAAGGTGCTTCATTCCAAACCAGGGGCATCATCCACCCTAGTTCCACCAAATGGCTTCCCCCACAAGAGGTGGCTGATTATGTTCACTCTCGCTTGGACGACTGTGGACCAAACTATTACGTTGGACACACTCAAGGCGTACCTTAAGCCCGGAGAGTTGGTTTGATTTTACACTGTTTAGAGAAGACGAACCCAGTAGGATTCACTTGGGTCGTTGAACACCTTAGCACCCAGTTCCTGTGGTGGCCAGTATATTATAATTTTTCACACTAGCAGAGTGACGAACAAGTTACTTACCTTCGGTAACGATATATCTGTAAGAAACATAGGTTAGTTATAGATTCCTTACCTTAGAATATTCCCCAGGCGTCAGACTGGATCCAGAAAGTTTTTTGTCAGCAGTACCCCTGCGCGTCGGTAGTTTGCGTCGGTCGACTCCACGTCCGTTGTCGTGGTCGCCGGGATGACATCGCGGAAGTTACTTAGACGCCACCCTCGCACGGTCAGTTCTGTACACGACTTTCCGCGCCAGGAATGCAGAGCCATGCAAGACACTGAACACTGGTGCACAAAACTAGGGCCCTGAAAGGATGTCCTTAACCCTAGAAATCAGTTCGCAGAACAGGGAGGATGGGTGGGGCGGTAAGGAATCTATAACTAACCTATGTTTCTTACAGATATATCGTTACTGAAGGTAAGTAACTTGTTCATCTGAAAGAAACAGTTAGTTATAGATTCCTTACCTTAGAATAGATACCCCAGCAATACCAACCCCAGAGGTGGGTCTGCGAACCAAGATCACACCAGAAAGTCCTGGAGAACAGAACGGCCGAAGAAGCCGTCTCTCCGGACTTGGCTGTCCAAGCAGTAGTGTCTCGTAAACGTGTGCAGCGATGCCCACGTAGCTGCCTGACAGATGTTATTTAGGGGAACTTCCCGTCCCAAAGCAGTAGTAGCTGCCGTCGCCCTGGTGGAATGGGCGCGCAGCCACACTGGAGGCTCGTTCTTAGCCAAAGAATAGCAGGCTTTGATGCACAGAACGACTCACCTGGAGATGGTCCGTTTGTGCACAGCCCAACCTTTCTTAGCACCCACGTAACCAACAAAGAGCTGGTCGTCCACCCGGAAATGTTTGGTGCGATCCAAATAGGAGAGTGCACGTTTTGGATCCAGACCGTGGAGCCTCTCTTCCTCTTTTGAAGGATGCGGAGGCGGAAAGAAGGTGGGCAAAGTGATGGTTTGGCCAATATGAAAAGAAGTGACCACCATTGGAAGAAAGGAAGGTAGAGTTCTGAGGACGACCTTGTCCGGATGAACAGCCAGAAAGGGAGGCTTGGAAGACAGAGCTTGTAGCTCACTCACCCTGCGTGCAGAGGTGCTAGCCACCAGAAAAGCAGTTTTGAGAGTTAAGAGTCTGAGAGGACAGTCATGTAGTGGCTCGAAGGGAGCGCACATAAGATAGTTTAACACTAAGTTCAAGTCCCACTGAGGCATTACGAAGGGAACAGGAGGAAACAGATGAGTAATGCCCTTAAGAAATCTATATACAATAGGGGACTTGAAAAGAGAAGGCTGATCAGGAAGGCTGAAATGGCCGAAAGGTAGCCCTTAAGAGTGCCCAGCGCAAAACCCTGCTGGGCCAAAGACATAAGGAACAAAAGAACTTCAGAAAGGGGATCCACAGCCTTTGCTGTGCACCATGCCACAAATTTGTTCCACCTGCAGGTGTATACCATCTTAGTGGAGGGACGCCTGGCTGCCAAGATTACATCACAAACTTTGGGAGGCAAATCAAATGACGTCAACTGCCGCCGCTCAATCTCCACGCAAGGAGGTGGAGGCTGGACAGGTTCGGGTGGAGGACCGTCCCATGCTGCTGCAACAGAAGATCCTCCCGAAGAGGCAGTCGGATCGGAGGATCGATGGCCATGTTGAGCAGCTCGGGATACCAGACTCTTCGTGCCCTATCCGGAGCCACAAGAATGACTTGGGCCCGGTCGCGCTTGATCTTTTTCAGCACTCTGGGCAGAAGTGGTATAGGTGGAAAGGCGTATAGAAGACCGCAACTCCACTCGCGACGAAAAGCGTCGCCAAGCGAGTGCCGCCTTGGAAATTCCAACACGCAGAACTGCCGACATTGCGCGTTCTCTTCGGTGGCAAATAGATCTAACCAAGGCTTTCACCTTGCAGAAAGAGACCTTGCACCACAGGGTCATCCTGACCGAAACCCGGGATAGAGGCTGAAAGATCGGAATCATAGCCCGAATATCCCGGACTCGCTGTTCGTGAGGATAAACCCAAAACTGTGTCGTGTCCAGAACCGCTCCGATGAAAAGGAGCTTCTGAGAGGGAATCAGGTGCGACTTCGGCACGTTGATGGAGAACCCCAGCAAATGCAGGAGGTCGGCCGTAGTCTGGCGGTGGGAGACGACTGCCTGGGGCGAGCCCACCTTCAACAACCAGTCGTCGAGATGGGGGAAGACTGGAACCCCTGATCTGCGCAGATGAGCTGCGACCACCGCCATCACTTTCGTGAACACCCGAGGGGCGCTTGTAAGGCCAAAGGGGAGCACGGTAAACTGAAAGTGCTTGTGGCCTACCGTGAACCACAGGCAACGCCGGTGGGCCGACAGGACGGGGATATGAAAATAAGCGTCCTGCAAGTCCAACGCTACCAACCAGTCTCCAGGGCAGACAAGACCTGAGCGAGCGTCAACATTTTGAACTTCTCCTTCCGGAGGAAGCGGTTGACGTTCCTGAGATCCAAGATAGGACACAGGCCTTTGTCCTTCTTGGGCACCAGAAATTAGTGGGAATAGCAACCACGACCTACTTCTGGGGCAGGAACGCGCTCGATGGCCCCCTTGGCCAAAAGGGCCGAGACTTCCTGTTGGAGAAGTGCCAGGTGATCCTCCGACATGCGATGGTACTGAGGTGGCATGGAGGGAGGGGTAGTCTCGAAGGGGAGTGAGTAGCCCCTTCGGACTATCTGCAGAACCCACCTGTCCGACGTGATGGTTCGCCAGTGGGGAAGGTGATGGCGGATCCTGCCGCCCACTGGCATTTGGTGGCCCTGGAAGGTCGGACTAGGAGGCTTTGGAGGCTGATGCAGAAGGGGCTGTGGTGGGCTGGCCCCCAGAACCACGCCGGTGGTTCCCACGTCCCCGGCCGCGCTGGGGCTGAACAGCCTGCGCCTGCCTGTGGCTCTGGGCGGGTGGTGGAGAGGCCCAAGGACCTGGCCATAGCCCGAGCGTCCTTAAAGCGCTCTAGCGCGTTGTCTGCCTTGTCGCCGAAAAGGCGACGGCCATCAAAGGGCATGTCCATAAGTGTGGATTGGACATCCCCAGAAAAACCAGGCGTAGCGCCGAAGGGCTACTGACGTGGCAGTCATCCTGCCAAGTGCGTCGGCGGTATCCAGCCCACAGCGGATGGTAAACTTCGCTGCGTCTCTCCCCTCGGCGACTGCACAGGAGAGCACGGCCCAGGCCTCCTCCGGGCACTGAGGCAGCACTTGCGCCACCGTATCCCACACAGAGTGGGAATAACGGGCCAACAGACATGCGGTGTTTACCGACCGCAGTCCCAAGCTAAAGGAAGAAAACATCTTCCCAAGTTGGTCCAGCTTCTTGGATTCCCTATCAGGTGGAGCCGAAGGGAAGGCGCCTTTGCACGTAGAGGCTTGGACCACCACGCTCTCAGGGGTAGGGTGTTGGGAGAGGAAAATGGGGTCGCCCGGGGCCGGGCGGTGGCGTCGGGGAACCATCCTATCCACAGGAGCCCCTGTGTTGGGCCTGGACCAGGTGCCCAAAAGGATGTCCGTTATGGCTTCATTGAACGGCAGGAGGGGCTCCGAAGAGCTCGCTGCCGGCTGAAGCACCTCTGTCAGGAGGTTAGTCCTGACTGCCACCGTAGGAAGCTCGAGGTGGAGAGCCTCGGCCGCCCTACGCAACACCACTGCGTATGACGCTCCCTCCTCCGTTGCCACGGTAGGAGGAGACAACATGCCTAGGTCTGGGGAGGTATCCAGACCACTGGCATCCCCCTGTTCCTCTCTCCAGTCCGGCTCGTACTCCAGCTGGTCTGTCAAAGGGTCTCCAGACCCCTACCAGTCTTCCTCACCCTCCTCTGGCTGCCAATCTGGCTGAAAATGGCCAGGGTGGAACACAGGGACAAAAGTACCAATCAGCGCCGGATCCGGCATCAGTCGACGCCGGTCCGGCTCCGTGTCCACATCGGGGTGGAAGCCGGGTTCCAGCCGGTGTCGGCTGCGGACGTGGTGCCGGTGGAATTGGTGGAGGTGTCATGAGGTCGACCGGCGCCAATCCAGATCCAGGCCTGGATCCAAGGGGGCCCTGCGGAACCGAGGCCGGAGCCACCGACATCAAAGGCCTAGTGCCCCCAGCCGAGTCCACGGGGCCCGAAGGCACGCAGCAGAGTCGGGCTGCCCAAAGATGGCATGCATCGCTTCATAAAATTTACGAAGCTGGGCAGGGGTCGCTCCCGGTCCCTGGAAGGGAGGGAATGCCGGAGTCGACCCTGAAGGCTCCGCACGCGGAGCTACGGGAGGGGCACCACCCGCACCCTGCATCGCGTCGGCCGACGGACGAGGGGAAGTCGAAGAGCAACGATGCTTCTTCGACTTCTTCTTGTGCTTCGACTTACCTGACCCAGAGTGCGAAGACTTAGACGACGAGTGGTGGTGATGGCTCAGCGATCGGTCCCACGACCTTCCTCGCGACCGGGACCTTGAGCGACGCAGAGCCGACTGCTGGGCCTCGAGGAGCTTTCGGGACCGCTCCCGCAAAGACTTCGGGGCCATGGTTCGGCAGTCGGAGCACGACTTGGGGTCATGGTCGCGCTCCAGGCAGTAGAGGCACACGCGGTGCGGATCCGTCACCAACATCAGTCGGGTACAGGAACCGCAGGCCTTGAAACCGATCCTCCCTCGTGCACCAGGAGTCAATTGAAGACTCAAAAACGAAGTCGACAAAAGTCGCAAAAAAACTCAGTCAAAAAGTGACTGGGGGTACCGCTCTCTCCGGATCTGCGCTTGCTGGCGCGGAAAAAGAAAGAACTGACGTCAGCGCGTGAGGGCTGCGTCTAAGTAACTTCCGCGACGTCATCCCGGCGACCACGACGCAGACGACGGAGTCGACCAACGCCACCTACCGACATGCAGGGGTACTGCTGACGAAAAACTTTCCGGATCCAGTCTGACGCCTGCGGAATATTCTAAGGTAAGGAATCTATAACTAACTTTCTTTCAGATTATTAAATATGGTCCTGATGAATGCCACCGGATCTCTTTAGGAGACCAACACATGGCAGAAACATGTTGACCACCATCTAGGGATATATTTATTCAATCCCTAGTCCTCTCTATTTTTAGATTGTCCTTGAGGCCACCCAATAAAGATTTAGTTGACCCCAAGAGGCATTTTAAATCACTACCTCCCTTGCATTCTGCCCCTCATTCACCTCATCTATACGCTCATCTTGAGAGGAAAAACACCTCAGCTCCTCCCCTCGGGGAGTTGTAGCCCACACCTAGGTGTGAGGAGGGAACCCATATGATGAAGCATGTCACCTAACGGTGAGTGAGGGTTCTTGCCCTGAAAGGATTTTTCTCCCTCTCGCTCGCCTCCATTCTTCTCTTACTCTCCAACTGACACTACACCCTTCATTCTCGTTTACACTGATGTATAGCCGGAAGTACTTTGCGTGATATATAGTATTCTGAAGGATTAGTATCCCCTGGCTTTCTCAATCCCTGTGATCCCCTGTGTGTAGAATATGATTATGTTCAGTCCCACATCCGCCAGGGCTTTGATAAGGACGTCAGGGCCCGACTTCGCTCTGAGTGCCCAAGACCAGATCTCCCCGGCAAAGTGACCAAAACCCCTGAAGTGGACCCCACTTTGGTTACGTTCCTCAAGAAATACTCAAAGTATCCCAAGAATGGACTTGAATGTTCCTGGCTCAATTGCCAGGATAAGTTACTGGACGTCTCTGGCCCTCTCACTAAGATCCTAGAGTTGGCTTTCCAGGCCAAGGATTCAGTTACCCCCATCGACCCCAACGGCTTGGGCTCAGAGAGCCATGCGACAGCTTGGTAATGCAAATTGCCCTGTATCAACTGAGCATAGACGCTCCTTACTTAGGAAAATTGACCCCAACGTAATGAGTTGGCCTCTTCAGATGCAGGTCCGGTGGCAGAGGGCCTCCGTTCCTTAAGGACCTATCCACATTTATTGCAACTTACAATGCTCTTGACAAAGCCCAAGGGTCTCTCAAAAAGGTGGTTCACTAGCCCCTTTTTGGCAGGGCTGGACATTTCAGAGGGCGTACGTCCGGCCGGGTTACTATCAAGGCCCACAAGGTGAGCACTACCAGCGAGGCAGAGGTGGTGGACAAGACTCCTCATACAACTCCACCCTCTACCCTTCCCGCTCCCGTGGAGGTAGAAACTGCTTCAGAAAAGGGTGATACAAGGGTGCGCAAGGAACCTCCCAGGAGTCCAGTGCTGCAGATGAGACTAATTCCTCTCTCAGAGGTCTCTTTAGTGATCAGAACCAGTCTTTTTCTTCACAACTGGCAAAAGTTAACCCAAGATTCATGGGTCCTCGACTCCGTACAGGAGTACAGGTTGGAGTTTTCCGACACCCCCTTTCAGAGTTCCCCGCCCAACGAGATGTGTTTTTCCCAACAAAAGCGAGATTTCATCACCTTTAGGCTCTCTTGGAGAAAGGGTTATAGGGGTGACCACTCCTAACCCAAATGGTTTCCTCAGATCTATCTTTCTTGTAGAGAAGAAAAGAGGCGGGTCACGTCGTGTGCTCAACCTGAGGGACTTCAATGCTTGGATAGTTTACTGGCCCTTTAAGATGGAGTGCATCCATCTTCTAAGAGATATTCTTCAGGGGGGAGATTGGATGGTGCGTATGAATTTAAAACATGTCCCGATTTATTCACCTCATCGTCGCTTTCTACACTTTCTGTGGCTAGGGCATTGCTATGAATTCAAGGTCCTTTCCTTCGGCCTCTCTTCCGCACAGTTGTGTTTCACAAAGATTATGAGGCCGGTGGTAGTCTCTCTTCGGGTGAAGCGAGTGCGCTTGATCGTCTACCTAGACAACATCATTTTTATGGCCCACAGTCCTCAGATGGTCTTGTCTCATTTGGAATGGACGATCTCCTCCTTCAAGAGCTGGGTTTCATTATCAATGCCCAGATGTTGGTTATTGTCCCAGCTCAACGCTTTGAACTCCTCGGGTTTCAGGTGGATTCAGTCTTTACACAGCTAGTCCTTCCCCCGCAGAAGGTCCGGAATATAAAGATGGAGTTGAAGTCTGCTTTGTATAAACAGACTATATCCTTCAGGTTGATAGCTCAGATTGTAGGGCTTCTAGCGTCTTCGATCTGAGCCACTTTCCTGGGCCCTCTCCACTACAGAGGCCTTCTAAGGCTCAAGATTCAGCACCTCTGCAAGGATCTCCATTATTCGGAACAAGTCAGTTTGTTGAAGGAGGCCAGGACGGAAATGTCCTGGTGGTTGGATCACATGGAGGCCTGGAGCGGCAGAGCGATCTTTGACTAGGCCCCAGGGATGATCATCGAATCAGACGCCAGCCGATTGGGGCTGGGGTGCGAGATGCAGCACGATGTCCACCGGGGGCCGTTGGTCCAGGTCAGAACGTTCCCTCTATATCAACTGTCTGGTACTCCTTGCAAGTTCTTTTGAGATACGGAGTCTCTCTCGGCAGAGGTGAACTGTTGCATCCTTCTTTGGATGGACAACATCTCCGCAGTTCGGTATGTCAACAAGTTGGGCAGGACCAAATCTCACCTCCTCGCAGAGATAGCCAAGGACTTTTGCCTGCAGCATCGTATTACCATGGTGGCGGAGTATCTTCCGGGCCAATGCAATATGGTGTCAGATTGCCATTCCCCTCACCTCCGAGATTTCAGCGATTGAGACTTCACCCGAAAACCTTTAAAGCAATTCACATTTTTCAGTTGGCGCCCGGATCCGGAAGTCCAGGTCACTGATCCTTTATTTCAAGACTGGTCTCCTTTCCTGAGCTATGCGTTTTCCCCGTTTATGATGATTCCCAGTGTTCTTTCCCAGGTGAGGCGTCAGGGAGTGGAGATGGTTCTAGTGATTCTGTTTTGGAAAGACCAAGCTTGGTTTCTGGTAGTCCTCAAATTGACTTGTGCTTGCCTGATATTGATTATGTTCCGCAGGAACCTGTTGCTGGACCCAGTGGGGCAGCCTCATCCTCTGATCCTCTCGGGACACCTCTCGCTATTGGCATGGAGAGTTTCCGGGATAGATGGAGTCTCCCAGGCATTTCGGAGGATGCTGCAGACTTCATTAGACAAGCTTGGTCCGCTGGTGTGGTGGGTGCCGTGAATGGGGTGCTGATTCAATGGAGCAGATTGCTGTTTAGTCATCAACTTTTTGTCTTCTTTAGCCTCCGCTGATATGGCTTATCATTCAGTCAATTTTTGTTCCGCGATTTCTGCTGGACACCTTCCAGTGAATGGTAAGACCATCAGTGAGCATCCGGTGGTGTGTAAGCTTTTAAGGGATATTCAAATGTCCAAACCCCCTTGGCGAAAGTAGTTCTTTTTGTGGGACATTAATATAGTCCATACATTTTTCGGGAATTTTTATGATAATAAATATTTATTGCACAAACAATTGTCAGCCAAACAGACTATGCTTTTATGTTAAATATCCTGCAAGAGAGTATCTGGTGTACAAGCTTTAGATCTCAAGGGTAGAGTTTTCTCTCCCGAAGGAGTTTCCTTCACTATCACCACGAGGACAAAGACCAACTCCAGGTTGGTTTCTTACCCAGCGCTCCCTGGTAATAGTAGGCTGTGTGTGGTTCAATGTTTAAAGGCATATGAGGTAAGTAAAAGTGAGTTTTATTCTGACATAGGGGATCAGTTGTTGATTGCTTGGCAGAAGCCCTTCAGGCCTGTGGCAGCTGCCACCTTGGCTAGATGGATGCGTTTGTTGTTGTTAGAGGCTGGAATTGGCACGTCCATTTTTGGCACACATTCAGCTAGAGGGGCCATGGTCTCGAAGTCCTTTACGTTACGGTCTCGGTTGGATGATATCCTGAAAGCAACGGACTGGTCGTCCAAATCCATGTTTAAGTAATTTTACTATAAACATATTGCAGATGTTGCTTCTGTGGTGGTGGTGGCTCAGCTTTGAACAAGCATAATCGGAGCCTTCGGTCTTGACATAGAATAAAAGAATTTCTAGCTTTTGCAATAAGAAGTTTCAATTCTAATGACACAGAGGCGAGGAGTATCCCACCTTAAGCTATGTCTGAATAAGTCATTATACTGTCTGAATATGCGGATTACTGAATGTCCACTCTTATTTCTATTTGGTTATGGACTTACCAGAAGCCCTGGTTCTCAGCACAAATTTGACACGGAGGTTGCACTGACAGCACCTGCAGCTGAATGATATGACACACAAAAGTAATGGCAGTAAACAAACCCATCTTGATGGTGAAAAGCCATAGAGAATATATGTGCATGGGTTCAAAAGGTTTGCACATCGGATTCATGAGTGCCAAATTATGATCCCATAGAGGCATAATGGCCAAAACATGTGCATTAAACCCTTTAAGAACCTCAACACAACAGTTAACTTTAATAAAGATGGCTGGCCAAATATACGTAAAAAGGCTGAGAGGACCGACATATAGGCATTAACTGTGCACACAGAAAAGACTTCCTGAGCCAAAGATGAAACAAATAGAACAGCTGACAACATATCCTGTAGGGGATCAAACCAACAGTCCCTACACCAAACTACACATTTCTCCCAATGCCCCAAATAGATGAAGTTAATCAGGAGAGGCCTAGCCACAAGAATCACACCCACTACTGCAGCAAGCACGTCAAAACTGCTCAGTTGTCGCCATTAAATCTTCTCGCCTGAAGGTGTAGATTGTGGAGATTCAGGTCCAGGAGCCTGCCCTTGCTGAAGTAGGATGTCCATCCGAAGAGGCAGGTGGATCTGGGGGCAAATGCTCAGGCTCAACAGGTAGGGGAGCTGTAGACCTGGTCCACTCTGAGGCTAACAAGATGACCTGGGCTTGGCCTGTCCTGGCCTTCCGTACAACCTGAGGCAGAAGAAGCAGTGGTGGAAACACAGAAGTCCTGTACTTCACTGCCAGTGGAATGCATCCCCTTTGAACCCACTTGGCTGGAACTCCACCATGCAGTAGTCTTGACACTGCATGCACTCGGCGGTGGTGAAAAGAAACAGACAAGGCATGTCCCACTGACTTAAAACGTCCTGTGCCACCCCAGGTTGAAGATGCAATTTGTAGTAAGCCAGCTGACATCTGCTGAGCGGGTCCCACCTGCATTCAGAGACCCACCGAGGTGATTAGTTATCAAGGTGGTCCCTTGTCATTCCAGCCACCTCAAAAGGCACAGTGCCTCCTGTGACAAAATCAAAGAACCCATGCCTTTCAAAGTCCAGTACTCGCTTGACAGCCCCTTTGGCCAAAAGCGACATGGCTTTCTTCAGAAGGACGTTGGCATGATCTGCTGGATCCAGAGTAGTAATGGGTGGATTACAAGGGAAGGTCAAATGAATGGCAGTGAATACCATGTTGAAACAATATGCAACTTCCCCTGAAAGAGATAGATTTTCAGACGGGTAGAGAAAAAAATCAAATCCTGCCCCATACTGGTTGCACATGGTATTGCAAGAGGAAATCAAACGACTTGGAAGCCATTGTAGCTCATGGACACTTTTAACCCTAAACTTTCTGGGGTGGATGTTGGTTGAGGAAGGCTTGGTTACCAGGGACTGGCCTATGTTGCCTAGCCACTGTCAACTGACTGGAGGAGCCAAGCACCGCTTTATCCAAGCAGCCAATAAGGAGTCTCTTAGAGCCTTACTGAATGGCAGCAATGGCTCGGATGTGGTTGGCCCAGCTGTAAGATTTCTATCGACAAATTCGAATTAGTGTCTACTGTAGGCAACTGTATTTCGAGAACATCTGCTGCCCTTCAGACAACCACATGAAGGAGGCACTTTCTTCCATGGGTGGCACTGGTGTCAGTAGAAGTATTCAACCTATTAGCATTTTGTAGGACCAGGTACACTTCAGCATCAGTATAGAAAGTGGGGAGCAAGTTGTCCACCTTCTCCTCATCATGTAGGATGCTCTGAAGTCCTTAAACTTCATCTGAATTGGAGTAGCACAGGTCCTCCAGCATCCTATATACTGGAATCGACGGAGAGGAATCACTTTCCCAAGTTGGGGGTTGCACTTTGGTGATTATGTAGAACAACTATGTCTGGCACGGGTAGACATTGGTTCCAGATTGGAGATAGGTGTTGGGAATCAGATCTTTCATGGGATCCTCAAGTGCGGTTGAGACTCATGGCCCCAAACAACAGAGTGCAGCTATGGGTCATAGCCAGTAAGGAATCAGGAGGAGGCCCAGGGGTAGTCAGTCAGCACCGGGATAGGACCTGCAGTGGAAGTGCAGCTGACGGCACCAGTAGCTCCATGTGGCCTAAAGGTGTTCTAGAGAAAGCAGGCATTACCTTGAAGATTTGCAGCATGGCCTCTTTAAAGGACTCCAATTGTTGTGGGGATGACAGCCCTGGAAAATCGGGGAACACTAGGACCAGACTTAGAATGGGCTTGGAGCTGGGTGAGTGCTGACTGCATAGCTTCTTGTCAGATCTGGAATAGCGAGAGGGGGCGAAATCTCCTTTGGGTCATCTTGCTTATGTAGCGTGACTTGAACTTATCAGAGGACTTGGATCAGGATTTGGTGTGGGACCAACCTCACAATTTGGAGCAGGAATGGCCCTGCAGCACAAGTTACTACTTGTGTAACGATATATCTGTAAGAGACATTAGTTAGTGATAGATTCCTTACCTTAGAATATCCCCAGGCATCAGACTGGATCCGGAAAGTTTTTCGTCAGCAGTACCCCTGCGCGTCGGTAGGTGGCGTCGTGCGGCTCCACGTTAGTCGCTGGCGTCGTAGGCACCGAGATGACGTCACGGAGACTACTTAGGCGCCACCCATGCGCGCTGACGTCAGTTCTGTACACGACTTTCCGCGCCAGGAACGCAGAGCCATGCAAGAAACTGACCACTGGTGCCATGAAACTAGGGCCCTGAAAGGGATGACCTGAACCCTAGAATCAGTTCGCAGAACGGGGAGGATGGTGGGCGGTAGGAATCCATCACTAACTAATGTCTCTTCCAGATATATCGTTACACAAGTAGTAACTTGTGCATCTGAAAGAGACACGTTCGTGATAGATTCCTTACCTTAGAATAGATACCCCAGCAATACCAACCCCGGTGGTGGGTCTGCGAATAGATTACACCAGAAAGTCACGGAGAACAGAACGGCCAAAGAAGCCGTCTCTCCGGACTTGACTGTCAAGGCAGTAATGCTTGGTAAATGTGTGCAGCGAGGCCCACGTGGCTGCCTGACAAATATCCTGTAAGGGAACGCCGCGTCCCAAGGCAGTAGTGGCTGCTGTTGCCCTGGTAGAATGGGCACGCAGCCCCACAGGAGGCTCCTTTTTAGCCAAGGAGTAACACGCTTTGATGCACAAAACAACCCACCGAGAGATGGTGCGTTTGTGCACTGCCCGACCTTTTTTTTGCGCCCACGTAGCCAACAAAGAGCTGGTCATCCACCCGGAACTGTTGTGTGCGTTTTAAATAGAACGAGAGCGCACGTTTTGGGTCCAGACGATGGAGCCTCTCTTCCTCTTTTGAAGGATGCGGAGGCGGAAAGAAAGTGGGCAAAGTGATGGTCTGCCCGATGTGGAAGGGCGTGACAACCTTTGGCAAGAAAGAAGGACGGGTCCTTAAAACCACCTTGTCCGGATGAACAGAAAGGAAAGGAGGATTAGAAGAAAGAGCCTGGAGTTCACTCACTTTTCTGGCAGAGGTGATAGCTACCAGGAAAGCCGTCTTGAGAGTAAGAAGACGTAAAGGACAGTTATGAAGTGGCTCAAAAGGAGCGCACATTAGATAGGTCAAGACAAGATTTAAGTCCCATTGAGGCATTATGAAAGGCACGGGAGGAAACGTGTGTGTAATGCCTTTGAGGAAACGGTTAACAACCGGGGACTTAAAGAGAGAAGGCTGATCTGGAAGCCTGAGAAAGGCGGAGATGGCCGAAAGATAACCTTTGAGAGTGCCCAGAGCAGAGCCCTGCCAGGCCAAGGATAGTAGGAATAGAAGGACCTCAGAAAGAGGGGCAGAAAGGGGATCCACAGACTTAGCTGTGCACCATGCCACAATTTTGTTCCACCTGCAGGCGTATACCGATTTAGTGGAGGGACGCCTGGCTGCCAGAATGACATCACAGACTTCAAGAGGTAAGTCAAATGGAATCAGCTGTCGCCGCTCAAACTCCACGCATGGAGGTGGAGGCTGGACAGGTTCGGGTGGAGGACCGTCCCCTGTTGCTGCGACAGAAGATCCTCCCGAAGAGGCAGTCGGATCGGGGGAATCGATCGCCATGTTGAGTAGCTCGGGATACCAGTATCTTCGTGCCCAATCCGGAGCCACAAGGATAACTTGGGCCCGGTCGCGCCGAATCTTCTTCAGCACTCTGGGCAGAAGTGGTATAGGCGGAAAGGCGTACAACAGACCGCAACTCCATTCGCGACGAAAAGCGTCGCCGAGCGAGTGCCGCCTTGGATATTCCAACGCGCAGAACTGATGACATTGCGCGCTCTCTTCGGTGGCGAATAGATCTAACCAAGGCTCTCCCCACTGCAGAAAGAGACCTTGCGCCACGTCCAAGTTCAGACGCCATTCGTGATCCATCAAGCACCGGCGGCTGAGTTTGTCTGCCCTGGCGTTCAGAGAACCTGCCAGGAGTTGAACCACCAAGGTAATACCTTGATGTTCCAGCCATGTCCAGAGGCGCAGAGCCTCCTGACATAGGGTCCACGACCCCACCCCGCCCTGTTTGTTGCAATACCACATGGCGGTGGTGTTGTCCGTGAACACCTGCACTACACTTCCCCGGACAGAGGGAAGGAATGCCTTCAGTGCAAGTCGGATCGCCTGCAGCTCCAAAAGATTGATATGGAGCTGGGACTCCGCCGGAGACCAGAGGCCTCTGATCTCCGCCTCTCCCAGGTGGCCGCCCCATCCCAGGAGGGACGCATCCGTCACCACTGTGTACTCCGGTTGGGGAAGGGAGAGGGATCTGCCATTGACCCAATCGCGATTCATGAGCCACCACTGCAATTGTCGTGCAGTGCCCTCCGAGATCTGGACAAGATCGGACAGGTTGCCCTGATGCTGCGCCCACTGGAACTTCAGGTCCCACTGCAGAGCCCGCATATGCCACCTGGCATGTTGCACTAGCAGAATGCAGGAGGCCATCAGGCCCAAGAGCCGGAGGGTCATCCTGACTGAAACCCGGGATAGAGGCTGAAAGATGGGAATCATAGCCTGAATATCCCGGACTCGCCGCTCGGGAGGATAAAACCGAAACTGCATCGAATCCAGAACCGCTCCGATGAAGGGGAGCTTCTGTGAAGGACTCAGGTGCAACTTTGGCACGTTGATGGAGAACCCCAGCAACTGCAGGAGGTCGGCCGTAGTCTGAAGGTGGGTGACGACTGCCTGGGGCGAGCCCGCCTTCAACAGTCAGTCGTCTAGATAGGGGAAGACTGGAACCCCTGACCTGCGCAGATGAGCTGCGACCACCGCCATCACTTTCGTGAACACCCGAGGGGCGCTTGTAAGGCCGAAGGGGAGCACGGTAAACTGAAAATGCTCCTGGCCTACCGCGAACCGCAGGTAACGCCGGTGGGCCGGCAGGACGGGAATGTGAAAATATGCGTCCTGCAAGTCCAACGCTACCATCCAGTCTCCAGGGTCGAGGGCAGCCAAGACCTGAGCCAGAGTCAACATCTTGAACTTCTCCTTCCGGAGGAAGCGATTGACGTTCCGGAGGTCCAAGATGGGGCGCAAGCCCCACTTGTCCTTTTTGGGGACCAGAAAGTAGTGGGAATAACATCCATGTCCTACTTCTGGCCCAGGAACGCGCTCGAAGACCCCTTGGCCAAGAGGGCCGTGACTTCCTGTTGGAGAAGCGCTAAGTGATCCCCCAAAATGCAGTGGAACTGAGGTGGCATGGACGGGGGGGGGGGCAGACTCAAAGGGGAGGGAATAGCCCCTTCGGATTATTTGTAGCACCCAGCTGTCCGAAGTGACAGAGCGCCAGTGGGGGAGGTGATGTTGAATCCTGCCGCCCACCGGCGTGGGGTGCACCCCAAAGCGCGGACTAGGAAGGCTTTGAGGCAGATGCTGCGGGAGCGGAGGTGGCCTGCCCCGCACGCTGGCCCCCTGTGCCACCACGCCCACGCTGAGGCTGGTTCTGCACAGGCCTTTGGAATGGACGTGTAGAGGCGCCTCTGCCGCGGCCACGAAAGGAACGAAAAGTAGACGTGGCTGGGCGGGAGGTGGAGAGACCCAAGGACTTGGCTGTAGCCCGAGAGTCCTTAAAACGCTCCAGTGCACTGTCTGCCTTATCGCCAAAAAGGCGAGTACCATCAAAAGGCATGTCCATGAGGGAACTCTGGACATCCCCCGAAAACCCCGTGGACCGCAGCCAGGCATGTCGCCGCAAGGCCACTGTGGTGGAAATTGCTCTTCCCAAAGAGTCCGCGGTGTCCAACCCACACCGAATGGCGAACTTCGCGGCATTCTTCCCCTCTGCAACAGCTTGGGAAAGCACAGCCCGAACCTCTTCGGGGCACTGGGGCAGAGTTTGCGCCACCGTGTCCCACACAGCGTGAGAATAGCGGCCCAAGAGGCATGTGGTGTTGACTGACCGCAGCCCCCGGCTGGCAGAGGAAAACAACCTTTTGCCAAGCTGCTCCAGCTTTTTGGATTCCTTATCCGGCGGAGCGGTAGGGAATGCTGTTTGGGAAGTGGAAGCCTGAATGACCAGGCTCTCCGGTGTCGGATGAGTTGTCAGAAAGGCAGGGTCACCCGGTGCCGGACGGTGACGTCTGGCCACATTTTTATCCACAGGGACCCCTGTGGCTGGCCTAGACCAGGTACCCATCAAAACATCCGTCAAAGCCTCATTGAACGGAAGCAGAGGTTCCACAGAACCTGCTGTAGGCTGAAGCACCTCAGTAAGGAGGTTAGTTTGGAGGGCAACCGTAGGCAATTCAAGGCCAAGAGTCTCAGCTGCTCTACGGAGCACCACAGTGTAGGTGGCGCCTTCCTCCATGAGAGTGGGAGGAGACACAAACCCAGGCACAGAGGAGAGGTCAAGGCCACCGGCATCCTCCGAGTCTTCTGCCCATTCCTGTTCGGACTCACACTGCCGTGCAAGAGGGTCCTCTGACCCCTCCCAGTCCTCCTCTTCCCCAACAGCCCAAGGCACAGGCTGTAACGGCGAGGGAGGCACAGGGGAAAAGAAATGCTCCACCGGCGCCGAGAACGGCGCCGATCGGCTCCAATCCGGGTTCCAAAGTGGAAACGCGGGCAAGGGCGGAGGTGGACCGAACAGCACCCAGGGCGGCGCCGGGAAGGGAGCCGCAGGGGGCGCCGGGGCCGCCGGAGGACCCTGCGGCGCAGGGGCCGGAGCCGCCGGCGGAGGACCTTGGGGCACCGGAGCCGCCGGCGGCGGACCCGGCGGCAACCAAGGGCCCCCAAAAGGGACCGCGGGGCCCAAGGGCGCACCGGCGGGAGCCCTAGGCCCGAAAAGGCAGTCCATGGCAGCAAGAAACTCTTGCACCTGGGCCGGAGTCGCCGACGGACCCGGGTAGGCGGGTAGGCCGCGGGACTGACAGGCTCCAACGGAGCCGCGGGGGAAAGACCCCGGGTCCCCTCGTCCGCGTCAGAAGACCGACGAGGGGAGGTCGGAGAGCGTACGCGCTTCTTCGGCTTCTTTTTATGACGTCGCTTACCGGAATCCGAGGGCGACGACTTGGACCCCGAGGAGCGATGATGGCGACTCCGCGGTCGGTCCCTCGAGCGACCCCTGGACCTGGAACGGCGCGGAGACAACTGTCGGGCCTCTAGCAGCTTTCGGGACCACTCCCGCAAAACCTTCGGAGCCATGGCCAGACAGTCGGAACATGACCGGGAGTCATGGTCGCGCTCTAGACAGTAGAGACAGACGCCATGGGGGTCGGCCACTAACATCGTATGGCGGCAGGCCCTGCAGGTTTTAAAACCAGGCATCCCTACGTGGCACCAGGAGTCAAATATAGAAATTAGAGACAAAAGTCCCAAAAAACAACTAGTCAAAAAGTGACTAAGGTACGTGCTCTAACCGGATCTGCGCTTGCTGGCGCAGAAAAAGAAAGAACTGTCGTCAGCGCGCATGGGTGGCGCCTAAGTAGTCTCCGTGACGTCATCTCGGGGCCTACGACGCCAGCGACGAACACGGAGCCGCACGACGCCACCTACCGACGCGCAGGGGTACTGCTGACGAAAAACTTTCCGGATCCAGTCTGACGCCTGGGGATATTCTAAGGTAAGGAATCTATCACTAACGTGTCTCTTTCAGATCCTTGGATCAGGTTTGGGGATGTTGCTTTCAGCGTGACCATCACCTGTTTTCCAGGATGTAGAGTTTTGGGGAGCACTTGTCACATGTCTTTGAATCATGACTGGATCCGAGGCACCAGAAGCAAACATCATGAGGTTCTGTGACCAACATTTGCTTCCTGCAGCCATGGCACAGTTTGAGAACAGTCTTCTTGATTGAGACATTTTCCCTGGCACATGGTCTCATTGAATTTTGGTGTTGATACATCGGCTGAAATACACAGAAAGAAAGCATTCAACATGAGCGCACAGGGGGGGCACCTATATATGGATCTAGACCATCATTTCCAGACTGGAGCGAGGCCACTGCAAAGTACGACAGCGCCACCTGCCAGTACTCTGGAGCATTTTCTGTTAATAAATCCAGATTCAGCCTGGGCTTATTCAAAAAGGTGAGGAGTCTGCAGTTGGAAGTATCCAACAGAAAGACACTACACTAATCAGGGCTATGGATCTAACTAGTCAAACAAGAATCCAGAAAAGAATTCAGTTTGAAGAGCCATTCCTTCTGAAAAGTCTGATCACTCCTACCCCTCTGAAATTGCCTTGAATAATCTTTAAATGTGGCGTACTAATTCTGACAGGGACCTTCCACTGCCTCATGAAGACATCAAGGGCATAGAGAGCATACAGATGAATCGGAAGCCACAACATGGCAGGATTCAGAATCTAGTAAAGCAAGGTGTCTTCAGAAGTTCCAGGTATCTCAAGTAGTTGAATCCCCGTGTTCTATCTTATATGGGGGTGTATCTCAGGTAACAGTTCTTTGTCAATATATTTTCCCTACTGGTCGTCAGAATCAGAGAATTCAGACTGGCCAGACACGGAAACATTTCTTAGAGGAGTTCCATGTTTCTTAACCAATGGATCCTAGATATTTTCCTGCCTGCAAAGCAACCAGAGTTTCTATGACCAGCCTTTAAAATGTTTCTTCTCCTTGCCTGGATATCTTAGGTAAAGAAAAGGAAGAACTGTCATGTGTACCCATCTTGAAAGGAACCCAGCAGCCACAAAAGTCAAACCCAGAAAATATATTCTAACAGCAGCATCAAGCACTTAGTTCGAAAAGGACCACTGTTTAAATAGGCCTAGCACCATCAATCACTTCTGTGTTACCAGGAGAAATTGAAACCTGCACATGCAAACTCATCCCCACAGTGCAGTGCCAGGGTGCATCCTTTAATTGCGCTCAGATTTCTCCGACGTGAGAAACTGAGGAGTTTGCTTGATCAGGTGCCCTTGTCTAACAAGAAATGTAACTCCTAATCAGCAGGTTATCAAAAAAGGTAGGGATCTATTTAAGCTTCTTGCTTGCCTGAAGCTTCCATGGTGGGGAGTGTCTCCTCAGAGTCCAGGAGTGAGGGAGTATCTAGAATCCTTCGCAGAGGTCCAAACACAGCAAGAACCATTACATCATAAAGTGCTCACCTCAATGCCGACAAGAAAATGACAGGATAATATTGTGGACGTCAGCCCCTGTGACGCACACACGTAAGTATGTGCGGGCTTGCATCTACAACATTTCCTGATGTTTTCCGGTCTTTGGAGGTGGGATCCACCACATGAAGTAATGACTGCGATGAGGGGCGAAGAGTTAATGTGTAGTTTGTGCGCCCGTTGCCAACCCAGAGTGCTCTTCCACTTCTATCTTCAATCAGGGGATGTATTTGTACAGCAGCAGGCAATATCCCAGTCTGTAAAAAAGGTGCATGGCTACTGCTTTTGTAACCACCTTCCAGTCTTGCACACTCAATTAACAGCATTTCTGGCGTGTGCATATTGCCGTATGAATTATTGAACCTTCTTTGATTACTCCCCCCACCCCATCCCCATGTCTGGTATATATGCATACAGCACCAGCCCTTCTGGCTAGGTTAGCTGTGCTGTTGCTTTTATGTTTTAGTTCCCCTTCACCCTCCTCCCCAAACTGAACTACGTATAACAAAGTACATCTAGGTAGTTCCATGACTCTTTGCTTCTACCAATGCTAATTATAAACTGCATGAAATTCTGCCCAATGAAACCTGCAGTTGAATATAAGCAGAATAACATAAGCATTGAAGATTTATAACAAAGGATGTTCGGCCACACTCCCAAGTTCAAATAGATAGGTCAAAACAAAAACAAACTCAGAAGTCCAGATGAAAGAAGCCCACGCTTAAGTGTTACCCTGCACCTGGTGAATCAAGACCTCACAGAGAACAGATTTCACATTTGTCCTAACAGGTGGTCACCATTAAGATGTACGTGGAAACTGCTGAACCTTTAAGTGACCATTCCCGATTCCTTTATATTATCTAGATCATTGCAGTAGCGTATCCAGTCTCTGACATATAATATAAAACACGTTGGGACCACAAGAGCCTTTTCCTTTCCAAAATCATATGACTTGTAAATCTGTGAGTAGTGCCATGGAATATGCCAGGTTTTCCTTAGGTGTTGCACAATTCAGAATGCTGAAACAAATTATTTAAAAGAGGAGGATATTTTAGATTTTGTTTGGATATTTTGCATTTATTCGGTTTCTGTGATGGAACCCAATGGGCCTGTCCCGTTTAAAATTCTCTTCGGAATGAGATACCAAGTGCCACAGGTAATCTTTCTTAAATGAACCCCACTCAAGAATTTGTGATATCTTAACTTCCTACTGGTAGGGCAGAGATTCACAGCTTACTGCTCCAATTGTGATTTTCCTAGTCTTGAACTTCTGTTTGTTACTAATGTACCTTACTGTGTGCCACTCCACATATTTCTGGCATTTAACTTTGGTTTCTTCCAATTAGCTTATTTCTGTTTCCACTTCAATGACACAAACTGACACGTCTCAAAAGTCCTTTCTAAAACCAGCAATTTTAAGTTCTATCAAGCCTATGTTTATTTTGGTGCTCTTTCTAAGGTTGTACATGGTTTCTAAATTCTTCAAAAGCATGTCTATGCTTTGATTCTGCTCAATCTTCTCCTCGACAGGGAAAACTGGGTTTGGTTGTTCAGCTTGTGTCCTTTCGAAGCCCATCGCTTTTTGGCCTTTATCTTTTGAATCAGACAAATCCAAATAAGCGGGACAGATGAGACACTTTTCATAGTAGCTATTGCAGGCTCCTGTGCAACAAGTGACAACGGGAAAGCACTTGCTCAGTTTGGCACTGGGTGGTACTATTTCCTCCACTGCCTAGGTATTCATATATTTTATAATGTGTCTATTATACTACGTGAGGTAGAAGTTAATACCTACAAAATGAATCTCTAAGTGTTACCTCTCAATTATAAAAATTAAAGTTGGAAGAGAGTTTATTTCTACAATTATTTAGCACAACAAAGGTTTCCAAGATAATTCTGTTTCAGACTGAATTATAATCGAAAACAATGGTTCTTTCTTTATCCCTTACTTAAAGCTTGAAATTAATAATGTGCACTTGAGTTCACTTGCTTGCGAGTGTACTCATCCTATTCACCCACTCAGTCTATGTGATGGTTACCCGTAATTCATATTAAAGGGCAAAATTCACACTCTGTAATGATTGTTTTATGTATAAAAACTGTGTTTTAAGAAAACGAATAATAATATAAAAACAATCAGTACTGTCTTCTAAGCGTTCTTGTCTGGCAGGCCCTACGATCATGCACTGCAAAAGTAAAACTTTGGCAGACCCTATTGATGCAACACTAAGTGTTCTCCACTTCTTATTTGAGAATAATTCCTGGGAAACTGTACTCTAGGGGGGACAAAAATCCATATATTCTACAGATTGTCTCTCTATGCTATCTTAGGGTGTATTTTGCAACACAAATTGGTTCTGCCCAGGCTCTTTTCTGCCGCAGTGTTTCGACCTTCAATCGGGACTGTGCTTCTTGAGGGAGGGTCTTTATCAAAGCTAATTGGGTTCCTTAAAAGTACATGCTTAAGGCACAGGATGGGAGTTATGGGCTAACAATGGTGCTAAATAGAAGATTAATTCTACCTTATGTGTTGTTTATGTCATGTCTTGCTTTAATCTGTGGACAAACAGTTCTTCATTTTGTTATTGTATTCATATTGTCAGAATGAGGACTGTGAAATATTAGACCAAGCCATGCTTTATTACTAACCATCAATTCTTAGAACAAAAGCCCATAGCAAGTACACAATGAGTCTTTCTATATCTTCAAAAGCACTCTTAAATTACTTACATGGTCAACAAAATGTGACTATGCTACTGAAGACTTATTTCATAGGTGTATTCACTCATTACAAGGCTGTTCCTTAATCTGGCTTTCCCAAGACACCAACTATGCGTCTTTGTATGGTGTCCAGTCGCATGGTGCCATGTTGATCCAAATTATCTTAATAGTTGTGGACCAGTCTCCTCAACAGCAGGCCACTCCCCGTTATCTTTAAGCGTGTGATGCCACCTGTGCATTCTTGTGCTGGGCCTGGGCTAAAGACTCTGGCGTTCCTGAGGGGAGAGACAGCATTCCAGAAATTATTCTTTTTCAGCGCTCTGAATGTTATTCCGGTGGTGCGAATATTTTTCATTAGTGATTTGAGAGCAGTCAAATATTGGCAGTAAGTGGTTACACAAACAAATGGCGTTTCGTTTGGCTTTGGTGACCGTAACATCTCTCAGTGCCTGTGTGTCATGCTCTTTTCTTTGTTTTTCTTAGTAAATCGTTCAGGTAACCTGTTTTTGACTTGTCTTATGAATTTCGCTGCATTTGCTAGTATCCCTGCTTTTTGTACAGTTCATCCATGTTCTAAAATATTGCCTGAAGGGCACATTTTTAGAGGTTACTTGGATGAATTACAAGTGAGCAACAGTTGTGATGGGTGCAATTGAAGAAATTGGCCAAAGACACTAGTGAACAAGTAAACCTCTCGCACAATTATGAATTAAATGCTTTCAGTGACACATGAAAGGAAATGGCTATTGTCTCAATATGTATGTCCCCCCCCTTTCCTTCTCATTAGGACCATATCGTGGATCAGTTAATGCATAATCACAGCATTCCATGTTGGCCAACAAGTTCGCATTAGTGTAGCATAGATCAGTGATGCTCGTTTGAAGCGTGAATTTCTGCTTTCACAATTGTTTACTTGTAGAAGAGAGGTTAATTACTTCTTGCTCAGCAATTATTTAGTTGCCTTTGTGCTCTTTGGCTTACTGCTAGAAAATAGAGCGAACTAATTGGCTGATCGAATAACCCATCATTCAGGACCTTCAATCCGCTCTTGGTGGGGGCAGATTGCCCAGACAGAGCTACTGCTCACTTATCTCCCATATCGCTGATCATACTAAGTTGGAGGCATTCATTTTTCTTGTTTTTCTCCGTTCGGGGCGCATTACGCTCATACTCAGCTGCATTTCTCCCCGTTTGCTCATCAGTCCCTGGTTGATGTTGGACACAGAGGCACCAACGCTGATCACAGAGCGGTTTTGGAAATTGTATGTGGCTGGTATCGATGCCCATGCCATCTTAGTACCTGGCTCTCCTTTAGCAGCAGGTAGAAGAGCAGGGTATTGCAAACAAAAAAGCTCTTAACTGAACCCTCAGATTCGTGGTGGGAGGATTTCATGGCCAGAGTAGCCATTCTGCCATTTCCCCAGTAGACTGCAGGCTAGGAGGCGGACTTCAGAGCAGGATGGGCTGCCATGACCCAACCATGCCAGCCTATCACCATTCTAGTCGCAACCTCCTGCAGACTGTGGCTGGTCGGTACATTTTTGCCAAGGCCGGTTTTGGCTTCCAGACAGGCTCGGGAGGCTTTAACCAGCGGATTTCTACTATGTTCTCAGACAGCTTCTCATGTTGGATACGGAGCCAAGCAGTCATACAACTATTTAACCGGGGGTCCAAGACACGCCCTACCAGTAATACTCAATGTACTCTGAAACTACAGTGGCTATGATCAAAAGTTGACCTTCCAAGTTCAGACTAGCGAAACAATTGAATCATTTTTAGACATGGCATTTTGGACTGTGGTTATTAGGGTTACTATTCTTTCTTGCCTAGACTGTACAGACGCTCTTAATACAGCGGTAACTGCTACACAGTTCTAAAGACTTCAAACAATACTAAATGGGGCGGTCTAATTTATTTAGGGTAAAGAAATGCACCCATTTGACTCCCTTTTCTAAACATCTGCACTGGCTCACCGAAACAACCTGTATTTTTTTTAAAGACTTATCGGGCCAAAAAAAGCAGCATGTGATGAATGCTTACATCTAAGGACGTTTTTGAGATATCATGCCCCAGAAGAATGGTAAGAGTATTTCTTCCACCATTTGGCAAAGCCTGGTGTGACATCATTACCAATGCCTTTCCATGGTGTATCACTTTGGAAAGCCCTACCACTAACTATCCTGGTCACTTAAGACCACCTTGATTTTAGGAATGATGTTACGACCCGTCTCATTAGGAGACTTTGTTAGTTGTTGGTGGGATGTTTATGGCTGCACCTTTATTGGATGCCCTCGACATGAGAGGGAGCGGATAATTTGAGCATATATAAAAGAAAAACAGGGTGGTTCCTCACTGTGAAGACATTTTAAGGGAAACTGTGGATCCATTTTCAATTAAAGCAGGTATACATTTTGGACTTAGCATTTATTTACAGTTAAAGGGCATCCGACATTTTCAATGCAAGATTTCTGGCTGTACGTACACTACTTTTTAGCCTGGATTTTTTCACAAACAACCAAATACTCCAATCTACTCCAATTCCTGCCCATAACTACTGAAGGATTGATTATCTGTAGTCAAGTACCGTTGGGTATCACAGTTCCATATATCCCTACCAGTCAAACAAACAGTGATGGGTCTCTCATGGTACAGTGCTGCATACACCTGCACTTCCATGGAAATGTATTAGGCAGGCTGAATATTTTGGAATTCCAAAGCATGAAAACTGACCATTTATTGAACATAAAAAAAGGCTGATCCTAACAAAGGAGAGTCATTCGGAAGTCGTATAAAAGGTAAAGTGAATCTCACAGCTATGGACATTTGTACCCATTAAGAACTCCAAAATCTACCACAGTGGGGGCTTCTTCCATAGATAGAGCCTCGAACACGACTGTACAACAGCAAGGGGAGAATAAGTATCACTGTAGTGCTCCAGAACATGTCTTGTCATTCTGGAAGTTATCAACAAGCGGAGGAATCAGTGTGACGTTGTTGTGCAGCGACCAATCAATATTTCAAGAGTGGGAGTAGATGATATTCAATACCCTTATCCTCTCCCAGCACTATTGCTTCAGAATATCTATAAAAAAAAAAAATAAAAAAAAAATCATGCAATGCTTGGTGCAACAGTTTTTGCCACTTCATAGAGCTGTAATTAGTTTAACATTACACAGTTTAATGGTATTCATTTCAATGAGCTCAGAATGATGAAAAGCTAAATTGGCTGTGTTGTGTCAGGATTGGAACTTGTCCCTCTCTTGCTCTATTTAAGTTCTTCACACCGCCATCACCACCACTTCACTGGCACGAAAAGACCCATAGAGTTAGAGGGGCGAATCAAGAGAGATAATAGAAAATCTTAAACTTCGAAAGAGGCCGAGCCAGGGAGGCCAGCCAATACTCCATTCTAACTATTTATCAAAACTATGGATCACCTTCTGTGTCCGTCTTTTTTCATGACAAAGGTAAATATTTTACCAAATGATTAGGCTTTTGTTTTTACATTAAAACAAGTTGTTATATATATTTTTAGTTGGCAAATATAGCCATAAAAAAGATGCCACACTACATACAATTAAAATGCGAGTAGAGAATACAAATGGCTAGACTGATCTTTGATTAAAAGCAGCCATTAAAAAGGCTACGGTTGCCTTTATTTCTCAAAAAATACCTGTTAAAAAGCCAGATGTACAACTTCCTCTAATCAAAGTCATATGCTTCTCTCTAGAAGCATAGGCACCAGCAATCACTGCTCGCTACAGAAACTCCCACAAAATTCCATAAAATCAGAAAGAAAAACAGAATGCATTTTCTAGCCACAATGCCATGAGCTTTATTCTTCATTAAAAAAACCCAATAGACTTCTTCAACCTAACCAAATAAAAAAAAAAAAAAAGAAAAATCAAATTTTCTCCCTAAGCACACACGTAGCGGTAGTCCTCATCTCAGAAACCAGCTTCAACATTCCTCGTTCTTCCACACAAAATAGCAGCAGAACCTCTCCAATGGCACAGACCCAAACGGGACTTGTACACAAATCATATCCAAATCCAATCAGTTTGCTTCAATAAACATATTATAAGGCCCCCACATTTCATAAAGCTTTACAATCATACTTTATCTAATGCCCTCTGAGTCACAATCTATCAGAAACACCTATGTGTTAAAAAGAAAAAATATGCATAAAGCAGCAATATACACCCATGCTTTTGCATTCAACTATTGGAAGAAAAAGCACAACAATGAAAAAGGGAGGAACACCCAGATAGATTTTTTTTAATTAAGAAATTCGCATTGGGGTTATTTAATTGTAAAGAAACGTGACATTCCATAATTTACAACAGCATAATTCAACTGAACACCACGAGAAGCACAGTCTACTGGCCTTCAGGTTTACCTTGAAGTCCGTGTTGGACCTCCATTTGTTTCCTCTTGTCTTTAGCCCTGGTAATAGTCATTTTAAAGAGTCTGCAGTACAGTTCCATTGAAGACGGAGTATCATCATTACCAGGGACAGGATAAGTGATGAGGCTGGGGTTACAGTTTGTGTCCACTATCCCAACAGTTGGGATATTCATCTTGGCAGCATCCCTGGTGGCTATGTGCTGCTCAAAAACATTGTTCATGGTGCTGAAGAAGACAATCAGGTCAGGCAATCGGACCCCACTGCCATACTGGACATGTGAATTGGTTAGGAGGCCGCCTTGCCAATAACGGGTGTGGGCATACTCCCCGCAGTCACGTGCCGTGTTCTCTATTAGGTGAGCGAACTGACGATTGCGGCTGATGAAAAGAATGATTCCCTTTCGATATGCGACATGGGCAGTCACATTGAGTGCCATCTGGAGATGCTCAACTGTTTGATCCAGATCAATAATGTCCTGTTCAAGGCGGCAACCGAAGATATAAGGCTCCATTAGCCTGAAAAACGAAAAACAATATATTCACACAGGATCAAAACTAGATGGAAAAAGATGGACAGAAATAAAATCAAGGGGTTAATGAGCTTCGATTTGTTTTCCAAACTTCATAGTTGAACCAGATTTAACTAATCCTACAGCAGGTAATCTTGGGCAAATCAGTCTAAAAAAACATGGACAAAAGAAGAATAATAGACCAAATTAAAAGAAATTACCAATGCCTCAGAAAACAACCTACCTATAAATACCAGATAATTTAGTAAATACGTTAGCATTCTAAAAATTAAGGAATCCACAAGGTGAAATCCGACAGGGGGGTGATCTAAAATAGCATGCATTTAGTATACAAAAATATTGGAAAATATACAATAAATTATTAAAGAAAACCGACGGAGTTGCACACATGAAAGTCATACTTCCTCTATGCTTAAAGCACTCCTTATACACGCATCTTTTTACGATTAAGAAAATGCTCGAAAGAAGTCAAAGCCGTCATTCATTTGCATAACGATCTCTGCAACAAGTAGGAAACGAATAAGCCAAAGCAGTGGTTCTTAATCTGGGAACCGCGGTGCCTATTTTGGGAGATCTGCGACTGTTTAGAAAATTAAACAATTTTACCAGATCCAGAGGACACCCATAAAAAAGCAAAACGTAAAACTGAAATTTTAAAAGACTTTGTAAATGTGAAAGAATTTGAAACTGGAGGCACAGAATTAATTTGGTACTCTTATCTTGATTCGTGGGAGCAGTGAAAGTACAGTGAATATTAGAATGAAAGACTGGTGGCCTAAACTGCAGCACTAGCAGGCAAAACCAATAAGAGAACAAGCACCAGGAGCAAAAAAGACAAAGTGATATGCTAGAGTCTTGCATTTCGCTTTATCTTTTAGAAATAAAGCCACATTTTGAAAAGCGCCAACATTCCCAGTAAAGTAAAAATGTTTGTATATTTTTTGTTTGTGAATGAACGAAAATATTTCGCATTAAGTGTTAAGTATATTTATTTGATGTATGGTTGTTCTGCTTGTATTTGTTTGAGATTCAAATTGTAGAAATTACTTAGTCTTGGGTTACACAGTGATTTAGTAGGGTACACGGAAGTCAAAAGGTTAAGAACTATGGTCTCTTTTCAAGAAGCCCCATCTCTGGTGTAGCACAAAGAGTGCTGCTTGAATGTGAAACTTGTGTACAGGTGGAGCCGAGTGAGGAAGTGTAGAGTACATAAGAGACATTAGAAGACTGCTTTAAAACTGCAAAACAAAGAGCACACCTATGAAGGCTGCAGGTTTCAAGGAGACAAAAGAATCAAAAAGTCAAGTGCAGTGTGAAGTCAGTCTGCTGATCATAGCTGTATCAGTGGTGATGATGCTAGAGTGTGGTGGATCCTTTAAGAGATACACGTTTCCTCTTCCCCATATCTGCTTTTGGCATCACTGTGCACTGCTTGACAGGGGAATGGTGCAGTGGACAGGGACTGCACAGTGTAGCGGCGGTCTGCACTGTGCAGTTTGTATAATGAGCAATGTTTTGTTCTGCAAGTAACTGAATACAGAATATGGGTGCCAATCCATTTCAAGTTTGGCGACTTTGAGGTTGCACAAGTACTGTAATGTGTACAGAGTGCGCTATTTTACCGTCACATACCCGTTCTGATTCAGTTTCTAACAATGTGTAAGGCTGAGTGGTGCTCTATAAATATTGTGAATATAAAAGTTCTGTCAGGGCCTACCAGTCTGCTTTCATCTGGCTGGACTGTACGAAGGAGACTTGCAAGAGACTGTTGTACTAAACACTGTGTATATAAAACAAAGTAATAATATCGTGAGCCTGCTCTGAAGGGCACCCACTCAGCAAGCACAGTGAGAAAGGTCTTCAGGTGAGCTGCAGCTGCTGATTGACAGAAGAGCAGAACAATGTGTGTGTCATCGTACTATAAAAGTCAAAGTATGTTTATTTCAGTTCGTTAAAACCATACAATTTCTTGCATCACAGTATAAAGATTAGAATGTAAAAATAATTTTCAGAAAAATGTTAAAATAGATGGCAAAAGCTAGTGAGTGCATTATCGAGGGGCTGTTACAAACCAATAGTTTAGCTTTTGGTTGAAAGAAGTTAAAGGAAAGTGCATGGATTAGTCTTCTACGGGCCAATCGGGCGCCAGATGTTATAGCTCCTGGTTTCCCATGCGAAAAATGCAGGGAAGTACTGACACTGCTGGCTGTGAGACTATCTTATATTCATGTTGCATAACAGTCTTGTTAGAGATTTATTGCGGCATGTTATATTGTCTCTTCCATTCTTCCAAGTTAAAGTGCAAACATGATAATGCAAATTTTGCTATAAAGTGCAGAAAATAAAGACTGATCTAGTACAGGTGGTATCGCCACAACAATGCATTCTTATTTTTTTTATGTCCTGGGGTAAAGATAGCAATATTGATACTAATCGCATACAAGGAAGCATAAATTAAAAGCAATATTACAGGCCCATATTGACAGCTCAAATTATTTATTGTGCTGACTGCAGAAGTCGTCGACCCTTTCGCTGTCAGTAACCTGTCCGCTTTTATAATAATTTTTTATAAAGGCTGCAATCTCTTGAGGGGTTTCACCCTTCAAATATAAGAGTAATGCACGTCCGCAACCTTACGTAATACTGTATGCTGTAATGTTGGTTTTACTTGTCAAGATAAAATGGAAAAATAAAGTTTAAAAAAAAATAATCTGCAACAAACCCTTGTGTTCAGTTAGTAGCACAGGACAAATCGATAAAATGCGAGACAAGCTTTCTTGTTGGTGGCAAAGTCTACAGTTAGTAGGGAGAGGTTTCGGGAGCCATTTAGGCAGTCAGTTGTTTGGCACAAACCAAATCGAAGATGGAGCAACTTATTTTTATAAAATGTTCCAAGTAAAGCTGTGATGTATGGCTGCGGGCGGGGCTGCTTATAGGAGTTAATAGCCATCCATGCATGACTTCCTTTGTTAAAATCTTGTTTGTGTCTGTTCCATGAGATCCTCTTTATTTGTTTATTTAGAGCTATTGTAAAGGAGCTGTTAGGTAATGTCTGTTCCCATAGCTCTTTTGCTTCTAAGTCATTCAGGTCCAGCTCAAAGGTCTGCGCCCAGCTGCTAGTTCTTGTCAAAAGGCCAGTTTAAATTTCTTTCCATAGCGGGTCGCAAAATGTTGCCTGGTCTAGGAGTCTTAATAGCGACATATACTTGAGTATGGAGCCATTTTGTGCTAGTGCTTGGTTAATTAGGCCAAATTCCAACCGGATCTGGGATAGAGATGCGTTTTGAGGGAGATGTAACAGGAGGCTGAATATCTTGCTTTGTGCAGAGTTAAGAAAAGACCCAAACTTTCTTGGGAAAGCTTCAGTTCCAAATCTGAGTGTTGGAATAAACTTGGTCTTTATCACTGTGAAAAGAGGCACGAGAGTTGGACTTTGCAATTTACGATGTAAAGATCGAAACACTGCAATAAAGGAAGCGATCTTTGGCTAGGGACTGCATATGAAAGATGGTGCAGAAGGAACAGTTAAAGGGACTTTCAACATAGGGCCAGATGACAGTCTTGAAACAACAGAAGCTGAACAATATACACTCATATTAATTTAACTTTCATTTACATAGTGGGACAACATTTTTGCTGAGAGGTAGTATATTCAGTTCCCATATGCAGATGAAGTTTTTTTTTGTTCTCTTATTGATGAGGTGTCATATTTGGTACTATATACAGCTGTTTTGTTGCATGTGAATGCAAAAGTAGGTTCACATTCTAAGTAATTGTACTCGTTTACTGATGTATTTTTACAAATATAGTTCCGAAATTAGTGAGCAGACCAAGCATTAGTTAGAGTTTGATGTTAGAGGTGCAAAGCCCTGTGACCGAGTCAACTTTATACACAGGCCAGTTACATCATTTTGTACTGCGGTTTGTATAATGCATTTCTGCCAATGGACTGGTGTCGCTCTGCGGGAAGAACTTATGGCTGCAAGCATGCATGCTTGCATCATTCAGGTAAGCAAGGTGGACGAAGTAGAGTGATTTAGATTCAATAGAAACTCACAATGTTTCAGCCACTGGCTGCGATCTAGCACTGGGTTGGACTTGCACAGTTCAAGCCAGTGTGTGCTTGTTGGTTGAAGTGTTGCCTAATTTGGTGGTAGCCAGAGTGTTGTACTTCATTGCCTTTTTTGAAAATGTGCAAGCTAGAGCCTGTATGCACAATTACCTTGTCTGAATGCGGTATTGTAGGGTGGATCACATATATTGTCCATTTTAGATTCGACTCCTTAAGTTGACATCTTCTCGTGGTGCCCTCTGCCACACTTTTCTGCTAACGTGTGAAAGTGCTCTATGTGTATTTGCAATAGGCACTGATGCCATGAAAAATGTACAGTTAGCTTCAGGGTCGTACATGAAGAACACAATGCAATTGTTTTTTTTTTTTTTTTGTGCTCTTAAGGAGACCCGTCATTTTAGCTAGATGAAACCAAAGGAGCTGCTCTGCACCTCGGCAACAAGTTGATAAGAACAGCGTTTTAATATATAAACAGCTTCCGTGGCAGAGCTCTTTGAGAGGAGCATTTCCATGCTGGGAATTATCACGGAACTGCTGCAGACTGCGAATGAGATGCAGCCCATCTGACTCCGATCTCCATCCTGCTAAGGAAGATAACCTGTGCACTGTACCGGCTTCCTGACATGCAAGTCCAAGGTATGGGTGTTAGGTTATCCCAATTAATCTGGCAGAGAGTACGCCCACTATGCTCTTCTCCCACTATACTCCTATCTGTATTAGATACAGATAGGAGTAAGCAGGCAAAAATTAGCAACAATTAACATGGTTGAATTGTTCATTCTGTTTACCATTCTAACAATGCTGATTACAGTAACGTCTCATCTTTCTTATAATCACAGCTCATGCTTTTCATGCAAGAATACAACCATTTCAATAAATGTTTGAAAATGCATTGTCGTAGCTTTCTTGTGTTTACCGGGGGTGTGCAAGAGTGACAAACGAAAGTGTCAGATCTGTTTCCATGGATTCCTTGAGAATCAGAGTTTCATGTCCGAGGTTGCCCTGGTTTGTTCAGGAGTTAAATATGGTACTGTGAGCTAGTCGGAAACCCACCAATAGTCACGGATGGTATATGTGGACTATGTCTCTATACCAGTGGTCTTCAAACTTTTTGATGCCGAGACCCCCAATCAAAAATTTTTAGGCGTAAGGACCCCCTCTCGACAAAAACTTCTAGAACCTGGTAGTCCTTATCATTGACAACCATAAGTGTTCTCCAGAGAAACGGTTTATCTGTGGTTGCACCTCGTTAGTACCAGTTTAACACCCAAATATAGCAATAAGCAACAAAAAGATGACCAGTACAGCTTTACAGAGGGCCTTCTACAGAGCGGCAACACCTGTTGCTGCCTTTTAGTAACTTTTAAACCTTTTGAGTAAATACATTTTTTTGTTGTTAAAATCAGCAGGTTATGCGGCAGATGATGGATTATGTGGCAAATGCAGCAAGTCTATAATTATGCTAAAATCGCTGCTGCCGCACAATCACATAATTCCAGTGGCCCTTGGTATAATAGCTGTAATGCATGGGGTGCAACTTTATTGTACGGCATTAGAGGAAAATCATACTATATTTCATGGGATGCTGACAGCTTGGCATTTACACCTGCATGTAACTGGAGGTAGCTGAACATCATTCATCATAATTAAAACATATGTACGTTTTTTAAGTCTTTCACCGTCAGGTAGCTACATATAAAATAACGGGCAGCTTGAATGAATAATGAATACATTTTAAAAAGTTGTTACTCAGTGGGAAATGCACTATAATAAATTATGAAACCTCTATTAGTTAATGCACTGCAAAAGTCTATGTGAAACCAGAGAGCCACAGAATTAACTCGTGGTTGGTGCAGTGTAGAATTGTGACTTGTGTATTTTTAGTGCTATGAGGTCACAGCCTGTGAAAAGAAAGCACTGTGAATATGTAAGTCATTATTTTACCTGCATTACACACAGTATAAGATAGGACGCTACAAAATGCGCAAAATGTTTTACGATAAAATGGTGCTTCCAAAATATACGGGCTGCTTCCAAAATATAGCGGCTTATTTATAAGCCCTTTGCGCTGCCGGTGCGCCATTTTTTATGACGCTCTGGTTGCGCAGAGAGCAGACCCATATCTACGAGGCCACGCAAAGCCACTTTGCGTGGCTTTTAATGGCCTCCTACATATGGTGTAAGGCAATGCAGCACAAGTCGGTGCATTGCTTTATACTGCATAAGGGGGCGCATTCCAGGGGCGTTGCGGTGGGTTTTCCCATGGGTTTTGACACATTCCCAGATTTACAAGGATCTGTAAACCTGAGGATGCGTCAAAACTGTCACGCTGCCCCAGGGATGTGTAACGAGGAGAAATATCTTTATTTCTCCTCAATTGTTTCCTCTTTCTATGTGCAGCACACATAGAAAGAGGAAAAGGCCTCCATGGGTTGTTTTTGCGCAGGAAGGCGTGCCTTCTTGCACAAAAACAATCCTGCCAACACTGCAGACACCTTTGCACCATGGTGCAAGGGTGCCTGCGTTGGCGCTAGGCACCAAATTGTGTGCTGGCAGAAAGGACAGGAGTGCACCTTATCTTATAAATACAGTCCATTCCTGCCCTTTTGAATTGGCATAGGGCAGCGGAGCAAAAATACTTGCGGAGCTATGCTACACCAGTTCATTGTAAACGAGACCAATAGATTTTAGTAAAATCCAGACCCTATGTAATGCAATTTCTTTACATAACCGTCCTTCAACACATTTCTCAGGTATAGTAAGCGCAAAGTAAAAACAATGACAATTAAAAGCAAGCACTTTACAGGTCAGTAAACTCTGTGCACTAGCACTCAAAAAGCTTCAAGTGATTTGACCAATTAACTGCAACAGCACTCTCCTGAGAAATCAAAGCCAGACAGACAGCTAAATACACCTTTCTGCCAGTGTGCTGCTGGCCTGAAAGAAATGCAAATGTGCACAACGAGTTAATCTGCAAATCCTTTACATTTGCAGATTAACTCGTTGTGCAGCACATTTGCATTTCTTTCAGACCAGCAACACACTGGTAGAAAGGCATGTTTAGCTGTCTGTCTGGCTTCCATTTCCCAGCACAGGAGAGTCCCTGAATAACACCCCAGGGAAAACATTTTAACTACCGGTGACCTTCTGCAATGTTTTCTTTTACCAAATGAAGAGCGCGACCCCCTTCCCATGCCTCCACGGCCCCCCTGGGGGTCGCGCCCCACAGATTGAAGACCTCTGCTCTATACTATGAAGTTTGTGTTGGTCCAATACACACTTCCTGCTATATTTGTAGGAATGGTATAACATGGCACCACCAACATTATAGGCCAGGTGCTTATTTAATGGGTCTGAGTAGTTTTCTCGCATGTGCCCAAGGCTCCTTTTCACCTCTACACGGAGACGTATGTGGTGCAAAGGATTTATCCTCCTCTTCTTAATAGGAAGTACCTATTTATGTCAGTAGGTTGTTCAACCTTCAACCTTTAAAATGATCAACCCAATATAGGGTTAACTTTCTTTGAATTCCATTCATCCAAAGAACTGTAATATCGGCCTTGGTTTTGGCTAGGATAGATTACTGCAACAGTCTGTATATGAATATACAGCAACAACATTTGAAGAAGTTACAAGTGCTTCAAAATGCTGCGGCAAGACTTCTGTCTCGCACCCCCAAATTTTGTTCAGTGAAAAATGATATCCAAAAACTCCATTGATTGCCAGTGAGAAACAGGGTAAAGTTTAAATTGCTCTGCATTGCCTACAAGGCACTTTACAACATAAGACTGTCTTATCTTACACAGAAGCCCAAATGCTATGTACCCAAAAGTGCACTTCGATCGGCTAGTGCTAAATCTTTGGTGGTACCTAGGTGTAAAAATACCACCTGAGGATATAGAAGCTTCTTCACTGGCACGATCAAGGCCTGAAATGAACTACCCTTAGCAATCCGTGTCGCTCCGAACTTGCTGGCCTTTTGAAAGGCCCTAAAAACCTGACTCTTTTGCAATTAGGCTCACAAGTAGGTCTTGATCAGGAAGCTAGAGCCAGGACACCCCAGGGTAACAGTGCGCTATAAAGGTTCAATTAACATTAACATTTAGATATGGCGGTAGCAGTAATTATTCCTGTAAATTGTAGATAGGCAGTAACTGCTCACTTAACTACACACAGGCTCGCCAATGGTAGGGGAGATATTACTTTCGTGATTGAGGCACACAAAGCTTACAAATGTGAAGTTTGCTATTCCTGGGTAAACTTTCCAGCAGTTGATGCGAATACACAAACAATTCATAATACACTAAGGCAGCACCTCCAGCTGTATATAGACCTTATGAATACTTAGAAATACCATTAACATACCAGGAACATCAAAATTGGATCCATGGCACCCTTCCCCACACACAACAAAATGTAAGACTGGGTCCTTTCAGTAACGGAGGGGCAACCTGGCCAATCTTAGCCAGATACACACCATTTCCAAATACAGCAACCTTAAATATCGGCGAAGTACATGCTTTATATAATCATTTAGAGTGTATAGACACCTAATGCAGTGTGTTATGCGTACATTAACAATTGCCCCACAAGGGTTATTCAAGCTAGGCCGCCACATTTAGCTGTGCCTGCCATTAGTCCAGTCACTTTTAATGCCATTACGGATGGGTAAAGTACAAACCAAAAGGGAGGAAACTCTGTTTTGGATTGCACAAAAAATAAATCAGACTGAAGCAGTGTTTACCCATAAGGGACCCCAAGACAAATTTAGAATTCTCACTGTGTCTTCAAATTGGTATGATTCTGCCAACTGAAGATTGTGCGACATGGGATACTGTTTTTGCTGCCATATATATCATTTATAAACTACAATGAGTTCCGTCACGTGCCACAATTCTTGCGTAAGAATTGTGAAAGATGTTGAACATTCAACATCAGTACAAAATGATCCCTTTGGAAAAGGGGAGTTTCTTAGTATTAAAGACTTAATTTTCATTCCCTGTCGCCAAATGAGTACACATGCGCATTAACTTTTTTTTGGCAAGAAATTTATCTAAAACTGAAGAAACCACAAACACAACACTGAAGACAATTTCTATTTTGGTATATTCATTGTTATATCAAATTTATCAATATATGTATGGTACGATGGAGGAATGAGGGCAAGCTTGGAGCTGCACCTCGAATCTACTGGAAATCATATACTGTTCACGAAGGGAACTAATTGAAAGGAACTGTGGAAATATAATATCCCCCTCAAATTCTAGTGAACTCCGGCTGGGGTCCATGGTGCATATATTGATGTTGATCCTCTGGTGGGAAACAAGTTGACTGTTTAGTTCAGAGGAAGACCAGTTATGATGCGCAGTTATTAACAGATAACCATATGGTCGGAACGTTGATGGCATTGTTTTATGTCCTGCGTTAATTTATCCTAAAACAGAAAACTAAGATAAGGAATATTTTTGAACCTTGAGTTTTGGACATCAGACATATGTTTTCATTGTTTCATGTTTTGTATGTATGGACACTGGGATTATTTTATTCTCATTATGTGATTTATTGTATGCGATATATATATTTGAGCAGCATACTGAAAAAACAAAAAAACAAAGAAAATTACTTTATTAGATGTAACATTTGATATAGGACAATGAATATACCAAACTAGAAATTGTCTTGTGCCTTCAGTTTTAGATTCATTTTTCTGAAAAAAAAAAGAAAAAAAAAAAAAAAAGTTTGGCAACAGGGAATGAAAATTCTATAATACTAAGAACCTCCCCTTTTTCAAAGGGATCATTTTGTGACCATTTTGTACTAATGTTAAATGTTCAACATCTTTCACAATTCTTGTGCAAGAATTGTGGCACTCGACAGAACTCTCAGTAGTTTATAAATTGTATACTCAGGTTCTGAGGGACACAGGGCAACCCCAGTATATTAAACGGCTATATATATATACCATAACATACAGCACCCCTCAAATGCCGTTTTGCCTGAAGTGCTAAAGCAATTTCAAAATGAATACAGGACGGCTCTTGCCCTGGACTTGGGGTTTAAATCATGTTAACTTTGCCACAGTATCATCAACAATTTTAAGTAACATTAAAGGGGAGGCAGCTGCACTGGCGATATTGCAACGGCTTACGACTAGTCCAGCTGCAAATCATGAAAGCGAGCTACCAAAAATTATTTCTGAAACCTCGGCTTCTATGGGTTGTGAAAACTTGGGAACCAGGCCTGGTAAGCCACAATTTGAAACAGAATCTGGTTCAGACACCACCAAGCAGCCACCTGAGTCTTCTAAAAAGTCGGGATAAAAAACAAAAAAGAAAACAGAAAACATGGAGTGGATCTCCCCAACAGGAGTCCACTAAAAACACTATAATTTACGTAACGGTGATACAATTAAACAGCCTGATAGGCATCAGTATTCTGATACCCGTCCCTCTCGTTCCTTTCTGGACTCTCCAGATAGTCACAGAGTGTGGGACGAGGAGAACACAGACAGGAAGAGTACGTGAAAGCAGAAAAAAAGATTCACACCGCTCCTCTGTCATCATAAAAAAGAAAAACTTCCACAGCAAAAACAACACTTTAGAAAAGAAGAAAGTTGCAGGATTTTCCGCTAAATATGCTACAAATACTCAGGACTCTTCTCCTGAACAAGACGTGGGTGAAAACCCTGCTCGACAGCGCAGCTGTGGTCACGATAGTTCGGTAGAATCTTCAAGAGTTTCTGGCGGAGAGACATACCAATGACTATATTCAAGTTGAAACTCGAGATCAGCGGCTGAGCCCACCTGATAGAGTTTATGATTTGGACATCCAAATTGAGGGTGACAAACTGTGTACTATCAAAGTAATATTGTGGCAGAATTTGACAAATTCTTATTCCATTCTCTTGACTGAGTTAGATTGGCCGTCTGAGTTGGTTAGAAAAGTCCCACAGGGGGAGGAGGTAATTTACCATCCTTTCCAGTTCTTGTTCCAGAGGAAGTTGAAGCGTATGCCACAGAATGGGCTTTTGCACAAGCCCCTACGTTATGTCGCAACCAAGCAGGCTAGGATAAGGAATCTCCGTATCATATTATATCCATATGGTTCAGCCCGCAAGTGCAACCCCAATACCCTATTAAGCAAGAAGCTAGACAACATGTTAGGGAAATTCTTTCACAATTAGAATATCAAGACGTGATTGAGCCTTGCGTCTCTCCAATGAATAAACATCTATTTCCTGTAGCCAAAACAGATCATTCCTATCGCATAGTCTTAGACTATAGACATTTAAACAGACATACACGCACCTTTGCTATGCAAAATTCACATAGTACACAGTTAATGAACAACTTTGTTCTTAATAAATACAAAACTACATTGGACATTTCCAATGGATTTTTTCTCTTAAAATATAGTGTCTGAAAGCAGAGATTTGTCAGTGTTTACCGCTTAATGGTCCCAAAGAAAGTTTTTAAGGCTCCTACAGGGATACAAGAACAGTCCAGGTCTGTTTGCTGCCCGTGTAACGTCAATTTTACAAGAAATGGACTCAGGAGCGTTGTCATATGTTGATGATATTTACCTCACAGATGATGATTTAAACACACACTTGGCCAAAGTAGATCGCATAATTTGGGGATTTGCTGAACATGGCTACAAATTAAAAATGTTAAAATCTAAAATTGCTTTTCTTAGCGTCCTATTTTTGGGATATGAATGATCAAATGAAGGCAGAAGTAACACACAGAAGGTGTGGAACCCCTTTGATAGCGATTGTGAATGCAGGGCGAATAGGCCTTGACCATGTACAGTGATGAAGCCGCTTATGTTGTTGCTTGGTGTTACTGGGACACAAAGGATTATTGATGTGCAGTGTGGTTATGGTGAAAAGGGAGGTATCCTTAGCAGGCATGCTTGAAAGAGTGGGATGCTACAGCCAGACATTTTCATTCTGTTAACTGTGTACTTTCCTAGATATGGAGTCTAGGGTTGTTAGAACTATCAGCCTTGGAGTGGTCTTCCCCCAAACCTTTTGCCTCCCCTCCATTTTTTTGCTGATCTCGTTTTTGCTGGCCTGAGGACTCTGCGGACTTGACCACTGCTGAAGTGCTCTCCCCCCTAAACATGGCAACACTGGCTTATGCCTAATTAGCATGTTTAATTTACTTATAAGTCCATAACAAAGTGATACTACATGTATCCAGGGCCTGTAAATTAAAGGCTGTTAGAGGGCCTGCAGCACGGATTGTGCCACCCACTTAAGTAGCACTTTAAACATGTATCAGGCCTGCTATGATGTGTGTGCAGTTTAAAACTTAAACTCACAAAAGAGAGAAGGACAGTAAAAAACAGGGCCAGGGATGAAAACCTGGGTTGAGTTATAAGGTTCCTGTCCCCTGTGCTATATAATAGTCATTGCTACACGAGAAACCTAAGAGAGAAGGAAATTAGAAAAATGTCTTAATACTGCCCTCACCCACTATGCAGTGGCATACTTCATCATAGGGCCGCTGCAAACGTCCAGGTGCAGACCAACACACTGGACGGAGCGCTGTTTTTTGTATATATACACAGTGGTGAGGGAGATAGAAGGTAGAAAAAGAAATTTAGTGATAGGGAAAAATATTCCCTTGAGAAGGAATCTCAAGTGCAGGAAAAAAGATAAATTAAAACTGTCTAAGGAGATACCTTTCTATTACCTTGATTCTTGGTTCCCCATGGCAGGATTAAAAAATGAGATGCAAGTACTAGGTACTTGCAGTGGGGATTTAGGGGTAGTTACCCCTCCTGTACATCCCCAAATCATCTCATTTTTTAATCCTGCCAAGGGGAACCAAGAATAAAGGTAATAGAAAGGTATCTCCTTAGACAGTTTTAATTTATCTTTTTTTCTGCACTTGAGATCCCTTCTCAAGGGAATATTTTTCCCTATCACTAAACTTTTTTTCTACCTTCTATCTATCTCCCTCACCACTGTATATATACAAAAAAACAGCGCTTCGTCCAGTGTGTTGGTCTGCACCTGGACGTTTGCAGCGGTCCTATGATGAAGCATGCCACTGCATAGTGGGTGAGGGCAGTATTAAGACATTTTTCTATTTTCCTTCTCTCTTAGGTTTCTTGTGTAGCAATGACTATTATATAGCACAGGGGGACAGGAACCTTATAACTCAACCCAGGTTTTCATCCCTGGCCCTGTTTTTTACTGACCTTCTCTCTTTTGTGAGTTTAAGATATCGAAAGGGGAGTCAGAGAAGGCTCATTCCCTGGTCTCTTTTTTGTGATTTTGATGCAGTTTAAAACCGCCATTTGGAGCTGGCAAAGTAAACCTTTTTGCCAGGCCCAAACATTCCTTTCTAATACATATGTGCAGGACACGGACAAATTATGCGACAGGGTGGAGTAAATTATCCAGCAAGAAAAGGCAAATTGAGTGGCATAAGGCTGCACATTTTGTAATAGTATTACTTCACTACTTTGTCATTTTTTGGTTTCGCCTGCACAGTCCATTCAATGTGCTTGCAAAATCACTTGTATTTAAAAAGAAAAATCTTAAAAGGGGATCAGAGCCCGCCCATTACTTACCAGTACTTACCATTGGCTGGCTCCCACCCGGCTCAGACGCAAAGGAGTAGCAGAAAATTAAAATACCCCCCGCTTGGAACCAAAGCTCCAAGGACACCGAGCAAGAGAAACAAATGAGCCTCAACCTCCCTAAAAGAGTTCCCTTTTCGCTTCCATCCAAACATCTACCCATTCATCCTTTCACCCTTCCATCTACCCGTTGATAGGCACCATTACATTTTACATTCGGTCGTCCATTTTTCACCCATCATTCAATCTATCGGCCATTTCACCCATCCAGTCACACATCCATCATCTATGCATGCATTCATCCATGCGACCATTCTTAAATACATCCATCATTTGACTTGTCCATCCATCAGTATAGCCTTTCATCCATAAATTGTCCATCCATTCTATTTACTTTGCCATCTATCCATACTCGGAGTTCCATTTACCATGCCATCCATCCCCTCAGATTTTCATTTCTCTACCGTCCTTTCACCCACCCATCCTTTCTGACTTCCATTCACCCTGCCATCCTCTCAGCCACCCATCCATCATCTCATATTTCTATTTACTTACGCATCCATCCTTTTAGATTTCCATTTACTCTGCCCTTTTTTCACCCAACCACCCATTCATCCAACTGTCCATCCTCTCAAATTTCCATTTACTTTGCAATCTGCCCATCCTCTGATTTCCATTTACTTTGCCATCCATCCATGCATCCTTCAAGTCTTCCATTCAATATATTTTCCTTTCACCCACCCATCCTTTTGCATTTCCATTTATTCTGCCATCCGGCCACCTAACCACCCATCCATCCTCTCAAATGTCCATTCACCCTGCCATCCTTTCACTCATACCCACCCATCCATCTTTTCAGACTTCCATTCACTCTGCCATCCTTACACCCACCCATCCTATCACCCCTCATCCACCCATCTTCTTCCCACTCATCCCCCATCCTTTCACCCGCTCATCCTTTCATCAACCCATCCATCCTTTTACCCACCAATCCATCCATCCATTCACCCAACCATCATTTCGCCTACACATCCTTTAATTCACCCATCCATACTTTCACTCCATTTCACCGACTCATCCATCCTTTCATCCCCATCCTTTCACCCACTTATCCATCCAATCACAAGCCCATCCTTCTTTCCCTTTTCCATAAGTCCATCACACTTTTTCCCTTTTAATTATGAGCTTTTATCTGCCAAATTGCAGGGAAAAAAAAAAAAAAAAAAAGGCCCAGAGAAAAACACTCCCGCTTTGGCTGCTAAAGCAGGAGTTCACGACGCCCCTGCTCCAACGGCACTCATTTTCTAGCTTCCTATTGGTCAGCGCCTCCTCGTCTGCCGTTTTCTTCCCAAGTTTTGAGTCTTTGTCCTGCCGTGGTGAAGCCTGGACCAAGTACTGCTTCCGGTGGCCAGTGCTCTTCCACTGCAGGCATTTTTTTTTTTTTTTTTTAAACTTTCCCCTATTGTCCCTCTTTTTCACTCCTGCCCTTGGTTGTTGGTTTCTCACCCAGTCCTCCTCCCACTGTCTCGGCTTGCTTTAGTATCCCATTCTGTCCATGCTATATTGTCCTGCCCCTCTCCCCTCCTCCTTCGTACTGTTTGCCCCCCTTCCTAGTGGGGGTCTACGCAATATGTCTTAAGGGGGGGAAAAGGTGCTATAGCACAGTTAACGCTTGCAGTGTCATAGCACTTTTTTCCCCACTTCCTGCGTTTGTTCTGGGAGTTTCTCATCTGTCCTGTGGTTTCTGGTTGCTGCCAGGCTAGGTCACTTGGTGCAGCAGACCTTGGTAGGACAGCATGCACATCACCCAGCAAATGTAACCGGTGCATTGTTTATACTGATCAGTGCATATAGAGGGATGAGCACAGGTTAATTTAGAATTTGCTTGTGACTTCACCCTGAGATGAATGGTGGTTGCTGCTTGAGAAGGGTTTCACCCCCTCAATCGGCACCCCAATTTCTTACAAGGGTTTTTCTAACCGATTGTGTATTCAGCATTTACAGTAGAAAAATGGAAGTGTGATTGGAAGCTGGTTTAGGCATTGGAGCTAACGTAACGTGCTTGTCTTTTTCTTAAGAATGAACTGGTGTGGCATCTTGGTCTGTTGCCTTGTGTGCACTGTCTGTGTGAAGGAAGCAGAGTGCAAATGCTGTTTTGCAAGAGAGAGAATTTATGATGCAAGAGTGAGGGTTTAACCAGGGGATAGACGGAGTTAAACATAGCCATGAAGAAAGTTTGGTTGCGGCAGGGTGTGTTCATATGAAGATACTCATTTCTTTTGTTATTATATTTGTCTTTATATAGCATTTAATTTCCCTACAACGGTTGAAGTTATCTTTAGAGAACTGCATGATTATTACGGTAGAATGGATTCATATTCATTCAGGAGCTTTCAGATTAACAAATTAATATGTGATCGGAGGACAGGGACTGAATGCTCCTACTCCTCCCTTAAACTACCTTGAATGTAGGACTGCTTATTTTTATAGACTGTGCAGAAAGAATTAATTGCAATGCTAGCTGTTACATTCAAAATGAGCTTCATCCGTCATGTACCGTGACTAAAAGAACATAAAGGATTCGTAGTGTCTCTTTAGCACTGTTAGTATTGACTGAAACAGCATCTTCCACATGCCACTTGTTTAGAGAGGGTTTTATGATCATGGTATGTAAATCAGTAACTCTGTGAAACATTACACAAACGTGCATCTGAAAATAGATGAATGCATCATATGTTACCTGTGACGACAGCCTTTTTTATGTCCTAGGTGCACCTTAGCATCGAACAGATCTTTCAGAGAGAACAGTTCTGTTAAATTGAAGAAATCAGGTTCTTTGAGAGGATCATTTAATATTTTCTCATTAACAGCTGAGGAAAAAAAGAAAAATATTAAAAATAAAATTACTACACCACACCTCTTCCGATGTTACAACCCACACTGCGCCTTGCTGGAATTTATATGGGATACGCAGATAAGAAAAAGCTTGTAAAGACAAAAATGATACTCATTTCAAATGGAAATGCCACATTTCGAAAATATGCAACTATAGACAGAAGTGTTGCAGCGATGTACATAATCCACAAGAAGTCAGGTAGGTTTGTAGATATAATTTATTCCACTTGAAAGAAGTTCAGTCGATGAGCCCATCCTCAAACGACCTCCATCCCTGCAGTTCTGTTACCGAATGGCGTTGGCAAACGACCGATTCAGCAACAGGAACCGCAGAACATGGAACGCCATTTGAGGGATGCAAAGTATACAAGATAACAATAACATAGCACTAAGGCGCGCGCTAATCCATCGTGCTTTGAACGCATGGGTTTATATCCCATCCTTGTCGCCAAAAGGATGTTGCAGCGATGTACATAATCCACAAGAAGTCAAACAACGCGTGCCAGCATGTAAGAAGAAGTCACAAAACTTCACATATTTAAATACTTTTTTTCTATGCTACAACAGGGCATGAATTATTTGGAATATCAGTCCTACCTTTTACTTTTGTTTAAACCGAAATATGAGAACAAAATTGAAGACGGCATACACTGCTTAAGGTGCTACTACTTAAAATTGTGTCATGTCTTTTTTATATTTTGTTTTATCATATGAATTTGAATTGTCCTAATTATCATATACAATTCCTTCTAGCCCAATATAATCTAGCTATGTTAAGAGTTCATGAACTACTTACGTTTTTGAGTTTGTAGATCCTGAAGTATTACATTATGTATTGTTTCCTTGTATATTTTTTGCAAGTAATGTACTTATAGCATTTCTGAAATAAAAATGCATCTCCCTCATCTCTCCAACAGGTTATCAACACAACATACCCAAATTACTGAGCAATTTGTCGAGTACTATTTGCATTCACTGTACGGTTATAGGTTGATAACCAAATCACAGACAATTCATTCCAAAGTAAATTCCGACATTAACCATGCTATAATTTGCTTGCGACTAAGAAAATGAGAAATGTGCTTAAAAATTGTTCAGGTATGGATTTAATTCTGTTCGAACAAAAACTTCTAGAGTCAACTCTGCACTTAGGACATTTTTGAAGTTACAGGTTCGAATTGATGGGTTTAGTAAAGGTTCATATAATTTGAAAAGCTTAAATAAGAGTTTGTTTTAAAAGCATGTGTGAGAGACACGTGTCCTAGTAGAAGTTGTGTGGTGCAAGTGACATAACGTGTAATTGTAAAGTGTATGTTTATCCTGAAGGTTATCTTGGCACTGAAATAACATGTTTTTGATACCCAGCTCAATGGTACTCATGTTATCGACCTCGGAAGGATTGAAGGCTGACTGGATCCGACAAGATTCAAACCAGTAACCATGAGGTGAAACACAGATCTCTGCAGTAGATGCACAAGTACACTGAGCAACCAGGACCGACTCTAGGAGAATGTTTGAGAGAGATACTGTCATACATGCCTAACAAAATATACTTACCCATATGCAGGGACACTAGAATTATGAGATTTCCCAGCTGTAGTATTTTCCACAATGATCAATTTGCCACAAACCTTTATCTGGTGCATAATCTGCAGATTTTAACTATACATTTTGTTTCTAGCTCAAACAGTTTAAATGTTACTAAAAGCATGGCAACACGTGTTGCAGTGTGGTGGAAGGCCCTTTACAAAGGTTGTCAAGTCACTTTTTCATTACTTATTGCTGTACTTGGGTGTCAAACTGGTGCTAATTAAGTGAACTCTGTCCCAGATAGTGTTAACGTGTCAAAATGACAAATTAATGAAGTAATACTATGACAAAATGTGCTGCATTATGCCTCATAATGTGCTTATTCCTGCCGCATAATTTAGTCCACCCTGCTGCGTAAGTTGGTCCTACAGTGCTGCACAACTCTCGTGGCCCTGCCCTTATGTAGAGCGAAGAGACAAACTTGCGCTTCTATCCATCTCATCAGCGCGTTTAGTCAAAGTCACAGTCACATACCCCAAAAAAGGCACAATAGCATTCCTGAAAAGGATCTCCGTTTTTATAGCCCCTTATAATACAGCAGTTGTTTACCTTGAAGGTCAGTCTCCGGATTGACTGTGGTCGGTAAAGCTGCAGTACTGAAAAGATTTTGACTGATCCGAGATTTATACTGCCAACAAGCAGTTACTTTGCTAAGCAAGGTAGCTCCGCCAAACCTTCGCAACACTGAAATAAAAAATGACAATCATAATAAAAAGAACACACACACAATGTAAGAAAATTAAACACTTCAAGAGTAGGAGCCTTTACTAACTTGTTTTTATTTCTTAGACCTCTAAAATTAACAATACAATTTAAGGTGGACGGAGGGCGGGGAAGGGTTGTTGCTTAGAAAAAATATATCAGTAGTTCATGCAAACAAGTAGTCTATCAAGTGTCAGTTGCACTTTAAAGACAATGGTCTTTTGCAATAAGTGGTATACCGCATCAGCCTTAACTTACTTTTCCATCCAATGGAGCAAAAGAAGAAAATAAACAGGTTATAAACAAACACGGGGGTGGGAGTGGACCTGGACTTTGTGGTCCACTGAGGCAAATTTTTTGACACTATTAGCATCTTAGGAGAGCAACAAAATGACTACTGAACTGCAAAAAGAATTTCTGAATCAAGTTCACTTCCTCTAAAACAAGAGTGTCAGAAAGATTGGCAGAGGTGCTTCACATGTCCCAGCAATTTTTTGCAGTTACTGATACTGCAGCATGCTGGTAGGGCTGTTCTGTCCAACTGCAGTCAGTGCTGAGCTAGGAGGGATTGCTTGCTTACACTTAACAGCCTTAATTTGGAAGGCCATCTCTAGGAGTTGGTTTGTTACGACTGCCTGTGCAACTGGACTGCGACAGGTCGGAGAGATCTGATAATGGGATGCTTCCGGTTCGAAGGCCAAGAATCCAATGAAGTTAAACAGTGACCGACCTTAGAGGTTCAGCATGATGGCTTCTAAACCAACAAAGCGTGTTCTAAGAAACACTGGCACATCAATGAAGTTCAGTGGGCAACCCTGCTCACTATATACTGTGGGTAGCATTGAGTAGGCATCAGTGCACAAGCCAGAGGTACGTGAGGTTGATACTGGTCTCAACTGTCAAGGAATAAAATTAAGCTCTAACATTGTCTCCCCAGGAAAGACCTGATAACAGGTGCACTCCAGCATTATGGGAAAAACAACATTTAGCAAAACATTTCTTTTGGGTGAACAACTGACCCAAACTAAAATATCCCAGAGTACATGGGACGTTGTCCATCAACTCTCAGCCATAGCAAGTGAAAGAAGAGGTTTTGTGCTACGTAAAACACTTCAAGACCAAGCAAACGAAAGGGCTTTTAACTTTGTGGGCATGCTATGAAAGGAGGTTAAATAACAAAAGGTTCCACTGGTTCCGCAACCCCCTTTTCCTTAACAACCCTGTTGTATTCCGCTTTAGGAAACTAAGCATGCAGGATTAGCTGAGTGAAACGGTTATCTATTGTTTCCACGATTCTGAGAAGTGTTCCGATTCTAAAAAGGAAACAAAGTTGTCATGTTTATGCGGTTGCCAGAAACTACTCCCTTCTTGTTCACAAGGAGTTTCTAGTGGCCTCTGAGTTAGCTGGCACAAAGTAATTAAGTTTAATATACTCGATAGGGACATACCGACCTCAGTCCTATGTCAAACCTATAGGGTATATTATTCCAATGCGCAGAGCCTATTAGGGAAATAGGAAATACACTACAACCCATCAGACATACAACACACACATCCTCCCAAAATCTAGCAAGCAGTCTATGTCTACCACAGTGTCATCTCGGATCTTCAGCGTTTACTATGTGGTTCGAGGATGCAAACTAGATCTGCGCTCCAACCACACTCATGTCACCCATTGGCTAACCGTGTAACAGTCCTCTGTAAGACAATATTTGACCCTCAAAACAGCAGACGGTGCTGCACCCAATGTTCCTGAAGAACACACTTTATTATCCGGCTGGACAATCAAAGGATTTCAAAAGGGCACGGCTACTCGCAGAGTGTCCCAGTGCTTGGCAGACTGGATGCCGGATGAACAAGAGCCAGCCTCCTGATTGGCAGATTGGAACAAAAAAGGTACAAAAGGAACAAAAAGGTATTAAAATTGCGTCTGAAACAGCAATCATCCTTCATAGAGTGCAAGTCCAAGGGAACAGCATTCCAAGCCCTGGCAGTGAGCAAGGAGGAAGAGGTGCCACCCCATCTCTTCCTCCTAAATTGTGAGACCACTGCCAGCACAGCACCAGAAGAGCGGAGCGATCGGGCAAAATTATATGGAGTGAGCCTATTGGCCAGATATACAGGGCGGACCCGATAGAAGGCCCTGTGAGCCAATGTGAGACATTTTAAACTGATCCTCTCTTTAATAGGCAACCAATGCAGCTCCTTAAGATGCTGGTGAATATGCACCAATCTGGGGACTTTTAGTATTAGTCGAGCAGCAGCGTTTTGTAGCAGCTGAAGTCTCCTCAGTTGATTGAGCTCTGTTTTGCTGGTGTTACACTGGAGATTACTGTGCCCCCTACAGCCACCTCACCACTTCTTGTTTGTGTCGGCCGCCAATGTGAGAATTACTCGCTTAGGATAAGTACCAACAAATAGGCAAACCATCTCCTGTGCTTTAGAAAAGTGCAAAATATCCAATTATTCCCAAAATAAAATGCAAAAAAGCAGCACCACATCAGCAGCCTTTAAGAACCCTCTGATATAGTCTAACACCAAACAATCCCATTATTCAACTTTGCAAGTGCCAGATGCAAAACGCCAGCTCAAGCCAAGCACTCACAACTCCACTACTACCTCTATCATAAGCCACATACCCCCACCTTTCACAAATCCAGCCTCCTCTTCCACTTCCATTCACACCCTTACCCACAAAGAAATTTTCCAAACACAAGGCTGCGGAGGGTGACCTGAAATGAATACTGCTTGCAGTGTTTCTGGTTCAAACACAATGCCTTCAAGCTACCCATTCTTAAGTGGGAGCTCCACATACAAACAGAAAGGGAAGTTGTCCTTTTAAACATGGGGTATTTTGTGTCAGTCCACTCAACTCCATCTTCCATTGCATCTGTGTGTGGTCCTGAGACATCTCAAACAACACATGCAGGACAGACTCCGTATTCCAGCCCTGTAGGGCAACCTTTTTTTCCTAAACAACGCTACATCCAGACTGCAAGTTAAGCAAGTAAATCATAAATCAACTGTATACACTTTACTGTAAGCCCTAGAGAATAAAAGTAACAATGACCATTCACACAGTCCATCACACAAACAATTGCTTTTGGGGGTTTAATAAGAGGCGCAATTTACTTCCAAACTCGGAAGTGTGCACTTTATCATCATCTGGAGATAGAAAGTTCATGTTCTCCCTACATGGATTCAAACTTTTGCACCATCCATGACATGTAGATCTTTACCATGAGTGCCTAACCAACTGGATTTTCGCTTGTGACCAGTAAGTTTGAATATGCTTTAATGACTGAGTTGCTTCCAAATAAATATTGATCTCTGCAACAAACTTGTGAGCCCACTGAGCTCTCTTAGAATGATTCTAGCCAATCAGGAGACACATTGACTATTTTATGTTTTGATAGCTAAGATTTGCTAGATTCACAAAGAAATGCTGCAGGAATGCCGCAACCCAATGAGCTAGCCTACTGGCATATTCATTTAGCAGGCAGATAGTTAAACTAGCTTTGTGGGTTAATGCTTGTAGTACCACTGAGTTGGGTACTAACATGTATTATTTTACAATGCTAAAAAACTGCAAGAAATTTTTAATAAGAATAGTGCAAAACAAAAAAAAATAAATACAAATGTGTTTGTGAATGTTACTATAAACCTATGTTTAAAAATGAAGCTCGAAATGTATGACTGACTTTTTGAAAGAATGGATTTTAGTTGAAGTCAATTGAAAATACAGCTAACAGATGGTCTCAAGCACCTGGATACCCTCTCCTCTGGGTGATTAGTTCCCTATACAAATTAATATAACATTTCATCTTAGCCTTAGGCCGCGGGGAAAGAACTAGGGTGGTGAAGAAGGAAGCCTCTTTCTGGGAGCTAAGGGTGATTGGCTGGCATGCAGAGCTCGTCTTCAAAAATTGTAAGGATCACAAAGTGGGTAAGTGATGACATTTTTTATTAGCAACCCTAGTGCCTTCGTACTCCGCCATCTTGCCAACACAGTGTCAACTCTGTTTAAAAAAAAACATTCTATAACAGATCATTTTAGAACTAGAGGAGAGAAACATTCCACACACACGTAAGTGGCTTTAGAATAGTTATCCAACACCACAGAGCCCATCTTCCCCTTGTAAATTTTGTGCTGGCATGAAAGAGCAAAGCTATAGGTAATACAGAAAAGAGGTGCACAATATACCTTTTTGAAAAAATTAGTCTAACATTTTAGTCAGACCGCAGAGGAGGTCTGAACCATCATCCTAAGCTTATTAGGTCTTGTCTGCCCACAGTGTGCATGGCGCTGTTGCTGCAAGGGGTGTTTTTTTTACAATAAAGGGCATGGAGCCCACCCATTGCTTACCATTTTTTGGCAGTGTCACTCTTCTTTGCGGCTTCCTAAATGGCCGGGGCATGTCCGGCGTCACTTCCTTTTCTTTCTGTAGCTCATGTACCAAGCACAGATTGATTCACTTTAATTAGTGTCTGTTCCTCTGCTTGCGTTGTGATTCAGGTACTATTTTTTCTTCTCCCACCCACTCACCGCCTCTACATGTTGCTGTCCACGGTGCCCCTCATCCCTCCCTATCGCTTGCCAGAACCCACATCCCTTTCCTCCGTCCTTGCTCCAAACAAAGCACTATGACACGGTGCTAGTGCTGGCCTCGGGATTCTATATTTAAGGGATGTAATTTGCAAATGTATTTTCTTCTGTACACTGGCAATGTAACCGAAGGTGGAGTGGTGATGGGCAGTGGGAAATATTTAGCTAAGTCATATTTTATTAACATGGAAAAAAATCGACAAGTCAGACATTTTGTTTCTTTTCCCGAGTGTGTGCCTACAGCACGGCTTGGTTAACGGAGTGTAAACACCAACTACTGTTGTTACCATAATTCTGCTTTGTGCTCTGCCTGGTTCTCATTCCACCACAACAAACATCAGACTTTGTATGCAGTTGCTGCTCTTCATCTTCATGGCAGTTGTCTGCAAATATCAGAAGTACTGCCAAGTGGGGAATAAAAGTGCAAACTGTGCAGGACTCATCAAATTTATTAGCAACTGCCTGCTTAAGCCTGATTAATAGATTGCTCTATTATCAGCGACACCATTTCCAGTTTTGGGCCTTCGTTTGACAATCAAATGCATTATGGGGGTTGTAATCTTGCTTCTTTTGAACAGAGTTAATTACACTAACACAGATTAAAACAAGAAATTGTAAAAGAGAAGCCCAGGGCTGGAATACGGAATCTGATGACATGGTGTCATCTAGTAACCTTATCTTGAGTTGATGTGTACGCTTTTATTACAACAGTGTACTGTGCATCAAAAACTCACAATTTAACAAAAGTACATATTACAGTAAGGAAAATTCCCCTCGACACGTTTGGGCTATGCCTAAAGTGCATAATGAGCGCCTAGGTATTTAGCCAGCGAGGAGGTGCTGAGCGAAACTTATCACCTCAGATGACAAAAGAGTGAAAAATGATGCCTTTAGACTTGTATGGCTCCACACTGAACTCCCAACGCTTGCAGGAACTTCCTGATGGAGGAGACAAGGCGGATTAAGTTCATTTCCAGTTATTTCTCAGGGTAAAGTTATTTTCTTCCAATGTACGCAGTAAATTAATGGGGCCCTCATATTGTAGGGATTGAATCAACAGCTTAAGCTCAAATGAGAAAGATAAGTCTGCGTCAGTAGAGCTCAAGATGGTGAACCGGGAAGAGGGCTTTTCACCCAGCTTCAGCAAAGCCATATCCTGAATCTGAGGCCTAATCAGTTTGCAAGCCCAGCAGACTATACATGTATGAAAAACTACAAGTAATGTCTGAAAATTCTCAGCAGAAAAGTCCTATAACTACTTGTTGAATACAAACTCTGTAGAATGTGTATTCTAATCTTTAAAAAAAATAGATAGATAGATGTTACACAAGAGCAGCGTCAGCTGGCTGAACATGAAGATGTGTGAAGGCACGTGCAGCATACGATTATGCTTATTTTTTGAAGGGTGGTTTGTAAATGTCCAAATGACTCCACAACCCAGAGGTTATATGGTCATTAACAAGTAACCAATGGTCAAACATGCTCTCTCTTTCTATACAACACACACACCCCCCCCCCCAGTGGTGGTCGCCACTGGGTAGTTATAGTTAGCAAACCAAAAAATGCCTATTCTGGGAACTTTGGTGCCATTTGGTGAATCTTCACCCCCCCCCCCCCCCACACCCCCAAACCCCAAATTCATCTTAGCTCCTTCCTGGAAAGTCTCAGGATGATCTGTGAAGCAGGGGCTGAGGGAAACAAGCATTTGCAATGCAATCGGTCTCGCCTTTTCCTTGCAGCACATTATCCCGGGTGCTTTAACCACCGGCTCAAATTAAGCAGAGGGAGAGGGGAGCAACGAGGGAGGGACCAGAAGCCTGGAGGGAGAGAGGAGCAACGAGAGGGCATATTTGGTTACTGTTCTAGAGAACTAAAGGTCTCCGAGCCCGCCAAAGCAAAAACCCAGCTATTGTGGTGCAAGGAAGAAATGAAGAGAAATAAAAAAAAAAAATTAAAAAAAAGGGAGGCATAGGGGCAGAGCGAAGTCCAGAGAGCTATGGCAAAGATGGGTCCCATATATTGTATTTAGCACAGAGTCCGAGGTCCAAAAGCTCTGCCCAGTGGGCAAGGGGGTGCAGAGGGAGGGTGTGACTTAAGGGTGGGGATTAAAGGCACAGGACAGGTGTGCAGTTTGTAAGGGCGTGGAATTGGAAGGAAAGATGTGTGAGGAAGGACGCTAGAAGGGAAGGGGTATTTAAAAGGAGGTGCGCGTGCCAAGGGTGCCAGAGACGGGTAGTTTTGGAAAGGGGTTAATGCAGAAAGACACCCAAGGAGGAAATTTAAAAGAGGTAATTGAAGAGAGGGGGCATCTTTGGTTACTGTTGTAGAGAACTAAATGTCTCCGAGCCCGCCAAAGGAAAAACCCAGGTATTGTGGTGCAAGGGAGAAATAAAAAAAATTAATAAAAGAGGCTGAGGGGCAGAGCGAAGTACAGAGAGCCATGATGGGGGTGGAAGAGAGTAATGACGGAGATGGACAGAACGAGAGAGAGGGAGAGAAAGAAGGAGAGGTGAGAGAGAGATGGACAGCGAGAGGGGAGAGGGACAGAGAGAGAGAGAGAGAGAGAGACCGGGAGCAGGACGGAGGGGGCTTTAAGGGGAGCGAGCGAGGGAGAGAGAGTTGGAAGAGAGGGGGCGCGGGTAAGCCAGCACGGCTGTAAATCCGGAGACCCCCTTGTGCATAGTAATAATTAATGTAAAAGCTATGATAGTTCTTGGTTAAAAAGTTTTTATGTGTTAAATATTTTAATTATAATAATCTTATGTTGGCAGTGTAACTGTAAAGAAAATCACAAGATACTGTGTAAGTTACTGCTGAAGCCAACCACCAATGATCATACAAGACACACAAAAGAAATGAAATGTTCGTGAACATACAACGAATTCCTAATACTTAACACACTCGCTCAGCTGCATGGCAAAGCGAGGCCATCTTTGTATCGAGAAGGAAATGGAGAGAGAGAATTAAAAAGGCAGTGCACAAATATGCTATATTCCATATTAAGGAAGGCAACTGACAATTATACAAATTTAGGGGTGAAGGGATTGGAGGGTGGGGGGGGGAGGGGAAGGCAAAGAATGGAAAGGAGCAAAAAAAAACATTAGTCAGATAACGGTCTCGGTCTGTGCTGAGCGGGGCTGGGAGCTGCTCTTACCCACGGTGGACTTGCAAACCTTGCAGAAGGTGTTGTCGGTGAAGCACTCCATCGGGCTGGTCTTGCCCACCCGGCAGGAGCCAACGGTGATCGCCTGCAGCTTGAAGTTAGACGGTCACGGCGGCTGCTTTCCTGCCCTGCGGGACTGACAGCCTCCCGGAGCGCTCCGATTTGTGTAATAAAGTGATTGTGGGGTGAGGCGCGCGGGGGGGGGGGGTGAATTAAGGCAGCTCCTTTGTGCCCACTCGCTGCGGCATGGCTCGGGCTCCAGGGAGCCTGCCTTGTTGATGGCAATGGTGGAGCGGGTAGATAAATGCGGACAGCAGCTATTAAAGCGAAACTGCAAGTCCCACAATGCAACGTGAGCTGGGCTTGTCTAAAGTAATCGCCCGGGTAGTGGTGAGGTGTGGGTGCCACCAATAAAGGACATTGACTTCCTTCCAGAAGGTAACATCCTGGAAACAACATAGCCCCAAAGCAGCAGCGGTCTCCATGTTTGTTAAACAAGCATTTGCAATGCACGGAAACCAAACACCCTCCTATCCACATTACTTCCTGTTTATGCTCGTGCGAGACTTTTGGCGCATGCGTACGATATAAGGGAGCACGCGCATGTTAATGCGCACTACTTTAAAAACAACCATTTGCAATGCAATACGGCTCGCATTTACGCGAGGGGTATTGCATTACAAATGAGAGTGCGGCCATTTAAGAAGGCAAGAACGGGAGTAGAGGGGGTGATGGGGGGGAGGGGGTCGAGAAGTGACGAACTGCGGGAGGGGGACATAGGGCATAAAATAATGTTTCAGTAAAGGGGCCAATAGCCTCGGATGTGCACAAATTACGCCATGGCCGTCGGGAGGAGGGACTAACAAGTGGACCAACCAATCAGAAGGCAGCATTTAAAATTGAAGCCAATGAAAAACAGATGGAAAGTGGGCAGAGCTCCCCCCCACAATACTGTATACAGCATCTCTCGATGAGACAGCGCATGCGCTGCCTAGCCGAGACCTAAAAAAAGAGGGGTCCCAAAAGCAGATTTTCCCATGCATTTTCCATAGACTTCTTTAAGCAACGCTACCGCAGAAAGAACAGCTAAACAGAATTACACCAAATTTGGCATGAAGCTAGATCTTGATCCTCAGATTGTGCTTTTTGTAATTTGGTGTAAATCATTCAGTAGTTTGAGAAATTAAGGTTAGAATGTATTTGTTTAGCTGTGCGGTCTGGTCTGCGAAAGTCTTGTGGGAGCACCAATTCAAAAATAGAGTGTTCCAATTGGCTCAGGGAGCTTCTTTTCCCTTGTGCTACTTTGCTCCTGCAGGAGCGAGCACTTCCATTGGCTGCCAGCAATATGAGAAAAATGTTGCTGGCAGTCATTACAGGACTTAGTCTCCTGCACTGAAGTTTTTAAAATACAAATAATAAACAATAGGGCAGTGTAGGGATAACATGTCCCCTGTGGGGGCCCTCCCGGGGCCAATATATATCGAAACAATACCCTCTCTGGCTTAGAGTGCTGCATAAATTATGCAAAAAAAGCAGAGAACTCTGGGTAGATCCCAAGTTTAGGTGGAGAGCAGCTCCTGTACAAAGCACCCTACAATACAAGTGACACAGAGAATCTGCTCACCTCAAATGTCGTTTTTTCTAGCAACTTTTTTAAGTATAGGATTAGCTTAGTACCAGACTTTATCCCTTTCTAGCTCGGCGTGGATGGCACTGTGCTAATCCTATCCTTTGCCTTCTCATTGCACACTTCACAGTATGCTTCCAGTAAACCCAAAGCTGTACTGCATTTAATTTTATTTAAGTGCTTTTCCACTTAAACAGGCCTCTGCAGAAAGATCTGATGGTGGGGGGGAAAACAAAGGGCCTCCCACTCAGGGCATAAATCAACACTTGGATACAGGGGTATACAAGTCATCAGAAAACTTGTTGGTTTCAGTTTAATAGGTAACAAAGAATATGTTTTAAATCAACTCTTGGAGACAGGGTATTCCAGTTCACCAGAAACCTTTTTCTGGTTTCAGTTTCATTCGTAACAAAGACAATTTTTTGTCTGAGGCTGTCTCTAGCTCCGAAATCTGTGTTTTCTACTTTCCTTGAAGTTTGCAGATTTCAGGGGCTGGGCTTTAGTTGTGTAAGAAACCAGGAAGAACGAGGACTCTACACAGTTACTACATATGAAACTGAAACCAGAAAAGGTGTACCATCAGAGCTTTACACAAAAGGCCTGCATAAACGGAAAAGCACTTACTTAAATACAATGAAATTCACTGGAAGCAAAAACCAGTTGTATTTCCTCTCCTCTGTCCTCACCCAGACTGAGCAATGAGAAGGCTGTTTTTCCCAGTGGCTAGACCAATGGAATGCCGCCCTCTCTCAACTCCGATTGGCTGTTGCAAATCAATCAGTGTGAAGGGGAGTTTCACAACATTGAAAGTGTGTTGGTTTGACTGGGGGATGAGTAATGAGAAGTATGGATGATCGATGAAAAGAATGATGGGTGAGAAGTAGGGGTGATAGTGAGGAGTAGGGATGAGAAATAAGGATGCTGGTGAGAAGGAGGGATGAGAAGTAAGGATGATGGGTGAAAAGCAGTGATTATGGATGGGAAGCAGTGATGAGAAGTAAAAATGATGGATGGGAAGCAGGAATGAGGGGTGAGAACTAGGGAAGAGAAGTAGAGGTTAGGGACGGAAAGCAGGGATGATCGATAAAAAATACGGATGAGAAGTAGGAATGAGGAGGTCCTAAAATGGATGCTGTAAGGACGAGTAAAGACAATACGATTGTTCTGATCATTGGAGGACATTTAAATAAATATGTACCGCCCTGGGGAAGTGGTTCTGCAACCGTAATATAAGTGATGGCTGTAATGTGTAGCGAACAAACAACAAGAAATGGTTCCTGTATTATGCGCATCACAGTAATTTCCTATATTGGTAAAACAGAAGACTTAGATCGGAGGACTTTGAATTGATAACCAAATACTGTGCATGTAGGACACAAGGATTTAAAACTGAAAAAGAAGCAAAAAGACTGCTAAGATGTTAGATATTGATTGGGAATTTTAATTTCTTCTTCTCTTAATAATGCGAAAATGTAGAAATATAATAAAAAAGTAACATTACCAGATAGTTTAAATGTGGATATACAGTTTTTTAGATAACTTTTTCTTTTGACTGAAATGAATCCTGGACTCTCCACAAAAACGGACTATAGTATTTGAATGTATAAGCCAGAAGGGTTACTGGACTTCTGGTTGAGGCAGAGCAGACCCTACTACAAGATATATGTTGAATACTACCAGCACCTCACATCCCATCCTCGTTACCAGACAGTGTAGTAATAATCACATGGTAAGAGAGAAACATCACAATTTTAATACTCACTTCAGGCGCGCTGCATTTACTTAGACCACGGTCATATAACTTTATGATTACAGCATTACAATGACAGCATGCGCGGAGAAAGCACGTGCACGCCGACACAAGGGGAAAGAAAGAAGGTGAAAGAAAGAAGGTGAAAAACAAGGAGCAAAACTGAGTAATAATGGAGGAGGAACTGACTGACTTCATCAGTGACCAATTCTCTCAAAGTGACAGACAGATCTTCCTGGGTGACTTTAATCTCCACTGGGGCTCTTTGGAAGACTCGGCTGCCAACAAGCTTGCCTCCTTTCTCTCAGCCAATGATCTCCTCCAACATTGCTCGGAAACCACACATTCCAAGGGCTCAATTCTGGACCTTGTCATATCCAAAGCAGACCTGCTGACTACTGCTCCTCCCATCCATGTAGACTGGTCTGACCACCTCCTCATTCCCTTCCGTTTTCACCTATCGCACGTTATAAATCTCGGCCAACCTAAAAGAGCTACTACCTGGTTCCGCAACACTAAGAACATTGATCTTGACACTTTTTGTGATTCCGCTATGCGGGCACTTCCTAGACTAGACCCTAGCGTGGATGTCAACGTTCTCACTTCTCAGTGCCTCTCAGTACTAGCAGTCGAAATCGACATTGTCGCTCCTCTCCAAAGCAAAAGGAAAAGACCCACCCCCTCAGCACCTTGGTTCAATAAAGCGCTCTACGATGAAAGGAAAAACCTTAGATTCCTGGAGAAACATTGGAGAAAATCTCCTTCCACCTCCAATCTCTCTCTTTTACGCTCAGCAAGATCCAAATATCACAAACACATCTTCCTTGAAAAAGCATCACATTTCAGATCCCTCCTTGACTCAGCCAAAAACAGACCCCAAAAACTTTTCGACCTCATCAAAAACCCAAACTGTTCTCCCCTAACCATTAAGCCTGAGGATTCCTGAAAGAAAGCAGCAGATTTCGCTATATTCTTCGATGAAAAGGTCAAAGCACTGGTGGATCAGGTCGTCCACCCCCCCCCCCATTGAGGAGCGGAAATCCTTAGTTACCTGGCAGAACTTTGACGTCATCTCGGAAGATGACCTCCTCAAATGCATCCTCGAAACTAAACCCTCCAACCATTCTTCTGACCCCATCCCTAGCGACATCGCCATCGATTTCTACACCTATACTCTCTCTTACTGGACCAGGCTAGTCAATCTCTTCCTCAGTCATGGCTCCCTCCCGGTTGCCCTCAAATCAGGTCAGGTCACCCCTCTTCTAAAAAAACCCTCCGCCGATGCGAACGACCTCAACAACTTCCGCCCTATCACCAACCTCCCTTTTCTTTCGAAAATCACCGAAAAATGTGTTGCGAAACAACTTTCCTCACATATTATGGACAATAACCTCCTCGACGTCTTCCAGTCGGGCTTCATCCAAAATTGCAGCACTGAAACAGCCCTGCTGCAAGTGATTGACGATGCGCTGCATATACTCGACTCTGGGGAATCATGTCTTCTTATTCTTCTAGACCTCTCTGCAGCCTTTGACACGGTTAATCATAGCACCCTCCTCAACACTCTTCAACAGAGAATGGGACTGGACGGCACAGTGCTCAAATGGTTTGCCTCTTTCCTCTCGGACAGATCCCAAATGATCAAGATAGGGAACAGTCTTTCATCTCCTGTGGCCGTAGGTCAAGGCGTCCCTCAAGGTTCTATCCTGGCACCCACCTTGTTTAATCTCTACCTGGAACCTTTAGGGAACCTCCTAAGCAACTCTGGGATCCTTTACCATCTGTATGCGGACGACACGCAAATCTACCTTAAGGTGTCTTCCGCACACGATCTCTCCCTACTCAATTCTACTCTCAACTCTATTCACAACTGGATGTCAGCTCACCAACTCATTCTGAATCCCGCCAAAACTGAATTCCTCCTCCTCTCTACCTCTCTCTCACCTCCTCCTGTTCAATCTTGGATGGATCAGCTGAACCTACTCAACAACAAACCCATCATTGTCGACAGCGCTAAATCCCTAGGTGTCATTCTTGACAAAAGACTCAACCTAATCTCCCACATCAACTCTATTGCTAAGAACGCACGGTACCAGCTGCGCCTTCTTTGGGGGATCCGTCGGTTCTTCCCGGAGAAAGACTTAAAAACCTTGGTACAATCTCTGGTTCTCTCAAGACTGGATTATTGCAATTCTCTTCTGACGGGCCTACCCAAATCCCACCTCTCCCCTCTCAAATCCATCCTCCATTCAGCAGCTCGCTTCATCTCAGGGTCTAAACGAAGCGACCACGTCACTCCTATCCTGTCCTCTCTTCGATGGCTTCCGATCGAGGCAAGATCTATTTACAAAACTGCCTGCATCACACACAAAGCCTTACACACGTCCTCCCCTCGTTACCTGGCGAATAAATTGAAATTGTCCGGTGGCTCTCGCCCTTCTCGCAATGCGGAAAAGCTTCTGCTTGAGCCCCCGTCTTCAAAAGGGAAAGATCGATGGCTCAATCCTTCTCGGGCAATGCGGTGAGAATCTGGAACTCGCTTCCCCCACTGCTCCGTGCCACCTCCTCTACCCGGATCTTCAAAGCTGACCTCAAGTCTCTTCTCTTCCAAAGACACTTCCAGAACTAATACTTTCGTTCTCAGGCCCCTCTAGGAAGTTCGCTCGTCAGTGTAAATTTGTACTTTTTCCTGTTCATTCCTCACCTTCGCGTGTTGTGTTGGATTTTATGTGCGTGTTCCCTTCATTTCAAGTCCCCTGTTGAATTCACGCCCTCTCTACCTCAAGGAAGTTCTTCCACTATAGGAGTACTCCAAGCCTATAGAAGTGCCTTCCTAGTGTGTTATGAGTGACTGCCACTTACTGCAGTATTATACCTCTATTTGTATTTTGTACCCCAAGTATCATGTATTTTGTACCCCATGTACCCCCTGTTGAATTCACGCCCTCTCTACTACCTCAAGGAAGTTCTTCCACTATAGGAAATTCTGTACTCCAAGCCTATAGAAGTGCCTTCCCAGTGTGTTATGAATGACTGCCACGTCTGCAGTATTATACCTCTATTTGTACCCCATGTATCATGCACACCTGTCACTTTTTCCTCTTGGAATGTATACCTCTTCTTGTATCTGGTTTGTTTGTTATCTGCACATTTGTCACTTTTCCTCATGCAATGTAACGCGTGCTTTTGTATTATGCTCACTGGTATCCTTCTCCTCATGTAATGTTACTGTTCCTATTGTGAAGCGCTCCGACACCCTCGGGTAAAGTCCGCGCTATATAAAAACGCATAAATAAATAAATAATAAATAAATACTACACGTGTGCGTCTCCACAGCAGGGAGCGAGAGTTGAGGTCTCCGTGAAGGATTCTAGATCCCCGTCCACCAGGGGTCATTCCGAAACTCTTTCAGAGGCCCCAAGAGTCGCAACAACTTAGCCTCACCTGGTGTCACCAGCAGCTTGGACAGGGTCGCGGCGGCCGCCATCTTTCCGTACTTCCAACGGGTCAACCTTCTGGTACTCGCCGCCCACTTCCGACCTACGCACAGCCTCTTCCCGTTTCTGCAACCTCTCTTCCTCCAACCCCCAGGCTTGTTGTTTGATATATGCTCGGTGAGCTGTACTGAAAACTGCACGATATTACGGGGGGATGGAAACCAGTTATTCATGACATTACTAGTTTATCAGCGGCCTTCTGTCTCAAATGTAGGGCAGACAGGGCCAGACTCGGACAATTAACCAATCACGTACGAGGTAGTATATTTTTTAGCAGTGGGAAAAGCGTAATGAAATGTGATTAGAGAAGCAAAATATCGCCTAAAGGCCTGGCTGGCGAGTTATGTATTGTTTATTGGTTGTTAGGCTCCCAGGCTGTACCGTGGCTTGGGATTGGCTGGAGGAACGCTTGCCCATTCTCCATTGGCTATGGTGTGCGGGAGAGCTGGTATGCTTTCTGTACTCGCACCTCCCTTCAGTGGGCGGGTCGGGTGCTTCACTGGTGGTGTCTGCCTGTTCCTCTCAGTAAAGCCGGTGCAGCTGGGTCCGAGACAGCGGGAACATTCTGGAGGGTCTTGCGGCCGGACATCGCTGCTGGTAAGTGGACGCTTAGCCGAGGCTATGCCTAGCTGCACTGCGGCTTCTCTGCGGCGCTGCCCGCAGCAGCCTGCGTCACGGACGCGTCGCCTTCTGCAGACCTTAGCTCAGCGGCTCCGGCCTCAGGTCCAGGCCGCAGGCTTCAGGCCTCCGAGCGCCTTCAGCGTGCACAGCGCTCTCCTGCTGCATTAGGCCTGCTGCATGGTTCAAGTTGCCGCCTCCCTCCCGATGGAGCACGTTCCCGCCTTGGCTGCGCACCCTTTGCCTTGCTGCCTTCCATACCCCCTTTGCACCTACCACAGCTCGGTCGTTAATGCTCTTCCTTAAATCCTGCTTAGAGGGCATACAGGGCACTCGCCTTTAAGGCGGAACTATCCGGGTCCTGAAATGCTGCAGTTAAGTGCGCTGGGGCTTGTTTAAAAAAAAAAAAAAAAAAAGCTACATTGAATCTGCGAGTTAAATAATTTGAGCGTCCTTCAATCGGTTTAATGCATCGCAGAATACCATTCAGTGGCTGCGGACTGATTTTGCCAATTGCAGAGTTTGCAGATGCGAATTGGGTATTGAATGCATCTGGCTCCACGTGAGAATCTAAAACGATTCATGCTCGAAGCAATACTATCAGAAGGTCCTGTGATTTGATCACTAGCAGCAAATGCCCATGTTACTTGGAAGTGCAAGGAAGCCTAATTGCTTATTAATTACGGCAATCGTGCTCACCTTTGAGGTTGACCCACCCCCGAGACAGGAAACTCCCCTCTTGCTGAGAACGCGTGGTTGCCCCACTACTACTACGAGGTACTATAAATTGTATTGTAATTACATTTATATAGCGCTTATTACCCCTGACAATGCTCAAACCCATTTTTTGCTTGTAGCACGCTACTCCGGAACCCATAAAGGATTACTGGTGAATTAGTATAGTGAAAAACGAAAGCAATTTGAGTGGTGGATATGTTTGTCAGTTATTTGGATTGAGAAGGATAGAAGAGGGAAAAAGGTTTGCATATATATATAGTGCTTGCTAAACCTGATGGGGCGTTGAAGCGCTTTTTCGGCAAGTAGCATGCTACATAAACCCATAAAGGATTAGTGGTTAATTAATATAGTGAAATATGAAACTAATCTAAGTGGTGGACATGTTAGTCTGTTATTTGGATAGAGAAGGATAGTGGAGGGATGTTTTGGAGCTCATAGCAGTAGGAGGAGGCCTAAAATGAGTCAAAAGGAGGCGGAGGGGCAAGAGACGGAAGGGTTTAGAAAGGCTTGTTTTGGGGGATTGGAATAGTAAAAGTCGCATGAGAGTAGGGAAAAGGGTTATTTTTGGGTTCCTAGTGGTTTGGGATGAATGAGAGTGGAGGGGGAGGATATATTGATGGAGGTATAGGGTGAGAAATAAGGTAGTGCATTGGAAAGAGTCGTATAAAGAGGTTTTAGATGAGTTAGAGAGTTGAGGTAGAGGATATATTGAGAGCAGTATAGGATGAGAAATAGGGTAGTGCATTGGATATGCTGAATTAGAAGAAAAGTAATAAATATATAGCTTCATAAGTACCAGGAAGGTATATAGATGCATATGAAAGGTAGTATATGTAGATTAAAGCTGCATTAAATAAACTTCGGCTTTTCAGTTTTGTTGTACTTTAAATTAACTATTTTTTTTTGTAATTCAATTGTGGATAAATAATTATGATAAAGATGTACTTATTTTTGTAGTCACATGCATGTTAAAAACATAGAATAATGTAACTATCAGTAATATGTACGTTTGTTAAGCGAACTAATGAATATCTATATTTTTTATAACATAATTCTACACATTTATACAAAGCAATACATATATATACGTATAGGTACATACCTATAGTACAAATAAATGCTTATATACAGAGTGATATGCTGTATATTTCTGTTTGCGTATGGTGTTTATGAGGGGACGAGCTAGTTCTGGAGTAGTTTTCTGAAGATACAGTGGTTATCTGTGGATCTTATGTTGGGGGGGGTAAAGAGTTCCATAGTTTGGCTGCTTGAACAGAGAAGGATGTGCCAGCCATGTTTTTTTTCTTGCATGTTGGGATTTTGAGGCGAGGTGCCACTCTAGAGCGTAGGTTCCATTGTCGAATGTGTTTGGTGATTTTATTCCTGATGAAGAGCGGTCCCGTCCATGCTTGTAGGTGATACAAAGCAGCTTGAACATGGATCTTCTGGCAATGGGTAACCAATGCTGAGCTTTCAAGGCAGCGAAGATGTGGTCTTGCGGTTTTATATGTAAGAGTAGTCTGGCATCCCAGTTCTGAATCCATTGTAGTCTTTTCAGGGTTGTTAAAGGTGATCCATGGTAGAGGCTATTGGCATAATTGAGTTTGGACAGAACAAGGGAGATGGTAGCCTGGACCATGTGTGGAAATCTCAAATGGGGTAATATTTCTTGCAGGGTTTTTATAGTAACAAAGCTTGATCTTGCTAGTTTGTTCACTTGGGCATTCATCGATAGCTTGGAGTCCATGGTCATTCCAAGGTTTCTTACTTCTTTCGATACTGTAGGTGGTGTTCCCAGATCATCAGGCCACGCAGTGAGCGGGTCATAATGTTTCCAATTGCCACACATGAGTATTTCTGTTTTGGAAGCATTCAATTTGAGATGGTTCCAAGTCATCCATTGATCCACGTCTCTGAGACAACTGAAAATTGGCGACTTTTCAATGTCTTTGGGGCGTTCCAGTTGAAGGAGTATTTGCTTGTCCGATGGTGAGACCATTCTCGGCAGGTAAGGGCACTATGGCCTCTGCCAACCATGAGGTACATAGGGCATAGCAAAGGGCCGCATCCTTCACAGTGATGCTTTACTCTACCCAACTCATGAAGCTAGGGTAATTATGCTATATAGAATACCAGCTGGTATGTGTTTGTTAGCGCTCCAATGCAGTTTCCTTACTCACGTGTGCATTCTACAGAACATAGTATGTATTTGTAAATTGCCTGTTCATTCAGAACGTCATCTTGGTGCTGAAATAACAGGTGTTTGGTACTCAACTCTCAGCAGTACTCTTCATCAACCTTGGAAGAATGAAAGGCTGAGTAGACCTGCCAAGGTTCAAACCTTTGACCATGAGGTCAAACTGATCACTGAAGTAGATTCATTCGTCCAGTATGCAACTAGATGACGAGTGTTGGTGCACTTTACAATACAACTACTTGAGATGCATACATTACAAATATCGAGAACATAGCAACTAAGGTGTGCCACCAGCAACATGTCACTGCCACATAAAAAGGGAAATGCATTGGAATGAAGGATGAGTTAACCCAGAGAGAAGTTGGTGAACGCAGGATAAGTAAGGAGTCAGAAGTTGATTGGTGGAACATGGGGAGAGTGATTGGATAGAGGGTGTCGTGGCAGGACTGCTGGGAAACAAAGATCAGTACTTATGTATTCAATGACGTTTATCAAATCTTGGGTAACAAATTACTTCCAAAGTGATGAGACCCTCTGTAGCTACTCAGGATACAGTTTGATAAGGAATGTGTTTTCAGTTTTTCCAAAACTGAATTGGATATTATGCACATCTCAAGTTGATCATGCGCTAATACCAGCGTGTCGGGGAGGTTCCTGAGAATCCTTGGCTTCCGTGTTTTTTTTTTTTCCCCCCCTAAATTTCTTGGCTTCCAAAGTGAAGTTGTGCACACTTTTTCTAAAATTATTTTTTTATTTTTGAGGTACAATTTTGCATTACATCGACAAACACTCGATGCATTATCATAAATACGGTACAAAAAATACCCACCACAGAGACTTTACAAACATTCCAAAAAATCCTTCAAAGTCAGATTAAGCTCTCTTAAAAACTTACATTATTGCAGAAAGGGCCCCAGACTATAACATTTCTTTGTATTGCCTGACCTGGCAGAGAGAGCCATCTTTTTCCGCACTTTCTTCGTTATCTCCAGCCAGTCTAAAAACAGGGTACATGCTTGGAGGTCCACCTCCGTAGAAGCAGTGACTGATCCACCAACATAGCAATATACACTAGCTTCTGGAGCCTCCACAGGATGCCCATCATGGGCATTAGACCAAAAGTACAAAAATGCAAGTTTTGTGGTATTTGCATCTTTAACTGGTTCTCTAAGAATATAAAAATACCTTCCTAGAAATGACCCAAATTACCACAGTACCATAGAATGTGTGCCCACCATCTGCTATGCTGCACCTGAAACATTGATTCGGACAACCCCTATTTATTTAATTTAAAAACTGGGGAGTCCTATAGATCTACCACTTTGAAAAGATCTGCATTTTACCGAAGTTGGCTCATTAGTTTTCTGCCAGATATCTTTGAATAGTGCCACATTCTCCTCTGAGCCATTTTTGGCCCTATAACTTCCCCAAGCGTTGCTTAATTCCATTTGTAAAATCGAACTGCTGTCGCCTTAAACTTTTTATTTCACCAAGAACATTTTTGAGCAGCACAGTGGTAGAGACGCCTAGCTCCGCACAGCAGTTGAGCATATCGCGGGAGGGCACGCTCCCCTTGTTGTTTATCCACTGAGTTTACAACTCCCATAGTAGGGGTTGTCCGACCTGCAAGCCCACTTTGGGTCTCGGCACCCATTTCCTCAGATGTCCTAGATTGATATGCTAGAGGTCCAGTTCCACTCTGGTTCCAATGAAATATAGAAAATTGTATTAGTATCCTTCCTGTCAGGAGGGGGGGCAACCAGACAATGAGTGTTGTCTGCTAAGATGGCAATAGTCTCCACAGTAATCTCAGGTGTTGAACTAAGCCTAGTTAAACTTGGTGCTTGATTCTTATTCTCAAGACTTGTTGAACAGTCCCCATTATTATCCTCTTGGCAGATCTTGCCTTCCATCTATATCCTGTGCAGCAAGAATGTTATCCACCCCTAGCACATCTTCATTGATGGCATCCACTGTAATCGCTCTGGACTCGACATGCCTCCTTGTATTATTTGATCAATAAATTGAGCATTGTTGCCTGAAATCTGTAATAACCCTTCCTCCCCACCCCCCGGAAGCTGTTGTGAGCTGAAGAAGCTTGAGGCTGGCTTAGAAACGCATGCCTGCTGCTGTTGCTTCCCTTTCATACCTCTGGCTTTGGACTCCTTAGGCGGCATAGCAGAGACCAACCCTCTCCGAGCGCCAGCTTGCATAGTGGTCTCATAAAGTACCCAGACTTAAGTCTGGGGCTCCCCCAGAAACCTCCAGTGTGCCCAGATATGCACAGCAAGCAGTGGCGTGGGTCATATAGGGATAGTTCGCCCCACCTCGGCTTTCAGCAGATCTCAACACCTGCTGCGTCCACAATAAAGCACCTCCACCATTAGCTATAGATCCTTAAACAAAGGGGGAACTATCTTGGCATCCAAGTCCATTGATGTTTCTCGAGGCACTCATTAAAGTCACACTTCCCTTTTAATAGGGACTATCAAACTGTTGTGTATGAATGTGGGTGTGCGTGGTCTTTGTCGACATCAATCAGTTGGCTTCTCCCCTTGTTTAAAAAAAAAAAATAAATAAAAAAAAAAAATCTTGCCCTGTTACCTCCCTCGCGCCACCACCATACTGCTGTTACTTTTAGTGTAGTGTAAATCTGAATTGGCAGTCTCACTGCTGCTCGTCACTACACTGACACCCTCTAGCGCCTCACTGCCCATTTCTATTGTTTGTGCTGCCCACCACCTGCTGCCAGTGAGTGTGTGTGTTTTTGTTTTTTTTTAAAAACATTTTTTACCCCCTTTCGGGAGCTGCTTCAGGTTACAGACTTGGGCCTTCAGCATGCTAGTCTACCCCCAGTCTCCTCAGCCACTCCCCCGCCTCAAGACGCTGGAGGAGGAGGGTGGGGCCTGTGGAACCTGGAAGTGATGCACCGCTACTCATGCAGTATAGATGCATACACACACATGATTTTTTTTGCTCCTGAAATCTTTAATGGTCTGTGGGAAAGTACCTCTTTTGACATGGTAAGTTACCACTTTTTGCCTGGTATTTGATGTGGTTCTGATTGTAGTGCACAGAGTCCCTGCCAACCAGGTCCTCTGTGCCAGCACTTCTTCCCTAAAACATATCCACAATTGGTACTTCTGCCACCTGTACATTCCTAGTGAGTGGTGCCCTGGGTACGTAGGGCCTCGGAGCTGAAGAGGGTTCCCTGGGACCCCTCTCACTAGGACCATTCCACTGCCCTTGCAGCTTGCATGCCCTGGTGAGGTGAAAATGATAGTCGACATGACACTCTGCCTGGGTGCCATGCCAACTAGCACTGCCTGTAGGTATAGGTAAGTCACCCCTCTAGCAGGCCTTACAGCCCTAAGGCAGGGTGCACTCTACCACAGGTGAGGGCATATCTGCATGAGTAGATATGCCCCTACAGTACCGTAAGTCCATTCTTAAATATTGTATGTGCCAGGGAATCCATAGGCAGTATATGGGCTGGAAACTTGACAACTCTAGTTCCCCAGTACCATGATGGCTTCACTGAACCCAGGAGTGTTTGGTACCAATCGACTCCTTGTAATAAATCCACGCTGATGCCAGTGTGAGATGTATTAAAACTTATTTAGAGGGCAATTCAGAGTTGCCCCCTGAAAACCTACTGACCATGGTGTGGGCACTGGCTGGCTTTATGTAGCCTGCCACCCACAGACAAGTTTGTGGACCCCTGGGTGGAGTGCCTCTGCTCATCAAGACCGGAAACCATGCACATCCTGGGCAGAGGTGTCGCACCTCCTGCCCCAGGATGGGCCAGTGCTAGAAGGGGAAGCTTCAAAGGCCTGCTGCCATTGTAATGCAACCCCCCAGCAGATGGCAGCCCCCGGTTTTTACCCCCACTTTGGGTGGGAAAACAGGCTGCAAAATTAAAAAAGGCTAGGTGTGCCCACTTGTGCCAACTCCACCGCTCTGGTAGAGGAGGAGAAGTCAAGCACACCTTTCAGTCCCCTCCATCTTGAAAATGAGGGCACTCCAATTAGGGCTTTGCCCCCCTCCCATAGGAGGGTGGCATAATAGTGGGTGTAGTCACCCCAGGTAAGGTGCCCATTGGCCTGCCCTACTACTCCCCTAAAACGCCCCCTAAATTTAGAAGGCTCCCCCAGACCTAGTAACTAGATCTGCGACAGCCTAAAAAGAAAGAAGACATCCCTACAGAGAAGACTGAAGATGACGACTGCCTTGGCCCTAGCCATACCGGCCTGTCTTGCTGCCAGCTTTGATGGGAGCAAGTGATGAAGCTGAAAATCCATCCTGTGTGAACACCAACCAAAGTCTCACGCATACAAGTTATGGGAATAACACTTGGAAGTCAAGTACACCATGCTTTTTAAAATCCTATGCACCTCTTCCCTTAAATGAAATAACAATTAATTTAAACATGCTTCAAAGTGAAAACGCCTGTAAAGACATGATGATGGGTAAGCATAATTGGTACACTTGAAGTGCAGTTTAAAGTTAATAAAAACATGCTTTGTGAATATGTAAACAAAATTCAGGTGTTGGGTGTTACTACTCAGATTAGAGCGAATAATAACTTTTAGCCAGGCTGATTGGCCTTTTTACACTTTTACAAGTTAACTCCGGAATATGGACCTAGCCAGCCTGATATGAATTTCTTTGGTGGTATGCTGCTAGAGCAGCCTTAAATCACAATGTTGATAGTCTTCTTCATCTGCATTGGGCTAAGTGGGCAATGTCTCCTCCCTCAAAACGTAGGTGACACCCATTCATGTCAATCGATATTGTACCATGGTAGATGGGTATAGACACTTTAAATGTTGTATGAACTAATTTAACCTAAACCATCTTCCCCACCCTTCAGTTTTCATCCAACCCATTTAATTTAAATGGAAATGTCACAAGTAACTTGAAGTGGTAGGACTCTTGTCAACTTTGGCAGGTGGAGCGATACAATTGTGTCTCAGTGGCACTGACAAGCGTTTCTACAGCAAATCGATGTGTTGCAAGGAAATGTGGATGCGTTTTAACGCCTACTGTTTTGGTGAAACCATTAACACAATGTTGTTTTTTTCCTGACCGGTATAGGCAGAGGTACTCATACCAGCACTGCTGTCCACCTGGCGGGCACCCAGTCTAAGAGTCCAGTGACGTCAAAATGCAGTAACTTTAGTGATTGCAAGTGACACCAAGACTGCAGGTCTGCATCTTTTCATAATCTCTGGATTCAATCTCAACTGCACCAGCTGCTTCTGGTAATTGCTAATCTAATTAATTTATACAGAGAAGTTATCTGCTTTACTAATAAGCAAAGAATGCCTTGTAAGTTGAGCAAAGTCTGTAAAGTTATCCTCAAACTGTAGAGTGTTGCTATTTTAACAAGCCTTTCTAACTTGCTAAAGGCCTTCTGATTGACTTTCTTTGCTTACTAAGATATTGGACCAGTGGAAGATGGAAACTGAATATTTGTGGAACCACAGTGGTTATAAAGCCATGAAAACAGTCTAGCAGGCTACGTACATGACATCCTACTCGCATACGAGTTGTGGTCCTTTATCTATATTCAGTTTAACACGTGGAACATCGTCACCCTCAGCAGTGTGCATTGACTGACTGAGAATATCTGCATTGTGGCAAGGGGAAAAAGACAAAATATATAGCAGTAAAGTGTAGGGCTGACTGCTTCGAAAGTGGCAGCTTTCAGGCATTTTTCCATGGGCAAGGTAGCACAGCCCAGTGCTTAAATTTTCATCTACCCTTTGGAATATTCTGGGGACCTGTACTTGAGACTCTACACCGGCCTTCTCCTCTTGACCCTGACTTGTCGATTGTTACATGGAAGTGAGTGTAAATGGCCAGAGTGCATTCCTAATGCCTCCCATACTTTGGGTGTTATAATTCAATTTCTTACCACCAGGGCTCACTGCATCACTTTCTGCAGTCAACCCCTAAGTGCTGGGCGCTTGTCTTTTTCGTGGTACACTACACAGGGTCATGTGATGCATCTGGTGCCCGATTCCTCATTTTCCTTCCTTCAATCCAAAAGGTCTCCGGAGGACCACATATCACACCAGTACAGATCAATGCATCTCCCTGTAGGCTCCAGCATAGGCCTGCCTCCTTTAGTTTGGAAAGGTGTTGGAGCCATTTCAACCTAATGGTCTCTAAGCCAGCATATGGGCATGGAGTATGAGTGATGTGGTAGCTCAGTGGGTCACACTTGGAGTGCACAACTCACCCCTGGTTAGCACAAACGCTTCCTTCACAGAAAACGCCATATCATTTTCGTTTTGGCATCTGGCTTCCACTGTCAGGGCGACCGATTGGGGGACGTGTGGGGGTGGAACATAGAGCACTCCTCTTCCAGTGTCATTGGTATCGGCCATGTGTCAAGCTGCACTAACTTCGAAATCCGGATCCAACAGGAGCGATGGTCACATCCTGTCTGACTAGCCCCCTTGGTGACTGGGCTTCTGGCTTATGCGGGTGAAGCGTTTAATATGCTGCTCCCATGAGATCGCTCCTTTCAGCATTAATCTGAACTGGTGCAGAATTTTAAGCAAGATTGTCTTTGCAGAGCATAGTTTTATTAAGGGAGCATGAAACCTTTGATTATTTTTACACTGGGGGAAGCTTCAAATGGACAGTAAGAAAAACATGCGTTCTATAATACGAGCAAACAAAGACTTCTTAGTATCCAAAAGCCAAGTTGGAGCTGACTTAAAGTTCTTCGCTTGGAAAGGCAGCTGCCTTGTCCCAGTTGTCTGACTTGAGTATACTTCAGCTCATGTATACATCTCATCCCATTTATAATCAACAGTGCCACATTTGAATTTTCTTAAATTAATTTCTTTAGTTTTAACTGTTTACCTCCTCTATAATTTGCGGTCAGTCTGGTGAGTTTTTCTTTTTCCTTACAGAATTCTCTTAGATTGTGTGATTTGTTCTTCTGAATCCTTGACGTTTAGAAAGTTCTAATATCAGTAAAATTAAGTCTAAGAAATATTTATTCAGGATTGAGTACCGTTGCTCCACGAATTTTGTTTAACACGGTGTGGGTATTGGGGTTAGTTGTAGACTACGTGGTATCCTTTCACCCATATAGTACTCAGTGAGTGTTGTTGCATGCAAACTTTAATTTCATGTTGCATTAAATATTCCAGTTGCCATAAGTTTTGTTGTATGTTTCCTGTTGGACTTGCATCTTGTTTAGTTTCCCTGATAAGACCATAAATTTCTTCGGCTTTGTGCTACGTTTATGCCAATTTAATGCCTCTACTTTCAGCAAGGTGCACTATTTGGTCAACGGACATGGTGAGTTGGGTGCAAGAAACCCAAGAACAGAAACTAGTAATAGCTTTTAAACAAGCATTTGCAATGCAATAGGTCTTGCAATTGCGAAATTTTGAGCTATTGCCATTGGAAATGACAATGCATTTTATTTGTGTTTAAAAAAACCTGCAATAATAAAAGGCATTGTCATTTACAATACCAATAGGTCAAAGTTTCTAAAATGCGAGACCTATTGCATTGCAAATGCTTGTTTTAATTCTCTTTGGTGAACAGTACCTCAGTATAACAGGGGCCTAAGAAGCAGACAGTATGAAGAATTAAGGTTTGTTTTAGCTGGGGCAAGTTTAATAAGGGCTGTATCCAACCACTTATTAAAAGCACAAGCTGAAGATGAATTATATGTAGGTAAACTGAGGGGCGATTCCCGTAAGATGGAAGAAAGGGTGCTTGAATTGACTTAGACCCATGGTCTAAAGGACATTGGTAACTGAGGCTGTCGTGCTCTTAATGGCTGTGGAAAAAGACTGGAAAAGTTACTACGAAACGACCCACCTAGAAAAGAGGGAAGGGGGTGTGTTCTCAGAATGGCACCCAAAAACGAAACAAAAAAACACCTGATCAAGAAGATGGTGTGCTTTAGGAGTCAGGCCTTAAACAGTAGATGGCAGTCAAGAACTTTGGCTACTTTACAACAGCTAGCAGCCTCACACTCAGTGGTGGAATTCAAAAGCAACTTAAGGTCCCCAAAGAGCAGAATAGACTTTATTTATAAAGATTTAAGGATGCTATATGCCAATAAATTCAAGAGGTCATGTGTGAAATTTCCCATGAGGTTTGTACACTACAACTCCAGTAAGTATAGCTAAATCTTGGAGAGGGAATCATGCCCTCATGAGACAAGCAAAGGTTTAGATTGCATGGTACACTCAATGCAGTTGCGAGTAATAATAGCAAGGCATCGGCCTCACCATCACCATTTTGCCCTGCAAATCGATAACTTGCTGGAATGGCTGTTGCTACATCAGGGACTGTGACATTGAGAAGCCAAGTTTTTGTGAGGAGCAGGATGTGTTGATGTAATAAAACTCCAGATGTCCAGGTAATGTTTGGAAAGGGAACAGCAAATAATTAGGTGTCTGTTGGGAGGATAATCTGATTTGGAGCGGTTGAAGGGTGGACGACTGACCAGTCAGGAGACTTACCGATAACAGTTGTGGGAGAGTAGCAGCAGTAGTAGACAGATACAAGCCAAAGGACACAAAATGTTAGATGGCGCAAAAGGTAAGAGATGGCTTTATCTACTGGCATGCATTGAAGTAATTCAGCCTGCGAATGGAGGCGTGCTCATCTCGGAGGTTCGACGGGACAGCATGCCTGGTTTGGTCAAGGTATAGACGGGCTTGCCTTTGGCCCGCCGCCGGTGGGTCTGCGCAGCTTGGATATCTATTTAGGGAGCCACAGGGTTAGGGACTTGGCCTAAAACACACTTTAGCGAGATGTAGGACCTGTGGAATAGACAAAAACTGTAACTGAATCCCCCTCGCTCCAGCCGTGGCTCCTGTAGGCTTAAATGCACAGCAGCCTTGTTACTGGTCGCATCCTGCAGAACCGGGAGCAGACCTCATCGTGTTCATTCCATTACAAGAAGTACAAATGCTTAACATTGCGTTGCTCTTTCTGTGACTGAGCATAGATAACATGCTAAGTAATCCCTTAATCCTGTTCATACTCTATCGCCTTAGCCCCTACAATCACATTTCTCAAACTATACACACTTGACTTCGTGAATCGTTTCCACCTCATACCACTATTCCCACTATTCCCCGCTTGAATTACACACATCTCAAGAAGAGAAACTCTCCCCCAAACAGTGCCCCCTTTTCAATGTTGTGCATCCACCTACAAAACCCACTCGTCCCCTGCAACGAACTTTCAAGCATTGCAATACACCCACACCTATTATTTGTTGTTTCCTTACCAGACTGCCATACGCCATAAATAGCACCACGTTTACACCCAACGCGTCTACACCCGACAACCAGTTGCTGTTGCCCGCCGCCATGACGCTGTGCTGGGACCCCAAACCTTCCAAACCCCCAACGCTTCCGGGCTCCCCAACTTACACCACCGCCCCGAAGAACTCTTCATAACCCTCCTCGCGTGACTAAATAGGCGTGGAGAGAAGGAAGTGGAGAATGTCCCGTCCCTCTGCTGCCTCTCGCGGCACTTCGCCTTTAAACTCACTATGACGTGACTGTCCTCCCGCATCGAAAACACACGTATAAACGAAGCGCGGCTGCTAAAGTTAGCGACCGCGCTCCAAAATAATTAAATAAATAAACAAATGCAAATGTGAAAGCGGCCCGCACAGCAAAACAATTAAATAAACATGCGCAGTCCCTAAAGAGGACCGCGCTGTAAATAACACAAAAAACAACTTCGGAAACATGATCCGTCACTACACGCCTCCTTCAGATAAGAAATACCCTCACGACAGCCGTCAAGCAAGTGATCCAGTCCGGATGGGCCGTCCCAAATGGAGACAGGGCAGTAACAAAGAAGCCTGATTTTCAATCGGAGGCCACCGTTTAGCATAAACGATGACGCCAGCGAATAAAAATAATGGGCGGGGCTTCAAGTCCCTTTCTGAAATCTCCTCTACCACAATATGTCTTGAGCTAGGCGAGATCTCAAAATGAGTTCCCAAAATGCACTCCTTGTAATCCAAAGTTATCTAGGTTGACCTAGTGAGGACGTGCTATCGTGGAAACACTCTGTTCATGAGTGTTAACACTGTCAGTCATATGTCTCTGGTCTTCTGACCAGGAGGACTTCTGCCCTGCACTGATTAGTGCAGATTTGCAATCAACTGTTCAATCCCAGATAGGTACACACAAAAAAGTTATTCGTTCCGTTGTTAAAATTCCCCAAATCTCGTTCAAGTGAACATCCGTAGGAGCGAACTAGAAGAGGATTTGTAAGAATACAATAATGTACTGTGAAATTAACAGAGGGTTTGAACATTATTTCTGCACAACAAGCACATGAATATCTGAGGATGTAATATTACTTGATGTGTATACATATTGGTTTTTATAGTGGTATATTGCTGTGTGTGTATGTATGTGTGTGTGTATATATATATATATATATATATATATATATATATTCACTGAAAAAACATAGGTTTTAGGGACAGCTATAGTTAGTTGGACATTTCACTCGTACAAAACCATAGAAATTCCCCGTTATAGTTAGTTCAGCTAACTATAACTCGCGCCCCCGCAATGCACTGCTGATGACGTCACATATTACATCACTCATGACATGGTCAGTGACATCACTGATGACATCACTCATGACATCATCCAGTGACTGTGTTTCTGTAAAGTTTAAATATGTTTAATATAGGGAAAGGCGTATTGAAGAATGAGTGGGTGTATAAGTGTCTGAATGGATGATTTAGTAGGTGCGTGACTGACTCTGAGTGATTAAACATATCTTTCTGAATGCATGGGTTAGTGAGTAAACTGTGTGAATGTCTGTATCCGTGTGTCTGTTGGTGTGTAAGCAACTGCATGGGTTTGCAAATAGCTACATGAGTGTCTATATGGGTTATTGATTTGTTGTCTGAGTATCTGTATGGGTGCCTGAGTGTTTGTGTGGGTGGGGTGTGTGTGACTCTGAGCATAGATGTGTGAGTGGGTGATTCACGGGGTGCATGGTTTCAAGAGTGCATCTGTGATGGACTGTATGGGTGGGTGAGTGTGTGTATGGGTGTGTTAGTGAGTGAATGTATATCTCAGTGGTCCATGTGAGTAACTACATATGTGAAAAGTATGTGTGTTGGGGTACATAATTGGCTACAAATGAGTGTGTTATTGTGAGAATGGCTGTATGGATGAGTGTGAGCTTGTATCATTGATTGTATAAGAGCGTAAGAATGTGCTAGTATTTGTATGAGTAATTGAGCTGGTGTGTGTATAACTGTATATCTGAGTAAATGTCTGTGTGATTAATTTCCATGACTGACTAGGTGTGTGAGTACCTCTATGGATGAGTGGCGGTGTGTGAGTGTCTATATAGGTGTATGAGTGCATATGATAGTCCTGTACTGAGTGACCATAAGTATGAGTGACTGTACGGGTGAGTGAGTGGATGTGTGTGTAGACCTAAGAATCAATGAGTGGGTATGTAGTTATTGGTGTTGGAGTGTCTATGGTTTTGAGAATGGTAGTCTGTAATTTAGAGTGGGTGTATCAAAAGTTATTAGGGTGTGAAAAGATGCATGAAATTTTCACATGGATGTCATCAGTGATGTCACTGACCATGTCATGAGTGATGTAATATGTGACGTCATCTGCACTGCATTGCGGGGGCGCGAGTTATAGTTAGCTGAACTAACTATAACGTGGAAATTTCTATGGTTTTGTACGAGTGAAATGTCCAACTAACTAGAACTGTCCCTAAAACCTATGGTTTTTTTCAGTGAATTTGTAAGGTTTTTTAAATGCTAATTTCTAACTATAACGTGCCTGAAACCTATGGTTTTTTCAGTTAATTTCAAAGGTTTTTTAAATGCTAGTTTCTAACTATACCTACAGAGGTAGGACATGTGAAGATAGAAGAAAAAAATGCACAGAAGCAAAAGAAATGCAGAAAGAAGCAACAGAAGTCCACAAAGACGAAGAAAAGTGCAGGAAGAAGCAAAACGTGTGCAGAAAGAACCAACAGAGGAGCAGAAAGAGGCCTTGTTGCAAAATTATCCTGTGCCCACAACTTTTTCAGACGGGTACTGGTGGTAACTGACTCTGAATAACCAGGCCTAGAGCCAGTGCTATTCTAAAAGACACTTAGAATACAGTGAAAACACCTACATACACTAGGGAACACTATGCGTTGGGGTACCCCTGTGATTAGCCCTCAGGATTGAAGGGGAATTATTTCCCCAACTTAAAACGCGCCACAGGGCGTGTTTGCACACGTCACCTCAGGCCCCGTCCCCTCCCTTCACCACTGTGTAAACGCGCCCTGTGGCCGTTCTAAGTTGAGAGATTAAGTCCCCTTGAATCCTAAGGGTCCCTAGGCTCAAACTAGCCCACTAGGTACCTCCTGTAAGCGCCACAGAGCTGCGTTGCAGAGAGGTGTAAAAGGGCGTGGCCTCTGAACACCTTTCTGCAACGCAGCTCCCTGGCGCATACTGGAGATACCTGTTGGGCTAGTTGGCCCTCAGGGACCCTCAGTATTGAAAGAGAATTAATTCCCCAACTTACAACTCGCCACGGGCGCGTTTGCACAATGGTGAAGGAAGGGGCGTGGCCTGAGGTGACATGTCTGCAAACACGCCCTGTGGCGCGTTTTAAGTTGGAGAATTAATTCCTCCTCAATCCTGAGGGTCCCTGGGGCCAACTAGCCCACCAGGTACCTCCTGTATGCGCCAGAGAGCTGCGTTGCACAGAGGTGTTCAGAGGCCACACCCCTTTTACAACACTCTGCAACGCAGCTCCGTGGCGCTTACTGGAGGTACCTGGTGGACTAGTTGGCCCCCAGGGACCCTCAGGATTAAAGAGGTATTAATTCCTCAACTTAAAACGCGCCACAGGGCGTGTTTGCACACATGTCACCTCAGGCCCCGCCCCCTCCCTTCACCACTGTGCAAACGCGCCCCGTGGCGTGTTTTAAGTTGGGGGATTAACTCCCCTTGAATCCTGAGGGTCCCTGGGGTGCAACTAGCCCACCAGCTACCTCCATTAAGTGCCACAGAGCTGCGTTGCAGAGAGGTGTAAAAAGGGGCGTGGCCTCAGAACACCTCTCTGCAACGCAGCCCCCTGGCGCATACTGGAGGTTCCTGGTGGGCTAGTTGGCCCCCAGGGACCCCCAGTATTCAAGGGGAATTTGTTCCCCATCTGCCAACGCGCCAGGGTTGCAGAGTGCTGCAAGGAGGGGGCGTGGCCTCCGGCGCGATGCCGGTCTTTTTTTTTGTTTTTTTTTTTTGTTTTAAGAAGGGCTGTGTGGCCCCCCCTTTTTCTAATTTATTGGCCCTGGGGACCCCTTTTTTTTTTTTTTTTTTAAATTTGGAAGGGGGCCGCGTGGCCCCCCTCCCGAGGCCTTAATCGGCCCCGGGGACCCCATCCCCCGGGGCATGGCCTTTTAAAAAAAATCTTTTGGAGGGGGGCTGCGTTGCCCCCCCCTCAGGCCACTTATGGCCCCGGGGACCCCATCCCCCGGGGCCGGCCTTTGTTTTTGTAATACATTTTTTCCCCCTTAATTTTGGTGAAGGGGGCGCGTGGCCCCCCTCCCGGGCCACTTGTAGCCCTGGGTACCCCATCTCCCGGGGCTGGCCCTCTCCGTTGGGGACCGTGGGGGGGGTCCCCAATCCCCCCCACGGTCCCGCTGGCTCACTGCGTCCCTCGGGAGCCGGCATTACTTTTCCACATGGGGAGCTGCTAAGATGCAGCTCCCCGTGTGGAAAAGCAATCGTCTTTGGTTTTTGGAAGAGAGAGCAGGTTTCCTGCTCTCTCTTCCAAAAACCAAAGCAGTGTGCTATGGCAGGGCGGGAGCACCCCGGGACACTGCAGGAGCCGGCCCTGGAGGGGTGGCGGTCCCCAGGGCCATCAAGGGCTCCAGGAGGGGGGCCGCGCGACATTTTCAAAGCACTGGGGGGTGGTGGTCCCCGGGGCTGCGGGGGGGGGGCCGGGAGCCCCCCGCATATATTGTCATAAAGCCCCGGGGGTGGCGGTCCCCGGGGCTTGGGGGGGCCTTTGAGCCCCCCCACCCATGTATTTTTAAGCCCCGGGGGTGGCGGTCCCCGGGGCTGGGGGGCGGGATTTTGCCGGATTTTATTTTATTTAAAAAAAAAAATTTGGGGCCCTGGGGGTCCTTGTGGGACCCCTAAGCAGGCCTATGTGGTCAGGGTGTTTCTACCCTGCCCCTTTTTGCGTTTTGCGCACTTGTTTCTCAGATTTCTTGTGCCTCGGTTCTACCGAGGCACAAGATGGCTGCCAACACTTCCTGGTTTGAAGTGTTGACAGCCAATTAGCATACAGCTCGGGAGGGTGCGCGGATCCTCCGCGGCCATAGATATATATGTGTGTTTTTACTTTTGATTTTCTCAGCAACTACTGAACGGATTTACACCATTTAACAAAAAGGGTTCTTTCTGAACCAAGAACTACCTTTTTGCCAAATTTGGTGTAATTCCGTTCAGCAGTTCGGGCTGTAGCCGTGTCTAAAGTTTCCTATGGAAAATTGCATGGGGAAAACACGTTTTGGGACCCCCCTTTTTTCTCGGCCCCCGCTTGCCGAATCACCCCGAAACTTTCAAGATGGGAGCGGACCGGAGCGCCCCACGAGTTGTGAAAATTTCGCGAAGATTCATCAATCGGCGCCAAAGTTATTGGAAATAGAATGTTGCGAATTTCCTATGGAAAATAGGTCCTAACTATAACTATCTACTGGCGACCGCCAGTAGATTATTTATTTATTTATATATATATATAAATATATATGACATTTTTTTTATAGCACATTTATTGCATTTTAATAGTGCATCATGGCCTGGCCAGCCTTCACATGAATACAGAAGCATAAGTCACACAAGTCTCTGACACCAGTAATTCAAGAAGAAAAGAACAAGGCACAGTCACACCCCACCCACCCAGAGCCCCCACAACATCCACACATGCAACATCCAATACAGTAGAACGCTATAAGGTTATATTGTACTGTAAACGTTCCTGAAATGTTTTGTGAGATGATCCTAAATGTAATATACAAACCACGTTTATTGCCCTCAGTTTATTTAGGAATCAATAGTCAAAATTGAGTACTTCGTTATCGCTTTTTGTGCTTAGCTTGATGTATGTTACCTGAGATATAAACTTTTTTTAATTGTTTGTTTTTCACCATTTTGTTATTAATTTGGCAGGTCAATGAAACAGTAATTGATTTTTGGCTGATGTTTCATCTTGAGACGTTGCCTGCATACATCGTTGACAAGGACCAATCGGAACCAATCAGAAGTAAGCTAATTGGCTTTAGAAATTGTAGGAATTTCATGCATAGTTCTTGCCTCCTTTTAATGCTCCTAATTCGTTGAACATTCTCATGTGAAGTATCTGCATTACGTGGGAATAGGTTGTGTGTTCCTAAGCCAACATATAAACCTAAGCTGCCTAGCTATATACACGCAGCACATTTAAGATAACCTTGTTTGTTTTATTTGAATGTGTTCATTTGGAACTTTTTTTCTTGCAGTCACTGTGCTTGCTTCTTTTCTTCTAGTGAGAGAGGCTTCTTTCCTGCCAACTCCATCTTTTTGAGCATCTTTTTAAGCTTTCTCTGCTATTCATGGTACCTATAATTTCAAAATGGATTCTCTGCATTTGTATTACCACGATGGAGACTGCTTCATATTGGGGCCACGGTGTTCCTTGTACATCCTGAAGAACTGTTCCTATTTGAATAGATTATGTTTGGCGCCACATAATACTCTTGGTTTATGTAGAACGCAAGGCTATAACAGTCAACCATAATTAGTAGTGTTGCAAAATTGATTTCTTTTAAGGTCTTGATGTAGCAGTCTGTCTGTGACCTTGTGTTTCCAATTTTGTACGCAGACATACATTACAGAAACTGGGCTTTTGGTCAGCCCCCTTCAGGCATTGAAATTATTTAACTTGTCGTTAGTTGTGCAGGCTTTCCTTAGAACTAGGGCATTTTGCATAATGTTACGCGACATTGTCATTATTTTTCGACTTGGCTTTTGTGATGGACGGAGCTTTAAGTAGTCCCTTGTGGTAACCTCTCCCATGCTCTCCAGATCATTGTGCTGTCTCTGTGTTCTTAGCATGTATGATGTCTCAAAATTGCAGCTGCTCATGCGTTTGCCTTTGTATGTTGAATAGCCTCACAGGCATTGTCGAAGACAATAGTGCCGCCCAGTCACCTAAAGAGAAAAAAATCCAAGATGGACCTCCAAGCATACGCATGCATGCCATCCATTTTCTAATGGTTTTTCCTATGCTGTATTAAACAATATGGCTAACAAGCATACATATCCGCTAACTAGCAATGCACTTGCTTATTTTATATGTAAATTCTTTACTAATTGGCTGCTGAGCATGCCTGGTGGCCACCATGTAATAATTTTTCATCCTGCAAAAGAAACAAAAATTCAAGATGGTCAGCTTGTATGTGCTCGGTGGCCATCAAAGGACAAACACTGACAAAACCAAGAGGTTGGCAAATCAGCAAAACTAAAAATGTGCATTATCTTGTTGCCGTGGGTGTTTTCTCCATACGATTTAAATATTGAATAAATATTTATTGGCAAGATTTTCAAATTGACATTGTGACTGTTTAGCAAGTATTTCCCTGAGAAGATAGGTAGATTCTTGTATGCTTAGCAGCCTTGTTTTGGGATACACTTTTTTTTTGTGTCAAATCTACATATGTCTTTTTCTTAACCCTTGCACCTTCTTAAAACCCTTGAAGCTTGGCTAAGCCTAAAATATGGGTTTGTTCCACTTTATTTCAGTTACTTACTCTCTGTAAATGGCCTGTTGTGCATATGTAGAATGGAAGTTGAGATGATAGATTTGATTGGTTGTTTATTAGAGGTGCTTGTAGAGTTTTGCAAGGCGCTATGCCACAATGCAGACGTGAGACCAATAAAATGCTGTTATGGTTGTATTCTAACACCTATTCACTGTTCTTTTCTCTTTTAGGATGTGAGGCTGGTTTGAAGTATTTTATGTGCAGACTTCAACTTTTGCTAGAATGTTTCTTATGAATCCCCCTCCTGTGGTTGCTCTGCAGACAAAATGGGGGTCTTTTGGAGCACAGAGCTATAAATTTCCTGTGCAGTTTTCCGAATCTGAGGAGGATATTGCTGGAACCCCTATCAATGCAAAAGTCCAAATGATCATCACCAACCTACAGACTGACGAATCTTCGCTTGACATGAACAATGAATATGAGTGCATTATGCAAAAGAACAGGCATGGAGATAAATGTGTTGATGGATTTGCAGTCAATGCCAGAGTGGTTAAAGTCCAGTCCCAAGAATGCGTCAAGGTTGGCTTTCCAAGTCAGATTGGAAGCACTGAGGAAGAGAACATAGAGTTTGGACCATTGGTGTTGGATTCTGACAGCGATGATTCTGTTGACCGCGATATTGAGGAAGCTATTCAAGAATACTTGAAAAATAAAGGTGAAAGTGGTCCTTCGCATTCTTCAGATGCAGAGTGCTCCAGAACTATTGACAGCGATACATATTTCAAATCTAGGGTTTCACAGCTAAGCAAACCTCGAGATAGGATGGCTGAAAGAGATCCAGAAAGCTACAGTGAGGCCAGTTTAGAAATCTGTGAAAAGCTCCATCATGTTTCTCCCGACAGCGATGACAGTGATGATTCTTTTGAAGACAGTATTAGAGCTGAAATTGAACAGTTCTTAATTGAGAAAAAACGGATGGAAAACAGCAAGGTTGGGTCTACTTCTGGTAAGAAAACCGAATCACTTCCCAAGGTTAAACCTGAGAAATACATTGGAGGGCCTGAAAAAACAAATTGCACTATTTTGAAATCAGGCTCTGAACAATTTGTCTTTGGGAAGCCCAAGGCAATCAAAAGCAGGCCACAGCCAAGGTGTTCAAATTCTACATCGATTGCAAGCTCCAAGAGTCTAAAGGACAATGCAACTGCTGTTAAAACGTCAAACATTAGGTGTTCTATGTTAGAACAGAGGCGAGTAGTTGATGCTGCACCAGAACCAACTGTGAAACACCTAATGGATGAGTCCTCTGGGTCAAGCAGCGATGATGGTATTGAGGAGGCCATTAAGCTTTTTCAAATGGAGAAACAGAAAAAGGAAGGTAAATTCACTGTGCCACAAAGTAGTTTGTTTAAAAGTCAGTTTCACATAACCAACCCTGCTGATTCGATCACACCTATTTCCTTAAAAGGCCTTGTAGTACAAGGATCTAAAAAAACAGGTACAAAAAGAAAGCGGACTAAAACCAAGTCAACTGAACAAAAGTTGAACAGGGCCAGTAGCCCAAATCCTAAAGCACTTAAACATAACATACCATCTTCACCGCCAGAGGATAAAATTGTACAAAGTGAAATTTCTTTGATGGGCTCTCGCAGAGCAGAATCTGCAGCAGAACTGCTGTGTGCTGAGGCCATACTTGACATTTCAAAGACTATATTTCCAGCCCAAGTGGAAAACTATCCTAACTCTTATGAAAGTACTGTTAATTCCCCTGGTATCCTGCTTCAGTCAGAAACCGATAGCAGTGAAGTGGATAGTGATGACAGCATTGAACAAGAAATCCGGTCGTTCTTGGCTCAAAAAGCGCAATCTGAATGCAGCTTAAAATCTGAGGATCCTAGACCTCTAACTAGACCACAGAGTAAACCTATCATCAGCAGTAATACCTCTCCACCTGGCAAAAAGCTATCCTTGTCTCACAAAAGGAAACTAAAGAAAGAGAAAAGAGAAACTGCACCTAGTGAAAAGGAAAATATTGACACAACAGTAGAGTCCTCTCTGGTGACGGAACAGGGGGAGTTAAATCGCCTGAGCCAAAGTGAAAATGATTTGAACAGTGGTGCAAAAGCCTTGCAAGATAGCTTGTTTGGTAAGTGTGCACAACAAGCAGTACCCGCTGGATTCACAGCGGCTTCTTGTCATGTAGTTGCTTCAGATGACATGACACCGCCCCGGGCTTCTTTTGATGGAGGAGGTCACGAGAGGGGACGTTTCCGAACCAGACAACGCAATTGTTCGGGTGATAAAAGCAGCTCACTAGACAGTGATGAAGATCTTGATGCTGCAATCAAAGATTTACTCCGATCAAAGCGAAAATGTAAGAAAAGGACAAAGGACCAAAAGTTGCACTGTAAGAAAAAAGTTAGGTTTGGCGAAACTGAAATGCAGGATTTGGAGACATTTGATGCCTTGAAACAAAAAGAATTTTCATTGAAATGCCCTGGTGCATTGAAAAGCTGTCTTTTGAAACCCAAAGTGATGCAACAAAATGAGGTGAAAGTTTCAGATGACAACTTAAAGGAGAAAAAGGAAACTGCAACGAAGACTGACATCTCTTCAGCATCAGATACTTTACAGAAAGTTGATGCACCAATTCCTGTGTTTACCACTTCTACAAGTGAATCTCTGATGCAAGAGTGCATTGTGGAAAGCGATGACAGCAGTTCGGTGGACAGTGATGATAGCATTGAACTAGAAATTAGGAAGTTTTTGGCTGAAAAGGCCAAAGAGTCAGTCAGTCATGTACAACCTGGAGGTCCTCTGGCTGTATCGAACTCACCCGAGAAAAGAAAAGAGGAGGTCCTGTTGCAGCACCAAATGAGCATTGAGAAACCAAAGGAGCAGAGTCAAGACTCCAGTGTAGCTTCACACCAATTGAATGATATTGAAGGAAAACCGAGTGAATCATGCACAAGTGAAACATACACTCATGGTGTGGAAATACAAACTCCTCAGAAAAATACACCCATTCCCAATGAAGTAAATAGCCCTTGTGGGAAAGCAGGCGTAATTCTTCATAAAGACACTAATGCGCACCAGGAAAAGCTGGGCAACAACAATTTTAGACAAATTGTATTAAGTGCTGACATTTCAAAAAGTACATTTCCAGTCACCTTTTTAGGGAATTTTGTAGCTGGTGTACAGTACATTCCAGGGAAGGTGAGAACTGTAGTTGTAAATGGGCAGCATTTATACAGTGTTCCATCCACAAGGGAGAGTCCTGCACAAGCTCTTCTTAGAAAGGTAGCTTTTGGACTGGATGGGCAAACCGCTAAAACTACACAAAGTTCAGAGGTTCATAAGGGAAAAGAAACCATGAAGGAATTGATAACGATACCTGTAATTTCCACAGAGCCCAAGAAATTGGGCATTCTTAAGAGTGAAAATTTGAAAGAGCAGACACTGGGTGCTTTGTCGCTTGATCAGTCCAGTTCAAGAAAAATGCATGAAGTAGATCCAGTAGTTAGCAAAGAAAGCCACTCTAGCATGAAAGAGTCACCACAACCACTGCATTTAAATGTGCTCAAAGAGCAGCAGTCTATAAAGGCAGTAGCACGTCCAGGACAGAAGTCAGCCTTCTGTACAGAAAATGTGAACATTACAAATCAGACAAGCGAGATCACGGGAAGCAGCAGTCAAAAGGTCCTTAATGAAAGTTACCCAGTAAACTTGAAGCCTCAAAGCCAGTTAGAATGCACTTATTTGAAGTATACTCACAGAGTGGACCAAAGAGAGGAAGCTGTAGATACAGGCTCATGTAGATTTAACATTTGTGTTGAGAACAAAGATTCAGGAGAAAAAGGAAAGGGCTCTAATTTGTAAGTACTTTTTGCATATCCGCCATTGTAGATATCATGAGTTGTATACATTTTGACGCATTGTAAGGTTTAGGGTAAAGACTATTTCCAGCGCACAATGAAAAAATGTAACTTTAATGTACATATGTCATCCTCTTGGTAGGTATAACCTGCTTAGAAAAAAGTCATTTTTGTAGAATTTTGTAAAGATTATTTAAGTGCTTTAACTAACTTTTGATAATGGATCATTTTACAGGGCATACATACTGTAATCCGCTTCGTCTTGCCTAGCAATTGCACCAACGTGATGAACATGTTTTATGTGACTCTAACGTTTGCATTCAGTTTGTGTTGTAATACTACAGCATAAAACGCAGATGCTATTTATCTTCAGCCTTGTGGTGTTACTAAACATGCTTCTTGGTAGTTTGACATCAGAAAGTGAATGAACTATAAATAAATGCAATATTAATTCTTTCATATGCAGTTGGAGAGCCTACGTGTCTCTCTTGCTTCTAACCTACATTTTTTTTCAAATGTCATTCATTCCCCTCAACACCCTTTATCATCCTAATCAAACTAAATAGGATCTTTGAATTTTCTGATTGATTTATGGATATCAGCCAGACCTTACTAAATAGTTTGCAGTAGAAATTTTGTCTTTGCTTCATGTCCATTGTCAAGAATATGACCACGTGTTTCGTAGAAATGGCTGACTCAGTGATATCAATTTAAATGAGTAAGTGGTGTACTAAGTCATATACATTTAATGAAACATTGATTTGATTTTTGGAAAATGATCAGGAAGCAAAGTAATGGTTGAGTGTTGGGTTTCACTTAGTGGGCTTTTTACACCATTGTATCTCACTAGTCCTCAAAACATTAAGTCATTGGATTAAATCACAAAGTACTCGAAGGTCTACCAAACCTCATCCCAAGAATGAAAGACCTGTTTGTTTACCTTCCACACTTTTTTCTTGCACCTTTGGAGGTTGATGATTCTTGGTCGAAGAGCCAAATCTTTCTGAAATTGATATTCCTTGCGAAGTCGGAGACATCACAAATCTACTTTCCGCACCTTACTAAATATCTGACTTTTACTGTTGCCTTGCTTTGTCAAAATACATGGTGCCATGGCGCATGTGTTGTGTTGCACCATATTTTTCAAACCTACGTTGACATGATATTTCATTTTGCCAACTTCCAGGTAAGTAGGTTTTATATTCCTAGTTAACCCTCATTATGGCATACACGTTTGGCATGTGTATGGCTGAGGTAATCCACTTTGTTTGCTCCAAGTATTCTGTGTCCTTGGCATACTTGGCTCATCAATGAGTCTGCAGTTGTAGTCCATACTGCAGTAGGCTTTAGCAGTATTGGGCAATAATCCTTTTCTGTAGCACAATTTCCGGTCTACTTGGATACAGCACCAATATGATGAGACCGCGCTATGCTTTGTGGACATACAGCTGTAATCTGCATGTAGGCTGTCTGGGTACATCTTGATGGGAAGCGAAATTCCTGGAGGGCTAGCCTGCTTTTTTTTTTTTTTTTTTTGCTGTGGCGAATTCAGAGATTTATACTGATCTGAATATGGAATTCCGTTGTGTAAACATTTTGGAGATCTGGCTGGTCCTTGACAAGGGGCTGGAAAGCCTGTAGGAGCGGTGTTCCGTGGTAGGGTTTAATGAAAAGTGCCAGAATAAAGGGTTAATTAAGCAAGTTTCCAGAATCTGTATCTCCCGAGGGTTCACAGCCTGCTGTCATTTGCTTGTGTCTGTGTTCTCTCATTAGGTGCTTGAATAATATGTTACGTTTCATGCGGGAATCACTCCTCCACAGCTCTCTTGAAGTTTCTCTTTAAAGAGATGCATTGTTGCTTTCCCTCATTTTTCTATGCTACACAGATTGTGTCGTAATGGAAAAGGTGATTGAGGTGAATTCTGTATGTTAACCTTGAGTTGTTGCATTTTAGATTAATTTTGATAACCAATTAAAACCAGAGGTTGTTTGTATGGGTGGGTTATGTAATTAATATATATATATATATATATATATATATATATATATATATATATATATATATATATATATAGTTTCTTTCTACCTAAAAATGTATAAATAGATATTTATGGTGCATCCCCCATGGTAAGGTAGTTGGACATGTTTTTGACCTAATCTCTTAACGACTTCATCCTTAACAGTTATGGAATTATTTGTTAACTGTCCTTCAGCTATTTTATTTTTTGATCTGGGTTGATGGCACAGCTGTCGGCAGAGGTAATGAGATTGACCTAAAATAAACTTCAGGAGTACTACAGAGAGAGGGGTTTTGACTCTACCCAGATGTTGGTGCACAGGAGTACCTGTTTTGATTGGACAGAAGGTGTGTGCTCTTCCTCTGCAAAAATGCTTCTCCTTCCATGCTGCTGTGATTTTGTTTGTTTATCCAGCTACCTTGACCAGTAGCGGTATAAAATGTAACTTTCATGGGCGTGTACATGGTGCGTGTTTTTAGATGAGCAGATAATTAGTGATTATTTTACTCTTTCTCTGGCAGTAGCACTGAACCCTCTTCCCATCATAAGCCTTTGACCTTGCAGTGCAGTTTGAAGCTCTGGTCATCCCACCATGCTCTCAGTAATTCATGTGCATTTTAGGTCTCGCTTTACATTATTGCTATTGCTGGACCAACAGAAAAGAGCTTTCGGAGTACTACTGAGCGAAGGGCTTATGCTCCAGGCCATGTTGGTTTCCCTGAGTAGAGGAACTGATTGCGCAGAGGCGTGCTTCCACTAAAAACCATGCACTTTTTGACTTGTGGAAAAGCTTATGCTCAAATGAACTGAGTTGGTTATTGTTGCAAGCCAGTGATTATGGCTATTTGACTGAGCTGTTTAATATGAAACGCTACTACAAAGACAGTAAGCCTGACATATTGATTGTGAAAGGGATGTTAAAGTCAATAGGTAAGTGTGGGTTATTACTCCGTATTAAAGCCTACAGATAGATATTTTGTTACATGAAATCTCAGATTCCTGTAGTAGGCAAGTGTTGGTGTTTATAATAAGACTAGAAGATTTGTACTGTGAGAATCCTTGTTAAGCCCTCTTATGAAAAGTAGTATTTTGCTTTGCCGACTACTTTAGTAAACATTTGTAACTTTAACTGTTTGTCTTGTGGGAAGGTTTACGCTCCGTACAGGAGGCCTGATTTGGTTATGGTGACAGTCCACTGATCACACCTATTGGCCTTATGGGTGTGCTGAGAATTTTATGCCAGGTGCCATATTGTGGTGTATGCTGCTCAGTTTGAGCATTGTTTCCTGGATGTGGCTGTGGGGTGTTAATAAAGATCTTTCTTACTCTTCAATGTGCTGCTTTGCTCTTCACAACATTACGTTTGACAGTCGAAGGCAGGATCTAAAGGAGTAGCACATACACCCCAACACCACTGCAGGAATTTAGACGTGACTTGGAGTGCTGCTTGGAGGCGGGCTTAGGACATGTGAGCCAGTTAGAGGCAGGTTAGAACGCAAAAAGCACAGTGAAATATCCTGGTTAGTGAGCTCCTGGGTACTTGCGGGCTGCTTAAGTTGGTCCTCTGCCATGCCAGGAAGTGCAGGAGCATGATTACGGGACTCACATTATAGCTGAGCCCTTACATACGCCAAGGTGTGTATGGTTTTAGTTAGTCTTTATTGTATATGTTACAGCTAGACTGGTAATTCAAATTGAATTGGGGATAATCTTTTCACTGCTTTCCTGTGGAAGTTGAACTCCTTGTACATTGTGGTTGAGGTTATTTTGGCAAACATTTGCTCTGCATTGAATGTGTTCTAACATGTTGACGCCAGTCAGGCGTGTCATTTTGTCAGTGACGGGCATACTTTGGCGTAATTGTACAGAAGGTTAAATCCTAGCCAACTGTATTTTGTATAAATCTACATGGTGACAGGCTTGTTGCTTTTCATTTATAAATAAGTGACTGATCTTCCAGTGGTATGTGCAGAATGTTACTCCATTTTTCTTTCTAACTCCTCCAGGAGACCCAGTGTTACGGTGGAATAAACGCAAGTGTTTTTATGACTTATGCTGGAGTGTGGAACATTTGTCCTCACTATTGCATTGTTTTGGGGCTGAAGGCCAAGAAGTGTTGAAAAACCTGTGGAATTGTTGTCAGAGGATGAGCGAGGCCTGCATAAATTTGAGATGCCCATTAAGAAATTAGATTTACATGGTCTACCTAGAGTGAGCACAATAATGGAGCGTTATTTTCTTGGTAAGAGAGCAAGTGTGGAAGAATGTATCTGCCTTCAAATTGGTTAGCAGCTGTAAATTTGGTATGTTAGTGGATGAGCAAGTAAGAGGCAAGTTTGTTTTAATTGTAAAAGTGACAAAATATGCAATGTACTTTGGCTGAAGAATGATCGACCTCTCGCTGAAGTTATAATTACGAACAGAGTTGAGCATAGGCACATATGTGTAGACATAATCAATTAGGGTGAAAACCATATTACTAAAGGTGCATGCTCAAAAGTGGCAAAGAATAAAAGAAAAGTAGAAAGGTCCATCAAAGGGCAGTGTTTAAGATGTGGAAAGCTGGTCACTTGGCCAACAACATATCTTGACCTCCTGTCAAGTCTATCTGAAATGTGTGTGATTCAAAGGGACATTTTATGGTTTGCTATAGGAATGCTTGTTTTAATTAATCAAAGAATTCTGTAGATGTAATATGTGATGAAATTGTTCTTCAAATGGGGAAGAAAGTAAATGTGAGCATCAGTCTCCTGTACTAATTGAGGGTTGTGAGCTGAAGATAATGTTGAATTTGTGTTGCTAGATTACTCTTATTTCAGAACAAGTGTATTCTCAGAACTTGAAGAGAAAATATAAACTTAATCGAATGGATGTCCGTACTGAAGGGCATGTAGGGCAAGCAATCAAGATGTTCAAATCGTACAAATCATAAGCTTTATTTCGTCATTGCGACCATAAAAGTGCAAATGCATACAGTACATGAATCCGATAATAAATACGTGACAAAAGTTTATTAAATACAACACATCAATTTCCGATTGATTTGTACCGGCCAATTATAAGACGATTAAAACAACAGTTGAGAGGATAAAAGATGTGGGATCAAAAGCTTACGCTCCAGTTAAATTGCACAGAAAGACCCACCTTATAATCACAATGTTAAAAATTGATCAGTGTACAAGGATAAGAAACATAAAATTATTATCTAAAATATAGGCTACAAGAATTGATAAAAGATCAGGAAGTGCGCGCTATCACGTCTTTGATGCGGACCTTCTAATGGTCCACATTTTACCAAGAACCTTGGCAACTGCGCAAGCAACTAAAGACCTGGAATCGGATTTCAGAATGCGCAGCGCTTCTTGGTGGCATCGAGTTCCAAGCAACCTGCATACAGGGGCTAGCCATTTATTTCTCGGGGAGTTCTACATTGGGCAGACAAAGAAAATATGGCTGATTGACTCAACAGTGAGAGGGCAACCTGGACAGTACTGCATTGCAGAGGAGGGCCGACGCCAAGCTGCTGTAAAGGAGTTCACAGGAAGGGAGCCAAATCTAAATTGGATATAAAGCTTCCTATCCTGTGGGATTGTGATAACCTCCAAGTATTGTTCATAAGCGCTTAGCAATTTGATTTCCATCAATTCTAATGTGAGACGGCCCCCAGACAAATGAGTAACAGTAGTCTGCGCCACCCAGTTCCAGTATTTTGGTTTTGACCAGTCCTTTACTGGGCAATAATCTAGGGTCTTTAGCATCCCATGAGCTCCCCAAACCTATCTCTGAGAGCAGTGACCTGACTTTAGTAAACCACCCAATTTTCTTGAAGCGGTCAAGTGTGCAAACTTCGTCAAGAGCAGCAGCATATTAGGAGAGCTCGAGGGTTCGTTTCAAGCGCAGCCAGAAAAGCAGGGGACGAAGCCTCGCTTTACCCACAATTGACGGTCTGCCCATGTCTAGCCTCAATGGATGAGGCGGAGTGCTCTGGGGAAGTGAACAAGGGGATCTAAAAAAAAAATTCTCTGTAAAGAGACCTTTCAAATCCCCAAAGTTCTGCTCCATGCAGAGCCCACTGCCGTATGATCATAAATCTGGAGTGGGGCTGCTATTTGTTTGGTCTGGGAGGCCCTATGCTCCTCAATCGGAGCCCCAGTGGTCTGCTTCTGCTGAAGAATCCGCTTCATAATGTGGTGCTTCCAGGCCATTTCCTCAGAGAGTTACGCCCAGATAGTCAAATGTGGCCACTCTCTAAAGTGGGATCCTTCCAATAGCAATTTGCCTTTAAACGATTTGTGGGGGTTCAACAGTAGGAGTTTAGTTTTCGAGGTGTTGACCTCCAAGCCTCTCCTTCCACAAAAGGCCTCGAAGCGATCTAGGAGCAGTTGCAGACCGCTGGGGGTCTTGGAGACTATTAGCTTGTCGACCGCAAACAATAAGGTTGTTACTTTGACCCCCCCCCCCCCAGAGAGGGGGCATCAGCGGAGACTTCCGCTAAGTGCTGGACCACCCCATTGATAAGTGAAAACCGAGTAGGAGCCAACACCCAGCCCTGTCGGACCCCCCCTGTCGACTCTAATCAAGTCTGTCAATTGCCCGTGGCCACCCCAACGAACCCATGCGTAGTTGTCCTCGTGAAGGCGGATAACCAATGCAAGGATCTCAGAAGGAAGTCCAAGCTCCTGCAGGTACCACCACAGTCCAAAAAGCCAAGGGGGATGGCCCTGCCCTACCTCTTCATGGCAATGACGGCAAGGACTGGCCCGTGCGCGGCCCGCGCCGCGGGTGTCTGGTGGCACTTTTGAGCGCGTGGATGGCCTCTCCCTCCTGGGAGTGATGACTTCTGGGGCTTACAGGCCCCAAACGGCAAGGCAGCGGCGTTGTCAGCGTCAAGATGTTATTTTCAAGTGTGCACAGAGTTTTGGGAGTCAAAGTGGGAAAAGCCTATGTTCCAGTCAAAGATGATCGTATTTTGGGGTGACTTTATCAAAAGCAGTTAGGAATCCTGTTTGATCCAATGCTCGACCACAGGTTCAAGTGAGCGAGAGAACCTGAGGATGGTTTTGAAGATTGTGTGCAGAGATTTGAGTCCAGTTTTCAAAACCTCCTTTTTGAAAATTTCGAGGAGTCTTTGAGAGAGAGAAAAATGTGCTTTCACTGCAACATCCGCAAGGGTGGTGGTATTTTTGTTGTTTGTTTGCTGTGTATGGAGGATACCATTTCAGAGTATGTGAAATAGAATTAAACTCTGTGAAGCAGGGGAGGGGTTACTGTCCCATCTGAGGTGTCCGAATGATTGACGTTGATTGTTGTCACAAACTCTATGGTGAAATCAGACTTTGTGCTCTGAACTGGGAGGTAGTTACAGACAAGGTCCCACAATTTCTGATAACACGCAGAGGTTGGATGTAGTAGTTATCAGGTAAGAGGGAAAGGGAGTTGTAAGAACTTGCATCATAATTGCATCTTAATCCCATAATTCTACCTTTTGAGACGTTTAAATTTGCGTGCATTCCTTTTGGACTGGTCACACCAGATTCCGATTTTCTGCGTACCATGCCCACTTTATATGGGGATATGGTTGGAGTCTGGTTTTACCATAATGATGTCCTGTGGTTTTTTTTTTTTTTTTTTTTTTTTAGAGAAATGGGAATGACACAATATTTGGGTGCATGAAACTCTCAGACACTTCAGAATTATAGTTTAGCTCTCAGCTGGCATGCTGTTTTGGCAAGTAAGTGATTTTGTATTTGGGTCACCAGGCAAAGGTTTAGTTGACACTATTACACCCTTAGAATCCCTGAAAAGTAAAGGAGTTACTATCCTTCCCAGAAATGACTGAATTCTATAGTAGATTTGCGGAGAACATAGCTTGAAAGAAAATCAGGCTATTCCTACTCCTCTGATGAAGGGAACTGTATTTGTGTGGTGTGATGACTTTTTGAATATAAAGGAGGATTTGAAAAAGCCCATTTGGTCCAGAAGGAAGTGCACTGTTGCCGCTGACTTAAATGCTAAAGGTCTAGGGGTTGTTTTAGTCCAAAAAAATAAAAGCGGTGAGGTGAACATACCATTGCATTTGCTTTGAAGGCTTTGAGTTGGGCGGAACTCAATTATTTCCGTGCTTCAGAGGGAAATGGTGGCTGTACATACTAATCACAAGCCCCTGAATGTGATCATGGGAGTAAAAAGGTCTTGATTCAGTTTCGAGACTGATGCATCGTTGGGGTATTGCTGTACAGGAATTTGCCTTTCGCGCAGAATACTTAACTGCAGCTCCAAATTGTCTCTCATTTGGTAGAAAGTAACATTGGTGATTTTGATGTTGATTTGTGTGCGGAAGTGATGATTTGTGAAGTTACTTGAAAACTAATCACAGGAGGAATTAAAATGTGCTTTTCAGGGTTATGTGGAGTTACAACTGGTTATGGAGTGTATATTGAGAGGAGATGGATAGGAAAGTCCCAGACTGTGGCAAGTATACAACTTTGATGGATTGTGAGGAATTGCATATCGTAGGAAAAGGGTTTATCCTTCAGGGGAACAAGGCTTATTCCTTCAATAAGTCTTAGGAAACGTTTTAAGTTGGCACATGAAGGCAATCTTGGGACTGAGATTCAAAGGAAATGTTGCAGCTAAATTATTGGTGGCCTGGTTTAGGTGTATACATACTGTTAGAGGGCCCTAGTAGTTGTATGATTAAGTGTGTAATACATATACATCACCAATGCGTTGTAGTAAACTTTCATTGTGACCATGGGATGATGTTGCTCTAGATCTGGTGGGGCATTTAGCTGGTGATGTAAAATCACTATACAAATGTGTTCTGTTTGTGTTTTCACGTTAGCTGGAGATACTTTGGGTGAGTTACTTCTAAATGTCTTATCCTTCTTGCTAGGAGTATTTGGCAGAGGGGTTTTCTGAAACAATTTTATCAGATTAGAGTGCAGCATTTAACATGAATCTTGTCTCTACCATCCTGAGTGAAACGGCATGGTCGAAAGTTTGGTATATACGACGAAAGATGGCACACAACTGGCCTTTCACTCGAGGATGGATCGGAATAGAGTTGCTCAAGGGGGTTGAATTGTATAGACCCTTTCCTCACCCGCCTCTGTTAGACCCCCATTTGAACTATTCTGAAGTCACAATTTTAAGATAGTCACAGGGAGGATAGTGTGAAGGATTGGTTGAACATTTCCGTTCAAGATTCTTGGTGGAAGAGAGGGAGATTAATCTCCAGAACAAACAGAAGTGTTTTAAAAAAGCTGCACTTGAGTGTGGGGTTAAAGTGGGGGATTTGGTGCACATCAAGGTTCCTACTGGGTGGGAAAATATTTTGAAATTCACAAGGTCTGTCAGTTTTCAGAAATGCTGTGAAAGTTTTGAATGGCGCATATGGAACATAGTGTCTGTATAAAGGAGGGAAAGTGGTTCAGGAGGACTCGTAAATTGGGGAGAGGATGTAGCCTTATGGCTAGACCGGTCGACCTCGAAGCTGGGGAACCGGGTTTGAGTCTCCGCAACGACGCTCAACATCCTGTGATTCTGGGCAAATTACTTAATCTCCCCGTGCCTAACAAAAAAATAAATGTGTCCATCTGTAACAAAACTGGTGCTCTTGTTAAGCGATCTGAAACCTGATATCTTCGTGTCTAGTTCGTGCTATATGACCCTCTTAGAAAAGGAAAAAAAGAAAGCTTGTAATGGAAATTAGTGAGCAGGCCCAGCTCTCCTGTGCTCCTGCACTGCTCTGGTTCCTCACAGTTTTTATGAGTGCTTTCTCCTGCTTTCCCTATTCTTCTTTTTTTTTTTTTTTTTTTAATACTGCTTTCGCCTTACTCGCCTCCATTTTTCTGAGTGCTTTCTCCTGCTCTTGCCTCATTTTTCACTGCTTTCTCTGTGGAGCAACTAGCAACTCCAGCGCAGCGAGACCCTCGCAGGTGATTTGCTGCACTTTATAAATCCTGATTAATTGAGTGTGCTGGACGAAGGGAACAAGGGTCAAATGGTAAGATTTCTGTGTAAACCCAGCTATGCAGAATTATGTACAGTCAAGAAATGAGAATATATCCTGTGGAAAAGTTTCAGGATTCAGCGCTTGTCTATATTAGTGGGCTCTACTATTTTGTTTGCATCTCTACTCTGCATTTTGAGTTTCCTCCTTTTTCTTTTGTAAAGACAATGTTACACCCGTCAGCCTTAGGGTGCTCTCCCGCCAAACCTTTTACCTTCTTCCCTTGTGTTTTGCTAAATTTGTTTTTATTGTCCTTAGGACTCTGTGCACTTTACCACTGCTAACCAGTGCTAACATGCTTGTGTCCACTCACTAAAACATGGTAAAATCAGCTTACATCGGCTTGGCATATTTAATTTACTGTTAAGTCCCTATTAAAGTGGTATACCATTTACCTAGGCCTAGTCAATTAAATTCTACTAGTGGGTCTGCAGCACTTATTGTGCCAGATGTCTCTGGCCTGCCATTGCAGCCTGTGTGCAGTTTTAAATTGACTTAGCAAAATAAACCTTTTCATAAGCCTTAAAAAATCCCCTTTTTAATATATATTTATCAGCCCTAGGGTAGGCCCTAAACAGCCCATGGAGCAGGATGCATTGTATTTAAAAAGTTGGAAATGTACTTTTAAGTTTAACATGTCCCAGTAGTGCAAAATGCCCAAATTAATTTTTCAATACTGAGGCCTACTTCTCACATAGGATAAATTGGATTACTGTATTGCATTTAATAAGTGATGACATTTGTTAAGGAACAGGTAATATTTGTAAGGGATTCTAATTTTTTTTTTTAAAGGATTTTTTATTGTTTAAAGAAACGGCACAGGTCACAATTATTCCATGTTCAATTACATCCTTCAACACAGATTGAAATGAGGTACACTGTCCTTCAAGGGCTTTCACCCAGATGCATCCGCTGATAAGTGTCTGTTCCATTGCCGCTCTTTTAGCTCCATCTCAGTGGTGGGAGAGGTGCACAGATCCCCCCGGTAAGTGAAGGGATTATAATTTAAAATCCTCTTTATTAGTGAAATCGTTTTTTTTAAGTCACAATTCTGAAAATGCCACTTTTATAAAGTTGTCTTTTTTTTTTTCTTTTTTTTTTGTCCTAACCATTTAGCATGTATCTTTGGGTGACATGACTAGGTGTAGTTTGCAGCAGTTGGCGTTTGTGTATTTCTCCCAAACAGAAACACAAAGGGGAACTATGTGTGGACAGGCTGACACTCCCCCTAAGAGGATGGGAGGAGCAGAGCTGTGCACAGCCCCACTTGCATTTCAAAGGAGTGGCCCTCCCTCTCCCCTCTGGGAACAGGGCAGGGTTAGTCATTTGGCTTCACCTACTGTGCTGAGCAACATGGACACAACAAGCTGCAGAGGGCACCTTGAAACTGCCCAACTGACCTGCATTTGGAACCTGCTGGCCTCTGCTAAAGTGAGTCCTTGATCACCAAGAGGCACCACTCCAAGTGCTGGGCCCTTGGGTGGCATATGAGTCCACTCCTCTGAAGAAAGAGGAGAAATCCTGAAGTTTTGGGCTCCTCACTACTGTAAACAGACCCATTTGTGCTGCGAACTTGCCAACTATGACTACCGCCAATGCAAAGCTCCAGTGGACCTGATTCTTCACGCTAAAGCGACCGTCAGCGACTGCCTGCAGCACCAGATCTCCACTTCACGCTACAGCCTGCGATGACCGCCAATGAGAAGGTCCAGTAACAACGGCCCGTGATGCCAGACATTATCTTCGCGCTACAGCGATGACAGTCCGCAATGTCTGGCCTGCTCTTTGTGCTCGAGTGACGACCATCCACGACACTCTTCCTGCTCGTTGCAGTTTCTTCCACAGCAAACTGGACTCTTTGCGCCGAACTTTTGAGAAGGTAATTTTTTCAGCGAGACTGACGTGCTCCACTGCGGTTGGCCTGAATTTCCCCCGACTAGCACAACCAGATAACCGCGAGGGGCGCTTTGTGCTTTTAGGTGCTATACCTGCCTAAATCTTGTGTAATTGCATATCTCTGGTTCTGCTGATTGGATTTTTCTTGTTTTGGTCTCATTTTATTTATGAACTTTTACTCTGTTTTAAAATTGGTGTGGGATTTATCTTGTGTTTTCACTTGGTTTCTGTTTGTGTGCTGCATGAATACTTTCTGTGTTGCCTCAAAGTTAAGCCTGACGGCTTTTGTGTCAAGCTACCAAAGGGTTAAGCACAGGTTATTTTAGTGACTTTTTGTGGTTAACCCTGACAGGTATTGCTGTTGTTGTTTGAGGAGGGCTCACATGCCCCTTAACCAAAAACGACATTTCTCACACTGGTGTTCAGTGGTGCGATCGAGTACATCTGTTTGTGCAGTGCCATTCAGTAATTTGATATAACATTGAGATCCTGTTATAAATAATTTGATGCATACACACTAGGGGGGGGCTAGAGGAGATTTAAGGACCTGCGTGGGCCACCTCCCCGCTTGTAATATCCAACACAAAAAGGGCCACGGGTCCAAGGAAGCGGTATGAAGTGCAACAAGATTTAATCAACCATGTACTTGAGGGGGATCCCTTTAAGGACGGTTCCCCTCACACACCAAAAGGTGTCATGCTTCATCATAGGGGGGCCCTCCTCGCGTAAAAAGACCTGGTCTCTATGTGGGCTACAACCCCCTCGCTACGAGGGAGGAGCACAGGGATGTTTTTAATGTAGGTGAGGAGGGTTAGACTAAAACCCATATGTGAGCGTGGTGTGCTTAATGTGAAGTGCAGTGCTAAGGTGAACGTGGTTAAAACTGGCTACAAGGTTAGCTATGTGGCAACTTTAATCGGCTACCTTGTGCCAGGATTAAAAACAAATAGCTGAAAATACAGCTGCCATCATTGGAGGCTTCTGTATTAATGTATGACCAACATGTTTCGGCCTAGGGACCCGTCAGTGTCGTGGCCTTCATCAGGGTCGAGCATATAGCTACTGCAACAAAGTGAGGTACATGTAAAAGATAATGCGCTGTATCGACGGTGTGTTATACTGAACCAGTGGTCCTGCTGTTCAGTACTCTAAAAGTAGCTATGAGCCCTGCCATATCTGTGAGCTGTGCCGTGCCTGTAGATTGTCTGTCAGGTAATGAGCTTGAGCATACTATCTTGAAGGAAGTGGAGCTCAGGTCACACCTGGAGATGTTAGTGTTGCTATGTTAATGGGGGTGACTGACTACAATATTCTTTGCCACCCAAGTGGGGAGTCGTGGAAGCCTGGAAAAAGTGGACCAGGCAGCTGCCAGGTAAGGGAAGGCCAGGTGTTTGTGAAACCCGGCCCTGAAACTCCCGCGTATCAGATTGACGGGCTGACTGAGGACACTGCCCCGGAGTCTACCAGGGAGGACATTGGTGCCCTGGGATACCTGTCTGAGCTTGCTGGATGAAGGTGAGCCTACCACGGAGGAGTTCTGAAAAAGGTACAGTAGGAATGCCCAACTCTGGAGAGCTTGAGGTCTAATCAGCTGGTGACCCCTTCGTAGATCACCGGATTTATTGGTAGAATTATCTCCGATATAGTGAGCCTAAGGTTCCTGAGCCTGCGGCAGGCCATATGTTGGTGATCCCCAGTGCTACAGAGCCTTTCTACTGTGGCTGGCTCATGGCATACCCCTGGCAAGACATCTGGGGCAGGACAAGACCTTTGTAGGCTGGTCATCCACTTTTATTGGCCCTCGCTAAAGGCAGGCTCGGATGCATTCTGCAGGTCGAGTTCTATCTGGCAGGCCAGTGGAAAAACAGGGAAAAAGCTCAATACTGCCCAGGTTCCCTTACCTGTCATTTGCAGCCCCCCCTCCCCCTTTTTAGGTCGAGCAGCGCGCAAGCGCTGCGAGACTTATAGTTAGGGAGTTTGAAAAGCTGACCAGACGCTCGTGCGTCACGTGGCAGACATATGTTTTCAATTATCGTGCCCAGACGCGGGCGCGATAATTGGAAACACATGCCTGTCGTGCGGGTAATCGCAGGCAAAAGGCCATGACGCACGAGCGTCTGGTCAGCTCTGCAGGCTGCCGCGCTCGCCCCGCTCCTCTCTTGTTTTCACTCGCAGTCGCAGCGAGAGAGCTGTAACGTGGCCGCACAACAATAAATCCAGGCGTGGATTGCATCCCCTTCTGGCATGGCACTCAGTAAAGATTTATTTGCATGTACCATTCCTGTACGAAACGGCGTTCTGTTTCTCCTGAGACTGTCGTGTACAGTTGTTTTTAGTGCACTACATAGAGAAAAGAGGCTCTTGCAGCGCTCGAATCTGGTGGTCTGTGGATACGGATACTTTTCAAAGCCCACACAGCCTGCTCCGAGTTTTGTCTCACTCGCACCAGCAGGCAGCTCTTATGTGACCTCTGAGACTGCTGTGGGCGGGGACCAAGGGCGGGACTAGTGGGCGGGGCAATGTGCTCCCGCTGGCTCCGGCTTCCTGAACGAACGAGCAGAAACCGCAGCTTGTACCTCTCATTCGCAAGGCAGCGACAGGACTCCAATAGTACACGCTGAAGACTACAGCTCGGCAGGATGGTGATCAAAGTTTACATTGCCACCTCATCCGGCTCCACATCCGTAAGCAACCCTCTTTTTATTTGTTTTCAGGGGCGAGCAACTTCTGTACTCTCCTTTTACATTGAAAATGGCTATTTTACTGTGTTGTAGAATCAAGTTTGTGCTCTCGGCGAACTTTCTGGTGCAATTCACTTGCAATATTTACCCCCTTTAAGACTTTAGTGTCTGGTGCTGTATATAAAATGCAGTACGTGGTGTATGGTGTGATGTTCTTGAACTGTCGAAGAAAGTTATTAGCTGTATAGGTACGTGTACTTTTGAGAAGGTTTAGGTTTTGTTGTTTACCGCAGCTAATATAACTTGTGGTACTTAGTTAAGCTGTGTAGATGGGTTGATGAAGACATTTAGGGTATCCTTTTACATTAATGTATAAGAAGAATTCGCGAGTGATGTACATTGCTCGTGGTGTTTATAGAACATGGAACGCTGCTCGCGTTGTCATATACCTAACTTGTGCTTGGGAGCCACATTCGCGTCTCGTGCACCCGAGACGCCCCTGAAATACGGAGAGCGAATCATCCTGTTTCCTGAGATCACCTGTAGCATTGTTTGAGTAGTCCTTGGGATACAGACGCCACATTAGAACTGTTGTGACGTCAACGGAAAAGCATTCAGCATCATCTAAGATGCTGAGGTCGGCGCCTCACGGCTGTCACTGCATCTTGTGCCTTAGGAATCAATAATGAATCAAGAGATTCGCGAAATGTAGAGAACACGCGAAATGTTTTAATATGTTAAATATGTCACGTTACGTAGAACCCCCACATTTTATTTTTGTAGTTATCCTACCTAGAGTAATTGATAAAATCTGGGCCTTTTTTAAACTTAGTTGTTGTCATTGATAAATTCTGCAAATCCTCAAGGATTTTGTTATTAAGGTGCATTTAGTTTCTAGCACTTTATTTCTGACCTTGTTTACTTTCAGGCGTAGGGGATCCTTAAAATACTAAACCTATTATAAACTACGCACCACGAACCAGTGGGTTGATATGTGTCAGTTGTAAACAAAATACAAGATCACTGCTATTAAAAGCATTCACAGTATGCAGGCAGCCTCGATTTCTGTCCGTGATCGCCATAAGGATTTTTAATGAAAATCTAAACAACTGGTGTGTTAGCTTTTTAACCTCAAGAAATTTGGATCTATTTTATAGATGCAGACATTAGGAATGGCGCAGATTTTTTTTTTATTATTATGTGGTGTTTCTGCTGTTTGAAATGCTTGAGCTCAGCACACTGTGGGAGGCACATTTTTTTGAGCGACTGCCGCGTTCTACCTTGTCGATGCCTTAAATGGAGTGACAAAGTAAATTATGTGCACGGCTTCCATCCGGTCTTTCCTTTGCACAGCTCGAATACAAACTTGAAGATTTCTCTCTTGCTCTGCAAAGTGAGATCAGGAAGGTGATGCTTTGTGGCATCTGGGGATTGTTTTGGCTATAGGAGCACCACTCAGAGAGCCAACTGTTAAACAGACTGGGCCTTTCTCATTCCACTGAGACAGTCCAGTGCATTTCTGTGACTGATTATTTTGGAAAGGATGACCACATAATCCGGCCAGGGTGTATCTTGCTCTTAAAAGTAGCAAGGCCCTCCCGCCCTTAGACGGATTGTATGGGAATACATTTGTTGCACAGCGTTGACCTACATAGTTTATGATATTAATACATTAACCAGGTTTGCTACACTGATTCACATTTTTCTTCATTTTGCATTGCCCTCCAATGAACACACCCAACTAGATGCAGCGGCTGACGTGGCACTTTTTTTTGGACGCAACCATCAAGGAGAATACTAGTGTTAGCAGTAGAGATCTGGGTGGCCCGTAGTGATGCATACAAGGAATGCAGCTTCTATTAACATTGATTTCATTTTTGTTTTGAAGGGGGTGGGTATTTATATACCACAGGCTTGATTCCAGAGGGCAACAAAGCTCTCTTCATCATAAAAACCTTGATGTTGGTGTTAGGTGTGCATGCAAGGGTGTTTACAGATTTGAGGTGGTTCACAAATATAATTTGAAGAGGCAGTTTGGGGTTCATACATCCAGGGTGGTCTTTATAATGTTAGGTTGGTGATTACAAGCAGAGACAAAGTTAAACAGTGGTTGACAAAAACATAGTGAAATAGTAGGCTTTGAGTTCTTCCCTAAATAGTAAAAAAAAATATTTTATTCGTTTTTTAACAGACAGAAGTACATAACATACTATGGACCAGTCTCCGATTGCAACTAAGGTTGTTGTACTAGGTTTAGAGGTACGTAAGCGGAACAGAACACGTAATCAGCAGGACAGGAGGCTCATCTCGATAAGCTCATATCACATTGCGGAACTTTGGCAGTGCGATAACATTGTTTGCAATCATTGAAATGCTAACTAGGTGCAGCAGTCGTCCAGTCAGTATGCAGAGGGCAGCGTGCTGTGTACTGTTTCCCCCAAACAGTGTCTGTAGATCACCGTGGTGACTGGTCTGTTAAGTCCAATAGAGCACTTGAGTCAGAGGGTCTGATTCCCCCATCCGAGGTATCCGTTGCAGTCTTTGCTAAGTAGGTGCGGAGGGGGCCCCCATATGTCCCTGGGGCGGGAAGTAGGGGCTGTAGTTTGGCGTATACTTCACACCTCGTATTGCAAAGCGCAAAGTCTGTTTGCCAGTCTTGCATAGTGGGGGGAGTGAATACTTAACCAACGCATGGCCATCCTCCTGCTGGCTAGCAGGAGTGCCAGGCCTGCGAGTCGGTAGATCCCGGATGGTTTATATTTGACATAAGAGAGCCGTTTTAGGTCTAGATGATAGTCCAGTATGTCCAACAGCATAGTTGTTACTGTGCTCCAAAGGGCTGTACAGCTTGGCACAACCGGACTAGGTGAATGACATCCACATAGTCTTAGACACATTTAGGGCTGATGTGTGACATTGTGTTGTCTATCTTAGCCCGTTTAGTGAATGTGGAGTAAGCGTGGTGTAATTTGAAATGCAGTAGCATGTAGCAGTGATTTAATGAAACAAGTTTGGTCTGCAAGCAACAAAATCGCCACTGTGCCTATGTGATGGTGTTGCTTATATCTCGCTCCCATGCACTTGTAGCACGGTCTGAGTGTGGTGGTTTGAGTGATGCAAAAGTTGGGTATAGTCTGGGGGCCCATCAGGTTGCATCAGTGGACTGTACAAGGGCTGTCAGTGGGGTAAAATTTGCTGGTTCCACTGGAAAACCAGGGAGGTGCTCGCAGGCCGTGCATCTCAATCGAGAGTAAAGGAACTGATCTAATGGAATCAAATATATTGGTAGATTTCCTATGCTCTATGAACACAAATGTCCCTTAGTCATACATGGCACAGAGGGCCATCATCCCCCAATGTTGCAGGCTGTTGCGCACCAATGTTTCTGCAGTGAGGAGCAGGAGAGGATTCCGCGTTATTGGTAGAACCCCTAAATTGTGTCTAGGGGAGTCGGAGATATAAGGTGCATTTGTTTATGACTCTCAGGGCGTAGATAGTGAAAGGGTGTTTATTTCTCTTCATTCTGGTCCATCCAATTTCTTTTGATGATGAGGCATTTGGCTGCATGCAGCTCTTCATTGAACTAGGGTGGTGTCTGCAAGGCCAGAGAGCTGAGCATTGCCCTTGTTGTTGTGGATCATAGGATGACCTTGATAGCTAAGCAAACATTGGTGTGTGTGTGGAAGCTAAGGGGCATGGCATAGTGAGTGAACTATAGACATTAGCCATCTAGGCTCATGTTGGACACTGATGCTTCATTCTGGGCGTAAAGCATGCTGCCCTCATTGATGAGCAAGAACTCAGTTTGGTTGGCTTCACTTACAAGTAGCTTGTAGAAACCTAGGTTTGAATGGTTTCCATGTAGGATCAGAGGTGCTGGATGTTGACTAACAATATTTAAAGTATAGTCCATGTCATGGAAGAAGATTTCTACATGGTTGATAGGGTGCCATTTAAAAACTGAGCTTTGTGAATATGGAGCCTTGGAGCTATCAGGTGTCTGATCTGGCTCTGGGGAGTTCATTTGATCAGAATGACAGCTTTCCAAAACAAGCATTGGCATAGCCAATAGGTCTAGCTTTTGGGACCTTATAAGTATTTAGTTATGCAGCACAATATCCTTGGTGCAACAACATCAACCATTGCATGGCTAAACACTTATAATGTCCCAAAAGCGAGACCTATTGGCTATGCCAATGCTTGTTGAAAGGATGGGTATCAACATTGTTGGGCGCCTGGACTCTAAAACTGCCTTAGGCAACAGACTTGTCGTGGTTTTGGTGGACCATGACACCCTCCCCCCCCATGTAGCCAGTTATATGCTGGCTTTTAAGGACCGATGCAAAAGTTCTGGAAGAAGGCTTCTGAGTACCTAGAGTCCAGCCAGGAAGTAATGCATCTCTGGTGTGGTCAGAAGGCCACTCTGGTAATGTTTTAGCCTGGACAGAAATTGTGGGTAGTGAAGCCCAGGGTCCTCCAAGACTGTTGGGTCTGGGCCTTAGGTGATGAAAGGAATCTGGGGAGGGGGGGTGTCACCTACCTTGTGGACCTCAGGAACTCCTTGAGGGTACTTACTCCATGTAAATTGCCACAAAACACACCATGAGAGGTCAGAGGTCACCATTTCCCTGGTGAAGAGATTGGGTGGGAAAGGAGAGGGAACCCCTCCCCAACTTCCTATCCAGAAGGAGCTAGATGTCCACTAAGGATGTCAACCTCTCCTGTACACTGACCCCAGAGCAGCAGAAAAATTGCCGCCAATTGTTAGGGCAGTTTGCTTCTCTGTTCTCCCTCACTCCTAGGCTTACACGCTTGTGTAGCTATGACATTGATACTGGAGACAGTATGCCTGTGAAAAATATAATTTGCAGGTTGTCTGATAAGATGAGGGCTAGCATTAAGGAGGAAGTCTCCAAAATGCACTAGGGGTGATTGAGCACTCTAGTAGTCCCTGGGTCAGCCCAGTAGTTCTGATGCCAAAAGCTCCCCTTTGGGTACTGCCCCAGAACTCCAGTTCTGTGTGGATTACAAGGGGCTGAACTCTGCCACCTAGACCGATGCGCACACTGCCTCCCAGGCTGATGAGCTCATTGACAGGCTGGGTGTTGCCAAGTTCCTGACAGGATTCTGGCAGATTGCTCTGATGGGGGGGGGGGGGGGGGAGGGGGGTGTTAAAGAGACGTCGGCAATCTCTACCTAGAGGGACCCATCGAATTTAGGGTGATGTCATTTAAATTGAAGAATGCCTCTCCTACCTTCCAGAGTTTGGTAAACAGGCCCTGGCCGTGGTGGAGGCCTTCAGTATGGCCTACTTGGATGGCATAGCTGTCTTCAGCTCCAGCTGGGAGGAAAATCTGTTTAAGCTCCAGAGGGTGCTTTAGACTCTGAAACAGGCAGGCCTATCTATCAAGGCCAACAAGTGCCAGATAGGGCAGGGTACTGTGGTATAACTGTGACACTTCATGGGCGGGGGCAAGGTGCAGCCCCTCCAAGTCAAGATGGAGATTATCCTGGCCTGGGAACCCCCAGCATCTCAGACAGAAGTGAGGGCCTCCCTAGGTCTCACTGGATATTATAGAAGGTATGTCAAGTGGTATAGCACCTGTACTCATGGCCTCTGACTTATCCCATTGATTTATAGTGCAAACTGATGCTTTAGAGCATGGCACAAGGGCTGTACTATCCCAGTTGAATTTGAAGAGCTTAGACCAACCTGTAGCCTTTATTAGCAGAAGGTTACTACACAGGATACAGAGGTGAAGTGCTTTTGCTGTGGTCTGGACACTGAAGAAGCTGAGATCATACGTGTTTGGGACTCGCCTCCAAGTTCAGATAGACCACAGGCCCCTCAGATGACTCCCGCAGATGAGGGTTGAGAATCCCAAACTATTGAGATGGGTTGTCTTCTACAGGGAATGGACTTTACGGTGGAACACTGCGCTGGGTCAGACCACTCCAATGCGGATGGTCTGTCGAGGTTCTCCCTTCTAAGTGATGTGAACTCGCAGGAGGTTGGTTAGTTCATCCCTCTTACAGCTGTGGGGACGTATGTTAGACCTGTCAGCCTTAGGGTGGTCTTCCCCAAACATTTTACCTTTTGCCCACCTGTTTTGCTGAATTTGTTGTTGGTAAAGTGCACAAAGTCCAGAGTGCTTGTGCTCTCTTCCTAAAACATGGTAAAAGGGTCTTGCACCTGATTGACGTATTTAATGTACTTGAAAGGCCTGTAAATGAAATTATGATAGTGGGCCAGCAGTACTTATTTTGCCACCTACTTAAGTAGCTCTCTAAAAGATGTTTTAGTCTTGCCATTGCAGCCTATGTGCAGTTGTAAACTGCCAATTCCACTTGGCAAATGAAACCCTTTGCCTAGCCCAAAATTGCCTTTTTAGTACATATGTCACTCCTAGGGAAGGCTCTAAACAGCCCATAGGGCATGTTGCATTGTATTTTAAAAAAAGTTGGACATGTATTTTAAAGTTTTACATGTCCTGACAGTTAAAAACTCCTAAATGATTTTTTCACTAGTGAGGCCTACCTCTCCCATAGGATAACACTGGGTTATCTTATTACATTTAATAAGGTAGAAATGTCATCTTTGCGGACTAGAGATTAGTAATTTTATATCCTTCCTAATGGTTAAGTCACAATTTAGAAAATGGCACTTTTAGAAAGTTGTCAATTTCCTGTTCTAACCATTTGTGCCTGTATCCTGGGTCACACGACTAGGTGCAGTCGTACATTGTGTATTCCTCCCAGATAGTAACACAAAGGGGGACTAGGTGTTGGCAGAGTGGGCCATCCTTAAAGGATGTGAGGGGCGGAGCTACTCACAGCCCCACTTATAATTCAAAGTAGCTGCCTCAGCACGCGCACACACAAGACTTCACACTAGTCTTTTGTCACCCCAAACATCGTGGGATCAAGGAAGGAAATTTCAGCTCCATCTGTGTGGAGCACCAAGTATAACAAGCATTTGCTATGCAATAGGTCTCGCATTTGCGAGAGTTTAAGCTATTGACATTGTAAATGACAATGTCTTTTATTTATCTGTTTTGATAATTAACACACAAATAAAAGGCATTGTCATTTACAATGCCAGTAGCACAAACTCTTGTAAATAAGAGACCTATTTCATTTCAAATAAGCGGCCGCCATTGTCCCAAGCTGCTTGAAAAGTGAAAGCGCTCATGGCATGCTGAATGTTGCAGGAAAAGCATGTTGGGCCTGCAGTAGGAGAAAATCTTTAAAGAAAATAGTGCTTACAGACTAAATAAGTCATACCGTGTAACCACAGAAGTAAATGGGCCAGTCCTCATGGGAGGTTGCAAATAAAGACCAGGTGGGACTAACAAGACTATTAACGAATCAGAAGCCAGCATTTACAAAGGACAATGACACAAACCAATGAAAAATATGGACAGAGTGGGCAGAGCATCAAGGCCATACTCGAATACAGTGTGCCTCGCAGAGCAGATCATGCGCTGCCCAGGCTCGACCTAAAAATAGGACCCTCTGTCCCACTCTGCAGTAATCTCCTGGGCCTTGGATATTACAGAAAGACTGCCCAGCTCTCTGAGAAGGAAGACTGGACCTTATCCCTTCATCCCAGACAGAGTGACTGAAGGGGTCAGTTGGATGATCTCTTGTTCTGAGCTATAGGGTCACAACAAGCTACAGAGTTCTCCCTGCAACTTCCCAGCTGATCTGCTGTACTGGACTTGCCTGAGTGAGTCCCTGATCCCCTAGAGGCGCATCCCAGAGTCATTGGCTGTTGGTTGGCATCACCGTGCACTTCTCTGAAGAGAAAGGAGAAATCCTGACGTTTTGGGCTCTTTATGGCCACGAACAGGCCCGTTCTGTGTGAGATCTTTCAGCCTGCGACTGCTGCCAATGTGAAGCTCCGGTGGACCTTCCTATTGGTGCTATAGCCACAGCCATCAACACGAGATCTGCACTTTGCGCTACAGCCCAAGTTCTGTGACCGAATACATAGCTTATTATCTTCCTTCTTCTATAATTGCTGAACACAAACCACAGAATATTCTATTTTAGCAGTAGTTATTGCCTTTCTCAATGACTGATTACACCCAAGCTATAGCCTATATTACTCTCTAACATTGGTCTCGGATGTATTCCTACTTACTGGATTTGAACCTATACAAAGACACCAACTTTTTGAGGCCTGAACATAGTCTTCCACATTTTATCCAGCTCTACTGATCATCATGAAGCAGTGATATTTGAAAGAAAGTGCTGCTAACATTTCTTCATAAAGTCTCATAATCTTTCAAGTTTGCTACTTCACTTTCAGAAAGATCTGACATTTCCTTAGCGTTGGTGTCTTTTCAAATTTTAAAAGACACAGGCTTTGGCATAATTGCCAAATACTTTTTCCATTTTGTCCACTTGAGAAGTGGTTATCCAGGTGATTTTAGGATAAATGGTGCAGCATTAATATTCTGCATTATATGGAATACTGAATGACAAACACAATACTAAATAAGAGGCATTAGATAGAATACTCTGGTGTAAGAAATTGGGTTATAGTTTAGGGGTGGGGAGGATGAAACGCTACTCGAGCAGCAACTACAATCTTTGTCAGGATGAAGTCTCAAACAAATCCTAAATTAACCTGTGCTTAACCCTCTGGTAACTTGGCACAAAGCAGTCAGGCTTATCTTGGAGGCAATATATAAAGTATGCAGTACTTCACAACCGCAATAAAGTGAGAACACCACAAGAGAAATCCCACACCAATCTAGGGAAAAGAGTAAAATGTAATATATCAAGACCAAAATGACAAATCTAATTAGTAAAACCGTAGTTATGGAGTTCTAAAAATGTTCTGTAAAAGAGCGCGCGCCAACCACCCCCCCCCCCCCTTTAAAAACAAAACAACTGATTATCTGGTCACGCCGGATCAGGACAAAGTCACAAATTCAGGATGACTGCGATGAGGTGCAAACTGGATACATGGATCCAGTTAGGCCCGCTGAACAAAGTCTTTGCGTGGAGATGGGCCACGCAGTGGCAGCACCAAAAGGCTACGTACTGCAATGGGAAGTCCTGAGTTGAGGTGGCACCGTGCAGCAGGGGAGATGCCTCAAGCAGCAGAGGCGATGCTCTTGTTCTGCGGGAGATGCCCAGCAGAGCGTCTGTTCTGCTGGGACCACAGGTGGGCTGGCAGAGCAGCACCTTCAGGGCCACTTCCAAGGGTCCAGGACTGGGGTGGCACCACTTGGGAGGGCAGGAGTCACAGCTGGCAGAGCTGAGGTGCTGGGTGCAAGGTTGTTGGAGCCTGTTCTCTCTGTGGCTCTGTTTAGGAGACCTGCCAACTAGCCCATAGTCACTCTGTTGGTTCTGGGTCCAGTCCTTCTCACTCAGGCAGGAGGGCAGTAATTGAGCAGGACAGCAGTCCAGCAGAGTGGCACTCCTTTCAGCAGGACAGCAGTCCTTCCTGAAGTTGTGGTTTGAGTTCCAATATTTATACCCAGTTCCTTCTTGGAAGTGGGAGAAGCTTCCAGAGAATTTCCTTTGAAGTGCTCCGGTATCCTGCCTTTCCTGCCCTGGATCCAACCTAACTACATGCGTTATGCAGTCATGAATGAAAGTTGGATCTGCTTTCATGATTACCCCCACTTTGTGCCTGGCGTCGGTTTGCTGGGATCCTACTAATCAGGACCCCAACATCTGTGCGCTCTTTCCCAAAATGGCTTTGGTAAGTACTTTTGTACCTCAACTTGGCTACTGGTGTGCCATTATAAGTCCCTAGCATACGGTACTAGGGTACCCACGGGTGTCCCATAGGCTGCAGCATGTAGTGTGCCACCCATGGGAGTCCACTTCAAATCTGAGTACAGGCCTTGCATTTCAGCCTATGTGAGATGGTGCTGGCACCTCTCACGACATATATACGTTTTCTTATATCTGAGGTCACTAAACTTAAAACCTATGTCACCCCTATGGTAGGCCCTTCAGTCCTGAGGGCAGGGTGCTCGGTTATAAGTGTCAGGGTGCCCCTACATGAGCCGGACACCCCTACAAACCCCGGAGTCGATTCTCCAGGCTTTGTAAGTGCAGTCAGCCATAGTAAGATATATAGCGGACATCAGTCATTCTGAGATGTCTAACTCTATAATGGCTGCGCCGAACCTGATCATGTTTGGTATCAAACATGTTGGAATCCTACCCCAACACCGATTCCGGTGTTGGAGGTTTTCATGGTCTGCCAGCAAGTTAGTGCTGCTGCCGACCACAGATACTGTTCTGCCCTCCTGCTGCTGAGCTGAGCTCGAGCAGGGGATGTTAGAACAATAGGTTTCCTGACACAAGGAGGTGTGACCACCTCCCAGACAGGACTTGGTGTATTGGGCAAGGTTAGGGTCCCTTTTCAGCACCACCAGACTGCATTGAAGGGCACAGTTGGTGCCCTCCTTGCATACTTCTGTTTGAACCAGTTCAGGAACGCTTGGTTCCCACTCTGGTGTGAAACTGGACAAAGGAAAGGGGAGTATCCTCCCCTGGGAGGGACCCCCAAGTCGTTCCAACCCTTTCCTTGGGTATTTAAGGGCTCCCCTGTGGGTTGGTCCTCAGAATCGTCGTTGAACAAGACTTCCCTCTGAAACCAAGACACTCTTTAACCGTCTTGACACTTCGACTTCGCCTGGAACTGAGACTGTATCAAGGAAGACTCCTGATGCGCCTGGTCTCGCCTTTTTGCATGTCTTCTGCCTCATCTGTGTCTGTGCTTTGCTCAGGTTCTCCAGAAGTCCTGTGGGCATCAAGGACATCTGAAGAAATCTCCCTTGGAGTGAAGGAGTTACTCCCTTGCATCTGCATGCACTGCAACAAAGCGGAGGCCCAGCAACACAGGTGGTGGTTCTGTGGTTCCCTCAAGGCCTGACATGTATTCCCTGCAATTTGGAGGGCAGGATCCCTCGTCGGGCGCTGGGAACAAACCCCGTCAGCTTTCCGTTGCCAAAGCTTGTTGACTCTGCACTGCAGAGATCTTTGGGCTGCAAGAAGCTCCAGCACCTCATCCCTCGAGATCAGTGTCCTCACTGCATCCATTGCACTGCGGGCCTCCATCTTTGGAGAGGTTGTGACTCATGTGCCTTTGGCCTGTGGGTCCTCTTGAGGGTGGTCTTCTGCTTTGGTGGGCTCCCCTGCTTGTTCGGGGCGTGCCTTGACTCTCCTGCTCTTGGTGAGTCCCTTGGACCTTGCTGGTCCAAACTATCGCATCTTGTCATCTTTCATGCCAGCTTCGGCTACCAATGCTTTTTGGTGTTCACGCCAGACACCGACCACCTAGACACCGACATGGGATAGCCCGTGAACGGCTCCTGGTCTTCCAGTGTCACTGGGGCCCCCCCAGCTGCCGCGACTAAGTCCTCGTCCACTCTCCTGAGCTTCCTGCTTAGGGTGGGCATTGTGCCTCCTGGTCATCTCAGAGTGGCACAGACTCTGTCCCCTCTGCTTACAGATTCTCCTCTTCAAGAATCCACCCTTGGATTCCACTGGACATCTTCAGAGACTTCTCCAGAGGCACTTATTCCTGAGTCTTCCATTGTCGTCTACATGAGGTTCCGACGTCACTTCACCACTATGCACTCTGCTTCCCTGGTGCAGGTAACCTGGTTCCTGGGGCATCCACGGGTGGTGTAGTGTAGCTCCTATTTCCCTAATAGGCTCTGCGCATTGGAATAATATATCCTATAGGTTTGACATAGGACTAAGGTCAGTATGTCCCTATCGAGTATATTAAACTTAATTACTTGTGCCAGCTAGCTCCGAGGCCACTAGAAACTCCTTGGATAACAAGAAGGGAGTAGTTTCTGGCAGCCGCAAAACATGACCACTTTGTTTCCCTTTAGAATCCGAACGTGTCCCAGAGTCGTGGAAACAATAGATAATGCTTAGTTTTCTCCAAGTTACACAGAAAGAAGTAGACGGGCGTTTCAATAAAAGATTTATTGAACAGTCTTGTTTCTGGTGTAAGTAAAATGTGCTGTGACGATCACAAGACAGTATGCGAGATAAATAATGTACAGTGTGAGCAGTAGAAATAAATAATACTGCGATAGCATTATCTTTTAGTATATATGCAGACTAAAAATGCGAGTACTCATACGATGTGTTTCTAAGCTAGTTCTACCCCAAAGTGCCTAACCCAACCTAGGTGTAGGAAGAGGGAAGAAGTAGGTGAAGTATTCCTTACTATGGTATACTAAGAGTATGTTAAGCCCTAGTATGCCAAGAGTCCCTCTAGGTTCTAGTCAGCTCCATACCTGAAGAATGAGAGAGGTAGGAATCTCTTTGCCAGACTCGAACTCCAACACCCCGCAAGGGAAGTCAGATCACTGGAAGCTGGACTCTCTGCGTGCAGGGATGACCGCGTCTTCTCAGTGCGTCAGGCCGGGAAACGGGCTCCTCTGAAGTAGAGGTCTCCTCTGATTTACAGCGGCTAGGGAAGGTATATTTATACCTGAGAAGCACCTAAGAATGTTAGTATTGACGGGAGTCGGACAGCGGAAGACGTCATGAATGAACCCCTAAGGAATAATGGTTCATGCATAATATATGAGTCCTTGAAGAAATCAATAGTCCTGGGCTAGGTAAACTCCCGCAGCCTAAGGGTCTGTTCTTCATGAACTCGTTGTGACGTTAGGGTGGACGGATGTCAGAGTATTTGGAGCGCACGGTTTAATGCCTAAATAAGGGCTGGGATTTTATGCCTATATAAGGGCAGGGCGAATTGTGCCTATATAAGGACATGATACTGGAAAGTCCGTTTATGGACACCCTAAGAGGAATACAACACCCACTCCACTTTCGTGTGTACGATAATACTAAAATGCTAAACATTTAAAATGCTAAACATTAAATGGAGTACCGCATATTTAAAAAATATTTCTTAAAAGCATTTAAAAAACATAGTAAAAAATGCAAAAGGTACTGTACATTTTGAAGCATAGCTTTTCATTTCAGGCATATATTTAAAATTTAAAAAATGCAATATGAATGAAAGAAGTAGTAATATTTACATGTGACAAAAAAATGATCGATAAGTTTCTTCTTTTATTTTAAATCAAAGTCATTTCATGTCTTGAAAATTAATGAACTGTTCTAGACACACAAGATGACTAAGTGTCCGTGGAAGTACCGTGAAGTCTGTACTATAAGGCTAGTTCTACTTTAAACAGATTGAAGTGCCATTTTCGTTCGAAAAATGGGAAAAAGTTCAATTTTGGTAGAGTTCCAAGTTGTTTTGAAAAATGAAGGCCAAATTGTTACTGCATCTCTGGAACACTGATGCTGAATCAGAGTCAGTTTACGGGTCTGGTGTAAACATGAGATAATCTATTTCTATAGACAAAACATCGTCCACTGTAGTTGGTCAGTTGGAACACCTCGTGTAGCAGATTAATTGCACAGAGATGAGGCTTCGCTTCCAGCATAGGGTGCCGCAGCAAAGTTCGCGTCCGTTACCTGTGTGCCTGTAGATCTTTCTCGTACCTCAGCAGCAGCCGGAAGCGTCTGTGAGATCTCAATGAATGCAGACATCAGGATTGGTAGCCTCTGGGGACAACACAGAGCATGGGCTGTTATCGGGACCAGCAGAGTATCGACATCCGTTGGCGTTGCTGATGGAAATGTTAGATATGTGTCCAACACGCATTCTTCACCGCATAGCAGGCATCGTAGAACAGGTAAGATGCAATCTTGCCAGATTGGTCTGAATGACAGGAACCACGTGGTATTAAGTTCCCGTAGACGAGTCATGCCCAATAGCTGTACTATTCGCTCACGGCACTTTCGTTCAAGGAGAGCTTTCTCCATTTCGCTCGGAGTGATGTCTGCGAATAGGCTGGCCATAGCGCAATAGCAGGAAGAGAAATAGAATTCCGGCAACAAGTGCTAGAATTAATGGTATGCCACCAAACACCGAATGTGCAAAGTTCGGGATGATTCCGAGTATTGCCTGGAAAGGTGCTAACAGACCGGAGCAGATGCTCTTAAATACATGTACAATTCCGGTTGTATCAGACATATTGAAGATAAGTCCTATCATTTCTACGAAATGTATAGGGCAGTTTGTACGTATTAAAGTCTGTATCTCAGCCGAAGTCCTTGCTACTTGTAGATCATAGGTTTCTTTGGCCGAGGTCAAAGGCACTGTTTGCTGTAAAAGCATGGCTTTCATTCTGCTCAAAGTATCAAATCTTATAAAAGAGACGTTCAGCGAAGGCCATAGAGGCGACTCCCTGACTGTGTCTATTGGAGCAAACAATACTTGCATACAGCAAGTGACCCTGGAGTTGACCGTTACTAGATATGGGATGCCTGGCAGCATGCCGCAGCAACTCTGATCATTCAACATGAGAACTCCCATTAGAAAGTTGTCCAAACGTTGGATTAATCACAGCAGCTGGTGTACCCTGCTGATGGCAAGACAAATTTGCCACAGAACCATTACAAGCCCTGTGTAAAGAAATGTCCTGACATATAAGTGAACCGCTCAGTGCACTTTTACAGTGTGTACCGCTTAAAAACACTTCACGATCCCCACTCCAACATCTATATGTATACTGTAAATCCCAAGATGTCTTAATGTATTCCTTACCCAACCTTTCATATTTGCCTGCTTGCATTTGTCTGAGGCAATACTGAAACTGAAAAGTACTCACAGGTAATGTTATTTTGCCATGAATTAGCCATTCTGTAGCTGGTTTTTCTGCCACTGTGAATGGTAACTTTTCCAGTTTTTCAATGCTCAGCACTGTATACTTTGCTCCTCTTTGTGCCAGTTCGATCTGTTTATCAGTTAGATTGTATTCTGCAAACAGAGCTGATGTATTAATGAAACGCCAAGGCACATAGCCCGCTCGCAAAGATTGCAGCGTCCAGCTTAATAACACAATAGAACGTAATTGAGATTGGCCTTGCTGTAACATCGCCAAATCTTGTTCTAGTATGTCGATAGCAGAGGATACAATGCTATCCAATGAATATATTCTGGAGGACAAAGTTGTTAACCCATTGTCGACCACAGAGTGTTTTCTCTAAATTAATACGATCAAGTTCACGTATTCGTTCTGCGGCCTCCATCTGTGATACTTTCCATGCTTCATTATACGCAGCATAAATGCCGGCATATATGAAACGTTTTTGACGCGGTTTTCTTGGTCCAAGCAAGAATTCCCTACGGTCTGCGTCCTTTTTAAGTAAGGTTAAGTGTTGTTTCACATCCTGTAGTGTAGATTTATGCAGCCAATCGAGGCATAATTTTCCTACACTGTATGTTGTTACTACCCCCGGATGTTGTCTTTGGACGTATCTTGGGTCTGGCCTATTAATAGTAAAGCCCTGAGTTTTATTCAGGAATCTATCATGACAGTTATTCGTGTCTGGGGGCCAGATCAACCATTTTTTCCAATCCGGATTAGATCTGTTGAGTTGAAGTATATTGTCAACTGTCACCACTGCCTGTGTATCGTTATCACTTGCAGGTGTTGGTACAGAAGGTGTGTTCATCTCCTTGATCTTGGCTAGTCCAAGACCAGATGTTTGTTGGACAGTTTCATTCAAAAACATAATTTGTTGAGGGATGATGCAGGCTGTAAATAATGCTTCTATCCCCTGCACTTGCCAATCTTTAGTACCCCAGACTGTTTTTGTGTCTATTGTGTCTTTCCAAAAGTCGAAACCCTGTCTAGACAGTTGGGCATTAAATAATGCAGAGTAAATCTGTTTTGTATTTGTTAACATAATTTTCATTCCTGTTTTGTTTACATTTTTATAGTAAAACATTTCTGGATCAGATGTATTGTAACCTGAAAAATATGGAAACTTGTTGGCAAATGTTTTTGAACTACCGTGTGGTGGTGTAGGACAATGCTCCCATTGGTTAAACATAAACACATTTCTTGGATATGCAGATTTATGCAAATAATGATGACCATAGTGGTTATAACAATACAGTTGTTCATAGTCTGATGAACCCTCTAAATATTCATGTTTAGAAAATGCAGCAGATTTTTCTAGGTCAAACATTATGTCATTCACAGTCTCAAAGTCCCAATCATCTGAATAGGTACTGGACGTAATTAGATCACTTAGTGAAATTTTAAACAAATGTGGAAAGTTCAATTCTTCCGTCGGGCCGAAGATGTCAAAATCTGTTTTGTCCCACACTATACCATCCTGTATAGGAACAGAAGTGATGTTCACTGATGACAAGTCTCTTGCTTCACGATGGGAAGATTTATGAGGTTTCAAAAGTACGTTCACGCGTTTTCCTTCAGTATTCACATGGATGTATCTGCCACTTATGAGCACGCTCACAGTTGTAACCAAAGCTAGCCAGGGCAGGAAAACAAAAAGTCCAGATATAATCCAGAGTTCAATCCATGGAGAAACCAAATAAGTCTTTTTCAGAAAGTGAAGAAAGTCTTGTACTTGCTGCTTGAATTTCAATGATGCTGGCGTCGTTTCAGGTTCACTCTGATCTTCTGAGAACGTATCAAAGTTAATGAAATAGCCAGAAGCAGTTCTATCAATTGTTGGAATTGCATCAGGATTTGTAGAAATCACTGGAGCCAGTTCATCACTTGCTACATTGGTGTAGACGGGTGTATTTGGTCGAACTGTTACTTGGTGTTCAAGAGGGATGAGTTCCATAGCATTGTTGCTTATTCCTCCATCTGTTACAGCTGAATTCTCGATTGTTATCAGTCTTTCAGTCTGAACCTCTTGGATACTAGCGAGAGGAGTGCGTCTGCTACTAGGTCGGAGTCCACGAGGCCTACTATTTAGTATTGGCCACATACTGTGGTTTGATCAGGTCGATGGACACAAATCTTTTCTCCTTTCTTCCAGCAAGGGGCGGCAGAAGTACTGTTCTTGTTCCTTGAACTGCTAGGACAGGTACTGGTTGTCTGTAAGAAGGTCCAAATTCCTTCTTGTCCGCAATCTTTTCTCTGACTAGATCCCCAACTTTTGGAATCCAGACAGGCCTTGCTGGGACTGCCGATTTTTCCCCAGTGGTGGTTGGCTGTAGGAATACGTTGCTTTGTTTCGTTCTTAACTCATTGAGTTCCTGTAAAACAGCCAAACTATCTTTGATATCAAATGTTTTATTTTCCACCACTGTGCCTACGTGTTCAAGGTCTGGTACCCACATTCTTGTCCCAAATAGGACCTCATATGGAGTGACCCCCTAGAGAACTTCTTGGCAGATTATTCAATGAGCGTTGGACCCCATTAAGGTGTTTGACCCACCCATCACCCGAACCTAATACCCTAGCTGTTATAGATTGCTTTATGTCCCGGTTTTTCCTTTCCACAACCGAATTTCCCTCAGGATGGAATGGAGAGGAGTACCGCAATGCAACGCCCAGACTGGCCATGGCTTCTTTGTAAGCCAGAGAGCTAAACGCAGGACCCTGGTCAGAATGTAGCGTGCCTATTGCGTATGTGCCGATAAAGACTCGCAAATCTTTTATAACAGTTCGAGCGTCAGCCGAGCGCTGAGGCCATAACCATAGGAACCTTGATTCAGTATTTGTGGGAATGCCTTTGTCCAGTAGGACGCAGGCGCGTAGATAGTCTAATGGTGTCTAACAATGGTGTCTGTACTGGGTTGCCGCATTCGCAGCATGGTGTCTGGTGGCTCTCTCGCTGTAATTTACAGTCTAAGCAGTTGTTGATGAATATGTGAATTTCTGTATTCATCCCAGGCCACCAGTACATCTCTTTTAACTTCAAAATGGTTTTAGAGCTCCCTTGATGTGACAGACCCTCCCCCAAATGTGTTTCATAAATCAAGGCCGCTCTACGTTCCATGTTTGGAATTACCCTATCCCCCACTCCAGGGATTCGAGCAAAAGGAACGTTGTTTGCATCAATTACATAAGAGTACTTGAGTGGAAACTTTTTGGTAACGCTGCACTGCTGCCTTTGCTTGAAGCATTGACAGCCAACATTATCTCACCGTCTATTTTTGTTTTTGAACGAGTGATCGCAGCTACGGAAGCCGTCTGCACAGCCCCCTTTGCAGCTTCATCAGCCAATGAATTCCCTGCAACGTGAACGCCATCACGTTGATGACTCAGTGTATGGATCACGTGAGCCTTTGGTAGTTCGTTTTTCAACTGAACTACTTGTTCCCAAAGCATTTTGTGCTTTATTGTGCCACCTTTCGCATCTTTGAAACCATTTTCAAGCCAGTTTTGTATATAGTCATTATACGACTGAACACAGTAAAAGGAATCGCACACTATTAGTGTGGGGAATTCTCGATCTGTACTTTCAAGTGCCAGTTTGAATGCTTGTAGTTCAGCTCGCTGAGCTGTCCAATCTCCTAGAGACTGCGTTTTTGTGACCATAGGTCTGAAGATGCCATTTCGCATGCGACCTTTAACGATTGCACACGCTGCACTGTAAGCCTGCTTACTCCCTGTTGCGGGTTGTGCGGATCAGTCAGTGTAAATTTATAAATTCGTACTGATCGAAAGGCAGAATTTCAGTAGGCAGAGGACATTCTTATTCATATTGCAGGAATGCTTGTGTTTTTAAATCTGGATCAAAAACGTATTCAACATCTGTTGCAGCAAGAGAATTAACCCATTGTATCCATCTTGGATGTAATGCTTTAGCATTTGAATGCTTGCTTTTGTGACCGCTTCTAAAGCTGGTACCGGGGTTACGACAATAATGCGTTTCCCTTGGGCTAAGGCTCTTTCTTTTGCTACAGCGGTTTGAACTGCTGTTAGAATTTTTTCAGTTGAACTGAAGCGCATTTCCGCTTGTGTGTACAAATGAGATTTGTATGCGATTGGTATTTTCTCACCCTCATTGAAGGTTAAGTAGGTGAATCCGCATTGACCTGAGATTATTCGGATCACCAAATTGCGTTGACTTACGCGTGTTTGTAAGTGATTTGTTGCTAACATGTTAGTCTGGAGTGAACGCAAGATTTCTGTGTGTTCCTGTGTCCAGTTTCTGATCGTAAAATCAGGTTTGATTAATGCGTAGAGGGGTTAAACCCTTTCTGCATAATTTAGAATGTATGTTCTTCCAAAGTTTAGGAAACCCAGGATGGATTGTAAGTTTTTTAGCGTTTTTGGAGGTTGGAGCAGCGCACACTTTTCTAAAAGTTAGCTGCCAAGCTCTTGCCTTCACTTGAAAGTTCATATCCTAGAAATAGGACATTGAGATGGGCAATTCTGGACTTTTTAAAGTTGAACTTGTAGCCCTCAGAGGCGAAACCCAGTATAATGGTGCTCACCCTGTTCAAGTGTTTTTCCAGGTCATCGTCTGTCAGATAGATGTCATCGACATAGGACAATGCCTCATTGTCATAAATTTGTAGTAACTCCGTTACCCTCGCTGAGAATAAACCTGGGCTGTTCTTGAACCCTTGTTCGAGTCGACAAAAGTGACGCTGGGTCCCCATTATGGAGAATGCTGTTAAGTACCTGCTTTCAGGTGCTATGTTTTGACAAAAGAAACCATTTGAGATGTCTAATGTTGTTTTATATTTTTTACGCACAATGTTATTCATTAATGCTGTGCTATGTGCATTTTGCACTGCAAAAGTTTTAGAACAAGTGTTTAAGTGTCTGTAATCCAAAACTAGACGATATGTATTGTCTGGTTTGGAGACAGGAAACAAAGGATTGTTCATTGAGGAGGTGCATGTTTCAATCACCCCTTGATATTCAAGTTGATCTAAGATCTCCCTGACCTGTTTTTAGCTTCTTGCTTTATTGGGTACTGCCGTTGTGCAGTTGGTTCATGTTTCAGATGTATTTTATGGTGAGGTGAGTCCTCATCCCATCCTACATGATTTTTATATAATGCTGGGGCCTGGGCCACTGCCCATTTCCTGGCATATGTATATCTCAGATGCATTGGTATATGGTTGGAGAAGGCAGGCATAATAATGTCCTCGCCATGTGGGCACTCCCTGACAAATTGTGGTGGCCAGTCCTTTTCTGCTAGAAGTATGTCATAGCCCTTTGATAGTCTTTCCCAAAAAGTGCTTTCACCTGTCTAGGTTTGTCTCCCTCCATCCGGAGAGTTATTTCATATAACTTTTGTGGAGTACTAACCCTGGTGTCTACTGTCTCTACTTTAATGTACTCATTCAAGTCCACTATCTCCAGAAGTTCCTTCAGGTTCTGGCGAGCTATTGTGACTTCTGCTGCACTGTCCAGCATTGTCTGAGCCCATTCTCCGTTCTTGAGTTGTGTTCTCAGTATTCTCGGCATGTCTGATCTTTAGACCTGCTACTTTCTTTTGGAGAATTGAGGTTTTGCTTTAGTTTTTGGAGCGTGTTTGTCGTCTTTCGATTTCACGCGTTCTTCTCTATGTTCCGATCGTCCTCTTCTTTCCGAAGTCTGTGATGAGATCTGAAAGGGACGAGAGGAACGTGTATCAGTATCTTGATACCTGTCAGGTTTTCTCAAATTATCCCTATTCCTGAGGTTATACCTCCTTTCAGAGGGCTCCTTTTGAGGAGACCTACCTCGGGATTGAGAACGTTTCTCATTTGAATTTTGTTCATTAGTCTCCCACTTCTTTTTAGAAGATGTAGGAGTTTGTTTAATTGAGTCCTTCTCAGGACTTTCAGATAGCTTCGGCTTCATTGGTCTTCCACCCAAACTATCTCTGCCTAATTCTGCATAAGATTGTTCAATTATTCTGGGTAGCTCTGTTTGATGTTCTGGAACATCAAATTCCCTTAATTTTTGGCGGATCGCCACTGCTGCTGCCTCCCCTTTAATATTAGATAATATTATTGTTGAGACCTGGTCGAAATTTTTCAGTAATTTCATACCTAAATTTAGAGCAGGTTCTGCCCCGTATTCGTTTTGAATTTGTTTCAGGACATCAGGTATTACCGCAATTGACGGAATGCCATGTGTTTTAGTATAGATGGCAGCAAAGACTGAGCCCCAAGTGGTGCAGTCTTCCAGTTGTGGTGTGATCCCCATTGGTAAACTGATTGTCAGTATTCTGTGTTTCTCATACGGGGTAGTATTTGGAAATACTGCTTCGATTTGAGTAATTTTTAGAGCTATCCAGAATGGAATTTGCTCATGTTTTGTGGGCATTTTACCCATGACTGCGTATAGAGTCTGTGGTGTAATTTTTAGTGTATTCCCCTGGTGAGGAGTTTGATTTGGAATTGTTAATGGTTGCTGGACTGTAAAAGTCCGCATGACATATTGGACCAATTGTCTGTAGATTTTTATTAACTCTGTGATTTGAGCAAGTAGTTCCTCGTTTGACATTTCTTCAATGTCAGGATGAGGTGTGTAGCCGACTAGAATCGACCATGTTGCTCCTGGTCTACCTAGTGGACCGAGCCTGGTAATGTTTTTGTGATGTTTTAGGGCGCCTTTAAACCAGAGCTGATGCTCCTGGTATGTTAATGGAATTTCTATATCCTCGAAAGGAATGTATTCCTCTGGTGGATCATCTTCTTTGTAGAAGTGAAACATGTGTGTTACTGAATTTGGATTCAGGAAATATTACCCATGAATAGAATACCTCTGTCTGAAAGGATTCATGTGCCTCTATCACGAAAACTGCTCTACCTCCTCTTGGTGGTAGGCCATGTTTTATAAGTTTTAGAGTGATGGCTCTTCTTAAGTTTGGAGTGATGTCTATAACACCCTCCTCGGTTTCAATAAAACCTGTAATGTTAAAAGCTGCTGCTTGGGCTGGATCAGCCGCAGCTCCACCGTTTCCGGTCTCAGTGTCGGAGCCAGGCATTTTGTTGTTTGAAAAATGTAGAACAAGTTTCAAGGAAACAAAGATTAGGTGCACAATATTTTGGAACACTGTATCCTTCAACGTTGAGCAAACCAAACAGCTAATATATAGGGTGTACTGCCCTATGTAGCCTTGGTGGATACTTAACCCTGCCCACTCCAGACGTCTTTTGGAGTATATGGGTAGGGATCTCTGAGAGAAAAAGCACGGCTGAGTTACTCAGTATCTAACGTTGAATTACCGCCTTACCAAACCGTTGGGCGCCATGTAGTGTAGCTCCTATTTCCCTAATAGGCTCTGCGCATTGGAATAATATATCCTATAGGTTTGACATAGGACTAAGGTCAGTATGTCCCTATCGAGTATATTAAACTTAATTACTTGTGCCAGCTAGCTCAGAGGCCACTAGAAACTCCTTGGATAACAAGAAGGGAGTAGTTTCTGGCAGCCGCAAAACATGACCACTTTGTTTCCCTTTAGAATCAGAACGTGTCCCAGAGTCGTGGAAACAATAGATAACTATTTCACTCAGCTCAATCGTGCATGCTTAGTTTTCTCCAAGTTACACAGAAAGAAGTAGACGGGCGTTTCAATAAAAGATTTTATTGAACAGTCTTGTTTCTAGTGTAAGTAAAATGTGCTGTGACGATCACAAGACAGTATGCGAGATAAATAATGTACAGTGTGAGCAGTAGAAATAAATAATACTGCGATAGCATTATCTTTTAGTATATATGCATTTACATAAATAACACAGACTAAAAATGCGAGTACTCATACGATGCGTTTCTAAGCTAGTTCTACCCCAAAGTGCCTAACCCAACCTAGGTGTAGGAAGAGGGAAGAAGTAGGTGAAGTATTCCTTACTATGGTATACTAAGAGTATGTTAAGCCTAGTATGCCAAGAGTCCCTCTAGGTTTTAGTCAGCTCCATACCTGAAGAATGGGAGAGGTAGGAATCTCTTTGCCAGACTCCAACTCCAACACCCCGCAAGGGAAGTCAGATCACTGGAAGCTGAACTCTCTGCGTGCAGGGATGACAGCGTCTTCTCAGTGCGTCAGGCCGGGAAACGGGCTCCTCTGAAGTCGAGGTCTCCTCTGATTTACAGGGGCTAGGGAAGGTATATTTATACCTGAAAAGCACCTAAGAATGTTAGTATTGACGTGAGTCTGACAGCGGAAGACGTCATGAATGAACCCCTAAGGAATAATGGTTCATGCATAATATATGAGCCCTTGAAGAAATCAATAGTCCTGGGCTAGGGAAACTCCCGCAGCCTAAGGGTCTGTCCTTCATGAACTCGTTGTGACGTTAGGGTGGACGGATGTCCGAGACCATGCCTGTATTTGGAGCGCACGGTTTAATGCCTAAATAAGGGCTGGGATTTGATGCCTATATAAGGGCAGGGCGAATTGTGCCTATATAAGGACATGATACTGGAAAGCCCATTTATGGACACCCTGAGAGGAATACAACAGTGGGGTGGCTCTCCAACCTTCCGTCCTCCAAAGGGTTTTTTCGGGGTCCTCCAGGAATGGTCCTTCTTTAAAACTGCAACCGCAACTTCTACATAGACTTCCATTGGGCATGCAACTGTGTTTCCACTCTGCACACAGCCTCCTTTGAGTTCCTGGTTCTCCCAGCTCCTCTGAGTCCTTTAGTCCAAATCCCTATGCAGTTCGCATTCCATTTCTTTAGTATATGGTTTGGTCTCCCCCCGATAGATCAGTGTATATTTGTGCTACTTACCTGATTTCTTTCGAGTATTTTCATGTGTATTGTTGATATCTCCTGGTAGGAGATATACCAATGTGATAGTGATTGTGTTGTGTAATAAATAAACTTATTTTTCATAAACACTGTGTGGTTCTTTTTCATCTAATCTACACTACTGATTCAATGTGGTAAAGCAAGCTGCTTTGCACTCCTTCAAGATAGGCCTGAGGGCTGCTCTCCATAACTACCACTTTGAGAGCCTAAGGTTATCAAAGACCAATAAAATCACCATAAGTATTGCCTGGATTAGTGCATTTCATGGTGCAACACTCCTTTAAGCGTGCACCATATAATAAGCCGGCCTCCTACAAGTCTTGTGTGAAGGCCGGACACAGCCTTTTTCATTTGCAAGTGGGGCTGTGCCCAGCTGTTGATCCTGCCAGTTAGTGCTGCATTCAGGCACACCTAGATCTCTATTGTGTGGCTGTCTGGGAGAAATGCACAACGTCAAACTACATCCAGTCATGTGACCCAGGGCAGACTACAGGCGCTAAATGGCGGTAAAATGTGAACTTTCTAAAAGTGCCATTTTCAAAATTGTAATTTACAATTGGACTTTACCACTGAAGAAGATTTTTCACTACATTTCCAAAGACACCAAACTGGACCCTCATACCTACTCCCAAATGGAAATGAGCACTTATTAAATGTAATAAGGTAACCCAATGTTATCCTATTAGAGGGATATGCCTTGCAGTAGTGAAAATGATTTTATTAGTTTTTCACTACCAGGACATGTAAAACATAAAAGTACAAGTCCAGCTTTTTAAATACACTGCACCCTGCCCTATGGGCTCTTTAGGGCCTACCCAAGAAGTGTCTTACATGTATTGCATAGTAAGTGTTGTATATGAATGTAATCCACTCTGGAAGTCAGAAGTAGATTAATTCTTTATTGAATCCCAGGCATGACGTACTCGTCCCTTCAGCTGACCAGATGCAATCTCTTCCCGAATATTGTCTCCTCAACCTCCCAATACGTTTCTTCTGCTGGAGACAAAGCTCTTGGTGCAAATGCAACGGTTACTTCAGACCCATTCAGCAATTTCTGGGGGAAAAACTATCCCAGTGCCTTTACAACATACATCCGTCGTAACCATGGATTTCAAGATAGGATCAAACTTTCGCATGGGTTCAGTATTCTAGATCTCACACTTTATTTGTTCAAAAACAGATTGCATAAGTCCATCCTACACAAATGTTAATTTATTTTTCTGCAAAATTACTGACAAACTGATTAAAATTCAGTGAGACCCAAGAAGGATCTTAATTCATCCTTATTCGTTGGTGCAATGGCATTCCTTACAGCAGACAATAACTCTTCTATTGGTTTTATGCCATCTTTCGTGACTTAATGCCCCAAGTAGTTTACGGCCTGTACTACACTTTCTTTAACCTTCCATCATGTTGTTCTTTAGTTGCCCCATTACAAGAATATCATCTTGGAAGAATAATGTTCCCTCAGTCCTTGAACAACTTGTTCGTCAATTTTTGAAATGCATCTGCCACTGAGGCTAACCCAGAAGGCATTCTAATAAATCTATAGCAACCCCAAGGTGTCATAAAAGTGGTTAACTCCATGGTATCAGGATGTAAATACACCTGATGGTAAGCAGAAGGTAGATCGACTGACGAGAGCCATTACATTGCCTTGGTCATAGACCTTTCATTTTTCTTAGGTAGTGAAAGGCTCGCCACCACAATATTGCTATTCAAATCCTCAGATCAATCGATAAGCGTATCTCCGCATTGGAACGTGCAATCCATTCTGCCACATCTACTTGTTCAATGATTCCAGCTTTTAGCAATTTCTCAATTTGCAAATAGTCTTCCTCCCTCAATCATCAGTATATTCCTCATTTAATGTACCTTTGGCTTGATATATTTTTTCAATACAATTTTATGACCAAAGCCTCTCCATGCTCTAAAAGTTCCCAAAAAACCCTGGAAACTCCTTCAACATTCTACTCTCCATTTTGTCACTTTTCCCCACAACTAACACTTGTTCATCATAATTAGGATCCAATATAATAACCAACCAATGCCCTTTGATCCATCCACCCCAACATGCTGGGTCCTTCTTCTGAGACATACAACGTAGCCATGACTTTTCTATTCTTAAATTCAAATTTCACTACTCTAAACCCTACCATCGGTATGGGTTCACTGATAAAACGTTCAGGTGAAATGTCAGATGGAAGGAGGTGGTTTCCCAGTTTGCTTTCAAACTTATTGTTCCAAACCTCTGTTAATGATCGTAAATAGAGACCCAGAATAAGCTACAATTAACATCTTACCCCCTCTCCCCCAAACATTCTGTACCCCTCTATAAATAGTACAGCACCATTGTAAACATTAACATCACACATAGCAACTATTATAATGGAACACAACAGGAATGTTTAGGCCTGGCAAAAGCTTTATTTTGCCAGATTGAAATGGCAGTGTACAACTGCACACACAGTCTACAATTGCAGGCCTGAGACCTGTATAAAAGGCTACTTAAGTGGGTGGCACAATTAGTGCTGCAGGCCCTTTAGTAGCATTTATTGTACAGGCCATGAGTACAAATACATAAAATGTGCCAATTGGGTATAAGCCAATTCTACCATGTTGGGTGGGGAGCACAAGCATGTTAGCACTGGTCAGCAGTGGTAAAGTGCACAGAGTCCAACATCTGAGCTGATACCAGAACTTTAAACACTGATTTCCAAACGATAGATAAGCTTTCAAAAAAGTAAAATTGTTAAGCAAAAACTAAACAGAATTCACTGGAGAAATTTGTGCTATCTACGAGAAAGAAGTCACTGGTCAAATATGTGCCAACAGTATCTTCATTGAAATAAGGGTGCAGAATTAAAGGAGTTTTCCTCCAAATGTGACAATGTTTGAAGTAAATATTTCATCCCATTACCAGAGACGCTGTTCACTGACTTCACCCTGTGTTTTTATGCAGTAGAAGTATCTAGAAACGAGTCCTGTTCAGTGCTTGATGGATGGAGGTTAGTGTTTGTTGCAGGGTTTTGAGACATCTTCCACTGTGAGGGGCGCCTGATGAGTAAATGAGGTTGCCACTATAAGCGGAATAATGTGATATTGTTCAGATTCTCCAAAAAGAGAAACTAATGATTGCCATTGTAGAAATTAAGTGGTGCATGTAGGTAAACTAAAGATGTTCTTATTCAAGCCTTCCACCAACCTTCCAGAAATTAGCTAAGGCCATAGAAACTGTCACTATCAACCATGTAAATTTACGCTACACGTGCATTATGACAAGCAGTGACATATCGAGTATTCTAGAGTAAATGAGTGTTCTAATGTCCATTCAAGGCTTGTGACCTGTCCACATAGCTTAAGATTGGCTGAGTATTCTTAATTGTTTTTGAGGTCAATTAGTTACAAATTTGGGTGGAGATCAATTGCAAAAAGCCGTAATACCTTACTGTTATTCAGTTTTGTAAAATACTCAACTTTGGAGCTATCCAAACACTAGGCAATGATGAGTCTGCAAATTGCTATATATTGTATACAGAACGTTAAACCTGATTCTCTATTTTACCTGAGGCTAGTGAAGTGATTTCAATGCTTGATTTATGTTGGACCGGGCATCCTTGGTGTGGCTTCCCCTGACTTTTTTAGCCTCCTGACCTCCTGTTTTGCTGACTTCATTTTTGCTGGCTTTAGGATTATGGGCGCTTTACCACTACTAACCAGTGCTATAGTGCATATGCTCTGTACTCTAAACATGGTAACTTTGGCTTATTGACATTTGGCATATTTAATTTACTTGTAAGTTCCTAGTCAAGTAAACTATATGTGCCCAAGGCCTGTAAACTAAATGTTACTAGTGGACTAGCAGCACTAATTGTGCCACCTGCTCAGTAGCCCTTTAAACCTGGCTCAGAGCCTACGTGTGCAGTTTTAAACTGCCATTTCGACCTGGCAAATTAACCCTTCTTGCCAGGTCCAACCATTCCTTTTTATTACAGGTAAGCCACCACAAAGGTAGGCCCTAGGTAGCCCCATGGGCAGGGTGCAGTGTATTTAAAAGGTAGGACATGTACTTTCACATGTCCTGATGGTGAGAAACTGCTAAATTTGTTTTCACTACTGCAAAGCCTATCTCTTCTATAGGTCAACATGGGGATTGCCTTAAAACAACTTTTAAGTGTAATTTCCCATTGGGAGCAGATAAAAAAAAAATGAGTTTGGTGTCTCTGGACTCACAATTTAAAAACACATCTTTTAGTAAAGTTGTTTTTTAAATTGCAGGTCTCAACATGCCACTTTCAGAAAATTGGCGTTTTCTTAATTTAACCATTCGGTGCCTCTGCCTGTCACTCAATACACGTCTAGGTTAGGGTGACAGCTGGGCTTTGTGCATTCCCTCTAGACAGTCACATAAAGGGAGCTGGAGTGTGACAATTTGCATCCTGATTACCCGTCACCAGGCTGATGGGCCTTCTTGAGGTAGATTGGGAGGGAGGAGTTGACACTTGCCCCTGAATAGGACTGTGCCTGTCCCCACACATAGAGCTACATACTTCCCTGTAGTGTGTCTGGAGTCTGGGTAGGAAAGACAGGGACCTTGTGATCTTCAAAGGCCTCTTTGCCTCCCCCACTTCAGAGACACATTTGGGTATAAGTACTGGAGCCCTGACACCACCAAATCAGAAATCTACTGGAACCAAGGACATTCTGCCTGGAAGAATTGCTGTGCTGCAGGAGGGACTGCCACTTTGCTACCTGCTCTGCTATGTTGGCCTGCTGCTTCTTGCCTGGGAGTGAGGGGGACTGCACCTGCTCTCTACATCCTTGAACCCAAGTTTCTCCAAGGGCTTATTGGCTTGCCTCCTGTTCTATGAAGTCTCAGGGTCTCAAAAGGCTTGTTGCAACTCTGCTGGACATCTGTGAGTCCTCCCTTGCCTGAGGTGCCCACTCCAGTTCTGGGCGTCAGAAGTGTATTTCCTGCACTACAGCTCCTTTAAATCAAGCTTTTGGGCTTTTTGCATCAGCGAATGGACCGTTCGCTCTGGAACCGCGTCACTTGCTTCGTACATCAGCATCTCCGCTTGCGACCACGAGGCCCCAGGCCCTCTGTCCATGATGCCCAGTAGTTCATCATGCCCTGTGGACCACTGCCAGCGACGCTTACCGTGCTCCCAGCGAACTCCTTCCCCGCGACCGGGACTCTTGGCTCAACTTGAGAAGGTAAAACTTAAGCGAAACTTGTTAGGAACTGTATCCGACCCATGCTCCATCGCCGTTGCCTTGACTTTTCAGATTTGGCACAGTCTAGCGCGAACTCCAGTAACCTTTTTAGCACTATTGACTTCTAAGCCCTGTTTTTGGATTTAATCTTTAAAAATTCATATCTTGACTTCCACTGATTGGATTTTAGTCTTTTTTGTCTTGTTTTAATCCAGTAAATATTCTCTATTGTTCTAAACTGGTGTGGAGTCTTTTTGTGATGTTTTTACTGTTACTGTAATTAATCTGTTGCACAAATACTTTTGCATTGCCTCTTAAGGTAAGCCTGACAGTTCTGTGCCAAGCTACCTGAGGGTGAGCACAGGTTAATTTAGGGTGTGTATCTGATTTACCCTGAGTAAAGTGGTGGCCCCTACTTGGACAGAGTCCATACCTCTGCCAACGAGAGTCAATTTCTAACAATTTACATAGTCGCACTTTTGGAGATTTAGACAATCTACCTGCCGTGGTCTGCAGTTTTTTTCGATCAGTTTCTTTTTCAGCCCAGTGTGAACTACATTCCAGAAGTCTAACCTATCCTTTGCCAATTAACCTGTCAATTCCACCTGGTGGGATTAGTGGAGTTAATGCAAGACCTTTCGAAGCAAGGACAGCTAAATTTAAGCCCTTGATTTGATAAAGACATGTCAATGTCAAATAGAGCTTCTTTACTTATGTGGGTGGTGGGCCACCGAGCCATTTGAAAGGAATGGCTTTTTCTGTCTACTCTGTCAAACAAAAGGATGTCAGTTTGAGCTCTATTTAAACAAACAAGTTTTTGCATCCAGTTGTATATACAGTTAATGATTTTATTCAGATTTTCTTAAGTGTTTCCATGTCATGCGTGATGACCATAGAGGTGTGGTTATGTTATGGTACGTAGTAGCAGTGTGTTGGATGATGAACTGTGCGAGACAGATGCACATTTTTTTTTTGTATGCTTTTAGCTTTGAACAGCTTTACATGTCACATTATGGTATTTCATATGATATAGTCTGCTTAGCTGGTTACTGCACTGGGTTTTCTAATCTTAGATTTTGTGTTTAGTTGTGCCCGTGAGCTGGCATGGTTGGAAGGAGATGGAAGTGGAGAGATTTGTTGGGATGGGCAAATCTCTGTGTCTTTGTGAGATGTAAAGAGGAGGCCAGATTGTAAAGATATTTGGGACCTGCAGTGGTTGACTATATTAAAGGTCTCCGACTTGTCCAGCAGATCTGATAGATCTCTTATAATATTACATGCCTGTTCATTTGATGGTGGCTGTACAGTGCTGGTGATGGACAACCCTCATAGCAGATATGTCGTTTGTGAATTTAAGAGGTATACGTTATAATTTGTTGCTTACCACGGCTTATTATGGTTTTAGTATTATTGTGGGCCATAACTGTTATAAATGCAAGTACATAACGATCTAATGCCACAGCGGACCAGAGGGCAACTCTTCTTAGCTTACCTGCATATTGAACGCAGTTTTCTGATTAAGTTGTTTGAAATTCGTGGGTTTTAAGCTGAGGTTTGTGGTTGAGGGTGTGACTATTTTCTGGGCTCTGTTGCTGGGATAGGGGTGATGCAGCTGTCTAGGAAATAGCCATGTCTTCAACTGTCTTCAGCAGTGTGTATACTCCTAGGTGCTTCTAATGCTGACTGGTAGTGATTTCCAGGGCATGAGAAGGCAGTAGTGCCTCCTACGTATTTCTTTTGATAAGGTGGCATGATAAGTGGTGCAAGCCTGAAGCACAGTGTTCTGTTTGGTTTGTATTGCTTGAATTAAATTTGTAGGTATAGCGATCTTTTTCCTAGCTCTGTGGACAATGCACAGTGCTTCGAGCATTGCCCTTCTAGCTATAGGTAGCCAGTGGTGCGATTGCAAGACTGGAGTCATGCGTTCTCTTGGGTGAAGGTGGAGGAGAAGCTGTGCAGCAGCATTTTGGATGAGTTTTATTTTGCGTGTGATGAATGCAGGTGTGCCAACGTTTAGGCTGTTAGCATAGTCAAGCTTAAAGATTTTGAGTGTGAGGAGGGCTTGCAGTTTATATTGATGTGCAAGTTATAAGCAGATGCAAGTGTTTTCATTGTGTAGAAGTGCGTGGACCAGGACGTGCACGAGGCCTTAGGCTCCGTGGACCTGTTGAAGGACACGGAGTGCTGTGTGGTGGCCCAGCGCTGCCGCCCCCAGGTGGTAGAAGTGAAAGCTGAGGGGGCGACCAATGTGCCTACTGGGCTGTGGCATGCACACCTGGAATCTGCCCGGGCCAAGCTGTCACCTGGCTATGAGCCTTCCCCAATGCCCCCGAGATGTGAGGGGGCTCTGAACAACTCCCCCAGGCTTGCAGCTGACTTTACTGAGGACGTGAGAGAGCCAGACCCTCCAATGATGCTGATGTGTTAGGGGGCTCTATCTAATCCCTTCAGGTGGCAGATGTCGTCAGAGAGCTGGCAGGAGCGAAAGAGCTGGACCCTCCAACGCTGTCAAGGTGTGAGGAGGTGAGGGGGCTCTATCCTACCCCTGCATGTCGGCAGCTGTCTTCACGGAGGGTAGGCAGGAGTGAGTGAGCTAGGCTCTCTGATTCGGGGTTGGCAGTCTGGCAGAGTCCGCGGGAACGCTGAGGGATGCAGCGGCGCCCAAGGGTCCTCAATTGAGGCAAAAGGTCCTCCAGGGAAGGGGTGGGCTGGAGCAGCGCAATAACATGTCTACTATCTTCTCAGGCTTGGCCACGCCCCCACCTTATTACTTTTGAGGTTCTTATAAACCCATCATGGGGCCAAACATTCCTCTCCTTGAGTGTCTCCAGGTCTTGGTGGATCGCCTAGCTGGCCAAAGACTATATACTCTTAGTGGTGTGCTCTGGCACAAATCATTGGAAACCGAGCAAGGGTGAAAACTGGAATAATTTCCTGCATCTCCACTTCACAAAATCATCTTGTGAGGGGCAGCATTGCCAAAACAGAACCCCACTGGTAGGCATGGTGAAAATCCTTGCTAGCAAAGGACTACTGATTAGTTTGTCCCGAGCATTGCTATTTGTTAGGTCGTAAGGGTGAAGTACGTGCCCTTTTGGTTAACCCTGATTTATTCTTAATGAATTCTGATGACAGCCAGGTGCAGAAATCTCATACTTGTCTTTTGGTATTTCTGCTTTAAACCAGCATCATTGCTACCTTGCACAAAGGCTGTGTGTAAGGAAATGCTTCTTTTTTGTTTTGTATGGTCGCCTCTATAATTTTGGACTGATGTCGCTAGTTTTTCAACTCTGAGAGTGCACTGAGGCCTGCTAACTAGATCACAGTGCCCTGACCCCTTAAAGTGTTTTGTAGTTCCTATAAACCTATATAGGATCTGCACGTTTAGACAACATAGACTGTGGGATTGGTGTCCAAACTGATTCCAGACACCCCCACCGGGTATGTTCACCTGTATACCAGCTAGCTCGCAGTGCCACTGTAAACTCCTCTTACCAAGGAGAGAATAGTTTTTGGCAACTATCGAACATGACAACTCTGTCCCATCAGGGATCGTGGAAACAGTGCAGTATTTTTGGCTCAGTCACTCGTGCTCACTTTGAATTCCGAGAGATACACAGAATAAACTGTGGGGACGTTTTCAATAAGTATTTATTGAACCAGCGTCATTCTAGTGTAAAATAGGTGTGCTGAAAGCACCATAAGACAGAAGCAAATATAAATGACTGTAAGCACCAACAGAGTAAAAGGATGGTAGATTCCTACCATAGTGCTAAAACAATGTATGCAGGCAGGTATATAAATACATGACAGTAATAATGCGTACTCCTGCGATGCGACCCTAACCAGACGTACCTAAATGTACCTAGCATGTATGTAGGTGTAGAGCAAAGAATCCCTCTAGGATAAAGTCATTCCCATTACCTGAAGTGAGACTGTGGGTCCCCTTCTTGGTCTCAAGATGGACAGCCCGCGAGGGATGTCGGACCACTGCAAGCTGGAGTGTCTGCTTGCACGAACCGCAGTGTCAGTGTGTCAGCATGGAAGTCCTTTTTCTCCTCTCCCTGCCTCAGAAAAGATATGGTGTTTATATACCCAAAGTGGTACCCTCAGGGGAACTACCTTGCTGAGTCATGTCGGACTAGGATGACGGAAGGAATGACCCTTATACATAGTTATTATGCAGGAGATGGAAGTCCTGCTGAGATTCCAAGAATCCTCATGCATAATGAATGAGGCTAGTATTGAGGGAAAACCCCCATGTCCTTTAAGGTGTACCGTAACTAGGTAAAAGGTCAGTACCAAGAACCGTTATGTAGTGTAATGACAGGGGAAAATAGGTGAAAGGTTCGGTTACTACCTGAGCCTATATTGGGGTAACTGTATGAAACATAACACCCACTCCTCATCCGACTGGACTACATACTAAAATGTCTAAATGTATTTCTAGAATACGCAAACACCTAAAAAGTCCAAAAAAATAACGCGTAAAAAATGCTAAAATAGCAGCATAAGTGGTAGAGGTTAATTGTTCATATATACGGTCTGAACAACTGAGTGTCTAAAAGCCACGCTGTACTGCAAAAGCAAAAGTGTTATTTGTTTAAAAAATTCCAAATTTAGTTGTTTTGAAAAAGGGCACATTTTTCCCAGCACACAATAAGCCAAATGTTTGTGTCCTGGCTGGGAGACGCAACATAACTGTTGCTTGCCATCGCAGACGACGGCCCCTGCAACACCTCACAGATCAGGTCAATCGAGCACAGATAATCTTCTGTGTTTCCCACAGCCGATGCTGGGGAAGCCTGTGTAACATCCAAGGCCTGAGTGTTTGTAGAGGAGCCGGTCTCCGTTCCAACAGGAGCTGAAGCGTCCTGTGGTGGCTCTAAGAATGCAGACATCAACATATGAATACACTGAGGACACAGCAGTACATGGGCCGTTATCGGGTCCAGTAAAGCATCCACGTCCGGTGGCGCAACCGATGGAAGTGTTAGACAGATCCAACGCCCATTCTTGTCCTCAGAACAGGCATCGGAGGACAGGCAAAACAGTCAATCCAGACTGGTCGAAACGATAGGAACCAAGACTCGCTGTGTGCCCAGATGGAGTACCATGCGATCACGGTATCGGCGCTCCAAGAGCGTTTTTTCCATCTCCTTGGTGACTGGGACGTCCATTGCATAGCAGAAAAATTACGATCAGGATTCCTGCTATTAGTAACAGGATCAGCGGAAGTCCTCCAAAAATGCTTTCGAATATGGAGTATATGAATCCTGGAATCACTCTGAAGACTGTCTGAAAGGTGCTTAACAGTCCTGAACCTATGATCTTAAATAGGTGTACTATACCCCTTGTATCAGACATGGTAAAGATACGTTGTACCATTTCTGTGAAATGGAAAGGGCAGTTTGTTAGTACAAGTGCCTGTATCTCAGCTGAGGCCCTTGCGACCTGAAGATCAAAAGTCTCAGGCGGAGGTTAAGGGCACGGTTTTCTGTAAAAGCATGGCTTTCATCCGGCTCAGAGTATCAAACCGTATAAAGGAAACATTCAACGAACGCCATAACGGTGCCTCCCTGACTGTGTGGGTAAGGTGGAAACAATACTTGCATACAACAAGTAACCCTGAAGTCCACAGTGACAAGATATGCGATGCCCGGAAGCATCCCACAACAACCTTGATCATTCAGCATCAAATAACTTCCATTAGAGAGCAACTTGAACACCGGATTAAACACGGCAGCCGGGGACCCTTTCAAATGACGGGATAAGTTTGCAACTGAACCGTTGCAGGCCCCGTGAAGCATAATATCCTGGCATATGAGAGATTCACTTAAAGAGTTCTCGCAGCCAGTAACGCTGCCAAACACTTCCATGTCCCCACTCCTGCATCGAAATCTATACGGTAATTCCCAAGATTCCTTGATGAATTCCTTACCCATTACTTCACATCTGCCTGCCTGTTGTTCTAGGCAATACTGAAACTGGAAAGTTGTGACTGGTAATGTTATATGGCCATGAATTAACCATTCTGTGGATGGTGACTCTGCCACAGTGAAAGGTAACTGTTCCAGTTTTTCAATACGCAGCATTGTATATTTTGCTGCTCTTTGTGCCATTGATATCTGGTTCTTAGTCAGATTGTATGCAGAGAACAAGGACGTACTGTTGATTAATTGCCAAGGCACATAACCCGAGCGCAATGATTGTAGCGTCCAGCTTAACAACATAATAGAACGTAGCTTAGACTGTCCGTGCTTTAATATGGACAAATCCTGTTCTAGTATATCTATAGCAGAAGATACAATGTTGCCCAGTGAATAAATCCTGGATGTTAATGTGGTCATACCATTGTCAACCACCGCTAAGGCCTTATCTAGGTTAATTCTATCAATTTCACACAGTATCTCTGCAGCTTCTTGTTGAGAGATCTTCCAGATTTCATTATAAACAGCGTATAAGAAACGTTGCTGACATGGCTTTCGGGGTCCCAAAAAAAAGCCCCTTATATCTTCTGATAGTAAGGATAAGTATTGTTTCACCTGAGATAATGTCGGGGCATTACTTCCCAACATTGAATGATGTCACCATCCCCGGATGTTCTCGTTGTACATAGCGTTGGTCCGGCCTATGGATACTAAACCCTTCGGTGGTACCCCTGAACCTTGACTGACACCTATTCGTGTCTGGGGGCCAAACTAACCATCCCTTCCAATCAGGGTCTGATGAATTGTATGAAACTGTATGTATGATGTCATCTACTGTATTCTTACCAAGTGTTGTAAAGTTCTGCCACCCCTCATAGTGTGATGGTGAAGGAATCCGAGGTGTGTTTAAGTCTTTGTTCTTGGCTAGTCCAAGACATGAAGTCTGTTGCACAGTGTTGTTCAGAAATATTATCTGCTGTGGAATGAGGCACGCTTGAAATAGTGCTTCTGTTCCCTGAACTTGCCATTCCTTTGAACCCCAGACTGATTTTGTGTCAATAGTGTCTTTCCAGAAGTCGAAACCTTGCTCAGACAGTTGGGAAATAATGGATGCAGAGTAGATCTGTTTGGTGTTTGTTAGCATATTTTTCCGTGCAGTTGTAGGTGCAACCTTATAGTAATATGAGGTCGGGTCAGAATTGTTAACCCCTTCGCTGCTAGGCCTTCCCCCTGTGCTAAGCCTTTTTTTGGCTATTTGGGGTAGTTCGCGCCTAGGCCCCTGTAACTTTTTGACCACATAAGGTATCCATGCCAAATTTGCGTCCTTTTTTTCCAACATCATGGGGATTCTAAAGGTACCCAGGGTTTGTGGATTCCCCTGGAGGGGACCCAGAAATTAGCCAAAATACAGCTAAATTTTGTTTTTTTTGTGAAAAATGGGAAATAAGTGCTGCAAATGAAAGCGTCTGGGTTTTTCCCTGCAAATGGTATCAAACAAGCATTGGCATACCCAAAAGTTCTCGCTTTTGGGACCTTATAAGTATTTAGTTATGCAACTGTTACATGGCTAAACACTTATAAGGTCCCAAAGGCGAGACCTATTGGCTATGCCAATGCTTGTTTATGTATATTGTCACACTAGATGTCACCAACAAGCGATTAACTCGCTGAGTTGTCTTGCTTACCAAGAGATACGAGAGGGGGCGTTGAGGGGGCTGGGAGACAGCATGGGAGTTTAAAGGGTGTATTAAAAGAGGCAACACGGAACCGTCCACACTCAAAAATTAATAGCCAGGACATTTTATCTTTCCCTGTGGGAAACGAAGCCCCCGTAGCCAATGGTAGAAGTTTCACAGGTAAAGTCGAGTGGCTACTTCAAATAAAGCTGTCGTCTTGAGTAGTAACCGAGTCTCACCATCTAATACGGCGCACTGCAGTTGGATATTGGATGGAGAGCTTACTAAAGGCTCAAATGTACTCCGGATTCCAATAACGGCGCGAACCCCGTGCGCGCGAGGCCTGACACATTCCATTTGCTTTGTCTGGAAATTATGGTCTCCGGGAGCAGTTCAGACGCCAGCCCTTCATACAGTCATTCAGGAATAAGGGCCTTCTAAAACAAGCCCGGCTTCAAAAGTGGTGCGCGAGCGAAAGTGAAAGCAGCGCGTTTGCACATATGTTGACAATTAACGCGAGACGCCGCGGGGGAGGGGTGGAGGAGCGTTGAAAGAGCAAGCCAGAGGAAAGCCAGATGGTGCCTGACGAGAAGGGAGGGGGAGGGGGAGTGCGAGCAGAGGAGCCGGATTACAGCAACCCAGATGGCAGCTGTGCACGCGATCGTGAACGCAAGCTGGAGGCCAGCAAAAGCCTGTGGGTAGCACTCTAAAAAGCCACCTACTAAATGTCTCGCAGAGCAGCGCATGCGCTGGCTCAGGCGAGACCTAAAAAGGGTTTGTGGGGCTGAAATCACCATTTCCCCAGCTTTTAGAGAATGACAGCCTTTGGTCAAAAAACCAAAATCTTTTACACAGTTTTGGCATTTTTCTGGGACATAGCCTATTTTTGCTATTTTTTGTGCTTTCAACCTCCTTCCAGTTAATGGTAGAAATGGGTATGAAAGAAATAATGGATCCTGGAAAGCTATACATTTTAGTAAAGTAGACCAAATTCTGAATTCAGCAAGGGGTCATTTGTGTAGATCCTTCAAGGTTTCTTTATAGAAACTAACAGTTAAATATAGGAAAAATTGAAAATTAGTTGAAAAAAACAGCCTTTTGTGTCAACGTTTTCACCTGTAACTTCTTCTAATTATGACAGCTCTTTGAAAGCAATATACTGTTACATCCGCGGGACCTTACTGGTTGTGGGGATATATAGGACTTGGAGGTTCACCAAGAACCCAGAGCCAAAAACTGAGGTGCGACTTGCAATGTTTTTTATTATGTACCGGGTATATAGCAATTATTCTGTGAAAATGTATACATAGAAAAATAGGTATGAAAGACACCTATGTATTTCTGAAATGGGAACAAAATATAGAGTTTAGAAACAGTAGATATTTGCACATTTCCGAAATTGGGAATACTCATACTAGCATGAGAATTATGGGTCATTTTTCAAAATGACTTCTTTTTTACACATTCTTTCATTTGGAAGGCAGAAATGCATCGAAAGTCAAAAGGTAATAACAGTTGCTTTACAAATCTGAATTACCCTAAGTCTCCCGATAAAAATGGTACCTCACTTGTGTGGGTAGGCATAGTGTCCACTACAGGAAACTGCTCAAAACTCAACGTGAACACACCACATTTTCACAATGAAAAATTACCCTTTTTTTGCAAAGTGCCTAGCTGTAGTTTTTGAACCCTAGCTCTGCCGGCACCTAGGGAAACCTAGCAAACCCATATATTTTTGAAAACTAGACACCCAGGGGAATCCAGGATGGGGTGACTTGACTGGCTCCCACCAGGTTCTGTTACCCAGAATCCCTTGCAAACCTAAAAAATTGTCCCAAAAAAACATTTTCCTCACATTTCTGTGGTGGAAAGTTCTGGAATCTGCGTGGATCCACAAATTTCCACCCACCCCGCGTTTCCCAAATTCTTCCGAGAAAAATGGTACCTCACTTGTGTGGGTAGGCCTAGTGCCCGCGACAGGAAACGGCGCAAAACGCAACGTGGACACACCACAATTTCACAGTGAAAAATGACCCTTTTTTGACAAAGTGCCTAGCTGTAGTTTTTGAACCCTAGCTCTGCCGGCACCTAGGCAAACCTATACATTTTTGAAAACTAGACACCCGGGGGGTTCCAGGGAGGTATGGCTTGCGTGGATCCCCCAACGTTTCCTTACCCAGAATCCCCTGCAAACCTCAAATTTAGCTGAAAAAAATCACTTTTTCACACATTTTTGTGTGGGAAAGTTGTGGCATCACTGGGCTGACACAAATTTCCTACCACCCAGCGTTCCCCGGGTCTCCCGATAAAGCGGTGCCTCACTCGTGTGGGAGGCCCAGTACCCGCGACAGGCAAGGGCCCAAAACGTATTGAGCGACATCAAAATTGCCTATCTCAAAGCGACCTGGTTTTGCAGGAGTCACCTGGGTTTGGCCCGGTGCTCGGCGGCCACCTAGGAAACCTACTAAACCCACACATTTCTGGAAACTAGACACCCGGGGGATACCAGGAGGTATGGCTTGCGTGGATCCCCAACGCTTCCTGCCCAGAATCCCCTGCAAACCTCATTTAGCTGAAAAATCACTTTTTCACACATTTGTGTGTGGGAAAGTTGTGGCATCACCGGGCTGACACAAATTTCCTACCACCCAGTGTTGTCGCCTCAATACGTTTTGGGCCATTGCCTGTCGGGGGGACTTGGGCCTCCCAGACGAGTGAGGCACCGTTTTTATCCGGGGGAACGCTGGGTGGTAGGAAATTTGTGTCAGCCCGGTGATGCCACAACTTTCCCACACAAAAATGTGTGGAAAAAGTGATTTTTTTTCCCAGCTACATTTGAGGTTTTGCAGGATTCTGGTATGGAACGTTGGAGGATCCACGCAGCCATACCTCCTGGAATCTCCCGGGTGTCTAGTTTTCAGAAATGTGCGGGTTTGGTAGGTTTCCCTAGATGGCCGCCGAGCACGGGGCCAAAAACCCAGGTGGACCCCCCTTGCAAAACCAGGTCGTTTTGAGATAGGCAATTTTGATGTCGCCTCAGAAGGTTTTGGGCCCTTGCCTGTCACGGGTCCTTGACCCACCCACGCAAGTGAGGTACCATTTCTATTGGGATACTTGGAGAAAGGCGAAGGGGTAGGAAATTTGTTGTTTATTTCTGCAGCGGGAAAATTTTGGCACAATATTGCAAGGAAAATGTGACAGACATTTTGAGGTTTGCAGGACATTGTGGGTAAGATAACTTGTTGGGATCCACAAGAGAGACATCACCATGTACTCCCATGGGTGTTTAGTTTACGACAATATCTACAGTTGGTAGGTTATTCTTAGATGGAATGTACACCTTGGCAGAGAGACTAAAAAGACAAAGATTACTGCACAGCCATCTATTCCTCAAGCACACACACACTGGTTGGATTTGGCACGAGGGCGAGTGATGGTTCAGTATATGCAATTTTATTATCAAGAGATTTCACAAAAATGAAATGCACGGTCAATAATTGAAAGGACAAAAAACTGAACCAGTGACTCGCAGCTCGTGAGCTGTAAAGCCACGTCAAGGCCCCAACCGCTTTACAGGCCATTCACACACCTTTCATACGTGATACACACAAGACCATTCACACCACCAGGCACGAAACCAACACATTACAACATTCACAAAAAGGGACAAGGTACACCCTGCTTGAGAAAGACAAATATTACTGCACAGCCATCTAATCCTCAAGCACACACACATACTGGTTGGATTTGGCACGAGGGTGAGTGATGGTTCAGTATATACAATTGTATTAACAAGTGATTTCACAAAAATGAAATGCACTGTTAATAATTGAAAGGACGAGAAACTGAACCATTGACTCACAGCTCGTGAGCTGTAAAGCCACGACAAGGCACCAACCTCTTTACAGGCCATTCATACACCTTTCATACGTGTGACACATACAAAACCATTCACACTGCCAGCCGCGGGCCCATCACATTACAACACTCAGACCAGCAGACCGCGCCATTCAAGGGCCCATCACTTTAACACGCCCACATTCCTGACACAGCAACCACACAAGCTGATGGATTGCGTGGAGTGGCGCTCGGCTAGCAGTGTGTGTAGTGACCAGCAGCAAGTCACTACTCGCACACCGCCAGCCAAGCGCCAGTCCACGCACACCGCCAGCCAAGCGCCAGTCCACGCACCCCGCCAGCCAAGCGCCAGTCCACGCACCCCGCCAGCCAAGCGCCAGTCCACGCACACCGCCAGCCAAGCGCCAGTCCACGCACACCGCCAGCCAAGCGCCAGTCCACGCACACCGCCAGCCAAGCGCCAGTCCACGCACACCGCCAGCCAAGCGCCAGCCTACACACACCGCCATCACAATTAGGATTTTTTTTATACAAAAAAGAAAACACAAACAAATTGCAAATAGATACAAATCTACTAACACAAAATCTGAAACTAAATACATTGCACTAATGCCAACCTTGAAACAGAACAAAAATGTTTAAACAATACAGACCAAGCAGTTCACTTTACCACTCATGGATGCTCCCAATAATTATTTTGCGTGTGGTACGTTCTAAAACAAGCAGGCACACACAGCCCAGGGTTAGAAGGACACTCGGGGCAGTACATACGAGTCTCCTTCCGCGTACCTCTTCGCCAACAGACTCTACATCTCCTAGTGGGAAAGTCTTTTGAGGGTGTGGGAGGTGATGCAGCGCGTACAATAAAAACTATTCTCCTCCTAGGTTACTTATAGGTCATCCAGGGGCAAACTATATTTCTCATATCCACATGTCGATGGGGCCCATAAACATCGTCTAACACACACGCACACTCCTGGATTTCCTTTACACCTTTGTGAAATTCTGTACTCCTAGGAGAAGCATGAGAACTAAATGGAGAACACCTTTTTATGTACCGCTGGAAGAGCCAGGATATCTTATTACCTTATTTTGTCCCTTTATTTTAGTTATTTCTTAAGATATTCCTGCTCATTATTTGTCGATGAATCATTCGTTTAAGAAATTAGTTCATAGTGATTAAGACCAGCTGAATCACAATAAACAATTTCTATGTCACAATCATTTAGGGAAATAACCACTGAGTCATTTTGAGTTTAAAGAATCTTAAATTTTATATAATTTTAAAAGCATGAAAAGAATTTTTATACTTTATTCAATTATTCAATCTTAAATTCACAATTTTATTAAACATAATCAATTTATTGCAGAAAGGAAATTTTTGTCATGAAGCCAAAACTCTAATTACCTGCCTAACTTCCTAATTTTGCCTAATGATTTCTAACCTAAGTTAGGAATTAGAAATAGCCTGATTCTCATACTCAACTGTAAAATTAAGACAGCAACAGCAACTTCAGCTCGTCAGCATCAGCTACCTGCAACCCGTCTCCTCTAACAGTCTTTCAGCATCTCCCGCTCAATAAGGGATCGATCAGGACCACCCAGCACTGGAAGCCACCAACACGACTCTTCAACTCCTCTCCTGACTGTGACTGCAACCACGACTGACATCAATTCTGACTGGAACTTGTGTACCCCTCCCACTAAGAGTAGGCACTCTTATACCCTAATTCTAACTTTGCTAACTAACTGTTGCAACTTTAATATCACGCTTTTCTTTCATTGGTCCATGCATGTCAGCTTATTCATTCTTTAATCAAGTTCTCTTGGATTCAAGGGTCCTTGGATCATTTCCTTTCCCATACGCTTAAACATTTCCATCCGATTCGATCAGTTCATTTGTAACTTCTTTCGACACATTCGAGAACTCCGCAGTCATTGTCCTTTCTCTTAGACTGGTTTCTCACGGGCTCTCCGCTGATCAACATGGCACACTATCAGTTCAATTAGGTCACACCAGCCTTGACCATTTCTTGCATCCTAGCCTCTCAGAGACATCACGAGGTTCCAGATTTCTTCAATCTCATCCCGTACCACGTGTCCCCTTGCGCCTGCGCACATCTTTCCACTGGCGGCCATTTTATATCGCCACTCGGTTCTACTTTAGAAGCACTAATTTGAGGCAAATAAAACATAATTAAAATAGAGAAAATATCCCTTTCGTTTCCCTCCCGTCTACGTACCCCAATTAGTTGTTACCTAGCAGAAAGCAACATTTAAGCTGTTCCTTACTTACCATCACTATTTGTTTTTGCAACGACATGTTTTATTTCTATGAAGCACAATAACATGCATTTATTTTTATTAGTACGCATTTATTTTTACGTTATAATTAGACACATAGACATTTATTAATAGATTATTTAGCACACACATTAGCATATTACCATTCCCACACATACGGTGTTGATTAATACATTTAAACGAACATTTTATTTAATTAATTATAAAATTTGTTAGGGGTTAAAATTTTTATTTTTACTGGTCCATCAGAGGAATGTGATCAGGAAAGTGGCGATCTTTCAATTGAGCCACATCCTTCACCACTTCAACTCTAGGAACACTTGCCTGTTCCACAACAACAAGGCTGCCTATCACAGACTGCTGAAACTGAACAAAAGTCAACTTTGACGCAGGAGAACACTCCTTGAATACAACAAAAGCATTGAAAGTTGCTAAATTGAAGAGATGGAGGGCCAACTTCTTATACCAAATGTAAGCCTTACGAATAGCAGTGTAAGGTTCCAACCTCTGATCTACTCTATCAACACCACCCATGTGCTTATTGTAGTCTAAAATGCACACAGGTTTGCGCACTTCAGCAATATGACCCCAAACAGCCACAGGTGAAGTACTCATCATGGATGGTAGTCAGCATGTACACATCCCTCCTGTCCACAAATTTCACAGCTAGTAGTTCATCACTACGCAAGGAACTGCACTGTCCCCTCTGAAGTTTTTTTGCAAACAAGCTCTTTTGGATAACCTTTACGGTTAGAGCGGATTGTGCCACAAGCAAAAGTGTCCACTTTGAACAATTCCTTAAACAATTGCACAGCAGTGTAGAAGTTATCACGGTACAAATGGTGGCCTCTGTTAAACAGTCCTCTAGCAAGATCCCACACAATTTTTTCTGAAACTCGAAAAGTGGACCGACAACCAGGGGGGGGTCAAAAGTGGAATCCCTACCAGTGTACACACGGAAATTAAAAACATATCCTGTCCTACTCTGACAACATATACAGCTTAATTCCATAACGTGCCCTCTTGCTAGGAATGTACTGCCTAAAAACCAAACGGCCCTTGAACAGGACCAAAGACTCATCAATAGATATTTCTTTCCCTGGAGTATAGATCTCTGAAAATCGATCTACAAAGTGATCAAGAACAGGCTGAATCTTAAAAGACGGTCACAGTCAGGGTGATCTCGTGGCAACGCCAAAGCATTATCAACAAAATGCAGCATCCGAAGCAAAAGTAAATACCGATCACGAGTCATAATTGCAGGAAATATGGCTGTTGCCATCAAGGGACTGGTAGACCAATATGAAGCCATGGACGGCTTCCTTATCAAGCCCATCAATAAAGTCAAACCCAAAAACTTCTTCATCTCTTTCAGATTTGTGGGAGTCCACCGGGTAGGTCTAGAGTGGGGCCTAAGTCTGGCACTGTTGTCCCTCAAAAACTGTTCAGCATACAAATTAGTCTGCTCAACAATCTCAGCCAAAAATACATCATCCATAAACAACTGAAAAAACTGTATAGGCAAAAAAAATTCACAATCCACTCTACACCCTGCATCACCACTAAAGGCAGGCAACACCGGCTGCACCATGTTTGGATCAACCAAGAGTCCAGCACTTCCAGTAGGAAGCCTTGCTGCCTCAGGCTGCAATACCGATGTCTCTTGCTGCACCATCGGCACATCGGTGTCCTCCTCTAAAACGGGTACTTCATCCGCACTGAGAGTAGCTTCATCCACACTGAGAGTAGTTTCATCCACACTGAGAGTAGTTTCATCTGCACCGAGAGTAGCTTCATCATCCGATGATTCCATGTGGAGAGAAAACTCACTGCCTGAATCGTCCTCTCCCTCAGACGCACTGTCAGTCTCATAATCCTGCTCAGAGGAAGATTCAAGAAGCATACCAACCACCTGCTGAGCAGTCATTCTACGGCTAGCCATAATGCTTACTAATAAAGGTAACTGGTCAAACAAGTCAACAACAACAAACCCTTTGTAAAAAAAGAAATTAACAAAATGTAGCTTTATCACAAAGACCTATATACTCCAACACTATACCACTCACTTGCCAGAAGCAGCTAGACTCACCACCACCTACTCTGCACAGACACAGTAAGGACCAACAGTATCCCACTAAAAAAGAAAAAAAGAAAATTACACATAAGACAACGCAAAACACATCGCAAAGATTTTCATGCACAAAACACTAACTAAATATGCGGCTATTATGACACCACTTACTAAAAATTCATCCATGCATGACAATAATACTCATTTGGAGTAAATACAACAAAAATATTTTTCTTACCAAAAAAATGCAAATACGCAAAACTGCAGAACAACCACTGCCGAAACAGGAATCAAAAGCTTAACACTAGAATAAAAAGGAGGAAAAAAAACATTACAATCACATATGGAAATAATGCACTAGTCCACACACTATCCACCAGCCAAGCAAAGTTGGTAGGTGGGCCTAAAAGCATAAGGCCGATCTGCCCACGCGGGGAGCAGAAACAGCCAAAACTTTCACCATCATAAACGGGGAGAGACCCTTGCCCAAGGGGTCACTCCCCAACATCAACATTTAAAAAGCCCTGGTGTCTAGTGGCTTCTGCCCCCCCAGGGGACAGATGGGCCTGAAAACATATGGCCAAGCTGCCCCCAAAGGGGGCAGAAACGGCCACAATCTTCACCCCATAAAGGGGAGCGACCCTTGTCCAAGGGGCCGCTCCCAACAACACTAAAACAAACACTGGTGGCCTAGTGGGCATACAATAAAATTAATTGTTTATTTGGGTCGATCTGCCCATCCAGGGGATCAGAAACGGCCCAAATAAATGCTTCCCAAAGGGGAGCGACCCTTGCTGAAGGGGCCGCTCCCCAAAAACATATTGCTCCCCCCAAAGGGAGCGACCCTTGCCCAAGGGGCCCCGCTCCCTGACACACATGACATTTAAAAAAAAAAAATCCCTGGTGGCCCAGTGGGCACACACCTACTTTTTTTTTTTTTTTTAAATTACCGCATCTGCCCCCTACACACATTGCCCCCCCCACCCTCCCCCCAGGGGCCGCTCACCGACGCACAAAGAGCATTAAAAAAAAAAAAACCTGGTGGCCCAGTGGGCCCTTACTAATTATTTCTTTTTAAAATCAAGTCATCTGCCCCCCCGCCCTCCCAAGAACGAACTAAACACATTTCTCACCCAAGGGGAGCGACCCTTGCCCAAGGGGCCGCTCCCCGAAACAAAATGGCCATTGAGGAGAAAAAAAAAAATCATTGGTGGTCCAGTGGGCACAAATATATATATATATATATTTTTTACTTGGATCTGCACCCCCCCCCCCCCAGGGGGGCAGATCAAATTAGAAACATTTGACCCCCAAGGGGAGCGACCCTTGCCCAAGGGGCCGCTCCCCGCAACAAAATAGGCATAAAAAAACAAAACACGGGCATTCCTGCTGCACGATCGCGCCCCAGGCACGATCGTGCAGCAGGAATGCTTTTTTAAAAGACATCGGAGGAAAGGAAAACCCTTCCTTTCCTCCGATGCCTTTTAAAACGTAAACCCTCCACGAGGACAAACTCGCCTCCTTTACCACCGATGCACTGGAAGCAAATTGCTTCCAGTGCATCTGGAATCCTCAAATGACGTCAGCGCGCCTCGCGCGCTGACGTCATTTGATGACGTGGAGGTGGGGGGAGGCATGTTAAAGGGCGTCCCACGGGGGAGCCCCAGCGCTTCCCCCGTGGGTGGGTGCCATGACGGCTAGGAGCCGTCATGAGCCCACGCCCACTGTGTCTCATGACGGCTCCCAGCCGTCATGAGCACTGAAGGGGTTAAACCCTGAAAAATAAGAAAATGTCTGTGTGAACGTACGTGAACTACCTTTTGGTGGTGTTGGGCAATGTTCCCATTGGTGGTATGTAAGAACATTACGTGGGATACTGGATCTATGTAAAAAGTGATAACCATAATGTTAATAACAGTACATTATGTCGTAATCAGTTGTGTCCTAACATTTCAATGCTTGAAAATGCAGCGGATTGTTCTAAATCAGACAACATATTATTTACAGTTTCAAAATCCCAATCGTCGGAAAATGTACTGGAGGTAATGACATCACTTAAAGAAATTTTAAATACATGAGATATTTTCAAAAGCTCAGTGGGACCAAATACATCATATGCAACTCTGTCCCAAACTATGCCATCAGGAATTGGAACAGCTGTAATGTTCACGAAGGACATGTCTCTTCGTTCACGATGAGATGACGTATGCGGTTTCAGGACCAAGTTCACATTTGATACTGCAGAGAGTTCTGGGAGATGGTTTCCATTCATTAGTAAGCAAAAGACTGTCACTAGGCCAATCTAGAATAGAAAAAACAATATTCCTGTTATTATCCAGAGCTGTAGCCAAGGTGATACTAGGTCAGTCTTTTTCAGAAAAATTTAGAATTCATGAAGTTGTTGTTTACGGGAAACTTGAGCTGGCGTTGTTTCAGGTTCACTGGGATCAAGAGCGAAGGTATCAAAATCGATGAAGTAGCCAGATGCAGTTCGATCTATCTTTGGTAGCTCAGCAGGTTTTGTTGAACAGGCAGACGTCTCTTGTAGAGGCATATTTATGTAGATATCGGTGGTAGGCCGAATTGATATGTCTTTCATTCGTGTCCTGATGTTCTGTTTCAATAGGAACGAGTTCAATTTCATTTTGGAAAGTCCATTATTTTGTATTGGTGACTCCTTAAATGTATGAGTCTCTGTCTGAGCTTCCTGTATGGTAGCGAGAGGAGAGCGTCGGTTACCCAGGAGCCCACGAGGCCTACTATTCAGTATCGGCCACATAGTGTGGTTTGATCAGCTCTATGGAGACTAATCTCTTTTCTTTTTTGCCGGCAAGAGGCGGAAGAAGTACTGTTCTTGTTCCTTTGACAAAGCGATACAAAAGGGGATGATGGACGGAACGTTTGAGCCAATCAAACACTCACCCCCAGTCAACTGATCTGGGTTTAATCCATCATCATTCTTTAGCTCACTCCACCACCCCAGTTCAGACATGGCCATATGCAAATCAGTCTGACCCTGTGCCTCATGGGAACAGTCCAGCCCGAACTGCCAAGCCATGTCTTCCCTGGACCGGAAACAAGCATCCTAGGACCGGTTTCTGGCATTCCAGCCGTCATCAGCCAGGCTTGCTTGAATCCAGTGGCAAAGTGAGCAAGGGACCCACGTCTGGGCATACCCCGCCAACTTAGGGCGAACAAAGCGATACAAAGGGGATGATGGACGGAACGTTTGAGCCAATCAAACACTCACCCCCAGTCAACTGATCTGGGTTTAATCCATCATCATTCTTTAGCTCACTCCACCACCCCAGTTCAGACATGGCCATATGCAAATCAGTCTGACCCTGTGCCTCATGGGAACAGTCAGCCCGAACTGCCAAGCCATGTCTTCCCTGGACCGGAAACAAGCATCCTAGGACCGGTTTCTGGCATTCCAGCCGTCATCAGCCAGGCTTGCTTGAATCCAGTGGCAAAGTGAGCAAGGGACCCACGTCTGGGCATACCCCCGCCAACTTAGGGCTGAACAAAGCGATACAAAGGGGATGATGGACGGAACGTTTGAGCCAATCAAACACTCACCCCCAGTCAACTGATCTGGGTTTAATCCATCATCATTCTTTAGCTCACTCCACCACCCCAGTTCAGACATGGCCATATGCAAATCAGTCTGACCCTGTGCCTCATGGGAACAGTCCATCCCGAACTGCCAAGCCATGTCTTCCCTGGACCGGAAACAAGCATCCTAGGACCGGTTTCTGGCATTCCAGCCGTCATCAGCCAGGCTTGCTTGAATCCAGTGGCAAAGTGAGCAAGGGACCCACGTCTGGGCATACCCGCCAACTTAGGGCGAACAAAGCGATACAAAAGGGGATGATGGACGGAGCGTTTGAGCCAATCAAACACTCACCCCCAGTCAACTGATCTGGGTTTAATCCATCATCATTCTTTAGCTCACTCCACCACCCCAGTTCAGACATGGCCATATGCAAATCAGTCTGACCCTGTGCCTCATGGGAACAGTCCAGCCCGAACTGCCAAGCCATGTCTTCCCTGGACCGGAAACAAGCATCCTAGGACCGGTTTCTGGCATTCCAGCCGTCATCAGCCAGGCTTGCTTGAATCCAGTGACATCCCTTGCTCACTTTGCCACTGGATTCAAGCAAGCCTGGCTGATGAGCTGGAATGCCAGAAACGGTCCTAAGATGCTGTTTCCGATCCAGGAAGACATGGCTTGGCAGTTCGGGCTGAACTGTTCCCATGAGCACAGAGTCAGACTGATTTGCATATGGCCATGTCTGAACTGGAGTGATGGAGTGAGCTAAAGATGATGATGGATTAAACCAGATCAGTTGACTGAGGTGAGTGTTTGATTGGCTCAAGCGTTCGTCCATCATCCCCTTGTATACGCTTGGTAAGCCCTAAGTTGGCGGGGTATGCCCAGGCGTGGGTCCCTGCTCACTTTGCCACTGGATTCAAGCAAGCTGGCTGATGACGGCTGGAATGCCAGAAACCGGTCCTAGGATGCTTGTTTCGGTCAGGAAGACATGGCTTGGCAGTTCGGGCTGGACTGTTCCCATGAGGCACGGGTCAGACTGATTTGCATATGGCCATGTCTGAACTGGGGTGGTGGAGTGAGCTAAAGAATGATGATGGATTAAACCCAGATCAGTTGACTGGGGGTGAGTGTTGATTGGCTCAAGCGTTCCGTCCATCATCCCCTTTTGTATCGCTTTGGTCGCCCTAAGTTGGCGGGGGTATGCCCAGGCGTGGGTCCCTTGCTCACTTTGCCACTGGATTCAAGCAAGCCTGGCTGATGACGGCTGGAATGCCAGAAACCGGTCCTAGGATGCTTGTTTCCGGTCCAGGGAAGACATGGCTTGGCAGTTCGGGCTGGACTGTTCCCATGAGGCACAGGGTCAGACTGATTTGCATATGGCCATGTCTGAACTGGGGTGGTGGAGTGAGCTAAAGAATGATGATGGATTAAACCCAGATCAGTTGACTGGGAGTGAGTGTTTGATTGGCTCAAGCGTTCCGTCCATCATCCCCTTTGTATCAGCTTTGGTCGCCCTAAGTTGGCGGGGGTATGCCCAGACGTGGGTCCCTTGCTCACTTTGCCACTGGATTCAAGCAAGCCTGGCTGATGACGGCTGGAATGCCAGAAACCGGTCCTAGGATGCTTGTTTCCGGTCCAGGGAAGACATGGCTTGGCAGTTCGGGCTGGACTGTTCCCATGAGGCACAGGGTCAGACTGATTTGCATATGGCCATGTCTGAACTGGGGTGGTGGAGTGAGCTAAAGAATGATGATGGATTAAACCCAGATCAGTTGACTGAGGGTGAGTGTTTGATTGGCTCAAGCGTTCCGTCCATCATCCCCTTTGTATCGCTTTGGTCGCCCTAAGTTGGCGGGGGTATGCCCAGGCGTGGGTCCCTTGCTCACTTTGCCACTGGATTCAAGCAAGCCTGGCTGATGACGGCTGGAATGCCAGAAACCGGTCCTAGGATGCTTGTTTCCGGTCCAGGGAAGACATGGCTTGGCAGTTCGGGCTGGACTGTTCCCATGAGGCACAGGGTCAGACTGATTTGCATATGGCCATGTCTGAACTGGGAGTGGTGGAGTGAGCTAAAGAATGATGATGGATTAAACCCAGATCAGTTGACTGGGGGTGAGTGTTTCATTGGCTCAAACGTTCCGTCCATCATCCCCTTTTGTATCGCTTTGGTCGCCCTAAGTTGGCGGGGGTATGCCCAGACGTGGGTCCCTTGCTCACTTTGCCACTGGATTCAAGCAAGCCTGGCTGATGACGGCTGGAATGCCAGAAACCGGTCCTAGGATGCTTGTTTCCGGTCCAGGGAAGACATGGCTTGGCAGTTCGGGCTGGACTGTTCCCATGAGGCACAGGGTCAGACTGATTTGCATATGGCCATGTCTGAACTGGGGTGGTGGAGTGAGCTAAAGAATGATGATGGATTAAACCCAGATCAGTTGACTGGGGGTGAGTGTTTGATTGGCTCAAGCGTTCCGTCCATCATCCCCTTTTGTATCGCTTTGGTCGCCCTAAGTTGGCGGGGGTATGCCCAGACGTGGGTCCCTTGCTCACTTTGCCACTGGATTCAAGCAAGCCTGGCTGATGACGGCTGGAATGCCAGAAACCGGTCCTAGGATGCTTGTTTCCGGTCCAGGGAAGACATGGCTTGGCAGTTCGGGCTGGACTGTTCCCATGAGGCACAGGGTCAGACTGATTTGCATATGGCCATGTCTGAACTGGGGTGGTGGAGTGAGCTAAAGAATGATGATGGATTAAACCCAGATCAGTTGACTGGGGGTGAGTGTTTGATTGGCTCAAGCGTTCCGTCCATCATCCCCTTTTGTATCGCTTTGGTCGCCCTAAGTTGGCGGGGGTATGCCCAGGCGTGGGTCCCTTGCTCACTTTGCCACTGGATTCAAGCAAGCCTGGCTGATGACGGCTGGAATGCCAGAAACCGGTCCTAGGATGCTTGTTTCCGGTCCAGGGAAGACATGGCTTGGCAGTTCGGGCTGGACTGTTCCCATGAGGCACAGGGTCAGACTGATTTGCATATGGCCATGTCTGAACTGGGGTGGTGGAGTGAGCTAAAGAATGATGATGGATTAAACCCAGATCAGTTGACTGGGGGTGAGTTTTTGATTGGCTCAAGCGTTCCGTCCATCATCCCCTTTTGTATCGCTTTGGTCGCCCTAAGTTGGCGGGGGTATGCCCAGGCGTGGGTCCCTTGCTCACTTTGCCACTGGATTCAAGCAAGCCTGGCTGATGACGGCTGGAATGCCAGAAACCGGTCCTAGGATGCTTGTTTCCGGTCCAGGGAAGACATGGCTTGGCAGTTCGGGCTGGACTGTTCCCATGAGGCACAGGGTCAGACTGATTTGCATATGGCCATGTCTGAACTGGGGTGGTGGAGTGAGCTAAAGAATGATGATGGATTAAACCCAGATCAGTTGACTGGGGGTGAGTGTTTGATTGGCTCAAACGTTCCGTCCATCATCCCCTTTTGTATCGCTTGTTCCTTTGACAGTCAGGATAGGTACAGGCTTTCTGTATGATGGCCCAAATTCTTTCTTGTCCACAATCTTTTCTCTGACCAGATTCCCGACTTGTGGGATCCAGGCGGGTCTTGCTGTGACTGATTTGACTTCCCCAGTGGTGGTGCGTTTTACTTGCACGTTGCTTTGTAGTGCCCGGAATTCATAGAGATCCTGTAAAACAGCCAAACGTTTATTGATGCCAAATGGTTTTTCATCCGCCACTGTACTTTCATAGACAAGAACAGGTACCCACATTCTCGTTCCAAATAAGACTTCGTACGGAGTGACACCTCCTAAGGAACTTCTTGGCATATTGTTGAGAGCCCTTTGGACCCCATATAAGTGACTGACCCAACTACCACCCAAACCTAATAACCTTGCTGTTAAAGATTGCTTTATGTATCGGTTTTTCCTCTCCATGACCGAATTTCCGTCGGGATGGTACGGAGAAGAGCACCGCAGTGCAACACCCAAACTTCCCATAGCTTCCTTGTAAGCCCTAGAGCTTAACGCGGGGCTACAGTCAGAATGTAATGTGCCAACTGCGTATGTCCCTAAGAAGACTCGCAAATCTTTTATAACAGTTCGAGCGTCAGCCGAGCGCTGAGGCCAAACCCACAGGAATCTAGAGCGTGAATCCACTGCCACCAAGATATACTTGTAAGCCCCATCTGTTTGTAGAGGACAGCAGAGGTCCAAATAGACACAAGCGAGTGGTCTGTCTGATATAAGTAATGGTGTCTGCGGTGGACGTGCCACGGTGGAACCCTTCATCTGCTGACAGATGTCGCACTTTAAGACAAAATTCTTCGTCTGTTTCGTTAGTCCTGGCCACCAATAGCGTTGTTTCAGTAAAGAAACCGTCGCGGTAATCCCTGTGTGTGCAGAACCTAGACCCTTTTGTGCAGCTAGAATTAAACTTAATCTGCGATCCACGTTTGGTATTACTCTATCCCCCACTCCTGAAATTTGAGCATACGGAATGTTATTTGCATCTAACTTGTAGGTGTACTTGAGTGGAAAGCCTTTCGGCAGTGCTGCGCTGTTTTTGCATGAAGCAATGACAGCTATCATTGTACTTCCGTCTATTCTTGTTCTAGAACAAGTGATAGCAGCTATGGCAGCAGTTCGTACTGCCCCTTTTGCTGCTTCATCAGCCAATGATTTCCCTCCAATGTGAATGCCATCACGTTGATGACTCAGCGTGTTTATCACGTGAGCTCTTGGTAGTTAGTTTTTTAACTCGGCTACCTGTTCGCATAGCGTTTTATGGTTGATTGTGCAACCTTTTGAGTCTTTAAACCCATTCTGACCCCAGTAGTGAAGATATTCATTGTATGACTGGACACAGTAAAATGAATCGCACACGATAAGCATGGGGAATTCTCGATCCGTATTTTAGTGCCAGTGTTAGAAATGGGGGTCTCTAGTTGGCAGAGGTAGGTACCTTTGTCCAAATAGGGGCCCTTGCTTCTAGTCAGGGTTAGGGGGATACACTCCTAAAATAACCCCTGCTCACCCCCTTGGTAGCTTGGCATGAGCAGACAGGCTTATCTCAGAGGCAGTGTGTAAAGCATTTGTGAACACATACAGTAACGCAGAGGAACCACTACAAATGGACACCACACCAGTTTAGAAAAATAAGTAATCTTTATCTAAACCAAAACAAGACCAAACGACAAAAATCCACAATACCGTAATAAAAATATGACTTTCAGATGGTAGAAATAGTTCAGTTCAATGCAAGTTGTAAATGCGACACTTTTCTCAAAAGTACCTTAGATGCATCACGCAAAGCAAACAAAATGGCCGCAGGGGAGGTGATGCGTCTGTTCCTTACTGCAGCGCAGGGGAGGTGATGCGTCTGTTCCTTACTGCGTGGGGAGTTGATGTGTCTGTTTGTTACTGCGGCCCCCAACGATGCGACAGTCTTGGTGCCACGATGCGATGATCCCGTACGATGTGTGGTTTCGTGCAGCTGCACAGCAGGCTTGCGTCGGAATCGGTGCAGCGATCTCGGACTTCGGAGATCGTTACACCCGATGCGTTGTGCGGCGATTTCTCGAGCCGCGACAGGCGCTGCAACGGTTTCTTCGGCGATGCGTCGGAAAACAAGTGCGGATGCGACACGCTTCTTCGGTGTTGCGACGCTTTTCCAGCTCCCAGTCTCCAGAGGCCTTTAACAGCAGCAGGCACCTCTTTGCAGGTTGGAATTCCCAGCAAGGGAATTCAGGGGAGCTGGGGGTGAAGTCTTTGTGTCCCTGAGACTTCAGAACAGGAGGCAAGCTCAGTTTCAAGCCCTTGGAGATCTTCCTCAAGATGACAAAGCAACAGCAAAGTCCTTTTCTCCTTTCTTTGGCAGCAAGCAGCCACTGCAGGCCAACCCCAGACAGCAAACAGCACAGGGGCAGTATTCCTCCTCAGCTTATCCGGCTCTTCTCCTTGGTAAAGGTTTCTCTTGATTCCCAGAAGTGATCTAAAAGTCTGGGGTCTGGGCCTTTCTTTTTATACACCAAAATCCTTTGTTCTCTGAAGGCAGAGAGTGTGTGTACCCAGCCAAAACCAGTTCTGTGGGGCACTTTGCAAGTGCACAACAACCTCCTTTGTCAGTGTGAGCCCTGGCTTCAGGCACACCACAGGGGGGCGGAGCTGTCATTGTGGAAGGCAGGCACAGCCCTATTCAGGTGAAGATGCCACTCCTCCCACCACTCCAAATGCAGACCAAGCCTATTCAGCCCAGCCCTGACTCATCAGACTTCTGGAGCCACTGCCCTGCTCCAGCCCCTGTCATCCAAAAGTCAGACATGTAATCCACAAACCTAGCAGAGGCACACTGGATGGTTAGTCTAATGTCAAAATAAAGGACCCCCTGCTACTAATAGTAGTTCCTAGGGCAGGGAAAATACAAATCTGAACAGTAACAACCCTAGGCAATACTGGGCCGAGTTAATGATCAAGGCCTATTTAGCACATATTGATACTAACATAGACTCAGGGGCCAATTCCGATTCAGGCCAGAAATCTCTCCGACCGAGCCGGACCCGGAGAGATTTCCGACCGAATCGGACCCTGGCAGTCCGACCGAACGAGTACGATGCGCACGCATGCAATCGGACTCGAGTCGGTCGGACTCCCATTGAAGTCAATGGGAGCCGGTCGTACAACGCGTACGCGGGCTCACATTGACTCAATGGGTGCGAGGCGAACAAGGGCGCACCCTACAGCGGGTACGCATCGAAGCGGGTTGCGCCGTACATGCACAGGTAGGGGGGACCCATGGGTCCCCCCTGTGTGCGACTCGCGCGGCTACGCGTACAGGGGGGTCCGACACGGACCCCCAAAGTGCGGCTCCGACTGCTCTTTCGAGCCGGACGGCGCGAGTCGGTCGGACTGCTCGAGGCGCGCATCGTACTTACCCGGCCGGGGAACGTCTCCATTGCGCGGTGCGAGTCGTGTCCGTGCGAGTCGGTCGGAGTGGTTGGGTCCCGCGAACGAGGCTGTCGGCGATTTCGCGAACGCTCGCATCGTACTCGCTCGCCCGGACGCACGTCCGAATCGGTCGGGAAACAGGGCTCCGAATCGGATCCGGTAATGCCGAATCCAATTCGGAGCCCTACCGGCCGAGATCGGAATCGGCCCCTCAGTGTACAACAATTTCAAATTAAAAACTTCATTTTATTGATACGATTTCATTATAAAAGGGTAATTGTGTCAAACATAAATCACTAGACAAAAAAAATACAACCTACTGTGCAAAATGGGACAACACTTGAATGTACAATAAACTAACATGTATAGAATACAAATTAGTACATTGATTGTAAAAAGGTTTTCATAGCTCGACATAAAACAAACACATGTAAAAGGTCTCACATATTATAACATAGTGGCTAATTGATAGTTTCTTATTTTCTCTACGTGCGTTTTGGCGTGCTGAGCGCCTTCTTCAGGAAAGCCACAGTGATTCCTAGACAAACAATAAAAACACTGAATATATATATACATAAATGTACACTGAGTCTTGAATCTAAACATCTAAATTAATACCATGTAATATATACACCTATATAAAACTCCGTGTATGAGATAAACAGTGAAAGAAATTGATCCCAAAAGAAGAAAACAGAAAAAAAAATATATTCCGCAATTTTACTGGTGAGGCCTGTGTTTCTCTTGGTATAGAAAAAGAAACCAGCAAAAGAAAAAAGATGAATATATGACCTTAAGATTAAACACAAAAAGGGAGGTACCTCATGCATTTCCCACACCATATGTGATAATGAAAAGAGTAAAGAATAATAAGAAGTATGGGCCAAGAACAGCCAATATACGACTTACCAAGGATAAACAAATAGGGCCCAATGGACGTAAGGAGCCAATGATATTAAAATGGGGTAATTTCTGAAGAGAAAAAATAATATCAGATATGGAACATAATGTAAAAGAAAAGATAATTAAATATGGGCCTGGTCAGGGTGGTAACAATAAGTGATCAAATTACCTCCACTAGGATTTAAACGGCACAAGCGCTCAAGATGCCGGACTTGGATTTGAAAAAATTTGAATCAACAAATATTTCTACAACTATAAAAAGAAAAACATAACAAAAGATGTAACGCCCAAAAAAATCAGAGTTACTGAAGTAGATTCAAAATCTTGTAAGTAAGTCACCTTGCGATTACTAGATTGTCGAATAGGCGGTAAAAATTACTGTGTGTCACTTGAGCCCAAGTGACCAGAGCGTAATAGGTCCACAGAGTGTGAATTACTTTACTGGTCCACAGAACGAAACTGCATTTAATGGAGAAAGTTCTCGTTGTAATTCTAATATATCAAAGAATGGAAACTAACAGCAAATTACCTAGCAAGTATTTACCTTGAGATTATAATCTCATGATGACCTCAGAAATGGATGTTTTGATGTCCAACATGGACGGTCTTTGAGTGCCTATAGGTAGAATGGTACGCTATAAACAGAAAGGACAAATATAAGAGATGTTTGAGAGATATATCTAGCCTAGTCGCAATCAAACATATTATTACTATATCTACAGTCTAGCATGTCTATAAGGAACTATACTCATCGCATAGATCTCGTGAACTGTCTAAGAATATAAGCAATGGTTTAATGCTACACATAAAGTTTTGCCCAAACAGACGGTTCTGGCATGGGGTAGCAAAGAAGTTTCCGACCGAATGGAGCAGGGTAATAAAGTTGAATTGTAATGTCACCAGGTAGCTGAGTCTCCAACGCTTAACAATTACGTTAATGCAACGATAAAATATATATAAGGGAACATGTCTAACAAGAGCTGACAAGGTGATACTGGGGGCAAACAGAACAATTTAAAGTAACACGTACGAATGGCAAGGCATGCGCGTGATAGAGCGCGTTACTTACGTAAAAGGAGAATAGCAGCCCTCTTCGTAATACCGGAACCTATGTATGGTTTGCCACCAAACACTGCGTTTTTGAAGGATTGAAAACGGTGCGTCATGTAATTACGGGCCTAACGTTCGTCTCAGCGGATAAATCTCGCGATGAACGCCCATCTCTGCAGATAGTGACGTTACGTGATGATGTAATTACGTGCCAAACGTATGGGCACAAAGAGACTAGAACGCAAACTCAAACAACCCGGAAATGAGTGAACTCGTGTGTTTGACATAAAACGTGGAGATAGCTTCAAACATATGTGCAGGACCTAATAAAAGTGAGGTCTAAACTAGAGTCCAATCTAAAGATAATTCCAGAAGTTAGTCAGGATAGATTTTAAGGAAACATGCCTCCATATCTTTATTAGTTAGAATTAATACTGGAGCGACTGATTCCTATGTGCACTGACTCTGATGGGAACGTACCTACTAAGGGTACTAGACCTAGTAAAAGTAGGTTCCTAAATAGAGATCGGTCTATTAATAGTTCCAGAAACTAATCAAGATGGATGCTAGGGAACGTACCTCTATATCTTTAATAGTTCTAATTAATAATGTAGCGACTCATTCTTATGTGCACTGGCTCTAGTAGGAACCTACCTAACACAGGAAGGGTGTCAAAAGATGCCAAGAGAGATATGCCCCCATGTAATTTCTAAGGCAAGAAAAAAGTTTCCAAAAATGATAATATTGAAAAAATAATGAAATGGTAAAAAACTATGTCCAATTCAGAATATGCTTAAAAGTTGTATCGTATGGCATTCTCCCACGGCATTTCACTGTTGAGTCCGCGTTTGTGTGTATCTAGAACAAAAATCCAGAATACTTCTCGTTTTCTACTAATCTCATTACTTCTGTCACCATCCATGATATACATTTTTTCAATTATAAGCCATCGAATATCATTCGATGTATGCTTGAAGTCCAGATAGTGTTTCACTAGCGGTGCATTGGACTTGGATGTATGAATCGCAGACCGGTGCTCCGTAAGACGGGTATTGAAAGAACGCAAAGTCTCTCCCACATAGCCTAAGCTACATGGGCACAGTAGTCTTGCTATGATGGAATATCCATTATGGGTACATTTTTCCCCTTCAATGACTGTTTTGCAGGCTTTACATTGTGAGCATTTGAAGGTTCCTCTCACTGGCAGCATTCCAACAATAGTTTTTGAATAAATGGAGTAATTTCTACAAACCTAGATCGTGTGATTATGTCTTTGATATTTTTATTTCTCCGATGAGCAAACAGCGGTTTTGGGAGTTTCAGCTTTTGGTCCGGATCGCTGTTTAGGATGTGCCAATTCGAATTAATAATCTGTCTCACTCTTTCGTTCATTTTTGAGTGTTTAGTGACACAGACTAGTTGATTAACCGTGGAGGGAACATTTGTTTTTAAGAGTGAGTCTCTATCGTAAAATCTCGCTCTTTTGAAAGATTCTCGAATCAGTCTGTGTGGGTAGCCTCTAGATAGAAATTTAGCTTTCATAATGATAGCTTGTCGGTCAAAATCTTGTAAGTTAGAGCAATTTCGGCGCAACCGGAGAAACTGCCCGAATGGTATACTTTGTTTCTGGGCGCGCGGATGATAACTGTTGAAATGTAACCGCGTGTTGCGTGCAGTTGGCTTAACAAAGAGGTCAACCTCCAAGACACCGGTATTATGTCGAATGATTATATCCAGAAATTCTACTTGGATTTGGCTTATGTGAGAAGTGAACTTAAGATTGTGATCACACAGGTTAAGCCATTCTAAAAATTCGGTGAAGCTTTCTTCAGTAACGGTCCAGATAAAAAAAATATCAAATATCTGGACCAGTGGGTAACGGATTCAAAGAACGGCGCTATTTCGTTGTAGATAGTTTTCATCTCAAAGAGCGCCATGTAGATATTTGCCACTGAAGGGGGCACTGATGCCCCCATACTTACACCATTGATCTGTTTGTGCAAGGTGTTACCAAACACGAACGTATTCTCAGTAAGTACAATTTCTAAACATTTCAAAAGGAAAGTGTTAGGACATGGTATATTAAACTCAAAAAATATTCTCTGAAGGCAGAGAGTGTCTGTACCCAGCCAAAACCAGTTCTGTGGGGCACTTTGCAAGTGCACAACAACCTCCTTTGTCAGTGTGAGCCCTGGCTTCAGACACACCACAGGGGGGCGGAGCTGTCATTGTGGAAGGCAGGCACAGCCCTATTCAGGTGAAGATGCTACTCCTCCGACCACTCCAAATGCAGACCAAGCCTATTCAGCCCAGCCCTGACTCATCGGACTTCTGGAGCCACTGCCCTGCTCCAGCCCCTGTCATCCAAAAGCCAGACATGCAATCCACAAACCTAGCAGAGGCACACTGGATGGTTAGGCAAGAAAATACCTACCTTCTAAAAGTGGTATTTTCAAACACAGAATGTAAAAATCACCCTCACTAAAAGATGCACTTTAACATTCTGAGTTCAGGCATACTAAACTTTATTTTCCTATCTTGTTCCCAGGGTCAGTTATGTTTATAAGATGTTATAAACAAACTCCCCTTTCTGGCCTATGGGAACAGACAGCCTTTCAATAGTGAAAAACGAAATTGGCAGTATTTCACTATCAGGTCATGCCACACACATCAGGGCATGTCCTACCTTTCACATACAACACACCCTGCCCACAGGGGTACCTTGGGCCTACCTTAGGGGTGACTAACATGTAGAAAAGGGAAGGTTTAGGGACCGGCAAGTGTGTACACTTGCCAAGTCGACATGGCAGTCCCAGACTGCACACAGGCTCTGAAATGGCAGGCCTGAGTCTCATTTTACAGGCTGCTTTGGTGGGTGGCACAACCAGTGCTGCAAGCCCACCAGCAGCATTTGATTTACAGGCCCTGGGCACACATAGTGCACTGTACTAGGGTCTGACAAGTAAATCAAATAAGCCAATCATGGAATCACTAATCCATAACAACAATTTACAGGGAGAGCGTATGCACTTTAGCACTGATCCGCAGTGGTAAAGTGCCCAGAGTCCTAAAACAAACAAAAACAGGTCAGAAAAAATACAGGAGGAACGCAAAAAGTTCTGGGATGACCCTGCAAAAAGGGCCAAGTCCAGCAGCCAGTAACGGGGCTTTTAATTCTGCCAGTTGTGCCGTGCAGTCTCCTAGAGACTGTGTCTTCGTACTGCTAGGATGGAATTTGCCTTCCTACATATGACCTTTCACAATTGCAAATGCGGCGCTGTATTGTTGTTTGCTTCCTATGGCCGGCTGAGCAGATCCGTCAGTGTAAATAATATATTCATACTGATCTAGAGGCATTATTTCATTCGGGAGAGGATATTCTTGTTCATATTTCAGGAATGCTTGTGTTTTAAGTGTAGAGTCAAATTTGTAGTCTACATCTGTTGCAGTTAGAGAATTAGCCCATTGTATCCATCTTGGATGTAAAGCTTTAGCATTTGGAACTCTTGCTTTTGTTACAGCCTCTAAGGCCGGTTCCGGAGTTACGACAATTATTCGTTTCCCCTGAGCCAGTGCTCTTTCCCTCACTACTCACTGCTGTCAGAATTTTTTCCGTAGAAGCAAAATGCAATTCCGCATTTGTGTACAAGTGTGATTTATATGCTATAGGTACCGTTTCGCCTTCATTGAAGGTTAGGTAAGTTTACCTGGATTGACCCTCTATAACATGGATCACCAAATTTGTGGTCTTAACACGTGTGTGTAGGTGTTTTGAAGCTATCATGTCAGCTTGTAGGGAACGAAGTATAGCTATTTGTTCCTGTGTCCAATGCCTAACTGAAAAATCGGGACCTATTGGGTCGTAGAAATGTTTCACTTTTTCTGCGTAATCTAAAATGTATGTTCTGCCAAAATTTAGGAATCCCATTATGGATTGTAAGTTTTTCAATGATTTAGGAGGTTGGAGCAGCGCACACTTCTCTAAAAAGTTAGCTGCCAGGCTTTTCCCTTCACTTGAAAGCTCATATCCCAAAAATTTGACATTGAGGTGAGCTATTTTCGATTTGTTTTTTGTTTTTTTAAATTGAATTTGTAGCCCTCAGCGGCGAACCACACAATTATGTTGCTCACCCTGGTCAAATGATCCATTAAATCATCATCCGTCAGATAAATATCACCTACACAGGACAATGCCTCTTCATCCAAATTCTGAAGTAACTCTGTTACCCTTGCTGAGATCAACCCAGGGCTATTCTTATACCCTTGGGGCAGTCGACAAAATTGACTCTGAGAAAGCTGTCAAATATCTGCTTTCAGGCGCTATATTTTGGCAGAAAAATCCATTTGAGATATCTAATGTTGTTTTGTATTTTTTCCGCACAATGGTATTAATTACTGTGTGCATTCTGTGCTGCAAATGTTTTAGTGCATGTGTTCAGATGTCTGTAGTCTAAAACTAGACTGTATGAATTATCGGGTTTCATTACAGGAAACAAAGGATTATTCATTGAAGAGGTGCAAGATTCAATTACACCCTGGTATTCAAGTTGATCTAAGATCTCCCTGACCTGTTTTTCGCTTCTTGGGTACTGTCTCTGTGGAGGTGGAGTAGTTTTTACTGGGATTACACGGTGAGCTGATTCAGCATCTCACCCAACATGGTTGCGATATAATGCTGGAGCAAGTGCTACCGCCCACTCCTGCGCGTATGAATGTTTTAAGTATACTGGAACAAGGTCAGAAAAAGCCAGTAAAATTACCGTCTCTTCCTTTGGGCACTCTCTAACAATTTCAGGCAGCTAATCTTTTTCAGCCAAAAGGATGTCTTATCCATAAGTCAGGTTCTCCCAAAAGAGACCTTTAATTTTCCTGGGTTTCTTCCCCCTCCATTTGGAGTGTTATTTCATGTAACCTATGTGGGACACTTACCCTCGTATCAGGTGTCTCCACCCTGATATGTTCATTCAACTCCGCCGTCGCCAGAAATTCCATCAGGTTCTGGCGAGTTATTGTTACTTTTGCTGCACTGTCTAGGATCGTCAGAGCCCATTCCCCGTTCAGAAGTTGAGTCCTCAGAATTCTGGGCATGTCTAACTTTAAGACCTGCTACCTTCTTCTTAAATTGAGGTTTTGATTTTGGTTTCTCTTCTTTTCTGGAAGTATAGTCTGAAGCGCGTTGTGCTTCTCTGGACTTTGTACGCTCTTCTTGTCTGTGTTCTGACCATCCTTTCCTCTGAGTTATTTTTGATGAACCCTGAAACGAACGAGAGGAACGTGTATCAGTATCCTGATACCTGTCAGGTTTTTTAATGTTAGTACGATTCCTAAGGTTGTACCGCCTTTTGGAGGGCTCCTGTTGAGGAGACCCACCTCTGGATTGTGATCTATTCTCTCTATTCTTTTGTTTTTTATTATTATCCCATTTCTTCTTGGAAGAATCAGGTGCTTGCTTGGTGTTCTCTTTGTCAGGACCACCCATGAGTTGAGGTTTTGTTGCTCTAGCTCCCAAACAATCTCTATCTAATTCGGCATAGGTATCTTCGATAATTTTAGGTAATTCACGCTCCTGTTGTAAAGGAGTGAAATCCCTCAGGCGTTAGGGTATTGCCACTGCTGCTACCTCCCCTTTTATATTTGCTAATATAATAGTTGATACCTGGGCAAAATTTCCTAACAATTCCATCCCTAAGTTCAGAGCAGGTTCTGCTCCATACTCATTCTGTATTTGTCTCAATACATCTGGTATTATTGCTATCGAAGGGATACCATGAGTTCTGGTATATATGGCAGCGAAAACTGTACCCCAAGAGGTACAATCCTCTATATGGGGAGCTATCCCCATTGGTAAGCAGATTGTTAGAATTCTGTGTTTTTCTTGAGGGCTTGTGTGTGGAAACACTGCCTCCAACTGTTATTTTTTGAGCTATCCAGAATGGCATTTGCTCACGTTTAGTGGGCATTTTACCCATAACTGCGTGTAGCGTTTGTGGTGTTATATTAGTTGTAGATCCCTGAATTTGTCCTACTCGCTCGCTGAAGTGAGTGTTCTCAACACGGAACTGTCAGATTTCTGTAAAGTTGTATTATTTCTTTATGAAGTGGATGTAAGTCGTCTACTGGCATTGTGTCAATGTCTGGATGCGGTGTGTAAGCCGCTAGGACTGGCCAAGTTGCTCCATCTCTTCCGAGCGGACCGAGTCTCACTTTTTCTTTTGTGTGTGGGAGGGTGCCTTTAAACCAGTTAATGTGCTCCTGGTAGGTGAGCGTAATTTCAATGTCCTCATACGGACAGTATTCATCTCGTGTTTCATCTTCAATGTAAGAGTGAAATGTATTTGTGTGTGCATCTGCTTGTGGGAATTTAACTCATGAATAGAATACATCTGTTCTATATGATTCGTGTTCCTCAATCACGAATGTTACTGTCCCACGCCTAGCCGTGACTCCATAGTCTGCTAGTTTCAAAGTAAGGGCAGTTCTGACATTTTCTGAAATGTTTATTTCACCTTCTTGTTCTTTCTCCCTTGCTGCAGTCGCACGTTGTGCTGGCGCAGCGGCGTCTTTGTCAGCCATTATTGAAAAAAGAGAAAGTTTCAAGGAAACTGAGAAGGTTGTATGCACAACAGGGAACTATTTGTCCTTCAAGCTTCAACCTACAGCCAATACATAGGATATGCCTTCTCAGCTGTGGCGGATTGTTACTTTCCCACTCCAGACGTCTCTGGAAAAATGTGAGATGGGGTCCCTGAGAATAGCACGGCTGAACTACTCAGATTTGACTGTTAAAGTACCAAACCAACGTTGGCGGCGCCATGTCGTGTAGTTCCTATAAACCTATATAGGATCTGCGCGTTTAGACAACATAGACTGTGGGATTGGTGTCCAGACTGATTCCAGACACCCCCACCGGGTACGTTCGCCTGTATACCAGCTAGCTCACAGTGCCACTGTAAACTCCTCTCACCAAGGAGAGAATAGTTCTTGGCAGCTATCGAACATGACCACTCTGTCCCATCAGGGATCGTGGAAACAGTGCAGTATTATTCGCTTAGTCACTCGTGCTAACTTTGTCTCAGAGAGATTCACAGACTACACGGTGGGGACGTTTTCAATAAGTATTTATTGAACGGCGTCATTCTAGTGTTAAATAGGTGTGCTGAAAGAACCATAAGACAGAAGCAAATATAAATGATTATAAGCACCAACAGAGTAAAAGGATGGTAGATTCCTACCATAGTGCTAAAACAATGAATACAGGCAGGTATATAAATACATGACAGTAATAGTGCGTACTCCTACGATGCGAGCCTAACTAGATGTACCTAGCATGTATGTCGGTGTAGAGCCAAGAACCCCTCTAGGATAAAGTCAACCCCATTACCTGAAGTGAGAGACTGTGGGACCCCGTCTTGGTCTCGAGATGGACACCCCGCAAGGGATGTCAGACCACTGCGAGCTGGAGTGTCTGCGTGCAGGAACCTCAGCGTCTTGCGTCAGTGTGTCAGCTTGGAAGTCCTTTTTCTCCTCTCCCTGCCTCAGAAAAGATATGGTATTTATATACCCAAAGTGGTACCCTCAGGGGATCTACCTTGCTGTGTCATGTCGGACTAGGATGACGGAAGGAATGACCCTTATACATTGTTATTATGCAGAAGATGGTAGTCCTGCTTAGATTCCAAGAATCCTCATGCATAATGAATGAGGCTAGTTTTCAGGGAAGACCCTGCGTCCTTTAAGCAGTACCGTAACTAGGTAAAAGGTCAGTACCAAGAACCGTTATGTAGTGTAATGGCAGGGTAAATATAGGCGAAAGGTTTGGTTACTACCTGAGCCTGTATTGGGGTACCTGTATGAAGCCTAACAAAAGGTGTATGCTGTATTGGCCTAAAGCCAATTGGCATAAACTAAGTTACTTATAAGTCCTTAGTATATGACACCACGGGTGCCCAGGGCCTGTAAGTTAGAGAACCCCGCACCCCAACCACCTATTTTACCACCCTGAGAGGGACAAGGTAAAATGTCTCCCAGCCTGCCACTGACGACTGATAGAGGAGTTTAAAACAATGGCAAAGCCCAAACCTTCATTTTTCATATGTACAATTCATCCCTACAGTAGGCCTAATGAGTCCCAAGGCAGGGTGCAGCATGTTAAAAGGTTTCACATATTCTGACAGTAAAAACACAATTGTTGTTTCTACTGTGAGTGAGGCTAGTAGCTTCATTGGCCAGCACAGGGTTTCATGCTGACAGCTCAACTGTGCTAACTTGTGAATGGGAATATTAAATTTGGTGCTCCAAGGTATCAAACAACTAGTTGCATTAAACGACTTGATGGTCAAGTGGCAATTAATGTAACTTTTGTTGCTATCTACAATTTTTAGAAAGTTGCTACTTTGCCTGATATTACTGGTGGCTATCTGCAGATGGTCATGAGACCGCCTTCTGCCCACCTGGGTAGACGTGTAAACGAGTCCCAGGACAGGCAACAAAAGAGGCCTGCCACTGGAGGAAGTGTTACCTTCACCTGGCTGGAAGCCACACAGGTGTTTCCCCAAAAAGGTGAGCGTCAAAGGGGAAGCCTCCCTTGAAGGGCAAATGGTGAACACCCCCCAAGAAGGGGCCCCTCTTTTGTCTTGGTAGACAGGTTGGTGTTTGGGACAGAGAGGGCAACACACTGGGCAAACCTGCTTTCTGTGGGCGTGTAGCCCCCAGGAAGCCACACCTCTAGGTTTGGCTACCGATCTTCACGCACCAAGAGAGGGGTCTTGCCGTCTTGGGAGTGGGTAGAATAGAGCATTCTGTGATATCTGGACGCCACACTTCACAGGAAGTTGTCATCAGGCAGGAGGGAACCTAATAGCCCATTGGCTAGTGACCGCGGTCTCCCCGAGGGCACTTTCAGGGCATAAAATTGGCACTCAGATCTCGCTTGGACTGGAGAAGAGGACCAAAGAAGAACAGCTCTGCTGACCTTGGAGCCGGCAAAAAAGCGGCTACACTGAAGTTGGACTGCACCTTGGGCCAGCATAGGAAAGGACTGTGCCTGCTGTGTCCTGCTCTTGGAGAAGTCATCCTCAGAGCCCAGCCAGAAGCAGAGACTCCAAAAGTAAATTGCTTGACTTCCTGTTCACAGCACATAGACACAAATGTTGAAGAAGCCTATCTGGGCAAGTTAGTAACCCAGATCGGATTGTTGCTTCTTGTTGCAGTCTAGCCCAGGAGACCGTGACCTGATGCTCAAGAGTTGCACCAGAGTCTTATTGACTCAGGAGAGCCGTCGGAGTGCAGGTTGGTCACCCAGAAGGAGAGTTATTTCCCAAAGAAGGAAACTGTTGTGTAAGTTGTGCCTGGTGACCAGTACAGTGGTGACTGGATGTTTGCTGTGTGAAAGAGGACTTCAAGTAGTCCCCCGTGGCCAAAGACGCCAGGACCGTGGAGCAAAGAGTGGCCCTAGGAAGACCTCTATCGATTGCAAGGCATGTTTTTCTGAATCCCATGCATCAGGATCACTCCATAGAAGTCTATGGCACGGACCACTGACACTGGAGCTGGACTGAAGCCTGATTTTCTTGTTTAGGTAACTGCTTGTTTGGCCTTGCTGGTCCCTTTGACTGGCTCCCTGCCGGAGTTGGTTGCCCAAAGTAACACTAAGTAACGACATTCCACTTTGAACAAAGGTTTCTTGAAAACTTTCTAAGTGCCAAGTTCTTTAGCCAGTGAAAAGTCTTGATTTATTGTTGCTTGTAAAATCTACATCTCCAGATTCCTCCGGTGAATCTTTTTTTGTTTTGGTGTCTATAAATTCATAAGAAGGCAGTCAATTTTTACAAATTGTTGCCAACTTTCTTCAGAGTAGTGTTTCTTTTTTTGATTGTTTTGATGCTTTACACTTGTTCCTTTGTGGAAGCCTTACTGCTCAAAGCCACAGCTATTCAAGGTTGAGCTAAGGCTTAACAAATGAAACATAACTGGTCCTGGAAGGGTTGGTAGTGCATTACACGATGAGGTGTCCCAAACACAGTATATAATGCACCCCATTTCCTTACACTGTGTAATGGGAACAGTCAGAAAGTTACATTTTGAAAATGAACCAACCCAGACCGATTCTGAAATCATAGACCATGGATTTTCCCTTCATCCATCGGCACAGGAAGTGACATCACTGCTTTTCTCATCTCCCATTGCAAAGGAAATTACAGCACAGATTTCCAGCCAAATCTATTGTTTAAACGAAGTAGCTAGGGAAGAGGACTTCATTTTCCTTCATTCAAATGCATAACAGGAGACATCACTGGGTTCCTCACCAAAATCATCTTAAAAAGAGGATGCCAGGCATTCATTTCCCAACCTCCATCTGCACAGAAAGTGGCATCACTGCATTTCCCATCATCCAGCTACATAAGAATTTACATCACTTTATTTCCCATCATCTATACAGGAAATGACTACACTTCCTACCTTTGCAATACTTCAGGGACCTCTTCAGAGCATCCCATCACAGGGCGTCCCCGGCAAAGAGCAGACACAGACAAGGGGATCGTCTGTTTTCCCCTGTTAAGGGTGGTCTTAGGCAACGGCATCATCTGTTAGGGCCAAGAAGGGCCTTGCGCCAGAACCTCTGCTCCTCTGAAATTTATAAGGTAAGGTATAATCATGTCTCTCACCCAATACCACATACTGCAAATCCCCACAATCTGAGAGAGACTTTGAGCTGCAGATTCCTTAGAATATTCCCCAGGCGTCGGACTGGATCTGGACATTTTCTAGCAGTACCTCTGCCTGCCTTTAGGTGGCTGTAGGAAATCGGGTTACTGGTTGAGGGGGGTAAAACGCTACTCCAGCTGCAACCACAATTCTTGTCAGGGTGAAACACGAGCAAACCCCAAATTAATCTGTGCTCACCCCTCTGGTAGCTTGGCACAAAAGCAGTTAACTTAGTCAGTGTAAAGTATTTATGCAGCACACCATTTGTAATGCAGTTAAAAAACACAACACAAGAAAAATCTTACACCAGTTTAGAATAATAGAGTAAAATGTAATAAATTATTTGACACCAAAACAACAAAAATCCAATTAGTAGAATCTGAGAAATGCAGTTTTAAAGATTTAGATACAAATCGTGCTTAGAAGCACAAAGCGCTAGCTGGGGTTATCTGGTTGCACCGGACCAGGACAACGTTACAAGTTCAGGCTAACTGCAATGGAGCGCGGGCCGGATACAGGGTCCAAGTTAGGCCAGCTGAAGAGAGTACCATAAATCCTTGTTGTAGAGCGTTGCAAGGTCCCACGTCGAGGATGCTTTAGCAGCAGCAGTTCCAAGGGGCTGCGAGCTACGATTCGAGGCCCTGCGTTGAGGATGCATCATGCAGCAGCGGTTCTGTGGGTCTGCAGTGTGAGATGCTGCTTCGAGGATACATCAGACATCGGCGGTGCCAACGAGCTGTGATGTCCTGCGTCAGGGATGCTGTAGGAAGCTGGCTCTGTATATGATATTATCCCTAGGTGGTAATACCGTGCACAGAGTCCAGGGGTTCCCCAAAAGTGTACAGGGCTCTATGCAAAACCCTAAGTGCTCTGTTAGTGGTAGTGTGGTCGAGCAGCCTTAGGCCTAACACAGAGGAGTGTAAGGCATTTATTGCCCACACATGATCAATAAAAGACACATGACTCAAGAAGGAGATCCAGACCCATTTTATAAAATGATCCTTTCTTTGTACTTTATTTTAAGACCCAGGTCTTCGCAATAAGGTGAGTGACACAGGGGCGGTTGGGTGCAGAGGTCAAAATCAGTATTCGAGCCAATGAAATGCTTTCCAATGGAGACGGGGGAGGGGGAGGGGAAGGTGGCTGGAGCCACACTGCTTGCAGGTAAGTAAATCGGTTGCAGGGGCCAAGCTTTGGGGGCTAGCGCAAACACAGGGGGGGCACAAAGCAGCACCAAACATACACCACCAGCGGCGGGGTGCAAGGTGCAAATTCGACGTCGCGCCCAATGCTTTTCAATGAGGATTTTCCTGGCTGCAAAGCCGCTGCATGTGTGGCACCGGAGGTTGCTGGAGGAAGACCAACGACAGCAGAGGCAAGTTGGGATGTAGGGGGTCGTAGGGTCACTGGTGATTCCGCTCACCAAGGCCCAGGGACTTCCGGTGCAGGGGTGCCTTTGGACATCGGAATCTTCTTAGCGGAGCCGGTTGGGGGGAGCCTCTGGATTTACCCTGCAGGTGCCGTTGTGGAGGGCAGGAGAGGTCGGCCAATGCTGGACACGAGGTCAGGACCGCCGTGGAGACTTCACTGCACAGGTGAGCCATTCAGTCTCGGGCCGTGGGCGTCGGGTGCAGAGTGGGCTGGAGACGCGGATCCGCCAGGATCCGGAGCCTTTTACTTCTGGACAGGTCCGCTGTCCTCAGGAGATTGGAGTCTTTTTCGAAAGCAGCATTCCTCCCAGGGGTTTTGAAGGTTGTGATGCAAGACAGGTCGCAGGTTTTGTCGAAGCTGGAGACAGGCTAGTAGGGCTGAGGCCAAGGCAGTTGTCGTCTTCTGCTGCAGGGTGTCTTCTTGCTTCTTAGGTTGTCTCAGATCTGGGATCCAGGTCTGGGGGGAGGGGGACCTAAATACAACATTTAGGAGAGTAGCAGGTAGGGCCAATGGGCACCTCACCTTGGGTGACTGCACCCTTTATTATGCCACCCTCCTGTGGGAGGGGGCATGGACCTTGCCCTGATTGGAGGGTGTCCCCCATCCTTAAGATGGCAGGGACTGAAAAGTGTGCTTCACCTCTCTTTTCCCCCACCTTAAGGGTAGGTTGGCAGAGGTGGGAACACCTATCTTTTTTTATTATCCCGCCGGTATTCCCATCCAAAGTGGGGTTGTAAACCTGGGGCTGCCATCTGCTGCTAGCAACAGAGGCTGGGTGCCGCATTACAAAGGGGAGCAGGCCTTTGATGCTTCCCTCTTCGAGCACTGGCTCATCTTAGGGGGGGGACCATGACCCTCTGTCCAGGATGTGCATTGTTTCTGGTCCCAGAGAGCAAGGGCTCTCCACTCAGGGGTCCAGAAACATGTCTAGTGGTGGCTGCCTTCCTACAGACGGTCAGAGACCACACCAGGGTTGGTAGGGATTCAGGGGGCACCTCTGAGGTGCAGTCTGGGTACATGGTACAATAAGTCCCAGGCTGGCATCAGTGTGGATGTATTGAAATGAGTAGTTTGGTACCAAGCACTCCTATAGTCTGTAATCATGGTGCTGTGGAACTCAAGTTGTTGAGTTCCCAGCCCATGTACTCTCTATGGCTTCACTGGCACTCACAATATTGGGAAATGGTGCCCAATATTGTAGAGGCATATCTGCTCATGCAGATATGCCCTCACCTGTTGTATAGTGCACCCTGCCTTAGGGCTTTGAGGCCTGCTAGAGGGGTGACTTACCTATGATGCCTGGCAGTGTTAGCTGGCATGGCACCCAGACAGGGTGCCACGTTGACTTGTCGTTTTCTCCCTCAGAGGGGCATGCAGGCTGCAAGGGCAGTGGTGTGGTCCCCAGGGACCCTCTTCAGCTCTCAGGCCCAGGGTACCAGTTACTAGGGACTTACAGGGTGCAGAAGTCCCAATTGGGAGTTTGTTTTAGGGAAGGAACACTGGTAACCTGGACAGCATGGACCCTGTACTCTACAGTCAAAGTCTGCAAATTCTATCTTAGCCAGGGCAACACCTATCTTATCTAATAAGGTTACACACAGCTTGAGTAACCCCACCATGACCAACAGGATCATGGGGTCTACCTTGCTATTTGGCATGGGGTCAGACCACCATGCCAAGAACAGTGCAGCCATAAATGCTAACGCCCAGCAGAGGCCATTGACAGCTGTCAGTGCCCAGAACCACACCTTGAGCTCTTCACTGGCACGTGAGTGAAGGGGCTAATTTACAGGCTTCTTTGGGTTCAGGTTGGCTGTCGGCTATTTTAGAGTGAATGGGTCACCACTTCTGGTAGTGAGCACCCTATTTCCACTCTCTTTCCTTTCAGCTGAGGAGCCACCAACTCAGGCTGGACAGTTGCCTGACTAGTCAGGTCTTTTTGTGGGTTGGGTAGGGCATCACCAGTGCCAAATGTGGAGTTGTCCCTTGCTGGTGTAGACTCTCCTTGGCTTACTGGAACTGTGGCTAACAGTTGCCCACCTTTCCTACACTCCTTCCGCTTTGGCTTCTTCTTTTGGGGTTTATCTGTACTAGCTGCAGGTTCAGTCCCTCCCCACCCCCGATTCCTTGGGTGAGGCTTGGCACTGGACCAGCACCTCACTTTGGCTCAGGCCAACCTATGGGTTGTCATTTCCAAGGAGACAAGCAAGGCAGAGGTCTTTAATGACTACCACCGTTCTCCAACAAAGGGGCCTATCTATCTCTAGGGGCACTACAGCTACAGGCTTAACAGTGACTCCCCCTGGGAGGACCCTTACTCTTCTCGTCTCCCCTGGGATGTACTGGTTTGAGAGAACCAGCCTGTCATGCACAACTGTGTGACTGGCACAGGTATCTCTCAGGGCATTGGTTGGGATTCCATTCACCAGTAGTGGTGGAAGTGTCTACTCCCTTCTGGAATCTCCAAATCACCTTTTGGGCCCACTTTCCCATTGAAGGCTAGGAGGACTTTCTCAACTGAGAAACCACCCTCAAAGGCTACACTGGCAACCCCTGGAGTTACACTAGTGGTTTGATTTTTAGGACAGCAAGCGTCCTCAGTGGGGTGTCCTGTCTTTTGAATGTTGTGACACCATGCCCTATTGGGATCCCAATTCATACCTTGGTACCCAGTTTTGGTCTGGGAGGTGTCTTTGGCCCCACCCTCCTTGGCAGGTTTTTGGGGGTTACATGGGACTCCTTACGTTTATCTTTTTCAGAGTGCCCCACTGTCTTTTCTGACGGGGGTCTTTTTGGCCTAAGTCTTTTGGTCACCCCCACCATATCTAGTTTTGGACACTCTGGTTCTTACCCAATGATCAGCCTTCCTCCCCAACTCTTGGGGTGAGACTGGCACCAGGTCTACTAGGTATTGATGCAACTTTTCCTGCACACAATTACTTAACAGATGTTCTTCCATTATCAAATTATAAAGCCCATCATAATCATGTACATTGTTACCACTCAACCAACCTCTCAGTGTTTTCACTGAGTAATCTACAAAACCTACCCGGGATTGGCCTTGGGTTTTCTTGGCCTCCCTGAACTTGAGCCTATATTCCTCAGTGCTGAATCCAAACGCCTCAAACAGTGTACCCTTCATGAGATCATAGGATGTAGCATCTTAGTCTGTCCTGAACTTTCCTGAGAACATTTCCCACAGGTTAGCACTCCACAGCTCCCTGTGGACCTGTCTACTAAAACATGCTCTCTCAAAAGCAATGAACCACTTAGTGATATCATCAAATTATTTAGGGACAATCCCTTTGGGGATTTTGGAGTCTGCAGAATCTGCCTCCCTATTTATTATTTTGCTGCCATCAGAGATGGTTCCTAAGCCCATCTAAACTCTTTTTTTTTATATGACTAGGGGTTTAGTATCTAGAGCTATTCTCCTTGCCAGTTTCTGCATCTTCAGTTCCTGCTTCATCTGGGACACTACTGGGGTCACTACTACCAGAAGTGTTGCTGAGGGGTTAGTGACTTAGTCAACATCCTCTCCATCTACCGCATCATCTTCATCTACTTCTTCACCAGTAGGGGGAGTTTTGTTTGTCAGGGCCTTGTCATTTTCTGCCAGCAACTGCTGGAGATTGGCTTTATTGGGTTTAGGACCCATGGCAAGGTTCCATGATATGCACAGATCTTGAAGTTGGGCAACTTTAAGATGTGCATAGGGACCCAGGCTGAGTTCCTGACTGGTCCCTGGAGCATCAGTCATGGTGTTTAAAGTAAGTGGGGTCTTATTAGAGAATTAAAAATATTTGAACTACTTCTAAGGCCTAACTACTTTAAAGTCTTTTACGTTTCTAAAACAGTAGGGGACTTAACCAAGGCCCAAGCACTATTTTTAAACAATGTGGAAAAAATTGATAATTGTAAAAAATTCTGGGATTTCCCCAGTGATATTATTAATCAAGTGATACAACAAAGGTTAAAGTCTTGTACCCTACCACCAATGTAGGAAGCTGGCTTTATATATGATATTATCACTAGGTGGTAATACTGTGCACAAAGTCCAAGGGTTCCCCAAAAGTGTACAGGGCTCAATGCAAAACCCAAAGCGCTCTATAAGTGTTAGTGTGGGCGGGCAGCCTTAGGCCTAAAACAGAGACATTTATTTCACACACATGATCAATAACAGACACACAACTCAAGAGGGAGATGCAGACCAATTTTATAAAATTATACTTTCTTTGTACATTATTTTAAGACCTAGATCTTCATAATAAGGTAAGTACGTTTTTAATCAATGTTATCCAACGGGGAAAACAATATTGCGTTTAACCAGGTGAATATCTAACTTACAATTTCAGTCTTCGGAGACTAAAGTTAGCAAGAGCCAGGGGTCAGGTACCAAAACTGCGCCAACATGTAGCCCAGGGGCGGCTGGGTGCAGAGGTCAAAATTGGATATCGACCCACTAGAGACAGGGGGGGTGTCTGGAGCCACACTGCTTGGCGGTAAGTAAATTGGTTGCAGGGGCCAAGCTTTGGGGGTTAGCACAAGCACGGGGGGGCACAAAGCAGCACCAAACATACACCATCAGCGGCACAGGGGCGGCTGGGTGCAAATTTGATATTGGGCGCCCAATGCTTTTCGATGATTTTACTGGCAGCAAAGAGGCTGCAGGTGTGGCACCGAAGGTTGCACGAGAAAGAGCAATGACAGCAGAGGTAAGTTGGGATGGAGGGGGTTATAGGGGCACAGTCTGTTCCGCTCACCAAGGCCCAGGGACTTCGGGTGCAGGGTTGCCTTTGGACGTCAGAATCTTCTTACCGGAGCCGGTGGTGGTCGAGGGGAGCCTCTGGATTCACACTGCAGGCACCGTTTTGGAGGGCAGGAGAGGTCAGCCAATGCTGGGCACGGGGGTCAGGATTGCCGGGAAGACTTCACTGCACAGGTGAGCCACTCAGACTCGGACCGTGGGTGTCAGGTGCAGATTGGGTTTGAGACGTGGATCCGCCAGGATCTGGAGTCTTTGGAGTTGGTTTCTTTTGGACAGGTGCGCTGTCCTCTGGAGATTGGAGTCTTTTTCTAAGGCAGCAGTCCTCCCAGGGGTTTTGGAGGTTGTGCTGCGTGACAGGTCACAGGTTTCGTCAAAGCTGGAGACAGGCCGGTAGGGCTGGGGCCTAGGCAGTTGTCGTCTTCTGCTGCAGGGTGTCTTCTTGCTTCTTAGGTTGTCGCAGATCTGGGATCCAAGTCTGGGGGGCCACCTAAATACAAAATTAAGGAGGCGTTTTAGGGGAGTAGCAGGTAGGGCCAATGGGCACCTCACCTGGGGTGACCACACCCTTTATGATGCCACCCTTCTGTGGGAGGAGGCATAGATCTAGCCCTGATTGGAGGGGTCCCCCATCCTCAGGATGGCGTGGACTAAAAAGTGTGCTTCACCTCGCTTCCCCCACCTTAGGGGTAGGGTTAGAAGAGGGTGGGCACACCGCCTATCTTTTTTGATTTTTCCACCTGTTTTTCCGTCCAAAGTGGGGGTGTAAACCAGTAGCTCCAATCTAATGCTAGCAGTAGAGGCTGGGGGCCGCATTACAAAGGTAGGAGGCCTTTGAGGCTTCCCTCTTCGAGCACTGGCCCATCCTGGGGGGGGGAGGCATTACACCTCTGCCCAGGATGTGCATTGTTTCTGGTCCCAGAGAGCAGGGGTCCAGAAACATGTCTGATGGTGGCTGTCAGAGAACACACCAGGCTTGATAGGGATTTAGGGGGCACTTCTGAGGTGCCCCCTGGGTACATGGTACAATAAATCCTACCCTGGCATCAGTGTGGATTTATTGAAAGGAGTAGTTTGGTAATAAACACTCCTATATTCAGTAAAACCATCATGGTGCTGTGGAACTCTAGTTGTCGAGTTCACAGCCCATGTTCTCTCTATGGCTTCACTGGCACTTACAATATTGGGAAATGGTGCCCAATATTGTAGGCTCATATCTGCTCATGCAGATATGCCTTCACCTGTAGTATAGTGCACCCTGCCTCACGGCTGTGAGTCCTGCTAGAGGGGTGACTTACCTATGCTGCCAGGCAGTGTTGGCACCCAGGCGTTTTCTCCCTCACAGAGGCATGCAGGCTGCAAGGGCAGTGGCATGGGCCCAGCTTGTCTGGTGCCACAAAAGACTAGTGTGAAACCCTTTGTGAGTGTGATGAGGGTGAGTCTTTGTAATTTACAAGTGTGGTAGGTGACTGCTCTGCCCCCTATCAAGTCAGAAATTGCCCATCCTGCCAACACCTATCCCCTTTTGCCTCACTGTCTGGGAGTGATACACAAAGGCCAACTGCACCTAGTCATGTGACCCAGAATACAGGCACCAGGCACCAAATGGTTGGGTCAAGAAAATCCCAACTTTCTAAGAATTATGAGTTAAAATCCAACTTTATAATTAAAGAGGGTTTTAAATTCCAGTTCCTCAGAGGCCAAACTCTGTATTCCTACCTGCTCCCAATAGAAAGTTAACACTTATTAAATGTAATGAGGTAACCCAATGTTATCCTATGGAAGAGGTAGGCCTTACAGTAGTGAAAAACGAATTTAAGAGTTTTTCACTACTAGGACATATAAAAGTACATGTAGAAAATTAAATGTGCCAATTGGGTGTAAGGCAATGCTATCAGTTTAGAGGAGAGAGCACAGGCACTTTAGGACTGGTCACCAGTGGTAAAGTGCTAAAAACCAACAAAATCAGTTTGAAATGCAGACGGGTGAAGGCAAACAGTTTAGGAATGACCCTGCAGAGAGGGCGAAGTCCAACAGTGGCATCCTTCGTCTCCACATCAGCACCACCCCAGCGGGCTGACATCAGTTCTTTCGGTGCCAGTTGGTGCTGATCTGGAGAGAGCTACCTCTGTCCACTTTTTGGACAACCATTCTTGAAATTTTGCAAAAACCCTGGGGTTTAAACCCTGTTGTTCCTGTCACAGACATGACTGTAAGGCCTTCGAGAACTGCTGCGGCATGCGCCCCAAGGCGCTGCAGGAGCATTCCTTAAGCTGTTGTTTGCTCAACACTGGTCGCCTTCATGGTGTTCTAGGTCACGGTCAAGATGAAGATCCCGGGGCTGTTAGCGGACCCATTCCAGGCACTCTTCATTGCTCTGAAAGTCATTGGGTAAGTGCCACAAGAAGTGTAGGAAGTCCAAGAAGTCAAAGCGCTCTTCCACTTTACCGCAGAGATCCAGGTAATCGGACGAGGCATAGGAACAACGTCGCTCAAGGCCCGCACCCACCGGGATTCTGCCTCTGGGTCCACTCTGCGCCTCCCTAAGTCTCCTAGAGCCAGAGCGACCCTCATGGGTTCGGCAGATGTCCCCACTGGATTTCCGCTGGCCGGCCTGCTCTCTGCGCCAGTCTGACCCCCTGGATCCGGTTCTGGACCTGGACCGGCTTTCTTTGCCATGTTGGTGAAGAAGGGCGGCTGAGGTCCTGGGCATTACGCTGACCTCCGTGGCAGTCAAGACGAACGTCTTGATGAGGTGCTTCAGTTGGGAGTCGCCCCCACAGAGCCTCTCCTCCCTTTTAATGAAGCCCTCACAGATATCCTGCTTTATGCATGGGCCAAGTCCTCCACAGGGGCTCCAGTGCACAGAACAGTTGCCAACGCTGTTGCCCCGCTCCTTTGAATCCTGCATTTCTCACCCAGCACACCACCCCAGAGAGTCTGGTTGTCCAGGCCTCTACGTCCAAAGTCAACCCTGCCGTGTTCCCGGCCACACCACCGGATAGGGAATCCAAGAGGCTGGACACATTTGGCAAGAGAATGTTCTCTTTCATCAGCCTTGCAGTCCAGGTGGTGAACACAACCTGTTTCGTTGACCGATATATATTGATATGCACACCTGGCTGTATTGGCGCAGATGCCAGACGTGGGTCCTGGGCTCACTGTGCCACTGGATTCAAGCTATCCTGGCTGATGAGGGGTGAAACCCCGAAACCGGTCCTAGGATGCTTGTTTCCGGTCCAGGGAGGACCTGGCTTGGCAGTTCGGGCTGGACTGTTCCCATGAGGCACAGGGTCAAGACTGATTTGCATATGGCCAGGTCTAAACTGGGGTGGCATGGTGAGCAAAAGAATGATGGATTTAACCCAGATCTCTTGACTGGGGGTGAATGTTTTGATTTGTTCTGCATTCCGTCCATCAATTGTGTGTCTTTTGCAAATCCGAAGCTAAGCTTCACCACAGACATGGCCGGTAGCGGAGAGAGGGAGCTGCTGTGGACCTCTCCCACTGATGCTGAAACCTGCGAGTGTAAAGTTGCTGACCACACCAGCCAGCGCCACTGATCCACAATTTTGTTGACCAGGTAGCGTAGGGCTGAACTTGCATGAACTGAGAAAATGACTGGCCTAACCTTTTCTATGACAGACTTCTTGGGTATATGACTATTGAAATGACCGATGAACTATTTTTAGGGTAATTTCTATAGATCTGCATGTGTAGCTAATCAAAGCCTATACCAGTATCTTTTCCTGAGTACCCACAAAAGCCTTCGCTATCCTGAGAGTCATGTGCAGAAAGAGTGTACTTGGTTCAGTTGGCTGTGCCATAATAGAACACCGGTGGCAAACTACAATAACTGCCCCTGTCTACACTATATGCCCCCCACCCCCAATGGAATCTGACAGTGACTTTGGCTGGTGATCTTCTAGATGTAAGCCACTCTCATTTATTTTCTCTGGCATGACTGCTTCAGCAATATCACCATTTTTTGAGTCGAGATCTCTGTGTAAGACATTGATGGAGGCAAGGAAGGTTTTATTACCAGCTAAAAGTACCACATCTTCCGTAGTCTGAAGCCCATCTTCTTAGGTTCCCTCTGTTCCTTGCGGGAATAAGCCCTCTGTTTAAGGAATTCTTCTTTGAGGTATATCCTCTTCCCATTGGCCATGGTCTCAGCATGAAATTCACACCAAAATGGTCACCCCAGCCTGCTAGTGTGAATATGCAATGAACCAATCATAGGACATCAGGCACTTGCAGGAATGGTGATTCCGATATCCCTGCTTCATCATCCTTAGGCCTTCATCCAATCTCCATCATCTACAGTGCCACCGGACGTGAGTGAGAACATATAGCTGTCCAGGCACCTCCTCTGCCACTCCGCTAACCCAGACAGGGTGAGGTGCTTTGCAAAACTGCTTCACCGGAGACCTTCAAACTTCACCTATTCATTCCTCCTCGACTCCTTTGCTTCACGGCACAGACCAGTGACGTTCCCCCAAGGAAGGCCTCCTGCAAAGCTGTCACTTTCAACAGGCACTTTTCTGACTGGCCAGCTGGGTAACGAACAGAGGAGCACTTCAGGAGCCAGAGTTGGAACTGGAGATACCAGTGCCATCCACTCATAGCTTCCCTTAATTTCCTCAGAGTAACTAGAGGAGTGAAAGATAAGGGCCTACTGGCATGAGCTCCAAGGGACGACCACCTTTGAAACCACCAGGAACCTCTAACCACCCCACCCCGCTGATGTGTTTAGCAGCAGAGTGTTGATAGTTTACATGAATGGTTTTGGGACTGAACCTTCTAGGAGAGATGTATTAATCACACTTATGAGGTTTGGGGCAAGAGTTGTGAGGGATTGTCTCAAGCAAAATGCAGAGCAAGGTCCAGAAGCCATGCTAGAAATGCTGATTTAGTAGATCTCACTGAAGTCTTCAGTACTTACATTATGCTGTGTCTCATTCGAGGCAGCTTTGTGTTCGGTTTGCTTCAGTGGCAAGATTGATATGTTTGCGAGCAGAAAGGATGTTCAGGATTGGTCCAACCAGCTTTAAGGTTGTACCAGTATTTGAGCTGTTTCAATATTATGAGAGAACACTAAGGGCCTGATTCAGAGCTTGGCAGACAGGTTACTCCTTCACAAACGTGACAGAGGAACGCTTCTTCCAAATTCTAAATCAGACCCTAAGTGTAGTGAGTGGCTACTGCGTGGATTAGGCCATTTACAACTTAATTTAAGCCCAAGTAGCACATTTTTCAAAATATCAGTAACACATTTGGGGTTGGGGTTGTCTCCACCCAGGTTAAAGATTCCCATTAATTACAGAAATACTACTAGTTTGAGTAACTCGTCTAGAAACAGGGCATTGTATCCTGCTAGGGGATATATCCCTGCAACATTGCAAATACTAGTGAACTGTTTGAGTTGATGAGCTGCCATTTTTCTTTCCAGTATGTCCAACACAATTGATAGGTGCCTGTGGAAGTAGTTGTATGTGAAGAAACAGTAGTCCAATAATTACACTCTAGAACGGTGTCCTTGTATCTAAAGACATATTGAGGAAAAGTCGTTGCTAATCTCAATGAATAGTGGTTTTTAGTAGATCTTTTTCCACTTGAGGAGGAAAATATTCAAGTCCGCAAGTATTCCTTGAATTACCAGGATCGCCAGGTCAATGCCAGACTTTCAGAATATCCACAAACAATATCTTGTTACATCTAATTAATCTAAAAGAAACCTATATATAATTATTTGTCTATCCTTAACCTTGTATCGATCTGGCTCTCCTGAAACTATATTGAACACTCACTCATCTGAAATGGAATGCTTACATGTATCTTGAAATTGTTTTCTTTACGCTAGAATCAAGAAGATTGGAATGAGCTTTTCTGTTGGCCATGACTACTGTTCTAGCACTGCATTTTTTGAATGGGGTATAGTTTTTTTGTGGTCCTTGTATATAGAGTGCTTTAATGCCAATTGTGAGGCCCCAAAGTGCGTTGAATGGTGAATTAAAGAATAATCAGTTTCTGTGCATGTTTGGTTGAGTGTTGCTTTCTAGAGTGGTCTGTCAGAACTCCTGTGGTGCCGTGTGTGGGCTTGGGGTATGCTTCAAACATGTACATGTACTTAAGCATGGCATGAAATGGAGATATGTGTAAGAGGAGGAGTCACATTTGCAAATAGATACCATATTGTATCAAATGTTCTGTCTTCTGGTTATATGAGGGCAGCAAACTAGGGCCAATGAGGAATCTGCAAAAGGCAAACCCAGGAAGTTAGCAGGCAACATCGCTATCTTGGATTAACTGCCTACATCGAAGCAGAGATGGAGTAAATCAAGGATAACTTCACAGCAGTAGGTAAGTAAATTCACATCCAGAGTGGCAAAGCACAAGCCAACCAACGCACATGACAGCAGTTGGAATGAGGGCTGCCCAGCAGGGGGAGTAGCGCAGCTCAAGTATAGGACAGGCACCACCAGGTGGGCCTGCTGTGACCCAGAACCATAAATGTATCAAACCAAGGATAACCACAAAATAAAAAACACTAGCTCCACAGTAATGGCCATGTGGGATCCACTCAAAAATGGAAATTTCAAAGGCAGCAGAAGTACAGCATATGGATTATGTTAGAACCGGGATTCCCTAGTTGGCCAAGTAGGGACCCTCGCTTCCACGTCAGGGAAAGGACGGACACCTTCTCAGATAGCCCCTGCTCACCCCCTTGGTAGCTTGGCACGAGCAGCCAGGCTTATCTTCAAGGCTAATGTGTAAAGTATTTGCAACCACGCTCTCAGTGACCCAATGATGACACCACAAAAGGACTCCACACGAGTTTCATAGAAAAACAAGTATATGTTTATATAAAAAGATATACGATGAGACCACACGATAAAAATCCGACATATGCGTATTTGTAATATTCCTCCTGGCCGGTTATTAGGCCAGCCTGCCCTTGTAGGGTCTGACAATATTAATGAGCAATTCTAGGTGATCCAATGCAATTCTAGTGCAATGCTATGCAGTTCGTAAAGCAAGAATCAGGCACTTTGCAATGTAAAAATAATGCAGTTCGTTATGCAACAATCCAGCAGTTCGTAATGCCAAAATACTGCAATGCGTAATGCAACAATCAGGCAGTTCGTAATGCAAACTAATGCGATGCGTAATGCAACAATCAGGCAGTTCGTTATGCAAAACGAATGCAATGCGTAATACAACAATCGGGCAGTTCGTTATGCAAACACAATGCAATGCGCAATGTAACAATGAGGTAGGTCGTAATGCAAACTAATGCGATGCGTAATGCAACGATCAGGTAGTTCGTAATGCAACCACAATGCAATGCGTAATGCAACAATCAGGCAGTTCGTTATGCAAATACCATGCAATGCGCAATGTAACAATCAGGTAGTTCGTAATGCAGAAACAATGCAATGCGCAAGGCACTTCGGCACCGATCACGGTGCTTTAGACGGTCTCTCTGCCTCTCGTACTGACTCGAGGTCCGCTTCCGCCAACATATGCCCCCAACACGGGTATGGTGTAAACCAAAGTACAGCTCAACACTCCGGCCCCGGTACTGCCACTCCTTGGCACGTACAGGCCGGCGATACGAGCTTTAGCAGAGGCTTGTGCTGTAAGAAGGGGAGAGGCCGAGAGCGTCCCTCTCCGAGCCCGCACCCCGCCCCAGGCGGCGACACACGTTACCTGGGGGGTGCGACCTCGCTCTCCTCCTCTCGTGCCTTGGTTGATTCCGGGCTGATGGCGATATCGAAGATCTCAGGCTGCAACAGGGCACACGCACACAGCGTCGTTGAGACTCCCTTGAGCTTCGGGTGTGCACGGTCACAGGGCAATCTTCACGAAGGGCTCAGGCTGCACGAAGCACACGCACACAGCGTCGCTGAGACACACTTGACTTGTGGTGCCCACGATCACAGGGCACTTTTTACGAGGGTCTCAGGCTGCACAAAGCACACGCACACAGCGTCGCTGAGACTCACTTGGACTCCAGGTGCACACAATCACAGGACAGTCCTCACAAAGGGCTCAGGCTGCACAAAGCACACCCACACAGCGTCGCTGAGACTCGCTTGGACTCCAGGTACCCACGATCATAGGGCAATTCTTACGAAGGGCTCAGGCTGAAAAAAGCACATGCACACAGCGTCGCTGAGACACTTCTGGAAACTTTTGTGTTCCTGAGTTTCCACAACAGGGAGCCAGCTCTCCTCGGGCCCTTGGGGTTAAGTTACTTCAGGACACAGCACAGCAAAGTCCTTTCAAGCAGGGGGACACAGCACACAGCAAAGTCCCTTTAGCCTCTCCTTGGTTAAAGCAGCAAGCTGCAGGCCAGCCCCAGAACACACAGCAAGGGTCAGTCCTTTCCTTCAGTCTATTCAGCTGTTTCTTCCTTGGCGCAGAGGTTCCTCTTGACCACGAAGTAGGTTCAATCCTTTACAGTCTTGAACAGTTCCATTCCAAAGTCCAGGGGTTTCAGCTCTCATAGTTATACCCCTAAATGTCTTTGAAGTCTTTGTGTTCAGGGTGGCACTGACCCCTGTCTAAACCAGTTCTGGGTGTCTCCCTGCCAGTGACACCTTCTGCCTTTGATAGTGGGGGTCTGGCTCCTTAATCACTCAGCAGGAGATGGGGCCATTGTTTTATGGCAGCAACCCAGGCCTCTTCACCTCCAGGGCTACTCCTCCCCCCACACTCCAGATGCAGGTCAGCCTGTTGCTGTCTCACCTCCTCCCCTGGGTCAAGACATTCCCCAGAGCCTATCACATTTAAATCCACAACCAGGCAGAGACACACAGAAATGTTAGAGCACAAAAACCCAGCCACTTCTAAAAGAGTGGTTTCTAAACACGCAATTCAAAAACCACCTTCACAAAAAGATGTGTTATTAAATTGTGAGTTCAGGCACACTAAACTTCACCTCTCCATCTTAAGCCTTTGGGAAGATAGGCTGGAAACACATTACACAGCCTTCCCCATTCTGTCCTATGGGCAAGATGGCCTTTCAACAGTGAAAAACGAAATGGAGAGTATTTCACTGTTAGGACATGGTACACACCTCAGTACATGTCCTACCTTTCACATACACTGCACCCTGCCCAGGGGGGTTCTTGGGGCCTACCATAGGGGTGTCTGATGTGCATAGGAAGGGTAAGGCCTGGCAAGTGGGTGCACTTGTCAGGACAACAAGGCAGCTTAACAAGCTGCGCGCAGAGCACTGCAGTGGCAGGCCTGAGTTCTCTCTTTAAGGCTACTTGTGTGGGTGGCACAATTAGTGCTGCAGGCCCACTTGTAGCAGTTGCATTACTAGCCCTGGCACACATAGTGCCCTTTACTAGGGACTTTACTAGTAAGGCAAGCATACCAATCATGGACAACCAATTACCATTACACTTTACACAGGGAGCACTTGCACTTTGACACTGATCAGCAGTGGCAAAGTGCCGTAAGCATCTAAGTTGGCAACACCATGTCAGAAAAAAGGTCTAGGGGGAAAGCAAAAAGTTTAAGGAACTTTAGCCAAAAAGGGACAAGTCCAACAGATTAGTTCTTGAGAAATGTCCTGGCTGAGACTTTGGACTTGAAGTACAGCTGAGAACGGTAGGTCTGCCTTTTAGAGAGAAGATCCCTTTTCTCTGTTTTTGTTACAATGCTGATTATGAGTTTCTTAATATGAAGATAGAGATGAGACAGCAAAATAGAGGAAAGTCCCTCAGTGGGACACGATTCGCAATGGCTGTGGTATCTGATAACCTAGAATGAATGTTCATGGACAGTAGTAAAGCAGTCTCTGTAGCTGGACCTGATAGGAAATTGACGTGCCATAAAGTTCCTCTTAAAACTGCACAGTTATCCTCCAGTTTGGAAGAACATGTCCTAGCAGCATCGGTAATCGGTCAGCAATGCGATCAGCAGTGCCATGGAGATGCAACCACAGAAAAAATGCTGTTTACTGAGGGCAGAGGTACAGGTAAAAGAGCGGACTAGACATGAGCCTACCCTTGGCACTCACGGGCCTATTCACAAACTGCATTTTGTAGTATGTCTAGTAGTACTATAATAGTACTAGTAATTAATTCCAGGTGCTATTCACAAACCTACGTGTTGAGGACAAGGCCTCCACCTTTTAAAAAAAATCTTTTATGAGCGCAGATCTCCACCCTGACTGCGCAGACCTCTGCACACGTAAGCATACATTTTAGTAATAAATGTGGGAGGGATAGGGTAGTGGCTGGAAAATGGGCAATACTTACGAGTAAAGCGCGGGGATTAAGAAGAGGACAAATGAGGAGTTTAGGAAGGACTATGAGAGGGGTTTAGGAAGGAGGGACATGCACCCACGCAGAAAAGAGTAAGCCCATTGCTATTCACAATCTGGCCTGTTACAGTTACTCCAGAGGAAAAGGACCCAAAAGAGTCCTAAATGTGCTCCTTCCCAGAAGCATACATGGCCTACCGCTGGTACTGCAACCCCCCCATAGAAAATAATGGAGGGAGGTACTTAAAATCAAACCCCACAGGAACTAATGTTAAAATAAATTACATCATTTAAACTATTTAAAAATGTAAATAGATTTTATTTAATGTTAACTCTATAAATAAAGCAAAATATTTATTTTCAAATATTTTACTAACCTTTTTAAATGTAATATGTGACAATATTAATTATTGACAATTACCTTACTTTTTGTGAATACTATACATCACCTTTAATAATTTTTAATACATAAAACACTTCAGGTGGGGATTTTTCATTTAAATGTAAACATTTTCATTTTATTTTATTATATTCAAAATTAGTTATCACCGATGTAACGTTGTTACATTCTACATTACAAAAAAGTCTAAAATAAATTTACATTAATATTTAACATAAAGTGTTTTTCTGTTTTTTAAAAGGTTTTATAAACTTTTTCCTATACTTTACAATGAGCTAGATCTACGCCCCAATTGCATAGGTCTAAGCCAAGTGAGTAGAACATCAAACATGATTTAAAGTCACTAGTAATAATACGTTTACAGTCATATTTGATGTGTTTCCTACATCCATCCACTGTTTCAGGTCGTGGGGACACTTTTGTGTAACTTTAAATGGTGAATAGCCAAAAGTAGTGAAGATATTTCAAAGTGTAAGATTACATTTACTTGTAGTAAATCTGTATGTGTAGAATTACCTATGTGAATAGGGCCATCGAAGTCTTGGCCAGTTGGTAAACAACCACTAACAAAGCCAATTGTATTCGATTTTGTAAAGCTCAGAGTCTTTCTCAAGTTGAGTTATAGGGGCTACACTAAGCAGGAAACACAGATAGCACGGGCAGTGAGGTGGGAGAAGGCATGGCACAAGGGTTGTTAAGCTGTTAAGGCCCTCATTCTGAGTTGCATAGTACTGGGGGCACGGTAAACTCGCATGCAATTTCACCATTACCATGCAGCAAATTCACCACAGTGCTAGCATTTTGACGCATTCCTATGTATATTAGCTGTAGTACATCTGGAAATGCACCAAAATCCATAGGTGGAGGCATGGGAATGCCTGTGCAACACCCATGAAATGTCTCCCAATTTGAAATGCAATGAAACACAGATGCGTTGTGTTACATTTCTTTACAAAGCCATGCAAGTGTGCCTTGTTTCGCTTTGTAAATATTACTGGAGCCTTTGCGTTGTCCTTGCATCGCCTTGCACGATGCAAGGGCAACACAAAGGCTTCATAAATCTGAGCCTATGTGTTTCTTTTTCATCATTTGTTTCCTTTTTTTTTTGCCTTCTCTTTGGTACTGGGGCAGACATTAGAATATATCACAGGACCCTGCATTGATGTACATGCTCATTGAAAAAATACTAGGATATACAAAAGCTGAACTAGATCTTCATGCAGAGACAAATACTTATCCAGGTACAGGAATAAAAGTGATGCACTTCAAGTCATCAGATTGATTTCTATTAAGATGAGGATGGGATACATGATCTCCCAAACATGAAATCCATGCAACTGTACATATGTTACAGAACTATTTAACAGATATATGTTTTACTCAGTAGATAAGACCTTCTTTTCCCTGAGTGAGAAGTGGATCATCTTAGTCATCAATAGGATGCTCTATAACCCTGTATGATTGTGCAGTAGTAATACTTGGGATACAACCAGATTACAAAGCTTCTAATATCCTGGTTACCTTAGGGGAAGAACACCACTGTTCTTTATTTTGGTCCTTGGCTCTTTTGTTTAATATCTGTAGATTACTATGTCTTTCTTTCGGATCACTGACAGAATATCGGAAACACAAATTTTGGGCCTGATTCACAGAACTAACTTACGTCAAAAACGTAAAGTTAGTACTTTTTGGTATTCACAGAATACACTTACTCATTTTGGTATTCACAGAATGAACTTACTCATTTCGGTATTCACAGAAGTTAGTAGCCCTAACTTTAGGACTCCTAAATGCCTTCTGTGAATACCGAAAGTCGTAAAGTTAGGATTTTTCTCAGTTTAGGAGTCCTAAAGTTAGGAGTCCTAACTTTACTACTCCTAAACTGAGAAAAATCCTAACTTTAAGACTTTCGGTATTCACAGAAGGCATTTAGGAGTCCTAAAGTTAGGACTACTAACTTCTGTGAATACCGAAATGAGTAAGTTCATTCTGTGAATACCAAAATGAGTAAGTGTATTCTGTGAATACCAAAAAGTACTAACTTTACGTTTTTGACGTAAGTTAGTTCTGTGAATCAGGCCCATTGTGTGGACAGAATATCGTGCCAAAATATCGAGAAGGTAAGTGTAAATAGCTAAGTATAGATTTACTATTCTTAACTCCTCATCTACGTACCTTGAAGATGTATATATTGTCAACGCCCATATACGTGGAGTTATATATAGTAAAACTTTGCTTACCTATAGAAATTTTCCTTCACAATATTGTTTTCCTCGATATTCTTGACACAATATTTTGTCCACACAATATTTTTTGTCCTATATTTTGTCTGCACAGCTTTATTTAAAAATGCATAGGATAATTTAATCATCTGGCTGATTTCCATTGCTGAGAAATGCTTTAAATAATATATAGGGGAGAAAGTATACATTTATGAAATGCATACTTAATGAACCAAGAGCAACAATGAAGTAACTTGAAATAAGTTATTTATAACCATTTAATTCAATTTAATTGACGTAAGTTTATTCAGCCTATGCGACAACGTCTCATTTTTAAATACATGTTGACTTGCAAGGAAGTTTTAATAATTATGCACAATCATTTTTAATCTTATGGAAGGGAGGCCTAAATAAAATTACTTGTGAATCTGTCCATACTAAAATTTATATTGACTTGGTAATAGTGATATGACTCTGACAGGTTACCTTAGCGAATGACCAGAGCGGTTTTTCAGTTGAGAGGCAGCAACTCTATCTTGGGGAAGCACTATTGATAAGGTGAAGAGGAGTCTTATAAACCATTGTTTCCACTACTCTCAATAATTAAAGAAATCTTGAATAGTTGACCCTCTAAGTTCCCCCACCGAAGCAAGAGCCTCATGATAAAATATGCCACGCTAAGTGCCCAAGGCCTATATACAGTCCTCTTGTCTTTCTACTACATTAGATTTGTTTTGCGCTACTTCTTTACTAGCACATTGAAAGTTCAACATGTATATTCATCAGTGTAGATTGTATATTATGTAGATTCGATGGTACAGTTTCCTTCTCTTAATATACTATCTATAAACTTGATCACAATTCCCCAAGGACCCAGGCATGATATGACAGCAATATGCCCTTACATAACTATACATAACTGTACATAAGTCTTCAGGTGCTGTAATCCTTTTACTGTATTTATACGTGAACTTAGGAGTATTCCAAAGATGTAAAGAAAGAACCCAACATAATGCAGGAAGTTTCCTTCACCACACCTGTAGTACTTTCATTATATTAATCTGGGTTCAGGATTAAGAAATCGCTACCATACCTTCTTAAAGTAAAGAGTTTATCATTAAGGCCACAATCCCGGATATCACTGATTGTCATTCATCCAGATTTGGGGCCAGATTCCCCCGGTGGGGCAAGGCTGCAAGTTGTAGTCAGACAGGGCTCCATGAGACCGGATACCTCCTTGTCAACATCCCGCTGAAACAGATTTGCTGTTGAAGCAAAGCTCCTATCGGGAGCAACCTGAATCTTTGGCTTAGTTGCAATGCACCTTTGTCAGATTGACTTGGCAGTTTTTTTCCAGTCCTCCGGAGGTCTTTGGAGCCAAACATTTTCAAGTCCTAGGTTTTTCCGAATGTTAGGAGGAATTACACGTAGACACAGCTAAGGGTCCCGGAACCTCAGTAGCAGCAGTTGGAGGTCAAGACAATCTCCAGCAGAATCCATCTGCAGGGCCAAGGCTGTTCCAATTGGCTCAGCTGGGGAGGGATACACTCCTGTCTCTGTAAGAGGGGGTAGCTGATTCCTACACTCACGTGAAGGATGCCCTTGTGTAAAAGCTTGGTTTCACACCTAAAGAGTACAGGAAGAACTTCTGGGACACACACAAAGACACACAACAATCCTGGGTTAAATTTGTAGATGTCTCCATAATGGCACTTGAGGTCTTGGTAAAAGGTATTACAGTCACTACTTATTATGGGCTGTATAATCCGACCATGAAGAAGCATGTCTTAAGTTATTGTCTTTCCGAGCTAGACCAGCATCTAGTGGTTAAGTTGTCTGACCCTGCTCAGCTGACTTGTGGGTGCGCACTAAGGTGTAAAAAAAAGTCCTGGGGGTTGGGGGGTGATCCCTAAATAGGGGTTCAGCCCCCCCCCCCTTAGGGGAAAGAGGGGAGTAATAAAAATAAAATAAAGGAGTTCTTATATGGACCACAAAAGTCTACTCAAAAGGGGGGATTCTGTGCTTTTTCCAAACCCAAGTGGGGTCGGTACAAGTTGAAGAAACATTTTTACCACATGAAGACTGAGTTGTTCCTGGGCTGTCACAAGCTAGGACATGAAAAGGGAGACTCAGTCTGTTCCAAAAAGCCCCCAGCAGTTGGGCAGTCCCAAGAGATTGCAGGTGTAGGAATTGGACTGGAAGTTTGCCCAGAGGAAAATAAGGGTTGGACTGAAGCCACATTAGTCCCTGTGGGTGGAGTGAATGAATGTTGAAGCCCTGACCGCTTTATCTCCAACCATGGTGAAGTACAGGCAATGGCCGCTCATCAAATGGACCCAGGTAGAGGCTTTGGCGGATACAGGAGCCAGCATGACCACACAAGTTGACAGCAGGTTTCCCCAGAGTAGATTATCCCAGGTGTTCTCCATAGGGTAGTGAGGTTACATTTCATCCTAAAGCAGAGGTCAGTTTTGTGTAAGGAGGGCTTACTAGCCTGAAGAAGGTAGATGTGAATCCTGCCATTCTAGTTGGGAAATGGCCTCAAACCTTCTACTTGTGCTGAGGTGGAAAGGAAGACTCATGCAGAAATGTTGGGTATGCCTAAGTGGGCGTGTGTGACCACAAGGGCCCAGACATCCCGTCAGTGAAATCAAGAGATCCTGGAGTTTAGAACAATGGTCCAGGTTCTCACAAACAAGAGGAAGGGCAAGAGGCGTGGGAAACTAGCCTCAAAACGCCCCACGTCCCAGAAGAAATCTGACAGCAAGGGGCAGGATCTGTACTCACAAGGGGAAGAAGAGCCTACACCCAGAGACCTTCCAGAACTCTGAGTTGCATGGGGAAAAAGGACACTTCAAGGAAAAATTCTGCCAAGTGCAGAAAAAGGGGCCAACTCTTGAAGGCCTTCTGCGCAAGGCAGGCTGAAGTTCAGGAGCAGGGGGATACCAGTAGAACCCACAGGATCTTCAGGGAAGAGGCTTTTGTATACAGTGAGGCTAGGGACCCAAAATCTGAAACAGCCAGATTGGTGGTCCTGCAGCAGTACAGGGCATTCCTCTTAAACTTAGTCCATGGTATCCCCTTAGCTGGGCATTTGGGAAAGACCAAAACCTTGGACAAGTTGGTCAACCACTTTTACTGGCCCCAGATATCTGAGAAGGTGAAGGAGTTCTGTGGCTCCTGCGCCACCTGCCAAACCAGTGATAAGACAGGAGGCTCCCTTGATCCGGTACCTGTGGTGGGGACACCTTTTGAGAAACCCCTAAACCCCAACATAGCTTCAGGGAGAAGGTTCATCTTGGTGGGGTTGGACCATGTCACTAGGTACTCTTAAACCATACCTCTAAGGATAGTAACTGCGCCAGTGATGACTAGCGCCCTGCTTGATATCTTAACCAGAATAGGGTTACCCAAAGAGGTAATCTTACATAGAGCGATGAACTTCATGTCTGCATACTTCAAGGATATGTGGGATGAGTGTGGGGTGAGTTAAAATTTCACCACCTCTTTTCACCTCCAAAGTAATGGGCTTGTGGATAGATTTAACAAGTGCCTAAAAGGAATGATTATAGGGTTGTCTGATAAACTCTATAGAAAATGTGATGTTCTTCTCCCATGCATTTTATTTGCCTACATGGAGGTCCCTTTAAAGGGAATGGGCTTCAGCCCCTTTGAGCTTTTGTATAGACAGGCTTTTAGAGATTTTTTTAGTCTTGTCTGAGAAATGTGAGAGAAACCTCAAATAACTGAAAAAGGACATTGTGCACAACTTGCTGGGCCTCTGTTTTCGCATGGTTGAGTACACGAAGAGGGTTAACAAAAACTTAGGGGCCAGCCAGGAGTTTATTACACACTGGGGTGACCAAAAAGTGAACCTGGTGGAATACCAGCCTGGTCAGAAAATGTGGGTTGTGGAGCCTGTGGCTCCCAGGGCCCTCCAGGACAAATTGACTGGGCCCTACATAGGTCTGCAGAAGATGGTTGAGGTTTCCTTCCTGATGGAACTTGGCATCCGAGGGGTGATCCATGTCAACTGTCTGAAGCATCACTTTGACTGGGCAGACATGACCATGCTCATGGTCACTGGTGAGGGAGAAGAAGAGTAGAGGGAGCCTCTCCCAAACCTCCAATCCCACAATGCCAAGGATGGTTCACTGGTGGAAGTAGTGCTCACTTCTACAGTGTCACAGCAGCAGCAGAGAGACTGTCGCCAATTGTTGTGGTAGTTTGCAGGGTTGACCCAGTGCAGGTTGTCAGACAATTAAGGGCCAATTTCAAGGTAGACATTCCCAAAATATTGTCCTTGGGGGAGAATGAGGCCTCTAGAAGTTCCTGGGCCAGCCCAGTGGTGCTGGTGCCCAAGGCCAAGCTGAAAGAGGATGACCCCAGAACTCAGGTTCTGCATAGACGGCAAAGGACTAAATGCCGTCACCAAGACTGACGCACATCTCATTCCCAGATCTGATGATCTCATTGACCATTTGGGAGCTGCCAGGTATCTCAGCAAATTTGATCTGATTTCCGGATACTGGTAGATTGCCTTAACTGAGGAAGCAAAGGCAGGTTCAACATTCTCCACTCCTGAGGGCCACTTCCAATTTAATGTAATGCCCTTTGGATTGAAGAATATCCCTGCCACCTTCTAGAGACTGGTGAACAGGGTATTGTCTGGACTGGAGACCTTTAGTGCAGCATATCTAGATGATATTTCAGTCTTTAGCTCCACCTGGCAGGAACATCTAACCGATCTCCGGGAAGTGCTTCAGGCCGTGCGACAGGCAGGACTGACTATCAAGACCAGCGAGTGCCAGATAGGGCAGGAGTCTGTCATGTACCTGGGCCACCAAGTTGTTGGTGAACATGTGCAGCCTCTCCAGCCCAAGATCCAGACAATCATGGCTTGAATACCTCCCAAAACCCAGACTCAGGTCAGAGTTTTCTTGGATCCGACACATTGTTATTGAGGGTTTGTCAAAGGGTATCGCACCATTGTAGCAGCCGTGACAGAGATGACTTTACCGAAGCAGTCAAAATAAGGCCATACAATAAGGCCATGAGGAGTGTCAGAAGGCCTTTAACACCTTAAAGGAGGCGCTTTGTACAGCACTTGTATTCAAGCCACATGGTTCCAGCAAGGGTTGTGTGGATCAAACAAATGCTTCAAAACTTGGGATTGGGCAGTGTTATCAAAACTAAATGATGATGGTCGGGGTCAATCAGTTCCCTTTGTCATGAGGCGACTCCTCCACAGAGACCTGCATTGGAGTACCAGACAGAGGGAAGCATTTGCTGTGGTTTGGTCACTGAAGAAGCTGAGACCCTACTTGTTTAGGACCCCCTTACAAGTTCAGTCTGACAACAGACCTGTCAGATGGCTCATACAGATGAGAGGGGTAAACCCCAAACTGTTGAGGTGGTCCATCTCCCTACTTATAGGTAAGTTAAATATGCCAGTTAGGGAAAATAGCCAGTTTCGACATGTTGTAGGGGTTGAGCACATGCACTGGAGCCTGGTTAGCGGAGTCCCAGTTTACAGTAAAAAAAAAAAAAAAGTATCAGTCAAAAAATGGGTGTGAGCATGAAAAAGAATTTTCCTTCACTTATTTGTAAGGGATTCTGCCACACCTATGCCTACATTGTCCCAGATTGGTGCTGAAGCATGGACCCAGGGACCTATTTATGCTCAGTTATGTACTGTTTTCCAACAAGAGCACATGTCTAAGATTATCGGATTATCAGTTATATTCCCAGGAGATCTGCGTAGCCCAGCTAAGCCTTCCCTAGCCCCACCAGCCTTTCCTGTATCTGCACCCTTAAGGGCATATGAGCCAATATGGGTGCCATGTTTATCAAGTCGAACAAATGATGTACCATATTGTATAAAGTTGTGCACGTTAGACTCAAGACCCCCGATTCAGGATGTGCATATAGTTGGCTGATTTTCAACTTCGGTTTTCCATCTCCCCATTCAAGGGACTTGATATCAGATAATTGTAATGATGATCATCATGCAAAGTCAGTTCTGGACTTGGTTATTAGCAGACGTAGATTATCGCCAGGCTTATTTTCCCATCCCATCTTAAGCTTTATCCCAAGGAATGTCCGTCCTTGCATTTTCCTTCTTATGAGTAATCCTGCTATGTTTGTTCATGTCGTGATTCTAAACATTGGCAGTGCCTCACAGACTGCAGGGCTTTTACTGGGCCTGTGTGAGTCTGATCTCCTAGATATTTTCCGAGGATCAGATCACTTTGATCAGGGAGCTCTAATGCTTTCACGCTTAGCAGTGGAGATAATGGCCACCCTTCTCTTGTGCCCCTTTTAATATTTTCCATATGGGACAGGACGTCTCCAGAGTTTATGCATGCCAATGGGAACTGATAAAGTCATTTGAATTTCATAATAAAATCCTTACCCATTCCAAACATCTCTAGAGTTTGGAAAAGGATCCCCATTCTACGAGGTCAAAAGCTTTTTCCGCCTTTAGTGAAATGGCGAGCGCCTCTTCTATACTGTCTTTATATCCCATAATAGCTGTTAAGAAATTGTAAGTAGTTTCTAGAGGTCCTCCCTCGTACAAAGCCCACCTACATGTAATCAGTGGTGGACTGTATCACTCTTATACATTTGTGACACCATTATTTTGGGTAAGATCTTAATATCTACATCTGTGAGTGATATGGGCCTATAAATTTCATATTCCCAGGGGTCCTTTCCTTCCCTGGGTAGGAGTGAAGCCCCCCTCCCCGAAAGGATGTCCCTGCCTTTGTCACGCAGTCTGGGTAATCATAGCAAACGCATACATTTATCTCAACTTATGATTCCTCTTGTCCTACCGAGTTGCACAGGTTCTCATAGAATCTTGCAAATGTCTTCGATATATCCTCTAGGTGTGTCACAATCCTACCCCCTTCATTTCTGATTGCAGATCTAGTACGCTGGGTCTCCTGTTGTCTCAGCTGATATGCTACTCTTATCCAGCCTGATTCTCTTATTCGGTTGCCAAGTCCTCCTCTGAACGTTTTCCTTCCCATTTTTGTACCGACAAAGATTGTTATTTTCCTTCCGAGTTGAAGAGGATTAGGCCCTCTCCCTGAGGTAATTGTCTCCCTCTCCACTGTTCTGATGATGCAGCTCTCTTTTGTAGGCCTCACAAATGCGTCTCTCTTTCGGGGTGTATTCTGCCTCGCCAGCTTCTTCCTGGCACAGCATCTGGGTCAATTGCATCAGCAGAGCCTGATCCGGTGATAGCCTGTTTCTGGGGCAGTTATTTCCATCATTAACTTCATCTGCATGCCCTATGGCCACTCAATGTGAGCGAGCTGATTCAAGGAGGAGCCATCTTGCTCTGTGGCTAACCCTGCATCCCTACATTAGGTTTCTTTCTCTAGGGGCCTCCAACAGAGAGTTCATAGAGAATTGCCTCTTCATGACCTTTGGCACTCCACTCATTCAGGCTAAGAGAGGCTATAATACTCTTGTATCCCTGCCTGTTTAATCTTCTATTCTCACACCCTTGTTTATTTTAGTCCTCTTCAATGTGGTGTATGGTTAGTCTATTCTTGAATGCTATCTGCAAAATTGTTCACCTCTTACTAGATCCTGCCGTCCTACCAGGCTCCAAAGATGGCTTTTGGCCTCACTGTTCCAGCCTTCCAAGGACGTTGTTCGTCCTTCTCCATGGTATTGTCACTGTAGATTGGCATACGTGAACAAGGGTTCTTACCAGTAGACTGCACTCTTACTCAGGCTGATTAATTTCCGTGTTTTCCTCCAGGATTCCTAGCATTTCACCCTCTTATATGTGTCCTTAACTCCAAACAGTGCTAGTACAAGGGCCACCACGGTGAGTAACACTCCAAGTTGAGGATAGAATTCATTTTTTCATTCATTAGTTCAGAAAATCAACCAATGGTCCACACATTCCTTACACCCTTCACAAATGTTTTCTGTATAATTTGTCTAGCATGCTTAGGTTTTTGAATTATGTTACATTTACTACTGAGGGTATAGATAAGAACATGATAATTATTATTGACCCACACCTTTTAATGTATAATTTGTCATCACTTGATGGAGAAGCTATTCTCCCAGACCAGGCTGGGTTTATCCCAGGTCGTGCAACCTCACGCAACTTGCGTACTTTGTTTTCCATACTGCAGAATGTGGACCCCAATTTGGCTCTCGCAGCAGTTTTCCTAGACGCTAAAAAAGCGTTTGATTCAGTGGAATGGGATTATTTACTGGGGGTACTGCAACGCATGGGTATGCCTCCAGGATTCTTGTCTTGGATTAGTCTGCTATACCAGTCACCAACTGCGAAGGTCTTAATTAACGGGCAGCTGTCTCCAGCCTTCTCAATCACCAGGGGTACCAGGCAGGAGTGCCCACTTTCCCCCCTGCTTTTCGCACTTGCAATTGAGCCTCTTGCGGCCAGACTGCGGCAACATCACCAAGATAAAGCCTTGAGGTGCCCCATGCGCCAGGTGCTCATCTCTCTCTATGCGGATGACCTCACCCTGTATGTAAGAGACCCTGAACAAAACCTCAATCCCCTCTTGAGGGAATTCATTATTTTCGGGAGACTTTCGGGGATTCACATCAACTGGGGGAAGTCACAGTTGTTCCCTCTCACCTCTGCAGTCATACAGTTCCCTTTGGATTACCCGCTAGAGTGGTGCAACACAGAAGTAAAGTACTTGGGCATTCGCATTTCCAGGGATAGGGATGAATTAATGCGCCTCAATTATGGCAGGTCACTCGACCACATCACTAGTTGTGTCACACGCTGGATCTCTCTACCACTATCTATGGCAGGGCGCACCTCACTAATCAAAACGGTGGTCCTCCCACAGGTGCTATATTTATTCATGAATATTCCATACTACCCGGGTAGACATTTCTTTACTGCCTTACGCTCTGAAGTGATCAGATTATTTTGGGGGGGGCAAACAGCCGCGCCTACAGTGGGATGTGATCACCAGGCCTTATTCACAAGGCGGGTTTGATGTCCCGAACCTTGAACTATACTACTTATGTGCCCAGGCTCATTATGCCTATTATTGGTTCCACCCACGTAGATACATGTCGCAAGTCGCGGTGGAAGAGTGGCTAGCAGACCCCATCCCCTTGGCAGGCATGATATGTAGCGTCCCCCAACCTCGGGACAAAGACACCACGACAGTCACATGCACAGTGCTTGTCTGGAGACGAATCATGAAACCACTGCAGGCCCCTATGCTTTACTCACCGTTGCTCCCGCTGCTGTATCAGCACCGCATACAATTGCTTCAGGAGACAGTTTTTAGGAAGGCCATGGAGAAGACGGGCATTACTTGCTGGGGGAACTTGTATCATAACAGGATCTTCTGCACCTTAGAACACATGTTCCATGACACACAGACCTCGCTGTTAGACGTGTTTCTCTATGTGAGACTTAGGCAGGGCATGCGCAACATTACCCCTACATACCCACAAGAGCCCCCGACATTAACCCCATTACATATGTTACTTCAAGCCACCTCCCCGGCACACGCTGTCTCAACACTTTACCATACAATACATACTCAACAAGAAATGGAGTGATGCCATGCCCGCACACAATGGGACGCAGAGCTCGGCTGTGAGATATCAGATAAGCAATGGACGTATTGCTTCCTGCAGACAGCACAAGTGTCAGCAAATAGCAGGCTGCGGCTCACACACTTTAAATTCCTGCACCGCCTATATTACACGCCAGTCAAAATGCACAAATACAAACTGCGAGATCCAGATAGGTGTGCAAGGTGTGGTGTGGAGGGGGCCGATTTCCTCCACTTAGCGTGGAGTTGCGCAGGTGTACATGAATACTGGCGACAGGTCTTCGTCGCTTTGGAGCAGATGCCATCATTGACCATCGCAATGACCCCACTACTAGCGCTGCTGGGTTACACTGAACTTATAGACCAGCCATTCCGCAGATATGCTGCATTGGCACTATTGATGGCCAAACGCAGAGTGGCATGTAGATGGGGGCGGGGGAGGGCTCCGTAATTCAAAGATTGGATTACTGATTTAATGTATTGTCAAGAACAACTGACTAATTATGCAGAATTGCTCCCCATGGCTTCACACCCTAGGGATATATGGAGTCCGTTGCAGAGCTACCTCCCAGCACATCCAGTGGACACGACAGATGTAAATAAGCGGTCGGAGACATGAACTGTGGTGTGCGGCCTGGGATAGCTATCTGGCTGCAGGAGATTGGGTTGATGGCTAAGTCATGACTGGATACTGTTCTGATGATTTGTCCTAGCATGCTGATCCTTGCTGTTTGTCAGAATCTGACTAATGGCTGCCTCCCAGAGATGTCGCCATATTGCACTTCCCAATGTATTGTATTTTTCTTTTGGCATTTCAAGACCAAGAAGGGACGCTATAAAGGACTGATCGACAAAAAACTCCTCATCAAAACTATGTAAAAGATGCGCATGTTCCTTGAGAATGCATAGATTCGTCAGTAATGATTGTATGCTACATGTTCGCTGTTACTCAAAAAAAAAAAAACCTCAATAAATACAATAAAAAAAAAAAAAAAAATTGTCATCACTGTAGTTTGGATTATGCCTACTGTATAATTATTTTATGTGTTTGTTTTGCAGCTCCTCGTTTAGCTCTGCCATCGATCCTGGATTTGCAATGCAGCCTTGCATCATTCTGTCTCCGGAGAAGTTGTGCAAACCTTTTTACTTCCATGATTGCCGGAGTACAGCAGCGATTCAGGTAGTCACCCAGTTTAATTTTTTTGCTTTTTTATTAAAATTAACAAAGTATTATTATCCATCCAAATAACAACTGCATTCTTTCAGCTGCATTAGCTGTCATGTCCGTCCAGTCATTTACAGAGTGGGACACTGCTAGAAGGTTGTTCTGACCATCTGAGCCGCCCGGATTTTTCGCTTTTTGAACACCTATTTGTTGAGCTTTTACTGTGGGAGAGCCTCATAATTTGGGACTCACCCACAGTGAACTCATGATGAAAGAGACTGCATGTGGATTTTACCGGTGTCCCCCTGGTGAGTAGGCCGCTGCGTTGCAGCTGGAGTAAGGGGCACCGGGCTGGTTACATGCAGACACGTGTGTACATGCGTGTGCACGCGTGTGCACACATGTAGGGGCTGCGCAGGGGAGATTCCTGGCGTGCGCAGCCCAGGAGCAGGTACAGATAGAATGGTGTGGCAGGAATTATGCAGAGCTGGGTGGTGACATGGAATAGGCTTTATATAATGGGAAGAAACATGTAAGGGAAAGTCAGTGTGCTTTACTGTTTTCACTGAAGGACCACTCCATTATTCTCCTATGAGGATGGGGATCACATGGGATAGTTTCACTTCCCTAGGGCCTACAAATTCCAGACACGCACTAAAGTCCACTGTAACTTAGGTGAGAAGTATTATTCTGCAGAGTCCAAAGTCATAGCTGTACTGCTTTTGGGTCATCCAGAAATGTCATATTCCTCTGAGTCAGCTCATAACCAGAGCCTGGCTGGGTGTGACCCTGCCAGGCTGGATTAATGACCTTCCTCCCCAAACTGAAGCATCAGAGGCCTAGCCCTTCACGGCAAGCATTCCAAGGGCGAAGGTTTCCTCTCCAAAAGGGAGAGATGGTGGGCGGAGCTACAGGTTATCCATCAGCAGCTGTCACCTGGTGCCAGGCACCAAGCTGCTCTGGAGAGAAGGCAGCAAGGGGGAAGGGGCTTTTCAGAGACCATGTGGCATGAGACCCCTGGACGACGCCATTGTGAACTATCCCAGAGGCCTGGGCAGGAAGGAGGGAGCAGGGGCTGAAAGGTGATGTGTCGCTGCTTGATAGGGCAAGCAGAGCCTTCCTGCCAGCCCCCTCCAAATTCTTTTAAAGGTCTTGCACAGGAAGAGGAGCTCTCTGGGGTGCGGTCTGCGGAGGAAGACTGGTGCTGGAGCCTGGCGCCATGGGCAGTTGGAAGGAGGAACCCCCTGACTGTCCCAAGACCCTGAATTGCGCCAGGAGGGAGTCCAGGACCAGGGAGCCGAAGCCTGGGCCTCTGCGCAAGGAGAAGAGAGGCCCAGGAGGAGAGCCAGGCGAAAGGCTGGCGCAGGGAGCCAGTGAAGACAGCTCCCTGCTGAATTCACCCTCCTTGAGACCAGGAGGGCGAAGGAAAGTGCTCCCAGTGGCTGGGGCGCGCCCGCCACCAGGAGCAAGAAGAGGCCAAAATGGTGAAAATCGGCCGCCTGGGGGCCGAGATTCGCCCCCCAGAAGGTAGGCGACCTTTGACCTCTAATTGGACCGACGACGAAGCGCGTGGGGCTCCGCCGCCGGTCTCAAATATGCCCCCGGGGTGGGTCAGGTCCCGGGGGCTGCCCCCAGAAGAAGATAAGTCGGGGAGCGCCGTCGCGCTCCCCGTGAAATTGCCCATGAGGGGTGCCTGGAACCCACCCTGGCCCCCAAGGACATCGGGGGAAGGGGAGCGCCCCCGCGAAGAAAGCTCGGGGGCCCGGGACCCCCAACTCCGGGCCCTGGTGATGAGGAGGAGGAGGGCGTGCCGTCGCGCGTCCCCCCTCGCTGGAGAAGACAAGCCGGGGAGTATCGTCGCGCTCCCCGTGAAGAATGGCCGGGGGCCCGGGACCCCAATTCCGGGCCCCTAAGAACAGGAGGAAGTCGGGGAGCGCCGTCGCGCTCCCCGTGAAGATGTCCCTGGGGGCACGGGACCCCAACTCCGGGCCCCGGTGTGCGGACGGAGGAGGGGGAGTGCCGCCACACTCCCCCACAGCACTCCCCGAGGACCCGCCGATGGAGAATCCGCCTCCGTGTCTGCTCGCCGGAGCGGGCAGACCAAAGTGGACACTCCGGCTCCCGCGGCCGCACAGGAGGGTGCGGGCCGGGCGGGGAGCCGGCAGGAGCGGCCGGGGGTGGGCTCCCTGAGCTGCTAGAAGCTCACCTGGGCGTGCACGGGGTCCGGGTGGGACCGGACCCCCAACGAAGGGCAGATGCGGCAGGAGGCCGCCAACGTGGGTAGCGCGGTTCTCCCAGAGCAGCAGGGGAGCAGCTGCTATGTTATGCACGGGCAGGAGCAAATCGGCCCATAATGCCTTGCAGGCCCAGACCGGCCTGCAAGGAAAAGCGGATGGTTCTCTGCGTGTGGTGACCCCAGGAGGACGGGGTCAACGCCAGGTATGTGCCAAGGTGCAGGGGGAGCTGCCAGAGCAACGCAGGGCTGAGCTGGGGATGTCTGGAAAAGGGCACCCCCTGGAGGTGGAGAGGTGCAATTGCATGAAAGGTGCATTTACCAATGTATTTCTACTGAGGGTCTGAAAGTCACATGTGAAATGCGAAGTCATAAGCAAAGTTGGGTTATGTTGCTGGACATTCCTGCTAGGGTGTCTGGCTGTATATGCTTAATCCTGTGATTATAAATGTGATGCCTTTTAGGGGCTTTTATTGCAATGCATTATAATGGTTATTAGCTATGATAAGTACTGTCATTTTAAGTGATGCTTAAACATGTATTCTTGCTGCTGCGTTAGGTGAGGAACAACCCAGACTGTTAGCCCCTAAGATGTAGAGGTGTATACTGTAGGATCAGTATGAGATGCTCAGTCAGGGTTATGTGTCACCAGGGCAGGTGTGCCCATTTTAAATGCTTGTTGAGATAAAGGGGTGGGGAGCCACTGGGATGGTGCCAGTGGGCTAGGCCCTCGCTCCAGGTTATGTTCAACCCACTGCATTAGGGGCCAAGATGATGTGCATACTTGGGAGTGGTGGTAGTAGGCCCCACCCCCCCCTGCGGGACGGGTGGGAGTGTTATGCAATGCAACAAAGTAATTCCAACAGCTTATGTATATTTGTAAATTGTTGCATAGTATTGAGTAGTGTGTGTGTTTAAAAAATTTACTCTTCCTTTTATAAAGCAAAGTACAGACTGGACAATCAATTATTGAGTGTTATTTCTGCGTACTGGTAAATGGCGATTACTAGCCCACACCACCTCCCTTGAGTAAGCCTTAGACTGCTCCGCAACGCTACCCTCTGAGAGTCAAGCGCTACAATGGGGTGTTTGGTTCCCAGTGAAGGACAAATGCAGTCATGTTATTTGTGCAGGCCTCACAGATACTGCCTCGTTTTCCAACAGACACAATCTGTTTTGGAGCACTAGATAGGTGCCAAATACATACATTTCCAGCCTCAGCGCTGCATTAAGCCTGCCTCAATGCATAAAATGTAAAACGCTGCTGCGTTACCAGCTACTACAAGTCCTCAGGGCATGCCAGCAACGCTAGGGGTAACCTGATACAGCAGTACCGACCACTAGAACCTTAAGTCAGGTGCCGGTGCTGAGGGTAAAAGGCTGTAGTTTTAAAGCCTGTTACTAGTGAGCTCTGGATCCACACACCAGTGCTGTATTTCAAAGTCCCTGCAGTCTGGCATTAGCGCTGACTGTGCAAGACTACAGTACCGCAGGCTGTTACTAGAGGCTCCTAGAGGCAGGTTCTGCTCCGAGTGTTTAAATGTGCAGTACCACAGGGTGTTACCAGTGGTCCCCAAAGGCGACGCCTTTGACTTGTACATGGCCGAAGTAGCGCAAGCAGTTACATGGCGGCGCTTATCTTCCTGGCGCCTGCACTGATTATATAAATTTTTCTAATAGTTATATTTCTAATTTACCAGTTCTTAGTCCGCCCAACAGCAGGTCACTTGGACTTTGGCACTTTGCCATTCAACCATATGAATCCTGCGTCTTCGCACATCTCCAGCAAGCCCGTCGGCGCTATCATGTAGTCCAAACGGGCATTTTGTTGTTTATCCAGGCCGGAGTGCAAGAGTTCACCTGGCCCAACTAAGTGGTAGCTGGTTTCCAGCTGACCAGCACCTGGGCCTACTCCTGTGCGCTTATAAAAGTTGCAGCTAGAGTGCCTTGCAGCCCCTGGGTAGCGAAGTGGGCACGCCATGGTGCAAGATCCTGGATGTTTTTGTTTTTGATGTGGCGGGCACCACAGGGGAAATCAGGCGAGAGCTTATCTTTAACATGGCTCTCATGCTCCTGGAACATAATGACTGTCTCTAACCAGTGGCGGCCCACAGATTGAAGAGGTGGTGGAGCTGGTGGAGGGAGCGCGGGGTTAATAATTTTTTTTAAAACCACTTACCTGGAGCTGCCGGCCGCTTCCTGCGTCGCGCCTCGGTGTTCCTTGTCCCAGCAGGCACTGGGGAAGCATCAGACTCCCTGTGCTTTCCCGCACTGCTCTCATGCAGAATTAGAGCAGCGCAGGGAATTCCCTTAGCGGGCTGAAAAGATGCTTCGCTCAGGACAGGGAGTCTGTGCTGTTTCTCCAACCCAGCTGTTCAATACAGCCGGGTTGGAGAAACCTAAGTGTGCATGTGTGTTTGGCCGGCCTGAGACGGCCAGCCAAAACACATGCGCACTTAGAAGTGCACATAGCACTCCTCCTTCCTCGCCCTGGCCCTGCTCCTCCCTACATCGCTGGCTCAGAGCCAGCAAATGAAAAATAAAACGATGCTGCTGTCCGCCCTCCTATTATATTCTTCATATCCAAGGAGCCGAGAGGCCCCATGTACATACCGCTTAAAGATTTCCTTAATGGATAAAAGTTAAACTTCGTCCACCCTCTGTACTACGTCGTCAGCAGCAAACGAGAGCCCATCTGCAGCTCTGGGAGCAGCTGCCACCCGGGGACCGCAATAATGAAAAGCTCAGTAAAAAATAATGATGTCCCAAAGCACTGTGCATTTGTTTTGAGGTATATTTTTAGCCCTTTGACCAAATATTTACTTCTAATGACATTATTATCCGAATTGAGTTATATTCTTGGTCTTTATGAGTGGCACTGGTTTAAATTGGTAACTACATCTGCAGCCATTAAGAAAGTTAACACGTTTTGGGTCTGTAAAGGAGAAGGAATATTGGTGAAAGCTATTGTCAAAAGCATTCTCACTTTGGACTGCAGTCTATTGGTTATGAAAAGGGCTGGTTACAAGAAGTTATGAAAAATGAAACTTACAAGAAAAAAGCTATTGAGAGCTGTCTTTGATTCCTTACAAAGTGTCAAACATAAGGCAGTGAAGTGCTACTCATAAATACCCTGAAAACCTATAAATGTCACACATGAGCAAACTGGAAACTTATCAGCTATTCCCATGCCAGCCAGAAACCAGTGCAGCCACACCCTAACTGAAACAACTTACTGAAACTACAGAAAATGAGTTAACTGGCTGGGAAAATGTAGTTTCTCCCGGCAGGGAGAGACACAGGGCTCTCTCTGGCGCCGTTAAACAACATCCTGTTGCTTCCTCCAGCAGCAATTGCTCCGACCAACTGCCGTCACCAGTCAACCTGGTGTACTCAATATCAATATCGCACAATCCGCATAGTGCGGCCGAGAGCATCTTCTGAGCAGCTGCAGTGCCTACCTGCCCTCTGTTGCTGAGCACTGCAGTCACGCAGTCCGTCTCCCATTAGTGCCCTTCCATTTCTGGTGCTTTGCAGCAGTTTTAAGATATTCTTAGAGTTTTTTGTTGCTTAAATGGGTGTAATTTCAGATTTTTATGATTCCCTCGTCTTCATTGCTTGATTTTGCTTGCGAGAAAGTGTCACTCTTAGATGTTGAAATCCCACTCATAATTACACTAAAACTATGAAAATGTCACACATCGCAGTCTGAAAGCTATGTTCGTTATATGACTTCTTTAAATCCCAAATTGTGAATATCTATCAGACCTTTACAACTTAACCATTTTCAGACCTAATTCTGTGTGACCCGATATCTCTTCCTCCGCTGACTTAGTTTAATCTGGCCTCTGTAGAGGAGACACTGAAAATCATGATGCTGTTAAGCCTAGTTCCCTCAATGATCCCGACCCATATTTTCCTCTTAGGAAAGAGGACCATTGTTCATTTGCCCTTCAGATTAGTGAGTCTCTTACTTTTCATCTAGTTCTCTCCCAGCGGACTTTAGATGCATGTGTTGCCTCTTTAGAAGAAGTCATCTCCAGACCCCACTAGCTTTAGTATCTATCACCCTCTCTCCTATCCTTCTGTGCGAAGCTTACAGAGAAAGTGATGAATTTCCAGCCTAACCCAGTTTATCAATACAGTTTTTCTTTTCAACCCACTACAAGCTGGGTTTGTGACTCTCTTGGTACTAAGGTAATGTTTGTCACTGTTGAAAATGAACTGCGGTTGGTTTTGGACCCTTCAACCTTTTAAACCTTTCCGCAGCCATCAAAACATTGTGTAATGTCATACTTTTCAACAGGTTGGGAGGGGTAGGAATAGTCATTTCTGACTGCAGCCAGTGTTTTTGCCTCCTTTTATCATGTATTGATTCTGCACCATAGCCTTCCATATCTAGCAGGTAATACTATCACATTTTGCTGGCTGTGATCGTCTCTCGACTGGATTATGCTAAAGCCTTATACATAAGACTTCCAGCCTATACCATTCTCTTGCTGAAGCTGCTCCCCAACGCAGCAGCACAATTTCTGCTCAAATGTCTAAGGATAGAGCCTATCTCTTGACATCTGAGTACTTTCCACTAGCTTTCCTTTCATAAACACATACTTTTTAATAGTTTGTGCATTTGCTTCAAGGCCTTGCACTTCTCAGTTCCGACTTTCATCTGCCAAAGATCTCCCTGATACATTCCTAAAATAAATGTAAGGTCTTGCTCTGACTTTCTTCTTCAAATCCCCAAAATGAGGAAAGTACTCAATGAAGGCAGCTCCTTTGCCTTCTTCGCAGCAAAATACTGCTTCTCTCTGCCACTGGAATTAAGATGGATATCGAATGACCTGGCCTTTAAGAAACGAGGTACAAACCTTGCTGCCTGGTTCTGGTCTATTGTGTGTAGGATAAAGGTAGGCTGCTACTATCAGAAATTCGGTGAAATACTTTCATAAAGACAACTTGATGTGCTGATTTTTATAACATTTGATACTTGACATTAGCCAGCTTCTGAACTGTTACTGGAGATCGGTGCTCAGCCAGGCAGAAGCGCTGTCTATACAACGCAATGCAATCATTTGGCAAAACAGTTACATATATTACATGGCAATGGGCCTGCCATTTTCATACAGAAGGACGAAAGCAAGTGCGTTTTATCTTTTGTTTTCTAGACTCTTCCCTCCTCTACCCCTCCCTTGCATCATCTCAAACCTCTTTTACTATTAAGATCTCTCAAACAAGCCTTTCTAAACCCTTCCCTCTGACTCTTCCCCCCTCCCCTCATCCCAAACCTCTTCCTACTGCTATGATCTCCAAAACAACATTTTCTAGACCCTTCCCTCTTCTATCCCTTCACTATCCTTTTCAACCCAAATAACAGACTCACATGTCTGCCGCTCAAATAAATGTCATATTACCAACTCACCACTAATTCTTTTTGGGTTCCGGAGTAGCGTGCTACTCGCCGATAAGCGCTTCAACACCTGGTCTGGGGTAATAAATACATTTACAATTACAATTTATTTGCACTGTTCTCATTATGCACTTAACAAAACAAAGTAAGCCTGATGCCAAAGGGAGTGAACACTTGCCCAGGTATGGTTCCACCTACATTTGAACAATGTTGCTGTAGTTGGTGGGAGTTGGCAGAGTTAAGAGGTTTGCTGTAAGATATTGCGTTTTGTGTGAACTATTTCCTCTGGATGTTACAGAAAATTTAGTTTTGTGTGTTACTGCATATGAGTTGCAAGAAGGGTTTGAAAGGACAATGCTTGCCTTTATATCTTTAATGATTCGAGTCTACTACTCTCTTCAACTGCTGCAACCCCTCAATCTAACTAATACATTAATCATGGTTATTTATACCCTCGTTGAGTCCAAAATTTGCAAATACAATTTTTTGTCTAAAAAAACTGGGTGGTTTGAGCAGATTTGGTGGATTATTCAAATGTGTGAACCCCTGTCTTGCCTCCTTTGAGGTTAAGCCCATTAAAACTCCTGCCTTTGGCAACTAATGAATCTTTTTGGCCGAATCATAAAACGTATCCTAAGCACCTCTCACTTTCGGAAAACTCTGCTTGTCATCCACATATAAATAGAATTGCAGCCATGGGTGCAGAGCAGGTTAGTCAAGGGTTTCAAAAAGATGGCTCCCCATGTACGTCTGAAAGGAAAAATGCCCAAGCAACTGACCTGAAGTCTTTACACTGGATATAGTGCTTTACAGAGCTTTACATTGAGCAATGATTGTATGTTGTGAGATGAGTGAAACTCAGGGCCTGATTCCCAAAGCTAAACTTACACTATTGTGTAAGTTCATGATTGTTTGCTATTCACAAAGGTGTTTTACTGCGGACAGTCCTATCTTTTTATGTGTGGAGATTCCGCAGTCGTAAAGATACTGCTAGTAAAATACCTTTGTGAATAGTAAACCATCGTAAACTTATAAAAAAGTGTACGTTTACATTTGTGAATCAGTACCCTCAGTGATATAGTTGATGTACTTAGTGTGGGGGAGTTGCTATTCATTAAGTGGGGATCCACCAACGACTGAACACAAAGTGAAGATTGACGTGAAGAAGATAAGAACTGACTAAGGAAGGGTTAATAAAAGATAAAACGGTTCCCAATTCAATTCTCAATATGGAGATGGCCATTTCTGTGATTATTCTGGTATTTCAGTTATTATATGGAATTTCCTTGTTGTTATGTGAGTGATACAGAAACATCTGAAAGAAACACGTTAGTTATAGATTCCTTACCTTAGAATTACCCCCAGGCGTCAGACTGGATCCGAAAAGTTTTTTCGTCAGCAGTACCCCTGCGCGTCGGTAGGCGTCGTCGGTTGACTCCGCGTCCGTTGTTGGTGTCGTGGTCACCGTGATGACCTTGCGGAAGATACCTAGACGCCGCCCTCGCGCCTGACGTCAGTTCTTTCTCTTTCCGCGCAAGCAAGTGCAGATCCGGGAAGAGCGGTACCCCCAGTCATTTTTTGACTGAGTTTTGTGCGACTTTTGTCGACATCTTTTTGAGTCGTTCGACTCCTGGTAGCATGAGGGATGCCCGGTTTTAAGTCCTGCAGTTCCTGTTCCCGCATGTCGGTGACGGATCCGCACCCCGTGTGTCTCTTCTGCTTGGAGCGCAACCACGACCCCAAGTCGTGCTCCGACTGCCGAACAATGGCCCCGAAGTCTTTGCGGGAGTGGTCCCGAAAGCTCCTCGAGGCCCGGCAGTCGGCTCCGCGTCGCGCAAGGTCCCGGTCGCGTGGGATGTCGAGGGACCAATTGCAGAGCCTTCATCATTCCTCTTCGATTAAGTCTTCGCACTCGGGGTCGGATAAGTCGCAGCATAAGAAGAAGTCAAAGAAGCGTCGTCGCTCTTCGACTTCCCCTCGTCCGTCGGCCGACGCGACGCAGGGTCCGGGTGGTGCCACTCCCGCGGCTTTGCGTGCAGAGCCTTCAGGGTCGACTCCGGCCTTCCCACCCTTTCCGGGACCGGCAGCGACCCCTGCCCAGCTTTGTCAGTTTTACGAAGCCATGCATGCTATATTTGGGCAGTCCGACTCCGCCGGTGCGCCCTCGGGTCCCGCGGACTCGGCTGGGGGCCCTAGGCCTTCGGCGGCTTCGGCCTCAGAACCGCAGGGCCCCCTTGGATCCAGCCACTAGAGGGGTCTACAATTCTACAATATTTTCCAAAGACTCCTCCCCCCCCCCCGGGGGGACGGTTCACTGCCGCTAGTCCAAGTGTCTATACGTTCGATTTGTAACCAAGTGTCAATACACTACAGAAAAGAAGAAAATTTCCAGAAGAGATTAATTAGAAAAAATTGTGAGAAAGGCTCTTTGGATTTAATAATGGTCTGAGTTGAACCAATTTTTAATTGAGGACGCTCACAGCACTGAATAAAGTTCATGTCCAGCCAGTGAGTAGTACCTCATTTTTAATGCTGGGATTTGCATTTCATTTCCTTTCTCACAGGGACCAGTGGGCACTCTAGTGACACTAGCGCTTACAGTGCATACATATTTGTTCTTTCACTGTTTCTTTCCTTCTTTCACTTTTGAGAAATTCACGTTGGAACACACCTTTCTTTTACAGGGAGAAAGCAACCGATGATATGTGGGTGTGCTAGTGAGTACCAACCAGCAAGCCCCCCTTGGTGTTACTACCGTGAGGTGCTTTCTCTCCTTTCTCACAATTTTTTCTAATTAATCTCTTCTGGAAATGTTCTTCTTTTCTGTAGTGTATTGACACTTGGTTACAAATCGAACGTATAGACACTTGGACTAGCGGCAGTGAGACCGTCCCCCGGGCGGGTCTTGGAAAATATTGTAGACCCCTCTACTGTCTGGAAGTTGAGGGTTGCTGTTCATTTTGAGTCAGGTCCTTTTTGTTGTTAAATTGTTGAGTGGGGGGCGACCTGACTTTCCTTCCCCCTTGTGCTCCTTTTGTGTTGATGACCCCCTTGGATCTAGGCCTGGATCCGGATCGGCGCCGGTCGACCTCGTGACACCTCCACCGGCGCCGACTCCACCGGCACCACGTCCGCAGACGACGCCGGCTGGACCCCCAGCCGACGTCGACCCCGGCTTCCCCCTCCATGTGGAAATGGAGTCGGACCAGCGTCGGCCGACGCCGGACCCGATGTCGACGGGTACTTTTGTGCCTACTTTCCACCCTGGCCAATTTCATCCAGTTTGGCAGCCAGAGGAGTGTGAGGAAGACTGGGAGGGGTCTGAGGACCCTCTCACTGCACAGATAGAATATGACCAGGACTGGAGAGAGGACCTGGGGGATGCCAGTGGTTTGGATACCTCGCCAGACCTTGGCATGTTGTCTCCTCCTACCGTGGCTACGGGGGAGGGAGCGTCTTATGCAGTGGTGTTGCGTAGGGCGGCCGAGGATCTCAACCTCGAGCTTCCTACGGTGGCAGTCAGGGCTAACCTCCTGACAGAGGTGCTTCAGCCGGCAGCGAGCTCTTCGGAGCCCCTGCTGCCATTTAATGAGGCCCTAACAGACATCCTTTTGGGCACCTGGTCCAGGCCCACCACAGGGACTCCTGTGGATAGGATGGTTGTCCGACGCCACCGCCCGGCTCCGTGCGACCCCACTTTCCTCTCCCAACACCCCTCCCCCGAGAGCTTGGTCGTCCAAGCCTCAACATCCCAGAGCGCATTCCCTACCGCACCACCGAACAGGGAATCTAAAAAACTGGATCAACTTGGGAAGAAGTTGTTTTCTTCCTCCAGTTTAGGGCTGCGGTCGGTGAACACTGCATGCCTCTTGGGCCGTTATTCCCACTCCGTGTTGGATACGGTCGCGCAGGTGCTGCCTCAGTGCCCGGAGGAGGCCCAGGCCGTGCTCTCCCGTGCTGTTGCCGAGGGGAGAGACACAGCAAAGTTCGCCATACGTTGTGGATTGGACACTGCCGACTCACTGGGTAGGACTATTTCAACGTCAGTGGCGCTTCGCCGCCACGCCTGGTTGAGGACGACTGGCTTTTCAGGGGATGTCCAGAACACCTTGATGGACATGCCCTTCGATGGCCGTTGCCTGTTCGGCGACAAAGCAAACAGTGCGCTAGAGCGCTTCAAGGACTCTCGGGCTACGGCCAAGTCCTTGGGCCTCTCTACCATGCGCCCTGCACAGTCTGCTTTGCGCCCCTTTCGTGGTCACGGAAGGGGTGCCCCAACAAGTTTATTCCAGAGCCACAGGCCAGCGCAAGCTGTTCCATCTCAGCGCGGCCGAGGACGTGGGAACCAACGACGTGGTTCTGGGGGCCAGCGTGCAGGCCAATCCACCTCCACCCCCTCCGCCGCATCCTCCAAACCCTCGTAGTCTGACCTTTCAGGCCCATCACACGCCAGTGGGGGGCAGGATTCGCCATCACCTCCCCCACTGGCGCACCATCACGTCAGACAGGTGGGTTTTGCAGATAGTCCGCAGGGGCTACTCCCTCCCCTTCGAGACTATCCCTCCAGCCATGCCACCCCAGTACCATTGCATGTCGGAGGATCATCTGACCCTTCTCCAACAGGAAGTTTCGGCACTCTTGGCCAAGGGTGCCATCGAGCGCGTTCATGTCCCAGAAGTAGGTCGTGGTTGCTATTCCCACTACTTTCTGGTGCCCAAGAAGGACAAGAACCTGCGTCCTATCTTGGATCTCAGGGACATCAACCGCTTCCTCTGGAAGGAGAAGTTCAAAATGTTGACCCTGGCTCAGGTCTGGTCTGCCCTCGACCCTGGAGACTGGATGGTAGCGTTGGACTTGCAGGACGCGTATTTCCACATCCCTGTCCTGCCGGCCCACCGGCGTTACCTGCGGTTCACGGTAGGCCACGAGCATTTTCAGTTTACTGTGCTCCCCTTTGGCCTTCCCAGCGCCCCTCGGGTGTTCACGAAAGTGATGGCGGTTGTCGCAGCTCAACTGCGCAGATCAGGAGTTCCAGTCTTCCCCTATCTCGACGACTGGTTGTTGAAGGCGACCTCGTCCCAGGCAGTCGTCTCCCACCTCCAGACTACGGCCGACCTCCTGCATTCGCTGGGGTTCTCCATCAATGTACCGAAGTCACACCTGATCCCCTCTCAGAAGCTCCTTTTCATCGGAGCGGTTCTGGACACGACGCGGTTTCGAGTCTATCCTCCCGAACAGCGAGTCCGGGATATTCGGGCTATTATTCCGATCTTTCAGCCTCTATCCCGGGTTTCGGTCAGAATGACCCTGAGGCTGCTAGGCCTCATGGCCTCCTGCATCCTGCTGGTCGATCATGCCAGGTGGCATATGCGGGCTCTGCAGTGGGACCTGAAGTTCCAGTGGGCGCAGCATCAGGGGAATCTGTCCGATTACGTCCAGATCTCGGAGGGCACTGTACACCAATTGCAGTGGTGGCTCACGAACCAGGATTGGGTCAACAGCAGATCCCTCTCCCTTCCCCAACCAGAGCACACAGTGGTGACGGACGCATCCCTTCTGGGATGGGGCGGCCACATGGGAGAGGCGGAAATCAGAGGCCTCTGGTCTCCGGCGGAATCCGGGCTCCACATCAACCTTCTGAAGCTTCAGGCGATTCGTCTTGCACTCAAGGCATTCCTTCCCTCTGTCCGGGGAAGAGTAGTGCAGGTGTTCACGGACAACACCACCGCCATGTGGTACTGCAACAAACAGGGCGGGGTGGGGTTGTGGACCCTATGTCAGGAGGCCCTCCGCCTCTGGACATGGCTGGAACATCAGGGCATATCCCTGGTGGTTCAACACCTGGCAGGATCCCTGAACGCCAGGGCGGACAGACCTCAGCCGCAGGTGCATGATGGATCACGAATGGCGTCTTCACTCGGAGGTGGTGCAAGGTCTCTTTCGACAGTGGGGAGAGCCTTGGTTAGATCTATTCGCCACCGAAGAGAACGCGCAATGTCAGCAATTCTGCGCGTTGGAATTTCCAAGGCGGCACTCGCTAGGCGACGTTTTTCGTGGCGAGTGGAGTTGCGGTCTGTTGTACACCTTTCCGCCTATACCACTTCTGCCCAGAGTGCTGAAGAAGATCAGTCGCGACCGGGCCCAAGTCATCCTTGTGGCTCCGGATTGGGCACTAAGAGTCTGGTATCCCGAGCTGCTCAACATGGCCATCGATCCTCCGACCCGTCTGCCTCTTCGTGAGGATCTTCTGTCGCAGCAACAGGGGACAGTCCTCCACCTGAACCTGTCCAGCCTCCACCACCTTGCGTGGAGATTGAGCGGCGGCAGCTGACGTCTTTTGACCTGCCTCCTGAAGTTTGCGATGTAATCTTGGCAGCCAGACGTCCCTCCACTAAGACGGTATACGCCTGCTGGTGGAACAAGTTTGTGGCATGGTGCACAGCAAAGGCTGTGGATCCCCTTTCTGCCCCTCTTTCTGAGGTTCTCTTGTTTCTTCTTTCTTTAGCCCAGCAGGGCTCTGCTCTGGGCACTATCAAGGGCTATCTTTCGGCCATCTCTGCCTTCCTTCGGCTTCCAGATCAGCCTTCTCTTTTCAAGTCCCCGGTGGTTAATCGTTTCTTGAAAGGCATAACTCATCTCTTTCCTCCTGTTCCCTTCGTTATGCCTCAGTGGGACTTGAATCTAGTCTTAACCTATTTAATGTGCGCAACCCTTTGAGCCGCTTCACAACTGTCCTTTGAGGCTTCTGACGCTTAAACTGCTTTCCTGGTAGCCATCACATCTGCCAGAAGAGTGAGTGAGCTCCAGGCTCTTTTCTCCAAGCCTACTTTCCTGTCTGTCCATCCGGACAAGGTAGTTCTTAGGACTCGTCCATCCTTCCTTCCTAAGGTTGTCACTGCCTTTCACATCGGGCAGACCATCACTTTGCCCACCTTCTTTCCGCCTCTGCATCCTTCGAAAGAGGAAGAGAGGCTACACCGTCTGGACCCAAAACGTGCGCTTTCCTTCTATCTGGATCGCACAAAACAGTTCTGGGTGGATGACCAACTCTTTGTTGGTTACGTGGGTGCCAAGAAAGGTCGGGCCGTACACAAGCGAACCATTTCTCGATGGGTCGTTTTGTGTATTAAAGCATGCTATTCTCTGGCTAAGAAGGAGCCTCCTGTGGGGCTACGCGCCCATTCCACCAGGGCAACTGCAGCCACTACTGCCTTAGGACAATGAGTCCCTCTACATGACATCGGTCAGGCAGCTACGTGGGCATCACTGCACACGTTTACGAAACACTACTGTCTGGATAGCCAAGTCCGGAGAGACGGCTTCTTTGGCCGTTCTGTTCTCCAGGACTTTCTGGTGTGATCTTGGTTCGAAGACCCACCACCGGGGTTGGTATTGCTGGGGTATCTATTCTAAGGTAAGGAAGCTATAACTAACGTGTTTCTTTCAGACGAACAAGTTACTTACCTTCGGTAACGATATATCTGTAAGAAACATTAGTTAGTTCTAGATTCCTTACCGCCCCACCCATCCTCCCCGTTCTGCGAACTGATTTCTAGGGTTAAGGATATCCTTTCAGGGCCCTAGTTTTGTGCACCAGTGGTCAGTGTCTTGCATGGCTCTGCGTTCCTGGCGCGGAAAGTCGTGTACAGAACTGACGTCAGGCGCGAGGGCGGCGTCTATGTATCTTCCGCGACGTCATCACGGCGACCACGACGCCAACGACGGACACGGAGTCGACCGACGACGCCTACTGACGCGCAGGGGTACTGCTGGCGAAAAAACTTTCCGGATCCAGTCTGACGCCTGGGGGTAATTCTAAGATAAGGAATCTATAACTAACTAATGTTTCTTTCAGATATATTGTTACCGAAGGTAAGTAACTTGTTCTTCTATGCACATATTATTTTGCTGGTTTGGAGTAGTTCTCATGTTAAGAGCATTCCATTAATATTTTCACAAGAGTAACATCCAGTGGAAGCAGCTCACACAAAATATTTCATTATAAAAAATCAATGCAGATGCTGCCTTAAAAAACAGACTAATTTCAAATGTCTGTGATAACATTTTTTATATTAATTTCAGGGAAAAGTGGGGAAGAAAAAGTGGAACATTATGCTGAAACTGTAATCCTGAAAACAAAAAATACAGAACGTTTTTCTGCCCAGGAACGTTGGCTCCTTTCAAAGGCATTCATTTGCACTTGTCAAACTCCTCAACTATAATATCCTTGTCATCTTTTGGGAATGATTCAACCAAATTTGACAAGAAAGAAAGCTGCAACTTTTCAGAGTTTACCTTACTTTGCCCTCGCTGCGTTTTTTGGCTAATCTGAATCATTTTGTGCTTATGTGCTGTTTTCCAGAATACTTTGTCAACGCTACCATGTTGCATGTATGATTTTGTCGTACCAGTCCTAATGTAGTTCTGCTTTATGGGAAAAATACTTGTTTGTGATACACAACATTCTTTGTGAGAGCATCCTAGTTATATATGCCCCAGTTTGTATAACTTTACTGAAATATGCTGCTTTCCCAATAACCAAGTAACAAAGAAACCAATATTTAGGGTCACACTATGTTGTAAGTCCACTCACGTGCATCATCCCAAAGCCTATGTGAATGTGGCACAATGCCTATTAGCTTGAGGTGCATTATCACTGTTCTTATAGAAAGTCCGCACACTGAAGGTCGGCATCTTCATAGAAAAAAATAATATTTAAGGCTTCGTTAGCCAGTTTCAGGCAACGTTTTAGCCTTAGAGAATCCATTGTGGTAAAATAATTAAAACCATACTGTGAATGAACAGTGCCATGGGACCCCATATGGGCACCACAGACACTCATCAGAAGCCACTGCTATACCGTTCGCCATCGCTTGATGGCAGTGCAATATGCTTTGTTCTGCATACTTTTTTATTGAAGAATTTGCTGTTGAACTGAGAGCATTAAAATTCTCATTGATTTAAGACTGAAAATGTTTCCTTTTCTGCTAGATAGTTGGTAGTTTGATAGTGCTGTCCCAGTACTTTTCATGCAGTTTTGGCACAATTATAGGCTGTTGAATGCTAAAGGTTTTCTAGACTCCATGTTATGATTTATTGCTGAATTGTCTGATGGCCGTATGACCTCATAACATAACTGTGTTTTTACCCAATATTTTCTTTAATATGTTCTGATTGAAAAGTCCTCTCAAATAGCTGTATACCTTGCAACACCACCTCCAACTCGCCTAGTCTTTGTGCTTAGGAAAAAATAAAAAACGTAGTTGGTAGTTTTGCTAATCGGAGAATTGAATACCTATTACGAGGCTGTAGATGAGAAAATAAAGTGTTTTTCCATGATGAAATGCTGCAATGTGTTTTGTCTTTCGAAGTCTTTCATACGCACTTTTTCAGTTTCCTGCAGTACAATTCAATCTCAAATATTGCTAATTAAGTAATACAAAGTAGAGGTCTTGCATGCATGGATGAAGCACTATGCGTCTAGATGAAGCTCATGGTAAAATGGTTGAAATAAAAAAGAAACACGAAAAAAACTCGGGTCAGATGTACGAAGCACTGGTTGCAAATACTGTTTGCAATTAAAGAAAAAAGCACTATGGCAGTGTCATATTGCTTTCATTTTTCCTTAGTTTTAACCATGCTGCTGTACACCATGGCAAAAAACAGTGACATTGTCAAGGTATTCTCGCATATGCGAGACCTGTTGGCTTTACCAATGCTTGGGGGGAAAGCGCTATAACATGGCCAGCGCTGGCCGTATCGTTTTTTTTTTTCTCACGGGAGAGGGATTAAGTATGTGGGGAAACACCAATGCCATCTTCTCGGTGCTGCCAGTGGCCTTCTTCTGGGTGCTGCCAGCTCCACACACCAAGGGTGTGACAGGTGACAAATAGAACAGTTTTTGCCTCAGTGAGTGATGAACACATTGTGCCATTAACACAGGAGAGCATCTCCACTGGAGGTCTGAAGGTATTATGAACGGACTCATATAGCTGTACTTGCCTGCCGCATCTGCTCCTTTGACCCCCCCCCACCCTTCCAGCTAAACCCAAGGTGGCCCTCGGTGTGCAGCCAACTGCTGCTCGCAACCTTAGCAGCCTCCAGCACACTAGCGCTTCTCCACACAACATCTGCCTCCAGAAACTCCCTCTGTCTCACGGATTGTGCAGTGGGGCACCATCACAGATTCAGTAGACCTAAACAACATGTAAACTGTACAGGCACGGTTGGATAATCATGACATGTAAGCTGCCTATGACCATGGGCAGTGCTTTGAATAGCAGGCATGCTTGAGCCCTTTGACAACGGTTGCTGGCTGCATTGGCGTGAATGATCAAGTGGGAGGTGCGTGGGACGACCAAATTATTGCATTGAAACCTGACGATTATGTTTAAACCAGGAATGCTGTTATTGTACCCAGAAGAAGCCTGACATCTGAAGAGAAGTTGGTTTCACAAGGTCCCGTGAAAAGTTCTGAGTCACATTTGGGATCTTTAGGGATAGGAGAGAAGAGAAAAGAGGGTGAAGCTGTGTTATGTTAGGTGCCACAAACTTACTTCGGAATGGCTAAAAGTTGATGGCGGGATGGGCAAAAACAACAACAGGAGGCCGACTCGTTCAAGCAACAATTAGAGGAGGGCAAGGAAGGAGAGGTAAGCAACAATGACAGAAGTGGAAGTAAACCACAATATCTGAAAGAAACAGTTAGTTATAGATTCCTTACCTTAGAATTACCCCCAGGCGTCAGACTGGATCCGGAAAGTTTTTGCGTCAGCAGTACCTCTGCGCGTCGAAAGGTGGCGTCGGTCAGCTCCCCGTCTGTCGTTGGCGTCGTGGTCGCCGGGATGACGTCGCGGTAGCTACTTAGACGTCGCCCTCGCGCGCTGTCAGTTCTTTCTTTTTTCGCGCCAGCCAGCGCAGATCCGGAGAGAGCGGTACCTCCAGTCACTTTTTGACTGACTTTTTGACGACTTTTGTCGACACCCTTTTTGAGTCCTCACGACTCCTGCTGCACATAGGGATGCCCGGCTACAAGGCTTGCGGTTCTTGTAACCGACTGATGTCGGTGACGGATCTGCACCGCGTGTGCCTCTTTTGCCTGGAGCGCGACCACGACCCCAAGTCGTGCTCCGACTGCCGGTCCATGGCTCCGAAGGTTTTGCGGGAGCGGTCCCGAAAGCTTCTTGAGCGCCGGCAGTCGGCTCGGCGCCGTTCGAGGTCCCGGTCGTGAGAGAGGTCGAGGGACCGGTCGCGGAGCCATCACCACTCTTCGAAGTCTTCTAAGTCTTCGCACTCGGGGTCAGGTAAGTCGAGAAGAAGTCGAAGAAGCATCGTCGCTCTTCGACTTCTCCCCGTCGGTCGACTGACGCGACGAGGGATGCGGGCGGTGCCCCCTCCCGCGACTCCGCGTATGGAGCCTGCAGAGCCAACTCCGAGTTTCCCTCCCTTCCCGGGACCCGGAGCGACTCCTGCCCAGCTTCGTAAGTTCTATGAGGCGATGCACTCCATCTTTGGGAAGCCCGAAACCGCCGGCGCGCCTTCAGGCCCCGCGGACTCGGCTGGGGGGCCTAGGCCTTCTCCGCCGGCCCCCCTTGGATCCAGGCCTGGATCCTTATCGGCACTGGTTGACCTCATTACGCCTCCACTGGCGCCGCTTCCACTGGCATCGCGTCCGCATTCGACGCCGGTTGGCCCCTCGGCCGGCGTCGATCCCGGCCTCCATCCTGATGTGGACACGGAGCTGGACCGGCGTCGCCCGACACCAGCTCCGGCGCCGAGCGGGATTTTTGTGCCCCTGTTCACTCCTGGGGTCCCTTTTTGACCAGATTGACACCCAGAGGACGAGGAGGGGGACTGGGAGGGGTCAGGTGACCCTTTAACCGACCAGTTGGAGTATGACCAGGGCTACGGAGGAGGGAGCGTCATACGCAGTGGTGTTGCGTAGGGCGGCCGAGGCTCTGAACCTCGAGCTTCCTACCGTGGCAGTCAGGACTAACCTCCTGACGGAGGTGCTTCAACCGCAAGCGAGCTCTTCGGAGCCCCTGCTTCTGTTTAATGAGGTCCTCACCGACGTCCTTTTGGGCACCTGGTCCAGGCCCAACACGGGGCCTCCCGTGGATAGGATGATCGCACGATGCCACCGCCTGGCCCCGGGCGACCCCACCTTCCTCTCCCAACACCCTACCCCTGAGAGCTTGGTGGTCCAAGCCTCTACTTCCAAGGGCGCATTCCCTAACGCTCCACCAGATAGGGAATCCAAGAAGCTGGATCATCTTGGAAAGAAGATTTTTCTTCCGCCAGCTTGGGACTGCGGTCGGTAAACACAGCATGTCTATTGGGCCGTTACTCCCACTCTGTGTGGGACACGGTTGTGCAAGTGCTGCCTCAATGCCCGGAGGAGGCCCGGACACTACTCTCCCAGGCTGTCGCCGCCGGGAGGGACGCAGCCAAGTTTACCATCCGTTGCGGGCTGGACACCGCCGATTCTCTAGGCAGGACGATTTCCACGTCAGTAACCCTTCGACGCTACGCCTGGATGAGATCGACTGGCTTTTCGGGGATGTCCAGAATACTCTCATGGACATGTCTTTTGATGGCCGTCGCCTTTTTGGCGACAAAGCAGACCACGCTCTAGAGCGTTTCAAGGACTCACGGGCTACGGCCAAGTCCTTGGGTCTCTCCAGCTGCCCTGCGCAGTCTGCTTTTCGCCCCTTTCGTGGATACGGAAGGGGTGCCCCACTACGTCCCGCCCAGAGCCACAGGCCGGCGCAAGCTCCCCAACCTTCGCGCGGCCGTGGGAACCACCGTCGTGGTTCAGGAGGCCAGCGGGCGGGCCAGTCCACCAACGCCCCCTCTGCAGCAACCTCCAAACCTTCCTAGTCCGACATTACAGGCCCATCAAACGCCAGTGGGCGGCAGGATCCGCCATCACCTCCCCCACTGGCGCACCATCACGTCGGACAGGTGGGTTTTGCAGATAGTCCGAAGGGGCTACTCCCTCCCCTTCGAGGCTACCCCTCCAGCCATGCCACCTCGGTACCATTGTATGTCGGAGGATCATTTGGGCCTTCTCCAACAGGAAGTTACTGCTCTCTTGGCCAAGGGAACCATCGAGTGCGTTCCTGCCCCAGAAGTAGGTCGTGGTTGTTACTCCCACTACTTTCTGGTACCCAAGAAGGACAAGGGCCTGCGTCCTATCTTGGATCTAAGGGACGTCGACCACTTCCTCCGGAAGGAGAAGTTCAGGATGTTGACGCTCGCTCAGGTCTGGTCTGCCCTCGACCCTGGAGACTGGTTGGTAGCGTTGGACTTGCAGTACGCTTACTTTCACATCCCCGTCCTGCCGGCCCACCGGCGTTACCTGCGGTTCACAGTAGGCCACGAGCATTTTCAGTTTACCGTGCTCCCCTTTGGCCTTACCAGCGCCCCTCGGGTGTTCACGAAAGTGATGGCGGTGGTCGCAGCTCATCTGCTCAGATCTGGGGTTCCAGTCTTCCCCTATCTAGACGACTGACTGTTGAAGGCAGGCTCGCCCCAGGCTGTCTTCTCCCACCTCCAGACTACGGCCGACCTCCTGCATTCGCTGGGGTTCTCCATCAATGTACCGAAGTCACACCTGATCCCCTCTCAGAAGCTCCTTTTCATCGGAGCGGTTCTGGACACGACGCGGTTTCGAGTCTATCCTCCCGAACAGCGAGTCCGGGATATTCGGGCTATTATTCCGATCTTTCAGCCTCTATCCCGGGTTTCGGTCAGAATGACTCTGAGGCTGCTGGGCCTCATGGCCTCCTGCATCCTGCTGGTCGATCATGCCAGGTGGCATATGCGTGCTCTGCAGTGGGACCTGAAGTTCCAGTGGGCGCAGCATCAGGGGAATCTGTCCGATTACGTCCAGATCTCGGAGGGCACTGCACACCAATTGCAGTGGTGGCTCACGAACCAGGATTGGGTCAACAGCAGATCCCTCTCCCTTCCCCAACCAGAGCACACAGTGGTGACGGACGCATCCCTTCTGGGATGGGGCGGCCACATGGGAGAGGCGGAAATCAGAGGCCTCTGGTCTCCGGCGGAATCCGGGCTCCACATCTACCTTCTGAAGCTTCAGGCGATTCGTCTTGCACTCAAGGCATTCCTTCCCTCTGTCCGGGGAAGAGTAGTGCAGGTGTTCACGGACAACACCACCGCCATGTGGTACTGCAACAAACAGGGCGGGGTGGGGTTGTGGACCCTATGTCAGGAGGCCCTCCGCCTCTGGACATGGCTGGAACATCAGGGCATATCCCTGGTGGTTCAACACCTGGCAGGATCCCTGAACGCCAGGGCGGACAGACTCAGCCGCAGGTGCATGATGGATCACGAATGGCGTCTTCACTCGGAGGTGGTGCAAGGTCTCTTTCGACAGTGGGGAGAGCCTTGGTTAGATCTATTCGCCACCGAAGAGAACGCGCAATGTCAGCAATTCTACGCGTTGGAATTTCCAAGGCGGCACTCGCTAGGCGACGTTTTTCGTGGCGAGTGGAGTTGCGTTCTGTTGTACGCCTTTCCGCCTATACCACTTCTGCCCAGAGTGCTGAAGAAGATCAGTCGCGACCGGGCCCAAGTCATCCTTGTGGCTCCGGATTGGGCACTAAGAGTCTGGTATCCCGAGCTGCTCAACATGGCCATCGATCCTCCGACCCGTCTGCCTCTTCGTGAGGATCTTCTGTCGCAGCAACAGGGGACAGTCCTCCACCTGAACCTGTCCAGCCTCCACCACCTTGCGTGGAGATTGAGCGGCGGCAGCTGACGTCTTTTGACCTGCCTCCTGAAGTTTGCGATGTAATCTTGGCAGCCAGACGTCCCTCCACTAAGACGGTATACGCCTGCTGGTGGAACAAGTTTGTGGCATGGTGCACAGCAAAGGCTGTGGATCCCCTTTCTGCCCCTCTTTCTGAGGTTCTCTTGTTTCTTCTTTCTTTAGCCCAGCAGGGCTCTGCTCTGGGCACTATCAAGGGCTATCTTTCGGCCATCTCTGCCATCTCTGCCTTCCTTCGGCTTCCAGATCAGCCTTCTCTTTTCAAGTCCCCGGTGGTTAATCGTTTCTTGAAAGGCATAACTCATCTCTTTCCTCCTGTTCCCTTCGTTATGCCTCAGTGGGACTTGAATCTAGTCTTAACCTATTTAATGTGCGCAACCCTTTGAGCCGCTTCACAACTGTCCTTTGAGGCTTCTGACGCTTAAAACTGCTTTCCTGGTAGCCATCACATCTGCCAGAAGAGTGAGTGAGCTCCAGGCTCTTTTCTCCAAGCCTCCTTTCCTGTCTGTCCATCCGGACAAGGTAGTTCTTAGGACTCGTCCATCCTTCCTTCCTAAGGTTGTCACTGCCTTTCACATCGGGCAGACCATCACTTTGCCCACCTTCTTTCCGCCTCTGCATCCTTCGAAAGAGGAAGAGAGGCTACACCGTCTGGACCCAAAACGTGCGCTTTCCTTCTATCTGGATCGCACAAAACAGTTCTGGGTGGATGACCAACTCTTTGTTGGTTACGTGGGTGCCAAGAAAGGTCGGGCCGTACACAAGCGAACCATTTCTCGATGGGTCGTTTTGTGTATTAAAGCATGCTATTCTCTGGCTAAGAAGGAGCCTCCTGTGGGGCTACGCGCCCATTCCACCAGGGCAACTGCAGCCACTACTGCCTTATGACAATGAGTCCCTCTACATGACATCGGTCAGGCAGCTACGTGGGCATCACTGCACACGTTTACGAAACACTACTGTCTGGATAGCCAAGTCCGGAGAGACGGCTTCTTTGGCCGTTCTGTTCTCCAGGACTTTCTGGTGTGATCTTGGTTCGCAGACCCACCACCGGGGTTGGTATTGCTGGGGTATCTATTCTAAGGTAAGGAAGCTATAACTAACGTGTTTCTTTCAGACGAACAAGTTACTTACCTTCGGTAACGATATATCTGTAAGAAACATTAGTTAGTTCTAGATTCCTTACCGCCCCACCCATCCTCCCCGTTCTGCGAACTGATTTCTAGGGTTAAGGATATCCTTTCAGGGCCCTAGTTTTGTGCACCAGTGGTCAGTGTCTTGCATGGCTCTGCGTTCCTGGCGCGGAAAGTCGTGTACAGAACTGACGTCAGGCGCGAGGGCGGCGTCTATGTATCTTCCGCGACGTCATCACGGCGACCACGACGCCAACGACGGACACGGAGTCGACCGACGACGCCTACTGACGCGCAGGGGTACTGCTGGCGAAAAAACTTTCCGGATCCAGTCTGACGCCTGGGGGTAATTCTAAGATAAGGAAACTATAACTAACTAATGTTTCTTACAGATATATTGTTACCGAAGGTAAGTAACTTGTTCTTCTATGCACATATTATTTTGCTGGTTTGGAGTAGTTCTCATGTTAAGAGCATTCCATTAATATTTTCACAAGAGTAACATCCAGTGGAAGCAGCTCACACAAAATATTTCATTATAAAAAATCAATGCAGATGCTGCCTTAAAAAAAACAGACTCTAATTTACAAATGTCTGTGATAACATTTTTTTATATTAATTTCAGGGAAAAGTGGGGAAGAAAAAGTGGAACATTATGCTGAAACTGTAATCCTGAAAACAAAAAATACAGAACGTTTTTTCTGCCCAGGAACGTTGGCTCCTTTCAAAGGCATTCATTTGCACTTGTCAAACTCCTCAACTATAATATCCTTGTCATCTTTTGGGAATGATTCAACCAAATTTGACAAGAAAGAAAGCTGCAACTTTTCAGAGTTTACCTTACTTTGCCCTCGCTGCGTTTTTTGGCTAATCTGAATCATTTTGTGCTTATGTGCTGTTTTCCAGAATACTTTGTCAACGCTACCATGTTGCATGTATGATTTTGTCGTACCAGTCCTAATGTAGTTCTGCTTTATGGGAAAAATACTTGTTTGTGATACACAACATTCTTTGTGAGAGCATCCTAGTTATATATGCCCCAGTTTGTATAACTTTACTGAAATATGCTGCTTTCCCAATAACCAAGTAACAAAGAAACCAATATTTAGGGTCACACTATGTTGTAAGTCCACTCACGTGCATCATCCCAAAGCCTATGTGAATGTGGCACAATGCCTATTAGCTTGAGGTGCATTATCACTGTTCTTATAGAAAGTCCGCACACTGAAGGTCGGCATCTTCATAGAAAAAATAATATTTAAGGCTTCGTTAGCCAGTTTCAGGCAACGTTTTAGCCTTAGAGAATCCATTGTGGTAAAATAATTAAAACCATACTGTGAATGAACAGTGCCATGGGACCCCATATGGGCACCACAGACACTCATCAGAAGCCACTGCTATACCGTTCGCCATCGCTTGATGGCAGTGCAATATGCTTTGTTCTGCATACTTTTTTATTGAAGAATTTGCTGTTGAACTGAGAGCATTAAAATTCTCATTGATTTAAGACTGAAAATGTTTCCTTTTCTGCTAGATAGTTGGTAGTTTGATAGTGCTGTCCCAGTACTTTTCATGCGGTTTTGGCACAATTATAGGCTGTTGAATGCTAAATGTTTTCTAGACTCCATGTTATGATTTATTGCTGAATTGTCTGATGGCCGTATGACCTCATAACATAACTGTGTTTTTACCCAATATTTTCTTTAATATGTTCTGATTGAAAAGTCCTCTCAAATAGCTGTATACCTTGCAACACCACCTCCAACTCGCCTAGTCTTTGTGCTTAGGAAAAAATAAAAAACGTAGTTGGTAGTTTTGCTAATCGGAGAATTGAATACCTATTACGAGGCTGTAGATGAGAAAATAAAGTGTTTTTCCATGATGAAATGCTGCAATGTGTTTTGTCTTCGAAGTCTTTCATACGCACATTTTCAGTTTCCTGCAGTACAATTCAATCTCAAATATTGCTAATTAAGTAATACAAAGTAGAGGTCTTGCATGCATGGATGAAGCACTATGCGTCTAGATGAAGCTCATGGTAAAATGGTTGAAATAAAAAAGAAACACGAAAAAAACTCGGGTCAGATGTACGAAGCACTGGTTGCAAATACTGTTTGCAATTAAAAGAAAAAAGCACTATGGCAGTGTCATATTGCTTTCATTTTTCCTTAGTTTTAACCATGCTGCTGTACACCATGGCAAAAAAACAGTGACATTGTCAAGGTATCTCGCATATGCGAGACCTGTTGGCTTTACCAATGCTTGGGGGGGGGAAAGCGCTATAACATGGCCAGCGCTGGCCGTATCGTTTTTTTTTTTCTCACGGGAGAGGGGATTAAGTATGTGGGGAAACACCAATGCCATCTTCTCGGTGCTGCCAGTGGCCTTCTTCTGGGTGCTGCCAGCTCCACACACCAAGGGTGTGACAGGTGACAAATAGAACAGTTTTTGCCTCAGTGAGTGATGAACACATTGTGCCATTAACACAGGAGAGCATCTCCACTGGAGGTCTGAAGGTATTATGAACGGACTCATATAGCTGTACTTGCCTGCCGCATCCGCTCCTTTGACCCCCCCCCCCACCCTTCCAGCTAAACCCAAGGTGGCCCTCAGTGTGCAGCCAACTGCTGCTCGCAACCTTAGCAGCCTCCAGCACACTAGCGCTTCTCCACACAACATCTGCCTCCAGAAACTCCCTCTGTCTCACGGATTGTGCAGTGGGGCACCATCACAGATTCAGTAGACCTAAACAACATGTAAACTGTACAGGCACGGTTGGATAATCATGACATGTAAGCTGCCTATGACCATGGGCAGTGCTTTGAATAGCAGGCATGCTTGAGCCCTTTGACAACGGTTGCTGGCTGCATTGGCATGAATGATCAAGTGGGAGGTGCGTGGGACGACCAAATTATTGCATTGAAACCTGACGATTATGTTTAAATCAGGAATGCTGTTATTGTACCCAGAAGAAGCCTGACATCTGAAGAGAAGTTGGTTTCACAAGGTCCCGTGAAAAGTTCTGAGTCACATTTGGGATCTTTAGGGATAGGAGAGAAGAGAAAAGAGGGTGAAGCTGTGTTATGTTAGGTGCCACAAACTTACTTCGGAATGGCTAAAAGTTGATGGCGGGATGGGCAAAAACAACAACAGGAGGCCGACTGGTTCAAGCAACAATTAGAGGAGGGCAAGGAAGGAGAGGTAAGCAACAATGACAGAAGTGGAAGCAAACCACAATATCTGAAAGAAACAGTTAGTTATAGATTCCTTACCTTAGAATTACCCCCAGGCGTCAGACTGGATCCGGAAAGTTTTTGCGTCAGCAGTACCTCTGCGCGTCGAAAGGTGGCGTCGGTCAGCTCCCCGTCTGTCGTTGGCGTCGTGGTCGCCGGGATGACGTCGCGGTAGCTACTTAGACGTCGCCCTCGCGCGGTCAGTTCTTTCTTTTTCCGCGCCAGCCAGCGCAGATCCGGAGAGAGCGGTACCTCCAGTCACTTTTTGACTGACTTTTTGACGACTTTTGTCGACACCCTTTTTGAGTCCTCACGACTCCTGCTGCACATATGGATGCCCGGCTACAAGGCTTGCGGTTCTTGTAACCGACTGATGTTGGTGACGGATCTGCACCGCGTGTGCCTCTTTTGCCTGGAGCGCGACCACGACCCCAAGTCGTGCTCCGACTGCCGGTCCATGGCTCCGAAGGTTTTGCGGGAGCGGTCCCGAAAGCTTCTTGAGCGCCGGCAGTCGGCTCGGCGCCGTTCGAGGTCCCGGTCGCGAGAGAGGTCGAGGGACCGGTCGCGGAGCCATCACCACTCTTCGAAGTCTTCTAAGTCTTCGCACTCGGGGTCAGGTAAGTCGAGAAGAAGTCGAAGAAGCATCGTCGCTCTTCGACTTCTCCCCGTCGGTCGACTGACGCGACGAGGGATGCGGGCGGTGCCCCCTCCCGCGACTCCGCGTACGGAGCCTGCAGAGCCAACTCAGAGTTTCCCTCCCTTCCCGGGACCCGGAGCGACTCCTGCCCAGCTTCGTAAGTTCTATGAGGCGATGCACTCCATCTTTGGGAAGCCCGAAAACGCCGGCGCTCCTTCAGGCCCCGCGGACTCGGCTGGGGGGCCTAGGCCTTCTCCGCCGGCCCCCCTTGGATCCAGGCCTGGATCCTTATCGGCACCGGTTGACCTCATTACGCCTCCACTGGCGCCGCTTCCACTGGCATCGCGTCCGCATTCGACGCCGGTCGGCCCCTCGGCCGGCGTCGATCCCGGCCTCCATCCTGATGTGGACACGGAGCCGGACCGGCGTCGCCCGACACCAGCTCCGGCGCCGAGCGGGATTTTTGTGCCCCTGTTCACTCCTGGGGTCCCTTTTTGACCAGATTGACACCCAGAGGACGAGGAGGGGGACTGGGAGGGGTCAGGTGACCCTTTAACCGACCAGTTGGAGTATGACCAGGGCTACGGAGGAGGGAGCGTCATACGCAGTGGTGTTGCGTAGGGCGGCCGAGGCTCTCAACCTCGAGCTTCCTACCGTGGCAGTCAGGACTAACCTCCTGACGGAGGTGCTTCAACCGCAAGCGAGCTCTTCGGAGCCCCTGCTTCTGTTTAATGAGGTCCTCACCGACGTCCTTTTGGGCACCTGGTCCAGGCCCAACACGGGGCCTCCCGTGGATAGGATGATCGCCCGACGCCACCGCCTGGCCCCGGGCGACCCCACCTTCCTCTCCCAACACCCTACCCCTGAGAGCTTGGTGGTCCAAGCCTCTACTTCCAAGGGCGCATTCCCTAACGCTCCACCAGATAGGGAATCCAAGAAGCTGGATCATCTTGGAAAGAAGATTTTTTCTTCCGCCAGCTTGGGACTGCGGTCGGTAAACACAGCATGTCTATTGGGCCGTTACTCCCACTCTGTGTGGGACACGGTTGTGCAAGTGCTGCCTCAATGCCCGGAGGAGGCCCGGACACTACTCTCCAAGGCTGTCGCCGCCGGGAGGGACGCAGCCAAGTTTACCATCCGTTGTGGGCTGGACACCGCCGATTCTCTAGGCAGGACGATTTCCACGTCAGTAACCCTTCGACGCTACGCCTGGATGAGATCGACTGGCTTTTCGGGGATGTCCAGAATACTCTCATGGACATGCCTTTTGATGGCCGTCGCCTTTTTGGCGACAAAGCAGACCACGCTCTAGAGCGTTTCAAGGACTCACGGGCTACGGCCAAGTCCTTGGGTCTCTCCAGCCGCCCTGCGCAGTCTGCTTTTCGCCCCTTTCGTGGATACGGAAGGGGTGCCCCACTACGTCCCGCCCAGAGCCACAGGCCGGCGCAAGCTCCCCAACCTTCGCGCGGCCGTGGGAACCACCGTCATGGTTCAGGAGGCCAGCGGGCCAGTCCACCAACGCCCCCTCTGCAGCAACCTCCAAACCTTCCTAGTCCGACATTACAGGCCCATCAAACGCCAGTGGGCGGCAGGATCCGCCATCACCTCCCCACTGGCGCACCATCACGTCGGACAGGTGGGTTTTGCAGATAGTCCGAAGGGGCTACTCCCTCCCCTTCGAGGCTACCCCTCCAGCCATGCCACCTCGGTACCATTGTATGTCGGAGGATCATTTGGGCCTTCTCCAACAGGAAGTTACGGCTCTCTTGGCCAAGGGAACCATCGAGTGCGTTCCTGCCCCAGAAGTAGGTCGTGGTTGTTACTCCCACTACTTTCTGGTACCCAAGAAGGACAAGGGCCTGCGTCCTATCTTGGATCTAAGGGACGTCGACCACTTCCTCCGGAAGGAGAAGTTCAAGATGTTGACGCTCGCTCAGGTCTGGTCTGCCCTCGACCCTGGAGACTGGTTGGTAGCGTTGGACTTGCAGGACGCTTACTTTCACATCCCCGTCCTGCCGGCCCACCGGCGTTACCTGCGGTTCACAGTAGGCCACGAGCATTTTCAGTTTACTGTGCTCCCCTTTGGCCTTACCAGCGCCCCTCGGGTGTTCACGAAAGTGATGGCGGTGGTCGCAGCTCATCTGCTCAGATCTGGGGTTCCAGTCTTCCCCTATCTCGACGACTGGCTGTTGAAGGCAGGCTCGCCCCAGGCTGTCTTCTCCCACCTCCAGACTACGGCCGACCTCCTGCATTCGCTGGGGTTCTCCATCAATGTACCGAAGTCACACCTGATCCCCTCTCAGAAGCTCCTTTTCATCGGAGCGGTTCTGGACACGACGCGGTTTCGAGTCTATCCTCCCGAACAGCGAGTCCGGGATATTCGGGCTATTATTCCGATCTTTCAGCCTCTATCCCGGGTTTCGGTCAGAATGACCCTGAGGCTGCTGGGCCTCATGGCCTCCTGCATCCTGCTGGTCGATCATGCCAGGTGGCATATGCGGGCTCTGCAGTGGGACCTGAAGTTCCAGTGGGCGCAGCATCAGGGGAATCTGTCCGATTACGTCCAGATCTCGGAGGGCACTGCACATCAATTGCAGTGGTGGCTCACGAACCAGGATTGGGTCAACAGCAGATCCCTCTCCCTTCCCCAACCAGAGCACACAGTGGTGACGGACGCATCCCTTCTGGGATGGGGCGGCCACATGGGAGAGGCGGAAATCAGAGGCCTCTGGTCTCCGGCGGAATCCGGGCTCCACATCAACCTTCTGAAGCTTCAGGCGATTCGTCTTGCACTCAAGGCATTCCTTCCCTCTGTCCGGGGAAGAGTAGTGCAGGTGTTCATGGACAACACCACCGCCATGTGGTACTGCAACAAACAGGGCGGGTGGGGTTGTGGACCCTATGTCAGGAGGCCCTCCGCCTCTGGACATGGCTGGAACATCAGGGCATATCCCTGGTGTTTCAACACCTGGCAGGATCCCTGAACACCAGGGCGGACAGACTCAGCCGCAGGTGCATGATGGATCACGAATGGCGTCTTCACTCGGCGGTGGTGCAAGGTCTCTTTCGACAGTGGGGAGAGCCTTGGTTAGATCTATTCGCCACCGAAGAGAACGCGCAATGTCAGCAATTCTGCGCGTTGGAATTTCCAAGGCGGCACTCGCTAGGCGACGTTTTTCGTGGCGAGTGGAGTTGCGGTCTGTTGTACGCCTTTCCGCCTATACCACTTCTGCCCAGAGTGCTGAAGAAGATCAGTCGCGACCGGGCCCAAGTCATCCTTGTGGCTCCGGATTGGGCACTAAGAGTCTGGTATCCCGAGCTGCTCAACATGGCCATCGATCCTCCGACCCGTCTGCCTCTTCGTGAGGATCTTCTGTCGCAGCAACAGGGGACAGTCCTCCACCTGAACCTGTCCAGCCTCCACCACCTTGCGTGGAGATTGAGCGGCGGCAGCTGACATCTTTGACCTGCCTCCTGAAGTTTGCGATGTAATCTTGGCAGCCAGACGTCCCTCCACTAAGACGGTATACGCCTGCTGGTGGAACAAGTTTGTGGCATGGTGCACAGCAAAGGCTGTGGATCCCCTTTCTGCCCCTCTTTCTGAGGTTCTCTTGTTTCTTCTTTCTTTAGCCCAGCAGGGCTCTGCTCTGGGCACTATCAAGGGCTATCTTTCGGCCATCTCTGCCATCTCTGCCTTCCTTCGGCTTCCAGATCAGCCTTCTCTTTTCAAGTCCCCGGTGGTTAATCGTTTCTTGAAAGGCATAACTCATCTCTTTCCTCCTGTTCCCTTCGTTATGCCTCAGTGGGACTTGAATCTAGTCTTAACTCTATTTAATGTGCGCAACCCTTTGAGCCGCTTCACAACTGTCCTTTGAGGCTTCTGACGCTTAAAACTGCTTTCCTGGTAGCCATCACATCTGCCAGAAGAGTGAGTGAGCTCCAGGCTCTTTTCTCCAAGCCTCCTTTCCTGTCTGTCCATCCGGACAAGGTAGTTCTTAGGACTCGTCCATCCTTCCTTTCCGAAGGTTGTCACTGCCTTTCACATCGGGCAGACCATCACTTTGCCCACCTTCTTTCCGCCTCTGCATCCTTCGAAAGAGGAAGAGAGGCTACACCGTCTGGACCCAAAACGTGCGCTTTCCTTCTATCTGGATCGCACAAAACAGTTCTGGGTGGATGACCAACTCTTTGTTGGTTACGTGGGTGCCAAGAAAGGTCGGGCCGTACAGAAGCGAACCATTTCTCGATGGGTCGTTTTGTGTATTAAAGCATGCTATTCTCTGGCTAAGAAGGAGCCTCCTGTGGGGCTACGCGCCCATTCCACCAGGGCAACTGCAGCCACTACTGCCTTAGGACAATGAGTCCCTCTACATGACATCGGTCAGGCAGCTACGTGGGCATCACTGCACACGTTTACGAAACACTACTGTCTGGATAGCCAAGTCCGGAGAGAAGGCTTCTTTGGCCGTTCTGTTCTCCAGGACTTTCTGGTGTGATCTTGGTTCGCAGACCCACCACCGGGGTTGGTATTGCTGGGGTATCTATTCTAAGGTAAGGAAGCTATAACTAACGTGTTTCTTTCAGACGAACAAGTTACTTACCTTCGGTAACGATATATCTGTAAGAAACATTAGTTAGTTCTAGATTCCTTACCGCCCCACCCATCCTCCCCGTTCTGCGAACTGATTTCTAGGGTTAAGGATATCCTTTCAGGGCCCTAGTTTTGTGCACCAGTGGTCAGTGTCTTGCATGGCTCTGCGTTCCTGGCGCGGAAAGTCGTGTACAGAACTGACGTCAGGCGCGAGGGCGGCGTCTATGTATCTTCCGCGACGTCATCACGGCGACCACGACGGACACGGAGTCGACCGACGACGCCTACTGACGCGCAGGGGTACTGCTGGCGAAAAAACTTTCCGGATCCAGTCTGACGCCTGGGGGTAATTCTAAGATAAGGAAACTATAACTAACTAATGTTTCTTACAGATATATTGTTACCGAAGGCAAGTAACTTGTTCTTCTATGCACATATTATTTTGCTGGTTTGGAGTAGTTCTCATGTTAAGAGCATTCCAATAATATTTTCACAAGAGTAACATCCAGTGGAAGCAGCTCACACAAAATATTTCATTATAAAAAAATCAATGCAGATGCTGCCTTAAAAAAACAGACTCTAATTTCAAATGTCTGTGATAACATTTTTTTATATTAATTTCAGGGAAAAGTGGGGAAGAAAAAGTGGAACATTATGCTGAAACTGTAATCCTGAAAACAAAAAATACAGAACGTTTTTTCTGCCCAGGAACGTTGGCTCCTTTCAAAGGCATTCATTTGCACTTGTCAAACTCCTCAACTATAATATCCTTGTCATCTTTTGGGAATGATTCAACCAAATTTGACAAGAAAGAAAGCTGCAACTTTTCAGAGTTTACCTTACTTTGCCCTCGCTGCGTTTTTGGCTAATCTGAATCATTTTGTGCTTATGTGCTGTTTTCCAGAATACTTTGTCAACGCTACCATGTTGCATGTATGATTTTGTCGTACCAGTCCTAATGTAGTTCTGCTTTATGGGAAAAATACTTGTTTGTGATACACAACATTCTTTGTGAGAGCATCCTAGTTAAATATGCCCCAGTTTGTATAACTTTACTGAAATATGCTGCTTTCCCAATAACCAAGTAACAAAGAAACCAATATTTAGGGTCACACTATGTTGTAAGTCCACTCACGTGCATCATCCCAAAGCCTATGTGAATGTGGCACAATGCCTATTAGCTTGAGGTGCATTATCACTGTTCTTATAGAAAGTCCGCACACTGAAGGTCGGCATCTTCATAGAAAAAATAATATTTAAGGCTTCGTTAGCCAGTTTCAGGCAACGTTTTAGCCTTAGAGAATCCATTGTGGTAAAATAATTAAAACCATACTGTGAATGAACAGTGCCATGGGACCCCATATGGGCACCACAGACACTCATCAGAAGCCACTGCTATACCGTTCGCCATCGCTTGATGGCAGTGCAATATGCTTTGTTCTGCATACTTTTTTATTGAAGAATTTGCTGTTGAACTGAGAGCATTAAAATTCTCATTGATTTAAGACTGAAAATGTTTCCTTTTCTGCTAGATAGTTGGTAGTTTGATAGTGCTGTCCCAGTACTTTTCATGCGGTTTTGGCACAATTATAGGCTGTTGAATGCTAAATGTTTTCTAGACTCCATGTTATGATTTATTGCTGAATTGTCTGATGGCCGTATGACCTCATAACATAACTGTGTTTTTACCCAATATTTTCTTTAATATGTTCTGATTGAAAAGTCCTCTCAAATAGCTGTATACCTTGCAACACCACCTCCAACTCGCCTAGTCTTTGTGCTTAGGAAAAAATAAAAACGTAGTTGGTAGTTTTGCTAATCGGAGAATTGAATACCTATTACGAGGCTGTAGATGAGAAAATAAAGTGTTTTTCCATGATGAAATGCTGCAATGTGTTTTGTCTTCGAAGTCTTTCATACGCACATTTTCAGTTTCCTGCAGTACAATTCAATCTCAAATATTGCTAATTAAGTAATACAAAGTAGAGGTCTTGCATGCATGGATGAAGCACTATGCGTCTAGATGAAGCTCATGGTAAAATGGTTGAAATAAAAAGAAACACGAAAAAAACTCGGGTCAGATGTACGAAGCACTGGTTGCAAATACTGTTTGCAATTAAAAGAAAAAAGCACTATGGCAGTGTCATATTGCTTTCATTTTTCCTTAGTTTTAACCATGCTGCTGTACACCATGGCAAAAAACAGTGACATTGTCAAGGTATCTCGCATATGCGAGACCTGTTGGCTTTACCAATGCTTGGGGGAAAGCGCTATAACATGGCCAGCGCTGGCCGTATCGTTTTTTTCTCACGGGAGAGGGATTAAGTATGTGGGGAAACACCAATGCCATCTTCTCGGTGCTGCCAGTGGCCTTCTTCTGGGTGCTGCCAGCTCCACACACCAAGGGTGTGACAGGTGACAAATAGAACAGTTTTTGCCTCAGTGAGTGATGAACACATTGTGCCATTAACACAGGAGAGCATCTCCACTGGAGGTCTGAAGGTATTATGAACGGACTCATATAGCTGTACTTGCCTGCCGCATCCGCTCCTTCGACCCCCCCCCCAACCCTTCCAGCTAAACCCAAGGTGGCCCTCGGTGTGCAGCCAACTGCTGCTCGCAACCTTAGCAGCCTCCAGCACACTAGCGCTTCTCCACACAACATCTGCCTCCAGAAACTCCCTCTGTCTCACGGATTGTGCAGTGGGGCACCATCACAGATTCAGTAGACCTAAACAACATGTAAACTGTACAGGCACGGTTGGATAATCATGACATGTAAGCTGCCTATGACCATGGGCAGTGCTTTGAATAGCAGGCATGCTTGAGCCCTTTGACAACGGTTGCTGGCTGCATTGGCGTGAATGATCAAGTGGGAGGTGCGTGGGACGACCAAATTATTGCATTGAAACCTGACGATTATGTTTAAACCAGGAATGCTGTTATTGTACCCAGAAGAAGCCTGACATCTGAAGAGAAGTTGGTTTCACAAGGTCCCGTGAAAAGTTCTGAGTCACATTTGGGATCTTTAGGGATAGGAGAGAAGAGAAAAGAGGGTGAAGCTGTGTTATGTTAGGTGCCACAAACTTACTTCGGAATGGCTAAAAGTTGATGGCGGGATGGGCAAAAACAACAACAGGAGGCCGACTGGTTCAAGCAACAATTAGAGGAGGGCAAGGAAGGAGAGGTAAGCAACAATGACAGAAGTGGAAGCAAACCACAATATCTGAAAGAAACAGTTAGTTATAGATTCCTTACCTTAGAATTACCCCCAGGCGTCAGACTGGATCCGGAAAGTTTTTGCGTCAGCAGTACCTCTGCGCGTCGAAAGGTGGCGTCGGTCAGCTCCCCGTCTGTCGTTGGCGTCGTGGTCGCCGGGATGACGTTGCGGTAGCTACTTAGACGTCGCCCTCGCGCGGTCAGTTCTTTCTTTTTCCGCGCCAGCCAGCGCAGATCCGGAGAGAGCGGTACCTCCAGTCACTTTTTGACTGACTTTTTGACGACTTTTGTCGACACCCTTTTTGAGTCCTCACGACTCCTGCTGCACATATGGATGCCCGGCTACAAGGCTTGCGGTTCTTGTAACCGACTGATGTCGGTGACGGATCTGCACCGCGTGTGCCTCTTTTGCCTGGAGCGCGACCACGACCCCAAGTCGTGCTCCGACTGCCGGTCCATGGCTCCGAAGGTTTTGCGGGAGCGGTCCCGAAAGCTTCTTGAGCGCCGGCAGTCGGCTCGGCGCCGTTCGAGGTCCCGGTCGCGAGAGAGGTCGAGGGACCGGTCGCGGAGCCATCACCACTCTTCGAAGTCTTCTAAGTCTTCGCACTCGGGGTCAGGTAAGTCGAGAAGAAGTCGAAGAAGCATCGTCGCTCTTCGACTTCTCCCCGTCGGTCGACTGACGCGACGAGGGATGCGGGCGGTGCCCCCTCCCGCGACTCCGCGTACGGAGCCTGCAGAGCCAACTCAGAGTTTCCCTCCCTTCCCGGGACCCGGAGCGACTCCTGCCCAGCTTCGTAAGTTCTATGAGGCGATGCACTCCATCTTTGGGAAGCCCGAAACCGCCGGCGCTCCTTCAGGCCCCGCGGACTCGGCTGGGGGGCCTAGGCCTTCTCCGCCGGCCCAGGCCTGGATCCTTATCGGCACCGGTTGACCTCATTACGCCTCCACTGGCGCCGCTTCCACTGGCATCGCGTCCGCATTCGACGCCGGTCGGCCCCTCGGCCGGCGTCGATCCCGGCCTCCATCCTGATGTGGACACGGAGCCGGACCGGCGTCGCCCGACACCAGCTCCGGCGCCGAGCGGGATTTTTGTGCCCCTGTTCACTCCTGGGGTCCCTTTTTGACCAGATTGACACCCAGAGGACGAGGAGGGGGACTGGGAGGGGTCAGGTGACCCTTTAACCGACCAGTTGGAGTATGACCAGGGCTACGGAGGAGGGAGCGTCATACGCAGTGGTGTTGCGTAGGGCGGCCGAGGCTCTCAACCTCGAGCTTCCTACCGTGGCAGTCAGGACTAACCTCCTGACGGAGGTGCTTCAACCGCAAGCGAGCTCTTCGGAGCCCCTGCTTCTGTTTAATGAGGTCCTCACCGACGTCCTTTTGGGCACCTGGTCCAGGCCCAACACGGGGCCTCCCGTGGATAGGATGATCGCCCGACGCCACCGCCTGGCCCCGGGCGACCCCACCTTCCTCTCCCAACACCCTGCCCCTGAGAGCTTGGTGGTCCAAGCCTCTACTTCCAAGGGCGCATTCCCTAACGCTCCACCAGATAGGGAATCCAAGAAGCTGGATCATCTTGGAAAGAAGATTTTTTCTTCCGCCAGCTTGGGACTGCGGTCGGTAAACACAGCATGTCTATTGGGCCGTTACTCCCACTCTGTGTGGGACACGGTTGTGCAAGTGCTGCCTCAATGCCCGGAGGAGGCCCGGACACTACTCTCCCAGGCTGTCGCCGCCGGGAGGGACGCAGCCAAGTTTACCATCCGTTGTGGGCTGGACACCGCCGATTCTCTAGGCAGGACGATTTCCACGTCAGTAACCCTTCGACGCTACGCCTGGATGAGATCGACTGGCTTTTCGGGGGATGTCCAGAATACTCTCATGGACATGCCTTTTGATGGCCGTCGCCTTTTTGGCGACAAAGCAGACCACGCTCTAGAGCGTTTCAAGGACTCACGGGCTACGGCCAAGTCCTTGGGTCTCTCCAGCCGCCCTGCGCAGTCTGCTTTTCGCCCCTTTCGTGGATACGGAAGGGGTGCCCCACTACGTCCCGCCCAGAGCCACAGGCCGGCGCAAGCTCCCCAACCTTCGCGCGGCCGTGGGAACCACCGTCGTGGTTCAGGAGGCCAGCGGGCGGGCCAGTCCACCAACGCCCCTCTGCAGCAACCTCCAAACCTTCCTAGTCCGACATTACAGGCCCATCAAACGCCAGTGGGCGGCAGGATCCGCCATCACCTCCCCCACTGGCGCACCATCACGTCGGACAGGTGGGTTTTGCAGATAGTCCGAAGGGGCTACTCCCTCCCCTTCGAGGCTACCCCTCCAGCCATGCCACCTCGGTACCATTGTATGTCGGAGGATCATTTGGGCCTTCTCCAACAGGAAGTTACGGCTCTCTTGGCCAAGGGAACCATCAAGTGCGTTCCTGCCCCAGAAGTAGGTCGTGGTTGTTACTCCCACTACTTTCTGGTACCCAAGAAGGACAAGGGCCTGCGTCCTATCTTGGATCTAAGGGACGTCGACCACTTCCTCCGGAAGGAGAAGTTCAAGATGTTGACGCTCGCTCAGGTCTGGTCTGCCCTCGACCCTGGAGACTGGTTGGTAGCGTTGGACTTGCAGGACGCTTACTTTCACATCCCCGTCCTGCCGGCCCACCGGCGTTACCTGCGGTTCACAGTAGGCCACGAGCATTTTCAGTTTACTGTGCTCCCCTTTGGCCTTACCAGCGCCCCTCGGGTGTTCACGAAAGTGATGGCGGTGGTCGCAGCTCATCTGCTCAGATCTGGGGTTCCAGTCTTCCCCTATCTCGACGACTGGCTGTTGAAGGCAGGCTCGCCCCAGGCTGTCTTCTCCCACCTCCAGACTACGGCCGACCTCCTGCATTCGCTGGGGTTCTCCATCAACGTGCCGAAGTCACACCTGATCCCCTCTCAGAAGCTCCTCTTCATCGGAGCGGTACTGGACAAGGCGCGGTTTCGGGTTTATCCTCCCAAACAGCGGGTCCGGGATATTCGGGCTATGATTCCGATCTTTCAGCCTCTATCCCGGGTTTCGGTCAGGATGACCCCGAGGCTGCTGGGCCTCATGGCCTCCTGCATCCTGCTGGTCGATCATGCCAGGTGGCATATGCGGGCTCTGCAGTGGGACCTGAAGTTTCAGTGGGCGCAGCATCAGGGGAATCTGTCCGATTGCGTCCAGATCTCGGAGGGCACTGCTCATCAACTGCAGTGGTGGCTCAGGAACCTGGATTGGGTCAGTGGCAGATCCCTCTCCCTTCCCCAACCAGACCACATAGTGGTGACGGACACATCCCTTCTGGGATGGGGCGGCCACATGGGAGAGGCGGAGATCAGAGGCTTCTGGTCTCCGGCGGAGTCCGAGCTCCACATCAACCTTCTGGAGCTTCGAGCGATTCGTCTTGCACTCAAGGCATTCCTTCCCTCTGTCCGGGGGAGAGTAGTGCTGGTGTTCACGGACAACACCACCGCCATGTGGTACTGCAACAAACAAGGCGGGGTGGGGTCGTGGACCCTATGTCAAGAGGCCCTCCGCCTCTGGACATGGCTGGAACATCAGGGCATATCCCTGGTGGTTCAACACCTGGCAGGTTCACTGAACGCCAGGGCGGACGAACTGAGCCGCAGATGCATGATGGATCACGAATTGCGTCTTCACTCGGAGGTGGTGCAAGGTCTCTTTCAGCAGTGGGTAGAGCCTTGGTTAGATCTATTCGCCACCAAAGAGAACGCGCAATGTCAGCAATTCTGCGCGTTTGAATTTCCAAGGCGGCACTCGCTAGGCGACGCTCTTCGTCGCGAGTGGAGTTGCGGTCTGTTGTACGCCTTTCCGCCTATACCACTTCTGCCCAGAGTGCTGAAGAAGATCAAGCGCGACCGGGCCCCAAGTCATTCTTGTGGCTCCGGTTTGGGCACGAAGAGTTTGGTATCCCAAGCTGCTCAACATGGCCATCGATCCTCCGACCAGACTGCCTCTTCGGGAGGATTTTCTGTCGCAGCAGCAGGGGACGGTCCTCCACCCGAACCTGTCCAGCCTCCACCTCCTTGCGTGGAGATTGAGCGGCGGCAGTTGACGTCATTCGACTTGCCTCCCAAAGTCTGCAATGTAATCTTGGCAGCCAGGCGTCCCTCCACTAAGAAGGTATACGCCTGCCGATGGAACAACTTTGTGGCATGGTGCGCAGCAAAGGCTGTGGATCCCCTTTCTGCCCCTCTTTCTGAAGTTCTGTTGTTCCTCCTTTCCTTGGCCCAGCAGGGCTCTGCTCTGGGCACTATCAAGGGCTATCTTTCGTCCATTTCTGCCTTTCTAAGGCTTCCTGATCAGCCTTCTCTCTTCAAGTCCCCAGTTGTAAATTGTTTCTTAAAAGGCATAACTCATCTCTTTCCTCCTATTCCCTTCGTTATGCCTCAGTGGGACTTGAATCTAGTCTTAACATATTTGATGTGCGCTCCTTTTGAGCCACTTCACAACTGTCCTTTAAGACTTTTAACTCTTAAAACTGCTTTCCTGGTAGCCATCACATCTGCCAGAAGAGTGAGTGAGCTCCAGGCTCTTTCATCTAAACCTCCTTTTCTGGCTGTACATCCGGACAAAGTTGTCCTACGAACTTGTCCATCCTTTCTTCCCAAGGTGGTCACTTCTTTTCACATCGGGCAAACCATAACTTTGCCCACCTTCTTTCCGCCTCCGCATCCTTCTAAAGAGGAAGAGAGGCTCCAACGTCTGGACCAAAACGTGCGCTTTCCTTCTACCTGGATCGCACAAAACAGTTCCGGGTGGATGACCAACTCTTTGTTGGCTACGTAGGCGCCAAGAAAAGTCAGGCCGTACACAAGCGGACCATCTCTAGATGGGTCGTTTTGTGTATTAAAGCCTGCTATTCTTTGGCAAAAAAAAAAAAAAAAAGAGCCTCCAGTGGGGCTACGCGCCCATTCCACCAGGGCGACGGCAGCCACTACTGCTTTGGGACGAGGAGTTCTTCTGAATGACATCTGTCAGGCAGCTACATGGGCATCGCTGCACACATTCACCAAACACTACTGCCTGGACAGCCAAGTCCGGAGAGACGGCTTCTTTGGCCGTTCTGTTCTCCGGGACTTTCTGGTGTGACATTGGTTCGCAAACCCACCTCCGGGGTTGGTATTGCTGGGGTATCTATTCTAAGGTAAGGAATCTATAACTAACTGTTTCTTTCAGATGAACAAGTTACTTACCTTCGGTAACGATATATCTGTAAGAAACATAGGTTAGTTATAGATTCCTTACGGTCCCACCCATCCTCCCCGTTTTGCGAACTGATTTCTAGGCTTAAGGTCATCCTTTCAGGGCCCTAGTTTTGTGCACCAGTGGTCAGTGTCTTGCATGGCTCTGCGTTTCTGGCGCGGAAAGTCGTGTACAGAACTGACGTCAGCGCGCGAGGGCGCCGTCTAAGTAGCTACCGCGACATCATCCCGGTGACCACGACGCCAACGACGGACACGGAGCCGACCGACGCCACCTTTCGACGCGCAGAGGTACTGCCTGACGAAAAACTTTCCGGATCCAGTCTGACGCCTGGGGGTAATTCTAAGGTAAGGAATCTATAACTAACATATGTTTCTTACAAATATATCGTTACCGAAGGTAAGTAACTTGTTCTACGGGAAGGGAGCCAACAAAAGTGACCGTAGGTAGGCGGGAGCATGCAGCAACGACGGGGAAGCAAGAAAAAAAAGTTCCTGAATTCGAGCAACTGACAGACACTAGTCATTCAATTAATCTGTCCTTGGTCCATTCTCCATCGAAGGGACAAAGACATGAAGAAGAAATTGAAACCGACATGCGCTGACCAATGAGAAGCAGGGAAATGAGAGTGACGATGAAGCCAACCAATGTTAAGTAAGCCTAAGTCTAAGCCCTTTTTAGATTTTTCTAAGAAAAAAAGATTTTGCAAGCAACAGTGCATGCTCTGTCTCAGACGTGAGCAAACAAAAGTGAGTAAGCATAGTTTAGAAAACCAAAAGTTATGATGGGAAAATTTTGGAAAAAACATAATTCCATTAGAATAATGAGTCTAAAATGTGTCTTTAAGTCCTGCACTTAGATTGGGCATAGTGGCTCCCTATTTCCGAGGGTCACTTGCACTAGCTTAAATTGAACAACCTAGAAAATGTCTCAAATGCTGCAACGGAGCTCCTCTCTCTTTCTCCTCATTCTACCCAATACCTTCTAGATTAATGTTGCCCCTTCAAAGACATCCCTATCCCAACAATGTCCTTCTCTAGGGATTATTGTAGAGAGTAGAGTTCTCAAGTCCGTTTTGAGACCCTCTCCTCCCTTTAAAGTGGTCATGATGAATTCCCAACTGGAAGATTCATACTCGATCTCCTGCCCCCACTCACGGGCGTGGTTTATTATCACTTTAGATTGATTAGTAGGTGCTCTCCATTTTCTCTGGGCAACCCTTTTTTTAATTCCAGGCATTATGAAAGGATATGTACTAAACCGGGTGTAGGTTCTGACACCTCGGTGTTGTGCATCACCTCTCAGCCCTGCCTTTGCATTCCATTCTTTGTCCAGTGCCACTCATGAATGATCTAGGACTGGACTAATTGAAGGTGGCCTTCACAAGTACTTGTGCATACTAATAGCCTATAGGATGTCTGAGAGATTATGTTTATGTTCTCACCTTGACCAGAATTCTGTGGAACTGATAAGATTGTGAGTCTTTTCAACATATATAGAATTATCGATAGATAACAGTGGAGAATAGGGATGGCTTTCATCAAGGGGCTCTGAGTGACATCAAATGGGCCAGAGCGCAAGCTATGTTGTCTATAATACTACTCAGAACTCTGAGGTGAAAAACATCCCCATTAGTAACATTTTAGTTATCTATAATTTTATGTTGCGTATGCCTCTGTCCTTCCAACATATACGCTGGGGCAGTGGAGTAAATAGGGAGGCATATTTAAAAGGCCCTGCCACCAATTGTTAAAAACAATCTAGCTTTCTTCCACTCTCCACCAAACACCTGGCCTCCTGCCATGCACCCCAACACCCTCAAAAAATTGCCCACCCATTCCTCAAATACAAATATTAAATATGAATGCCTTGCCTCCTGTCACCCATCCTTACCTTCGACATATGTTCTGCTTCGCCCCAAAATCGAAAACTTTTACCTAGCCTTCTTCCCCCACCCCCCAAATAGAAAAATAAATGCCTGGTCTCTGGTCACCCTCACCACCTTCTGTATCTCGCCACCCCCTCAGCTCTCACTGGGATATCAGGGACCCTGTGATAACCGCTTATCAGCGCGAATGTTTTCTCCTGTTAGTGCAGGACTGCAAAGACCCATGCTGACAGTGGAGAAAGTTGTTGGCATAGGTACAGTGCCTCCTACATTCTCTCACCTCTCTCCAAAGACCGGGAGAAGCAGAAGAAATTGGGTGAGACTGCAATTCTGCCACTGTGCTCAGGTCTTTGGAGACCCTGGCAAACGGCACAAACCACTTTGGTTGCCCTGCAGTGAATAACCGGAGTTCGATCTGGTTGTTCAAGATAGAGGCTTCCTATGAAAGCAGTGTACAACAGAAGACGTATCTAATTCCTCTGTAATTGTAATTCCCCCATTTTGCTAAAGAGTGTGTTAGGAATAAGTTAGTGGAGTTCCTCTTAGCCCTTCCAATATATTGAGACAGCATTGCAACTGCATTTATTTCCAGGAATATATTTTACTTAATTCAAAAGCAGATTGCAATGTTTCAGATGACACTAACTTGTCGTCTTGAATCAAATCTGTAAGTACTAGATTGCTGGTTGAGCTTCCAGCACCCTGTTTGGAAGCATTTCATACGGTCTTTGCGATGGCTCGCCATTAGGGTTTGACTATTGTTTTGGAAAATATTACGAACATTAAATAATTAAAAGCAGTTCACCATCTTATGTCGTGGATTCTCGCTCGCCCCCCCACCCCCGCCCCCAACACAAATATTCTAAAACCCTTTGTCATTAGTTCCATGGATTTGTTGTTCTACATTATGTACCTGCATTCCAAAGATGTAATTAAGTGTTATTATTACACTCTTGACCGCCCATCTCCTCACCAGATCGACAGTTGTGATTGGGTCAAATTTCCCATTTTTTGGTGTGTCCTCACCAACAGTGTATGACTATAATTTTCTAGCGTGTCAGCCACTTCTCTGTTCTTTCTTACTCCTAGATATCTTATCCCTTGTCAACTTGTTTGATAATCCACATTTTATCTCCCGCCATGACTCATGGTGGCTGTGCCCCACATTCTGTCCAGTTCGTTTTGTGTCTGGAAAAGCATTATGTCCATCATCTCTCTGTTGGAGCACGTTGAATCTATCATAGAAAGCAACATATATATTCTCAGTATAACTTGGATGTGTCTTAGCTGCTACAGTATTTATTCATTTAATCTTTCCTCTGCTTCTAATAACTGTGGACAGTGGTTCAAAGAACAGTAGACTCAACAACAGGACTGCAGGAATTCTGGCATGTGCCTCTTTGTATTTTTACAAACTTATGTTAATTGTACTTTATGCAAAGGATTATTACTCCCGGTCCAAATCTGGTTTCACCCCGAGCAGCTTTTCCCACATAGTCGTGTCAAAGGTATTTTCCACATCTATTAATAATGCCATTTCAGGGTCGAGTGTATATTTCGTGCCACAGATTCTCTCACCTCCCTCCAGGCTGTGGAGACCGGGAGAAGCAGAAGAAAGTGGGTGAGACTGCCATTCTGCCACTGTGCTCAGGTCTTTGGAATAGCGTGTGAATTGTATCTTTGGCTATCCTAACAGGGAGGAAACCCACTTGTGAATCATGTGTCTGTTGGGCAATGAAGCATATTTCAAGGACCTTCACCGCTACTTTAATATCCAAGTGTATGAGGACTATGGGCCTCAAATGTTTGTAAAATGATGCATCCTTAATATCGGTATCCTATTGAATTCCCTGAGGAGTTTGCTGCCATTTGATAGGGTGGGGATCTGTTAGCTATACCCAATCTTGAACAGTTTTAGTGGAAACCCATTGTCTGCCAGGCCTTTCTTTCAGACGTGTTTTTGAATATCTATCTTTTCGGTTCTAAGGTATGTGTTCACCTTAATGGTTTATTGCCACTAATGCTAGTTTAGGCGCTCGATAAACATGGGCCTCATTACAATGGCGGTGGGACTGCCACCGTCAGCTCGTCGGTGGCGGTCGCAACGTCATTGGACCCAGCATTACCGCCCGCCGCATTATGATGGCAGGCGGATGGTTGGCGATCGGAGAGACCGACCGCCACGGATCCGACGGGCTCAAAGTGCCTGTCGGACCGTCGCAGGGTCCGCCATCTCTACAATGGTGGCGGTGCATGCCAGGCACCGCCTTAGGAATTACAATGTCCCTTCCCGCCGGCCGTTTCATGGCGGTTTACCTGCCATGAAATGGCAGGTGGAAAGGGACATTGGGTGCCCGTAGCGGGCCCCTCTGGCCCTCCGACATGGGCTCTGGAAGGCATCTATGGTGCCCCCCTACATATCCCTGCACCATGTGGCAGGCACCGCACGGTGCCTGCCACATGGTGCAGGGATATGTACAGAGTGTATATTTTGTACTGCAGCAGGTGCTGCATCGTGATACCAGTTGCAGGACCGCCGACAGCTAGTCGGGCGGTCCTGTTTCCGAAGGGATCCTAATCAGGCCCTATGTTTCCTTCATGTATCTGTAATAGACCTTATTTAGTTTGACCGTAGCTAGGGATGGGGTTATCAGACACAGACAGTCCCGTTTTTCAAAGGACTGTCTCGGTGTCCTGGCGCTTTCCTTAATTTCCCAGTTTTTGGGACAAAGGTCATGTTATCCAGAAAGGCAAATTGAATAGCATGCTCTCCTTAAATGATTTTTTTGTTTCTTTCAGGCAACGCAGGAGTGGTCGACTTCTTGCATGCTGCAGCAGATGGGGAGTCAGAGTGGGGATGGAGGACAGGGGGCCGATGGTAGGGGTCATGGCATAGCTAATGCTATGTATGCGTTGCTTGTAAATATGTGGCATAAATTTATACACACATTTTATGTGTATATATATATATATATCACCAAGGATTCCCTTTTGAGGAAAGAACCACTCGCACTCACGGGTATTTTTTCACGCTCTTAGATTTTATTAAAGCGGCAACATTCTCCAACCAGTAAAGAACCCCTACGCGTTTCAGTCTGCCCTCAGACCTTGCTCACGGGTAACCAACGCTGCAATTGCTGCTTCATTTAAACTGATCACCTGACATTATGTCACATCCTGTTCTCTACAGCGCTAGGCATTCTGGTAGATGTAGTCTTTTGCATTTTTATCGTGAATTTTAAATAAGTGATTTTGTGAATAAAACGAATTAAATTGATATATCTAAAATACAGTGAAACTAGTGAGTGCCATGCCTGTTACAGTTTTCCAATATGTAATTAAACTGATCTATTAAGCTAATGCTTTGACAACAACCCATTCATTTGGTTGCATTTTGCCTGCCACAAACATCCTATCTCAATTCTATTCAGGTACATTGCCCAAATGAAATTATATTAAACCAAATGAAATTATTGTGCCCTCTAGTGGGCTTTCAAGGACGTGAGTTACCAAAATTGGTGACTTTCTTCAAATTTACCTATTCTTAAAACTAGTAACATGCAACTATAATTAAAACCAAACACATATCTGATATTTCCATTTCATAAAAAGATTTTCTATGACCAAAATTTGTTATGTTATGAGATAAGAAAGGCCCTAAATGATACTATGAGAAATTGCCTAATTTCAAAATCTCTTTCCAAATTTGAGAAAATTTACGATTGTACAGATTCTTTACAAGCAAAATATTTCTATTTTTAATGTCGTTAAAGGTGGGAGTACATCTCTTCATCCTTATTAAGGCCAAAGGGGCCAGGGTTCTGAAAGATAAAATGTGACGTGATTCCCTTTGTCTCAGAGTTTTTTCCTGATTGCCACCTCTCACATGGCATTCGACCATTTCCACTGCGTAGAATTTTAGTTTCTTCCAGTCCCCATCATGATACTTTTCCATATGTTCAGCCACGGCATAGCCACGATCCTTATTGACTGTGGCTCTCACATGCTCCAGTATTCGTTTTTGAGTTCACAGACCGTGCTCCCTACATATTTCAATTTGCAGGGACACTCAATGATGTAAACCACAAACTGACTTTTACAGTTGATTAATTGATTGATTCTCCATTTCTTCCGGTTTGCCATTGTGATTTCCTTCGTATTTTGTGCGATTTGACATACTTTACACGTTGGCAATTCGATGAAATATAAAGTTAAATATAGACCCAGTCAGTACTATATTGTCTGTCCAGCCGGACAGTTTATTAATATACAGTGATTGTATAAAACCATTAAGACAACAATTTACAAGCGGGACACAGCCTGCGTCCTGCTGACGTACATTTTACAAACAACATAAGGAAAGGGGGTTCAGGCAAGAAAACCGTGTCTGTAATTACATTGGATATAAATACAACAGACAAATTACGTTGCGCACACCATTACAAATTAAGCATTATAATATAGCCAATGTATATGGTGTACAGTTGTCGACGACGTTTCGATCCCTTTTTAAATCAGTGGGATCATCTTCAGGACATTGATAATGACATGCCTGTATTAAATAGCTCAATTACTTAATAGGGAGCGTGCCAGAGTTGCAATGGAGCCGCTTCTGCGTACTCCGTGTTTATGCCGAGCGAGTCAAGGCTTCAGGAGCAGTCCCCGCGGGAGTGCGTGCGCGAGCAGATCCTCAGCGCATTGGTAGCACGGCCTCTTCCCCTTCCCCGCCCAAGAGAAAGCCAATCAGAAGAGGCAAGCGGATCAACAGACCCCAAAAAAACAGGAACTTGGACAAGGAGTATGAGACAGAAGAAACCTGTGAAGAGTTAGAAAACACTCTAGAACTGGAAATAGTCAATCTATCAAAAAGGAACATATCAGATATAGAGACTCAAGTGTTAAAACGAGGATTATCATTCTGCCCCACAAGTGAAATGGATATGGCTCAAACCCGGATAGACATATACAAATATGTTCGAAAAATTAAAGTTGGCAAAAACCTTCCATGAAAATCCCAACCTGGCAGTTTCAAAAAATACAAGGATACGCTTACAATGGATCTTACAGTGGCAGATGTAGATCCGTTTGTAACACTAATGGAACTTGATATTGAGGGGAATGAACAGCCCAGAGACCTGGAAACATACTGTATTCAACTGGGGGAAGGAACTAGTGGCAAGAGACCAAAATCAAAGTATTACCCACAAATGCCAACTGGAAATAAAATCGAAATCTTCCATGAGGCAGTGATAAAAGATTTATACCAACTTAGAAACAAAAAGAAAAAGAAGTTCAATCTGACACTAAAAG